>OX421380.1:12500-2512500 GCA_949126905.1 Amorpha juglandis
GATGAGTTGCTAAAGAAGGAATAAAAAAGGATTGAATGGTACTAAAATACATAATATGGAATTATGTAATGATAGTACGAAGCAGGAAGGTGAGGTATACAGGAAGAAGGGAAATAAAAGGGAATTAAGGAAAAGTGCCAATAAACTGCAGCCAGGGAACGTCGTACCATCACGAATGAAGGGAAAATTGGAAGAGCAAGACACAACAGTTAGTTCATAGGAATGTACATATATAAAGCGGATAGAAAGAAGGAACAATTGATATAAATAAAAAATAATGATAATAATAATAAATAATAATAATATATATAATAGTACTAAATAATAATAAACAATATAGATAACAATAAATTAAATAATAATAATATACAATAATAATAAATAATAATATATCCAATAATAAATAATAATAATAATAAATAATTAAATAATATAAACAATAATAATAATAAATAAACCAAAGAGACCAAAATCAAGTTAAAGGACAAAACAAGATTATATGTACAAGATGTAGGGAATTAGTAGTAAAAATTGAACAATGAGCGAAAACTCAAAAATAAATAAATATCGGATATACAAGGGCCTTGACATACATCAGGGGTACGAGAGTGGGGCACAAAGCCCCACAAATTTAAATAAAAAAAAAAAAAAAAAAACCTAACCTAACCTAACCTAACCTAACCTAACCTAACCTAACCTAACCTAACCTAACCTAACCTAACCTAACCTAACCTAACCTAACCTAACCTAACCTAACCTAACCTAACCTAACCTAACCTAACCTAACCTAACCTAACCTAACCTAACCTAACCTAACCTAACCTAACCTAACCTAACCTAACCTAACCTAACCTAACCTAACCTAACCTAACCTAACCTAACCTAACCTAACCTAACCTAACCTAACCTAACCTAACCTAACCTAACCTAACCTAACCTAACCTAACCTAACCTAACCTAACCTAACCTAACCTAACCTAACCTAACCTAACCTAACCTAACCTAACCTAACCTAACCTAACCTAACCTAACCTAACCTAACCTAACCTAACCTAACCTAACCTAACCTAACCTAACCTAACCTAACCTAACCTAACCTAACCTAACCTAACCTAACCTAACCTAACCTAACCTAACCTAACCTAACCTAACCTAACCTAACCTAACCTAACCTAACCTAACCTAACCTAACCTAACCTAACCTAACCTAACCTAACCTAACCTAACCTAACCTAACCTAACCTAACCTAACCTAACCTAACCTAACCTAACCTAACCTAACCTAACCTAACCTAACCTAACCTAACCTAACCTAACCTAACCTAACCTAACCTAACCTAACCTAACCTAACCTAACCTAACCTAACCTAACCTAACCTAACATACGATATTTTCGAAAATTTTACAAGTCCCTATTGACATATACACACAGTGTTTGGTATCGATCTGTTCGTTTCGACGGCGCGCGTGCGGCTGTGCCGAAATTTTATATACGTTATATACAAAATTATATACATAGGACAGATTTTCTCAATTTTTACATAAAATTGTCACTTTTGACCAAATTCTTCCAAATTTATCCAAGGTTTTGTTGATAGTCCTGCGTTGTTTCATCCCCCCCATCAGTCCGGTGCGTTCGGTGTGGTTTTTACCGCATCTGAAACATAAAAATTACATATTATTAATAAAAATATCAAATTTTTCACACATTTTCCTTAATATTTTCCAAATTATCCGACCGATTTTTCCAAAAATCATTCAGTTGTGACCCCCCGTGGGCCCCCGAGCCGACCCGTGCGAAAGCGCGCCCAAAATCAACAAGGAAAGTCAAAAATCTTCAAAACATACTTTTTCTTTGTAATCGGCTAACACCCGAGTTTACCTAAGCTCTGCAGAACGAGCAAAATTTCATACGATATTTTCGAAAATTTTACAAGTCCCTATTGACATATACACACAGTGTTTGGTATCGATCTGTTCGTTTCGACGGCGCGCGTGCGGCTGTGCCGAAATTTTATATACGTTATATACAAAATTATATACATAGGACAGATTTTCTCAATTTTTACATAAAATTGTCACTTTTGACCAAATTCTTCCAAATTTATCCAAGGTTTTGTTGATAGTCCTGCGTTGTTTCATCCCCCCCATCAGTCCGGTGCGTTCGGTGTGGTTTTTACCGCATCTGAAACATAAAAATTACATATTATTAATAAAAATATCAAATTTTTCACACATTTTCCTTAATATTTTCCAAATTATCCGACCGATTTTTCCAAAAATCATTCAGTTGTGACCCCCCGTGGGCCCCCGAGCCGACCCGTGCGAAAGCGCGCCCAAAATCAACAAGGAAAGTCAAAAATCTTCAAAACATACTTTTTCTTTGTAATCGGCTAACACCCGAGTTTACCTAAGCTCTGCAGAACGAGCAAAATTTCATACGATATTTTCGAAAATTTTACAAGTCCCTATTGACATATACACACAGTGTTTGGTATCGATCTGTTCGTTTCGACGGCGCGCGTGCGGCTGTGCCGAAATTTTATATACGTTATATACAAAATTATATACATAGGACAGATTTTCTCAATTTTTACATAAAATTGTCACTTTTGACCAAATTCTTCCAAATTTATCCAAGGTTTTGTTGATAGTCCTGCGTTGTTTCATCCCCCCCATCAGTCCGGTGCGTTCGGTGTGGTTTTTACCGCATCTGAAACATAAAAATTACATATTATTAATAAAAATATCAAATTTTTCACACATTTTCCTTAATATTTTCCAAATTATCCGACCGATTTTTCCAAAAATCATTCAGTTGTGACCCCCCGTGGGCCCCCGAGCCGACCCGTGCGAAAGCGCGCCCAAAATCAACAAGGAAAGTCAAAAATCTTCAAAACATACTTTTTCTTTGTAATCGGCTAACACCCGAGTTTACCTAAGCTCTGCAGAACGAGCAAAATTTCATACGATATTTTCGAAAATTTTACAAGTCCCTATTGACATATACACACAGTGTTTGGTATCGATCTGTTCGTTTCGACGGCGCGCGTGCGGCTGTGCCGAAATTTTATATACGTTATATACAAAATTATATACATAGGACAGATTTTCTCAATTTTTACATAAAATTGTCACTTTTGACCAAATTCTTCCAAATTTATCCAAGGTTTTGTTGATAGTCCTGCGTTGTTTCATCCCCCCCATCAGTCCGGTGCGTTCGGTGTGGTTTTTACCGCATCTGAAACATAAAAATTACATATTATTAATAAAAATATCAAATTTTTCACACATTTTCCTTAATATTTTCCAAATTATCCGACCGATTTTTCCAAAAATCATTCAGTTGTGACCCCCCGTGGGCCCCCGAGCCGACCCGTGCGAAAGCGCGCCCAAAATCAACAAGGAAAGTCAAAAATCTTCAAAACATACTTTTTCTTTGTAATCGGCTAACACCCGAGTTTACCTAAGCTCTGCAGAACGAGCAAAATTTCATACGATATTTTCGAAAATTTTACAAGTCCCTATTGACATATACACACAGTGTTTGGTATCGATCTGTTCGTTTCGACGGCGCGCGTGCGGCTGTGCCGAAATTTTATATACGTTATATACAAAATTATATACATAGGACAGATTTTCTCAATTTTTACATAAAATTGTCACTTTTGACCAAATTCTTCCAAATTTATCCAAGGTTTTGTTGATAGTCCTGCGTTGTTTCATCCCCCCCATCAGTCCGGTGCGTTCGGTGTGGTTTTTACCGCATCTGAAACATAAAAATTACATATTATTAATAAAAATATCAAATTTTTCACACATTTTCCTTAATATTTTCCAAATTATCCGACCGATTTTTCCAAAAATCATTCAGTTGTGACCCCCCGTGGGCCCCCGAGCCGACCCGTGCGAAAGCGCGCCCAAAATCAACAAGGAAAGTCAAAAATCTTCAAAACATACTTTTTCTTTGTAATCGGCTAACACCCGAGTTTACCTAAGCTCTGCAGAACGAGCAAAATTTCATACGATATTTTCGAAAATTTTACAAGTCCCTATTGACATATACACACAGTGTTTGGTATCGATCTGTTCGTTTCGACGGCGCGCGTGCGGCTGTGCCGAAATTTTATATACGTTATATACAAAATTATATACATAGGACAGATTTTCTCAATTTTTACATAAAATTGTCACTTTTGACCAAATTCTTCCAAATTTATCCAAGGTTTTGTTGATAGTCCTGCGTTGTTTCATCCCCCCCATCAGTCCGGTGCGTTCGGTGTGGTTTTTACCGCATCTGAAACATAAAAATTACATATTATTAATAAAAATATCAAATTTTTCACACATTTTCCTTAATATTTTCCAAATTATCCGACCGATTTTTCCAAAAATCATTCAGTTGTGACCCCCCGTGGGCCCCCGAGCCGACCCGTGCGAAAATTTTGCCCCCCCATCCACCCAGATTTTCTCAGCTATATGGTTTGGGAAAAATATTTCTATAGCGCGATGTAGAAATTTTCACAACTTTCTTAAAATCAAAATTTTCAGACGCCATCGGAAGGTACCAGACACCAGAAGACCAGAGAGTATTTTTAGCGATTTTTAGGACGACTAAAACAAGAAATAAAAAATATTTCTTGTTTTGAAAATCACTTTTTCAAAAAATTCTTCTTTTAGTTTTGACTATAAATTTGTAAGCTCTTTACACTTACAAACATATTGACGTTAAATTTTATCAACACCGTCATAAAGTACGGTAGTTATATCGACAAGTTCCCCTAAATTATCATCCCTAGCGTTAAAAAATGTTCGGAATCAGGACACCGGCAAAGAAACCGGCTGACAAGCAGGCCAAAACACCTGACAAACAAAGCCCCACCCAAGCGGCCAAGGGAAGTGTTGCTCAAGCCAGGAAGAGCATAGAGTCAAGACTCGAGGGCCTCGATGAACACCGGATAGCCGAGGCCGCGAAGCAAAGCATCACAACAACAGATATGCCAAGTCAAGCGAAACCACCTGCTGAAGTAGAGAAGCCACCCAGGATTGAGCACACGTATATAAACAGGACGACGGAGGCAAAAGCGTGCCTCATGAAGATTAAGTTGCAAATAGGGAACAGCCGCAACTTAAAAACTGAAATTAAAACGGAGGTTCTGTCGGCCGCACAAACCTTGTTTAAACTAGTCAGGGACGCAGAACAAGATAAGGACCAAAAAGAAAAGGAAGCACCACAAAGGAAGGAAGATAAGGATGAAGAAACGACAAAAGAAGAAACAAGAACAGGGACAGAAGAGAAAAATTTGATCAAGAAGTTGGAAGAGCACGCGAAATTGCTAAAAGAAAATAGAGAAGAGATGGAGAAGTTGGGCAGAGAAATACAGAAACAGAGAGAGGAATTCAACAGCAAGCCAACCTATGCGAGTGTGGCGGCCGCTCCTCAAAGGTGTCAACAGCCAGAGAGGATGACGGCGCTGCACTCCATAGTGATAACATCGAAAGACGGCGACGACACAGGAGACAAGATCTACAACAAAGTCAGGGAAACTATCAATGCCAAGGAGGAAGGATTAAGGATAGATCAAGTTCGAAAGGCAAAGGACAAGAAAATTATACTAGGATGCAGAACCGAAAAGGAAATTGAAAAAGTGAAGGAAAGGATCAGGAAAGCGGAAGGCCTTACATTAGAAGAAATGAAAAATAAAGACCCATTGATAATGATAAAGGACGTGCTAAATTTCAACACAAACGAAGACATAGAGAAAGCGATCAGGGTGCAAAACAGGAACATATTGGATAGAATACCCGAAGAAGAGAAACGAATGGTGGTGAAATATAGGAAGAGGGCGAGGAACCCGCTAACGGCACACGTGATTATGCAGGTCTCACCGAAGCTATGGGCAGCTCTTACTGAAGTAGGAGTACTGCACATAGATATCCAGCGAGTGAGAGTCGTCGACCAGTCGCCTCTCATTCAGTGTACACACTGCCTGGGTTACGGGCACGGCCGACGACACTGCCAGAACAAACAAGAAGCCTGCAGCCACTGCGGAGGACCTCATAAGAAGTCAGAATGCCCGGACTGGATGGCGGAGTCAGCTCCCACCTGCTGTAACTGCCAGAAGGCCAAAATGGAGAAGGTGGAGCACAACGCCTTCAGCGAGGAATGCCCAGTGCGGAGAAGATGGGATGCTATAGCGAGAGCCAAAGTGGCTTATTGCTAAAGTGGTCCCAAGGTCAAATCCGGCGATCCCCTTGAGCAGCGCAAAGACATATCAAATCGCACAAGCCAACCTTCAGAGGAAGAAGTTAGCCACGGAGGAGCTTATGATGTACGCGACCAAGAAAAAGATGGCATTTGCGCTGCTTCAAGAACCGTATGTCGGAGGCTCGAGAGAAATGAAGAACTACGGCAAGATTAGGATAGCCCAAGACCAAAAAGGAGAAGGCACTGTCAAAGCAGCGATAGCAATCTTTGACCAAGACATCAACATCACTCAATGTCCGGACCTAACCACAAACAACATCACAGTGGTTAGGATCCGAATGTCTTCCAAGGAGCTAGCCCTGATCTCGTTTTACTTCGAGCCCGACGAACCTCTGGAGCCTTATTTACAACAAATAAGGAGGATTGCCAAGGAACTGGAACCAGCAAGGATCCTCATTGGAGGGGATGCTAACGCAAAAAGCGTATGGTGGGGCAGTAGCATCACCGACGCCAGAGGAGAGATGTTCTCGGGTTTACTGGAGGAACTTGGCTTGCAGGTGCTCAACGAAGGATCCACCCCAACCTTCTTTACAACGAGGGGAACTGTGACGTACAGCAGTCACATAGACGTCACGGCGTGTTCGGCGGGGCTTCTCGACCTGGTGCACAACTGGAAGGTGGATGAAAGTGTAACAAGCTCAGATCATAACACCATACTTTTCAAAATTAACTTACAAAAACTAAATAACATCACAATAGAAAGGACAACACGGAAATATAATACAAAAAAGGCTAATTGGAACAAATTTAGTGAAAAAATGGGCCAATTAATAGTTGAACAAAATTTAAACGTAAATGAAATAAACAATATAAAAAGCAAAATAGAAATTGATAATAATATAAATAAATACACCAAAATAATTTTAGAATCATGCGAAAATTCAATACCATACAAAAAAGAAAGCAAAATACTTACCATCCCATGGTGGAATGATGAGCTTAACACGCTGAAGAAGAACACCGCAACCAGGAAGAGGAGAATCCGCTGCGCCGCGCCGTCCCGAAGAGCGAAGGTCGTCGAGGAGTACCTGCAAGCCAAAGAAAAATATGAAGAAGAAGCTAAAAAAGCACAAATAAGGAATTGGAAAGAGTTTTGCGGGAAGCAAGGAAAGGAAGACATCTGGAATGGAATATACAGGGCGATTAACAGAGTAACCAAAAGGCAAGAAGACCCGCCACTGGTTAAGGAAGGCGTCACACTGGACGCTAAAGAGTCAGCAAGGCTTTTGGCAGAGGTGTTCTATCCGGGAGATCCGATAGAACACGACAACGCATACCATCAGCACATCAGGGAAATGGCAGAGCGAGTGAATATGGGGCCTGATAATGAGGATCTAGATCCAATATTCACAATGCACGAAATGCAAGTAGCAGCCGCCAGCTTCAACCCAAAGAAAGCCCCGGGAGCAGATGGTCTCACAGCAGACATCTGTAAGCAGGCTATTCTCCGGGATCCAGAACTGTACCTGTCACTGGCTAACAAGTGCCTCCAGATTGGTCATTTTCCGACAATCTGGAAGGAGGCCACGGTTGTAGTCCTCCGGAAACCCGGAAAAGAGGACTACACAAACCCGAAGTCTTATCGTCCGATAGGCTTGTTACCGGTGATGGGGAAGATCCTGGAGAAGATGGTGGTGGCAAGAGTAAAGTGGCATCTACTCCCTAGGATGAGTACCCGGCAGTTTGGCTTTATGCCCCAGAAGAGCACCGAAGACTCCCTCTATACACTAGTTCAACACATCAGAGATAGAATAAAAGAAAAGAAAATAGTCACAGTAATCTCACTAGATATAGAGGGAGCCTTCGATAGCGCCTGGTGGCCGGCTATTAAAGTCAGACTGTCGGAGGAAGAGTGTCCGAAAAACATAAGACGGGTAGTAGATAGCTACTTTGAGAGCCGAGTAGTAAGGGTTCGCTTCGCCGGGGAAGAACACATGAGAAAGACCGCCAAAGGATGTGTTCAAGGATCCATTGGCGGTCCGATCATGTGGAACCTGCTCCTCGACCCACTGCTTAAAGAGCTTGACAGACGGGGTGACTACGTACAAGCCTTTGCTGACGACATTGTTTTGGTATTCCATGGAACAACGGAAGAGATACAGAAACAGGCCAATGCGACTCTGGCCTATGTGCGGGAGTGGGGAATCAGAAATAAGCTGAAATTCGCGCCACAAAAGACCAACGCAATGGTGCTGACCAAGAAGCTTAAGTATGATTCCCCAATCCTGCACATGGGTGGAGAGCACATCGGCCTAACGAAAGAGATCAAGATTCTTGGGCTCACGATCGACAACAACTTAACATTCAATAGGCATGTAGCGAACGTGTGCAAGAAGGCCATTGAATTTTACAAGCGGCTCTCAAGAGCTGCAAAAGTCCAATGGGGATTGGGTCCGGAACTCATTCGTACATTTTACACAGCGGTTGTAGAGCCGACGATTCTTTACGCGGCCAGCGCGTGGGCACCGGCGTCCACGAAAATATGTGTAAGGAAACAACTTAATACAGTGCAGCGGGGATTCATGCAGAAGCTGACGAGGGCATACAGAACCGTCTCCCTAAACTCGGCCATGTTGCTTGCCGGGATGCTCCCCCTGGACGTTAGAGTGAGGGAAAATGCTCTCCTCTACGAAACCAGGAAGGGGTACTCTCGGCGAGTAACAGGGGACCGGGAAGTGGAGACGCCTGTATCCTTCGTCAGCCTGGATCACCCCGCACGCCGTAGGAGCCATGAAATTCACAGTCTGGTGGACGGTGCAGAATTGGATCGATACATCAGTGAAGGTCGTAGTATCTTCACTGATGGTAGCAAAATCAGCGGAAAGGTCGGAGCGGCACTATCCATTTGGGATGGTGCCGCCGAGACCAAATCCAGAAAGCTCAAACTCGAGCCATTCTGCACCGTCTACCAGGCGGAATTGCTGGCCCTGAAGGCGGCCACGGAGGAGGCCCTCAACACGAAGACCGGGGGTTGCAGCATCTTTTGCGATTCCAGGTCCGCTCTCGATGTTGTCGCCAGAGGCGATTCCCTCCACCCTATTGCGTTCCAAATAAATCAAAATTTAATCAAGATAAAAGAACGCAGACAAAATATTACATTATTTTGGATAAAAGCACACATAGGGTTGGAGGGCAACGAGAGGGCGGATGTGCTCGCAAAAGATGCTGCAACAAGGTTGAAGACCAAGCCAAATTATAACCTCTGCCCGGTTTCATTCGTCAAGCGACAAATCCGAAAGGAGTCGGTTGACGAATGGAACCGGAGGTATAAGGAGGCTGAAACGGCCTCAACCACAAAGGTCTTTTTCCCGGATGCCGTGGAAGCCCATGGTATCGTGAAGAAAATCGAGATTGACCCGATCACGACACAAATTTTCACAGGGCACGGCGGGTTCTCTGAGTATTTGAATCGCTTCAAATGCAAGGAGAGCCCGGCGTGCCCATGTGATCCACAAAAAGTGGAAAGCCTTCTACACGTGATTACCGAATGTCCGATCCATGAGCTAGACAGGCATAATCTAGAACAAAAAATAGAATGTAAAATAGACATAGCAAACATATATGATATAGTTAATAATAAGTATACCAGATATGAGTTCATCAGATATTGCAAAAACATTGTTAAAATAGTTAATAATAGGAATAAATAAACAAACTAAGGAAAATAAATATTACTAAGATATATAATTAAGTTTATATACGTGTAGTAATTAGACAAATAGAAGCAAGTAAATAAATATAAGGACGTTAAATGTTAAACAATTAAAATGTAAGTTCTGTTATGTATAGACTAAGATAATAAATAAGATGTAGAGAATAAATAAAAAACTGTAATAAATAAGAATAAATAGATAAAACTGTAATAGATAAGAATGTAATAGTTAAGGAATTTGTTTGGAAATAAAGAAAGAATAGACATAGGAACCCATGGAAGGGTTAGGTGTAGATACGGGCTAGATTAGGAAATGCATGCTAAAGAAAATAAAAAGAATAGGGACCCTGAAAAGGGTGTGGTGTGAATAGGGAGCTGAGAAAACTAGAAAAGAGACCAATAAGGTCCCTGATTAAGTTAGGGGAACGAGAGTGGGGCATAGCGCCCCACAATAAAAAAAAAAAAAAAAAAAAACCTAACCTAACCTAACCGAACCTAACCGAACCTAACCACTTCGAGCCCGACGAACCTCTGGAGCCTTATTTACAACAAATAAGGAGGATTGCCAAGGAACTGGAACCAGCAAGGATCCTCATTGGAGGGGATGCTAACGCAAAAAGCGTATGGTGGGGCAGTAGCATCACCGACGCCAGAGGAGAGATGTTCTCGGGTTTACTGGAGGAACTTGGCTTGCAGGTGCTCAACGAAGGATCCACCCCAACCTTCTTTACAACGAGGGGAACTGTGACGTACAGCAGTCACATAGACGTCACGGCGTGTTCGGCGGGGCTTCTCGACCTGGTGCACAACTGGAAGGTGGATGAAAGTGTAACAAGCTCAGATCATAACACCATACTTTTCAAAATTAACTTACAAAAACTAAATAACATCACAATAGAAAGGACAACACGGAAATATAATACAAAAAAGGCTAATTGGAACAAATTTAGTGAAAAAATGGGCCAATTAATAGTTGAACAAAATTTAAACGTAAATGAAATAAACAATATAAAAAGCAAAATAGAAATTGATAATAATATAAATAAATACACCAAAATAATCTTAGAATCATGCGAAAATTCAATACCACACAAAAAAGAAAGCAAAATACTTACCATCCCATGGTGGAATGATGAGCTTAACACGCTGAAGAAGAACACCGCAACCAGGAAGAGGAGAATCCGCTGCGCCGCGCCGTCCCGAAGAGCGAAGGTCGTCGAGGAGTACCTGCAAGCCAAAGAAAAATATGAAGAAGAAGCTAAAAAAGCACAAATAAGGAATTGGAAAGAGTTTTGCGGGAAGCAAGGAAAGGAAGACATCTGGAATGGAATATACAGGGCGATTAACAGAGTAACCAAAAGGCAAGAAGACCCGCCACTGGTTAAGGAAGGCGTCACACTGGACGCTAAAGAGTCAGCAAGGCTTTTGGCAGAGGTGTTCTATCCGGGAGATCCGATAGAACACGACAACGCATACCATCAGCACATCAGGGAAATGGCAGAGCGAGTGAATACGGGGCCTGATAATGAGGATCTAGATCCAATATTCACAATGCACGAAATGCAAGTAGCAGCCGCCAGCTTCAACCCAAAGAAAGCCCCGGGAGCAGATGGTCTCACAGCAGACATCTGTAAGCAGGCTATTCTCCAGGATCCAGAACTGTACCTATCACTGGCTAACAAGTGCCTCCAGATTGGTCATTTTCCGACAATCTGGAAGGAGGCCACGGTTGTAGTCCTCCGGAAACCCGGAAAAGAGGACTACACAAACCCGAAGTCTTATCGTCCGATAGGCTTGTTACCGGTGATGGGGAAGATCCTGGAGAAGATGGTGGTGGCAAGAGTAAAGTGGCATCTACTCCCTAGGATGAGTACCCGGCAGTTTGGCTTTATGCCCCAGAAGAGCACCGAAGACTCCCTCTATACACTAGTTCAACATATCAGAGATAGAATAAAAGAAAAGAAAATAGTCACAGTAATCTCACTAGATATAGAGGGAGCCTTCGATAGCGCCTGGTGGCCGGCTATTAAAGTCAGACTGTCGGAGGAAGAGTGTCCGAAAAACATAAGACGGGTAGTAGATAGCTACTTTGAGAGCCGAGTAGTAAGGGTTCGCTTCGCCGGGGAAGAACACATGAGAAAGACCGCCAAAGGATGTGTTCAAGGATCCATTGGCGGTCCGATCATGTGGAACCTGCTCCTCGACCCACTGCTTAAAGAGCTTGACAGACGGGGCGACTACGTACAAGCCTTTGCTGACGATATCGTTCTGGTATTCCATGGAACAACAGAAGACATACAGAAACAGGCCAATGCGACTCTAGCCTATGTGCGGGAGTGGGGAATCAGAAACAAGTTGAAATTCGCGCCACATAAGACAAACGCGATGGTGCTGACCAAGAAACTTAAGTATGATTCCCCAATCCTGCACATGGGTGGAGAGCACATCGGCCTAACGAAGGAGATGAAAATTCTTGGGCTCACGATCGATAACAACTTGACATTCAATAGGCATGTAGCGAACGTGTGCAAGAAGGCCATTGAATTTTACAAGCGACTCTCAAGAGCTGCAAAAGTCCAGTGGGGATTGGGCCCGGAACTCATCCGTACACTCTACACAGCGGTTGTAGAGCCGACGATTCTTTACGCGGCCAGCGCGTGGGCACCGGCGTCCACGAAAATATGTGTAAGAAAACAACTCGATACAGTGCAACGGGGATTTATGCAGAAGCTGACGAAGGCATACAGAACCGTCTCCCTAAACTCGGCCATGTTGCTTGCCGGGATGCTCCCCCTGGACGTTAGAGTGAGGGAAACAGCTCTCCTCTACGAAACCAGGAAGGGGTATTCTCGGCAAGTAACAGGGGACCGGGAAGTGGAGACGCCTGTATCCTTCGTCAGCCTGGATCACCCCGCACGCCGTAGGAGCCATGAAATTCACAGTCTGGTGGACGGTGCAGAATTGGATCGACACATCAGTGAAGGTCGTAGTATCTTCACTGATGGTAGCAAAATCAGCGGAAAGGTCGGAGCGGCACTATCCATTTGGGATGGTGCCGCCGAGACCAAATCCAGAAAGCTAAAACTCGAGCCGTTCTGCACCGTCTACCAGGCGGAATTGCTGGCCCTGAAGGCGGCCACGGAGGAGGCCCTTAACACAAAGACCGGAGGTTGCAGCATCTTTTGCGACTCCAGGTCCGCTCTCGATGTTGTCGCCAGAGGCGATTCCCTCCACCCTATTGCGTTCCAAATAAACCAAAATTTAGTCAAGAGTAAAGAACGCAGACAAAATATTAAGCTATTTTGGATAAAGGCACACATAGGGTTGGAGGGCAACGAGAGGGCGGATGTGCTCGCAAAAGATGCTGCAACAAGGTTGAAGACCAAGCCAAATTATAACCTCTGCCCGGTTTCATTCGTCAAGCGACAAATCCGAAAGGAGTCGGTTGACGAATGGAACCGGAGGTATAAGGAGGCTGAAACGGCCTCAACCACAAAGGTCTTTTTTCCGGATGCCGTGGAAGCCCATGGTATCGTGAGGAAGATTGAGATCGACCCAATCACGACACAAATCTTCACAGGGCACGGCGGGTTCTCTGAGTATTTGAATCGCTTCAAATGCAAGGAGAGCCCGGCGTGCCCATGTGATCCGCTAAAAGCGGAAAGTCTCTTGCACGTGATTGCGGAATGTCCAATACACGAGCAATACAGATATGATACTGAACAAATAATAGATAGCAAAATAGTTATAACAAACATACACGATATAATTAGTAATAAATATATCAGAGATGAATTCTTAAAATATTGTAAAAACATAGTAAAAATAGTAAATAGTAGAAATAAGCAAGTATAATAAGGAAAACAAAATATTACTTAGATATATAATTAGTTTTATATACAATAGTAATAAGATACATAGAGATAAGTAAATAAAATAAGATATGTAAATGTTAGAAAAATTAAAACGTAAATCCTGTAAATGTATAGAATAAGATAATGAATAAGATATAGAATAGATAAAACTGTATTAGATATAAGTTGTAATAGTTAAGGAATTTTGGAAATAAATTAAAGAATAGACGTAGGAACCCAAGGAAGGGTTAGGCTTATATATGGGTTAGAATAGGAAAATGCATGCGAAATAAAATAAAAAGAATAGGGACCCTGAAAAGGGTGTGGTGTGAATAGGGTGCTGAACAACTAGAAAAGAGACCAATAAGGTCCCTGATTAAGTTAGGGGAACGAGAGTGGGGCATAGCGCCCCACAATTTTAAAAAAAAAAAAAAAAAAAAAAAAAAAAAAAAAAAAAAAAAAAAAAAAAAAAAAAAAACCGAACCTAACCGAACCGAACCGAACCGAACCGAACCGAACCGAACCGAACCGAACCGAACCGAACCGAACCGAACCGAACCGAACCGAACCGAACCGAACCGAACCGAACCGAACCGAACCGAACCGAACCGAACCGAACCGAACCGAACCGAACCGAACCGAACCGAACCGAACCGAACCGAACCGAACCGAACCGAACCGAACCGAACCGAACCGAACCGAACCGAACCGAACCGAACCGAACCGAACCGAACCGAACCGAACCGAACCGAACCGAACCGAACCGAACCGAACCGAACCGAACCGAACCGAACCGAACCGAACCGAACCGAACCGAACCGAACCGAACCGAACCGAACCGAACCGAACCGAACCGAACCGAACCGAACCGAACCGAACCGAACCGAACCGAACCGAACCGAACCGAACCGAACCGAACCGAACCGAACCGAACCGAACCGAACCGAACCGAACCGAACCGAACCGAACCGAACCGAA
This sequence comes from Amorpha juglandis, assembly GCA_949126905.1. Lineage (NCBI taxonomy): Eukaryota > Metazoa > Arthropoda > Insecta > Lepidoptera > Sphingidae > Amorpha > Amorpha juglandis. The sequence goes on from OX421380.1 coordinate 27,253, forward strand.
CCGAACCGAACCGAACCGAACCGAACCGAACCGAACCGAACCGAACCGAACCGAACCGAACCGAACCGAACCGAACCGAACCGAACCGAACCGAACCGAACCGAACCGAACCGAACCGAACCGAACCGAACCGAACCGAACCGAACCGAACCGAACCGAACCGAACCGAACCGAACCGAACCGAACCGAACCGAACCGAACCGAACCGAACCGAACCGAACCGAACCGAACCGAACCGAACCGAACCGAACCGAACCGAACCGAACCGAACCGAACCGAACCGAACCGAACCGAACCGAACCGAACCGAACCGAACCGAACCGAACCGAACCGAACCGAACCGAACCGAACCGAACCGAACCGAACCGAACCGAACCGAACCGAACCGAACCGAACCGAACCGAACCGAACCGAACCGAACCGAACCGAACCGAACCGAACCGAACCGAACCGAACCGAACCGAACCGAACCGAACCGAACCGAACCGAACCGAACCGAACCGAACCGAACCGAACCGAACCGAACCGAACCGAACCGAACCGAACCGAACCGAACCGAACCGAACCGAACCGAACCGAACCGAACCGAACCGAACCGAACCGAACCGAACCGAACCGAACCGAACCGAACCGAACCGAACCGAACCGAACCGAACCGAACCGAACCGAACCGAACCGAACCGAACCGAACCGAACCGAACCGAACCGAACCGAACCGAACCGAACCGAACCGAACCGAACCGAACCGAACCGAACCGAACCGAACCGAACCGAACCGAACCGAACCGAACCGAACCGAACCGAACCGAACCGAACCGAACCGAACCGAACCGAACCGAACCGAACCGAACCGAACCGAACCGAACCGAACCGAACCGAACCGAACCGAACCGAACCGAACCGAACCGAACCGAACCGAACCGAACCGAACCGAACCGAACCGAACCGAACCGAACCGAACCGAACCGAACCGAACCGAACCGAACCGAACCGAACCGAACCGAACCGAACCGAACCGAACCGAACCGAACCGAACCGAACCGAACCGAACCGAACCGAACCGAACCGAACCGAACCGAACCGAACCGAACCGAACCGAACCGAACCGAACCGAACCGAACCGAACCGAACCGAACCGAACCGAACCGAACCGAACCGAACCGAACCGAACCGAACCGAACCGAACCGAACCGAACCGAACCGAACCGAACCGAACCGAACCGAACCGAACCGAACCGAACCGAACCGAACCGAACCGAACCGAACCGAACCGAACCGAACCGAACCGAACCGAACCGAACCGAACCGAACCGAACCGAACCGAACCGAACCGAACCGAACCGAACCGAACCGAACCGAACCGAACCGAACCGAACCGAACCGAACCGAACCGAACCGAACCGAACCGAACCGAACCGAACCGAACCGAACCGAACCGAACCGAACCGAACCGAACCGAACCGAACCGAACCGAACCGAACCGAACCGAACCGAACCGAACCGAACCGAACCGAACCGAACCGAACCGAACCGAACCGAACCGAACCGAACCGAACCGAACCGAACCGAACCGAACCGAACCGAACCGAACCGAACCGAACCGAACCGAACCGAACCGAACCGAACCGAACCGAACCGAACCGAACCGAACCGAACCGAACCGAACCGAACCGAACCGAACCGAACCGAACCGAACCGAACCGAACCGAACCGAACCGAACCGAACCGAACCGAACCGAACCGAACCGAACCGAACCGAACCGAACCGAACCGAACCGAACCGAACCGAACCGAACCGAACCGAACCGAACCGAACCGAACCGAACCGAACCGAACCGAACCGAACCGAACCGAACCGAACCGAACCGAACCGAACCGAACCGAACCGAACCGAACCGAACCGAACCGAACCGAACCGAACCGAACCGAACCGAACCGAACCGAACCGAACCGAACCGAACCGAACCGAACCGAACCGAACCGAACCGAACCGAACCGAACCGAACCGAACCGAACCGAACCGAACCGAACCGAACCGAACCGAACCGAACCGAACCGAACCGAACCGAACCGAACCGAACCGAACCGAACCGAACCGAACCGAACCGAACCGAACCGAACCGAACCGAACCGAACCGAACCGAACCGAACCGAACCGAACCGAACCGAACCGAACCGAACCGAACCGAACCGAACCGAACCGAACCGAACCGAACCGAACCGAACCGAACCGAACCGAACCGAACCGAACCGAACCGAACCGAACCGAACCGAACCGAACCGAACCGAACCGAACCGAACCGAACCGAACCGAACCGAACCGAACCGAACCGAACCGAACCGAACCGAACCGAACCGAACCGAACCGAACCGAACCGAACCGAACCGAACCGAACCGAACCGAACCGAACCGAACCGAACCGAACCGAACCGAACCGAACCGAACCGAACCGAACCGAACCGAACCGAACCGAACCGAACCGAACCGAACCGAACCGAACCGAACCGAACCGAACCGAACCGAACCGAACCGAACCGAACCGAACCGAACCGAACCGAACCGAACCGAACCGAACCGAACCGAACCGAACCGAACCGAACCGAACCGAACCGAACCGAACCGAACCGAACCGAACCGAACCGAACCGAACCGAACCGAACCGAACCGAACCGAACCGAACCGAACCGAACCGAACCGAACCGAACCGAACCGAAGTATCCGTACCATCGCATTACATTGGAGGTCATGTTTTGCTGGAGAATCTTGACATCGCGATGTAGATATGCAGTGGCGCCATCGCTTGACTGTTTCCTGATAACTTGTTGTTTTCTTGGCGATGTTTCTTTTGAGGTCAATGTTGTTGTTGTAAAAAGCCAAAGTCTTTTTAAATTATTTTAAATATTGTATTTATTTGACTGCATTAATCAACAGTTTTGGATTCTATCGTAAAAAGTAAACTACGTCCTTCGTTTCGCGATTTGCGCGAGAAAAAAAAAACCGGATAGTTTTGTTAAAGCAAAAAAAAAATATATAGGGGGTTGGTGATAGAAGCTTGATAATTTAAAAATTGACATAATGTGATTATCTTTCCGACCTTGAAAATCTAGCTACGATTCGCGCGGGATTTACGTATCCACGACATTAAGTTAACCATAGCGCGATGTATTTTCGTTGTAGCGCCATCTATTATCGTCGTCGTTTGTGACCTATACTAGGTTTTTAGAGGTGTTCGATTTAGAATAATAATAATTTTCGTCCGCCTTAGAGCTCGATACTTATTTAATTGTATTTGCTTAATCATTTCTTTATATGACGTGAGAAACAAAAGTAGGTAATACATAGGCATAATAATAAATGCTGATCATTTTATAAAGTAAAAGAACTACTTAGAATTGAGTGAAATAAAAGTTATTTATATGGGCGAAAACTTTTTAATTGATCAATAATTATGGAAAACAAATAATGTCAACAATATGTACAATAAATCATAGTTTTATTTTATTACCTTACACTAAATAATTTAATAAATTTATTTATTAATAAGAGATAATAACAAATCTAAAATACAATTTAGTATGCGATTATAACCTGGAAGGCAAAACAATATTTCATAATGTCAAAGCACTCATCTACAAAAGTTTTTAGTAAATCAAAAATCTAAAGAGCTGCTTATTGAGTTCGATAATGTATTATTTCACCTTTTGTAGTAAATACATCAAATAAAAAGAAATATACAATGATAATGTAGATTCTAAACAATCTATTACAAAATTACAAATGAACTAAAATCATTTCCCTCCGACAGGACAGGCGGATGACCGATACAGGCACAGTATAACAAGGACGTACCCCTATACCCTTTTTTTAACACGCTTTTTTGAAGTGATAACTTCTTATGGGAGGGTGAACCGAAACGTTCCGTAACGCGAGCGGCGGCGAGCGGAAGGTTCCAGAATATTCGAGAACATTCCGTGAGACGTCACGCGGGCCAGTTGACCAGCCAGCGCTAGCCGACTTCCCTGGAACTTCGATAATTTCGAAGTCCCAAGTGGCGTCACATAGTGACCAGTCGGATTGGACCTGACTTTGACCGGACTTTGACAGGACTCTGACCGGACTATGTATTATGGCGAATAGACATGTTACCGTAATTTTGTTTTTGATATTGATAAAATGACGATATTTTACTTATTTTATAATTTGGAACATGGTGCCGTAAAAAAAGTACCAGGCTCGCATGAACGCGAAGAGAGTAGAATGTACTTTTATCATGTCGAGTGGACATGTTGCCGTAATTTTGTAACACTGACAAATTGGTATGAATCCCTCACAGATGCTCTAGTGTTTCCTCTTAGAGGTGAAAGCACTTTAGCTACGTGCTGAGCCAGTCTGTAGGTTGGTGTGTCGACTTGACTCACGATAGGACGTAGTGGAGCATTCATTTTGTGTATTTTTGGTAACCCATACATTTTAGGTGGTTTTGCGCACGAAGGAACGAGTGAGTTTACGTCTAGATTTAATGTGTCGGAGTAACTGTTTATTAAAGAACTCGTAGCCTTTAAAACTTTGTTAGTCGGGTCTGTTTTGACTTTCTTATACGTACTTTCATCCGACAAAAGTTGTTCGATTTTATTTTTATAATCTGACGTATCCATCATTACTGTCGCCACGTTACCTTTATCCGCACGGAGAATAGGTATGTCCTTCTGTGATCGCAAGTTCTTTAAAGCGATATATTTTGGACAACCTATACCTCAGTCCGTCCCGTGACCACGAAGGCTAAAAAGTCTTCGAAACGTCGGGATCAAAATTAATAAAAAACCGCGTTAAAATCCGTTTAAATTAGTTCTATTTCAATAAACTTCACTACAGTTAGAAATTTACAGGAAATCAATATCAGGTAAGTAGGGGGTCTACCCAACACGGAAAAACATGGCAAGGGGACACAAAAAAGTATGGGGAACTCTGATCTAAATGATAATCCTTCTACTCATATCTGTCAATAAAATATTTATAACTATTAACACCATGCACCCCACGCTTTTTTTTACAATAAAATACATTTTTTTCGTCAAATTTATTTTCTATTTTTGAAGTGATAACTTCTTATGGGAGGGTGAACCAAAACGTTCCGTAACGCGAGCGGCGGCGAGCGGAAGGTTCCAGAATATTCGAGAACCTTCCGTGAGACGTCATGCGGGCCAGTTAACCAGCCAGCGCTAGCCGACTTCCCTGGAACTTCAATAATTTCGAAGTCCCAGGTGGCGTCACACAGTGACCAGTCGAATTGGACCGGACTTTCACAAGACTTTGACAGGACTTTGACGGGACTGTGTTCGTTTTTTTATGGCGAATAGACATGTTGCCGTAATTTTGGTTGTTGATATTGATAATAAAATGACGATTTAAAATTAATTTGGAAAAAAGTACCAGGTTCGCATAAACGCGAAGAGAGTAGAATGTCCATTTTTCATGGCGAGTAGCCGTAATTAATAAACAAATGACGATTTGGACACAGAAAAACTTTTTAGGTTTTTTCTTATTTGGAACATGTTGCCGTAAAAAGTACCAGGCTCGCATAAACGCGAAGAGAGTAGAATGTACTTTTATCATGTCGAGTGGACATGTTGCCGTAATTTTGTATTCTCGCATCTTGTTTGGTAAGTTTTCACTTCTGTCGGCACTCCCGGAGTGCAACCCGTATTTTTTTAGTTATACTTTCTATAAAAGCGTGTTTTTTTTGGAACGAAGTTCCTTACGGCAGGCTTGGAGGGGATAGGGATTTCGCTGCGTGACCGAATTGAAAAAAATGTGATAGTAAAACCGTAAGAAAAAAGCGTTAAATGAGACGTGCGCATGCGCGACAGTCGCATAACCAGCCAGCGTTAGTTCCTTTTTTAAAATGAAATTCATTCAGCCAGTTATTATTTATAATTACATAAGTTGATAAAAAATGCTATACAATAGCTTTACCGCGGCAGTCTCCGAGTGCCACACGTCCTTTTTTATTTCTATTTTTCTATTCTATTTTTCTATTTCTATGTAATTTTATGTTGTCAAACAAAAATAAAGAGACAAATTTTGTTATTTTAGTTGATAATTTGAATTTTTTGCTACTTGTGTCGATTCTACATTAGCCGAAGGAACTTCGTTCCTACCTGGTGTCCCACGACACACACCAATTTTTTTTTTTAGTTTTTTTAACTATTATTTATTTTGTAATAAGGTCTAAAGACTGCATTTTGTTATTGATAACACATGCATAACTTGAACCCAATGATAAAGAATTAAAGGAGTTTTGGCGGGAATTCTGACAGTGCAGTTCACCGCTTATTTTAATTTATTTCATAAACTAGTTTAGAGTTGTGTTTGTTGTATAAAAGTGGTGTGGATTTGTTCAATAAACATTGACGGTGATGAACAGTGTATGGAAACATTGAAATAAGTGAATTAAGAATCGTACTAAAAGGAGTTAACACCAAAACTCCGGCAAGACCTTGAAATCGACCGCACCCGTGTTTCATCGTTCTTGTAACTTGAATAAATTATACTTGACACTGGCAAAATCCATAATAATGCGAAAACCATAAATAAAAAAAAATAGAGATTCTTGAACCTGTCTAGACTTGGCAACACTGTTGAGAACTGTCAGGCAAGCGTCAACTGTCATGAATTAATGTGAGATGCGATTTCAGTTGTAGGATTTTTTTATCTATTTACTCCAATAATAAAAAATATATTAATATCAGATGTTCTCGTATTAAGCTACACGCTGTGGAACAACTGTCAAGTGTAAATTTTTTATGCAGTGAGTTGTGTTGTGGACTGTGACTAAACCTCTCAGTCTCCGTGTACGGGTTATGTAGTTATTATATTCTCTGGACTGTGGACTGTGGACTGTGGTGTATACTACGTTGATGTAAGATCGCAGCGCAGCAGAGGCAGGCGGTAGACACCACTCACCGAGCAGTGCCTGGTGGCGGTTGGTTAAACCAGCATGGTGCTGGCGATGGCGGGTGGCGAGCGGCGAGCGTCCGACCGTCTGCAGGTGCCTGACTGCTTGTGCCATGTATAACTACGTGTGGCGCATCGATATAACGCATAACATATTCAAACTGCTGAAAGTACAATATATAATGAGTTTATTTTTGTTGCTGCATTAATTCTTGCACAAGTATTTTACTTGCATGTAATACAGTTGCCTCACATGTTTGTTATGTGTGCTGTTATAATATGTTTAATTTAAGGTAACCCTAATAAAAAAAAATTTGTTACAAGATATATGAACTTATATAGGGTTGACAGCCTTCATGGCGTAGCAGGCGAGTAGCCTGCTGTGAAGCAAGAGATTACATGTTCGGTCCCTGCACAGAGAGAAATGTTTGTGTGATCTACAAATATAGGTTTTGGGGTCTGAGTGTTGTGAGACTGAAAGTCTCTTGTAGTTCCTGATACCCACAATACAAGACTCGTGTCTTACTGTGAGGTCAGGACTATGTGTGTGACTGTTGGGTGTATATTTTTTTATTTGATTGCATGATGTGACAAGCATGGTGCTCACTTGATGGTAATGCAACACTACAAAGAACTTCGAATTACAAAGCATGGCATGGCAATAAACTGTGCTTGTCATCCCAAGACATAAGATGGTAAGTCTCATAATGCCCAGTAGTTTGTAGACTGTAGACTGCTGTCAATATCCCTGAAATTGAAATACGACCATACTTAGATAGAGAGGTATTATAGCTTGGCAGCAGTAATAACACAGTATCAAAACAGTCTATTTATTTATTAATTACTAGCTTTTGCTCGCGACCCTGTCTGCGTGAATGTAATTTTGTATTAGGTCCCACGGGAACAGACTATCTGAATACACTATATTGTAAGTTTTATGCTAGATCATATACATATGTGCCAAATTTCATTCCAGTTTATTCAGCTGGTAAATTATGAGAGACCAGAAGCGATAAAAGTATTTCACCATCAAAACGCCTTCATTCAAACTTTAGTCCCCTATTTGGGCCCTTTAGGCGTTGTAATTGAAAGAAAAAATTGGTTGTCTGTAAAGTCGGTTTACTGACGATACTTGAACGTGACAACGTCTTAAGAAAATACCAGGGTTCGAAAATATCCGATATTTATAATAAATATCAAAATATCAGATATTTATGATATATATCCGATATATATCAAGTTGGATATATATCCATTTTGAATGAAAGCCATATTATTATTTTATTGTATTATTTATGAATACTGTTTGCATATGTGTTACATACACATACTTAAGTTATAAAATAAAGAACTCGTGCTTGGATAAGGCAAAATCAACTAAAAACCATAAACTCTTCTTTTAGGGCAGAAGTGTTGCCATTTACGGATTAGAACTTACCATTAGGGAGTATGTTTTAACACTACTCCCACGCCATCTATATTTGGGAAGTAGAAATACAGTTACAAACTCTAAAATTACTTAATAACATTAATGTTTTAAACCATTTTTGTATTGCAATATAATATAAAAAAAATATTGATATATATCGTCAAACCCAGCTTGATATATATCGGATATATATCTTGATATATATCCATTGATATATATCCTCGAACCCTGGAAAATACTGATGGAATGGTAGCATTTTTCAAAAGAAAATTTTAATTTCATTTGTTTAATAGCTTTGTATGTACATATATAGAGAAGGAGGTAATTGGAAGTCACAATGAAATTGATCAAGTTAGATTTATTTGTACGCATAAATACAATTATGTCATTTTTTTTACAATTTAATAGTTTTTACAAGTATAAATGTGCGTTGTTCACTTAATTCAATATTTCCATACACTGTTCATCGCTGTAAATGTTTTTTGCACAAATCCACACCACTTTTATACAACAAACACTAGTTTTTGAAATAAATTAAAATCAGCGATGAACCACTGTCGGAATTCCCGCCAAAACTCCGTCAAAATGATTTAACAGATGACAACATTTGATATTTGATAGTATTTATTGGCCTAATTATAACCTCAAAATGCGAAAGAATTTTATTTATTTTTCGGAATTCTCAAGTGTCCGTAGTTTTAATATAGTTTCAATCAAATATATACATTATCTAAAACCCAAAAAGTAAATTCACCTACCTTTTGGTTCTTAGGCCAACTATGTATGGACGACGAACAATGTCCTTTTCGTAAATCTAGTTTTTAAAAAGCCCGCCTCAATGTGTTTGATATAGGAGAAAATGTTCCCTTTGACGGATGGCTGGTGTAACCTGTCATTTCAGACACGTTGTTGTGATATATGGAAGATTGAATATTTATGTTTTAATTTTTTTAAATCTCGAACGCTGCCGAACGCAAAGGCCGATTGTGCTTCTTTGTCGCTCGTTCCGCGCTCTCGCTTGCACTTCAAGCCTTAAATGGAACGTGACATCTAGCGAGGTAACGACGCATGAGTCATGTTTTTTCGTGCGTGCAGCCGGCTCTATCGAATTATAAGACGTTATCACGTCAAAAAATACCCTATGTTTAACCCTGGGTCATCAACTATATTTGTGCCAAAATTCATTGAAATCGGTTCAGCGGTTTAGATTTTTCTTACAAACTTTCATCCCCTTTTTAAACCCTTCAGGGGTGATTTTTGAAAACCATAGTAGCCTATGTCCTATTCTGATGTATAAGCTATATTATTGTAAAGTTTCATTAAAATCCATTCAGTAGTTTTTACGTGAAAGAGTAACAAACCTATATCCATCCATCCATACTTACAAAGTTTCGCATTTATAATATTAGTAGGATAGTAGGATTATCAACTAATACATGAAATACAAAAATTATACATTATAATGTTCCTTAACTTTTCTTCTCTTAGTGACTATTGCAATAAGAAACACAATTAATATTGTCATAAATAGTAATATTTGTCATAATTTAATGTAGGTATGTGTGTCCAATGTATGTAAACTTTGTCAAAAATATTATAGTAATTATGTGTGTTGGATACAATACTTATGTGAAATACACAGCCCTTTGTGTGCAGTGTGTTATTCATTATTACTGCTTCTTGAGTGTGGATTGATATTCAATTATTACTTCATTTAAATAAATAAATACACCCAACAGTCACATACATAGCCCTGACCCCACAGTAAGATACGAGTCTTGTGTCGTGGGTACCAGGAACTATGAGAGACTTTCGGTCTCACAACACCCAGACCCCAAAATGAATATTTGTGGATTAGACAAACATGTGTCTCGGTGTGGGGATCGAACCCGCGGCCTCTAGCTTCACAGCCGGCTACTCGCCCGCTGCTGGCTGTGTTATTTGGATGTCACTATTGCCACTTACCTACACACACCCGTTCATAAACACAAAAGCACATTTAAACTGTAGCAAATGTTTCAAGTTAGGTATGTATGTTATTGTTGTGTAGATGGAGCGTGATGAAGGCGGCGCTCTACACGAGCGTCTCGTGGCGTACGTGCACGCGCTCTCCGACCCGCACGAGGCGCGCACCGGCGTGTGGATGGAGCACTCGTACGCGCGAGCACGCGGCGCCGCGCCCGCCGCCCGAGCCGACTCGCGCGTGCTGCTCGCGCCGCGGACGCACGGGCAGCGCGCCGACGCACCGCTCGATGTCGAGCGACCCGACCCCTCACCGCCCGAGCCGCCCGTCGAGCCCGGTGACCACTACTCGCACCAGCTCGACACACACTCCGATCACGACGACGACACCGACGATGACGAGTGGGAGGAGCGCGCCGCGCGGCACGCGCCCACCGCCGAGTGTGCACGTCTCGTCGAGCGCGTCGCCGAGATCCTGCGCGCTCAGCGGCTGGCGGTGCTGGTGGGCGGCGGCACGGCGCGGCGAGAGGCGGCGCGGGCGGCGTGCCGTCGGCTCCGCACCGTGCTCGCGCCCACGTGGGCGGCGGTCGGCGCGCAGCCCCGCGCACCCGCCTGGTTGCACGCGACACTCGCCACGCATCTGCCTCGTCGCTCGCGGTCGCTGTACGAGGAGGCGCTCGCCGAGTTGCGTCGGGCGGCTCCGCGCTTGGCGGACAGGATGGGCGGCGGCGGCGGGGCGGGTGCGGGTGCGGGTGCGGTGCTGGAGCCGGTGGAGTGTGTGGTGGAGAGCGACGCAGGCCCGTGGCTGGTGTGGCTGGAGTTTGGAGGAGAGCGCGGGCGCTGGGCGCGGCGACTCCGCTCGCTGGTGCACACGCGCGTGGTGCCGGTGCCGGGGGACGTGTCGGCGGGTGTTGGGGTGGGTGTTGGGGCGGGGGCGTGGTGCGCGGGGGTGGTGGCGAGCGCACGCGCCGCGCTCACGGACATCCTCGCCGAGGCGGGGTGAGCAACACGTCAAATCAAATGTTTATCAAGCAATCATTATTTAAATATTGATGTATGAATGAGTAAAGGTGGACATGTAGTGGGGACATGTGACGATGATGATGATGACATGTGATATGTATTATTATAATAGCTTCTATAGCTTTAACAGATAGCCCCCATAGATCTTCGGTGCCTTTCATTTTAAGTTTCTTAAATGCTTTAATTATTTCACAATGAGATATCGTGTCAAAATTAAAGTGAGGCATAACTCCTTTGACATTCTTTAATAACAATGATCTGCTAAAGTCGCTGATGACTGTTGACATGTAGTACTCTCTATGGGTATGTTAGTGAAATATTTCTCAAAGTACTTAGCAACAGAGAGATTATCTGAAACTAGTTCGTCATTTATATGTAAAGTTATCGATTTATCACTAATTCTATTTTTACCAGTAGGTAGGTAAGAACTTATCGCTCCGAATACTAATCGTCAACTTACTGACGAGGCGCGACGCGCGATCGCCGCTTTTATACTTAGTCCTAGACTCGATCTCGAATATTCTCGAAAATACTCGAGTCGGTGCCTTTGATAAACAATAAGCAAAAATAAAAAGAGAAATATAAAAATTTTATCAAAGGGACTGCGCGCTCACAAGTATACATGTTGATACCAAATTTATGAGATATTGTACCAGTTATTGTAACACATGTTCATACAAATACAAATCTATATATATAAAAATGAATCGCTGTGCGTGTGTCTCGCCAAAACTCGAGACTGGCTGTACCGATTTGGCTAATTCTGATCTTGAAATATTTGTGGAAGTTCAGGGAAGGTTTACCCGGTGAGAAAAAATGAGTAACATAAATAATAAGTAAAGGAAAACACTAAAATCGACAACTTAATTTCCCAGTACAAACTGTTCCTGGGTATGAAACACTTGATGTCTTTTAGATGTGAAACATCTATTAGCGCAGGTATGAACCGGATTGTTGACTGTCAACGAACGACAACCGTGGTGACAGGGACAGGGACAGGGACAGGGACAGGGACAGGGACAGGGACAGGGACAGGGACAGGGACAGGGACAGGGACAGGGACAGGGACAGGGACAGGGACAGGGACAGGGACAGCGACAGGGACAGCGACAGGGACAGCGACAGGGACAGCGACAGGGACAGCGACAGGGACAGCGACAGGGACAGCGACAGGGACAGCGACAGGGACAGCGACAGGGACAGCGACAGGGACAGCGACAGGGACAGCGACAGGGACAGCGACAGGGACAGCGACAGGGACAGCGACAGGGACAGCGACAGGGACAGCGACAGGGACAGCGACAGGGACAGCGACAGGGACAGCGACAGGGACAGCGACAGGGGCAGCGACAGGACAGTGACAGGACAGTGACAGGACAGGGCAGGATAGTGACAGGACAGTGACAGGGACAGGGCAGGACAGGGACAGGTCAGTGACAGGACAGTGACAGGACAGTGACAGGGACAGGGCAGGATAGTGACAGGACAGTGACAGGGAAAGGGACAGGGCAGGACAGGGACAGAGACAGGGACAGGCACAGGGACAGGTCAGTGACAGGTCAGTGACAGGACAGTGACCGGACAGTGACCGGACAGTGACAGGGACAGTGACAGGACAGTGACAGGACAGTGACAGGACAGTGACAGGACAGTGACAGGTCAGTGACCGGACAGTGACAGGACAGGGAGAGGACAAATTTTACACAAATATATGTAGGTGATACGAAGTTCACCGGGTCATCTAGTAAATAAATAAATATACGTACGCGCGGCCGCGGAGTCAAAACGTTCGACCAGAGAGAGGTAATTTGATTATTTTTCTAAATTCTTGAGGAACCCTTACAGAGGTATCGCGGAACCCTAGGGTTCCGCGGAACACACATAAAGTATAGCTGGTGTAGAAGGTCACTTCGGTTCGCCTCGTGTAACCTCGGCTCGCCTCGGGCGACTTCCAGTCGTTGTCGGTTTTTGCGCACGAGTCAAAGGATTCGAAATGTCCCGAAGTTCGAACACGAAGTGTCTTGCTACACCACTCGGCTCACTTCAGTTCGCATCGAGACGTCATGAGCATATGTTAAATACGCACGTAGTTATAATACGCGAGCGTACACATTGCAACGGCAGCTGCCACTGGAATGTCATCCATGGTGTTTATCGTGCGGGCGCCGGGGGACTGAGCTCCTCGCGAGGTTGCACGAGTGTGTGGTCACATAGTTCGGATTTTGGTCAATTTGGAAGAGTACTTCGTCGAGGTAAGGCTTCAGCAGGCTTCACGTTTTGAAAGAAACCATAAACAATATAAGTTGTCTACACTTATTACTTTTGTGACGTTATATGAATGGTCGTGGTGTGGTGTGCAGGGATCGTGCCGTGGTGGTGGGCGGCGCGGGCGGCGGCGGCGCGGTGGCGGCGGCGGCGGCGCGCGGGGCGGGCGGCGCGCGCGGCCTGCGCGGGCTCGTGCTGGTGGGGCCGGGGCTGGGCGCGGGCGCCGTCGAGGAGCTGCTGGGGGAGGTGCGCGTGCCGGTGCTGGTGGTGGGGCGCGGCGGGGTCGCGCGCGGGGCGGCGCGGCGCGTGCTCGAGGTGCGCGGCGCGGACGCGGCGCTGCGTGTGCCGCGCGCGGTGCGCACGCGCCTCAACCTCACTCAACACGCGCTCGACGCGGCCATAGCGGTCTGTACTCACTACATACTGCACAAATCAGTCACGCGGCTCCGGCGACAGTCACAGTATTACGTAATGGCACTATACTGTACAAATATGTATATGGGACGACATTCGAGCATAGCGAAACTGATGACGGAGCCGTGTTCCTCTAACTTTTAGATATTCATGAAAACTTGTCTCTAGAAGATCAAAGGGCACATCTATTAATAATATTCATTATAATAATTACATTATAATACTATTATAATTACATTAGTCAAAGCTAAGAATGTATCGTATGATTAAAATGATGTTATTTTCCGATACAGGAGGAATGCGTGCGCTGGACCCTGGAGGTGTCGGAGGGCGCGGGCGCGGGCGCGGGTGTCGGTGTCGGCCGCTCGGCGCCCCCCTCCCCGTCGCCGCCGCCCCCCGCGCCCGCGCCCCCTCCCCCGCCCCCGCCGGCGCCCTCGTCCGCGACACGGCACCACGCGCGCCGCTCCCCGGCCTTTTCAGATACCAAATATGTATATCCAAGTGAGTTCCGACGGCTCATTCGTGACACTGAGCTTCGATCTGAATGCAAATATCATGTCACGTTCCCGGGCCAAACAGTGTACATAATATTATTGTTATTCAGTATTTTCAGGTCGGCATAATTGACAACATTTCAAAAATCAAACGTGCCTAAAACAAAAATATCGTTACTTTATTTTACTATCCTAAGATCAATTACATTTATTGAAGTAATAACTTCTTATGGGAGGGTGAACCGAAACGTTCCGTAACGCGAGCGGTCCATCGACCAGCCAGCGTTAGCCGACCTCCCTGGAACATCGATAATTTCGAAGTCCCAGGTGGCGCCACAAAGTGACCAGTCGTCTTGGACCGGACTTTGACACGAATTTGAAACGACTTTGCCACGACTTTGCCACGACTTTGCCACGACTTTGACACGACTTTAACACGGCTTTGACACGACTAAGACACGGCTTTGATACGACTTTGAAAGGACTTTGACACGACTTTGACACGACTAAGACACGACTAAGACACGACTAAGACACGACTAAGACACGACTTTGACACGACTTTGACAGGGCTTTGACCGGACTTCGTAACGTAACGCGTTAAGGGAAGCCAGACAGAGTGGCGCCGTAACGTAACGCTTTACGGCGCCACTTTGTCTGGCTTCCCCTTCTCTCACTTTAACCCACATTAGTTTAAGTTATCACTTCTGTCGAGCGTCCCGGGACGCACACTTTTTTTTATTATTTTTTACGTCACATATACGGTTGAATGATGTTTGTCCTTTGTCCATAAGGTAAAAAGAAAACTACATTGACATTACTTGATAATGTGACAATTATGTCATTTTTAAAAAAGGAAGGAAATGGGACTCTTTAATTTTGATCTAATTTAATTTAATCTACTAATAGAGGTATGTTGAAAAAAATAAAATGGCAAGTCTGCCGACCGTCGATGGACGCAATGTCTCTTGACGTTTTACATTATATTTGGACTGCACTGTACTTCATATGATTTTTGTGTCCAGAGTCGACGTCACCGGAGCTGGTGTCCGCGGCGCCCTCCCCCTCCCCCTCCCCCGCGCCCGCGCCCTGCCCCGCGCCGCCCGTACACCAGCTCACACCGGCCGCCGCAAATACGTGAGTAAACTACCCTACACCACGCTACGTGTACCGTTGTTTCATTTATAGTTAACTGGAGTATGCGCGTCGTTCTTATGACCTATTATCTCCTTTCAGAACACCTCGAGCCATAGAGATAGTCGGTGAGAGTTTATTTTTTATTAGCTTGAATGCAATAAGCAGGCCAGTCGCGTGATGGGGCCATGGGCTCCAGGTTTGCCCATAAGCAGAACTTTACATAGAACTTTGAATAACTAAGCACTGCATGACACTAGACTGCGCTTGATATCCCGAGACGTAAGATATTTCTCATAATTTTCAATAATTTCACTGGCTCCAATAACCTTAAAACCGAAAAGCAGTGCTCCCACACTGTTGCTTGGCAGGAGTATTAGGCAAAGCGGTGATAGCGACTACCGACCCAGGCGGTCTCTCGCATACAAGGGAGCTAGTATATTAGTTTTTTTTTTATAGCTTAGGCCGGCAAACGAGCAAGTGGGTCATCTGATGGTAAGTGATCTCCACCGCCCATGTCCGCCATGCCCACATTACCAAAAGAATCATGGACGCGTTGCCGACCTTAAAGGAAAGGGATAATTAAAGAATGGGAAGAGGAGGGAGATTTGGGCCTCCGGATATCTTACTCACCGAACAAAACGCAGCAGCAAGCCGCCATTTTACGGCGGTTTTCTGTGAGACAGTGGTAACGACCCTGTCGAGCCGGCCCATTCATGCTATAGACAAAACTGTCTACAGCGTGGGTCTGCCACTAGTAGAACATACCATCACCACCACCACCACTAGTACCAAACTAGTACTACAACTGGTAGTAAAGTAGTGTACGGACATTAGACAGTGGAATAGTGTCGCGGACGGTCGAGGCTCATGGTGCGGGTGCTGGTGTGTACGGGTGTGTGCGCGTTACAGAAGGTCGCGTGGTGTCGCGAGTGTCGGGCGGCACCCCGCTGGCGCTGCTGCCGCCGCGCCGCGGCACCCCCGCCCCCGCCACACCCGGCAACACCCTCGCCGCCGCAGACATCATGCAGATGCCGATCGTGTTTGCGGACGACGAGACCGCAGGCGAGGGTCGGGGCGGGCGCTGGTCGCGCCGCGGGGAGGGCGACGGGACGGCGCTGACGGTGCGGAGCGGACGCGCTCCACCGCACGCGCTCGCCGCCTCTGCCCCCGCCGCCCCCGCCTCCACCGGCGGGCCCGCGCTGCGGTACGCGCGCGTCATCGTCGCCAAGCGGGGCGGCGCGGGCGCGGGGGCGGGGGCGGGTGCGGGCGCGCGGGGCGTGTTGGTGCGGCGCGCGCCTCGGCGAGATCGACACTAAACACAAAGCAGAAGGAAGTCGCCGACGATCGGATTGTGTAGCGGTCGCTGTATATAATATACCTACTGTACAAAGTTAAATATTATAACACACTGTCATAAAAATGTTATTTTTATTTATTAAACTTTCAACCACATACCCCATAGACGTCTAATACCTATTTACTTAGTAATGCAACCTGTTGTGGAAAATAACTATAGTGCTTGGGCGCGGGGTGCAGAACGCTGATTGGTTCGGTCCATGTCACGACAAACCTGAAACATAACGTAGATATGGTACTTAAACCATACCGATACTTAAAATAAAAAAAAACTAAGAAACACGCTTTTATAGAAAGTATAACTAAAGTAGTAAAGTATTAGTAAAACAATGTATTTTATTATAAAAAAAACGTGGGGTGCATGCTGTTAATAGTTATAATTAATATTGTATTCACAGATATGAGTAGAAAGATTATCATTTAAATAGTATCTTAGAAAGCACCCCACGCTTTTTTTTTACAATATTTTTTTTTTATCCTGGCTCGGCGAAGTGACTACGCTACACCTGATGGTAAGTGTAGTGCAATCCAAGAATAGTGTCGACCAACGATAAACAATGTGTCCATCGTAGGTCGGCAAGGTCATGCCGGCCTGCCAAAGGGCCAAGAGGGAGGGAAAGGAAAAAGGGATGGGAAAAAATACATTGTTTTCTTCAAATTTATCTTTTAGTTAGACTTTCTATGAAAGCGTGTTTTTTAGGTTTTTTTTACTATTATTTATTTTTCATTATTTAGAAAAAATAAATATAGATGGTTGAGGTTCTTCACTAATAAGACATCTATTGATACAATGTTCAGAACGCAAAGATGATGTTATGAGAAACACACTGACAATACAAAGTTTTTTTATTTTATTTATGGCTCTTGCAGTACTATGCATTTAGCCAGTGTCAAGTACAATTCATTCTCAAGTTATTTTTACAAGAACGATGAAACACGGGTGCGATCGATTTTTTTTTTTTTTATAGCATAGGCCGGCAAACGAGCAAGTGGGTCACCTGATGGTACGTGATCTCCACCGCCCATGTACGCCCACCACCAGAAGAGTCATGGGCGCGTTGCCGACCTTAAAGGAAAGGGATAATTAGGGATTGGGAACGGGAGGGGATTTGGGCTTCCGGTTATCTCACTCACCGTACGAAACGCAGCAGCAAGCCGCTACTTTACGTCGGTATTTCAAGGTCTTGTCGGAGTTTTGGTGTTAACTCCTTTCAGTACGATTCTTAATTCACTTATTTCAATGTTTCCATACACTGTTCATCACCGTCAATGTTTATTGAACAAATCCGTACCACTTTATACAACAATCACAACTCGTAAACTAGTTTATGAAATAAATTAAAATAAGCGATGAACTGCACTGTCAGAATTCCCGCCAAAACTCCAATACAAAGTTCGGTATAAATCTTAGACCACACTCCACAGACTACTTAGAGAACTGACGTAGACACTACGATATTCTTAAGCGGAGATATTTTAATTTCTAACCAGAATATCAAAAAAGCGCTATCTATTGACGTATTCCTATGTGTAGTGTAGATGGCGCTAAACTAAACTTTACACACATCACAATTATCACAATTTAATAAATTGTAAATTAGTTTTATAAATTTATATCAATGTGTAATATTCACGTAATCATTAAATAGGGTGTTTATCGACACCTAAGTATGTTCTCCCTTCGTCGATACTTTTGACAGCAGATGTTTTATGAAATGAAACATCCCAATTCCTTAGCAGCAGACGTGTGCATATAAAAAAAAAACAAATTAATTATATTTGTTGTGTTGGTAGATGTTTTTTTTTTCTAGGGAAAAACATGTGCAGGAGACTCAGCTAAATTAAAATTGGTAAAGAGAAAACCTCTCTATTTCCACTCATATTATCCAATGCTTTGAACATTGAACTTGTGACTCGCGGCAGCCGAGTGTAACGCTTGTCGCGACTGGCGGGGCTTGTGGATCGGGAACCTTCTACATTCCTTATTTATTAAACTGGGTTATGGAAATCGATATATAGGTAGATAAACGGCATTAGGACTACATAGACAGACGGAGGCATGTACAACTTCAATGAACTGACACCGGACACGACACTGAACAATAGCACAAATACTATGACAAAACAAGAAATACGTACTTACCTAAGTAACTACCAATGTAAGAATACTATACTGAACTCTACTTAGTATGAACTCAACGGAGAATAATATTTATTTAAGACTAAAAATGGCGGTGCGGAGTGCGGCACTCAGCACTCGGCAGGCACATAACATAATTATAGGTACTCTATGAATGTCATGATTTTAGAAGCAGTCACTGACCACTATATAGTTTGGGGGTAGATGTTTTGTGGTTAGTTGTTTTTATATTTAACAGCTACTTACTGAACCTTTTGCTTATACGAAACGTACCTACGATTAACTAACACAAAAGTTTAACAAAACAAAAAATAAGAAAAGATAGTCTTCAAATAAAGAGTCGGTGCAATTTCAGTTGATCGGTAGTGACACAGGTACCAACTTCAAAGAGAGCTATAATTGTTATTTTCTACTTTTCAGTATTGGTGCTGCCACACCGATTTTATAAAATGTTTACAAACATTTTCTAACATTAAAATTGTTACATTTTGTTAGGAATTGTTAGATGGTTTAAGTGCTCCCACACCGACGGAAAATCTTTGCAAACATTTTATAACATTTTTTAACATTTTCTAACATTTGAAAACATGACATCGGCCCTTCTTCTTTGACGGGCCGCGCCGCTCTCAAAAGTAGGTACCGCAGCCCGCGGTTAAAAAATGTTACAAATTGTTAAAAAATGTTTACTAAATGGTGCTGCCACACCGCTGTTATAAAATGTTATACAGGGTTAATTTTAAAACACCGGCAACCTCGCAGGACCAGATAGCTGACCCCATACGGAACAACTTTTGTTCTACGAGTTTGGATATAACTCAATATATTTAAAAAAAAATGATTTTACAAGTTTTTGTTGTGTCGTGTTTTTCTTCGTAGATTGCGGCGCGGCGCGGCGTGCGCGCGCGACATCAAAGGGCGGTCAGCTGCTCAGCGGTCAAGGTCGTAGGCGCTAGCGCGGTTCCCCACGCTTCGCGTGTTTGTTTACGTAAACTGCGATGCGCGTTGTATTTAACATTCAAGACGGAAATTAAATGAATACTTATTTTTGTATGAATATAAAATCTAACAAATTATCAAAAGTCGTAGAACAAAAGTAGTAGCTTATAACCTTAGGAATCTACCCCTGCGAGGTTGCTGGTGTTTTAAAAATAACCCTGTATAAAATTTTCTAACATTTGTTAACAAACATTTTCTAACATTTTATCACAATGTTAGATAATGTTAATAAATGTTTAATGTTAGAAAATTTTATATAACATTTTATAACACCGGTGTGGCAGCACCGTATAACAGCTATGGTATGTATAGGTGAGTCAAAGATCCGGATAGTGAAGCGAGAGGCCGAGCAGACTAGCTCAATTTATGCCAATGAGGAACATTATAAAGTGAAATAATAATGATACTAGCAGTGGCGGATTTGGCCAAGGCCCAGTAGGCTCGAGCAATTAATTAATTATCACTATACACGTAATTTAGAAAAGTCAGATGTGCCTGCTTTTGAGGCTTGTTTCGAACCCACGGCTTTAGTCTCGACAGTCCGTACGACTCGCCGCTAAGCTATGTCTGCTCTACGTTCAATAAATAACGAAATTATAATGATTTTTGTGCATGATCCTTACGAGTACGATGAATAAATTATGATCATAAAATAAGATATGAGGTTGCAAGCAATAACACCAGCAATTATAGCAATAACAGTAATTGAAATGAAATATATATTCACAGCCTGTGCCAGAACGTACCAGGAGTACTATGCTGCGGATGGCGTAAAAAACTATGGCTTCTGGTATTACAGGGAGACATGAGAGCCGATGGTTTTATTGCAGATAATGATCAAGATCGGGCGAAGTGGAGGAGTCTTAATAGGAACGCGGACCCTGGCACTAGAAACAAAGATTACTACTTACTATCAATTTATTATACTTAGGACCTCCTTACGACCTACCCGTCAACGCCATTAGCAATTATTCTTTGTTCGTTAAATCAAAATTCCTTTATACGTTCGTGTACTATACATATAAGCAACATTTCTACTATAATTATAAGCAACATTCCTTTTCGATAATGAATCCACGAAAACGTTCCTAATAGTACCTACCTAAATAACTAATAAATATATTGGACAAGTATATTTGTGTGAACGGTCACAGCGTAGGTACCTACATACATATGTACATAGGTTGAATGCAATGAGAAGAGCATCAGTAAGTGCGCAGCGTCTGAGGGCCGCGGCCCGGCCGGTGACCCGGCAGTGACAGCGGCCACGTGACGGTCGTCTCAGAGACTAGTCGCCGCCGGATTGCGTCATCAGTAGAGGCGATAGAGCGTTTTACTTGAGCGTCGGCGCGCGGAGTACGCAGGCGCGCTGCGGGGGTGCGTACGAGGGGCGAAGGGTGCGCGCAGGACAACCGGCGCGAGGGTGGCAGTACTAGCGCTGCGACGCGGCCGCCGCAACGGCATCACGCACCCCGCCGCCCCCGCCCACCCCCGCTCGTGAGACTTCGCCCCGCAGTGCACCTTCCATGATCCGTCACAACATATAAACAGAACGGTTCCGCGGTCGGTCCAGGAAAATGTGTGCCTCGTCGGTGTGTGTGATTGTTTGAACGAGTCTCGGTGAACGCTGTCATATCTCTGATCGAGCGAGGATTTCGCTCGCGAGCTGATTTCTGATGACCTGCTCGGGGCGTAGGTACGTGCCGCCTTACTTTCTTCAGCAAGGAAGCAGACAGTATTGACAGAGGTCGCCGCAGTGGTGACCGTCGCCGTCACTCACGGGGTCCGTACCGTATAAGCATGTAAGCGGATTAGCCGCGGTGGCATCGAAGCGTACGACCAGCGGGAGCCACTCGCAAGTGTCATTCGTTCTCGTCGCAACTCAATACGTCTCTCCTGCCGCGCATGTAAACATTGTGTCAATTTACTTAATCGGACCTATTATTTATAATTTATTTATTTATTGTGACGGAATTAATGTTCAGCGACATGTGTATTGGTCAGTAAGCGCGCTAGGCTTGTTCCTGGACCATGATGTGTGTATAATACTTATCTACTCAGTAAAAAACTTTTAAAAGAACGCGTTATTTGTGAAAAATATAAGGCGCACTGACTATTTTCCGAGCGACTGTAACTGTCGTACAGAGAGAGACAGGGCCGATTCTGCCGTCACACTATTATGTGTGCTTTATTAGTCAAAATGTGCACGCAGGTAGTGTGAGCCGTGTGATATAAGTAATCTGTGTTGTATGTTGCAGATGGTGCAGGCGCGCGCGCAGGTGAGCCATGTGAGCGGTGTGAGCGGTGTGAGCGGTGTGAGCGGTGCGAGCGAGCGAGTGCGCGGCGGCGGAGCGAGGCCGCGCGCGGCATGCCGGGCGGCCGCCGGGGGCTGGTCGCCCCGCAGAACACCTTCCTCGAGAACATCATCCGCCGCTCCTCCTCACAGCGTCAGTATCGTGCCACAATCCTCTAGTGTGTGTATATGTGTATCTGTGTGTATGATGCCGCTAACGTGCGCTCGTTACCTACAGCAGACAGCAGCTTCTTACTTGCGAACGCGCAGATCGTTGATTACCCGATCGTATACTGCAACGAGACGTTTTGCAAAATGAGCGGGTACAACCGCGCCGAGGTGATGCAGAAGTCATGCCGGTGCACGTGGATGTACGGCGAGCTGACCGAGAAGGAGGCGGTGGAGCGCGTCGACCGAGCGCTCGACCACCACCTCGCCGATCAGTTTGAGATACTGCTCTACAAGAAGAACCGTGAGTGCCTCGACACTCATCGTCATCTCATCACGACTCATCACGACTCATCACTCGTCACTTTTCTGATTGCATGTACGGTACACCGGATACCTGAATATTAACGATATTTAGTATTTTCGGTAGGACTTACAGATAGTGTAAACTAATAGATAGGTAATTTTCATCGTTCACTTTCGTAGTAGATCAACAATTAATGATGATAAACGGATACTAAGCGGAATTGCACACAAAACCTACGCACATTATTAGAATTAGATCAGTGTTTCCCAACGTGGGAAACGCCCACGCCCCACAGGGGGGAAATTTGATAGTTAAGGGGGGCAATTTAAAAATGTACTCGACCCTTTCTCTTTGGGTTATTTAAATGCAATGCCAGATATCGGTG
This sequence comes from Amorpha juglandis, assembly GCA_949126905.1. Lineage (NCBI taxonomy): Eukaryota > Metazoa > Arthropoda > Insecta > Lepidoptera > Sphingidae > Amorpha > Amorpha juglandis. The sequence continues at coordinate 50,577 of OX421380.1, forward strand.
ACAAATTTAACAAAAATATGTTAAGGTGGGACATTGCCTAAAAAAGGTTGCGAAACACTGAATTAGCTCTGTAAGTTCTACTGTAAAATATCTTTCCTGATTTGGCGGTCTAATAAACGATATATGGAAATAATAACACTTCTATGGTTCTATAACTTCGTTAATTATCTATACGTATCACCTTAGGGGCTATTAAATGAATTGTTAGCTGTTTAAATTCATAATTGATTTATTGGATCGCCAATGTGTACAAAAGCCATTTTCTTAAATTGTTTTGTGTGATAGACAATTTCAAATCTATTATTGAAACTGTTTTATTGACAAGATCCTTTTTTAAATCATACACACAGCGATAATTATGTAGACCTTCTCGCCGACTTAATCAACTGTATCCTGTACACTAAATAAATAGCCTATACACAACAGTTGGCGGGTAATAAACAAGGGTAAGTGTAGTGTTCAGGATTATGAGAACTACTGCGGCATTCAGTGTAAATTATTTGAACTATGGTAATGAGCCTTGAACACCTTGAATGCATCCACGTCTCCACGACCGAAAGTAGCACCGATGTGCGCGATCAGGTTGATGGGCAAGGCGTACAGAGCAAAGAAGAAAGCTCTGCATAGTGATTATGCATTGGTAGGTGATCTGGTGAGTGTTCAGTGGCAATTGGGTTTCAGAAACCGAGACGTGGACCTCTAATCCTGGTCTCTAGTTTGGACTTCTCTTGGCCATACAAACCATTTCCAGATTGCAGTTGGAGCTACTTGTTCTCGGTGCTGAGTCGATTCCATTAACACCAGGGCCCGTGTAAGGTTAATTGACGTACAGAATCACAGGTCTGGGTTTGAGATTTTTTTTAGAGGTTGTCAAACGAGCAAGTGATAAGTAACCTCTACTACCAATGAAACCGGAAGTAGGTATCATGTGTGTGTTGTACACAAGTTTTGTTAAAGGTTGTACCTTCAAGTAAAGAAATGATGATTAGGAATTGTAACTCCGGAAATATGTCCTACCGTTTGAAAAGTAACGGCAGACTGCCACTTTACGTCAAGTTTTCTGTGAAACAGTGGTTATAGCCAGTCGAGCCATGACGAGGGATGGTCTGTTAAAGAGAGGTGGATGTGCAACATTACACAACTACATTATAGCGGGAGATCTAACTGCCTATGTTAATTTCGTTGTGGGACCCAGAGCATTATAGGTGAACAGTTTTGTCTACAGCATGAATGGGCCCGGTCGACCGGTTTGTTACCACAATCTCACAGAAAATCCACGTGAGGCAGCAGCTTGCTGTTGCGTTTCGTGCGGTCAGTGAGATCCCTTCACCATTCTTTAATTATCCCTCTTCTTTAAAGTTGAAAGTCAAACAGGATTCCTCTGGTATTGTGGATGTTCTTGGGCGGAGGAGATCACTTATAATCAGGTAACCCACTTGCTCATTTGTCGGCTTCTGCTACAAAAAAAACATTCCCAGGAGACTGACAGAGTGTTACTGTTCGGTGTCAAAAAAATACGTTCCACTGTAGATCTTTCGTCACAGTAGTTGCAGTGGCCTATGTGTAGACAGGATAATCTCTATATGATTTGACGGTATCCCAGCTTCAAGGTTGTTTTAAAAACTGTGATGGCAGGATTGTTGACGTCACTGTTATGGTATTTCTCTCTCATAGTCAGTCGCACAGCAAAATAAATTCATAATCTTATTTTTACTTTAAAGACGTAAAACGTGTTGAAAAGAAAAATCTAGTGTAAGAGCTGTTCGACAGCTCGTGCGCAGAGTTTGACTAGAGTATGAGGTGTGTGTGCGTGTGTGTGTGTGTGTGCAGGCACACCGCTATGGCTGCTGGTGCACGTCGCGCCGATCCGGAACGAGCGCGAGCTGGTGGTGCTGTTCCTGCTCACCTTTCGCGACATCACCGCACTCAAGCAGCCCATCGACGCCGACGACCCCAAGGGAGGTGAGACTAACCTACTTATTGACACATGCAACAACCAGAACCATTCGATCGCATAATAGGTATTATTATTATATTCATTATATCGACAGTGTAGGTAATTTTAATACAATATGAACCCGAGCGAGTCGTTCTTGCTCAATCGGGCTCCATTGTTCACATTAGGTAGGTACCTACCCAAGCAACTATGTTTACAACCACAGGTCTTGTATCGTGGCTATCAGGAACTATCAGAAACTTTCGGTCTCAACACCCATACCCCGAAACAAACATATTATGGGGCATTTCACGTCAAGCGGACAACGAAAAAAAGTGAGGTCGTGAATTTTGTTTATACTCTGGTCAGTTATACTTCTAGTAGACATGGATGAGTACACACAATTTTTTTCGTATGAAGCTTTATTGCTGAGTTATGAGCTTTTAAAAATTTACTAAGTATGAAGTCATGAATTTTTGGATGCTTATTATCTGTAGATATCAATTAATTTGTAAAAAAAACTACAAAGTATTGTTTCTTATAGTTCAAAAGTTGAAGTTTTTGTTTTTTTTGTCATGAAATACATCATAGACGGACTCCCCAACATTTTAAGAATAGGTTAAATTTAGTAAACCTATACTACTACAAACAAGATTTTAAGAAAGAAGCACAGGTACACTTCCATTCCACCGCTCATAGAAGACGGCCATGTGATGGTCTTGGGGGAAACCTCAAAAGTTTGGCAACCCGTGCAAGTGTACGGTCTGCGAATAACGCTATCACTACACCAGACACCTATAAGATTATATGACTGGGCCAAGTCATCATTAACTGAGACTTCTATTTACTACTGCTCGAAGGAAAGTATTGAACAAGAGTGAGATTTTCTACGAGTCTGTTTTGCTTACGCTATCACTGTTCCAGGAACTAAAAAACTGCATGCTTTTCTTCCAACCAACGAGGGCTTATGTGTACAGAGAATTCATGCTAGTGCAAATAGTAAAATTTTAAAAATTACAATTCAAATCTCTCTATTTTAATGAATACTGTTTCAATCTCAATAAATGAAATCGCTCTGTCTTAATTGATTTTTTTAGTGATCACGTTATAATTTTTTATGAAGAATTAAAGAAATCGTTTATTTTTGTATTCTTGCATGTTAGAATAAAGGAATAAAATATTAATAGCGCAGTATTTGAGCATAAACGCGATTGCTTAGAAAGAGCTCATAGCTATGTGTATGCACTCTATATGCTCTAAGTCTTAAACTATTGGATGGCCCATTTTATTTTTTTTTGGTGAAGAATTAGTACATTTAAGGCTTTAATTCAAGGTTAAAATATAAAAAAAAAAAACTGTCGAAGTTACTCAAATATCGATTTGAAATTTTCACTTCCGGTTTACTATACGTAAAGAAATTTAAATTTAGAATTCGACAAAAAAAATAAAAACTTCAACTTTTGAACTATAAGAAACAATACTTTGTAGTTTTTTTACAAATTAATTGATACAGATAATAAGCATCCAAAAATTCATGACTTCATACTTGGTACATTTTTAAAAGCTCATAACTCAGCAATAAAGCTTCATACGAAAAAAAAATTGTGTGTACTCATCCATGTCTACTAGAAGTATAACTGACCAGAGTATAAACAAGATTCACGATCTCACTTTTTTTTCGTTGTTCGCTTGACGTGAAATGCCCCATATATTTTGTGGATCACAATTTTTTTTATCGATGCGGGGATCGATGCCGCGGCTTCTCGCTTCACAGCCGGCTACTCGCCCGCTGTGTCACGGAGGCTGTCAACATCCATATTTATTGTATAAGCGAATGAATGTCGGAGGCGGCATGCACCCAGCGGTAGGACTGGTGTTGTAAACAGTTGTGGGGACGCGCAGGTCTGTCGAAGTTCGCAAAGCTGGCCCGCAGCGTGACGCGCTCCCGGTCGGTGCTGGTGTCGGCGCTGCCGGCGCTCAAGGAGCCGCAGCGACAGAGCCACCTGGCGCATGTCAGTACCAACGCACAACATGTAAACACGCACGCTCTTCTTTTTTGTACAGTAGCACTAGACACTAGACACTAGTAGACAGTAGTGAGATTATACTAGACTTCTCTTTCTTCACTTCTCGGACTCATTCACAGGCGCAGATGCAATTTATTTTCACTTCTATACCTGCATGAATATTACTATAGATATGCACGCGTCTGTAAATGGTGCCTAAATACGAAGGTTCACTTTTACGCGAAGACACCGCCACCATGGTTATTACCATTTAATCATTCTATTATTATATATTGTCATATCTATTGAGTATCTATGCGCACAAAGCCGGTATGTTTTTCTATTCTCCGGGAATTGTGACTTAAAGCAAGTAAGCATAGATATCCACCCATTGCATAAAAATCTTGATCGTGTGGTAGGTAAATTCGAAACGGAACGAGTAATTGTAAATGTATTGAAATTAGCTCTAATCAAATTTATTAAAATCGGAGCGAGCGAACCTTCGTAATTTAAACTCGTAATCCACAGGTAGGTGTCACGATCGGAGGAGGGTCGAAAGGCATTGATGCCCATGTTGTATAGTGAGTAGTGACTCGAGTCACTCGACACCACAGATTACCTATCTACGACGTTCTTATAACTCAGAAACCACTACATATTTTATAACTTATATGACAGCTTCTGCGGCGCCAAGGGTGACGACGTAAACATTTTGTTACGATCCGATGATGTAACCTACGAGGAAAAAAGGTTAACACACCAAGCGCACCGTTATTCCCAGTTATGAAAACTTTTTAAGCTGTGGTTAAATTTATGATAAATAAAATGTTTTAGTAGAATATAGGTACCTACCTACTTAGACTGTTCAAGTAGTTCTTTCTAGTCGGTAGGGCGGCCTAGGCCGAAAGAGTACATTTATTTATCCGAGCACGGCAGAGTGACTGCACTGCACCTGATGCAGTCCAAAAAACCAGCGACCATCGACAAACAATGAGTTTATCGTTGGTCACCACAATCATGCCGGCCTGTATAAAGGCTTCATCACAATCCAAAGAGGGAAGAAGCGAATCGAGGAGCATGCAACAGGACTGGCGGACCTACCTTTCCAGTCGGTGTACCTACTACCGTCTACCACTAGAATAATACGAGCCAACATACTCGTATTATTAATTGAAGGTTTCGGCGATTGACTCGCATGTTGTCACGGTTATCGTTATGATAGTACCTACTTCATACCTATTGGCAGTTGTTCATGCCTTTCCTTTTCCTATTCCTTAAATTATTGAAATTCCAAAGTGCATGTATCGCATGTTCAAAGGAATAGAAAGTGCTTTATTGATACCGTAAGTCGGCACCACTACGATATGTGACTACGATCACAGACATGCGCTGTACCAACGACTATGCGTTTTAACGATGGCCCAATATCCACTTGTTTTATATTATTATGTACTTACTATTCGTAAAAAAATGAACATAGACACCGTGCATGATCTTGAACTGTAGTCTGAACCTAAGTAGTAGTAGATATATATACCTACCTATGACACTAAATTTATACACATATTGTTTTTAAAAAAAATGATATTTTTTACTTTTCGGTATATTTTTTTAAGTCAGTTTTTAAGTTTTGTTAAACTTTATTTGATTTTTAAATTTTCAGTGTTAAGTACAGCTATGGTATGTATAAGTGACTCAAATATCCGGATAGCCTATAAAAGATTCGGCCGATTATCTTTAATTTGCTCCTAAGAATTGAACAGTTCCGTTATTTTGTCATGGATCTCATAATCAGAACCTAACCAAACTCTCATCTAACTACCCTTGAAGTACATCCTTTGCAATAAAAAAAGAATCGTCAAAATCGGTTCACCCAGTCGAAAGTTCTGAGGCAACAAACATAAAAAAAAATACAGTTGAATTGAGAACCTTTTTTGAAGTCGGTTAACAAATGTATTAAACATTTGAGTCGATATTTAAAAAGTGTTTTTTTGTCGACTTTTTAAATTAACAAATGAAGCTCTTTTAACAAACATTGTACAATGACGCAAAAAATGCTTTATCCTTTTCTTCCACTTGCTCTTATCCCACTCGCACTGAGGTCGTAATATCAAAGATTTGCCTTGTAGATTTTACTCCCGGCCGCCTGCCTGACGTCACCCCCTCTGGAGAGAGAACACCTAGACCCGATTCAAATATTCATGGGTCACACAAACATTTGTCGCGATATGTAATTAAAATAAAGTGTAGTAATTATAATTATAATAACAATTATAATTAATAGAGGTATAGGTATTTTAAAAGTACGTCGACCGTAGCATGCTTATTACACCGCGCACCGTCACAATTTGCTATCCCAATAGAGTCTGATATATTTTTATTCCAGTTACTGGGATTGGTAAGACACCACCATTGGGAGAAGTAAGGGCAGCCAAACATGAAGCAACCACCAGTTGCTAGATGACTGAACTTCCATGTAGCAATTTGCAAGTGTAAGGGCAAAACGAGTCTTAACCAGCGGGTGAGGTGATGGCCAACGATAAATATAGGTTGCGATTCGGGAGAAAAAGACCTACTTTTCATAAGACCATAAAATTATTATTGTTTATTATTATTATTTAACATAAAAAAATACGGAATGCAAATAAAATAATTCATTTCAAGTATGATGTTCTACTGAAGTTTTGTTTAAATGATGCAAATATCTAAATAATTAAATTCTGGACGCACCACCATACTTAGAGTATACGAAACTAAAAGTAATTTGCACACCCGCCGAGATAGTATAGGTACAAGATTCGTCAGAAAAGGTGTACTATCAGCTGTATTTGCAATTTGGGGTCGGCGCCACGCGACGGTGCTGGTCCTTTGTATTTTGCCGCCAATTCGTGAGCTTAAAAATCGCGTGATAGGGTTGTAGGTTTGTAAATAAAAAAAAATGTTTATTTGTAAGCAATTGAAAATATTTTTTATGAGATATACATGCCAAAAATCTTTATCAGCGATACTTTATCCTTATTAAAAGATAAGTGTCTCATGCATTGGCACTTATTCATGTGCATAGTGCAATCATAGGTTTACGGTTAATGTATGGTATGTGCTCACCCTTACACTGCGCACATTGTATAGGTGTAGGGCTTGCGCAGTGCGAGGGCCGAAGTGAAGGGTGGCGCGGCGTTCGCGTCGCTGTGTTCCGCAGGTGATGTCTCTGTCGGGCGACGTGTTGCCGCAGTACCGGCAGGAGGCACCCAAGACGCCGCCGCACATCCTGCTGCATTACTGCGCCTTCAAGGCTATCTGGGACTGGATCATCCTGTGCCTCACTTTCTACACCGCCATCATGGTGCCCTACAACGTCGCCTTCAAGAACAAGACCAGCGAGGACGTGTCGCTGCTCGTCATCGACTCCATCGTGGACGTCGTGTTCTTTATAGACATAGTACTCAACTTCCACACGACATTCGTGGGCCCTGGCGGCGAGGTGGTGAGCGACCCCAAGGTGATCCGCAAGAATTACTTCAAGTCGTGGTTCCTGATCGATCTTCTGTCGTGCCTGCCTTACGACGTGTTCAACGCATTTGACCACGACGAGGACGTGAGTAATGCCGTGTGTTCATTTGCACCGTCGTGTACGTATTGTGTGTGTGCATGTGAGTGACCAACCATTCGTCAACAGGGTATCGGCAGTCTGTTCAGCGCGCTGAAGGTGGTGCGTCTGCTGCGGTTGGGCCGTGTAGTGCGCAAGCTCGACCGGTACCTCGAGTACGGCGCCGCGATGCTAATCCTGCTGCTCTGCTTCTACATGCTGGTGGCACATTGGCTCGCTTGTGTTTGGTACAGCATCGGCCGCTCGGACGCCGATTCGGGCCTGCAGTACTCTTGGCTGTGGAAGCTAGCCAACGTAACGCAAACGCCCTACTCCTACGTGTGGTCCAACGAGTCTGACGGGCCCGAGCTCGTCAATGGGCCCTCGCGCAAGACCATGTACGTGACGGCGCTCTACTTCACCATGACCTGCATGACCTCCGTGGGCTTCGGCAACGTCGCCGCCGAGACCGATAACGAGAAGATCTTCACCATCTGCATGATGATAGTGGCAGGTGCCGGAACTCTTCTGTTATTAGCCGGAGCACTCGAGACGCGGCACCTCGCCCAGTACGCTGAGCTGGGTACCGCGTTGCTCTCCCACACTTTCGCTCCTTGTCCCGCCCTGTGATGTCTCTCCATCGGCAGTCGTCACTACCGCTAGTTGTATCTGCTCGTGTCGCACGTGTTGCGTGTTCAGTACACTGTGCACGTCCCGCTCCTCCTCCCGTCCTCCATCAACACCTTGTTTATTATCCCCGTGCAAGCCCACGTAGCGTCGTGGCGCGTCACTTATGTGGTCTGTAAGCTATAGTGTGCCCCAGCCGACGCACGCGGCTACTCAAAAATTGCACAATGTAATAATGACACCGTACACAGCTCTGAGGAGAGCCGAGCGTGCGCCGGCTTGGAGCACGATGGTTCCGATACAGCACGTGTTACATAATATTATAATGTAGGACACATTGTGACGCATTTTTAGGGCGGACGAGCGGCCGCAAACAAGGGCGCCGTTCGTCACCGATCGTGTAGCTTTGTCATGTTGGCAGCCCTACTGTACGCGACAATATTCGGCCACGTGACGACCATCATCCAGCAAATGACTTCGGCGACGGCCAAGTACCACGACATGTTGAACAACGTGCGCGAGTTCATGAAGCTGCACGAGGTGCCGAAGGCGTTAAGCGAGCGCGTCATGGACTACGTGGTGTCCACGTGGGCGATGACCAAGGGCCTCGACACCGACAAGGTACTGCCTCCGGCCGGGTCCGGCCGAGTCCGGCCGCCCGGCCGCAGGCGGCGTGTTATCAGTTTTCGATCTGTGAGTGAGGTACGCAACGCTGCCGTGTGGTGTTAGGTGCTGAACTACTGCCCCAAGGACATGAAGGCGGACATCTGCGTGCACCTCAATCGCAAGGTGTTCAACGAGCACCCCGCTTTCCGACTCGCGTCCGACGGGTGTCTGCGCGCGCTCGCCATGCACTTCCAGATGTCGCACTCGGCTCCCGGCGACCTGCTCTACCACACCGGCGAGTCCATCGACTCGCTCTGCTTCATAGTCACCGGCAGTCTCGAGGTCATACAGGACGACGAGGTCGTCGCCATACTCGGTAACTGCTATGTCATCGACTTTACATTCAATTTTGTATCGAAATACTTAAATGTATATTTTAATAATTCCTACATTCGTATCTACATTAGATTGCGTCTGCAGTCGTAAAAATGAGAATGTAGATAAATACCCACTAGATATTATGTAGCGAGCTTTATATTATGTGGTACAGGTGCAAATTCCATTTAACTGTGTTCATAATTTTGTAACATGACAAGGCAAAGGCGACGTATTCGGCGACTCGTTTTGGAAGGACAGCGCGGTGGGACAGTCAGCGGCGAACGTGCGTGCGCTCACCTACTGCGACCTCCATACCATTAAGCGTGATCGCCTGCTCGAGGTGCTCGACTTCTACCAGGCGTTCGCGAACAGCTTCGCGCGCAACCTCACGCTCACCTACAACCTGCGACACCGACTCATCTTCCGCAAGGTGGGTGCGAGTGTGGTGCATCCTCTCCTTCCGTCATCCCCACTCCCCTCCCCATCCCCGTGCGTGACTCACCACCCTGACGCACGCACTACGCAGGTGGCGGACGTGCGCCGCGAGCGTGAACTCATGGAGCGACGCAAGCGCGAGCCACAGCTCGAGCAGGCGCAGGACCACCTCGTGCGCAAGATCTTTTCGCGCTTCCGCCGCGAGCGCAGCGTGGCCGCCGCACCCGCGCCCGCCCCCGCGCGCGCCTCTCCCGCGCCGCTCGCCGTCACAGCCACGCCCACCACCACCACCGCCGCCGCCGCCGCCACCGCCGCGCCGCCCGCCAGCGATGCCGAGCGGGGTGACGCGCCGCAGCCGGCCCCGGCGGCCGCTCCGGCACGCGGCAAGTGGGGCCGTCTGTTGGCCGGCGGGTCGCTGGATGCGGGGCAGGGTGATACTCCTCGTGGCGCATTCTCGCGCAGCTTGAGCGCGCGCGACCGCCCTTCGCCGTCGGTGTCAGACACGGTGGCCGCGGTGCCGGCTGCAGGCGCGGGCACATCGGCAGTGTCGGCACTCTCGTTGAAGGTGAGGTGACGTCACCACACGTATGATTTTAGTTGAGGGCGTGCTCGCGTGTGACGTGGGTAATCGGTTCTGTGTCAGGCGTCGTTCGCGAAGGCACGGTCCGCGAGCGCGCTGGGCGTGGGCTCGTGCGCGGCGCGACAGGACACCATCGAGGAGGAGCTGGAGGAGCGGCGGCCGCCGGCTCTCCCCGCGCCCGCGCCCGCCACCACCGCCGCCGCCCCCGCTCCCGCCCCCGCACCCGTCACCGCCACCGCGCCATTAACCGTCTCCACGTCGCACGACGCTGCGCTGGCAGAGTTACGGCGCGATGTGCGCAATGAAGTGCAGAGGCTTCAGCAGAAGGTAAATCGAGAAATTATTATTTTTTTCTAATTTTGCAGTATCTCCCTAATAGGTAATAGGTAGATAATATGGCATGTGCCTATCTAATTTATATTGACGTGTGCTAATTTCCAGTTTCGAATCTAACTTACCTATATTTTGCGGTTCGAAGCTTGATGAAGTGCGTTATCTTACGATAATTTATCGGGATAAAAAAAGGAGGTCAATAGAAGTGTCAGTTTTGCCTATATGAGGCGGTTTTGTTCAATGTCGGTTTGTAGTTGGGTCGCGTGGAGGAGCTGTTGACTATGTTGGCGTCGCGCCTCGGCGCTGACCCGGGAGACAGCTCGGGTGGCGCGGAGGAGTGTCGCGCGCCCGCGCCCGACCTCGCCGCGCTCACCAGGAAACGACGCTCAAAGGTAAGTACTACGCACACGGTTACACACTCAATACACTATTACTACAGTCAACACCAAAAGTCCTTCATCATCATCATCATCAGCCACAAGACGTCCACTGCTGAATATAGGCCTCCCCCAAAGATTTCCAGACCGACCTGTTGGAAGCGGCCTGCATCCAGCGACATCCTGCGACCTTTATCAGGTCGTCTGTACACCTTGTAGGTGGACGTCCAACGCTGCTCTTGCCAGTACGTGGCCTGCCCACTGCCATTCAACTCAAGTCCTTCAACACATTTAAAATTCCAAATCCCCAAAGTATATGACATCAAATCCAGAAGATACACAAATCGCTCAACAAGATTAACGCCAAACTGGATGATTGTATTACAAGGTCGAAATTAGCTGAACACCAAATTAAAATAATATAAATTAAGTAGGTTGCCGAACATGAAACTTACCAGCATGAGCTACAATATACAAGCTAAGAAGTATTAGTTTGCCCGTGCGCAGCTCTGTTGCTATCAAAGATTTCAATGTATACCTACTACGAGACAGGTTATTTAGAAGTAAAACTGAGTCACATAACGGAGTGAGTTTAGGTACCATATTCTGTGCTAATAGTGCCTTTTTAATATTCCATGTTGGGGAATGGCCAGTAAAAGACAGCACTGGATACTTATTGAAACTGAATAGGCCCATACTTGCGGTTAATTGTGATTTTTATATAAGTAATGTAAGTTGCTTCTTATTTTCTTAATTTAGTCAGGTGTAGGAACCAAAGGCCTAAGATGTGCGTAACAATTATTAAAGTTTCAAGGAAATTGGAAATTTTCTTGTCCGATATTTTTTTTGAGGGTGCCTTAGCTTTAGGCTACCGATTGTGAACATTTCAGGCGCGGAGTAAGGGTGCCGCGCCACAAGCCCCCACCGCTACCACTCCCACCGATACCCTCACCACACCGCCGGGGAGCAACGGGACCGGGACCGGGAGCGGGACAGGGACCGGGACCGAGACCGGCGCGGCGGGGTGCGGGGGCGCGGCACAACGGCGACGAGACTTCGTGTAGCGCACGGCGGCGGGCGGCGCCACAGACTAGCGCGCGCACCCGCCAGCAACCACCGACACCGACACAGAGTCTATACTGTCACATCCGTTGTGACGTGGACCACGTCACCTCCGACTCTTGTATATATGTATCCGATACAGTATAGCTATACGTTAGGAGTTCACTACGAGTAGGCACGCGCTAATTACGCTTAGGTACTTGTCGCCGCTCGCGCTCGCGCACGCGCTGTGCCGTCCGTACATGCCGCCTCGCCGAACAACTACCTAGCCTACGTACCTACTATCTGTCTCTCTCTCTACAATTTATCTCCTTCAGGGCTTGAAATTTCATCACAGTCATCCTAATAGGACACCCCCAAACGACTAAGGGAACCCGGCGTCTATTTCATGGTTGGCGGCGGACGGGATGATTAGTCTCGTTCTGCAACATGCTCGCCGCGCAGAAGGGGGCCATCGCATGATAGGATTGCGCAAACAGGCCAGGAGGCCTGGAGGCCGGCTTCAACCCAGGACTGAATGTCTCTGCCCGCCAGAATAAATATCACTAATGGAAATTAGCTTACAAGTTCCAGAGCATAGTGTCAGCCAACGCAAGCCTCATGGGGAGCCTATGTTCCCAGTGGTCATCTCTAACCACTGGGAACACCATGGCTAAATTATTAAACTGCTCCACAGTCAACTCACCGCTTTTGGCTTTTCTTTCCTTTGGCGAAAGGCCGGATCATCCAACTCAGTAGCTGCAATACTTCCAAACTAACTCTTGTTTTTGAAAGAGATTACCATTTTTAAAGGACCTTAGTGTGTCGCACCTTGTAGATGCTTGCGGTAACGGCCATACTGGTAGTTCACGGTGGACGACGCTGTCCTTTTTGCTCCCCCGGGCGACTCCAATGGCTATTAATGTGAAATATAATATACTTGAAAAAATAAACAACTCTTCGTTAACAAAATTGGTCACTCAAATTCATTCTAGATACAAAGCTTCTTGGTTGTCGAATTCATTTAATATGCCCATTGCAAATGCCCAGAGGCGTTGCTAGCAAGGGTGGCACCCGGATTTGATTAGGGTGTCACCCCAAGAATGAAAACTTTATCATTATATTTTTAATGTATTTTCACTTATTTCAAAAAAGGATATTTCTAATTTTAGAGTATTTATTTATTTCGGGTTATTTTAGGTCGGGTGTCACGCCAAAAGTGGTGAAACCCGGGGCGCCCCCCCCCCCACGTCCCTCCCTCCTAGCTAGGCTACTGCAAACGGCATTATTGCCTTCAAAAGGTTTCATTTTCAACACGAATAAATCATACATGGAATGACCACATGAAATGGCATATAACAAAAATCAATGGTTATCAGCTGTCCTCATCGCCTAGGTACTGTTGGCGACGCCTGACGACTCTTGGGTGTGAACACAGGATATAGAATGCGGCGGCACGTCACGTGGCGGGCTTTAGCGACGCTCGCACACACATGCGTGTAACGATTGTAAAAATATTTAACATAAGTAATTGTATAACTTATCACTAACAAGCAATACATTATCACAATTTGTTTTCACGTCGAGCGAGCAGACACTAACGACCAATCGTTTTGTATTCCCTTTCATTCTGATCACTGAGCATCGTTTATATCTATATTATAGAATGGAGCGAGTCGCTCACACCTCACTCGCAACCTCCTCGTTCGGAGGTTGCGGACGGGATGCGATGTGACAAGTGTTCACTGACTTACGGAGTGCATGCGATCGGAATCAAACATTATGATCTGAAGTGAGTGGAGTTTATCCTCGACCTCGGGTCTAGTCGGATCAACCTCTTATACATATAATATTACTGAACTGTTCTTGGATTCGGATCGGATGCAATACGTAAACACTGTGAGAAGTGGAGTGTGGCGTCGGTCGCCGGTCGGTCCCGCTCGCAGTTTCCAATTACCGCTCGTTGTTGACGTTTTAAAAGTTTATAGAGACGCGACCCGCGACCCGCGACCCGCGACCGTCGCCGACCCGCTCACTTGTATTATGTCATGAAATAAAACGAGTTCACGCCGAAAATTGTTTTATTTTCACCTGCGTTTGAAACTTTCTGCCGGTAAAGAAGCGGGCTAGGTGAGGGATTGAAATGAAAATGCAAAATTGTTTAAATCCTAATTTTAATATATACAAAAGGAAATACAGGAGTCGAGGGGCACGAGGTGCGATGACTCGGGACCCTCCTCTCCCTGGCGTGTGACGGTGATGACGTACTTAAATGTCTCGTTAAATGATGCTTATTCAACGTATGAAGAGAACCGCGAGCACGACACTACACGCGGGCGTGGCGTGGCGCGAGTGTGACAACGGGTGTAGGTCTGTTCAAATATATCTATATGTTTTTCATTAAGTATCAAAATCATATCTATATCGATATTTAAATAGAATTCCATAAAATGTGCACCAACCATTTTATTAAGATGCCACGCAAAGGTCCTCTAAATATTTTTTTTTATATATCAAAATCGATTTTGTTACTTTCTTAAGTTATCGATACGATGTAATTAGATGCTTTTTTCAGTTTCGACATGCCTACACGGGTGTGACGCGAGTGTTGCGCGAACTATATATGTAATACTAGGTACTTAGTACTATTACTAACCTCATATTATAGAAACCTAGCACGCAACCCAAACTCACTCTGAAAGAGTACCAATAGGAACTGTTTGATCGCCGCGCTTCCCTGAACCCAAGACACTTGAAATGTTTAACCAAAATAAATTATATGATTGTATTTCAACATGACAAAAGAACATCATCAGGCCATTTATTCATAAATGCATAACAATATAGACATACTGAGAGCAGAGGTCGAACAATATAGACATAGTAAGACTGATCACGCAGAGCTATGGAAAGTCTACGAAAAGAACTATATAATATTTTTAAATAGTATTTACTTTAAACGGTATGAATGCGATGATGTATGGTCTCATTGCCTGTATTACAGCAAAAGAAAAAATGAGTTGCTCAATAAATAACAGTCGATCATATCTGCGATCTGGTTCAACGATAGAACCACCCTCCCGCGCCACATCACACGCAACATTATTATGTAGACAACCACTTCTAAATATCTTTACATAAACATAATATCTGTTGTGGAAATAAATCGAGTACTGCATCTTTACATACTTTCAGTTCAAACGGAACGGTTTGCGTTCACGGCCATGCACGAAAGTAAGTAACGCTTTGTAGTCGTAAGGATTCATTTCTCCGGATACTGTAAGTATATACGAAAAGCGACCGCCTCCGTCTCGGTGTGTCCCACCTCTGCCGCCAGCCTGCCCCACCGTGCCGCCCCGCCGACGACCCGCCACCCCACCGCTCCCCGCCGCCCGCTCCCCCGCGACCGTCCGACCTGACTGGTGACGCGTCGGCTCCCGTGTCGGAGGCGGTGTCGGTGGCGGCGTCGGCGGCGGTGTCGGCGGCGGCGTCGGCGGCGGCGGCGGTGTCGGCGGCGGTGTCGGCGGAGTCGGCGGTGTCGGCGGCTACTGACGCCTGTCGGCGAGCGCCGACTGCTGCGACAAGTGCGACAGCGCCGAGTGCGCCGACGAGCACATGTCCTGCAACAACATACGGTACGAGCTGTAGCAACTGTGGCGCGGAGTGTGCACGCGTGAACAGGAGATAACTCACTTGGTACGAGAACTGCGGGAACTGCTCCTCCTGTATCTGCGCGAGGCCGCTGTCGGATTCCGGCGGCGTCAGCTCGACACTCTCGCCGGTGAACTCCGAGTCGAAGTAGCGCACGTCCGTCTCGGATTCCACTTGCGGCTTGAACGGCGGCGGGATCTGCAACCGAAGGATCGTCGGTGACCGCGACCGTTCGTAACATACGGCACGGGAACGTGGAAGTATAAACTTACCCTTTTGGCGACGAGATCGGTCCAGTTGATGGAGGCGAAGAATGGGTGGTTCATGATCTCGAGCGCGTCGTCAGGTCCGGCGCCGAGACGGCTGGCCGGCACCTTGGTGAGCAGCCCGGCCAGTAACGCGCGACACGCGGCCGACAGCGTGCGCGGGAATCGAACCTCCTCCTTCAAGATGAGCGTGAACAGTACGTCGTGATCGCGATTGTAGAAGGGCAGTCGGCCGCACGCCATCTCGTACATGACGACGCCGACGCCCCACCAGTCGACGGCGGGCCCGTAGTCGGTGTCCTCGAGCACCTCGGGCGCGAGGTACTCGGGCGTGCCGCAGAACGTCTTGGTGGTTCGGCCGTACGTGATGTTCACTTTGCACAGACCGAAGTCGGCGATCTTGATGTGTCCGTCCTTGTCGAGGAGCAGGTTCTCGAGCTTGAGGTCGCGATAGATGATGCCCTCGGCGTGCAGATATCCGAGCGCGGAAACTATTTCTGCGCCGTAGAAGCGCGTGCGTTCTTCGCTAAAGTACCGCTCGCGCGACAGATGGAAGAACAGCTCGCCGCCGTTCGCGTACTCCATCACGAAGCACACGCGGTCCGACGTCTGGAACGAGTAGCGCAGCGCCTGCGCACCAGACACCACACACGTCAGCCACCACACCACACAGCCAAGCGTAATTATGGCATTAAAACTAGGAGTAAGTCGATATCGTTCTGTGTGTATTGTGTGTCTGTGTAGCGTGTGTGCGTGCATGCGTGTGTGTTTGTGTGTGTTTATGTGCACGTACCGTCAGAAAAGGGTGCTTGGTTTTCTTGAGCACGCGGTTTTCGGTGATGGTGTGCGCTATCTCGTCTTTCTGTATGATAAGGTGCTTTTTGAGGATCTTCATGGCATACAGCTTGCCGGTACCCTTCTCTCGGCTCAGTACCACCTTGCCGAACGTACCTTTTCCCAGCACCTTCACAAACTCGAACTTCTCCAGCGTCTGAATGAATACGTTACAATTATCACTTATTTCGAAAAAATAGAATATGAATTTACTGTGGAGACCCCGTCCCCACGGCCGCGCCGTCCAGTGCTGCAGGATCGTATTTTTACTGAATCTTAAATCGGCTGGGTGTGTTATTATGTATTTTTTTCCAGTATTTTAGAAATTGGTGCACGTAAATGTTTACAATTTAGATGTGATGAACCTGGACACTTTCATAACAGCCAGTAACGTCTGGCGTCCTCAGGGTTCGAGGATATATATCAATGGATATATATCAAGATATATAGGTATCCGATATATATCAAACTGGGTTTGATGATATATATCAATATTTTTTTATAATACATTGCAATACAAAAATTGTTTAAAAAATTAATGTTATTAAGTAATTTTTAGAGTTTGTTACTGTATTTCTACTTCCCAAATATAGATGACGTGGGAGTAGTGTTAAAACATACTCCCTAATGGTAAGTTCTAATCCATAAATGGCAACACTTCTGCCCTAAAAGAAGAGTTTATGGTTTTTAGTTGATTTTGCCCTATCCAAAAACGAGTTTTCTTTTTTATAATTTTAGTATGTGTATGTAACATAAATGCAAACAGTATTCACAAATAATACAATAAAATAATAATATGGCTTTCATACAAAATTGATATACATATATCCAACTTGATATATATCGGATATATATCATAAATATCCGATATTTTGATATTTATAACAGGGTTCGAGGATATATATCAATGGGTATATATCAAGATATATATCCGATATATATCAAGCTAGGTATGACGATATATATCAATATTTTTTTTATAATATATTGCAATACAAAATGGTTTAAAAAATTAATGTTATTAAGTAATTTTTAGAGTTTATTACTGTATTTCTACTTCCCAAATATAGATGGCGTGGGAGTAGTGTTAAAACATACTCCCTAATGGTAAGTTCTAATCCATAAATGGCAACACTTCTGCCCTAAAAGAAGAGTTTATGGTTTTTAGTTGATTTTGCCTTATCCAAAAACTAGTTTTTTATTTTATAATTTTAGTATGTGTTTGTAACACATATGCAAACAGTATTCACAAATAATACAATAAAATAATAATATGGGTTTCATACAAAATGGATATACAGGGTTATTTTTAAAACACTGACAACCTCGCAGGAGTAGATTCCTAAGGTCATTTGCTACTACTTTTGTTCTACGACTTTTCATAATTTGTTAGATTTTATTTTCATACAAAAATAAGTATTCATTTAATTTCCGTCTTGAATGTTAAAACGCGCATCGCAGATTACGTAAACAAACACGCGAAGCGTGGGGAACCGGGCTAGCGCCTGCGACCTTGAACTCCCGAGCAGCTGACCGCGCGCCGCGCCGCGCCGCAACCTACGAAGAAAAACACAACACAACAAAAAGTTGTGAAATCATTTTTTTTTTAATATATGGGTCGATTTCACATTTTGAATTAAAAAGACGCATTTTAAAAAATATATGTATATATCCGATTTTTTGTTTTGAAAGTATTGTAATGTCATAAATTAATATTCTCTTTATAAAATTTCAGTGATATTTTGGCTATAAGTAACAAAAACGAAATATTCCAGTTACACGAATGAGTTAGTTGTTACACAAATGAAATTTCTATAAACTCTAATGAGTATATAGTGTACACGAATGATAAAGTACTTATAAAATTATTTGTAATGTCATAAATTTATTTTTGATTTATATTATTTTCATTAATGTGAATTTTAGGTATTAGGAGAATAAAAGGCATCATATAGGTACATCGACAAAATTGACATTTTATAAAAATAATTCTAAAAATTAACATTGTAGTCCTACTAATAAAAGTTGAAAGAATACAAGTTGAAATAAAACGAACGCCTTGTTATTTAAACCTCCGTTAACATGATACTTTGATAATTAGTGTAAATGTTCGGGATATTCAAATCAGCCTAATTTTACCTTCTTTTCTAACTCTTCTTCTTTTTAACTAGTCATTTTTATGAGAGGTTACGGGAAATAGTAGTAGTATAGTATAATAATAATCACTTGGTCTCAGTATTCTTCTTCGATTAAAATATTCTTTTCTTTATTATAACTGCTCTTGACTCATTCGCTCACTTACGTGTTTTCAGTTTCTTCTTGTTGCTTCTTTCATTCTCATTTATTCCTTATTATTAATCATACGCTAGTTCTTTTTCTATAGATGTTGATTATAATTACAGGTATTTATTTTTACCCTTCACTTCTCCTTCTTTAGAATTATAAAAAAAAATATCTGTCTCAGTCACTCATTGAATCTTCTTCAGTATGTATTTTCTTCAAACATAAGGGCCGTTGACCAAGAAATGATAGAAACTCTTGTTCATGTGCGCCTGGCAAACGATCGACGCCTTGTTGGGTAAGATTGAAAGACTGATTTTCCCAACTTCCTTTAGCTTTAACAAGTCGTTTTACTGTTGGCCCCCTGTACTGGTATTTCTTAAGTAATAAAGACATTTCTTTCTTTTCTTTCTCATATTTCAACTTTAAAGCTTTTAATTTTTTTAGTAATATATTGTACTTTTTATCTTTATTTTGCTTTGCATGATCCATCTTCAAGGGATCTCTATTGTTATCTACTGTTATTTCTATTTCGCTAGCTTCTGAAACAGACACTTCTTGTATCTTTCGAATTTCAATTTTCTTCTTTTGATAACGTTTAGAATTTTCTCTCCACTCTTTCCTTTGTATTCTCTGCTCCCTTGGAGACATTTGTTTGATACATTTAACTTTTTTATTAGCTTTTCGTTTAAGGTAAGCTTCTCTTTTTTTAGCTTTCTCTATGGCATATTTCTCTGGATCCTTCTTTATTTCCGCATATCTCCTTCTCCTAGCCATATTTCTTCGTTCTAATTCGTCTTCACTCTTCTTCGTTTTCGGCATATTGTTAACTGAAATAAAACAACTATTGTATAGACCAAGCTTGACTCATCGGTAGAGGGTAATAAATAGAATTAAAAAAATATATATTAACATGTTAAATGTTAGCATCGTCTCATTTTCTAGAGGCAGTATTCATAGGCTGTAACTCTTGAGGTCGATGGTTCTACTGTTATGCCGGGCAAACTATAATGTATGTTTTTCGTTTCAAAAATTTACACATTTGTTGCCCGGGATACGATAGGCTCGCCCCTGTTTGCCTCTTCGAGGATGCTGGCATAAGAGCACACATATTAGTACTAAAGTTGGAGTATTTAAACATTTGTAGGACATCGGATACAAAAACAGAGTTCAGTAACAAAAGTACAATTAAACCATTTCATTAGTGTAAATGTAATCTCATTAGTGTAACTTGGATAGTAGACACGAATGAGCGCGCAACGAATGATATTTGGTATTAAATTCAAATTTACGGATTATGGAATCTTCTAGATAACTATCGAACAAATGCAAAACATAGATGCTCTAATTACTTAACTGGCACATAATGAAATAAAAGTATAGTTACATTACCTTTTCTAATAGTGGTTGTTACACGAATGAGGCGGATTTCGTCCAAGTCGCTGAAATTACTCAAAATATTGGTTTCTTACAAATTTGAAGAAGCGCACAGGTGCTTTTACTATATGCCGAGGCTATACGGACGATACACCGCCGTCTTGCGTGTGAGCAGGGAACGGGGGGTTTAAGGATGTACTTTTATAATAGTTTTAAGTTGCGTTACACCAATGATATACACAACGTGCTCACATTTTTAATCGCTATGAAATCAATGTTTTCCATTCTATAAACAAAAACTGCATAATAGCGGCAAAATATTGATAACTAATGTGATATTCAAAACAAAAAAAAAAGAATTTCCATGACAATTAAATTTTTTATTTGATGTTTTATTTGATTTGGCCAGAAAGTGAGTGTTGTAAATGTATAGGCCTATTTTTAAGATCTTTTTTTTCATCTTGATGGCACTGTTTGATACATTATTACAAGCGCGTACAATATTAAGTAGTTAGTTAACTATCATATAAATATAAAATAAAGAATTATTACTGTAATTTCAAAGTGCTGTAACCGGAAACAACTTTTTTAGCCCTATTTGAAATCGACCCATATTGAGTTATATCCAAACTCGTAGAACAAAAGTTGTTCCGTATGGGGTCAGCTATATGGCCCTGCGAGGTTGTCAGTGTTTTAAAAATAACCCTGTATATCAAACTTGATATATATCGGATATATATCATAAATATCCGATATTTTGATATTTATTATAAATATCGGATATTTTCGAACCCTGGGCGTCCTACAACAGAATATGTAATGTCTTTCGACGAATGCCATTATATTTGGACTGTATTATACATACATGTTGTCAATTTATCATGTCAAGAAAAAAAGCAGTATATATTAAATTAATATTAAACCGGAGCCCGTAATAATCCGTATCCGTAAAATACTCGATGATGTCGTGAGAACGCGCGCAGACAAAACCAAATAGCAAAATTCGAACGGATTTGGCATTTATTTAGTATTGTATTGATTTCATAAACAAGTTACTAGTGTCAATGCGAGGACTGGGCTACATACAGCGCTAAACCGAATCCTCTAAATATCAGTTTCAGTAAAATACTGGATGTCGTGGGAACGAGCCGTTAATATATGTGGCTATATTTGTCGGAAAATGTAGCAGCACACCACTCGGAATGTTGGATGTGGTAACCACGCAAACACTCTGACGGCTGACGCTGACTCACCACACACCACACAGTACCCACCGGCCACCGCCTACATTATACGACTTATCCTCATCAAAACATATTATTTCTGTTGTACGTGCTAAAGTACGGCTTTATAATATGTACGTACTACCATAATTAGAACATTACGCCACTCGGTAAGTACTTATCTTCGTACAATGTCCATTTGATCAAAGAAATTGGATGATTTCATCATAATTGATCAAAGATGTTGAAACAAGCATTCGATAAATAAATCAAATATAGGTAATTGTTAGTGTTAGTGTAAGCAGGACCCTACATTACATATACATACTATCATCCGACCAAATTTGATGATTGTCGCTTTAGTAGTTTTTGAGTTATAGTGATTAATTTGTGTCAGTAAATACATTTAAAGGGATGATAGAAAGAAAAAATCAACAACTTTATTAAAACACTTTTACCTACAGGTTCATTTTAGTCGTAGTAATTACAATTAAAAATATTATTATTGAGTGCCTCGTAGGCGTAGTTGTAATACGTACGCGGTATGATTGCTGTGCTGAGGTTTTGACAAAGGGTCGGGTAAAAGTGAATTTAGGTTTTCTATCACAAAATGATTAGTATCAGGCTATCAGCCCGGAGTCTGGAATGGCGATAAGCTCGCTCCCTAGGTATCACATCATGGGACGTGACTAAGCTCGGCGAATTGTGGGTGTATGGGTTAAACCTGTGTCTATCCTTTTAGGGATTACAGGCGTGAGTGTGTATGTATGTAATAAGTATAATTTTATACCAACTATAGGTATTTTATGTACATTTCCGAACTTTGTCGCGGATTCTAGCATAGAGGCTCTGAACATTACAATCGAGGCGACTTTTCTCAAAATTATTTGAAATAAAAGGACGTTGCAAATTTTTTTGCATAAGTAAAGCGGATTGAGTTGCGAACGGAAACCCAGTAAAGGCTTCATATTTTGTTTCTATCATTCACTATAAATTGTAATAATCACAACAGTAGTGTAAATATGTGTACAGTTATGTACACATATTTAGTAGTATATGTGTGCAGTATAAAGCTTGCACACTAAAACCTTTTATTCTGCTTATCTAAATTCAAATATACGCAAAACTTAATTCATACAAATATGAGATCAATTTGTAAGAGTCTATAAATTCAGATATAAAACACGAGTTGTTGTGCACGTTTGAGTACGAAGTCTGCAGCGATATATCCGGATTCCGGGGCCACGCCGCGCCCCGGGTGAGGTTGGGCGGTACTCACTACTCAGTGCTTCCCACAATCACAACATGACGCATCACGTGCATTTTTCCTGTTCACCAAAATGCAGCGCCACGCCGCGTCGCCGCGCCGCCGGACACATCATCACTGTTGACTGATCCGACACGAACACAATAAACAAATTGCCGCGCGTGTTGCAAGGGTATAATATTATTATGCTAGACATACTACTTAGTTCAAACAGACAAATAAGTGGGTCACATGGTAATTACATTTAGGTTGCATTGCATTGTTAAAGAAAGGAAATTGAAGATGGGACTTTGGGGGCGGGCATAATACTCCTTCGACAACTAATAACCGTCTGCCCTGGTTACCAACTTAGTACTTTCACATTTATACTATTAGGTAGTTGGATGCTGTATTTTTTGGAGACAGTTGCAATGTAGTAGTCTCTTAGGGACTAACAAGGTCTTGGGTTAAAAATCCAAGTCAGGCAGAACCAGGGTTCGAAAATATCCGATATTTATTATAAATATTAAAATATCGGATATTTATGATATATATCCGATATATATCAAGTTGGATATATATCCATTTTGTATGAAAGCCATATTATTATTTTATTGTATTATTTATGAATACTGTTTGCATATTGCAAAATCTACTTTTAGATAAGACATAATCAACTAAAAAACATAAAATCTTCTTTTAGGACAGAAGTGTTGCCATTAATGGATTAGAGCTTACCATTAGGGAGTATGTTTTAACTCTATTCCCACGCCATCTACATTTGGGAAGTAGAAATACAGTAACAAATGCTAAAAATTACTTAATATCAATTTATTTAACCATTTTTGTATTGCAATATATTAAAAAACATCTGATATATATATTCATTGATATATATCATGAAACTCAGTCTGATATATATCCATTGATATATATCCTCGAACCCTGGGCAGAACTGCGGTTATGTTGTTATTTTCTACTTACGCCACAAAGTATTGTTATTTTAGTGCTCGGCTCTACCAGTGATAATGTGAAAAATGTAAACAAATAGTGTCCTTGCAGAAATATTTCCATTATATAAGGAAAATATGATTCATAAGTCAAAAATGTTATTATTTAAGGAAATGTATTGTCTATACGTGAGTTGTGAACATTTAGATTCCCAGGACAGAAAATTATTTTTTATATATTTAGCTTGGGTTTGCATTCCTTAGAGACGTTCATTTCCGGCTAGTAGTGGTTGATTGTAAAAACTATTTTCAATATTTTAATGGTAACATTACGAAATGCATGTTGTAACAATTGAAATAAAACTAATTTAAACAGATTTTATCGCGGTTTCTTAACGTTGGGACCTAAATTAAAATAAAAAGCCGAGATAAAATCCGTTTAAATGATTTTTATATTAATGTGTAACATTCGCGTAAACGTAAAAAATCATCATGTTGTAATAATCTCATGGTATAAATAATGTGATAAAGGCTGATGTTACGAAAAGTATGTACATAAAGGTTAAATTTTGACAATATCTTGTTAATAAGTCCCTGGCACAACCACATTTGACTAAAATATATTCAGGGTATAGCAGGCTCAATGTAGATACACTTGGGTTTCGGAAATAATGTGTAGATGATAAACAATAAATAAATAAAAATATGAGAGTGTAGTGATAATGATGCAAGTTCACCCACAAAATTCCTTGGACAGGCTAAAGCAAGTTACATCCTCCCTCTACACGACACAACATCATTTAGTTTATGAAAACCAGTCACGATGCTGTATGTGACAAACACCAGGATGGTCAAGTTATTTTGCCTGTTTTTTTATATTTGGTTAGTATTTAGTTGAGGCAATAATAACACATAGTGAGCCATCATGTTATTTTTGTGATTCAAACAGGTAAATATGGGAGGTTTTATATCACAATAAAATTCTTGTTTAAATAGCTTTTGTGGTCTTATCATTCCACAATTTTGCCATTGTCAACTTCAAGGAGATTAGTTATATAATATATTAACATGGCCATCAAACAAACCAAATATCAGTAAAATTATAAAAAATCATTGCAATTTTAGAAATTAAATAGGATAAAGATCATTGCAATTTAGGGTATTGCAAATCTCTGTCTGGGGGTTCAGGAATCCCTGGGAATCCCCTGGTTGGGGTCCATATGTAATAATGAGCATTCATGTCCATGGGGGGTCCCAGGGGTGTGTCAATTGGCAAGAACGGTACTAACGGAAACACTAAAACAAGGCATAAACACATTACACATACCTAAAGTTTAGATGGTTAATAATATTAATAGAACCATGACCAACAACGTAAATAATCAGTTATTTAGTGTTAGTAGTAATCAAGGTTAAAAAAAATAGTCCTGTATTATCATCCCACGTTGGGCACGGGCCTCTTCTACTGAATGTGAGGGGTTGGGCCTTAGTCCACCACGCTGACCCATTGCAGGTTGGCAGATTTCACATTGAAGGATATTGAAACCAGTGAAAATACTTGGTCTCGGGATGATGAGCACAGTCCAGTGCCATACAGTGCTTTGTAATTCAAGGTTCTGTGTGGTGATGCTGTCTTTATGAACAGGTGTGGCGCTCACCATCAGGTGAGCAATCTGCTCATCTCGTCATTCAAACAAAAAAGGTATAATTTTCTTTTGCCCGCCCTGAAACCACCGCTGCCCTACATGTGCATGCTCTTAGCACTGATTTTATAGCTGCAACTGTCGTTTTGGCAGTTCGTATCGCTAGTATTGTCAGTTTTTGTTCATATTTATTTAATTACATAAATGACGAATATACAAGGGTAAGGAGGGTCTTCTTACAAGTAGGATGGGAAATTTCAGGCCTAAGGATATTATATTATAGTGACTGTCGCAGGGTAGGGTCATTAATATAAAAATATATGGGCAAGATCTCAATCATCCAAATTATATCCTCAGTAGTACAAAAATGGTCTATCTACTACAAGTAGTACATTGTTTGTATTTGTGAGGTGGCTGAACAATTATAAATATCATAAATGTTGTCCTATTTCAATCAGAAATTGATGGCAACAAAAGTTATGTGATCCTGGCCCTGAATCATTATATTATTGTATAAGTCATTTCCATGAGAGTGATTGCCTCGTCTCACATATCACAAAGTGTACAATGAAGTGTCAGGTGCATCAATATGCATGTAAATATTATAAACCAGTACTCACAATACGGCGAGGATCACGAAAGCTGGTGCCGAGCTGAGCGATGTCCCCATCGTCTGCGTCGGAAAGCACCACACCGCCACTGGTACTCGGACCACCGACGCTCAGTTGCGACGCTACATACCGTATGGCGGCCACCCACTCCTCACTGCAACACACACACACACACGACAGACACTCTCAGTCAACCCTCCCGCCAAACACCTGTTTTGTGCTGTTTGGATGGTGCTATGACCGCACTGACCGTTCTTTCTCCGTGTCTACGGAGAAGTTGCGCTCGATGACGGTGGTCCACTGCAGCCCTCGGATGGTGAACGTGTAGGGGCGCGGCTTGTCCACGGCCATGATCTGACAGTCGCGCACGGTGAACTTGTTGAGCGGGTCGCGGTAGTTGTTGCGCTCTGGTTGCGCCTTGAAGCCCACCAGGTCGCCAGTGTCGAACAGGATGAAGTAGCGGTCACGCCAGTTGCGTATGTGCTCGCCGCGTTTCTGCAACCATCCCTCTTTGACGATGTTCCCGGGCGCCGCCTCCGCCATCGCCTCGTCAATTGCCACTTGCCACTCGCTGTTTGATAACAAACTGCGGCCCGTGTGGCCAGCACCACGTTTCGCTGTTTTGTGCTGCAGCACGAGTTTCACCTCAACTGGTTCACGCCGAGAGCACCAATATTGATCATTTTCTTGTTTGCGTGAACTTTAATATGAAAAATACAACGTTTTTCCTCACACAAAATATAAACGTAAGCGACGGTACGACGTAGGTACGTAGCCTCGCGGTAGTAAAGTAAAAAAAATGGTAGGTGGCGTTAATAAAATGTAAGCAGTGTAACCTAATACGGACTGGCTCATGACAGAAAGAGAAATTAAAAAACCTCGAATTGCAAACATGACATTTGTATTTAGTTGGTTAATAGCCTATTTTGACAAATTAGTTCCATCTGTCTACCACCAGGAGTCCAAGGAGCGCATTGTGTTGTTTTTTTTTTGCTTGTGTGTTTTTATTACAGCATTTTCACAATAAAAACAATAAAATTTTATTTTTTTTATAAATACTGACTAAAAATGCGCGTATTCAAATTAGACCTCTCATTAATTTTATCATATTAACATAGATGTTACCTTGTAGTTTTTGGGATTGTATGTTTGTAACTCCATTGCATAAAATACGATCCAGAGCTTAAAAATATTACGTCAACGCTCAGATCAAATCTAAGCGTCAACGAGACATTGGCCTCAGTCACAGACTACTTAGAGAATTACTGATGTTGCCCCAGTTCCCACATATCACTTAGTAATAAATCTTAATAAATTTGAAGAAACAAAATATTTTTTACACGCTTTTTATTAACTTCACCTGTATGTTTGTTTGTAACCGACTCCTTTGGGCGCGATTTTGACCCACTTTGAACGGTCAGATTTCGTTCAAACTTTGTAGATTTATCGAGGACCGATGACAATACACTAATTTGATAAAAAAAAAATTATAATAATAATAAAATAATAATAATAATAATTTAATTTAATTAATTATTGATATTCGGGTTAGGAATTAAAATTATATTCTCTGGATCTTCGTTAATTATAGGGAATATCGTAGTATCTAAGAGCGACAATAGATGGCGCTTTTTTGATATTCGGGTTTAAAATTATACTCTCTGCTACAATATATTTTTATTTTAACTAAAAAATGAAAAATAAATAGTAGTTTAAAAAAACTAAAAACACGCTTTTAAGAAAAAAATGTATTTTATTGTAAAAAAAGCGTGGGGTGAATGGCGTCAATAGTTATAAATGGGGCATTTCACGTCAAGCGGACAACGAAAAAAAAGTGAGGTCGTGAATTTTGTTTATACTCTGGTCAGTTATAGTTCTAGTAGGCATGGATGTGAACACACAATTTTTTTTTCGTATGAAGCTTTATTGCTGAGTTATGAGCTTTTAAAAATTTACTAAGTATGAAGTCATGAATTTTTGGATGCTTATTATCTGTATCAATTAATTAGTAAAAAAAACTACAAAGTATTGTTTCTTATAGTTCAAAAGTTGAAGTTTTTAATTTTTTTGTTGAATTCTAAATTTAAATTGTTTTACGTATAGTAAACCGGAAGTGAACATTTCAAATGGAAATTTGAGTAACTTCGACATGTTTTTTTTAAATATTTTAACCTTGAATTAAAGCCTTAAATGTACTAATTCTTCACCAAAAAAATTAAAATGGGACAGCCAATAGTTTAAGACTTAGAGCATATAGAGTACATACACATAGCTATGAGCTCTTTCTAAGCAATCGCGTTTATGCTCAAATACTGCGCTATTAATATTTTATTCCTTTATTCTAACATGCATAAATATAAAAATAAACGATTTCTTTAATCCTTCATAAAAAAATTAAAACGTGATCACAAAAAAAAATAAGACTAAGAACGATTTCATTTATTGAGATTGAAACAGTATTAATTAAAATAGAGAGATTTGTATTGTAATTTTTACAATTCTACTATTTGCTCTAGCATTAATTCTCTTTACACATAAGCCCTCGTTGGTTGGAAGAAAAGCATGCAGTTTTTTAGTTCCTGGAACAGTGATAGCGTAAGCAAAACAGACTCGTAGAAAATTTCACTCTTGTTCAATACCTTCCTTCGAGCAGTAGTAAATAGAAGTCTCAGTTAATGATGACTTGGCCTATTCATATAATCTTATAGGTGTCTGGTGTAGTTGGGCTCCCCAACATTTTAAGAATAGGTTAAATTTAGTGAACCTATACTACAACAAACAAGATTTTAAGAAAGAAGCACAGTTACACTTCCATGCCACCGCTCATAGAAGACGACCATGTGATGGTCTTGGGGGAAACCTCAAAAGTTTGGTAACCCGTGCAAGTGTACGGTCTGCGAATAACGCTATCACTACACCAGACACCTATAAGATTATATGAATGGGCCAAGTCATCATTAACTGAGACTTCTATTTACTACTGCTCGAAGGAAGGTATTGAACAAGAGTGAGATTTTCTACGAGTCTGTTTTGCTTACGCTATCACTGTTCCAGGAACTAAAAAACTGCATGCTTTTCTTCCAACCAACGAGGGCTTATGTGTAAAGAGAATTAATGCTAGAGCAAATAGTAAAATTGTAAAAATTACAATACAAATCTCTCTATTTTAATTAATACTGTTTCAATCTCAATAAATGAAATCGTTCTTAGTCTTATTTTTTTTGTGATCACGTTTTAATTTTTTTTATGAAGAATTAAAGAAATCGTTTATTTTTATATTTTTGCATGTTAGAATAAAGGAATAAAATATTAATAGCGCAGTATTTGAGCATAAACGCGATTGCTTAGAAAGAGCTCATAGCTATGTGTATGTACTCTATATGCTCTAAGTCTTAAACTATTGGCTGTCCCATTTTAATTTTTTTGGTGAAGAATTAGTACATTTAAGGCTTTAATTCAAGGTTAAAATATTTAAAAAAAACATGTTGAAGTTACTCAAATATCGTTTTGAAATTTTCACTTCCGGTTTACTATACGTAAAACAATTTAAATTTAGAATTCGACAAAAAAATTAAAAACTTCAACTTTTGAACTATAAGAAACAATACTTTGTAGTTTTTTTTACTAATTAATTGATACAGATAATAAGCATCCAAAAATTCATGACTTCATACTTAGTAAATTTTTAAAAGCTCATAACTCAGCAATAAAGCTTCATACGAAAAAAAAATTGTGTGTACACATCCATGTCTACTAGAAGTATAACTGACCAGAGTATAAACAAAATTCACGACCTCACTTTTTTTTCGTTGTCCGCTTGACGTGAAATGCCCCAAATATTTTATTGACAGATATGAGTAGAAGGATTATAATTTTTTTTTTTTTTTTATAGCATAGGCCGGCAAACGAGCAAGTGGGTCACCTGATGGTAAGTGATCTCCACCGCCCATGTACGCCCACCACCAGAAGAATGATGGGCGCGTTGCCGACCTTACAGGAAAGGGATAATTAGGGATTGGGAAGGGGAGATTTGGGCTTCCGGATATCTCACTCACCGTACGAAACGCAGCAGCAAGCCGCTACTTTACGTCGGTTTTCTGTGAGACAGTGGTAACGATCCGGTCGAGCCAGCCCATTCATGCTGTAGACAAAACTGTCTACAGCGTGGCTCTACCATTCAAAAAACTACACTACTACTACATGACACTGAACTGCGCTCGTCACCCCGAAACATAAGGTGCTAAGTCTCATAATGCCCAATAATTTCACTGGATTCAATGTCCGTCAAACCGAAACACAACAGTGCTTACACGCTGTTGCTTGGCGGCAGAAATTGACAAAGCGGTGGTACCAACCCAGACGGACTCGCGCATACGGGGGCCTACCACCTAGTAACCTAACCACCTAATTGACCATAGTAGTTTCAATATAGGCACAGAATACTGTCTCATAGAAATCCGACACGTAGTCTATCTAAACCTAACACAGTCAGTAGGTAATAATAATAACAAATACACCCAACTCGTACGCACATAGTCCTGACCCCACACTAGATTCAACCTATATCGTGGGTATCAGGTACGAGGGACTTACGGTCCCACAACACGCAGACGCGAAAGCAATATTCGTGGATCATACAAATATTTGTCTTGATGCGGGAATCTAACAGTGTTGGGTCATCATTAAACAGCTAATGAAAGGTCATCTAGGCTAGGGATCCTACTATGCCTGCCAGTAAAGTCCACGGACCGACACCTTACCTTTAAATCAATACAGCTTATTGTTAATTTTCCCTACTCCCTCGTGCCCTTGTGCCGATTGCCATATCGTCCACCCAAGTCCGTGGACCCCTACATTGTGTATTTTCCATCTCTAAGGATCCCCTTCCTCTTCCCATGCTTGTTGTTGAGCCCTATCCTGCCAGCCTATAGCGCGGCGGTTATTTCAAAACACAACAACAATAGCCTTAAGTTAGTCTTGTTGACTAAAATTTTCTGTACTTGACTGCTTTATTAGCCTTTGTTTGCCGGTGGGAGGATACTTATCTGACCGGATAGCGACCACCGTACACTGGTGCTAAAACCTGCCATAGTGGCCCACCTTGTGTGGGTCGCGTTCCAGGGTCAGCCAGTGTATATCCGGTTTTCCCCAGGGGGCTTGCCCCCTAATCCTAAACCTTTTCTCATAACTTTTTCCTTCCCCTCCCCCTTGACCCTGGGATGAGATACTGCTGGGTCGCCAGTATTCCGTTGACAGAGACTCCGTAGTTCATCCCAGGAATTTTGACAGGCCGATACGATGGACCCATTGTTTATCGTTCGTCGACATTATTCTTGGATTGCGCTAGACTTACCATCAGTTGGAGCGTAGTCACTTTGCCGAGCCAGGATTAAAAAAAAAATCATGATGAATAAAGAGTTTGATTTTGATTTGAACCCTCGGCATCACCCATCGCCCACTTTGAATTATCCCTTATTGAATTATAATATTCATAGAATCCAAGGATTATATGAACGTTTATTTAAATAGTTACATTTTCATAAAAGTTTCATATATTTACAATGAACTTTTAGATTCATATAATTATTATCATCATCATCAGCCACAAGACGTCCACTGCTGAGCATATGCCTCCCCCAAAGATTTCCAGACCGACCTGTTTGAAGCCGCCTGCATCCAGCGACATCCTGCGACCTTTATCAGGTCGTCTATCCACCTTGTAGGTGGACGTCCAACGCTGCGCTTGCCAGTACGTGGCCTCCATTCCAGAATCTTTCTGCCCCATCGGTTATTATAATTATTATAATGCTTAATTATATGAATACATATAAAAGTTTCATATAAATATATGAAAATATAATATGTATATGAAATCCGCTGGATTCTACGCAATTTAAATTTTGGTAAAGGAAGCCCATTTGAGTTTGTTTCGCCTGGTCTTCTCAAGATGGGTCGTTTTGGATCCGGTTTGATATTAAAATACGTACCGTTTCGGTAATGCCTATGATCCATATCGACCCCTCCCCCCATTCTTTTTATCCGAGCACGGCATAGTGACCGCACTACACCTGATGGTAAGCGTAGTGCAATCCAAAAACCCAGCGACCACCAACAAACAATGAGCTTATCGGTGGTCACCAGAGTCATGCCGGCCTGTATAAATGCTTCTTCTCTGGAGAGCGGAAAGAAGCAAATCGAGGAACCTGCGACAGGACAGGCGGATGATCTACCCCTATACCCGCCCCAATCAACCCATCAAGTCATGTCGCAAACCCCACGGGAGAACCGGATATACACTAGCTGATCCTGGAACGCGTTCCACACAAGGCGCGTGGATCATTGTGGCAGGTTTTAACACCATTTGTACGGTGGTCGTTATCCGGGCGGATACGAATATCCTACCACCAGCTAAAATATATAACAATTCCGGAATATTCCATAGTACACATACATATGGAAAATAATAAAAATAGATAAATAAATAGATTTAGTATAATTGCCGAGTGTATTTTGATGATGTTATGTATACATTATTTGATACTGATTTCATTTAATTTCAGATTATAGCGAATGTAACACACATGTTCAACATCTTTAAAAACCTATATATTATGCATAGTAATTTGACGTTATCCCAAAAACGGGTTCAAAAAACTATGACTCGTTGTGATTGAGTTAGACATACAGGTAACGATGACCACGTGATAAAATATCATTCACCAGATGTTATCAAGTAATTGGTCTTATTACAGAGGATGCAATAAAACGGAGGAAATGCAAGCGGATGAGGAAGGTGGAACTAGCATTAAGTAAACTATGACAATGCCAGGTCGAAAGAAAGACAATTTCGTAAAATAACAATTTCGTGCTATTATAATATGAAACATGAACGATACAAAGAAAAGAAGATTCATATTAATGATGAGATAAATTTGCTCTGCTTTAGTGGATGGAGGCGTCACACTGCTAAGTTTTAATAAGACGTGGGCGGCTTCTCACGCTGAGTGTTGATATGGTATCGAGAAAAAGTGTTGCATAATAACGCGCAAGTGTGGAGACAGCGGGTAGCAGGCAGGAGGCAGGAGGCTCGGTGACACTTGAACTTTGCAGCGCGCAGGCGGCAATGCGCGCGCCTGCGAGCCGCGGGTCGATAGCGGCGACGGGAAGAAAGTCGCAAGTGCCGCTCGCCGCCAGTGCCCGCCAGAAGGCGCCCGAGCGCAGCGTGCCGCTCGACTCGCGTACCGACCGCCGCATCCGCCGCGTCCGCCGCGTCCATCCGTGTTGCGATGAAGGTATTCAGCCCCTGTTCGTAGCGTGGTAGCAGTATGCCCTTAGCTGTAGGTAGCGGCGGCTGGATGTCCGGTATGTAACCGCTGATAGTCTCCGTGCCGCCTCGTCACGCCTTCCTATTCAGTCCACCGCTCCGTACACTTCATCTCGCGGATTCCTTTATCTCCATGCACGATTCTTACCTCCTGGAGGTGCCCTGTATTCAATATACACTGTCTTTATGGTGTACATACCTATTGATAATTACGATGTTCCATCTTCAACCGACATTTTCTCTTTGCATGACCTCTTAAATTCTTTTACACCATAAGTAGGATATCATCTCATTTATATCAATACATATGATTTTTTTAATGGCAAATATAAACCTATTAAAAGAAATTATCTGGAAAACTACTTTAACAGAAATCAGACCGCTAAGAAATTTAACCAAAGATAAGCGATCAATAGCTCAAACCCTCCTACGCTTTTGTGCTTCAATGAGTTTTCGTTTGATATTTCAATTACGTATTGGGTTCATGATAAAGTTATTATAATATGTACAATCTTATCACTATTAATAAAAATCACACTCAGCGTCATTTCGTATCATGTCACAAATACTTATGTAAGTTATAATACATAATTTATACCGACTTCACTTTGTTTTACAGTTTTTTTTTGTTTCAGCAACACACATTTTTATTGAGAAACACATATAATGCTAAAATTACCCAAAGGCCTTAAAAAGAAGAAAAAAGGAAAAAAGTCTAAGCGGAAAGGAGAAGAGGAACTATTCACAGAAGAAGAATTAGAGAAATACAGAAGAGAGCACCAGAAGCAGTCGGATGTCGGGGAGGGGTCTGTCAAGGAAAACGAGGAATGGTCCAAGTTTAAAGATCTAACTACTGGCGTTGATACTGTTCTTAAAAAAACTCAAGGCGACTTAGATCGCATCAAATCAACGTCATTCTTTCAAAGGATACCTGCAGGTCCCAAAGAGGTCGAGTCTGTCCCGGAGGACAAACCCCAGCGGCCAGTAGTTGAAATCACTGAAGCCGACTTCCCGCACCTGGCGCAGGGCGTGGCGGCTGACGACGACGGCGATCGCAGTGACTTTGGAGCCACCGACGACGAGTCAGAAGAGGACGACCACGACGACATCTTTGATACCTCGTACGTAGAAGCAGTCGAGCGTGGGGAAGTTAAGCTCGCTTACGTACCGGACTCACCTGATCAGTTCCAGGACGACGATATCTTTGACACCTCTCACGTCGATGCCTTGATCAAGGGCCACGAAGCGAAGAATACTAAAGGGAAGAAGACAGTAGACATTGGAGTCGCCGTTGAAGTGCTCACTGGTAGAATCGACAACGTTACTGTTACGACAAAAAGATCTAAGAGAGTGATACCGGGTGATTTGTTGTTGGAAAACAATGACAAAGAAACTCTGCCAGTAAGTGCAACAGTCACTAACGAGATCGTTGAAAAGAGCATACTAGACATTGATGCAGATATACCTATCACGACCCCAATAGATCTCAGTGTATCGCTTCACACTTCGTTGATCCAGCGAGAGAAAACTGACGAACCGGTTAATACACTAGCGCTTGACGAGTCTAAGGACGAAAAGGATTCCGAAAAGGAGCAAGAAATAGATGAATTCACTCTCTTAGCAGCCGAGTCTCTGGAAGTGAGCACAGGAGTAACGAGACTCGAACAGAACGAAATAAGGTTAGAACCAGTGGTGCAAGAATCTTGGTCTGCCTTTGAAGCGGATAAAATCGAATCTGTTTTTGCGGATTGCATAGTTGAGGATCAGATTGATGTGGTAGACTTTTATGGAGATCAAGACGATCCTTTTGATACCAGTTTTGCTGAAGCGGTCGTTCCTTCTACTAAATTACAAGAAGTGCGAAAAGAAGCTGTTATCTTAGAGGACGATGATGATTTTGATCCGCGCGCTGAGGAGGTTCGCGTTAAATTAAACAATAGACGAAAATCATCAGTGCGCATTCATTTGACGAACCCTTCTGGTGTAAGAGAATCCATCACTTCTGACGACGTCGCAGATAAAGAAGACGGTCAGTCCTATCGGGACTTGTTAGGAGGAAGTACGACCGATTTGACGCAATTAGGGGACTCTCCTTTAGATCCACTTGGCGTCAACAACACTGACATAGACCCGTTTGACACTACGATCGTCGATAAAATTGTAGCTCCAGGAAAAGTTGAGTTGAAGCTTTTAGAACAAGAACTGATCGGCGCCAACACAGCGACGGTGTACAGGGTGCCTAGTGACCCAGACTTTGATCCACGAGCAGACGAACCTAAAAAAACTGAGAGGCGCGCCTCGCGACCTGAAAATCTAACAGTGAGCAAAAGTGTGGTGTTCAATATACATGATGAAATTTGTGCTTTAGACACAAAACCTAAAGTTCCTAATCCAGTGACTCCGTACTATACCCGTGAACTTTCTATTACTGAGGACACCGACGAAGACGCAGAAGTCCCAAATAAGCCCTCTAAAACTTTAACTAAAACTCGCTCCTCCGAGAATTTAGCAGCTAAATTAAACTTCCAGTCAAGAAGGCGACATTCAGAACACCCGCAATTGAATTACAGCGGCTCCAAGACAAACGACTTATTCGTACACAATCAGAGTGTGATTAGCGCTAAGGTATTGACGCCGGCTCCTAAAGAAGATATTGAGATTATTGAAGACCAAGACGTCGATCCATTCGACACGTCCTTCGCGTCCACGAAAATCGCTCCCAGTAAAACTGAACTAAAATTGTTGGCTAAAGAGTTTTCGTGCGAAGAAACTGAAGTCAAACAATCCAGTGCATACGACTTTTTGGAACCCTCTGATGACTTCTTCCAAGTTAAAGCTTTGAGTCCTGAGCCGTCGGAAGTAAGTCACGTGGAAGAGGATTTTGATCCCTTTGATACCTCTTTCACAGGTAATCTTAATCCCGGTAAAACCGAACTCAAGTTACTTGAATCCGAGTTTTTAGGCTAAAGGCTGAAAAATGGCTTACAATCCGTTCTTGAGCATGAATGAACCGGTTGCGCCTGTGACCGCAGAGGCACTCAACCCGTTCATGATGGCGGACGCAGAACCGGCAGCGTTCACCGCAGAAAATCCTTTCGCCGCCAGCAACCCATTTTCCGATTTTGGGGGTGGTTTCGAGCCCGCCATCGGTGACACCGTTCCTGCTGACATCTTTGGCGGGGGAGATAATATATCTGGAGCTGGGGCGAAACATTTCGACATTTTATCCGATGATTCGGGGACTCAACACATGATCGAAAATGAACGGCTCACCAAACCAACCGAACTGGAACTGATCTCTGTGACGACAGAACCCGCGCAAGTCTATAACGATGAGTCACGCGACGCGCAAGCACTCGTCCATCCTCTACCTCCTGAAACGCAAAACTTAATTTTGAGCGTGACTGGGCAAATGGAATTTACAAGTTCGCATCTTCTGGATCGCATACCACCGACACGTACGCCAAGTCCGGTATCGGTGCGCGACATTCACTCTCCGAGCCCGACACCCGAAGCGGACGCTGAGGAAGCGCCGCCTACAGACACCTTCGATGTGAATCGCAACAAGCCAGCGCGTCCTCCACCTGCTCGTCCTCCGCCTGCCACACGTCCGCCACCCCCGCGCCCCGCACCACCCGTATCAGTAGTCGCACCACCGCCACGTCCTGCCCCGCCGGAACCCATGGATGACATCAACTTGTTTGATGCGCCTGTTCCCGCCGCGGTTAAACCGACCAAAGAAGCGATATTAAGTTTGTATTCGGCACCAAAAAAAGAAGAAAAACAGATAGATTTCTTGAGTGATGACATTTTAGAAGACATGGCTAGTGATGTTGGTGTGGATTTACCGCAGGCCTGTGCTCCAACCATGACACCTTCGGAGGCAATGATCATCGATTCGAATGAGTCGGTCGCGAGTCCGGCTTCACAGGTCCCGGCGCTGGACACTACGTTCCCGGGCGTTCAAGGTTCAGCCGAGGTAGGGGCACCGATGGACTGTTCGGAGTCGGTACCTGAATTCGCTTCGGCTCCTTCGCATACTTCGCCGTTTGACGACGTCGCAAGTGGTGACTTTCAAGTTGTCAAGTCTACTGACGTCGAGAAGAATCCCTTCGAAATGTTCGGTGAAGCTGATGATAATATGTTTACTGACTCCCCGGGTGATATTTTTGGTGTGCAATCAAAAGAAATTATCAAAGACTCAAGTGACAATACTCTGGGAATCGCGATTCAAAACGATACCATCGAATTTTCGACGGTCTCAGGGATGGAAATTATGAGTAACAAGATGTTCGGTGATGTAGCTGGTACGACAGGTGAAGTAGATACAGATACAGGGGTTGTGAGTGCGACGGATGTATTCAGCGAGGAGCATGTCAACGCGTTCGACACGACATTTATAACTTCTGGTAGTGAAGATCACTGGGGTGCCTCTTCCGAAACTGCACATCAAGCATTCCCTGAAAGTCAGGACGCCTTCGATGCTTTCTCTGCCAAGTTCGATTCGACCACAGCCGAACGCGTTACCGATGGTGAGATCATTGAAATTTAATAAACAACCTCTAATTATATGGGCAATATTTTCCAGAAACTAGTATGTACCTATATGCATAGAGCACACGGTTGCGTATTAATATTGTGGCATGTATGCAGGTGCATGGGGTGAGGAGGGCGGCGCGGAGCCGGCGCCGGGTGGGTTCGAAGCGGAAGCGTTCGATCCGTTCCTGAGCATGGGCGCACCGCCGCCGCCCGCCGCCACGCCGCGCCTCGACCATCAGGGCTCCAGGGACTCCACTGACGACACATTCTCGGTCTTTATCAGGTCGGTGAGCGCTGCATGATGAGATGCTTGTACCCTTAGTTCATAATCGAGGAAGACTACTGTAAAACAACTGCTAACTGCCATAAGTTTCCTGGGATTTGTTGTAATATGCAAGACTGAAGATCGGGAATGAAATACGAACGTTTTTTCACCCTTATGCTAAGGGTCTTTACAGTATTGTCCGTTGTTAGCAATTTCAGTAATGATATAGATCTATTCAACATTTACATGCCCTTTGTAGGCCGAAAGAAAGCGATGCATCTCTCGCAGAGCCGGTACCGGTGCTGGCACCGCCGCCGCGGCCGCAGGCGCTACCCGAGTCACCGCGCTTCAACCCCTTCGATAAGAGTGGCTTCGAAATGCAGCAGGATGATATACCACGAGGTACATGTGTCGTGTACTCCACCAGAATAGTTCAGCTCGCGTGCAGCAACTATAAAGTTGATATTGTTGTAGTTTTTACTACTTGATCAGGTAGTTACCATTATGTCGCTGAAAACCGTCGCCCGTATTTACCAGCTTGCTGTTGCGTTTCGTATGGTGAGATCACTCACCATACAAAATGCAACGGCAAGCTTTGATAGCTTTAAGAGGGGATTTGGGCTTCCTGATATCTATCAAGAAGCCCATATCCCTCTCACTTTGTTACTCCTTAATTATCGCTTGCCTTTTAAGTCAGCTATGTGTTCGTGATTCTTCTAGTATTATGGGCGTTCATAGGCGGTGGAAATCGGGAGGCTCAAATTCTTATGCCGTTTCCGTTTTTCTTCCCGATGTCACTTTAAGTTTTTTTTTATAGCTTAGATCGGAAAACGAAAAAGTGGGTCACCTGATGGTAAGTGATCTCCACCACCCATGTACGCCAATGTCAATACTAGAACAATCATAGGCGCGTTGCCGACCTTAAAGGGAAGGGATAATTAAAGAGTTGAGAAGGGCAGAGGGATTTCCGGATATCTCACTTACCGTAGGAAACGCAGCAGCAAGCCGCTACTTTATGTCGGTTTTCTGTGAGACAGTGGTAACGACGCGGTCGAGCCGGCCCATTCATGCTGTACACAAAACTACCTACAGCGTGGCTCTAAACCTCAGAAGTTGGCTGCTGCATTGCACCAAATTAATGTTGTGTCATGTGTCGCCCCACAA
Organism: Amorpha juglandis; assembly: GCA_949126905.1. NCBI lineage: Eukaryota > Metazoa > Arthropoda > Insecta > Lepidoptera > Sphingidae > Amorpha > Amorpha juglandis. Next base: position 89,855 of record OX421380.1, read on the forward strand.
CACAGCATTACGTTGAGCGTGTCACAAAATGTCATCGTGAGGACATGCAACTGTTAGGGTAATTTTTATTTATTATAATAATTGTATAACACCTTTATTATATTGTATATTTTCGTTTTGGCAATAACGTTTCTCTCTTCTTTTTCAATTTCTATTCCCTCCCTTTAAGGTTGACAACCCACCCATGATTCTTGTGGTGTCGGGGTGGTAATCTGTGACGTACTTGCGTGTTGGCCAGCTTCTGCTATAAAAAAAGATCGCTTAGATTATCCACAGTGACCCACTTGTTCGTTTGTTGCACTCTGCAATAAAAAAGAGTTTCCCAACATAATATTATTATTAAGATCTTATTTGCAAAGTGTTTATGTGACTTTTTGAACATGTCCGGGTAAAACCTAATTTTCTGATCTTCAAAAACACTAAAATGTTGCTTTATCGCATGTATATCTATAAATACATAATGTGTGGACAGAAGAGGCGCGCGACGGAGAGGGGGGCGGTGGAGAGACTCCTCCCACGCCGCTCTTCGACGAGGACATGTCCGTGCCGCTGGAGGACTTCCCGCGAACCAAGTACACCGGACCTGGATGGGAAATGCACCTGCGACAACCTAACAAGAAGAAAATCACCGGACAAAGGTGAACACATAGGCCAGAAATCGTAATGATCACTCAGTATGATTAAAAAACAAGTTTTAGTAGTAGAGACTAGAGTGTGCTGTAGCCAGTTTTGACATGAAACGACAAACCCGATTGAGTGAGGTGGCAACTTTTCTGTTGTCTGCCTACCAGTTAGTAAAATTGCTAGAGTCACAACAATAATTTTCTTTCCTTTCCTTGATCACAACTAAGCTTGCTTGAGCATTGTGTTTTTATGGACGGCGATGATGCTCTACCATTAGGCGTCGACTTACGCTTTTCCTTTTCATTACTTATAATAAAAGTACGACTTATCGCGTCATAGGTCTAGTGGCAGTGTAGTTAGGCTGACAAACCATGACGTCCGGCATGACGTCCATGACATATGGCAGGATGGGCAACCATAATTTTGTGTTTGTGTTTTTGACTGGAAACATGAGAAATGTAAGTTACCCGGAATTATAATCTGTGCCGGGTATGACGGTAGGCTTGCCACCTATCATACCATGGTAGGTAGAAAGCACGGCGAACCGCAGTAATAGTTCCGCCTTTCACCTATCCTTTGGAGGATACAGAACAGACCTGAGTTCTGTATGTAATGTACGTATTATTTAAAAGAGGTCGCAATCATATCGTGTTGTTGAAGGTTCTGGAAGAAGATCTTCGTGAAGTTGGCACAGCAAGGCGACAATCCGGTAGTGCAGCTGTACAACTCGGCAGGTGACAAGGAGCCCTTCCAGGAGCTCCCTTTGCAGGCGTGCTACTCTGTATCCGAGATCGGCGCGCAGCAGTTTGACCAATTCGGCAAGATCTTCACCGTCAAACTGCAATACGTGTTCTATAAGGAAAGGCCGGGTGTCAGGTGACTATGTCTTTAATAATTATCGTATTTTTTAGGTTTATATAGATCTTTTTTGCTCCCCCTGAAAGATGATGTTTTTAACATGCTTTTATCAGCTTCATGTCTATGTGACGCTTTTTTTTTTTACAAAAAAATACATGTTTTTCTTATTTAGACTATTCTTAATTTATATTTATTAAAAAAAAATACACTATTCTTAATTCAATTTTTTTTAAAATTTATTTTCTATTTTTTAGTTGGATTTTCTATAAAAGCGGATTATTTAGTTTTTTTAATTTATTTAATATTATATATATTTTTTACATTTCATTAAATAAATTAAAACATTAAGATCGCATCACGGACTCCAAGTTAGGTTCTGGTTTATAAATGAGTTGTTTATATAACATATTTGATTCGTGTTTGATTGATTTGCTTTCTAAATTAATATCTGAGGGTCCCTGTTGTCATGTGGCGCCGCTTGGGCTAAGTGGCGGGAACTCACACGCGTTACTTGCGACTGTATGGGTGTGAAACGTGGCCGGCCCTTAAGCGCCATGTCGGAGAAATCCATGTCGCTGAGATGAAGATGCTGCGGTGGTTGTGCAATGTTACACGGTTAGATCGTATTCGTAACGAGTACATCCGCGGCAGCCTTGGTGTCCGTAACGTGGCTGATAAACTCCAAGAAGGTCGCTTAAGGTGGTTTGGCCATGTTTTGAGGAAACCGCAGTACGTCGAGTGAGTACGGCGGTCGTAGGTGCCTGAGCCAGATCGTACCAAGGGTACGATCCCGTGGACGGCCCAAAAGGCGTTGGCTTGACGTATTGTAGGGAGACATGAGAGCCAATGATCTCACTGTGATCAAGATCGGGCGAAGTGGAGGCGTTTAAGTAGGAAGGCGGACCCTGGACCCTGGTCGGCATAACGCAAGGCAGAAAGAAAGGTCCCTGTTGTCATATGGTCATGTAATGGTGCGTCTTCTTTTGTGACTATGTGACATTTCAAACACGCGTGACAAGCTCTGAAGTATGGAAGGTTGGTCATATGTTAGGACCTAATGCCACGGAGCGAACCGTTTTGAGACCCTGTAACATTAAGCGGTGTCATGTCATTTATGGTTTTATAATCTTATTGTGTTCAGTCACGGTAAAATTACATAGTCCATTACCCATACTTAATAGCGTATGTACCAAGTACCTACGCGTAATAGCCACGACTCTCGGTACGGCGAAATATCACGAAAGTATGGACGCACCTTAATATCGCCATATTGTTATAAATTAATGATTAAGGGTAGGCTATTTTAATGTACATATGTAGGTACCGTATGCAACGTGCGTCAACCGATCAGAGTTTAACTACTAAGTACTACGGGGCTACTTTTCCTGTCTTAAAATTATTATAGATAGCTGTATAAATCATGGCCTTTAAGTAATATGGTAGTAGACTTGATTATTATTTTATTTAAATAGGTAAGTTACGTTAACCAAAACTTATTACAAAAAAAAATATTAATACGTCCATAAAAAAAGAAAAAAATAATAAGAAGTAAAAAAGAATAAGAAGTCATTGAAATCTGATGCATGGGACACTCGTCAAATAACAGACGAAGTAAACTATGATGTCATTATTTACGGTGCGAGCGAGGTAGTGTCCCCACAAGAGGTAGGTACTCCCCACTACGCGCCTACCTTTGCTTAAACCAATATTTAAAATCATTATAATTATGGGACCAGTTTTGATCCAATTTGAATACGTTTTATCAAAAGAGTAAATAAATAAAAATGAAAATACATAATACCACTTTTTTTCTTATATTTTTATGAAATATTCAACATTGGAAAGTACCCTATTTTTTACATTAATTATGTTCTATGTTGAGGCCTGGTCAAGTGACAAAGGCGGAGCGGATCACGAACAAGTTGTCCCAGTTCGCGGCGTACGCGATCCAGGGCGACTACCAGGGAGTGAAGGAGTTCGGCAGCGACCTGCGCAAGCTCGGCCTGCCCGTGGAGCACGCGCCGCAGGTATCGCATTGAGCTCGCTTGGTGGTCCACCAAATCTATACAGGGTGTCCAGTAATTAATGGATAACCTTGAAATGTCTTATAGCAGAACGAACCCAATGGACAAATAATTGGCCCATTTTAATTACCGGGACTCTAACTGGGGAAAGGTATTTGGAATTTCTTCAAAATGATCTGCCGACTTTATTAGAGAAGGAGTATCCGAGGAGCTGAGGGAATCGCATTGGTTGCAAAATTACGGCTGCCCTGCGCATTATGCTGTGTCTGTTCGGGAATATTTAAATACAGGGTTGGATTGGTTGGGTTGGTTGGTTGACAGGGTTGGATTTTTTTACTTTAAGTTCCTTTCACTCGCCCATAGCCAACTCAGATCCTTCTTGTCTAACATAACACAAAAAACGGGGGGAATGGCGTGCACGCAGGAAGCAAATATGGAGATCATATGACACATTTTACGCTTATGAAATAACCATTTTAAACATTATGAGTATTAAATTTAAGTTAATTTATTTCTGATAATTTGGTTTCAATTTGTTTAAATAAGCCATTTTTATCATTTATCAACATCAACTCTTAGTTTTAATAAACCTCATTAGACAAGTAGGGGAAATACGTACAAAACGACATATACGTACAAAATGACATAGGTGTTATAATTCGAAATTGGTGAACTCAAGCGCCCAACTGCCAACCGCATCACATAACCCGAACGACTTTTAAAAACCTGCCAAAACGTGAACGCACTGCTCTCATTCGCCCCGGTGCCATAGCCGATGACAATCTTGGGCACGTTAAGAGTTTTTTTTCCTTACAACATATATTATGTGTAAATGTTAAGTTTTTCTCTATTGTGTCTATTTGTGTAGCATTTATTTAATTTTTTAGGGAATTAATGTAGCATTCCAATAATTGTTTCCTTAAAAATTATCCTGTTTGTATTTATTTTTGAATTTTGTTTTTTTATAACGATATACGGACAAAATAACATACATAGGTAACGGACATAATGACATAGGTATGTCATTTTGTCCATAAGAGCCCAGTCAAGGAACTTCATTAGCTAATATATAATTTCTTTATAAATATACCAAAATGCCGCGTAATTATAAGCGTACGACTGATCGCCAATCCTGGAGTGTAGAATTAATGCAGAAAGCTATAGAAGCTGTTCGAAATAATAAAATGGGCTGGCTATTATAATCTAAAACATTTGGTGTCCTGCAAGCCACGCTTCGAAGGCATGCTTTGGGTTGTAACAAAACTTTGGATTCCAGTTAAAAGGGTCTTGGATGTTGGAAATCTACTTTTCCACCTGATGTGGAAAGACAATTTGTTCAGCATTTGAAATTACTTGAATCTCGTTTGTCTGGATTGACGCGAGGGTCGGTTCAAGAATTAGAAGCATATGGCAGCTACATTGCAAAAAGGTTGTCACGGATTTAAAAGCACTGGTATTTGGCCTCTAAATCCTGAAATATATCCCGATTATATGTACGAACTTGCTGAGACTACTAACATACCGCTGGAAGACATCTGCAATGAGCAACATCATCAGGGAACGACTCCTGGTCCAGTTTCTATAGTTGGGCTATCTATATAGCAGCAAGACGATTTATTTTTATGTCCTGTAACAGACCATCTTCAGGTGGCTGTAACTACACAACCTCAATGTCAGCTAGAGAGATCCCGTGTCGTGGCACCTAAAGATAATAATATAGTTGAAATTGAATCACCTACCAAATAACAAGCCGACAATTCATGTTAGGTTCCGTCAGGAAATATTAAAGAACTTGTATTAAGTTCTTTAAATCAAAATCACCCATCTGCTGCTAATGAAGAACAGCCATCGTCCTCTACTCTTAATGTCCCTATTGACGAGATTTCTCCAGTCCCAAAAGGACGTTTTATACGTGGATTAGGAAAACGTAAGCCTAAGACTCGGCAAACCTCATCAACATTAACTTCCACTCCAATATGCAGGCAATTAAATCGAAAAAAATGCCTAACGTTCCGCCAGAGAAGAGGTGACGAAATATTACTAAAACTTTATTTGAAAATAAAATTTTCGTAACGACTCTCAAGATGATGAACAGGACTGCCCATGCATATATTGCAATGATCTCTTTTCCCGATCTAAGCCTGGAGAAGACTGGTTGCGATGCTTAAATTGTTCGCATTGGGCTCACGCTTCTTGCGCTGACGTTCCTAAACGAGCCAAGCGTTTTATTTGTGAACTTTGTCAGTAATTTTATAGCTTCAACGTGTATATCATTTTGTCCATATGTAATATGCCATTATGTCCATAGCATATGGACAAAATGGATTTAGGATGACCTCAGTTAAAATAATAATATTGTTTTTCCTATTATTTTTATTCTATAAATGCTTGTTAGATTTAATAGACAAAGAACCAACGATGATTAGTGTAAAATATGGCAGTGCTGTGATTTACCAATAAAGACTTATGACCCAAAAACAAAACCATATGTCATTTTGTACGTACTTCCCCTACAATTTTATTTTAAAAAGTATCTCATATTATATTGTTTTTGTTATTTGGTCAAATTAGCTCCTTTCTTACATTAATAGCAATAAGTCGCTATTTACAGTAGATACAATAATGAATTATACCAATATAAAATCTACTTAAAACCGGTGTCTCTTTTTAAATTATTTAAAAAATTTTGGTCACTCATGTATTCATACATTTTTTTTATACCCAAGAGGTTTAAACTTTGTTTAAAAATAAAATTTTGCAAATTTTTCTAAAGAAATGGTTTTGAATGTACATTTTTTTTTAAAAGTGCAATAGCTTGTCATACTATTGACTATCTATCTATTAGTATAGTTAGTGCATAATAATAAAACAACAAAAAACCGATGGATTTCCTTCATTTCTGGTCGTAGTGTCCAAGAAAGTAAAATAAACCAAAAAAATTACGACTTTTTAAAAAAAATACGTACCTCAGGTACTACTTATGTTATATATTTTTTTTTCGTATTTTTCTCTGAACGGCCATTCGTTCTGCTATAAGACATTTCAAGGTTATCCATTAATTACTGGACACCCTGTATATATGCCTACCATCTTCGTAGAATGGCTAGTGTTGTATTGTGTCGGGACTCGGCAGCTGTAAGCAGTGACAGAGTTTTACACTTCGTACGATTCCGATACTATATTTAAAAACGAAGGAGACGCCAAAACTCCTATTTCGAAATGGCGATCTACCGCATTAAGCCATCAAAAATTTCACTCGCTAAAATAGCTGCCTGCTGATGTTAAAGCTGGTATTAACAGCTGGGGTGATAATATTAAGTTTGTAATGTTTATTTTTAACTTTTATAATTTTGTTAACTTTCATACATTAAAGATTGCGTAAGAAACAATCGGCTTTCAACATTTCCTTACAGTCCTTGCGTCTCGTAGACTGATGAGTGGTGTCTCGTGAGTGGTGTCTCGTGTGTGTAGGTGTCGCAGCTGTTCAAGCTGGGCTCGCTGTCGTACGAGGACGTGAAGCAGTTGTCGTGCTGCGTGGAGGAGGCGCTGTTCCGGCTGTCGGCGCACCGCGACCGCGCGCTCACCTACAAGATGGAGGAGGTGCAGATCACCGCCGTCGACGAACTGTACGTGGAACAGGACGCGGAGGGCTCCGTACACAAACAAATCGCGCGTGTGCGACTCTTCTTCTTGGGATTCCTTAGCGGTAAGACTTTTTCAAAACTATTCTCCACAGCATCCGTGGTGCATCGGGCGAGTAGCCGGCTGTAGAGCGAGAGGCCGCGGGTTCGGTCCCCGCACCGAGACAATGTTTGTGTGATCCACAAATATTTGTGCCCGTGTTGTGAGATCGAAAGTCTCTCGTAGTTCCTAATACCCACGACACAAGACTTGTATCTTACTGTGGGGTAAAGGCTATGTATCTGACTGTTGGGTGTTATTTATTTATTATTTCTTTATTCTATTCTATATCGAATGTTTAGTGGCCAGCCTAGTGGCAAAATTCTGCTATCAGTTGATAACCGACTTGTTACGTGACCTCTGAAGCACAGAGGCGCTCAGTTGAAATACCTCTAAGCGGTCACCCATCTATAGACTGACCGCACCAAAGGTTGTTTAACTCGCTAATCGTTTACCGATTAGTGAATGCTAGAGCGCTTCAAAACTATATCTATAACATTATCAGGGAGTGGTATTCTTAGAAATTTAATGAGATGACTTTTAAATAATAGCGCACAAATACCATTATCACTTTCAAACCAATTTATTTTATTCACAAAGAACAAACTCGAGTCAGGAATAACAAATTGTAGGCCTTACTTTAATTGCACGTATATACACGCTCAGTATGAATAACTACGACAGAATTACAAGTACTGTAACGGTCAGCCAAGCTGAAGGCTGGCTACTATAATAACGACCACGACAGTTACTAAGGTCTTCACTGCACGATGACGGAATGCGAACTGCACCCTGTATTTTTTTTTCGTGTTGACGCATGCTGTAAACCTGACACGAGTGGGCTGTACAGCTCTACCGGACTTTCGGGTGAGCGCTTTAGGCGCTCTCAAGCACTCTATCAAGTCGTGCGCCTCTTTTATACATAATTTTAGGTGTCTACCCGATGACAATTTTATTTATTTATTTATTGGTACAGTAACAGACAACAGACTACATTTTACATAAAGTTACACTTATAGAAAACATTACTGCTGTACATAGCATTCAAGATACACGGCTTCGTAGTAAAATAAGAGAGAAAAAAAAACAATATATTGTATAAGATGTAAGTTAAGTTATAAACACCATACGCATAGACTAATAAACATTCACATCTAACAGTATACAGTGGTATTATAATTAGTTGGAGTTTATTTTTTTACATCCTGGCACGGAACTGACAATACTGAATTTGATGTTAGGTACAGTGCAGCCCAAATATAATGTCGATCGTCAAGAAACATCGCGTCCCACACACTGGCTGATTTTGAAATGCGACATTATACGTCGGGCACAAAATTTTTTAGATACCTGCCTACCAGCGCCACCATCTTTTAATTAACCGCATCCGTAAAATACCTACACCAGCCATGTTCTCGTGGTCTCATCGGACTCCAAACCATTGAGATAGAATATCCTTCATATTCAAAGGAGCGGAGGTTCTTCGTCCCGTTAAAAATATTTCTAACGCATATCCTTTGTCCCTTGACTGTTTTTTCTTTTTTAAGATGCGTTGCGCCATTCTCATACACGTCTGCGGTGGACACCGAAGTTTTTTGCACTTATGTACATATGTTCTTCATCTTTTGTGCTAAGCTTTTCAAGAATCTCGCTGCCTCGTAAAATTCAAGTCAGAACCAGATCCAACGTTTCATTGTTGTTTTTTGCATTTTGTGGCACACCTAAAATTTACAACGGGCGTGGTGCATTTTGCGTTATGTTGGTATGTATATGTGCAGGCATGCCGGACGTGGAGTTGGGTGTGAACGACCTGCGTCGTCAGGGCAAGGAGGTGGTGGGGCGCCACGACATCATCCCCGTCGTCACGGAGGAGTGGATCCGCGTCGAGGACTCTGAGTTCCATGCCTGCGTGCAGGCCGAAGACTTCGCCAAGTCGCAAATCATCAAGTACGTGACCACTGTGGCCAGTTTTGTCTACAGCATGAATGGGTCAACTCAACTGCAATACCATAGTGCAACTGTCATAGAAAATTATTTGTAGTAACTAACATTGTTTATTTCGGACACTTAATTCTTATTTCTGATTCAATAGTAAATGCGTTGCCAGCACTTACCATGTGTTTGGTATTGTAAATGTTCACGAATGTGTTCTGGTGTGTGAGGAAGTTGAATGTGGCGTGTGTGCAGGTTCAAGCCACCGGACGCGTGCTACATCGAGCTGATGCGGTTCCGCGTGCGTCCGCCGAAGAACCGCGAGCTCCCGCTGCAGCTGAAGGCGGTTTGGTGCGTCACCGGCAATAAGGTACCGCAATACATACCACGCAACATTTTACCATAATTTAAGTTGAAAGGCAGAACTGCAAAAAGAGCACTCATGGTTTACCGAACTTATTTTCTTCTAACTATAATATGACGAACTTATCGCCACAGAGGACACAAGTTCCAGTTCTACATAATTGACGTATACTTTTAGAGTCCGTTAAAATATCTCAATTTAAATTTCTCGATGTAGAGATGAGGTGGGACCCAGGGTCTCAACGTATTTGTAGACGCATTGCCACGAGACCATAAGGTAACCGTAATTTTAAGCAACTATATGATGCATGAACAAAAAAGCACTCGATAGGGATGAATAGAAGAAATATAGTCTTTGCTCTGCAGTGGAACATATCAGGGTTATTAAAAATATAAATCCTGATGGTAAAAGCACCACCTTTTCATAAATAGTTGCAGTGCCATCCAATATGCATTTCGCTCTTCACCTTGGGACATAATTCGTTAAGTCTCATAATGCCTTGTAATTTCACGGACTCCAGTGTCCAACTAAAACACATTTGCTTGCGCCCTGCCGGTAATAGTGCAAAAAATATTAGTAAATACAAGTCGGTCTGACTTGCAAATAGATACCATTCACAATTATTACCAGCCAGTCAACTACTGCGATATATTCATTCGCCTCTTTGATCTGATGGAGTTCAAATATCGGATCGGCAATACAATTTGGTTTGGAATTGTCGTTTCGAAAAATCGGATGAGTTGCCTGAGACGAATTTGTGCCCGACATGGCAATAAGCCCGTCTAATCATGTGATGGAAGTGATGGAAATAAGCCTATTATTGGCACTGTGCGTATGATGTGTGTACTGGTACGTAGGTTGAGTTGCGCGCGGACGTGTTGGTCCCCGGGTTCGCGTCCCGCAAGCTCGGCCAGGTGCCGTGCGAGGACGTCGCCATCCGCTTCCCCATCCCCGAGTGCTGGATCTACTTGTTCCGCGTTGAGAAGCACTTCCGATACGGCTCCGTCAAGTCTGCGCACAGGTATCCCATGTCGTCTTATAATATCTAACGGCTAACCAGTGATCGTGTCAAATCTCCACGACTATGATATTTTGACGTTGGTGGACTGATTAGTTGAAAAGTAATGCTCCTGGAGCAATGTGTTGGAAGTTAGTAAAAATTTATTATCTTTGATCTAATTTGCGAATAATAGCACAATCGCTATATAGTAATAAACAAATCATTTGACGCTAGATTTAGCTATGAATCTTCTAGAAACCCTAAATAACGTTTGACATTCGATTTTCCATATGAATTCGAAAGCCTTATTAACTAACAGCTGTTGTGACATAGCAACTCAATTTTGATTTGATATGAGATTTGACAGTTGATTATTTAATTTTAACATTGATCCGCCTTTCAGAAATCGGGCGTTAGTGTAATGAATCCGATATCGTATTACTAGTGTACTATAACTTCAGACGTACCGGCAAGATCAAAGGCATCGAAAGGTTCCTGGGTACGGTGGAGACTCTCCAGGAGTCGCTAATCGAGGTGACGTCAGGACAGGCCAAATACGAGCACCAACACCGAGCTATCGTGTGGCGCATGCCACGTCTACCGAAAGAGGGACAAGGTGAGTAGTGCCGCGCTACACACAGTTTGTCTGCTCCACTGGGGCACCAATGATGTGCAGAAACTGTAATAAAAGATTACTTTACGATTAAAGTTAAAGTAATTATTGGAAGCGACTCCCCTCAAGTCCTATTTCTTTTTTAAGGCTCGGCTAAGGTTCTCAGGAATTTTGCATGATGAATCATATTGATTACCAGATAACCCACTTACGCACTCACGCCTGTAATCCCTGAATGGGTAGAAAGAGGTGTGACCAGTACATTGGTGACCAATCTGGAGTCATGCCGGCCTGTATAAATGCTTCTTCAGACTTCGAAAAGGGAAGAAGCAAATCGAGGGGACTGCGACAGGACAGGTGGATGACCGATGTAAGCAAGGATGTACCCCTATACCCGCCCTAACCAAGCTTCCTTAGAAGAACGGATATATTATGGCTGATCCTGGAACCTGATCCACACAAGACTTGTGGTTCATTATGACAGGTTTTATCATCATGTGTACGGTGGCTGCTATCCGGGCAGATATAAATCCTACCACTAGCAATAGCTCCCATATGAGCGTCGGTATTCAGAGCGGCGTGTGTGTATGTGTATGTGCAGGTGCGTACACGACGCACAACCTGGTGTGTCGCATGGCGCTGACGTCATACGACCAGGTCCCGGCGGAGCTGGCGCGCGAGGCGCACGTGGAGTTCACGATGTTTAGTATGTGATGTGTGAGTGGTGTGTATGTGTGTGTGCAGGTGCGTACACGACGCACAACCTGGTGTGTCGCATGGCGCTGACGTCATACGACCAGGTCCCGGCGGAGCTGGCGCGCGAGGCGCACGTGGAGTTCACGATGTTTAGTATGTGATGTGTGAGTGGTGTGTATGTGTGTGTGCAGGTGCGTACACGACGCACAACCTGGTGTGTCGCATGGCGCTGACGTCATACGACCAGGTCCCGGCGGAGCTGGCGCGCGAGGCGCACGTGGAGTTCACGATGTTTAGTATGTGATGTGTGAGTGGTGTGTATGTGTGTGTGCAGGTGCGTACACGACGCACAACCTGGTGTGTCGCATGGCGCTGACGTCATACGACCAGGTCCCGGCGGAGCTGGCGCGCGAGGCGCACGTGGAGTTCACGATGCCCGCCACGCAGGTCAGCCACATGACGGTGCGCTCCGTCTCGCTGCAGGAACACGACGGGGACCCGCCTGAGAAGTACGTGCGGTACCTGGCCAGGCACGAGTACACGTGAGTATTCACTACTCTTACACCCACACCACAATCACTTCTCAACATACCACAATACCCACCGAACCCGTCAGAGACAATTCTATTGTTCAATTTACAAAAATTCTATTGCAAAATCAAGATATCACATTCATAGAGAAGGCAATGCCACCTGTGGCCCAAAAAGTACTCCAATCTTACGTGCTCTTTATTTAACTTGCTGGAATGACGAGACGAACAGGTCGTACTCCGGATGTAGATAAGCGTAAACACTGTATGGCGTTAGCATGCGCTCAGCAGACTGACCCGAGATATATTTTATATCCTAGTTAAGTCCTATAATGTATGTAAACTGGCTTCGATGTCTCAAACAGAAACACAACAGTGCTATACACTGCTACTTGGCGACAGAAATAGACCAAGTCGTGGTACCAATACCAATCCATCCAATTTTGCCTGTGTTCTGGTAAAGAGTTTGTAGTGTGATTGTGTATGCATTGCAGGGTGGGCATCGAGCGCAGCTCTGGTCAGGCGGCGCCCGCGTACTCGCTCGCCACCAACGTGGAGTCCGCTCCCGCCGCCGCCGCTCCCGCCGTCGCCGCCGCCTCACCCGCGCCGCCCTCCTCTGACTCTGACTCGGAGTGAGCGACCAGCGATCGCCTTATTGTAGGCATACCGAAAGTGTAAAAAGTATCGCTTTATATCGCATCGATAATTTTAAAAAATGTAAAAATATCGATATTCATATTATATCGTTAAAAATATGGATATATGGCCTTGACATTTGGATGAAATTTTTTGACATCTTATGTTTTTTTAGTTCATATTTCATGGCATCCTATTTTAAAAATATCGAGGTAGGTATGATTTCGATACTTGATAAAAATAACTTTACCGATATATCGATATATTGTCAACATCCCTACCTCACTCCACCGGCGATGGGTGCCGCGGAGAGGAGGGAGAGTCCCGCTTAGTTCCCCGCGATTGTGATATAAATCCTAGTTAGTTGTTGACGTGTATATTAGAGCATAAGCAATAAAAGTTATAAACATAGTATACAGTAAAATATGTCGTATGTTTATCTTTTAACCGAATGTGAGTACTATTGATATGTTAAGGAGCACAAAGCGAGCGTCCCCGCGCGTCCCTCGCGTCACCCGCAGCGTCCGCGTCGCGTCGCGTGTACTGTTCTATAATGGAGTTCGTACATCTGCATTGTGCATATTGTTGTATAGGTACATACATACCTGTGTAGATTCCGTAGTGAATAAAAAATTGATATAAATAAAATACAATACATAAATGAGATAATATATTATGGATATAAAATGTTTAAATTTGATATAGTAGTTGCAATATTTCACATTGTATGAGTCGATATTCTGGCACATCACGGAGTGCAGTAACGCTGTTGATGTAGGTAAGCAACGCTTGGTAACTCATGTACCTACACGATGGACCCTGTTTTGTTGTGAATAAAGTTATGAACGTGCGTGTCGTTTTATTAACTAACCGACCTCCTCCTTCCATTCCTGGTGTGTTCTCCTAATCTGCCGTAGTTTAATACCCAGAACATAAGGAAAACATATTGTTATAAGAGAGATGAAGAGGTCGGACGCTGTTCGTTTTTCAACTAAAACTACATCACGGTGTCGCCACTCTCGCCACTCTCGCCACTGTTCTGGCTCGGGATCGGCGTGGCGATGACTTCACTGCGGCAGACCTTGCTTATGACTTGTTTTTGCGAGCAGACATCCCTTATAAATATTAAAACTATGAAACATTTTAACCGATAGACCATCTTTAAAGCACACTTTATGAAACTTGGACAGACCCCGTTAATAAGAGAAAACCTCGGAATCCTAGGGTCGTATCTAGATGTAACCCACGAACATAATATAAAGTAAGTACCTACACCTTAGCTGAAAAATGGAGGGCAGAATCGGTTGGGTGAGGAGTAGCTCGAGGTATCGGCTATTTTAGAGGAGTCTAAGAGCAGTCTTAGAAAAGATCAATAACAGCATGGCCGTTCTCTTATTAGAGGATGCCGTGGTAGAATAGAGCTGAGTAGGGCGCTGTTCATACCACACCTAGATTTAGCTTCACGGCGTCTCTCAAGTCCCAAGATAGCTTTGGTTGGATCGGGGACGGTGCGGGTGTATCATCACTTTGTTTTCTTATAAGAAATATGTAGATATAGGTACTTACCTACTCTTTGATAGGGACTCGGTGCGAAATGGAAGCGTGCATGAATAAATAGGAGGTAGTCAAAGAGTTAACTAATATTGAATTTCTTTGTGTTTTGTGTCATTTATATTTTTTTCAGGTTTAGTGTTGGGTCATTCCATGTAAAATCGTCTTAAGGAAAAGAAATTTTTCCCGACTCATTTTAGATTTTGGTGTAACTTTGAGAAACTCTACTCTAGGGTCCCAAAGAACAAAATTTACACGAGTTTGATTTTTACAGGCGCTTGTTTCCGCCTATTTAAACATAAAATTTTAAAAATCGATATTTTTAAACCTTATCAACATTTGCTGTGATTTTTTTCTGTTTGAAGCTATCTGCATGATCAAGACGTAGACAACACGTAGACGTAACAAAACAAGTGATGTAGTAATTTTAAGTTGAAGGTAAAAACAGTAGATTCTGTGAGTATCAGATTTTTATCTCGCAGTCAACACGTTCGTTTCATAGCCTGAAAATTGGGACTTTTTAAAATTCCAAAATTTGAAGCAAAGTTTTTTTCTATGAAGAGTGGGCTGTTCAAGTCAACTTGTAGCTGAATTTTGTCTATGATATGTATACTTAATTCCCGCGGAGCATGAGTTTTTAATTCTCAACAGTTAAGACGCTAGAGTCGATTAAAATTCACGAAAAATGACTAAAAAACACTCATTTTCAGCATGGTGCTATTATTCAAAGGGATCGTCCGAGCCAATTCTCCTCATTTACACTTAAACTACTATCTTTCCCACTGTGAATTCCGTCTTGATCATGCAGATAGCTTCAAACAGAAAAATTTCACAGCAAATGTTGATAAGGTTTAAAAATATCGATTTTTAAAATTTTATGTTTAAATAGGCGGAAACAAGCGCTTGTAAAAATCAAACTCGTGTAAATTTTGTTCTTTGGGACCCTAGAGTAGAGTTTCTCAAAGTTACACCAAAATCTAAAATGAGTCGGGAAAAATTTCTTTTCCTTAAGACGATTTTACATGGAATGACCCTGTTATTAAAAAAATGTTTGTGTTTTATTTTTTTCTTAAAAATATCTTATTGTGGGGTCAGGACTCTATGACTATATTGTATTGATTGTTGGTGTCTGAGTGTAAATATTTAAAAAACGCGATGCAGTGTCGATGAAAGATGAAATAAAGTGAGAAAACCTGTATACTCAGAAGTTCTCAATAAGAATTTCGAAGGTAAGTATATTGTACTAACCCAGTTAGTCCAGCGTGGTTGTGGACTAAGGTCTAATTTCTCTCATTCAGTAGAGGAGGCCCGTGCTCAGCAGTGGGACGTGTATAATACAGGGCTGGTAATATTAATGGTGCTGCCACACCGATGTTATAAAATGTTTACAAACATTTTCTAACATTAAAATTGTTACATTTTGTTAGGAATTGTTAGATGTTTTAAGTGCTCCCACACCGACGGAAAATGTTTGCAACATTTTCTTACATTTTCTAACATTGTCTAACATTTTCTAACATTTTATAACATTTGAACACATGACATCGGCCCTTCTTCTTTGACGGCTTCTTTGACGGCGCCGCTCTCAAAAATACCGCCGCCCGCGGTTAAAAAATGTTACAAATTGTTAAGAAATGTTTACTAAATGGTGCTGCCACACCGCTGTTATAAAATATTATATAACATTTTCTAACATTTGTTAACAAACATTTTCTAACATTTTATCACAATGTTAGATAATGTTAGTAAATGTTTAATGTTAGAAAATGTTATATAACATTTTATAACACCGGTGTGGCAGCACCATAAGGATCAAAGCACCACCATTTACAGATGTCGCTGTATTTATTCTATACAAATCGTAGTTAACGTTCTCAAAATCGAATGTGAAGAAAGGGTAGGTAGGTTTGGTAGGTACACTAAAAAGCGCGATACAGCGATTGAAGGCAGTAAAGTCAGTTACGCGGTGATGCTAATTATATAGATTGTACTGTTCGTAGGTACTGTCTTCAATAGCAAAAAATACAACAAAGTGCATGATATTGCAATGAAAAGACGTTGCTGGCTAAAAACGTCCTTTCAGCATAATAATTCTTAAATTCTGATATCTTATGTTTACGCGAATATTAATCATTGAAATAAAACTAATTTATACGGATTTTATCGCGATTTTTTTATTTATTTTGATGTAGTAGTAAGTCTAACAATATTTTTATGCACTTATGTACGCCAGTGACACATGGTGTACAGTACCTACTTTTTATTTTAAAAGATGTCATTTACGTTTCTAAATATTAAAATAAATAAATAAACCATTTAAAAATATCAAAAATTCACCCTCCAATGGCAAGCGTTAGGATCCAAGCTACTGGTGGTTAGAGCCCCAAAGTGAGAAAACTCCTCACAATGCGTGCCGTGTCTAATAACACCGCCTTCTGAATTCGATCCCATTGTGAGCCTCTGGAGGTGTTGGTCGAGGCTGCTTGGTATCAACCCATTAGCAGTAACGACTATCGGGACAATAATCCCGGACAATAATCGTGTGTCAGGTCTAAATATTCGGACAATTTGTCATTTCGGCTTTAACGAGGTTATTGACGTTATTGAGGTTGAGGCCATAAGGCAGTGATTGTCTTTAAAGTAAAAAATAACAATTTCAGGTCTCTTTGAAGTCGATGCCTGTGTCGCTGTCGGTCAACTGAAGTTGCAAACTCAGACTCAAGAAATAATAACCGGCTCCTTTTTTGAAGTCGGTTAATAACATTAACATTTCGGCATAAATTGAGCTGCTCTAACTCAAATAAATAATACTTCAATGTATGTAGTGCTAATATATATTGTAATAAGTTTAGAAAAGAGCAACGTTAGAGTTTCTTGCCCGTTCTTCTTTAACGAATCAGCATTCCGAACTGGCGGTAGAGTTAAAATTTGACTGAATCTAAATGATGTTTGACATTTTACTGATTCAATAAATGATTTGATTTGATTTGATTTAACAAAATTAGAAAATAATCTTTTTTTATGACGGCTTGGGGTAGCTTGGTTGTTTATAATACGGCAAATAAATTCTAAAACAGTATAATTCTCCGTAAAGAAAGTTATCTAAATTAGACACATACCAGCGATAGGTATAGATAGGCTATCTAGAGTACACGTCACAAAAGGATCGAAAAGCTTCCTACATTCCGTGCTACTGTACCTAAGTACTTTAGTAGGTTCTAGTATAGTTAGTTCATCGATGCAATGCAAGTGTCATAACTCATTGCATGTCGAGAACAATCAATAGGGTGCTGGTGACGGCGCGGCGCGGCGGGGCCGGGGGCAAGCCGAGCGCCGCCGTCGCCGCTCGCGGCCCGGCAACAGTCGTATGCCACTCTACATCTGTGTGACAAACGTCTACATCGTGGGACACAGCACCGGCCGCTGCCGAGGCTCGGTGCGTGTCGTTGAATACTTCAACGATAGGCTGATAATTTATTCCAAATACTGATATATAGGGCGAGGAGAAATTAGGGCGCGTGTGTAGGGCGCAAGCGCGGGTGGTGCGCATGCGGGTGTCGCGCGTCGATGGGCGCCGACATGAAGCGGCGCCGCGCGTGATGATATTCTCGCCAGCAGGTACGTGCCGCCGCGGCGCGCCCTCCTCGCGCCCTCCTCGCGGCCGCCAGCCTCGGCGTCAGCTCCGGCGCCGCGGCTCACCACTATCCACTCATGTATACCGACCATGTTTGTTACTAACCGCGCCGACCACATACGTGTTACACTCGACCCGAGCGCCCTAACAATCTCATTGTAATTTAAGGGTTAACTATATGCTCTTCTGATTGAGGCATTGTGGTGAGCTCCATCTGTCGTCTGAGCGGTATTAAGGACGATGGTCTATGTGATTGTCAGTGTTATTTTACTAAGTATGGTAGCAGAAGGGCGCAGCACTTGTTAAGGGTGCTGCACCGAAACGCAAGTAGGCCTGACCGTGGATGTGGCATGATTAAGGATGTTCAACTGCCAGCGCTAACCATCGAATTCACAGTCTCAATGACCATGATAGTACAACATATACATATTGTTGATGGACCGATTGATTTTTATTTTTTTCGATAACACTTGTGTGCGCCCCTCGTGCATAATACGGATTATTGAGTGCCAAGGGGTGTGTGTGTGATAGAAGCAATTTCATTGATGATTTGTGTGACGTGTCGTGCGTGTTTTGGGTTGTGTGCAGAGCGCGGTGCAGCGGCAGCGGGTCGCGGCGGCATGCGGCAGTAGCGGCCAGCCCGCAGCCGCGGCCCATGGCGGCCAGCGGCGCGCCCGAGCGGCAGCCGCGCCGGGGGCCCGCGCCCATCGCCTCTTTCGACCACGACGTCTCTGATGAGGTGAGACCGCCCGTATGTATCTTTTGTCTCTATATCTTATCATTCACACTTTCTTAACGTCTTCACACGATTCATCTTTAATTGTAATCTATTTAATCAAACGCTTTGCATTATCTAATTTTTAACACGCTTTTATTAGCTTCATACGTATGTTTGTACGTTAGTATGTATGTAATAGAATCTTTGACTTCCTTCAAAACGTCGGATTAAATCAATAAATCAATTTGGCATACTTATCCAGGACCAACGACAATGCAATATAAAAAAAAAGGACTGTAATTTGTGATTAATTATAAATTGTAATTATAAATTTTTTAAATGTATTTTCTATAAAAGCGTGTGTTTTGTTTTTTTAAACTCTTATTTTTCTTTTATTATTTATTTTTATATTTTTCATTTTATGTATGTATTTACTTTATTACTTACAATATGATATTTCCGTTTGTCGGTCATGATCCCATTGTTTTCATCCGCAGTCGAGCCCAGAAACGAAACAAACCTTTCGGTTGCCGGAGATACGCGAAGACCGAAGCTGCGTGTCGGGCGGACTCGACGGCGACAGCCTCGCGCCGCCCGAGCAGCGCTCGCGCTCTCACTCGACGCCGGCGGTGGCGACGGTGGCGACGGTGGCGACGGTGGCGACGGTGGCGACGGTCGCGGCGCTGCACACGCCGGCCGCGCCTCGCATCGACATCTCGCGAGCCTCCAGCTCCAGCCACCAGGACTCGCGCGACAGCTCGCCGGAGCTGGCGCTGTTCGCGGGCAGCGGTGGCGGAGAGGACGCGCGCGCGCGACTTGAACTCGGTTTTCGTGAGGACGGCGCGCTCGACCTGCGCTCCTCGACCGAGGAGCTCGCGTTCCTGGAGGGAGCGCCGGGGGAGCCGCGCGCGCCGCCGCCGCCGCCGCCCGCCGCCGAGCGCCGCCACTCGCGCAAGGACAGCCAGGGCTCGGAGGCGGCGCTGCTGGCGGTGTCGGGCCGCACGAGCCGTCTGTCCAGTGTGGGCTCGCAGTGCTCCGCGCACTCGGCGCTGTCGGGCCTGAGTCGCGCCTCGCGCCTGTCGGTCGTGTCGGGCGTGTCGAGGTCGCCGTCGCCGCACAGGATGTTGTTGGAGACTTCGTTCTGCGGACCGCGCCCGATCGAGACCGATCCGGAAATCTGCGCAGCCGCCGTCGAAGAACGTTTACTCGAAATTGCCAATCTGACAGCTCCGCCGCCGCCGCCGCCACCACCCGTCACCGTCACGGTCACGGTGGACGCGCGCGACCGTCGCGAAGTCCGCACCGAGGCGACCGTCGAGACTGGTAGCACCCGCGTGTCAACTTTGGCGACTCCGGCCGTCCCTGTGCCGTCCACGACTACCGCGCCTCCGACACCACTAGAGGTCAAACCGGTCACCCCGGTCTCCCCACCGACCGCCACTGCTGAACCGGAGAAGATCCGCAAAGAGACAGATAACAGAGCACGAGTTGAGGAACGTCGCGCGAGACCGAGATTACGCCGTGAGCCTTCCGAACCAGAGGTGTACAAGAGCGGGAACAGAACGAAAAATGTCATCAGAATCAAACTCAAACCAGACGAGGAGTACGGAGAGGAGGATGAAGTAATGCAAAAATCCCCACCCATCGAGACGACGAGGACGCCTTCGACTCACGAGTCGGTGCCAGAACCCGAACAAAGCACGCGAGCTTCAAGACCGACCGAGCTGATGGGACGCGTATCCGTCAGCCCGCTACAGCAACGCCGCCGGGTCCCTCGTGAGAGCCGCACGCCTTCGCCTTCCGGCGTACCCGTCTCGAGGAAGTCGTCCTTTTGTTCGCTGTTCAAGTCACGAGAGACGATCGCCTCACCGGATTCTCCCTCTGAGGCGCTTCGACGTAAGCGTAGTCTCACCGAAGGTCGCTCGCGTAGTAAGAGCCGTGATCGCTCGGTTACTCCCTCTTCTGCAAACAAAATCCGCGGCTCGGTGCTGTCCCTATTTCGGACGCCACGCAAAAGCGCCACGTCTCCGTCGCCAAGCTCGCGCGATAGCTCGCCGGTCGTGCAGCCACAGCCGATACTTGCGCCAGCCGCACCGAACGAGCGCACGAGATCCGGGGAGAAACTTAAGTACTACGAGGACACTAGGGACGGAATTATACATATACCTCTGCACACGCCACCCGACGAGAGGCCCGGCTCGGCAGGCGCGCGCCGTGTGTCCGACGTGGAGCGAGTGTCCGCTGCGAGTGTCGCGCCCGCAGCACCGCGTGAGCAGGCGCACGACCAGCCAAGGCCCGCGTCTGCGCCGACGGCGCGAGTCACCGCCGAGTCCACCTGCACGCGCGCCACATCTAAGCCCATCCAGCGGACTGTGTTACCTGATGGTAGCATCATTATCCCTCTTCGTTCTCCCACCGAGAGAGTCGCTGATGTCGAATTTCCGCAGTCAACATGCGACCCCAAACCGACCGTGAGCCGGGTCGAGCCCGTGCCCGAGCCCGACGTGGTGCCGCCGGTGGAGGGTCGCGACGAGGCGGATGGCGCCGAAGCGAGCCCGGTCCGTGAACGCCTCGTGCAAAATACAACGGAGGTCACACACGAATCGGCCGAAGTGGCACCGTCCGGCGATGAAGATCGAAAGCGAAGGAAGGAACGAATGATTTTTACGACCCACGTCGGGAGCCGTGAGCAAGTGTTCAGCACGCAGTTTAGCATAACGAAAACTCCAAGCGTGACGAGCGAGATATCCGGCACGTTTCCCGGTTTGGGTGACGGCGAAGAGACTCCGACATCGACGAGGTTCGCCGGCGGCGCAGACGCCAGCGAGGCTGCAGGCGGAAGCGGCGCTCCGGATGCGTCGGAGGCGCCGCGCGACTCTTCCGAGTCGGAGCCGAGTTCGGAGGCGGCGGCGCCGCGGGACGGCAGCGAGGTGGAGCGGCGCGGGCTGGTGGTGCAGGAGTCGTTCGAAGAAGAGCTGCCGTACGTACCGACGACGCTGCCTCTGGAGAGACCGATGGCGCTACCGATGGTGCCGGTGCGAGAGCGTGGCGGCGTGCGAGTGTCGGCAGTGGAGAGGCCTCGCGCCGCGCCTCCCTCTGCCCCGCGCCCCCGCGCACCCGCACCCACGCCCGCGCCGTCCCAGAGCGCTGACAAGCTGCGCATCCGCCTGCCACGTCGGTCTCGTCCTGCGTCCTCTGCTCCGACCGGGCGCCCCGCGCGTTCGCGCACCCGCAGCGGAGGTGACGGTAATCTTAATTAGACTAAGGAATGTATTATACCTATGTCCCCCCTAGTCAACCAATTCAAACGTAGCGGGGAACTTTTGACAGGTGCGGAGTCGCGGCCAAAGGAGTGGATAGACTTCGAGGAGGTACCAGAGCGTCGCAAGCAGCCGAAGCGCATCCAGACTTTGCCAGGGGGTGTGGCGGGGGTGTCGGGGACGGTGGGGACGGCGGGGGCGTCGCCGGGCGGCGGAGTCGTATTCAGCTACGTCGAGCCCGAGCATTGCCGCTGCGAGTGTCACGCACACACGCGCGCCACGCCACATAATAGGTGGGCATCCTTCAACTTCTTTTTTTTTTATTCTTTAGAGAGCTTAGTTTAACTCGAGACAACAAAGAAATAAGTTTAATGGAATAATGTTGATTTCTGTGTATGCAGCGCGGATTCACCGGCGGATGAGGTATCGCTGGACACTCACGAGTTACAGCTCGGCGCGGTGTTTACCAACGAGTTGGACTGTGCCGGGGAGCCGCCGGATGTTGCACAACCCATCCGTCACGCCACCAACTAGCCGCCACGTCTGCCTGGTTCAGGCTAAGGCAGTTCACGTTACAGTGGATTAAATCAGAAACTTTACGTACTGTTTCCTTCTGGGTGTCCGCACGCGACACCGAACCACTGCAACCTTTTATAAATTATATTCTCTATTGACTCGAGAGAGGTGTTATCACTTTTGAGATGTAAATTTACCCCGTTCATTAGGTGTATTATATTTATATAGTCGTTTGTATATCGTCAGTTGGCCGCGGCTGTCGATTTTGCCTTTTTAAACTTCAGCTGTTAACTCTATGGATTGCGAGTCGTCGTCTGTGCATCACGGTTTTATTTAGTTTGGCCGTTGATAAAAATAACATTTATACCGGGTGTAAGGGAAACTCTTCAGAAATCGGAGACATGGGGTAGTGCTGATGCTGTAGATTACAAACACAATATAATAGCGAAATTAGTCTACATATTTTACACAGCCTTGTTTGAACCATTACATACGAAAACAATGAGGTTAGAAATTAAAATCGTATTTTTTAGACCCATTATAAAATCAGTTGGCGCTCGGAATCAGCCGTGCGGCGCGGTGTAGGAGTGGTGTAGGTACCTACTGAGTATCGGCACGTGGTAATGCGCGCGGGTTATTGATTTAGTATTTAGTACGCTCTACATTGCGGGCTTACGTTTTCAAAATGATAAGTAAACAGCAAAGGAGTAGCGTTTTCTGTTTATATTATTGTAGTTTAATTACCCTTTCGGCCTTGGAAGTGGTCCCCTTACATCCATTATATTAAACGTATAGTTATTTTGTAACGACACGTATTCAGCTAAATGGGTATAGTCAAAACCAAAAGTCGATGAACAAATTCAAATTTCCAAAAAGCCCCATACATCGGAAGATAGATTATTTGTATAACAAGTTCTAGAGCCAAAATTGGAGGATCATCATTATTACGATATTCATCCAATTTGACGCTATCTTGTTGAGCGAGTTGTGTGGATGACGATGTACATACAGGAGTTTGGAAATTTAGCTGTGTTCAACGTTGACTGTACGTTTAAGTACGTTTTATACCTAAGAATGTATAAAACGCATAGTAACGTCATGTGTGACGACGGCACAACGGCAGCACGAGCATGGCGACTCGCTTTCATTTCAATTCACGACAGCGAACGTTGTAATTGCGTTTAGCCTTATCGATGTTGTGTTCATAAATTATTATTACTGCCTTTCAATATCATAACGTTGGTACTCTCAGTTGTTGTCACGTGTTGTCTGCTCAATCTGCTGACGCAGCACGGAACTTTCTTCTTGTTAGGTATACGGCGAGCGCAAAAAATGAGTTTTATAATTTAATTTAAATCCACTGCGGGTATTTTATTAATCAAGTCCTAAAGTACGAAAATGCAATAATTTTCGATTCCGATATGCAATATGAATGTGATACCTACATAAATAGATGTGTTACTGTTTGTTTGAAAGTATGGAATATTGTACTTCGTGGAGAGTGGAGACGGCGTGCGTCAAACGTACAACCGTTGCGGGCGTGTAGTCACTACAAGAGGTTGGGATCATTTCCACGCTGGAAGAAGCAATGCACACCAGCTTGTATCGCTTTATACGAGAGCATGTGGTTTCGCAGATTGTTTGAATGCCAATATTCAAGAGCTGGCTGTCGGCCGCGACGAAGGCTCGGCTCTAGTCTCTCGCTCGCAACGTTTACTTTAGAATTTTTCTTATTCTTCTCGTAATGTTTAGGGTTTATTTCATGCAATATTGTGTAATAAATGTATGTAAATGATGTTAAAATAATTATTCTGTCAGTTTAGGCAAAATTCTGGGATCTGAAAAAATATATGAATTTTTGCTTTCGACTGTTGTTTTGTTTGTCACGAGTAGTCACTTACCGTCACCTCTAGTACCTACCTTTTTTCCATCTGAGCACATGGCAAAGTGACTGCATTACATCTGATGATAAGCGCAGTTCAATGCAAAAAAAAATAGCAAAAAACACCGACAAAGAATGAGTGTATGGGTGGTAATCAGAATCATGCTGGTCTGTACAAATGCTTCTTCATAATTCAAAGAGAGAAGAAGTAAATCGAGGGACCTGCGACAGGATATGCGGATGACCGATGCAGGCAGAGGATGTAGCCCTATATCCGCCCCAATCAACCATCAAATCTTAGGCAAGCCTCTCGGGAGAACCGATTATACACTGGCCGATCCTGGAACGCAATCCACACAAGCTGTGTACGTCATTATGATAGGTTTTAACATGTGTACGGTTACACAGATTGTAACTTATTAGGTATAAGGACGCTATTTACATTAGTAACATCATAGTTCCATTTTACTCCGCTTGCTGGTTCCTCAGTGTGGATGCGTTATTTCCTAATCGTTTGTACGCACTCCGAAGTAAAATGTATAAAAGCATTACCTACCTACATAAAAGTTCTGAAATCGTACAATTTCGTTATTACAAGTAGGTATATTGTTCTGTGGCCGTGTCCTTTACGTATTCATAGGGTTGTACCGATTAATCTTACCACCCACAACTTGATGGATTGTCAACTATTATCGATAAATATCCATTCAAGATTTAGACAATCCCATAATCTAGTTATAAAACAACGTCGATTCCCGCCTGTCTGTCCCTATGTATGCTTAGATCTTTCTTACGCAACGGATTTTGATGCGTTTTTTTTATGAATCCCCCCTAATGAACATAGGCTACTTAGTACTTTTATCCTGGAAAAAGCAGCTCACGCGGGCGGAGCCGCGAGGAATTGCTAGTTATGCGATATGGTAAGTATACCTAATGGACAGGGAGCCCTCGGGTAGCTGATCCACTTGACTACTATCAAGCTCATTTTCCGTGAGTAGCTTCGTTTCGATGAGATGACCAACTATTCGCTATGCGAAAATTCTCTATTGTGGTAGCTAACAGAGGTAGCAAGGATAGAATATTGCAATTTGATGATACTCAAAAAAATATTATTTTTATTTGTAGGACAATATGACAGTTAAATTATATAAATATTAACTAAGTAAATACAAAAAAATCAGCTGGTTAGTAATCATTCTTATGACCTCGTTATGGATACCTATTGGAAGCCCCTCCTTCCAATAGGTATGATTACTAACCAGCTGATTTTTTTGTTTTTACTTAGTTAATATTTATATAATTTAACTGTCATATTGTCCTACAAATAAAATAATAATTTTTTGAGTATCATCAAATCGAAATATTCTATCCTTGCTACCTCTGTTAGCTACCACAATAGAGAATTTTCGCATAGGGAATAGTTGGTCGTCTCATCGAAACGAAGCTACTCACGGAAAATGAGCTTGATAGTAGTCAAGTGGATCAGCTACCCGAGGGCTCCCTGTCCATAATTTGCTCAATCACGAAATGATTTTCTCATATTCCATTTCTATCAGTTCAATCGTTAAAATAGAGACTATTCCCAGGGTTTATCACAAAATTGTAAATACTTTTTTAAATAAGCCCGAATGAAGAGACGAGATAGTCGCTCGCCTGATGGTTAGCGAGCATTACCTATAACCAGACGCACCTCCACACAGAACACTGGATTGCGCTCGTCACAATCAGGCCAGCCACCGTCTCGTCATTCAAGAAGATAAAATAATAAAAATAAAGTGAAACACAAAAATAAAACATTTTAATTTAATATACAAGTTGGCTTTAGTAGAAATAAGATACCGACATACGGATCAGAGCATCACAAAAAAAATGCACGAGGTACATAGAGTGGTTGCAGTGTGGATCACTTGAAGACCTTGCCCTGGTTGAACTTGCGTCCGGCTTTGTCTGTACCGCTCCATGAGAAGTAGTCCGCAACGAGTTTCTTGGTCTCGTCGCTGGCCGGATCTAGTTTGGTCCAGTCGTAGGACTCGTAGTCGACTTGCCAGTCCGAGGAGAGAGGGAAGACGAGCTCTTGTCCGCGCCACACCCACACTCCGGAGATGGTAGAGTTGTTGTCTTCACCAAACAGACACACTGATGCAAACGCCTGCTTGCGCATCTTGTCCAGCCGTTGGAACATGCCTGCAACACAATATTACATGCATACAACAAATCAAACAATCACAATCTGTACATAATACAAACATTGGAACTTGTATGACCCAATTGAAATAATATTCTATTTTTGGGGGAAACATGAGTGAATGAGAGGAAACTAAGAGATGAAATTAGTTTACTACATTATAATTTCTTTAGCCTCTAATTTATTTATGATCTGAATCACAACATGAACTGCCGTATTCCTTATTACTATAAGTTATGTTGCTTTCAACTTCATAAAAAAAAAAGGTATTCTTTAAAATTTCATAACGTTAACATAACATGACTCCTTTACGATTTAATACTGTCATAAAAGAGGCCCATAAAAATGCCAAGGTCGCTCGCCGATGGTAAGCGCTACACCTGCCCATAAACAGACACAACACAGAACTTTGAATTACAATCCCCTGCATGTAACTGATTTGTGTCCTGTGTTAGTAACTCAACTCTCTCCACTTCAACCAAGTGTGGAACATGTTGCAGGTAAATACATAGGCATCTCCAATAATGTACCATGATGGGAGACTACTCACCAGTGATGAGGTTGCAGCTCATGAACACTTTAGCCAGCTCCTCAGGGTATTTGTACTCGGCATACCAGATGGAATAGTTTTCAGGGTCAAACTTCTCCCAGAAGTATGGGATAGACTTAGCTTCATCTTCATTTGAATAGAAGCGTTTGAAGTCATCCATGTTAAATGTACTGGAAGGAAATAGAAACAATAATTAAAAAATAGTGTTTTAAATTCAATAAAAATTCTCAATTAACATAATGAACATGGATACAATGTGAAATGGACAAGGTACCTATTTTATTTCTACAAGATAAAAACATTACAAATTTTAATGTGAATAAATATGGGTAACTATTATTACACATCATAAGGTTCCAGGTTGCAGGATGCGGAATAGTCATCCCACTATTACATTTTATGGG
Source organism: Amorpha juglandis (assembly GCA_949126905.1). Taxonomy (NCBI): domain Eukaryota; kingdom Metazoa; phylum Arthropoda; class Insecta; order Lepidoptera; family Sphingidae; genus Amorpha; species Amorpha juglandis. Next base: position 117,513 of record OX421380.1, read on the forward strand.
TATTTGACTTTGTCTAATTTTATATTACATATTGTTTTATGCAACCAACAGTGACTATAAGAAGAAACTGTTTAAGAAAATTGGGTAAAAAAAAGAGGCCGCAGTTGGATGCAAAATTAAATATGCAATAGCATTTCAACCCACATCAAGTGAAAATGAAGAAAAATTTATTTTGTTAAATTCATCATCAATTGAAAGTTCAATTTTGCATAATCGTATATGGGGAATGTCTGATTTATGATTTTTTTTAGATACGACATTTATCTTACATAAATTTTGCAAAATAAAATCAGACCACTAATAAAATTAAAAATTAAATTTTTACATAATTATAAAGTGAGGATAGGCATTGTAACAAACTTTTCTGGACAACTTTCACCTCGGTCCACCCCATTACCAAGAAGGCTGGAAGGCTTTCGAAACGTTGGAATCTAAATTAAATAAACTGTTAATAAAACTAATTTAAGTTTTATTTCAGAATAAAATCAGTATCTCGATTTTTACTTGATGAGGACTATATAGTATGGAAGTGGTCATATAGTAGGGAAATCTCACGATGCGTGCATTGTAATGCCGTGACCTGTCTTGTGATGTCAGACAACATCTCGTACATCCTTTTTCCATTATTTGATGGAAGGCACCAGCAGATTTAAATGTAACTTTTTGATTGAAATAATAAAAAATAATCAAGTCAAATACCTAATTGCAGAACATATTTAGCATAAGCATACAAAATAAGATGGTCACATACCCCTTGGGCATGGAGTCGAAGGGGTCCTTTGACTCTTTGGGTTTCTCCTCAAATTCATCCAGATCATCCTGAGCTGGCTCGGCAGCCTGTTCCTTCTTTTTGGGTTGCTCCTTCTTCTCTGCCTTCTTGTCTTTCTTGCCCTCCTAAAATAAAGCATTCAAGAAGAATTTGATGAAATTTCAAGGTGCCCAAAATAGGCACATATTTTGGGATTTATGGTCTAAGATCCCGCAGAACATTGACCTTCACCCATCTGTTTACCGGATGAAAATAATATTTTAGGATATAAAAGGTGTTGCTGAACACATACCAATAGGGTTGCCTAAAAAAATATGGTCAAGGATAGGTTTTGCGAATTAAAAAAAAGAAGATATTATTTCACTGACTTGCTCACCAAATAAATGAACCTTCAATGCAAACCTACAATGTATACTACCTGCAAAAACTAGGAGCTAGATGAGCGCAATTACCACTTTTTAGTTACCTGTTTGCACACGGCAACCAGGTAGTAGTGGCCAGAAAAAGGTAGGCAACCTATTTTTTGCAGATAGTATACATTGTACACTTTTCATTGAACGTTAAATTTTTTTGGTAAGCAAGTCAGGGAAATTATAAAAAAAATATATTTTTTTTAAATGTTAATTAATCATATCCTTGACCATATTTTTTTAGGCAACCCTATTGGTATGTGTTCAGCAACACATTTTATACCCTAAAATGTTATTTTGATCCGGTAAACAGATGGGTGAAGGTCAATGTTCCCCGGGATCTTGTACTATTAAAAAAAGGGGAATTTTATAACCTCAGCCCTTTACTCTTCTAACATTCAAATTAAATACATTGAACAGTGACACACATAGTCTTGACCACACACTAACTTAACTGTATCATGATTTTCAGAAACAATGCATGCAATTGAATATTAGTGTTGAAAAAAAAAATATTGTCAATTTCAGCCATTTTTTGGTGACTGAATGTGGATTGTATCACCATTCTTATGTAGTAACCACACTAGAAGCTGCCATACACCTGAGGCACGTCACATAGCTTGATATTTATGTCCAATTTGATTTTTGAATGAGTCCAGTATAAGTGTTGTTGCAACTGCTACCAAGAGTGTGTTTAAATCATTAACAACATGGTTAAATACAAAGTGCATCAGATTTCCGTTTGTCATTCCACATAATTTAAAGGGATGCCCTCACTGATAATAATTATTTGAATATTTTGTGTAAACCAGGTATCCATACTAATCAAAAATAATTGTAATTTTATGACTCATACCTTCTTAGGATGTTGTGCGAGTTCCTGGAACTTCTTGGGGTCGTATTGTGGCGCGGCGGCACAGAGCGGCGCGTCTCCGACCACAGCTGAGACCTGCGGCTGTGCGGCCAGTGTACGCCACCATCGCGTCACGTTCACGAGCTCGGCGCGAAGGGCCGGCTCTAGCACGTGTTTGAACGCATGCAGTAATGTACTGAACACCACAATATCAGCCAGAGTGACGCGCTCCGTTACCAGGAACGTGCGGGTCAATAGATGGGCGTCCAACACACGCAGCGCTGACAGGAGGTCTGTCTTCGCACGCTCCACATTCTGTTTGTTGAACTGCATGATGCCTAGGTAGGGGAACACCCAGGCACAGGAGGCCGGCAGCAGTTCACTGTCTGCCCACGAGGCCCACTGCCACACACGTGCTTGCGTTTCATTGTTGGCGCCACGTAAAGCGTTGTTGGAGACTAGAACATTTTACAATACCATCCATTAATATAATAATGGTTCACCATTTATGGAAAATTAAATAAATAAACAAATATTGTGATCAACGAATACATTTCATCTAACATGTGATGATGCAATTAATGAATTATTACACCACTCAATTTAGTAGACAGTGAGATACATACTTGAGTGGTTGGACATGACATTTTACTTATAACGATCAATACAAATCTTTGCATTTTGTTTTATGCTTCCCTGACTAGATATTCTTAATGTAGATGGGCTTAGATGAAATATTAAGCATAGTTGTTATAAACTCAAATAAAAATGAAGGACTTTGCAGTTCAAGTCATTTACACTAAGTCTTCTATCTGGACTTTATATTAGTGATTAAAATGATATTGACATTACACACACAATACAATTACATAGGATACTTGACAGTACCAGTGTGAATTTGTTTTCCATGCCTATGGAGAGTTATCATCAATAAGAAATGTTTTAATGACATAAATTGAGCCACTCTATTTCCAAGCAAATATTGTAAAGACTTTACTCTCTCAATAATTATACATTAGTATTGAAAATAGCAACCTAGTTAGTTACTTGTCCATTCTTCTTTAGCAAAACAACCTTCCGACCTGGTGGTAGAGTTTTTGATATACTGTTAATGTATAACATTTTGATTATATCGAACCTACAAATTTATCGTTTTTGTATATTATTATGAATAGTTAAAATGTATTATGCTTATCTGCTGGAATGTAGAACTCGAATGCAAGATTATAAATGTAAATAACACCCATCTGGTGAGTCCTTCCATCACATACATTATCATTTTACATTGACAACATTCTCGTATTTATTACACGTACGAGTGACTAAACTGAACCACCACGGTCAAGTAATAAGCATTAGGAGCTGATTATAAGATCATAGGTTATAATCTAAATATGAAAGGAATGTTGGAGCTTGGCTCTGACTCACCATAGTAGGCAATGGCGTTGCTCTCCGTGAGCAGAACTTTCCCGTCAGCACTTTCATAGGCAGGTACCTAAAATACACAGCTCTGTTACACGTCACCGTCACCAAACATATGAGTACACTGCGTTAACTACACACGAGAGCCGACCGGTCGTCGCTCATATCACTCACTTTACCCGCCGGGAACTTTTTCAGGAACGCTTCCGATTTGTTCGTCTCGCCGAACACGAAGTCCGGTGATACTTTCAGATCCACCCCGGAGTATTGGGCGGCGATCAACGCCTTGTAGGCACGGAAGTTTTCTGGATAAGTATAAAGTACCTGTAAAAATAAATATAACTTATGTTAGAAGAATTACATTTCCATAACACGCTTCTCTTAGAGTGTCAGATATCACATAGATTATTGTGATATTAGAGAATTAAGCACAAACTTACCCCGGCCGCCATGGTTGATGTTCGGAAAGAGAGGGGTGAAGAAAGGGTGAGGCGGGTAGAATGGCCTTAGACATTGACATTACTTTGACAGTTGACACAACACGGAATGACGTTCCGTTTTACCTAAGAACGTAGGGGACATTAGACAAAAATCCCGAAATTTTGGCCACGATCAAATATTATTATTAAACCAAGGTGTGACTAAGGAAAACGTTTAATTAAAGAAGATGTACTTGCTCGATGCCTTGGATGGATTGCCACAACGAGCTGTCCCCATTGTGATTGATGCAGACGTTACAAAAAAATTCGGGCCGCTACAGCTGCGCAGAGACCTTACCTCGCTTTGCGATTTTTATAGTCTGTATCAAATTATCAGGGTAATAAAAGGTTTTTATTTTCTACTCCACCATGCCCGTATTAACGGCTTTATTGAGGATAAAAAGCCTATGTCATAATCCAGGCATTGGTCTAATTATGCGCTAAATTTCATCCAAATCTATTTAGCAGTTAGGGCGTAATGGACTAATAAATATCTATATCCACAAATTCAAACTCATAAATAACCCATATATTGGGGAAATTTTAAACATCAAATACGGCAACACCAATCAGTGCGCAATTTATTTAGATCGATGGTGCGAGTGTAAAGTATTTCTTTGCGATTGATTAATTTTTATCGCTAATTGTTTCTTGTCCAAACATCTATAATATTTGAATAATCTTAGTGCTTAATAGCAAACGACAAAATGGTAAGTTGTATAACTTACCCGTGTTTACTTGTGTCATGTGAAAATAGATTTTTAGTACCGTACTGTTGAAGTTCGACAGGTTTTTAACTGTTAGCTGTGAATGCGATGTCCGCGCTGGGTTTTGTAATTATATACCGCGTCCTACCGCCCAGCGCACTCCCAGTGATAAACACATTTGCGAAAGCATTAAACAAAATGACCCGAAATATTTTCCTCATAAATGTATCGAGCGTACAGTCTGTCCAGTACACCACCCCGATGCCGTCGTGTTCGATTGTATGTATGTCTCATTTAAATGTTTGTTGCAGGGTAACGAGAACTCTATTCCCATGGAACTATGTTCAAACTGTAAGTACAGTCTCATTAACTTGTGTAAGTTGACTACACTAATCTGTGGTGTTTACAGTTAGATTAATACTTATACAGATATGTCTGTATATGCCGTCACACTGATAACGTAAATGCGGTTATTGTAAAATCGTACTAAAAGTTAAATTTTAATTGTGTAGAATGATGAACAGTGTGGTATATTTTGATTTGATGGAATGAGGTGATGAAGCATGCATTGCCGGAAGACTGTGCAGTGTGCATATCTATGTAACATGGGATTTGTTTTCAGCGCGTGTAAACTGCATTGATTTTAAGGTGGAGAACTGTGAGTGTGGTAGTGTCACTCGTGCCAGCGCTCATCTACATGTTAGCCCACAGCATGCACACATACACAAACACACACACACAAGTCCAGAACAGTTTTTGTACTCACACATGCATGCGTTACGGACTGTTGCAAGTGCATTGATAAACAAACTTGTGTGTGTATTATAATAATAGAATTTAAACAAACAGTACACATGGCAGTAGTTTGATGGTAATGTGATGGTATGGGGATGGTGTCACTGATGTGGTGCTCTCGTTTAGGTTTACATCATATTCAATAGCTTTGGCCTTAACATTTGCTTACTGTTTAAATAGAGGATGCTAGTTAGCTTTGTAGGCAAGTTCATGCATACTACCTGAACAAAACAAACCTAAAAACTGTTCTGGATGTGTATAGTTAGGTGAGCCCACATGCTGTATGGCTAGTGCATCCCGTGCCACATCTCAACATGTAGATGATTGTACATTACAAATTGATGTGATCTAAGCTCTGTCAACAGCTGCAGGGGGTTTGCCCTTCTGCAATAGAATTCAATACTACTTTATATGATTATGTGTCTTAGCTAATATCCAATAATTATGTTTATTTTTTTATAATTTTAAGGAATATCAATCAAAATTTTGATATTTCAGTAAAATATGTGTTTTTCTATTGGAAATACCTACTTTTATGTCATTCAACACATTTCAACTATGGTCAAATTTGATTTGTGACAAACTAGACACACCTAGGTATAAAAAACTAAGTCACAATGTCTTAATATATTCCGAGAGAATCTATATTATATATCATTCACTGTAAATGCAAGTGTGCAACTAGGTCTTACCAGACTTGCAATATATAATAAAAGCCAGTGAATTATTTGCAAGGGCACAGAATGTGTCAATTCGTTTTGATCAAGTTTTTTGGCGAAGTTGAATTATGTTGAGAATTTGGCTAGCTTCCCTTTTATATTCATAAAATAGTTACACCTGTGGCGGAAGTCTGATTTCATACTAGCATAATCTATTTTTCTTGTAGTAGTGTTAAATAATAGTAGTGGTGATTGTTGTTTATGGCTTGAAAATAGGATTGTAAATGGACAGTCAGCAGTTATTGTTATGCACAAATCCTGCTAAGTTTCCACTTTGGTTACATTAGGACCTGCCAAAACCTGCCTGGTTTTCTAAGTCCCAGATGGTTGGTTTCTCTCGAACAAATATATTTTGTGACAGACATTTATAAAGGAAAATTAAATAATATATTAATTATTGTGCCCATAAGCTAGGTTTTGGGATAACTATAATCTGAAGAGTCTATTGTTTTTATGTTGATTGAACATTTTTGAAATTATTAAAGTTGTAGCTGCACCACATTGAATAGTAATTAATAAAATAAAATAGAAAATTTTTGCGTTTATGATGTTAATGATTTGACAGCCTCCGTGGTGTAGCGGGCGAGTAGCCGGCTGCGAAACAAACAGCTGCGTGTATTTGTTTCGAGTCTGGGTGTTGTGCGACCGAAACTGACTCGTAGTTCTTGATACCCACGACACAAGACTCGTATCTTACTGTGGGGTCAGAGCTATGTGTGCGACTGTTGTGTTTATTAAATTTTATTTTATTTATTTAATAATTGTGGACATAGAGAAACAAATTACAGATCTTAGATGAATATGTCTAATACTGATTCACACACAAACATTTTCGAGCACTCGAAAATACAACCTAGTTATGAAAGTATATTTGTTTATTCATAGCACATGTCCAGTTTAGCTAGGATGCCATGAAGACCACACTCAGAAGGCAAAAAAAGGGCCTCCAAATCTCAAAGTTACTCCTTTTGTGTATGTTTAGTAAATAAGAGGCAGTTTGTGCCCCGTAGACCAGAAAATGCCGTCGATAGGAAATTGTCCTTGCGACTAAATTGGATACACACAAAAATAATACGTATTTAAAATCGTTAAAACCGACGATTATGACTGTTTTGTTCTTAAGTCTACCACACAATAATAGGCTTGTTTTTGGACTTTGTTCTTATATCTAGAATGCACTATTAGGTTTGTTTTATATAGAATTTATTAGGTGATAGCCGACGCGCCTCGCGATAGCGCGGGTGCGATAGCTAAATAAACATAATACACATATGTATATACAAGCGAGTTTAAGCTCCTAAGTTTAGTCGAGGCCTTACATACGCCGGTAATTAAATGCAGGGCACGTTTGTGTCCAGCGAGTGTGATGGTTTTTTATAGCAAATGTCCGGCATGCAAGCAACCCAGACTCAGCCAGCCGCGCGATCTGGTTCACACGGTACAATGCTTTGTGTTTTTTATAGAACAGTGGAGCCGGCGACGAAGCTCTATTAATAATGATTATATCGGCCGTCGAGGCGGCAGATAAGCGGCCCACTCGTCCTCCGCCTATTTTATGCAAATGGCCATATATTCTTTGTCGAATGACGCAAGATAGGATAACAGCCTCATGTAATATTCATGAGGTTTTTGTACTCGAAACACTATTGCTTGTAATAACGTATCGTATTGTGACCGTCGCGTCTCCTTCGGTTCGGCTCCTGTATATTGTTCTTAAGGGCCGTCCGTGAGCAAACGACCTTGACTGACTCGCGCCATACTAAATCGTGTACTTGGTGTGTGAGTTTACGTGCAGAATATGCACGTATTTAGCGAATAATTGATTTAAAAAATCAGGTTTTGGTCTTTTCGAAAATTTAAAACGGGCAAAATATTCGTTATTAAATAGCCTATCTAGTGATGTTAATCTCATTTGAAAACATTCTGTACTTTAAAAGGAGACGCACGGAATCTTTGCATTTTTCTCATTTTTATGGTTCATTTATAACGACAATTTAAAAATATATATCAGCATTAACATGAATTTGAATCGAACAAAGTAAAGCTGACAGATTGTAGAAATATATTGTATATTTTTTTAATCAATATTTATTTTAAGTAATGACTAGATAGCCTCTAAAAACCTCGATCGCGCGGTGTTTTGCTCACGGAAGGCCCTTAATATTATTTTCCTAATATTACATACTGCATGACAATAATATATTTTGGATATGACTTTATTTGTTTTTACGATATGAATGTGCCAATTTTATAAACCATATAGTCGCACTATGGGTTTAATCTAAATGTTACATCTAATATTATACTAACAGAACTCCTCAAGAAAAAACCTCTAAAAAAATCTCCTCAATCAAAACTTCTGTTTCTCGCATATTCAATGTTTAACACTTTTGTGTAGCAACTAATCCAAAATTGACTTCGATTCATTGATTTATGACCTTTTAGCACGTGTGACGTCACAATTCGTATGGTTGGCCGTTAAGTTATTAAAATGTTTGTCGCAACACTGGCTTGTAGTGCCCGTCGATTTAGCAATATGGTACATTGCTGAAACGAAAAAAAAGACTATTGAATCAGCAAAATAATAGTTAGCACGCGTACCGGTAGTGAAGTGGCACAGTCACAGGCTCACCAATATGTACATAAAGCTTAAGTGTCTGTCTAGACACTAGGCACAAGCTGACGCTCTGACACTCGGGGTGTGGTGTGGTAGTGCAAGCTGCTAGTAAAAACCAACTCTAAAGTCGGTGGCTACCAGCTCGCAGTATCGCGTTGTGCAGAGATTCCGACACGAGGTATGATGTTCGGCGCGCGTGTGTGCAGTCGACGCGGACGAGATCCGGCGGCTGGGCAAGCGGTTTCGCAAGCTCGACCTGGACAACTCAGGCGCGCTCTCCATCGACGAGTTCATGTCGCTGCCGGAGCTGCAGCAGAACCCACTTGTGCAGCGCGTCATCGACATATTCGACGCGGACGGTAACGGCGAGGTGAGTACCTGACACGATCGTGGAATAAACCTGGGGATGGAGGACGGCAGATATGGAGGAAGTTAGAATTAATATATAATCTAAGAAAGATTCTAATAAAAACAATAAGACTTAATCATCTCAATTGACCGTAGTCTACATTTACGCGACAGGAACCTAGAACATTTGTGAGGATATTTAAACAACACTGTAACTTAAATTAATGTCTTGTACTCACTTTGTGTTTTAAACTATATATTTAAACTAGTTGGAAAGAAGCTGAGCAAGAAACTTCCAAAATAAATTGAAATGTAATTTTTATTACAACTGGTTATACCTATCATCACTCGATTTATGGCACGTTTCAGGTGGACTTCAAGGAGTTCATCCAGGGAGTGTCGCAGTTCAGTGTGAAGGGTGACAAGCTGTCCAAGCTGCGTTTCGCTTTTCGCATTTACGACATGGATAATGACGGGTTCATCTCCAATGGCGAACTCTTCCAGGTGAGTTTTTTAACGAGCTTTGTGGTCTCATTGCTCATTTTTTTCATCAACAATCGTTAAATTGTAGTTAACTACAAGGTGGTAGGTCCCTCGTATGCGAGAGGCTGATACCACCATTTTTTCTATTTCTGCCTTCAAGCAACAGTGTGTAAGCACTGTTGTGCTTCGGTTTGAAGAACATTGAAGCCAGTGAAATTACTTGGCATTATGAGACTTACCGCCTTATTTCTCGGGGTGACGAGCGCAGTTCAGTGTCATGCAGTGCTTCGTAATTCAAAGTTCTGTGTAGTGTTGCATCTGTTTATGGGTAGGCGTGGCGCTTAGCATCAGGCAAAGGCAAGGCCGACAAAGCATATAAGACGTAATGTATGCAGAAATAGGTTAATGCCTCGAGCTAATCCTCGACCTGAAGCAGCTCAGGTGAAAACGTTGCATCCTCTTGAGGCACGTCTCGAAAGCTTGTTGCATCGGCCTTAGCCATATTTTATTGCCTTTTTGTACTAGTTAACGGGACGTCAGTGTTGGCCTTGCTTTTAATGGAGAAAGACTTATTGATTCGAGTAGCCTTAGTTTGCCTCAAATTGTTTCGCATATATTTACATGTAAGAATTTGCAATAACTTTATAATCTGTCACTATCAGGTGCTGAAGATGATGGTGGGCAACAATCTAAAGGACACGCAGCTCCAACAGATAGTCGACAAGACGATTCTATTCGCAGATAAGGACGAGGACGGCAAGATCTCATTTGAAGAGTTCTGTAACGTGGTGGGCAACACCGACATACACAAGAAAATGGTGGTGGATGTTTAGACACCCCCCTCTCTGTCCCCACCCCTTCCTAGATAGATCACTTTTGCAATTGCGTCTCCGCCGCGCCGCGCCGCTCACCTGACAACGCGTCGGTATATATTAAAATATCTATTCTTTAACGTAGTGCACGACACGGTACATTAGGAGCACTTTTATCGAACGTGATCTCATGCAAAATTACTTATTTAGTGTCCGACGCGTGAGGTGTCAGGTGTCCATTGTCCATTCGCCGCAGTAACTATTCTTTGAGCTATTTTCGACCGGTTTGTTTCTCCGCATCTTAGTCTTTGGATATTAAAGTCGATGTCGTGGAATGGAGCACCCAATAAATTGTACACAAAATCAATGGTTTTCGCGTATTCGGTTGACTGTGGTTTACTTAGTTGGCAGTACGGATACTCCCACCATATTATTATGACCGCATTATTTGATTACACGTCAAAGCGATTCGGTCATTAGCTTTTACTACTTGTTGCAACAACTTATTATTTTTACTCACCACTCGCTATCCGCTTCTCGCCATGTTAATTGATAACAGTTTGGTAGTGGCAGACCGCCATCTTCATAGTAGTTAGTCGTAGTTGTTGGATGCATGGCGGAGTGTCGGCGGATAGTGCAGATGTGAGAGCACGAGCGGTGTCCCGGTGTCGCGGTGTCGCGGTGTCGCCGTATTATGGTTTCGCGGTGTCACGGTATGACGGTGTCACTCTCGGTGGACTCGGGCGGTGCGGCGCGACTCGGCGTGATGACGCTCCTCTTATCATAATTCATTAAAATTTTAAACTCTATTTAACTCTAAGATTATACATTATACTATTATATTATTGTAGGTATACATCATCAAATTTAGATTTTTATCGTAGTCGAATCAATTGTAGGTTTTTTTTTATATTATTAGTTTTTGTTGCGATAATTTTAGTTATTTTTGTTATTTAGTATTTTATCGACACAGTTTATATTGTTCATTGCAAACCGCGTAGTTTTGGTGAGTCTCTGGCATCTGTTCGGGCAGCGGCGGCTTCACGGTGCTCTTGGTGCCCATGTCTCAGTAGGTCGACGTTTCTTATGGAGAATTACTTGGAGAGAATTTAACATATAGACGAAATATAACAAAAAAAAAAATCACATTTATGAGACCGCATCTTTCGATTTTTTTTGTTGTATGTCTCTAGCGATAAACTCTCTTCATTTAAATTGCGTTTTAGTCTTTCTACGAGTTTGACAACAATTCAGTTATTACAAGTATGTAGGTTGGGCTTTCCGCATAAAGTTCTACATTGGTACCTAAGAGGCATCTTGAATGGAAATATTGAAAATGTGGCGCTAATTCAAGGTTAAATACGCAAGGCCTTGTTACAAAACGTAGTCTAACTTTAAACTAGGTTCATAACTACAGGTTGCTATGGTAACTTATAGTAATTTGTTGTTCTACACCTAGTTTAAAGTAAGATGTATGTTTTGTAATAATACCTATGATGTCTGTGTAATACAATAAAGACTGGAGATGGAGAGCCCCCGTGTTGCCGCGCTGTTACACCGGCAGACGTTGATAGTTGCCGTGCGACTACACCGGTAGACATTCTCAGTAGCATCCTGTCTCTTGAATTTGTTCTGTCCGTAATTCTTTGTTGATTTTTTGATAGTTCGTTTCATCGTAACATTATATTCCAGTGAAATAGTTCGAGCGACAGTACAAATGGCGCTCTGTGTCGCGACTACTTTACGAGTAACACTCAATCGCCTTATCCGAATTTTATACGATATATGTAATGTTACGTCGATAGCTTGATTGTGGTCTGTCCTCGTGTTCTTGTGGCGTCAAGTGTGATGATGATCATCGTCGATGTACACTGTAACTTATAGCAGCACGCTTCCACCCTTGCCTCGTGTCCACCACCCAGTCTTTTCTCATGTCTTTTCTCCTGTAGAGGTATCCAGAAACACTCTCGACAATTCGTATTATGCAACACATTTGAGCATTTACTTGTTTCAGAACAACTTTATTATCAAATCGACACTTGTATGCAAACGATTCTATTTAAAACTACATCTACCAAAGACACGAGCACATGTAATCTGTAGATGCGACGTTTTAATAAAATGTATGCAAAATAGAAAGTTCCAATTAAATGTTCACGCGCCATGAGCCTCCCTCCCATATTAGATTCACCAAGATATTACATTACTAGAAAATGGTTTTACCCCTATCGTTAGTAGGGGCGGCACATGCCCAGCAGTGGGACGTATTATAATATAGGAATGGTAATACTTTGTTTGTAATGTTTATCATGAAGAATATTACAAGTAAATACTTTAATGTGTGCATTTTATACGAGGTGTCATGTAAGAAGCGTTTCTGGCGTCGTCTATTGTGCTTTAGATTATATTATATCTTCCGAGAGAGCACGTCGAACGAGTTGTAAGTGAAGTAACCGCAGGCTCCGTTCGCTCATTCACTAGTTCGGGGTGTTCTCGTACGATGTACTCGCTGTGATAATGTCTACTATACTATATGTGCAGCCGTGGTACTTACTGAAACACTCGTTAGGTATATGATGCGAACATCGAATCGGTAAAAGTATGTGCCGCTTCAGTGTCTCGAGACTAGATGAAACTATTGCTATTTATAACAAGCATGCTATTTGTCTAATTTGGATACTTTGTAAAAGATTTGATGAAGAAACTGGATGTTTAAGTGGTGCATGTGCCGATGTTCGTGAGCGTATATTTAGCGTGTAGTTTCTGTATGTACGGCGGATAGGCTCCCACATCATATAACCCTGGCCCCGTCCCACCCCACAGGTGCTCGACGCGCTGAAGTGACGGCGAGCTATTCCCACTCCCACTCCTCGCGTTCCCATCCTCCATGTTCGGACGCGTGGCTCGTTATAGATTTTACATAAATAAAATTGTACAGAATATTTACGTACCTAATTAACTAATATATTTACTATATTTTGTGTTACTATCGCCCATTTCGTGTAATTTAGGAATGTTTAATTCTTGTGAAACAATCCGCAACGTGTCGATGAACACACACCGCGACCGCGGGTATCACTATCGTCCCGTGTCGGGAAGTTGGATCTTTTCTTTCTTAATGCCAATCTCCAGTTTAATCTATCAGTACTCAAACATACAAAAGACATTCTCGTGTGTCCATCGACGTTACGGTTGGTTGAAATGTTAAAAAACATTAATTTAGTATAGAGTATTTTCTTGTCGTGTGTTATTTATAAAGTTAGATAACAAATGTGCGTCAGGCGGCGCGGCGTCGTCGGCGCACGGCTCGGTGTCGTGTGTATGTGTCGCTTCAGACGAACATATTTTCAGCAGATAATGGATCATAATCGCACGACCGGTATACCTTGTGTGTATGCATTATATTCTAACATTGTAAGTTCGGTAAAAAATGGTCCGTTGTCCGACGAAAACAAAGGATGTCTAAGCGTTCTGAATGTGCGTTTGTACCAAATTGAGTGGAGCGGGGCGGGTACAGCACTGACAAGACTGTGAAGACATAAAGGTTGAGACCAATCGGATGGTTTAAACATAACACATTTTAACTCTGCTCCGCTTTACACTACACGCACCCTAAACCCGGTCCCCGCTTATGTTAAATATATGTAACTGTACGAGTGAATTCTACATGAATCGTGTAGGTGTTTCATTCAAGCATAGAACCCCAGACGACACCCGATGAATCAGCGCGAGAGTTATATGCAATATCCGTAGTGTCGTCCACACAAAGAAGTCTCAGTAAATTATGCGTTACACTATATGTATATCCAGTGTGTAGAGGTAGATTGTATCGAACGATGACTGTGTCCGTGCGCCGGCGGATGCGCCCGCGCTGCCTTGTTGATAGTGTTATGAATATTTAATGCGAATAACTTCGGACGAGTACGAATGTGTATCGTTCACAGCTTTAACAAATTGTGTGGTTAATTAGCAATATGATGATTCTGAAGCCTTAGTCGGGGACCGACGGCGCGCTGCGCGACTATCATTCGACGAAGATGCCTTCTCAAATACTTAAGAACGTAACATCTATATATTAAGATGAAGGTACCTACTCGATATCCGCCATGTTGGAGGAGCGCAGCGCTCCGCGTCCCGGGTGATCTACGCTATATGATACTATAATATACTATACTTAAGCTACGTTATGTGGTATATAGTACGAGTACACAATGTAATGTAGGTGTCGTGTTGTCTGCTCATCCATCGGTAGGTAGCGTCTTACTACTCTTGAGTGGAACTGAGGAATTTTATTAAATTTTCAAATTTCAACCGCAATTTTCTTTTTATACCAATTATCTGCCCTAACCCTACATATCCTCTAGTCATGTGCGTACGTAAGGATTCAGGGCCATAACCATGCATCGAGAAATTAATGATGAGATTTAGTAAAAGTTGTAAAAGAATTGTAAAAATAATTAAAAATTTATAAAACAATAGCAAATGTTATAGCAATTCAAAGGTGTCGCTCAATCCTTACCCAAAGATCCATGTAAGTGAACGCTAAATCTACTATTAATAGTTAAAATACTTCCCTAAAAGTTTAGCAAGATTAACATATTTAAAAGAACTTTTATAACTGTTTTAAACATGTGCCTCAATCCTTATTATATGGATTGAGGGACATGGGATGTACAAAATTATTATTTTCATCAAAATTTAGTAAATATTTAAAACCATTATAACAGTTTTTTAGGGTATTTTTATTCTAAAGCGATTATATTGTCCTAGATAATAAATCTAGTGTAAAGCTATTAATTATACAGTGGATTGCCAACTGCCGTAGATATTAGATGTGTTTAGATAATAGAAAAATTAGTGACATCCAACTAATATAGAAAGTTTGGATGTTGGTTAATCATGCAAAGGCTGAATTAAACTATGTCAATAATATTAACAATACAATATATTACACTAACTACATACTTAATACAATAACTATATTATACAAATCTGGTTGCTATGGCTAATAACTTAGTGTAGTCGGCTCCCTTAGAATGAGTTCTTTCCTTGAGGATGGTCCGCAGTATTGTGGGGATGGGTACATGAATGCGGGTGCCAAGGGGAGTGCCATTGTCGTCAATCAGCACTATATTATTACTGTCGAACTTGGGAACCTTCACTTTTTGTGTTTGCTTCAAACCAACAAGGATGCCTTTTTTCTTCTGTCCTTTTATTGCAACCATCACTCTGTCACCAATGAAGCCCACACCTAAAATAATAGTAATAACCCAACGGTCTCACACATATATACAATAATCATATACAGGTATTTTTTTATTCTGAATGACAAGAAAATCAAGCTGTCCATCTAATGGTTAGTGTTACTCCTGCTCATATAATTATGACAGAAGGGTGCCAACATGTCCAATGTTTAACTGTTATTTCTATTGATAAGATGGTCAAGTAACTTAGAAACTACATTGAACTTACGTTTTTTATTATAAACGCAGATAACTTTAGGAGGCTTTCCTTCGGCCATCGCTCTCATGCCAATCTCGGAGTTGTCGACGACGCGCAACCGCGTTAGCAATCTAACTTCATTTAAGCATGCGGTTGTATGAAATCCACAAGTTAGTTGAAACGGACTTAACTTAGTAATTAAAGATTTAAACATTTTTTATAAATATTTTATAAACTCGAGTAAATTGAGGTTATGTGTTTGACAACAATTGTCATTTTTAAACAGCTATACTTTTTTTGGAAAGGCAAAGGGCTCTAGCTCATACAGTCGTTCAACATACTTGTCATATGCAATAGGTAACTATCTAAGGACGATGAAACACCGGTGTGGGCGATTTCAACGTACTGTCGGAGTTTTATGTCAATTCCTTCCAGTACGATGCTTCATAGAAGATTTTGTCGAACTGGATCACACGGACGAAGTCGATTAACCCGCTTTAAACAAACTCACCAAAATCGTTCATTTCATTCGTTAATGGAAACAAAGAAGACAAAATCGCACAACTGTATAGATTAGTTTATTTGTCTCTGGTATAGATTAAGTAGACAAAGCATGTGAATCGGGCGATTGGCTATTTTAAAGTAGATAAGTATTAACTTGGCAAGCCCTTGCGCGTTTGGAGAGTAACGCGACTGGATAGCGACCACATTCCGTCATAGTTGTTCGTTCCGGCGAGTCGCGTTACGGAGTCAGTCGGTAGATAGGTATGTATATATCCAGTGAGATAAGAACTTTAGGCCGGTTTAATTCTGACAACCGTTGAATGACGGAAATGTCCCGACGTATACGTGTCTCGGGGTCGATATTATACTTGGACTGCACTGTATTTACCTACCAAAAGGTGCGGTGTAGGTAGTCACTTTGTCATGCTAAGATAATAAAAGTGAAAGAAATGAATAAATACAAATAATATTCAAACTTAGTCGTAGGCATAGACAACGTGGGTATGAGAAAGTATGAGGGACTCATTTTTTCTATTTACTAGAATGACGAAACGAGCCGTGCCTGATGGTAAGCGCCACCACCACTTCTACGCTTAAACGGAAGAAACACCACATAAAACTTTAAATTACAAAGCACTGCCCAGTATAGACTGCGCTCGCTACCCCAGAGACATTGTAAGATGTTAAGTCTTATAATGCCAGTAATTTCACTGGTTTCAATGTCCTTTAAACCGAAATACACAACAGTGGTAACTAACTATTGCTTGGCGGCAGAAATAGACAAAGCGGTGGTACCAACCCAGATGCATACGATGGTTCAAAACCTTGTACAACTTGTATCATCTTGATATCAATGCTCTTTATTCAAGTAAGTATGGATTGGAGCCTTAAAGAAGTTATTAGTTAAACAAAGATAAATTCTGAAGCTCTCATAAACTCATCCTGCATAATTGTCAACGATATAATTTGTCGCAGGAAATCTGTCAAACAGAAAGTTGATCGCCTCCAGCATCAATCTAAACTTATAAAGACGACCCGGAGTAGGATTCAATTACTGATTTTTATTATTTTGTCGAATCAAAAGAGTATTGATTACACAATCAGAGCGGAGGTGGCTTGTGGCTGATGGCTGATGCCTATTGATTGAACGTCGTTAGGGCACATCTCGGATTCTCACTTCTCGCCGAGCGTCAATGATTAAAGGCGGTAACTCAATAAGGAGCGGATTGCGCGCGGTTATCGGAAACAAAACGAAAGAGTGAGGTGCGGCGTGGTGCGACGGCCGCGGTGTGACAGGGCCGTACTTTGCAGAGAGCGGTGTGCAACCAACGTTTGTAGTTTAATATGGCCGAAAAATGACCATATTCTTATGGTGCTGCCACACCGATGTTATAAAATGTTAACAAACATTTTCTAACATTAAAATTGTTACATTTTGTTAAGAATTGTTAGATGTTTTAAGTGCTCCCACACCGACGGAAAATGTTTGCAAACATTATCTAACATTTTTTAACATTTTTTAACATTTTCTAACATTTTATAACATTTGAAAACATGACATCGGCCCTTCTTCTTTGACGGCTTCTTTGACGGCGCCGCTCTCAAAAGAACCGCCGCCCGCGGTTAAAGAATGTTCAAAAATGTTACAAAATGTTACAAATTGTTAAGAAATGTTTACTAAATGGTGCTGCCACACCGATGTTATAAAATGTTATACAACATTTGTTAACAAACATTTTCTAACAAAATGTTAGAAAATGTTATATAACATTTTATAACACCGGTGTGGCAGCACCATTAATCCTCATTTCTTTCCATAAAGATTGGCTTCGGATTCGGATTCCTTCAGTTTTGTAGGTGTTCACGGACAGTGTGTCATCAGTTGACAGGAACTCGAAGTTCATTCATAACAAGTAAAAGTTGAATTAGGTTCCAAAGATAAAAAATTCAATACAAAGTTACATGTTGATCAAATAAAATCGTGTTAAAAAGCCTCTTAGCTTATATAGGTTAGAACTAACAAAAATATTGCCTATATACAGGGTTATTTTTAAAACACCAGCAACCTCGCAGGGGTAGATTCCTAAGGTTATAAGCTACTACTTTTGTTCTACGACTTTTGATAATTTGTTAGATTTTATTTTCATACAAAAATAAGTATTCATTTAATTTCCGTCTTGGAGGTTACAACGCGCATCGCAGATTACGTAAACAAACACGCGAAGCGTGGGGTACGGGGCTAGCGCCTTTCACGGTCAACGCCCGAGCAGCTGACGGCCTTCTTTGATGTCGTGCGCGCACGCCGCGCCGCGCCGCAGTCTACGAAGGAAAACACGACACAACAAAAACTTGTAAAATAATTTTTTTTTAAATATATTGAGTTATATCCAAACTCGTAGAACAAAAGTTGTTCCGTATGGGGTCAGCTATCTGGTCCTGCGAGGTTGCTGGTGTTTTAAAATTAACCCTGTATAAATAAAGTTGATATCAAAATATTTTTATTTAATGTAGGTAATGCAAAATTCGCCCTTTTTTCAGAAATGGAGAATCACGACTCGCACGGCCGTCTCTGAATTAATAACTAGGTATATTATCCTTTCAGTTTTAATTATAAGCTTCGGTAGATATGTCACTTGCTAAAGTGTCTATGTTTGTGCCGCGGCGTCGTGTATCGGGTCGGTCACTTTTTTGTAAAATGGTTGAGGAGGCTGATCGCTGGCAATTACCTAAAAATATTACAGATATCGATGTATGGTGCCCTTGCGAATTAAATCACCTAGATCCGCGCCTGTATCGGCTCGATTTACGTCATTAGGGGCACGAATGGGTATCGGAGGGCGCTAGGTGACGGCGTGAGCGGGAGGGGGTAGCGAGAAGTGCGGGGCGCGGGCTCGCTGACACCTCAAAGCTTTTAAAGATGTTTAAGATCTTTTATGGTGGCCTTATAATGGTTCGTTTTCGCGTTCGTTTCCGGTGGCATTGTGTCGTTGTCCAAACATGTCCCCCGCCCGCCCCCGCGCCGCACCCTGCCCCCGCGCCCGCCGCGCCGCCTCGCCGCCTCGCGGATCAGTTACACGACCATATTGACACGACCGAAGACACGGCGTGTTTTGTCAGCGCTCTGTCTACACGTAATTCCCTTTAATTCTACAATACAGGCTTTTAGACAACAAACGTTACGAAGGGTGGAATTCCTGATGAATTATGTTTTTTTTTACACCCAATAGAAACGGTTTACATTACAGAATCTATTAATATGATAATAGTTATAAAAACAAGGTTGTAGGTTATACCTATATTATTAAATACGCTCAGGCGTAGGTATATCCCTGAAGGGGTAGACAGAGGAGCAAAAAGTGCACTCACGGTTCACCGCGCGTTTTTCAGTTTTCACCCCATTATGTGATGGCGTATTGCCATATCGGGCACAATTTCCAAGGCGTTATGCCCAGCCCTTATCCCACTCACAGTGGGATGGCGTAACATGTCTTGTAAGACAAATTCGGCTTGTATTTTTTACGACCGGCCGCCTGCCTGACTTCAACTCTCTGGGGAAAAACATCCAGACCTGAAACAATTATTTGCGGATCACACAAACATTTTGCTTAAGGACTGGGATATTTATTGCAATATTTTTATAATCTGAGGGTAAAAACCAACATTGTAATACTTTCTAAGACGTGTCGATGTATATGATGGGCATCCCCGACACGTCATACGTTTTAAAACTATCGCCGGGTCCAAGACGATCCAACCTGAGAAGACCCGGCGAAAAAAACTTGGATTGTACGCGACGCGACCCATCTTTAAGAAAATCCAGCTAGTCAAACTCAGTGGGCTTATTTTTGGTCCGACCTTAATTTACTTACATAAATATAAAATCTCATATTGGATAGGGGTTGATATGGACTGTGGGTGTTCCCGAATCATTATGTTTTAAAACATAGCTTTGAGTGGTAGAGCCATGCTATGAACAGTTTTGTCTTTAGCATGAATGAATGAATAAAATGGGCCGGCTCGACCGGTTCTTTACCACTGTCTCACAGAAAACCGACGGAAAGTATCGACTTGCTGCTACGTTTCGTACGATGAGTGAGATACCCGGAGGCCCAAATCCCTATCCCCTTCCCCATACCTTAATTATATCTTTCCTTTAAGGTCGGCAAAGCGGACATGATTCTTCTGTTATGTTCTGATCTGCAGACAAAGAATGACAAGAGAGTGTTTAACTAGGCAATGTTTAAGTAACGTTTATAAGTAAGGCGCTATATGTCGATGGGACTTAACTTTACATTCTACCAAGTGCAGAATATTCATTTTGCAAGGATAAATAAAATAAGGTAAAGTAAATGTACCTACAGTCATATGCGAAGAATAATATTATTCGCGAAGATTTCTGACATTGTTCACGGTGTAAGGGCTAAGGGCTTACTGCTCTACTTACAGATATACCTAGTCTACACCAGGATATGTAACATTTATTATGAAGGCATATTTAGGGAATCATATTAAGCCCGAACCTAATTTCTTTTTATGCTAACATAACAAACCAAACTTAAATAAATTGGAACACTGAATCGAAATTAAATCGTTTACTAGAGACACCTTTCGCCTGTTTACTGCCTTTAACTTTTATTTTTAATTCTTTATTCATTTATAACAAATATTTCTACATTTGCTCGAGTGGTAGTTAATGCATTATGCACCGTTATTGAGTACATTTTTTTTTATTCGTAATAGGCTTGCGTTTGGCCATTACCTCCCCTGATGGGGCCTAAGATGATGACATCGATTGACTTGCAACTTGAAGATTACAAGATTATATTTATCAGGTAGTAAAGACACCCGCAACTTGTTCCATATCTTGACAGTACGTATGATGCAGGTGGAGAACGTTAATTGTTATGTAGTTCGGCTGTACACTCTCCGAAATGCTTTAAACTCACTGAGTTTCTGATTACAGAAAAGAGTTAGGCTAGAGAATAGAAAGTTGGGAATATGTAAGCTCTAGATGTTTGTGCATGTGTAAATATAAACTTAAGTGAATAACTTACGCAACAGTTACGTAACCCGATAAGTGATTAATCTACTAACTAACTTGACTTAACCTAGTAACTTAATTACATTTAATGTAAATGTTTCTGTAAAATCTATTTCTGAGTAAAGTAATAAAATTATACGTCATTTTCCACAATGATAGAAAATACTTTGGTAAATAGTTGGCTTAGTTAGGTTTCTCACCGGCTGCGGCGGATCTGTGGTACGGACTGCGGAGACGAAAGACGCAACTTCGAATCCAGTCGCAAGAGTATGCACCTCTGACTTTTATAAAATACGTGTATATTCATTGTAAATTATCGTTCGCTATAAATGTTAAGTAAGCAGAATTAATAACCTACATTAGGTAAGTATTTTATGTTAGTTACTTCATGTATTGGTGAAGAGGGCTAGGACTTCAGACACCTTTTAAATGGTAGAGACACGATGTAGGTGTTTTTGTCACAGAAAACCGACTGGAATCATTGCAGATAACTGTTGCGTTTCGTATGGTGGGTGCGATTTCCGGAGGCGCAAATCCCTCTCTTCCAAATACCAATTCTTGTTCTTTGATGTATTGTGAGTGTTTATGGGTGGTGAAAATCATTCATCAAACATCATGTTTTTGGTTACTTCAGCAAGAACTATTAATATGGGCTTTTAACTGGTACTAACGTACTAGAAACAAGGCTGGAAGGGGAAGGGAGTGTGAGAAATACCACATTTAAAGACAGTGTCTGCACTCTAACAAGCAGATTCGCATGAACTCGAAAGCAGACCGGTACGATGGTCCAACAATAGAATGGCTCATTGTGTCAAACATAGATCGCCATGGTGTAGAAAAAAAAAACAGTCGTTGACCACCGCGGAATCGGGAGTTGGTCAAGAACTTAGGTGAGTAATGGTATGATGGTAGATAGCAGGTACTACATCATGCTGGTGAATGTTGACGGTAGTAAAGGTATCAGGGCGGGGTGGTGTGTGGCGCGGGACGGGGCTGCATTCGTCTCAGACCTGGCGCAATTATCGTATTGTGGTATGAAGTCCCACTCACTCGCGGACGCGATTTTTTTGCCGCCATTTTGAAAGAGGTGGCGAATCAAATAATGGGGAAATAATTTAATCAACAAACCGCGTGGCGCGTTTGGACCGTAATGGGCTGAAACACGGTGCAGAGTCGATTGATTCGTGTCGAGACGCGACGGGGGGCGCCGTTCTGTGAAAAAAATGTGTGGTCGCGTGTGTGCCGCCTTAATAGGCACCCCAGCCCCTTGACGCGCCCGCACAGCACCGTCAACCCCCGCGCGACCCCCTTACACCCTGCAGTCTTTGCACCCGTAAATTGAAATGAAATTGCATAATTCGAGTACGCAGCGCCTCGCCCGACGGCGCCGCGACGATTTTTGCGCCTAATGAAGTCCATTTAAGTTCTATTCGACCTCGAGGTGCTCCATTTTGCATGAATTTTCATCTAATCTCCGTTTGTATGCGGAGTTTTTTTTATTCTAATTCACGCGCCTGAACAAATGAACAATTAATGTTTCAGAATGCTTCATCACAAATTGTCGACCCCCTGTATACATTTACTGTTGATATGAAATATTATGGTGGCACAGAGGTAAAGATGCGTACCTATTTTTTGATAGGTGTCCATTAGTTTAATC
Organism: Amorpha juglandis; assembly: GCA_949126905.1. Classification (NCBI taxonomy): domain Eukaryota; kingdom Metazoa; phylum Arthropoda; class Insecta; order Lepidoptera; family Sphingidae; genus Amorpha; species Amorpha juglandis. The sequence goes on from OX421380.1 coordinate 140,574, forward strand.
ATTCAATCAATCCATTTAAAATGAATGTTTGATGAATTTTTGATTATTTCGTAATCGTAATTTATATGTAAGGCTCTGGTCATAGATCCGGCGGCATGACAGAGATGGCAGTAACTTATTCCTAATTTACAAGATGGTAGGTCTCTTATATGCGAGACGCCATCTGGGTTGGTATCACCGCTTTGTTTATTTCTGCCGGCAAGCAGTAGTATGTTAGCACTGTTGTGTTTCGATTTGAAGTATATTAAAGCCAATGAAATCATTGTGCAATAATGCACCATACCAGTCTCCATGGCTCAGTAGATGAGTATCCGGCTATAAAATGAGAGGCTGCCGTTTCAATCCCCGCACCGAAACCAATGCTTATGTGATCCACAAATATTTGTGGGACTTGGTGTTTGTGGTACCTTAAGTCCCCCGTAGTTCCTAATACCCATGATACAGACTCACCTAGTGTGGGGTCAGGATTATGTATGTGACTGTTGGTTGTATTATTTATTTATCATGAGATTTAACAACTTATGCCCCGGGATAATGTACGCAGTCCAGTGCCATACATTTATTTGTAATCCAAAGTTCTGTGGCTGTTTCGGTTTATTAGACAGTCGTGGCACTTACCATTAGGCGTTTCATCAATCAGGTTAGTAAAAAAAAACAATAGAAACTTCTACCTGTCCCTGGCAGTTTCATAAATATAATAAGTATAAATATCAATCATTGTTTCCATGAGATTTAGCTTATGTGATATATGATCTCGGGACGATGAGCGCAGCCTACTGCGAAGCAGTAGCTACCATTATTGTAATTCAAAGTTATAAGTAATATTGCTACTGTTTCTGGACAGACATGGCGCTTACCATCACACGAATGATCCACGCTTATTTCATCATTAACTGCGCCGCATTAAGAAACGTATTTTATCTTTATTTATCATGCAGTTAGTCTTAGAATTTGATTATTTCCTCACTTAGAGCCAATTAAGGCTTAATGCTGCGTTACTGGATATATAAAGAATTCTGATCGACGTCTCCGAAGATTTACTTGATTCTAAAAAGTAACTAAATGATAATTAACCCTAATTGATATGTCTGAGTGCAGCAGTAATAAACTTACCCGAAAACGGAAAAGTGACTGCACAACTCCTGACGATAAGCGCAGTGTAATCCAAAAAACCCAGCAACCACCGACAAAGGATGAGATTATCGTTGGTCACCAGAGTAATACCGGCCTATATAAATGCTTCTTCACACTCTGAAGAGGAAAGAAGCTAATCGAGGGCCCTGCGACAAGACAGGCGGATGACCGATGCAGGCGCTGGGATACAAGGATCTACCCCTATACCCTCCCCAACCAACCATCAAGACATGTCGCAAGCCCCTCGGGAGAACCGGATATATACTGGCTGATCCTGTAACGCGATTCACAAAAGATGTGTGGATCACTATGGCAGGTTTTAACACCATCTGCACGGTGGAAAAGACGGAATAGAAATTCTATTTTTTTATCTCGTTAGTAGAGTCTTCTCTTTCTTAGATCTGATGTATTTCTCTTCTTAGGCGCGCGCGGAATATTTGAAGTAAAAATGTAAAAATGTTTCAGCGCGTGAAATACATTCGTTTTCGTGCAATGCAGATGCTATGTTATCTTTTTATACGGCCGATTTTGTTATGTATGTAGTTGTTGATGTTTTATAAATGTATGACGTCCCTGGTAGACTTGTCACAAGTATTATCCTTCCCCATTGTTATTATAAAATAATTACGATTTTGTATTATAGAACTAAATGGCGCCAAAAGTATAAAAAATCTTGTCACAGAGTGCACCCTACATAAAAATAAATAAAAAAAATGATGTGCTCAGTGTTCTTAATTAAGTCGCCAACTAGTAACTATACCAGGTCCAAATGTTATAAATAAAGTTTATCTGATTGTTGTCCATTTAATTATGTGCATAGTGTACCGATAGTAATGGGAAACATTTACAATATATAAAATTATAAATATATAGAAATAGGTAATGAGCTATGGCACGTTATTTGAAAAATTCTGGATTTATAATAATTGTTCTTAATTATATGACCACCACTGTATGTTCACGCATAACTTCACCAAATGTGGACCGATTGTATGTTACTTTTTGTATACGATGCGGTTTACTTCGGTGATGGCCCTATTCAAATTTCAAAAAGAAATTCTATCCCTAATCGGGGTTGGAAAACTCAAAATTCATATAAACATCGATTTTGAAATAATATCTTTTTTTGGATTCGCTAATGTTTTCTCTTAATCTGTTTACTTTCATCGATAAAGAAATTTTAACTAAGTCTAAGTTATTTGAACAGAAACAACATAGCCAAGATTGAATTAAAAATGCGAAGACTCGACCGCCCTGCAAGTTCATACAATAAAAATAGTTTTAAATGTGTGACATTTTGTATAAAAACATAACTAAAATGTAATAAATATTAATAATTACCACGTTCGTTAATTCCCTTCCCTTTTGGCCTTCCCTTCCCTTCGTGTCGCAGTGGGCGAGTAGCCGACTGTGATGGGAGAAGTCGCGGGTTTGATTCCGCACAGTCATTCGATCTGGTTGTGTTTTCTCTTCATAGGGGTTGTCGTCAGGCATGCGATCAGTCGTAAAACTGTAGTGTATGCCTCCAAATATCCACTGTAAGTTGGGAAGGCGGCGGGGTTAAAATAAAGGTCAGTACGAAATAAATTGTACTACTGTCAATATGTGTGTTTCCTTTCCTCCGTTACCATACATTACAAAAACTGTTTCTGTAACGTGTTCAGAAGCATGTTGCGACCGACCCCACTGCGAGTGGGATATGGACAGGTGGAAGGACAGAGAGGTTGAAGGAATCCTATTCAGCCGTTTAAAACATATTTTTTTTAATTGAGGGGTAATTTTTTAATTGAGGGAGCTTTAACGGCTAAGCGATATTTAATAAAAACTGAATTCGGAAAATGTCGGTTTTCCAGTATTTTGCTTGCTTATATCGTACGAGTAAGTTTCTCCATCTGTATGGGTTTTTACTCCAATAAAGTGGGTATTACCTACAGTTTAAATAATAATAATCTATCTCGTAATAAGTTTAATAACTTATAAACCCATTGATTGCTTCGGTAGCGCAGTTGTAATGCGCACGCAATACGACTGCTGTATTGTAGTTTCGGATTTGATCTCCGGGTCGGGGTAAAATCGGATTTATCTCTCACAAAATGCTCAGTATCAGTCCGGCGTCTAACATTGTTCCCGGTATGGCGCTAGGCTCGCCCCCTATCACATAAGAGGACGGAAATAAGCTCGGCGAAGTTGGATGTACCCCTTACACCTCTGCCTACCCCTTCGGGGATTATAGGCGTGAGTACGTATATATTTTAAGAATGGTAGAGCCACGCCGTAGACAGTTTTGTCTACAGCATGAATGAGCCGGCTCGACCGGGTCGTTACCACTATCTCACAGAAAACCGACGTAAAATAGCGGCTTACTGCTGCGTTTCGTACGGTGAGTGAGATATCCGGAGGCCCAAATCCCCCTCCATTTCCCAATGCTTTCTCTTTAAGGTCAGCAACGCGCCTATGATTCTTCTAGTATTGTATATTGCATATATGGGCGGTGGAAATCACTTCTACAACTACCATCAGGTGAACCACTTGCTCGTTTGCCGATCTATGCTATAAAAAATGATGTCTTTATAATGTTTATTAGTGATATCCTAACTTTTTATATCAGCCGTAATTAGAACATGTCGCTTAACTAATGGAAAGCCACGCCTGTCCATGTATAGTAGCAAGCCCACTCAGAATTTTGAATAACCTAGTACTGCTTCGCACTGCACTGCATTCATCATTCAGAGTCCAGTAATTTCGCTGAGTTTAATGTTCCCAAACCTGAAAACTGGTGTGCTTACACATTGCTCCTTAGCAACAGATATAGATAAAGCGGCAGTAAATTCCCATGCCAGACACACACTCAATAGGCATAGACATAGTCCTGACCCCACAATAATAAACGAGTCTTGAGTCGCGGTTATGAACTACCAGAAACATTCGGTCTTACAACACTCAGACACAAAGCAAATATTTGTGGATCACACTAACATTTGTTTCGGTGCGGGGATAACGCCCGTGACCTCTCGTTTCGCAGCCGGCTACTCGCCCACACCGCCATGGCTGCGTCCTGTAGAATTCTTGGATACATTCTTGGATTGTACGTTATAAAAATCCACGTGATGATTTTTTTCATTATAACATAAGCCGGTAAATTAGCAAGAGGGTCACCTGATGGTAAGTGATCTCCACCGCCCATGTACGCCCACAATACCAGAAGCATTATGGACACGTTGCCGACCTTAAAGGAAAGGGATAATTAGGGATTGGGAAAAGGAGGGGGATTTGGGCCTCCGGATGTCTTACTCACCGTAACAAACGAAACAGTAAGCCGCTACTTTCAAGTGGGTTTACTGTGAGACAGTGGTAACGACCCGGTCGGGTCGTCCCATTGATACTGTAGACAAACTGTCTATAGCGTCGGTCTACTACTCGAAAATGATTCTAATTATATTAGCTTAGTGCAAAAATAACAGCAAAATGCGACATTTGGTCAGTTTTCTGTGAAACAGTGGTAACACCTCGGTCGAGCCGGGCCATTGATAATAATCATAATTGTATATATCATGAGTGTTACGCGAAAACTCTGTATACTGTTTGAAACTGTAGAGTTTATACATTCTGTATTGGAACATCTTGTCGTAGAAGATGCAACTATCAGCCAGTGTGAATGAATACTTTAGACAGGCTGAACAACCCACGTGAGAATGCAGTTCGGAACAAATCTGTCACTAGTATATAAACACCAATAATGTACATGAAATACTCTATACATGAATGTCAAATACCAACTCAACACATTCTAATCTTCAGTAGTCAATCATACGGGAAAAAGCCCGCATCACTTAGCATGCCTCTTAACTCTTAATTCCTTGCAGAAATCGTTTAAAGGTATCGTCAATAGATTTGATACTAAATGTCACAGTAGAAGGGTGCTCTCAACCATACATATTATTTGTATATAGGAATAAGTGCGTCGACATTTTTGAAGCCTCCACATCAGTGGTGATCTCAGTACATGCTGCGTTTTATGTGGATGAGTTGTGACATGACATAGCAAAATGTTTGTTGAAGTAAACTTCAATATGAACTCACCGAAGTTAACTCTTTGAAGTCAACGTAAGAATGTTCATTTCACGTTGTAATTTTTTTTAAAAGCTAACTATAAAACACTAATCTTTCGTACAAAACGACTTTATTTAAATCGAAGTTTGTTCCATAAATCTCTGTGTAAGTGCAGGCCACGTCTCACACTCGTACAGAAGCACAGACTGAATAATGCTCTTTAAGACTCATCGGCATCTTTCGGTCGTAAAAAAACAAAAATTCAGTCTGATTGTTTGATTTGGGATTTAAACTCAGGATCTCATCGGCAGTGTATAATCCATCGTTTCCGAGGCGATTATTCAATATTTAAATTTATTACTTTTTATATTTTATTAATTTTAAATTTAAAGTCTGTAAAATTTAGAATTCCATGCCCTTTCGCACAGTTTATGAACTACGGGTACATAGTGCATTAACTTATAAAAGACTAAAACGTAAATCAACCGTCATTAGTCAGTTCATGAAAAAGCGTCATTAGAAATTCATAGCGGACTCGTTAAAGTTGTTTTAAATCTAGTAGGGTGCAGATGATGCACACAATGTATTGTGTCAGATCATTCACGAGTAGACGAGGCGACGCACACATTAACACATCTTCTGGTACATATCTACGAGATTTGCGTAAGTAATCAACAAACGATAAACGTATACATTACATGTCCTTGTACATAACGCTCGATGATGGTGGATGGGGGCGCTGCACCATGCCCGCGTCCGTACCGAATATTTCCCCAATGATTAAAGCGGCGGAGTCACTCCACTCCGCACTCCATTATACGAAACTGTAATCACCAAACTATCCGTGCAACCCTACCCGCTGACTCAAACCAGCGGAAAACGTACAAGTACAGGTTACGTTCCCCCATAAAAACGGAGGCGAACGTAACGCAAACGTGCGGCTTCGCCGTACAGACTACACCGCCACTGTTCGCCTACATAATTATTTAAGTTAATGATATACTACACCTTTCTTGCCGTAAATGATTTCTTTTTGCGAGCGGTATGAGCGGGACGGCGCGAGCTGTGCGCGCGAGTGCGAGTGAGGCAGGTGGCGGGGTGGTGCCACCCGCGCGGTAATGCAGGCTCTTTCTGATTATAATATTGTGGAGACCAAGGCTCTTGAATGTGAAAGCGGTGGGTCGCTTTTAATCTCGTTTGCTTATATATTGACTCTATGTACTCGGTTGTTGCGGTGGAAGGTTGTAAGCATATAAGCACCTGTATACATTATTTTTAATGAACGTAATACTATTATGATACTTGAGGCGCGAGGGAATCGCAAATTAAAGCGCTCGACCACTCCAGCCGCAGCGAACACCGCCGAGCACCGCCGAGCACCGCACAGAGCTCGAGTGTAACTCACTTATAAAATAAATCAAAAGAATAAGTTATTAAAATATCTTTGTTTGATGTGTAACCGATGGAGCCGAGGTCCAGTATTTACCTCATTCTCTCAATATACTTAGTTATTATATTTGTGGTCCTAAATCATATTCGAACGTAGATTTAAGTAACTTTAAGCAAATGCACGAAATGTTATTAGATGAAGCGATAGTGGCAAAGTGTAAATTGATAGTTTCTGCTTACCCCTATGTGATACAGATGTGATATTAAGTAAAATAGTGGCCATAGATATAGATAAAGATAAGAGACTAATAAGTTTATTAATTGTGGTAAGTTGTTTCGGCAATCAATTGACAGTCGATGACATGTGTCCGAAGCGCGCTTGAGGTGATATTTCTTTATAGCATAGGTGGGCAAACGAGCAAGTAAGACACCTGATCTCCTCCTGGGCACGCCCATAATATCAAAAGACCTTAAGGGAAAGGGATAATTAAGTGGGTTTTCTGTGAGACAATGGTATGTTATACGTCGGTGTATGATCTATCAATGGTGTGTCTGTTTCTCCTGCCGTTAAAGAGCTTTCTCCCTTGAACTGAAATATTCACAGAATGTGTTGTTGTGACTGATAAAATAATAAATAATATTATAATGAGTGATTCATGAGTGGTAGAGCCACGCTGTAGACCGTTTTGTCTACAACGTGATTGGGCCGGCTCAACCGGATCATTACCACTGTCTCACAGAAAACCGACGTAAAGTAGCGGCTTGCTGCTGCGTTTCGTACGGTGAGTGAGATATCCGGAGGCCCAATTACACCTCCCCTTCCCAATGCCTAATTATCCCTTTCTTTTAAGGTCGGCAACACGCCCATAATTCTTCTGATATTATGGGCATACATGGGCGGTGGAGATCACTTACCATCAGGTGACCCACTTGCTCGTTTGCCGATCTATGCCATAAAAAAATTATGATAATAATAAAAAGTAAAACTGTTGGTGGTAGGATATTCATATCCGCCAAGATTGCTATCTTGTGGTTGCTACCATCGTACACATGGCGTTAAAACCTGCCATAGTGACCCCGCACACCTTGAGTGGATCGCATTCCAGGATCAGCCAGTGTATATCCGATTCTCCCGAGGGGCTTACGACAGGACTTGATGGTTGGTTGGGGCGGGTATATGGGTACATCTTTGTATCCCTGTGCCTGCATCGGTCATCCGCCTGTCCTGTCGCAGGTCCATCGACTTCCTTCTTCCGTCGTCGAAGTCTGCAGAAGACTTCGATAACTTTATCAGACTGTCATGATTCTGGTGACCACCGATATAGTCATTCGTCCACCTCGTAACCACGAATGCTGAAAAGCTTTCGAAACGTCGGGACCAAAATTAAATAAAAAACCACGATAAAATCCGTTTAAATTAGTTTTTTTTCAATGTGAAACATTCGCGTAAACATAAGAAATCATTAAGCTATAATTACATTACAATAATCTTGTATTTGTTAATATAAACCTATCTATAACAACGCCATTTATTTTTTATTAATTTGCGTTGAAGTGATAGTAGCTGTTACATTAAACACAGCAGTATTTTTCCAAATAGTACATTAATTTGAATTAATTACAGAAAGCCATATTAGTTTATGTCTCGGAAAAATTTATTTAATGTTCATAAATGTACTCGAATTAAGGAAAAGGTTGGCCAACCGTCCTTGGGGTAGTTTCAAATTTCCCCAAAAGAATGTGATAGATTATCTTATTTATACACGATTAGAATATTTGATATTATAGTTACTTTGTAAAGACAATCATTTCAGGGATTACATTATGGAATATTCGAATCTCGAATGATTTTTTGGTCTTATCCAAAATGCAAAGTCGATCAAAGTCAGTTTAACTGTGTAGTGATTATTAACCAGACGCTATTATTATCACAATATACTAGTTCCTACTCCTACACCTTCTACTTACTGATATTATAAATGTGGAAGTTTGATTTTTATTACCCTGAATAACGGAACGATAACGTCGCCCGCCTGATAGTAAGCGCCACCACCGACCCTGCCCATAAAAAGAAGTAACAATACACAAAACTTTAAATTACAAAGACTGTATGGCACTGGACTACGCTCGTTATCCCGAGACATACGATGTTAAGTCTTTTAATGCCTAACTTCACACTTTCACTAGGTTCAATATCCTTCAAACCAACATACTGCTGTGCTTACAAATGCTGTTTGTGAAGTGGAAAATTGTATATTTTCAATTCCTCCCTGTGTTTCTATTTGATTAATTTCGTTGAGGAATAAAGACATATTTGCATTCCCAGAGATACGCCGAGCTTCATTGTTCCATGTCAAAATATATATGGGTACCACTGTCGATGGTGGCTTGCAGGAGTTACAGTGGCGGGTGTATGGGCAGGATAGTTTCTTGCTGCTTGTGAGTTTGATGTTTGTGTGTTGGTGAATTTGAATGTTTGTTGATCAATATGCATTAACAACAGAACTGATTTGGATGAAATTTAGCATACAAGTAATCATGATTCGGCTTTGATTACTTCTTATCCCGCGAAAAGCCATTCAAGCCGGCGGAGTCGCGAGCAAAAGATAGTTAATGAATTAACTTGGGGTAGAAATAACTATAAAAAATAATCTTGTTATTTGGTGACTGCGAGTTTTAACTATTGATTAAAAGTAACTAATCGATGATAATGGTGGAAATAATCTTTATTCAGACATTAAAATAAAAGTAAATATATATTGTAAACAATGTGCAGAAATGCATAATAATATGCAGAGTGTACTTGTTCGTAATGTAGAAGATTTTGTACACCATACATTTAATATGTTATTCATATTATGTAGTTTATTTTACAGAAGAATAATAATTATAGATAATAAGCCCTATTAGTCTAGTCGCAGCGTACGTAGGCTTAGAGACGGTGAGGCCCCGGTTCCTCATCACAGATTGAGCATTCACAATTCGCGTTTGACTTTTTGATTAGATAAATCACTGATAACTTTCCCATGATGAATATTTATGCCCGATATGGCGTTAGCATCGTCAGCTATCACGTCATGGGATGAAAATAAGCTCGCCGGACCGTAGGTGTAGCACTAGTTGCATTTCTGCCGACTCTTTCAGGTAAAGAGGCGCGGCGGTTATTCCAAGGTTTCCTTATTGTTAAGTTAGTCTTTTTAACGATAAATGTTCTGTACTTGACCTGTCATAAGCGCTTTCTTAACCTACACGATAAATAAAGATTATAATTTTTTGAAAAAAAGAGGTGTGAGCTTGTGTTATAGAAGAAAGAAAGAAAGAAAGCATTTATTGGCAGGTGTAAGATGGTATATTTCTAATTTATGTATAAACCTTTTTATAAGTAGTAATGTTAAGTGTAACGTTTATTTTATAGCATAGGTTGGCAAGTGAGCAAGTGGACGTGATAGTAAGTGACCTCTACAGCACATGTACGCGCACCAGGAGTATAAAGGGCGCGTTGCCGACCTTAAAAGAAAGGAATCGAAAAGGGAAGGCAATTTGGGCCTGCGGATATTTCAGTCACCGTACGAAACGCAACAGCACGCTGCTATTTCAAGACATTTTTTTCTGATACAGTGGTAACAGCCCTGTCGAACCGGTCCATTTATACTGTAAACAAAACTGTCTACAGCGTGGCTCTACAACTTATAAAAATTATGTGTTAATAAACATGTGTTAAAATTCATTATGCATTTGGTTTTCCATATATCATTCGTACACACCCAGTGCTCTTAAAACACTATATAATCTCCGTCAAAATACATAACATTATGTGCATGAATATAATGAATACGTACATGAGCGTGGGCGTCTTATGTACCTTGATTGTAAGAAACAAAGCCAGTCGCGAGCAACTCATTATAGGTGTAATGTGTATGGTGGGCACTGGCGCATTGCAGAACATATTGTAGGTTTGCCATCACTTACTATTTACGTCGGACAGAGTTGACCAGAAGCTCGGGTGAGTGTTCGAATCCATTTGTGTGCAATAGTATGTTTCTGTAATTAATTTCTTAGCTGGTAGCCTCGTCCTTGCTTCCTATAGCTGGTAAATAAAATAGGTACAAGGGTAGGTACAACCTATACGTAAGGTGGTTCTACCTGATTACATACAAACCATCGTACACATCGTGAAAAACTCGCCACAGTGGCTCGTTCAGGCGTATTGAGTTCCGGGATCAGCTAGTATATATCCAGTAACTTCAGGCCGGCATAATTCTGCCGACCATCGAGGGATGTCTCTTGTCGGTTGACATTATATTTGGACTGCACTGCAATTAAGCTCAGGTACAGTTTAATCACTTCTCGTAGGATAAAAAAATTGTAATATTGAAAGACGGGTTTCCTGGACATGAAAATGCCCAAAATTTGTGCCTGGTGCATCACGGGCTATCATTTTGAATCCTTTTTTACCCTGGCTTGGCAAAGTGACTACGCTACGCCTGAGAGATCCAAAAATAGTATGAACCAAAAACAGATTATGCAGCTATTTTTGGTCGCCAAATTATGCCACCCTGTTTAATTGCATCCATCAAACTATGACATCCATCTTGTATTTCGGGGAACCGTCCTACTGGTGCACAGTAAACTATATTCCACATCGTCATATCAAACTTAACACCATAGGTTTCACTTGGCGTCCGTTGTCAGTAAGACAATGGTCTAAGGTCAAGCCACCCCATGTAACATGTAAAAGACAAAATTGTCTATAGCATTTTTCTAAAAAGTACCAACTACTTTACTAACACGTTTTGGAAAACGTCGTTTGCTTTTAAATGCCTTATAAGTAGGACAAATCCGAGGAAACCCGGACGGCTGGCAGCCCTATACATACATGGCATGTACACTCTTGTACCATTTGTTCTTTGAGGCTATGCACATTTCGAGTACATCACCAGGCTCGTATAAAGACTGCTCATTACCTACACCGCCCATGACACTATGGTTTGGTAGTTATTTCTATTATCTTGTTTAAACCTCTGAGTTTAACGATGTATGTTTGAAGTATGTAAATTGTAAATTCAGTTAATTGATATTTTTTTTACGTCGGTTTTCTGCGAGACAGTGGTAACAACGCAGTCGAGTTTTTATGTATGTTTCGCGTATGTTTCGCGTGCCCGGTATGACGATAGTCTCGCCCCTTATCACATTATGGAACGGAAATAAGTTTGGCGAAATGTGGGTGTACGGGTCACGCCTTTATCTACCCCTTTGGGGATTACAGGCGTGAGTGCGTATGTATAAAAGATACTTTAAATAAGCAATTGAATTAACACTTTGCCGAGCCAGGATAAAAAATTTAAAAAAAACTAAAAAACACGCTTTTATAGAAAGTCTAACTAAAAAATTGAAAATAAATTTGAAGAAAACAATGTATTTTATTGTAAACAAAAGCGTGGGGTGCATATGAGTAGGATTATCATTTAGATAGTATCTTAAAAATCACCCCACGCTTTTTTTTACAATAAAATACATTGTTTTCTTCAAATTTATTTTCAATTTTTTAGTTAGACTTTCTATAATAGCGTGTTTTTTAAACTATTATTTATTTTTAATTTTTTAGTTTTTAATATATTGTAGCAGAGAGTATAATTTTAACTTTAAACCCGAACATCAAAAAAGCGCCATCTATTGACACTATTAGATACTACGATATTCCCTATAATTAACGAAGATCCAGAGAGTACAATTTTAATTCCTAACCCGAATATCAATAATTAATTAAATTAAATTATTATTTTATTATTATTTTTTTACCTTTTACAGTCTCCTCCATTACTGGAGGGTAATAATAATTATACACGGGCCAAAGCCAAGTGCATAATTATGTGAATATTTAAACATTTGATAGGAATTTCCTTACTAGACGACATGTATTTAAAATGACTGCTTTATTATTATTATTATTAAATTATTATTATTTTTTTATTATTATTATTAAATTATTATTATTTTTTTATCAAATTATTGTAGTGTCATCGGTCCTCGATAAATCTACAAAGTTTGAACGAAATCTGGCCGTTTAAAGTGGGTCAAAATCGCGCCCAAAGGAGTCGGTTACAAACATACAAACAAACATACAGGTGAAGTTAATAAAAAGCGTGTAAAAAGAATGTATTCGTATAGTTTGTGCTGGTGTCTGTACTGGAGCGGGGCGGGGGCGGGACGGGCCGCGCGGCCGCCGGCTCTATGTGCGCTGCCTGAATGAACGTCACATGTTGGCTCGTGTAATGGATATGTACTGCCTATTGTTCCACGACACCCCGTTGTACATACATGCGTATGTAAAAACTACATAGCTCAGCTTCTGTTTTGTAGAATTTTGTAGTGATATTAATAAACAAATTCAGCGGATTTCCTTTGTTTTTTATTCCTAAATAATTAAACGTAATGTGTAGTAATCTGATTACTGGCCAAATTCTATTTATTCTAAGAATGGCTAATTAGTATTTAAACTTAAGTGACGTTTCAGAGTACGGTAAGAATTTGCTATCACGCTAGTATTAATACAAGAAGACAAGTTGATAATTTATGATCATAGACAATTTTTTTTGCAATGGCTGACGCTCGCCACAGCCCAAGAACATCCATAATACCTGTGGAATGATGGATACCAAAAAAAAAGGGATAATTTGGGATTTGGGAAAGGGAGGGGATTTGGGCCGCCGGATATCTTTTTTGCACTACACGAAAAAAATAAAGACGATATTACTCCATTAATGTTACTAAACTTTTCCTCGATTAATATTTCATTAAGCAATATTATAATATTTCATTTTAGAGAAGTATGATAGTGAAAGCTCCCACCCACCTCAGGCAGCGATCCTATAATTGGATGAATCAATTCGCTCACCAGTATGTATTCTGCACGCATTTTCTCGCGTCGCTCCCTGCGCGTAATCCGCTGTAATCTTATCGACTCGCTCTCGGCTTCAATAAAATCACCACTAATCACTAGTTTAAGAGAATTTGTACTTTTTTGACTTATAATAAGAGCGAGCTGGTGTGAATGAGTAAAGTTTGTAAAAGATGGTACAGTTAGGGCTGTCCGTGGAGAAAATTGTTTCCGATCCTGTTAACTTTTGTGTCAGGGTTGTTATTGACGTGATTATTTAGAAGAGTGGTTATATTTATTTTTTCTTTCGGGCTATAATAAGATACTTTCCTATGTTGAATAAAAAAACACAATTTTATACGCAACAGAAAATAATACGAGAAAGAAACCCTTTTCTTACAACTCAAACTAAATAGGTTTAAAAATTAGCCCGCAATACAGATTTTAAATATTGGTATGAGCTTAAATTGGCGCGTTACACGGCGTCGTTAAGTTTTTCGTCGTCTGTCATTAGACAAGTACATCATCATCATCATCCATCAGATTTGAATGGCTTCTAACTTATTTATTTTTGAGCGGTGTCATAAAATTGTTTCTACAACAGATTTTCGGTAGCATAATTTATACAATAAGTAATTAAAAAGAACAAGGCAACTACTACCTATGACTTTTTCCTTCTTATTCAGTCTGATACATTGTATTAATACAAATAAAAATAGGCATTTTTGTTGAATTACTTAAACAATACGATTTAATATCCTTATAGGCTTGTAAAAAAACCTTTTCAAATGAACAAACGATTTTTACTTTAAGGTTGACCTAGTTAACTAAAAGATGATTTTTATTCGCGGGGTTTTTTTTTTAATTGGTTTGCTCTTGACCTCAATCTAGCCGCATGGACAAAGATGAGGTTGATGATGGAGCGAGCTTACCCAGAAGGTGCCGATTTACACTACTCTTAAAGAGCTTCAGGTTGTACGCACTCGGAAAGACAAACGCAGGCAGGGAATTCCACTCCTTGGCTGTGCGCATTATAAAAGATGACTTATAGCGCTGGGTGCGAATATGTGGAATGTCAACCAAATAGGGATAATATCCTGCATATATCGTATCAAGAACTATGGAAGACTTTCGGACTTGTCTCAGAGCGTAGACACATTTGTCTCGATACGGATACATACAAGCACTTCTTGTGTATACATAATACATTGTATACATAACCTAAATGCTGAATTAATAAAAATCTAATAAATGACACAAATCAACAAATGGAAATATTAGTCATAATGTCATCAATAATGAACTTTTAGGAAGAAAAACATTTGAGGATACTGAATAACTTAAGCCAGAGGTGTCGGTTTCAGTTTATTTTAATGACGAAGCTATTCAGATGTATAACAAAAATACCAGAATAATTGTTGATGTTACTGAACATGAGGCTGTACAGCCCTATCTTCGCCTGTTCAGTGAGACAATTAGCAAGTAATTCGCTAACAGTCCCGCACAGTTAGTAGCGGGGGCGCGATATAAAGGCCGGGAAGTATGTGCGTACGCGGCAATACATAACGTTATGGTGGCTGAGACAGTGCATAATACGATAACGGTGGATCAAATCATTCCACCAAGTGACAGACTTGTGCGTTACTAACGCGGATATCTGTCAATACGACACGAAGACATAGACAGACAAAGATAAAGACACGCGGGTCAGTTTCGGTATTTGATAGAAGTATGCATTACTGCATACACATGGCCCATCTCACTCCTGAGCCATGTGTATAAGTTGTTCTCGAGGGTTATCACGAATCATCTCGAGCGCAAGTTAGATGACTTCCAGCCTCCCGAACAAGCCGGTTTCCGAAAAGGTTATAGTACCATAGACCACATTCATACGCTGCGGCAAGTTATACAAAAAACCGAGGAGTATAACTTGCCACTTTGCTTAGCGTTTGTGGACTATGAGAAAGCCTTCGATTCGGTCGAGACCTGGGCAGTGCTGCCGGCTCTCCAGCGGTGCCACATCGACTATCGGTATATCGAAGTGTTGAGGTGCTTGTATAACAACGCCACCATGTCGGTCCGAGTACAAGAACAGAGTACGAAGGCTATTCCACTACAGAGAGGCGTGAGACAGGGAGATGTGTTATTTCTCCGAAACTGTTCACTGCCGCGCTGGAAGATGCCTTCAAGCTCTTGAACTGGAAAGGATTCGGCATCAACATAAATGGCGAGTACATGACTCACCTCCGCTTTGCCGACGATATCGTGGTCCTTGCGGAATCGCTGGAAGACCTGAGTACAATGCTCGAAGATCTCAACAGAGTTTCTCAACGGGTGGGCCTCAGGATGAACATGGCTGTTTCTCTACGTGATCAAATCAGAAATGAGGAGATCCGTAGAAGAACGAAAGTCACCGACATAGTTCAGCGGATTAGCAAGCTCAAGTGGCAGTGGGCAGGCCACATAGCTCGCAGAACCGATAACCGATGGGACAGAAAGGTTCTGGAATGGAGGCACGAGGCAGGAGGCACGTACTGGCAAGCGCAGCGTTGGACGTCCACCTACAAGGTGGACAGACGACCTGATAAAGATCGCAGGAAGTCGCTGGATGCAGGCCGCTTCCAACAGGTCGGTCTGGAAATCTTTGGGAGAGGCCTATGTTCAGCAGTGGACGTCTTGTGGCTGATGATGATGATGCATTCCTGCCGTGCGCATCTGTCACTTGATACGTTGATCGGAAGTCTACCAGAAAATAGCCAAGTGTAGGTGATGCAATACTTCTCAATACATTGATATTTCCTAAACGTCATTTATGCTAAGAAATTTATGCTAGGAAATGGTGACCATTATACTTAATAACAATAATAATACTGTTATATATAATGTTCATCATTGGCATGGCGATATAAAAATCGAATGCATCTTCTAATGCTCGCGGCGTCGTATGTGTATTTTTTTAAACAAGAACTCTAACAAATCATGGATTCACCTGTTAACTGATCCCAGGACCTCACCAAATTCTCAACTTAAGACCATTCCATTAGATCAATATTAAAATAAAGCTAGTTATATAACCTATAGCTCTCCAAATAAATCGCAGTGGGCGTCATGTTTGTCACGTTAATCCCTAATGTCACACAAACGACGCAATATACAAATCACATTCGATATTTCCATTACGCTTACATATTTGTACGCTCGAATACGAAAGTAAATAATTTCGCTGAGTGCTTCTGTCGTATGAATTATTCACGCGACGCCGCTCTACCATAGCTCTATAGTATCACAGCTAACTTGGCGCTTCGACAATCTTGCTGTTTAGAAATACGAATATGCAGGATATCATGTAACTAGAAGTTATTTGAAACGAGTAATTGATATCAAAATATGAAAATCAGATAGATCATTTATTCTGTAAATTGGATTATAAATATCTCTTTATTTTTAAACTAGATTATATTTACATCCCTACAGACTTCAGGCCCGCATAGATCTAGCGAACATCGAGGAACGTTACGGCACTCAACTGTCGATCTTATAATTGTATATCAACTATAATGTACTTACCATCATGTGTCCATGTCAATTTTTCATGCCAGGAAAAAAAAACTTCACGTGGTGGTTTCATAGCAGCGGTACATACAGCCAAAAAATATAGGCCTGTAGACAAAATTGGCTACAACGAGGCTCTACTCCTCTAAAAATATACCTCGGCTTTTGGCAATACTTCGTAATTGAAATAAAACTAATTTAAACGGATTTTATCGCGGCTTTAATTTTAATTTTGATCCCGACGTTTCTAAGACTTCGTGACCACGAAGGGGTGGACTGACCTTTGTGTCCGTTTAAATTAGTTTTATTCAATGTGTAACATTCGCGTAAACGTAAGAAATCATTAATACTTCGTAAGTATGAATATTGCTGAAGCGCCAAATTAGTGCCATTATTCTATACGTGTCTACCAGTGATTCTACTTTATGAATACATATTGCGTTCGTTACATTTTTATATAAACCCCTTACCGTGATATATGCAGTGTATGATTGCATTATACTTGTTAACTATTTTATTACTTACTAGCGTTACTAGCTTTATCCCGAAGCTCCGCTTGCGTGACTAGATTTAGCGATACCCTAAGGGACTCTTTCTAAAATAAGTATTGACATGTACATTCCTCCAAGAGTATAATTTCCTCGTTGCAAGAATCAAACCTGGGATACAAGTATACTATGTCGTAATTGGGACCCTGATCTACCTGTGTGCCAAATTATATCTAAATTCGATAAGTCGTTAAATTGTGATTAATTAAAAATCATCCAAACTCACAAAATTTCCCATAGCACGATACTGAGTATCTGGCGATAGAATTGCTTGAATATTTAATATTATGATTGTTAAATACTAAACCAGTATTATTTCCTTGATTGTATTTATTTATAAGAATATTATAATTATATATATATTAATTAAACTCTAAAATATTTGCGCTCAGAGTCCAAATTAATAAAGAATTACTGAATGAAAATATAAAATATTCAATTTAGTAATCCGGTAAAACCCCATTTATAAAGTTTTAAATATTTATTCTCTATCATGATTAAATTCCAGTATATACCAGTAAAATATAAAAGACGTGGCCCTAAACTATCTCAAATATTTCCACATAAAACTTTTACACTCATCATATCAATTAAATTACTTTATCGAACTCTAAACATAAATAACAAACCTGTACATTAGTTAATAAAAATTCTACAACAGACCAATATTTTCTATTTGTGTCCTCCCCCTGACGTGATCAGGATAAATAAAGTAGTGGTGGGCGGGAACTGGCAGGGCAGTTCGCCTTAGTCACGTCCGCTAATGGCAATTTATTTGGTAGGGCGAATGAGTGCATCCACTGAGGGACTCTGGAGAAAAAGAAAATCTACGCTAAAATTCGATAATTGCAGGTTTACTCGTTTAAGTATAGTGTGACAAAATTATTGTAACAAGCATGGTTTAAAAATGTTTTAATAACATAAGCTCACGCTTATATCCCGGAAGAGGTGGGTACATATAGTAACTTCCTATTTCGCCGAGCTTGTCTTCGTCCCATGATGAGATACGGGGGGAGTCTGTCGTCATACCGGCACAAATTCAAATCCCATGTAATTAATGTGTTATTTCTATCATGTGGAAGCTTGTCATAAGCAACATTGTAACCGAACTGTAAACTTAATTATACTATTAGTCTGTAAGCTTTCTTAAAAAAAAAAAAAACATTCAATTAGAAATAATGATTTTATTTCTTTTTTTACCTGGCGTGTCAACCTTTTCCTCATGATTTCACGATGGATTTGGTATTATGTGGGGCGACCCACCGTCAGACCCCCACAACCCGCAACGAAACGAAGTTTCGCTAGTGCTGCGTCTGTTAATCAGTAGACTACCACGTGCAGGTGAGTTAGCTTTGGGTCTAAAATATTGATGTGGTATATACCATCAAGCGAGCGACGTGCTCACCCCAACACTCGGTAGAATAAAAAAACAACATATTAATAACATTATTTATTTTAGAAGTAATTCGGTAACATTCAATGCGTAACCAAGCGGCGATTTTAAAGGGTAGTTGGATCGGAAATAAACAGAACATACTTTTACAATGGCTTTGGGTACAAAGACTTGATACTGAAACACCTAAAATATATGTAATCAATTGAGAACAGATCTAGAATATGTTCGCTGGATACCACAACTGTAATGGAATCGAAACAAATTGATATTTGTATTGTCACGGTAAGTACATAAGTCGCGTTTAAACCTTTTACTGTGATTGTGAACTAAAGGGGGCGGAGGGGTGTGCGGGAGGTGACAGTGGGGAGCGGAATAAGGCACACGTTATACCTTTAATACTGCACAGAATAAAACAGACAGAAGATGTGATTAAATTATGATTTTTTTTGTACATTTTTTGTATTATTTTGTATTACTGTCTTGTAAAACGGACTTTATTGCCATGGAAATATATATGATCATATTAAACGCTTATTTATTTATGGCTTACATATCATACGAGCAAGTTTATCTGATGGTAAATGGTTACCGTAGTACGATAAGTATGATTCCGCGAACGGTACATACACTGCTGAATTGCTTTGAAATGGAGGCGGCTAACTACCATACACTTAGCCCGAAATAAGCACTTTATATAAAAAGACGAATAAAATGCAAAAGCATTCTCTACCAGTCATCGTTGGTTGACGCAGTGTGTTTGTCGCATCTACACACAATTTCAACGACTATTCTACGTGTAATCGAAGGCACTCGCACTAATAGATACGAGGACGGTCCCGACCGATTTACTACCGCTGCGTTTGATTACACTCGGGTTTAGCTGAGTATTACAACTACACCGATCTGAAGATTAGAATTTATTCACTGAGCGACCAATATCTACTAAAAGCACTATTCATTTGTTCATTTTTATCTAGAATCTGTATTGTTAAACGAGTATTTTGTGGTTTAAGCCAATGTAGTCCATTTCTTTTCATACAAAAGGAAGGAGATTCTCAATTTATCGCTCTTTTATATTGCACTTCAAAAAATGATCCGAAATTCTAAATTCGATACATATGTTTTCTTTGCTTTTTATGTATTTACATATATTTTTTCGTCAATTGAGCACCGTTTTTATTGAAAAAAAAAAACTTTTGAATGGATAATTAACTGGAACTGAATTTACATTAGACAGTTAAAACTCTCTAGTGTTCATTATTCAAGTCGATTATTGTTTTTTTATTTATGTTGTTTTTAATTAACATTAATTTATTGCATGAAACAAAAGACCTTTTTGGAGTCGGCGGTGCCGGTTTTTGACCAGAAAATGAAATTGCATTTTCATGTGCAATAAAATAAAATCATTGAAATTGTGTGTTTATTTTTATGTAAAAAAAAATCTTTTGACATGTTCTTTAGTTAGTTGAGTCAGTTTTTTTAGTGCCTATCAATCATCACGATGGCCTATTGCGGGTTGGCAGATTTCTCAATCTTCGAATGTTTTATGACGACCGTCACGATGTTTCCTTTAACGTTATAGCAAGCGTTCGGTAATATCTTTAATTGATATCCTTAGGGAACCACTACACGGGATGCTTATGTAAAAACTTTAGTACGATGTTTGACATGAACATTGTTTACATAGAACCTACCACATCATAATCATTGTTTACACGTACATAATGACTCGTTCGTAGTTGAGTCGGTGATTATAAAAATGTGCGGTATGACGAGGCGGCGCGGTGTATTGTGCCGAGTGCGTCCACAATGCACCGCGTCACATCACACATAGTGGAGAGGAGATGTGTGATTACTGCGCTCATTATGTACGCGTGTGTGTAAGTAATAGGCTCAAGCGGGGGATGGGCTATAAAATTGTAGCAGTTGTAGTCTATTTTATGTGGTCTCCACCTCTTACATCCATCCCAAAAAACGCATCACTTTTTAATGGTTATAGTTTTTTTTATAGTAAAAATATTCAATGTAACTTGAAATAAATTACACTTATTTATTATTATTTGCCATGCCAGGTTAAAAAACTACTAACGCGGCGCTATGATAGTTATAGTCAGTAAATTACATATTTAGAAGTAGCGTAAGAATACTGACATGGAAGAAAAGAATTACTGCTATTTGAGATGCTACATTTGCCTGTTCAGTAATGTTCAGTTCTCTGCTCTACCAGGTTTTTTTAAAGACACTGTCGGTATGTTCTGAACACATGCATCTTTCTATCATCGTTGTGTATCTTAGATATTAAATAGTGAGTACTCTCTTGTACAAAGTCGTCGTCATCTGCGTCGATGGTTATCTAATTGTTATTAGATCTCTCACAATTTCATGAAAATACCTTCTCATAGAGCCAGATCCATAATCGCCGATTGCTCATGTCTTGTACAGTGGTTGTCGCAGAGGAGCCGGGTGCGCATTACTTGATGGCGCATTTTATATATTTTTACATTTGCTTGCACAAAACGCTCATTACGGAATGCATTTGCTAACGAAGGAGACGCCGCGGCCCGCCCCCGCCCCCGCTCCCGCCCCCGCGCCCGCGCTCGCCCCGCGTCAGTCTGTCATCTCTATATACTAAGAATAGTTCAGGAGTCAGTACTCGAATAGAAGCCATTTGTTGAATCAAAATATAAAAACGGTCGTTAAAAATATACAAGCCGCTTAAATATTGCCTTTCCTGCCTTTCCAGTGATCTGTGAAACCATGAAAGGCAATATTGAAAATGAGAAAAAAAATGACATGAAATGGGCAGAAAATGACTATCAAGTCATTTTCATAACTTAGTAAATAGAGTTAATTTAATAACTTAAAAGCATGTATCTAATCTCGCCAATATTTGCTCTGATCAATTAATAGTTTTTTTTTCCTTAATTATGCCTTCCCTTTAAGGTTAGCGACCGTCCGTGATATTGTGGATGTACACGGGCGGTGGAGATCACTTAGTACCAGGTGACCTACTGGCTCGTATATCGCCTATGCTATGAAAAAGTTTTTGTCGCGACATAAATATCTCTCTTGAATAAGAAAATTCTAATTTTTCCTGTTAAGCCCAAGACGACTGATGCCAAGCTCTCGCACTATAATAGGTGTAAAAATGGCCGGGTACATGGCAGACGGAGGCTTTGTCTATAGGTAACGATGTAGTTCCGCCCAGTAACGATGTCCTCCCGGTAATGACTATAACCCCCCTTCCACCCACCCTCCCCAGCGTGCGCGCAGTCATCATCTACCCGCGCCACTCAAAACAATGACATTACTTGAGCACTGAGAGCCAGAGTTTGTTTATTGCTACATGATCTTTGGTAATTCTGATATCACTAATTATATGTTTTTTTATGACATGGCAAAATGACTATATTTACCATAATTGCAGTGTAGTTCAAATATAATGTGTATGGAGAGACGTTGCATCCTCGGCGTAAAACACGTCATATATTCTGTAAACATGGAGCTATTTAAGGTTTTAGACGGTAAAGAGCATAATTAAGAGCTTCTGCTATAATCATAAAAGGAGCTGTTTTAATATATGAACCAATGGTGACTATCCTGAACTGCAACTATTAAATACCTAACCGTGTTATTATTTTGTAATTTTGCAGAAAATATAGACTGGGAAATGCATAAAGAAATGTGGATAATGTGATGACGCCGATTTGCGGCTGTCATCACGCAGTAGTAGTGTTTGTTAAACTCGAAGGCAGACTGATGAAAATGACGGCGCGGCTCACGATAGTTAACGGGCTTTAAATGAAAAGCGTTTTGTAATATCCCTTAGTGGTGCGAGATGCTGCGGGCGAGGGATATCAGACGGAGAGCGAGCTGTTCAACTGCTGTCCTGCGTGCACAATCACTTGGTGGCAGGTCCCTTGTATGGAAAAGGCTTTAGCAGCAATGTGATAGTACTGTTTTTTTGGGCCGATAACGGAGCATTATGGGTCTTAACATTTTATGTTTCGGGTATACGAGAGTGTAGTGCAGGCGCTTACCATCAGGCGAGCAACCTGCTCGTTTCATCTGTCAAGGTAATTCTACTTTTATTTATAGAGAACATTGTTATTAAGGATAGTGTTCTCCTCTTATTACAAAACGAAATAACTGCCTGTTAACCATTGCAACACTAAACTAGAATTTTATTTTGGCAGCAAATTGATCTTGTGAATATTTACACAATCAATGTGTTGCCAACAATATAAAAACCAGTACATATATACATAGATACGCAATA
The DNA here is from genome assembly GCA_949126905.1 of Amorpha juglandis. Classification (NCBI taxonomy): domain Eukaryota; kingdom Metazoa; phylum Arthropoda; class Insecta; order Lepidoptera; family Sphingidae; genus Amorpha; species Amorpha juglandis. The sequence goes on from OX421380.1 coordinate 163,799, forward strand.
TGCCTGCAATCCTCGAAGGAGTGGTATACATGGAGATATGTAACACGTACAGCCACACTTCATCGAGCTCTTCTCCGCCTCATGACGTGATAGGGTGCAAGCCCATTGCCATACAAATTCCAGGCTCTGGGCTGATATTAAGCATTTCGTGATAGAAAAACCCTATATCACTTTAACCCGACCCGAGGATTAAACCCGAGACCTCAAGGCAGCACAATAAGGCAGAAAAAAAAAGATATTTCACTAGCGTAGTAAAATATCAAAGAAAATCATCTAACAGCGGTTAACTTCCAAACTCCAATACCGTGGAATAACAAAATTGATAGAGTCGTATGTATGGTAAATACATTTCTGGGAGCCGCCGCTCCTCATCTCATATTCATGTGAAGTTAAAGTGAGTAACGAAGCGAGAACTCCCTCCCTCGTTCCCACCTCTCCTCCCACAGCTTGGAATGGAAAAATTTCACAAAATTTAGCATAAAGTTTGGTCGTGATTCTTGACGGGCCCTCGCGTGGTCCCAAGTGTACTGTCCCGTATTTAGAAGCAAGTTGGGAGGTGTTGATTGAGTATATTGTCCGATTTGAGACAGGAATTTATGAACAGACATTGTCGATGTACGATTATAATTTCTTTCATTTTCTCATTTTAAAAATTGGAAATAGAGGATCGGCACACGGCATTTCCTCTCTGTTTGGACGTTGTATGGTGGTGCTTAGTAATTTTGATATGTAAATTATTTTTATGAAGTATTATATCGTGTAGCGGTTGCTACTGAAGTAATTCTAATACTTTATATGTTATTATAATCTGGACGTCATAATTCAGCGGTAAAATTACGCGACTTCCGTTATTTTGTATAATTTAAAAGAAAAAATCCAATAGTTAAATAATTTATTTATTTCATGGTCTACAACTATCATATTTGTATTCTTTTTCGCACACCACATTAAGCATAATTTAGTTACATTTTGCTTATGTTACATTTTTTATTAAGATCTTGTACCTATAACGTTATTGTCTTGATTTTCTTGTTTAATTACTAATACATACAAAAGACATCAACGCGGTCGTGCATTGTTTTAATGGCAGAGCAAACTACAAGATAGATAAAATCTTATCTAAATGACTGTAAGAACTCCATTTATGCATTTTATTTTTATAATAAACTACTTTATACCCTATATGCACTAGTATTAGAACATTTTTCATTTAAGATATCTTTAAAATCCTGTGAAGATTCAACGGTCTCTATAAGTATTTCTCTCTTATAAAACCAAACAAACATCTACATAAGAGCCAAATAAATTATCCAAGAATATAATAAGGAGCGTCCAATTTGCTGCGGGCTGAGCCTTTGAGCCGGCGATCGTTAGTGACGTCAGAGTTGGGACACAATAATGTGCAAATGGTAAATGAGGGACATCAGAGAGCGCTCCACTCACACTCACAATGTGCTTTGTGCCAGCGATATATATTACACTCGCGGGCATTTTCTTTTATCAGAAAAATAACATAACTAGTGATTTAGGTTATTGTAATCATGGTAACATAACCTTTAAGGATAACAAATTAAAGCAGTGTTCACGTGTTGTTCATATCTATCACGCTAAAAGTATTGATAATAATGTGAGAAATTATGTAAGAACCTCAATATTAAAGAAAAAGCATGCATGAGAGTTTATTTTAAAGCGTACGTATGAACTTCCAACATAATACCTATCTTATGTCTAATGGTGGCCATCAAATCGTGATATCATAAATCATGTACAATGTTAAGACATGTGTAAATATGTCGAAGAAGCTTCAATATGTCAGGCCACATATATTAATTTTATAATGTATGACTATTAAAGCTTTTTGTCCGACAGTGTAGCCAGGTATACGCCTACTTTATTGTTATATCTGCAAGTTGATCACAAAGCGAGTAGGTAGCGAGCCATTGTGCGGCCTTACGCCGAGTGGACCCAAGCAATCATCGGAGTGTCTTTACAGGCCACCGCGGGGGTGAGATGTGGATGAAGAGGCAAGGGGGGGAGGCGGCCACTCATCCTCGCGCCTTTGATCTCACCAACAGATCGAGGAAAATAAATGAAAACCTCTCTTTCATCTTCATGCCTTCATTCTCCTTATAAGTATCTGAATGTTATGATAACAATGACATCGGACTGGGTGCTTCCCTCCACGGTGTACAGATAATAAATACAGAGAGGTTTTGTTCTTCAATTTGTTATTTGTACGGTATTTATTAATATTCGCTTAATAATAGAGCATGTTGAATTTATTTATACTTATAACGTGATCTACGAAAGCATAAAGAACATACAAAATAGCTCGGTTTTTCCATCTGATTAGTAATTAGTTTTATTCTCTGTTTACTAACAGAGAATCTTCGTGTGATTGGCATATTTCATGAGTCCTTCTTTCTACTTAGACCTTCAGAATTTTCCCGGTCTTGAGCATCCCTCGTTGTGAGACCTGTATTAATCATGTTGCGATCTGTTTACTACAAAGAAATAAAAAGATGTAATAAATAGTGTAATACTAGCTTTTGCTTGCAGCTCCACCCACGTTAACTGCCCTTTTTAGAATAAAAAGTAACCCATGTTCCAGGTCATGTCAAGTCATGATATACCTGTGTGCTAAATGTCATCCAAAACTGTTCACCCCTCGTTCACAATTATCCAAACTCACAAACATCCATACATTCATATTTATAATAGTAGAAGAATGTTATAAACTCGATCTTCCATCAAATATTAAACTTCGTATTGAGAGGTTCTCATTCATATCAATTATAATTTCAAATGTTTACACGTTTCTGTCAATAATACGATCAGTCATAGTTTCAAATCTCTTTATTTTTTGTGCTGAAGATTTTGTAGATAAATTGACATGTCCAACAATGCGGACAGTAAGTGGCGAGCCCCGCCCCTCCTCTGCGTGATGGACAAACAAAAGTGTCGTGTTGCCGCGTCACAGAACTCACGGGTGACAGTAACACGTCTGTTGTGATCATTGTTGTCATTATTCGAGATTGTCACAACACTGCACGCAAAAACTGTCGGTCAATGAAATGTTTTGGCTGTAGAAATATTCACATTGTGGTTTATTTTGCAAACTGTTTTCAGTTCTGTCAGTTGTTAGGTTTAATTCTGTAACTACTTGATGACGTTAAAAAAATATTAATTCGACTACATTGCGTATAAAACATCGCCTATCCCTAAACGTACGATGCTGTAAGAATAATAATATAAAGAGAGTTCATGCTACATACTGTACAACGTTACAATCTGTTACGGCAATATTCGTATATTTAAACTTATGAAACAACATTTAGGGACACTTTCACGACGATTTTTAATCGTATTTAACCACTAAACATGATTTTAAAACACAAATTTTCATTAAATTCTAACTTTTTCGCCTTGAAGTGACTGACCAGATGCGGCTAGCCTAAAGTGGTTGCGTATTCATAGTATACCTCCTTATACTAAATTACGGACGAAAAAAAAATCACAAGACCAGTTTTAAGATATCTCAAACAGAAACACAGAACATACCATTCGTTTGATTACAACGCCGTAGCCCTTAGGTCATAAGCATCCTTTTTCACTTTTGGTGGCATTTGTGCAGCTCAAAGCAAGATGAGTTAAGCGCTCAAAGCAGTCTAGTTAGCAACTTAAAACAGTTGAAATTTTACACAAAAAGCTTTATTTAATATTTAGTAGGCACCTACTTAGTACAAATGCAAGAAAAATCATCATGTTGACTGGAGATAGGGATAACCATCATTCATAAATACATGACGAAACAAATTAATATTTATTATTTAGACCATTAAATAATCGAACATATTTGGCAAACTAGCAATACTGTGAACTAGGACTATTTTTATTGCATACAAGGGCGAACATATAACAGAAAACTGTAATGTACGAAGCCTCGTCGTGCGATTTGAAAACGATTATTTGTAAATGCGGTCGCGTAGATCACAGTTTTCTGTTATATACCCTATCCTAAGTCATAAGAGAAACTGTCTTTGTATAAATGTATCTTTATGCAACATGTCCTGAAATGCAACTGCGTGGTGTATACAGGGCTTCTTTGTTTGGACATTTGTAAGTTATTCATTTAATAGATTTTTCCACTGGGTGTTATGTGGTACTGTCTGTAAAAAATAAACCGGAAACGCAGCGTCGCGTCGACACCAGTCCTGCGGGCCAATTCTCGTATTTAACATTAACTGAGACTGAACTTTAACCAAACTGAGATTAGACTACGAATTGAATAAAATGTGGCATTCTGCTCCGCTTAAAGTTCCAATATCATTCCAGTAGCATTATGATGTCAATTCGGTATCATTTTAATTCAAAACTAATGTCAGCCACCACAGACTAAATTATAAAAAATGTAAAGCGAATGTTATAATAAAGTTGCCAGCGGACAAAATATATTGGCATTGTGAGTAAATTTGGCGATTTGAATTGGATGGAAGAGTTATTACTCTAGCACGAAGTTATTAATTTAAAATTTGATTAATAGATTTTATAATTTATTAATTGATTAGGTAATTTCTCATGTTTCCCCTAAATTGAAAACCCGTTTTTTTTTTCGGATTTCTGTGAATTGTGAGTGAAAACATATGCGTTAATTTATTGTCGTGGTGGGTCACCCAGTGATTACACCTTTGTTATTGCAGGCTCAAAGTACTAAGATCGAGAGCCGTAAAATTTTTATTAAAAAAGAATGTCTATTGTTATTGTTCCGTGATTTAATTTTGTTGTGTATGTTATTTAAGTACGTATCTTTCAATTTCTATAATAAGTTAATTATGATTATCCATTGCGCGCGATAAATACTAATTGAAAGTTGACAAAATATCGAGAGTTAATTATTAGTGGACTGTTAGTAAAGTGTTAGTGAAACAATGACTAAACAATTAGAACTGTTTCTGGATTTCACTGAAGCAATTCGGATCACCAATTCTAGGCCTTGAGCCGACTCTGAAGGAGGAAGGACAGTGTATTATCCAAAAGGTTATGTTCACACAGTGCAAAAAACATGGGTTCAGTTGCAATGTGTAATATGTGTGTGTATGTAATAGTGTATTGTATTTTTATTGTTAATATATAATGTTTCCTTACGACTTTGTGATTTGATTGTTACGTATTTACATAGAATATTACCCATGCATATATACAAATATCGATATCATTGACTATATTTCAGTTAATTCATAATATCATTTCAGTTACATTTCGATGTCAATTTAGTCAACTTTCAATATACTTTTGATTGCATTACAGTTTTAATGGTTTACGGAATGCCACTTGCAACTTTCTTGGCACTGAAACTAGATCGGAATGATATTTTGAACATTTTTAATTACCAGAATTGGCCCGCTGAGGTAACTCTGACTTTTCGAAGTTACGTGTATGTTGATTCTTAATCATCGCGCGTTTTAACAGAAACGATAAAACATAATATGAGAGCATAAACAACCTGTGCTGTGCATTCTTCATAAGAAGTTATAAGGTATGGCATGTCTCTGCATTACGCCAACGTGGTGGACGAAAGCCTAACCCGTCTAATCAGTAAACAGTGAGTCAGTGTATAATGGAGAGGTGATATTATAACAACTGAAAATTATTTTTATTCATTAAATTACCTCTACTATACTACAAACAGTGCCGTGGTCTGTGGTCTCTAGTTTTTTCTCCTATAACTGCATGTCATAAACACAAGATTAATAGAGTGGAAGTGATCAGGTAGAGTGGTTGTTGAAGTAATTGCTCTACGAGATGGAGTACTCTGAGCCAATCATTCGAGACTGCGCTACACACGTCGCTACGACCTACGTAAAGAGTTCACAATGGAGAGACGAACTAATGGCCCGCCTGAACGGCGTCGCTACGAGCTACGAAACTCTACGGCTGTGTTATTTACACCAAGTTATGAAATATTTTCACCTCTGTGACGGTGGGTATGATGCTAGGTAAGTAAGAGGTAGGTTTTTTCTAGATACAGTACCCAGCACTTGGCGGAATGAGGAAAAATGGAAACATTCTCAATACAAAATAGTTAACGCAGCGCAATTCAGCTCTGAAGGCTTTTTTAAGTTTTAGTTAAATTTTTGAGTCGTTTTCTACCACGCGAAGCGTTATTAGGTGGTAGGTTTCTCTGGTGCAAGACTTCGTCTGGGTTGATCGCGTTGTCTATTTCTGGCGTCAAGTAGCAGTGCACATACTATTGTTTCAGGTTTGAAGGACATTGTAACCAGTGTAGTTACTAAACATTATGAGAATTAACATCTTATGTCTCAAGATGAAGGGCGCGGTGTAGTGCGTTGCAAATTTCTGGATCGTATTGCAACTGTTCATGGGTAGTAATTTCGCTTATTACTAGGTGAGCGACTTGTGACTGTCGTCATTAAATAGCTATTGAAATTACTGGAATGATAACGGACATAACATTTTATGTTTTGTGGTAAGAGCGCAGTGTAGTGCCAATGCCTGAACTTGTAGTTCAGAGTCCTGTGTGTTGTTGCTTCTGCATATGTATAGGCGTGACGCTTACCAACAGGGGAGTGGTCTGCTTTCCTCGTCATTCAAGCTAATAAAAAACCTGACATTGATGATGCCATTGGAGTTGAAGCGTAAGTGGGTCACCAACTGAACTGAACGAGGCAATGGTGAAACTTGATTCCAGTTCCGGGCTCTGGAGGTCAGAATGCAGGTCACCCCACATAATACCAAATCCATCGTTAAATCATGATAGGAAGGCGTACCTTTATTAGGCCGAAATAGCGTCAGGCAGAAAGAAAGTGATGGTATTGCTATATTTGCACAAGAATATGCCGTAACTTTGTTAAAAATAAGAAAACCATATTATCGGCAGAAACTCTAGAAAAATATTCGCGTATCGTAGCTCTATGTGTGATCGGGTGCGCGGGGGTGTGGGGTGCGGCGGCCGATTTGCGATTTTCTAAAGAGTGCTCACGACTAGAGCACCCTCCAAGTAACCGTGTCCCGTGCCCCCCCCCCTCCCCGCCCGCCCCACCCGCCTGCACTCCTGCCGAGAACCGCTGGAGGACTCCGACGTGCACTGCTTTGATGGAATAAGACGCTGTGGACTTGGCTGTGTTGGTAAACTTCGGTGAGTCAGTTGGATATAATGTACTTGAGGATATTATAAGTACCGGTCACCTGATACAGTGGATTTACTGTTTGGGTTAACCAAGCTGTACATAAATATCTTATCACTTAAAGCTGCAAGTTTCATCAAATATGCATGAGTTTTGTTACCATATTTATATTAAACTATCTTACATCGTAAATAACACTTTAATAGTTATATAAGTTGTCAACATGATAGTATTTATTTATATACCTTTGTTTCACAGCTTGATGTATTGAAATCAATTTAAATTAAAAATAATTGTAGTGGTTTCTGAAACCCATGGCACAATTAATCAAGCTTGAGAACTACAACAAGAACACACTAGAACAACACCTATAGTGCATGAATCTTCTGGAGAAATTGATATAATAGTTTTCTAAATTTAATATATAAATAACACGGAATTATTATGTATTATAATGTCCATTTAAATTTGGCCAGAAAATTTAATTTATTTCGGAAATATGTTCGTGTGATGAAGCTGATCTAAGGCAGACCTAGTTACTCTATAATATTGTCCCTCCTTATTTTAATCGCCAATAAAAATAGTTGGCTTTGTCTGTCTGCGTGTGGCGTAGCGTTTGAACGAATGGACCGAATTTAATGTGGTTTTTTTGTTTGAAATCTTGTTTTATCGATTAGATTCATAGCTATTTTTAAAGAAAATCTCTTTAACCATTTTAAAAGATGTTTTGACGGTTATCATGACTGACCGTGCCCAGATAGCCAGGTTTACTGCATACTCTTACGAATTCGTATAAAAAATAAAGCAGCTAAGTTTAAAGCATAATGTATCCTTTTGTATAATTACATTGTTTGACATCTTCACATTCACTTAATTTTTCATCCACTCTCTAATAAAACTCATCATCGGGTTTTTAGGGTATAAAACTGCGTCGGTAGCTGGTGTGATCGTTTCGTGTGATTGTAATCTTGATTGTGTGATTATGATCACGCGACACCGCGCCCAGCGCCGCGCCGCCACAGTTCAATCCACAGCTCGATTGAATTCAATGTTCGAGTGTTGGCAGTTTTTCTCACAGACCGACTTCAGTGCAAAGTGGGCTAAGGAGTTGTTACATGCATATACCATTTGTCTGAAATGTGTGCGTTATTATTATAAAGGATCTATTGGTGGGTATTGGTATTGGTGTTGGTTGTGGGCTCCTTTTCCCACACTTAGCCTGTAAAAGTATCAGGTCATTGTGCGCGATATGCATACCTGCTATAGAACAAGCCAGCCTAACTTCAAAATCTACTGGTGGGAAGATATCTCAAACATTTTTGTACCCGACTGGATAATGACGGAACACATAATGAAAATCCGAACGTGGAGACTCAATCAGGGTGTGGCGTTCTGGGGAAAACCTATTCTGTAACTTCAGATCAGCATAACTCTCGTCAATGGATGCAATGTGACGGTCCACATATATTATTATTTTAAATGATTCTTGTCCATGGATACAAGTCCTTCAGACGCATACATAAATATTGAGCAATTTCCCAAAATTGTCTCAAGAACGATGAAACACGGGTGCGGTCGATTTCAAGGTCTTGCCGGAGTTTTGGTGTTAACTCCTTTCAGTACGATTCTTAATTCACTTATTTCAATGTTTCTATATACTGTTCATCACCGTCAATGTTTATTGAACAAATCCACACCACTTTTATACAACAAACACAACTCTAAACTAGTTTATGAAATAAATTAAAATAAGAGATGAACTGCACTGTCAGAATTCCCGCCAAAACTCCGTGACGGTCCACATTATATTAGTATTGCAATGTACTTTACTTACTTACCCGTGTACTTTATTGTGCCAGGATAGATAAAAGTATATAAAAAAATTGGTGTGTGTCGTGGGACACCAGGTAGGAACGAAGTTCCTTCGGCTAATGTAGAATCGACACAAATTGTAAAAAATACAAATTATCAACTAAAATAACAAAATAAAAAAAAGACGTGTGGCACTCGGAGACTGCCGCGGTAAAGCTATTGTATAGCATTTTTTATCAACTTATGTAATTATAAATAATAACGAGCTAGCGTAATCTTTTAAAAATCGAAGGAGATATAAAAATACTTCAAGTATAACTGGCTGAATGAATTTAATTTTAAAAACTGATTGAGCTGAAATTCGCACACAATTTTGGTGCAGGCAAAAAGGAACTAACGCTGGCTGGTTATGCAGCGCTTTTAACGCTTTTTTCTTACGCTGTTTTCTTACGCTTTTACTATCACATTTCTTTCAGTTCGGTCACGCAGCAAAATCCCTATCCCCTCCAAGCCTGCCGTAAGGAACTTCGTTCCAATAACTCCAAGTTAAATAGGCCACTCTAATTTGGTATACAAAACTATTCTAAACGAAATAAAGTATATCCACAAAAATAATAAAGCAGGCTTCACACCACACAGCAGACAACAATTTTAAATTAACAAAAATAATATTTCGGCAACCCTGATCAAGTATGTACATCGGTTGATTGTGTCAGCATGTCACGTGATTTGAGTGAAGGATCTCTTTGGATACATGTTGCGTGTTGCCTGAAGCGGGGCTAGGGGGAGTAGGAGGGGAGGAGGGGGGGGGGTGGTAAGGATGGGGTCTCGCAGATTGGCAATAAACGCACCTGATCGAGTTAGCTTCTCGCCTCGACTGCACCGAACCCTCGCACGCAACACTTATATTTTTCAATCTCAATATTGATACGAGGAAATAAACCAATTTATGATTTAATCGGTTCTGTATTAACCTTCGTGCGAGTGCGAGTGTGAGTGCGACACATCGGATGGAATTCTACTTTCAAATTATATATTTATATCGTCACTGGAAAGGCAAAAATACCATTTTATATAGCATATGCCGGCAAACGAGCTAGTAGGTCACCTGATGGTAAGTGATCTCCACCTTCCATGTGCGCCCATAATACCAGAAGAATGTGCGCGTTGCCGACCTTAAAGAAAAGGGATAATTAAGGGATTGGAAGGGGAGAGGGATTTGGTCCTCCGGATATCTCACTCACCGTACAAAACGTAGCAGCAAGCCGCTACTTTACGTCAGTTTTCTATGAGACACTGGTAACGACCCAGTCAAGCCGGCCCATTCATGCTATAGATAAAACTGTCTACAGCGTGGCTCTACCATACAAACAAAAAAAGTGCAAAAGAAAAGCGGTTCTGTATATTTTAGTTTAGGGCAGCTATTATCTAATTACGGAATGCACAAACCCTATGTAAATGTATTTGATACGATTATACAGGAACGAATACATAGGTAAACAGAAAGCCCACTCCTTAGGTAATGTTCTTAATTGTAACCTAACTACTCCCGCAAATATTACCACTATATACCAAACAACATAATGGCATAATTACATAATGGCACCCGTCACGTCACCGTCACGTCCCCGTGTCACGTTTCAAGAGACGGGACACAAACACGCATTATCGCCACATCTCCGTCCACAAAGGACACATTGTCACGTATTTACATAATTGTACCGCACAACACGGTCGTGATGGCCTTTGTTGTGACTTCCACTATATATTAAGGGGTAATATTTGAATATAAAAGGGGCGCATTAGTGCGGGGGATCGGTAATATAATTCAGCAGCTTGCGTGACTTGTCGAAATGTTACATTGGCGATTGTTGGCCTTGTCAGTTCTGTATGGGCTTTGTTATACATTGTTATGTTCGCAGGAAAATTATTATTTAAATTGGAACTGTTTGTTTTGTTTTGGCGATGGCATTGTAAACTATTTCTAGTTCAAGATTGAATTGTTATTTAAATGTGTTTAATGAACAAATATTCTATTTTTCTTTTATTTGATTGAATGACAAGACGCGCAAGGCGCTCGACTGATGGTAAGCGCCTGCCCATAAACAGAAGCAACACCACACAGAAATTTGAATTACAAAGCACTGCATGGCACTAAACTGCGCTCGTCACCCCGAGACATGAGATTTTAAGTCCCATAATGCCCAGTAATTTCAATGGCTTCAATGCCCTTCAAACCAAAACACAACAGTGCTTAAACACTGTTGCTTGGTTTTACTAACCCAGACGGTCTCTCGTATACCAGTGACCTACCACCTTGTAAAAGTTATAATTTACCACCAAAATAAGTAGTTGTACCAAATAATTGAAAAATTATGTTAGTAAAGGTATAAATTATTAAAATCTAAGTCAGTAACTGTATCAGAGAATTTAAAATTCTAATATTACTGTGTTCATCTCTCTCACAAAACAAATCATAGTCTTCTATGATGTGTGATGTGCTATGTTGACATGTTTTTCCGCCAGTATTGTCAAACAGCCGTTAACCATTCTCTGACTGCATTTCCTACCTTTTATATCACACTAAACAGATGAAATTAATCCTTTAAAACACAAAACATTGTAAGCGATCGATATAAACAAAAATCGATCCGGATGTTTGGCAAAAACCCATCCGACAAGACAATGCTCGAAATCGATGATCAATACATGTGGTTATCGATGAGAATGCTTCGTGTGCAGTGTCACATTACATCGGTAGTGTGGGACATTCAAACAAAGCGTGATATTTCGATTATATAATTCGATTTTTTAAGATTAAAGGATTATTCGAAGTGTTGGCTGGAAATGTACCTATTGCTCTGATTGCAATTCATTCAGTCGTTTGTAGGACTTTTTGTGACATTAGAAAGCGCGTTATGAAAGGTTAAGAGAGTCTACCACATTAAATTGTCAGGATTATTAGAAGCACTTATTTTAATTACTGGATTTTCATCTTAAACTAGTGAATCGTTTGTTTCTCATTTATATATTAATTACTTGAAACTTATCCCCTTAAACTAGTGCTATTAGTTTTATTGTACAACAATGTATTTTGCGTAAACGTTTTTTCAGAAAAGTTGTGAAACGACGAAACTAGGCTCGTGAGGATCATGTACAAATAAACATTATTAATTTATAATCTTATGTTATGATGTTCTTTATTGGCATAAATTAAGCTGCTCTAATTGTAACTTAAAATAAACGTATGAATATAATGTAAATCAGTTTTGAAAAGAGTAAGTAACGTTAGAGTTTCTTGTCCGTTCTTCTATAACGAAACAGCATTCCCAACTGACGGTAGAGTTAAAATTTGACTGAATATAAACGATATAAACCATTTTACAGAATCAATAAACATTTTGATTTGATTCGATTAGATAAAAATTATCGTTCGAGGATTCATAAATAAAAAGGAATCTATTATCAATGAGGTACAACTTGGCAGTCGCATTGGCGCCTATACTTTGTCCATTGAAGACGATACCAACCTATCAATAATCTACATACCTGTCAATAATCACGTCATACGACAATAGCCCTTGTCAATTAGTCGTCACTAATCGCCAGTGGGTCAGTTTTTGTCCGGGCAGCTGCAGGTAGAGTTCGTTTAAAATGACACCCGCTGCCAATCGATTTTGAATTTTACTCTACACAAAATCCAGTGATACGAGAACTTATTTCGCATATCATTATCAGACAAGATGTAGGTACGCTCTGTATTCTGATGCTGTTGACGCGTCAGCTACATCGGACAATCATGTTGTCGAGTCATTACGACTGATGCGAAACACATGTCGGATTCAAAGATGTTTTGATTCAATTAAATCGATGAGATTTGAGATTGTTGATATTTATCTGTCAGTGGGTGAGGTGACCTATCTATTTATGGATGATAGATTATCTAGAACTGGTCACTGCGTTATCTACGATACGTGATGGAAATTTTACACGATAACTTCCCTTTTTTGTACTCGTAGGTGTGTAATGAAAAAGAAAATAGCATTCTAAATTAGAGATTCGAAGCTATATCGTATTTTTTGATACTACATAAATGTATTACGCTGAATTAAGCTGTCTCATTTGCTGCAGGTAAGACAGGCTCACCACTGAGGAGAGTCGATGTAACGATACACATTGTTTGCGGCAATCTCTGGAGATGGTGGGACGAGCTAGACTTATAGGTATAAACATTACATCGACAATTTTAAATTTAACTGTTGACAAAGGTAGCCGCTGTCAGCTTTTATAATATAATTGTGCCTCGCTGTAACAAGAGCGCAGTATTTATTGTGGGCGTCGGTTTATGTCGCCGACAATATTCTATTACTGGCATGATGCGATGTCATAACACTTTGTTGCATTGTCCAACATCAACTGACGCGATTTGTCATGTCGCCCCCGAAAACAACACTTGACGTGTTTCGTGTGAACATACCATGACATTTTTGAACGTATGGGCTGGGTTTTGTATGGGCTTCGAGTTGCATTTTTCAATATTAGAATATATTTCAAAGGGAATTTATTTGTTGCTAAAAACGATAACATCAGATTACGTTTCATTTAAAAATTGTCAAATATTTATTGAAGATGAAAGACAGAGCTGTGGAGATTTATTTTAACAGGCACTATTGATACATGGTTAGTATATTTGTTAGAAGGATACAATTTGTATTAAATTAGTGCTAGAATGTCATAAATTACAATTTTGAAGCCAACTTTCATCTCTGAGTACGTGTGACAGACTTAAGACCGGTTATAGTAAGCTAGGTATTCTTTGCGTATGATGATGGATACTAAAGGTAGCTGTCGCACCTCGCCTTACCAACTGTCGCGTGTTTCGCTCCCCTGTCACACGTACGTCCAAGTCTGCCATAATGACTAGCGCTGACGAACGGAGAGATGGCGAATAGTACATACATACGCATACGCACTCACGTCTGTAATGGGGTGGGCAGAGGTATAACCCGTACCCTTATTTTGACAAGCTTATTTCAGTCCCATGATGTGGTAAGGGGGGATCTATCACCATACCAGGCACAATTCCAGACTCTGAGCTGATGCTGAGAATTTCGTGGTAGGAAAACCCAATAACACTTTTACCGAGGATCGTACCGAAGATCTCAGCAGAGTCACACAGAGTACGCAATACCACTGAGCCGCTGAGGCATTCGGTGAACAGTTTTGATGACAATTGAACATCAACCTTATCTCCATTCACATACGGCTGATGTTCGTGTAACATAAAACCAAATATGTTGAACCCGAGCGGATCAAAACGGTGTTTAGATTTTGTGCTAGGTATATTAATGTCAGTTGTATGGTTTAGATAGAAAGGTGGATTTTTAATTGTGTTTTGACTTAGTTTCTAGCTGGTGGTAAGATATTCATATCCGTATGGATAACGACTACCGTACAGATGTTAAAATTTTGTTAAATTGTTAAAACTTGCCATTATCTGGATCGCGTTTCAGGATCAGCCAGTGTATATTCGGTTCTTTCGAATATTTGTTTCGGGTTTGGATGATGTGAGACCACAAGTTCCTCGTAATTCCTAATACCTACAATACAGGTTAACCTAGTGTGGGGTCAGTATTTTGTGTGTGACTGATGGGTGTATTTACATATTTAATACGGAGAAATGGATTATATGCTGAAAATTAGAAAAGGAGGGGTCAGGATTATTCAATTCAATTCAATTTCATTCAATTATGTGTGTGGCTGTTGGGTGTATTAATTTACATAATATTTAATACGGAGAAAACATAAAAATGGATTTTGAGCTGAAAATTAGAAAAGGAAATAATGCATTTATACATACAGAAGTATATAGTAGTTAAAGAGCGATCAGTTGTTGATACATATTGGGTATTAATCTAAGGTCTGACACCCTCCAAAGAGCCTAATGTAATCTCTTCCAATCAATTAATTAACAGTGCGTATTCGTCGCCATTTGCAAACGCAATGGAAATTAGTGCGAACTCTCACGCGGGTCAGAGCGACCCACAGCCGCGGGCACAAACGACCCGGCCGGCGCTGGTGCGGCGATCTGATTGGCGGAGCGTAGCAAGGAGCGCTGTGATTGGTACGCTGGCGGGTGGCGGGAAAAAACTCGCCTTTGTGCTGACTCCAGCGATTTATTCACCACTATTAGTTATGGTTGGATGAGCGAGCGCCCCCAGTGTGTAGGGATGTGGTAAAACCTCCTTAATAACTGAAGTATCGATGTTTTGTTTTTTTTATTATTGACAACCTCTTTGGAATGGGTGAGTGACTGACTAATGACTATGAAACGAAAGCCAGAAGTTCGAACCCCGTACCTGAGACAAAAATGTTTGTTTCGAGTTTGGGTGTTGTGACCGAAAGTCTCTCATAATTTCTAATTCCCTTCGCTAAATCGTATCTTATTGTACAGTTAGGACTATTTGTATAACTGTTGAAAGTTATTTACCTCAAGTTAATGAAGGCATGTAGGACGTAATAAATAAAATGTTCTTGAATAAAGGACTAAAATAAATCATTTTCTAAGCCGGCATAATTATTTCAGCAGTCAATATTTTGTTTATTGCCGTCATTTTAGAAAATAGTAAGATATTTTTAATCACCAAAATAATAAATGACGTTAAACTGGATTGCACTAGCAATAACATTTATATGTTAGTTAGGTATTAAAATGTATACAAGATGTAGTAATAAAACAAAATACATTTCGTATGAACATCAGATTATTTACAATGTCGATATCGATATGCAACTTTTTTCGATGTAGTCAACCGCATCACTATCTGTGTTTACTATTTTCGAGGTGTATAATGGGACCAGTGGCAGTTGGCAGTTACCGTCTCAATCATCCCACCTTTTACTTACTGCGAGAGCGTGACAGAGCGACTCAGCGTACGTGTCAGAGCGAGACGGGAGATTGGGATTGAAATGAAATGCGCATTCAAATGTACGAATGTTTGGAGCACGATACAGGTATAATGCACTTTATGCGATGGCAATATGGTATATTATTAAGTGTACGTGCTTGTTTTGCGCGGGCAATATTTATCATGTATGTTTTCTTTAGATATGAATGCAAATAGTAATGGCGCATTTTTATTCGCGCTGTTTACATAAAGGGAGCGTCGACTCGGTGCGAGGCGTCGTCGGCGCCATTTTGCGGCGGTACTGTCGGCAGCAGAAGTGGCTCGGACGCCGAGTGCTCTGTGCTCTGTGCTGCCACTCCAGCGCGAGTGGATTTGCGCTAAGTGAGAGTTGGGGAGGATGGCGGATGATGGAGTGCTTAAGAAAGTTACGTGCAGGTTACCAGTATGAGAGTGCAACAGTTTTACAGTTCAATTGTATTGTAAACTAGCTGTCACGACTTTGCATGTGTCACTGTCTTTTTTGGGATAAAGTACCTTAAGGCACATTATAGTAAAACGGTATCAAAATTTTAGTTGGTTGGTCTATACATTAATGTTTTACTGTACATTGTATAGGTTACATCACTATTAAAGAAAATGCTTTTTTATGTTCTGGCATACATTTCTCATCCTGGAATGCGAAGGTGTAGTTATAGAAAGGGCTGCAATCTTTAACATACCGAGGTCACTCCGTGAAGCCTGTGGAGACATCCTACGCTACTAGTCGGAGTAACTCTGGCTAGATTTCAAACTGGCATACAACTCCTAGCATGCAACTCGCCATAGCAGGCGAGTCGCGTTCCGGAATTAACTGACTGGACGGTCGACATTCTATTTGAACTGCACGATTCTTAAAATCAGGATCATTGTAGACATTTAGCCGTACCAAGATAAAAAATGTCTTTAACAATAGGTTTAAATAAATCAGTAGACGTTTATAAGTACGTACACTTGTATAAGTTATCCTTGTGCTAAAAGTATCACTATTTGATGAGTTAGGCCTTGTGGAGTCCACCAAGTTCTTAGGTATAACTTTAGACCCTAAACTTCAATGGGGCCACCACATATCTGTGCTAGCTAAAAAATTAAGTAGCGCAGCTTACGCTGTGGGTAAAATACGCCAACTGACCGACGTTAACACGGCTAGACTGGTTTATTTTGCATATTTTCATAGTTTGATGTGTTACGGAACTTTACTATGGGGTGGTGCTGCTGACATAAATACTATTTTATTCTTCATAAGCGAGCTATAAGATCTATTTACTCGCTTAGTTCCAGATATTCTCTAAGAGAAAAATTCAAAGAAATAGACATAATGACAGTAGCATCACAATTCATCTTCGCTAACCTAATGTATGTTCATAAGAATATAGAGCAATTTACTAAAATTAGTGATACTCATGGCATAAATACTAGGAATAAAAATAACCTTGTATGTCATAAAACTAGACTCCACAAAATCGGCAACTCTTTTAAGGGCTCTGTATACGCTTTTACAATAAACTTCCAAATCACATTAAGGAGCTTAATATCATGCAATTTAAAGCCACTATTAAGCGAAAGTTATGCAATAAAGCATATTATAAAATTTCGGAATATTTGGAAGATCTTAAGGCATGGGAATAGCTTATAATAAATATATGAATACGTTACTATATACGCTAATTGTAAGCAGTTTGGGTATGTCATGCTCGCTTTAATGTCTGTGCTTGCGGCGGCGTCGTGTGCCGGGTCGGTCACTTCCCTGTAACATGGTTGAGGAGGCCGATGGCTGGCACATGCGTCATGCTCGTGAACGGGTGCTGCTTGTGTGGACTGATCTGCTCAAGCTCTTATTGCGTGTTTAGTTGATTTATTCATATAGTTCTTGAAGATCATGCACAAAAAACTATTATATTATGCTAATTATTTTACTTTATGACGTTCCTCATTGGCATAAATTGAGCTGCTCTAACTCAAATAAATAATACTTCAATGTATGTAGTGCTAATATATATTGTAATAAGTTTAGAAAAGAGCAACGTTAGAGTTTCTTGCCCGTTCTTCTCTCGAATCAGCATTCCGAACTGGCGGTAGAGTTAAAATTTGACTGAATCTAAATGATGTTTGACATTTTACTGATTCAATAAATGATTTGATTTGATTTGATTTGATTTAATGAACAGTTTCATAGAGGCAGAGTCTGATTTAAAAAAAAAGAGAATTTAACAAAAACACAAGCATATTGAATCCTAGCTACTATATCCTTTATTCATTATGATAAAAGTGAATCTTTAGTGACACAGAATCTTTAGTAAGTGGTTGACAGACTTCACATACCTTCGAAAATCTTATCCGAGTTCTCAGATAATTAACAAATAATAACACGTAACTTAGATAAGTCAGAAGTGCATGCTCTTGGGCTGGTTTCGAATCTGCGACTTTCATCTCGACAGTCCGTATTAACACAATATTTCTTGCTTCTTTATTAACACAATATTAGTCAGTAAAGGATTATACTTACTTATAATAAATATTTATACTTCCACGCGATTTGAGCCGGAGCAAAAGCTAGTATTTCATGAAAATCAAGCGAAAGATATATGAATCGATATTGGATTGAAGTGGAGGCGGAGACAAAGTGGCAAAATCTTGAACGAGCCTGTCATTACGTGTTCTCGAGTGAGACGAGGCGCGCAATTACGTCATCATTAGGCAAATTATACAATGGCTAGTTATTGCGTCACTGTCTAATAATACCAGGATAATACGAGGTACGTATATTTCGTGGTACTAATACACGCAGGTGGTACTAATTATCTCATACTAGCTGTGCCCGCGAACTTCGTTTCGCCATCAAAAAGCTTTCATACAAACTTTCATCCCCTATTTGGGCCCTTTAGAGGTTGAAATTTAAAGGCAAAACTATAGTACTCAACTATTCTTGAGTGGTAGAGCCACGCTGTAGACAGTTTTGTCTACAGCATGAATGGGCTGGCTCGACCGGATCGTTACCACTGTCTCACAGAAAACCGACGTAAAGTAGCGGCTTGCTGCTGCGTTTCGTACGGTGAGTGAGATAACCGGAAGCCCAAATCCCCTCCCCTTCCCAATCCCTAATTATCCCTTTCCTTTAAGGTCGGCAACGCGCCCATGACTCTTCTGGTGGTGGGCGTACATGGGCGGTGGAGATCACTTACCATCAGGTGACCCACTTGCTCGTTTGCCGGCCTATGCTATAAAAAAAAAAAAAAAAATATTTGTGCCAAAATTTATTGAGATTGGTTCAGCGGTTTAGATTTTTTGTACAAAACTTTCATCTCCATTATAAATCCTTCAAGGGTTGATTTTTGAAAAACATAGTAGCCTATATATCTTATTTTTCTATAAGCTATATTATTGTAAAGTTTCATTAAAATTCATTCAGTAGTTTTTACGTGAAAGAGTAACAAACATCCATCCGTCCATACTTACAAACTTTCGCGTTTATAATATTAGTAGGATAACATACGAGAGGCCGTCTGCGTAGGTACAACCGCTTTGTCCCAGCAACTGTTTCCGAATTGAAAGACATTGAAGTGAAATTACTAGGCCTTATTCTATGTTAAGTCTTAATATATTTCAGGGTGACTAGTGCAGTCCAGTGCCTTGCAATGTTTCGTAATTCAAAGGAAGCATAGCGCTTAACATCACGCGAGCAACCTGCACTCATTCATTCAAGCTAATAAAAAAAGGTTATTTTATGCAGTTTTTATTTGTAGTAATTCTATACGTTATTTCGAATTATTTTCTGTTTTATTTCCCTCTTCATTTACTTACGCCTGCCATATTTCAAGTTTCTAGATCAAGGAATAGTCGCATAAAGGTTTTGGAGAATAACTTCCATCTTAGCCTTTTATCGTCAACTGTTGGGCGCAGGCCTTCACAAGTAAATGCCAATCATCCCGTTTTAGGGCAGTTCTCATCAATCATTGGTGAATGAGTTTGAAAGTATCAGAATATGTGACATAAACGGTTGTAGGTATCCTTTAAATGTCTTGACTTAGATGGACGACAGACATACACCTTCATACCTGATATGATACCTCTACCCATTCTCGAGAAAAGGTGTCTTGACAAACGGACAGCCAGGCAGACGGACGGTCAACAAATTGATCTTATGGGTAAAAGGTCAGCAAATTTTTTTTGAGGTACGTAATCCGAAAACATACAAATAAACTAAACTATAGCAGTATTATTTATGATCTATCACATTATTTACATCATCTCCTTTTACCGTATTATACTTGCCACTTGGGGTTAAAAATCGTTCAGGTTCTAGGTTCAAAACCAACATCAATCAATCACAATTCGTGTTTGAGTTTTACATTAAAAAAAATCACACGTGAGTTGCCCGTAATTGGATTTTATTTTAATAATATAGATCGACAAATGAGCAAATAGGTCACATGATGGTAAGTGATTTCCACCGCCCAATTACGCCCCCAATACCAAAAGAAACACAGGTGCGTTGCCGACCTCAAGGACCTAGAGGGATATTTAAGGGATTGGAAAAGGGACATTTTGGTCTCCGGATATTTCACATATAAAACGCAGCAGAAAGCCGCTGCATTACGTCAGTTTTCTCCGAGTTGAGTAGCATGAATGGGCCGGCATTATTTTGCGATAAGCGTAGCGGACTGATGGTGTAGTAATTACACCCATATCTATCCTTTCGAATATACAGGCATAAGCTTATGTATGTATGTGTTCATGATCTAAATAATACATACATACGGACTCACGCCTGTAATCCCCGAAGGGGTAGGCAGAGGTATGAGACTTCAGCTCAGCAGTCGTACTGCGTAAGCAATACAACTGCGCCAACGAGGCAGTCAATCGAAAATAGTAATTAAGATAACAGACCATTCAAAGAATTTAGCTTAGCGCCAGCGTAGGTACTACCTAATGCTGAGAATCGTGAGATCCCGGGTTCACTTCCCACGTCGGGAAATTACAATTAATATTTGTGTTATCGATTCAATAAATTACAGATGAATTCCCTTGATTACAATTTGTGTCCGCTATGGCGTTCGGCTCGGACCCTATCACATTAAGGGACGGAAATAAGCTAGGGTAAACGTTAGTGCAGCACCAAATGCACCGCTGCCTACCTCTTCGGGTAAAAAGGCATGAACATATGTATGTATATAGAATATTGATTAACTTCGCAACATTGGTTGTTCTGCTCTCACGTGATGTACATTTAATCAGGTAATGCAAGTCCCGTATTGCGGCACCTCCATCACAACCCCATCAACCCTCTCCAAACCTCTTATGTTTTTTGTACTGTGCATTCAATTTGACATAATGTGCCAGTGTGGAGGGTAGAATAAGCAAAAATTAATCATTTGAATTTCACTTGCAAATTATAAGGGGTTCACGCGTTCGGTTTTAGTTGTTCAACTGCTAAATCGTAAACGATTTGAAGCGTCTGAACGGACTTTCAATTGAGTTAATGAACGAAATTCTTAGATTTGATGATTTAAGTCAGCTGATAAAATAACATCGAACCGTGTGCACACGCTTTTATAGTTTGTTTCTAATGATACATAATAATTATGAAATATATGATAATTATGAAATATTACTGTATTCATGTAAGCCGGTTTTATTTATTTAGAGGTTTCATTTGTTAGCCTTATTAGTAACCACATAAAATTCCCTCATGGGTTTAGTTGCCGTACACTTTTGCTGATATCTGTGAGATCCTGGATTCCATTCCCAGGTAAGAAAATAAATAAATAAACACCTAACAGTCACACACATAGTTCTGATCTCACAGAAAGATACGAGTCTTGTGTCGTGGGTAACTACGAGAGACTTTCGGTCTCACAACACCCAAACCCCGAAACAAATATTTGTGGACCACACAAACATTTGTCTCGGTGCGGGAATCGAACCCACGACCTCTCGCTTCACAGCCGGCTACCCGGCCGCCACGGAGGCTGTCAATAATAATTAAATAATTCGAAAAAAATAATTATAAAACATAAAGGTTTAATATTTCTCGGGTATTCAATTTATGGATTTTTTTTCTGAGTGGTGGAGTCAGCCACGGTGTTTGTTTAGAGACTTCCCATCATACGCAAAGCAACAGCAGGCTGCTACTTCATATCAGATTTCTGTAAGACACACTGTCTTATACCAATACACCGATGTATGATGGAACATACCCGTCCAGGTTATTCCTTCTGTAAATTAGCAGTGTTAAAAACATGTTGCGCCGACGCAACTTGGAGTGTGCTAAGGGCAGGTGGGAGATGAGTTAGTATGTCGATGGTGTAACGCGAACTTAATAAACAAATAAATGACTTGTACCTATAGATGCATTGGCAGGTAACACAGAATATTGGATTATTTCCAAAGAAAGAAACGTCTCATGGAACTAACCACCAAAAAACGTAATTATTAAGCCTTAGCATAGACTAAGATCATCTAGAGGTTAGATATACGTGTCTAAGGAATGACATTTAGCAGTTACGAAAATGAGAAAGAATCTCATCCATGCTAACGATTCCGCATTTCTAATTTATTGTCCAATTTGTGAGTATTGTTAATTATATGGTATGAACTCTATACAGTATAGCAGTGGTAGGGAGTAGGTATCTGCCCCCCGTGGGAGGTTCACCCACGCACAGATCGTGCACAATTTGCAAGTGAAAGCGACAAAGTGGCCTGGCGGAGGCGCGCCGCGCGTCACCGACTCGCTCCACTCATTAGCAACTTGTCCAAACTTGTTATAAGTTACACCGCTCCGCTCCCGCGCCCGCTCCCGTCTCCGCTCCCGCCACCGCCTCCGCTCCCGCCGCTGATTGACTCGCTCGTTACACGCCGATGTAAAAACTAATTCGGCTACATTGTGTCGGCAGGGCTGTCCGCTCGGCTCCCGTTGTTCTATTATGATTTTATTCATTACGCGACCGATCCATTGTTAAATAATAATGAGCCGGTGCTATGAGCTATTGTATTTGCACAATATTATGGATATTAATTTGGAGATTGTTTATATTTTCATTCATGAATGGTTCAAAAGATAGGGGTTTTTAAAGGTAAAACAGACAGACGGCCAAGCCCTATTGGTAGGGTACCCTAAAAACGAGATTTTACAATGAAACTAAGTAAGTACATATACAATAATATGTCACAAACAGCCTTACATGAAAACTATCTTAGCACTACTTAGTTAAAATACTGTTTACGTCTCTTTCTATCCACTTTATAAATCGCGTTGTCAGAGAAAGATAAAAGAGTGTTGAACTAAGCAATGCTTAAGTAACGTTTATAAGTAAGGCACAATATCTCCTCAATATCAGATAAAACCATCATTAGAACATTCAAACTTCCATACTCATTAAACCGTACATGAACAGAACATCGTTTACATTATTAGTAGCATCAATCAGTTTGCAGAGATCACGTAATCTTGTCACAACTTCCCTAACAACGCATTAATCACAATCTAAGTTCGTGCCTATATCGGCGGCGGTCGATCTGCGCCGTCCAAATGAATCTAATTAACAACATGGATAGCCCGCGGCGTCGCCCGCCGTCGCGTCGTCACAGCGCCATCACGTGCCCGTCGTGCCGTTGTCACTTCTGCCAAATTATTTTATATCCTAATATATTGACGATCATTTTATTCTCTCATCCCGTCCATGTATAGGGTGGTCTAAGATTTTATTACCTGTTATATTTTTTATATGGTTGGTAGGTTAGCTAGGCTAGGGATATTCCTGCCAGTGAGTTCCACGACACATCTGCTTACTTTTAAAACCTTTACAGATTTAATGTTAATTTACCCAACTCCTTCCTGCCCTTGTCCCGATTTCCATATCCTGTTAGTCCGTGAATCCCTACATTAAGGATCCCCTCCCTCTTCCCCTGTTTGTTGATGTGCTTCCTGCCAGCTTATAGCGCGGCGGTTATTCCAAAGTTCCCTTAATTTTAGGTTAATCTTATTAAAGACAAATGTTCTGTAATTGACCTGTCATAAGCGCTTTCTTAGCCTACATGATAAATATAGATTTTGATTTTGAATTTTAAATACTGTAAGTACTATAAAAAATGGCTAAATCCCTTCAAAATTCATTGCAAAATATTTCGCGCTAATATTTAGTAGGAAGTATGTACTGTTGGTATCAGAGTTATAACGGCCAACCACACCTGCATGTGGTACACTCTGCTGATTAATGGACGAGGCCATGACGAACCTTACAGTTCCGGAACGTGGGGGGCTAGACGGTGGGTCGCCCCACATAACATCAAATCGACACATCATGATGGGAAGGTGGACCCTGGCATTAAACCGGCATAACGCAAAAGAAAAGTATCCGAGCTATAATTGCGTAGTGTAGCACCCTGTATAGATTGATTGCGGGTATCGCAGGCGGGGCGAGGTGCGCGGGTGTCGGGAGGAGGGGGGGCGGGTGCGTCTCGTTAGTGGCGCTATAATGAGCACCGCGCGACACCGCTCCACACCGCTCCACGCCGCACAGCTACTCCGAAACACCACCTCGAACCACCGACGCACCACTTATTGAATTCATCTAATATTACCGCATTGTGATATTGAGTGTCACGAGCTTTGACGTTTTATGCCTTATAGTAATATATACATAGGCACTGGAGAGCGACTCTACAGTAAATTTCGACAAATTATGAAACGATCACCTGATAGTAAGTGATCTCCACCGCCCATGTACAACACCAGAAGAATCGTGGGCGCGTTCCCGATCTTAAAGGAAAGCGATAACTAAAGGATTGGGAGGGGAGAGGGATTTGAGCCTCCGTATATCTCACTCACCGTACGAAATGCAGCAGCAAGCCGCTACTTTATATTGGTTTTCTGCAAGACAGTGGTAACGACCTGGTTGAGCCTGCCCACTAATGTAGATAAAATTGTCTACAGTGTGCCTCTGCCACTCAAATTTTCAGTAATGTTAGTGACTTTAATGTCCTTCACACAACAGTTCTTCCACACTGCTTCTGCGACAATGCCTAGAAATACTCTAGCAATGAGAGCTAGCAACTATTACAGTATTTACTTTCTATTTGATAGTGTATTTCCAGTGAGATGTAAAGGGAAGATTATATTCGGTAGACTGTCCCAGTGGCGCAATGGTAATGAGTATGCGGTACGAGATCTCGGGCCCGATTCCCGGGTCGGGAAAATTGATATTGGGTTTTTCTATCACAAAATACTTGGTATTAGCCCGGAGTCTGGTATTGTGCCTGATATGGTGATAGGTTCGCCCCCTATCACATCATGGTACATGAGCTCATCGAAATGTGGGTGTACTAGTTACGCCTCTGCGTATCCCTTCGAGGAATATAGACATGAGTGCGTATGTATATTCGGTACATTCTTTGACCTAATTACTTAATAAAATATTTGAACTTGGTAATGTTAAATAACTTTCGAAATACTATACCTAATAGTCTTGCTAATGTAAAAATGACGAGTTTGGATGTTTGTGTGTTTTTGAATTTGGATGTTCGTTAATTAATCAAGCCATAACGGATATGGAATAATATGGAATGCCTACACAGGGAGACCATAACTTGGAACTTTTTATCCCCGAAAAGATATTTACACGGGTGAAGCTGCGAGGAAAAGATAGTGATATATCAGTCTATGTCATATTCTAGTCCATGTAGCTTCTAACGAGAGGTCACTTGTCCACTATATTTTTAATAATTTGTTTTTTATTTGTTCATAGATAATTTTGTAAGAGGCGGAGTTTAGATGATAAATTAATAGTTTAAAAGCATTTTTATAAATGTACATTTCAATGTTATCTGTTACATATCGCATTAAACAGCCAATCTATGATGTACTTATTACCGCCCTAAAATACCGTGTTTTGACACCGTGATTAATTTGTATTTAGTTATTGAAATAAAACCAATTTAAACGGATTTTATCTCGGTTTTTTATTAATTTTGATTCCGACGTTTCGACGTTCGACGTTTTTCAGCCTTCGTGGTCACGGGGTGGACTTCGAAACGTCGGGATGAAAATTAATAAAAAACCGCGATAAAATCCATTTAAATTAGTTTTATTTCAATGAGTAATATTCGCATAAACGTAAGAAATCATTTGTATTTAGTTTTCATAATGCCGCATTCACAGATCTCAATCAAACTTATTTTTGTATCTCGTAATGAAATAAATCATTTTATGTTTTCTGCAACGGCTCATATAGCTTTAAACTGACTCTGGATGTGTACATCGAATTCTTAGAAATGATCTAACGACAAAGTTATGACGTTTAATTGTAAAACAGGCCATATACTGCAAAATGCTTCTGCAGTTGTGTAAGATTAGGGCAATAGATTAGATTTCCCCCGACTTTATGTAGCACGCGGTGCAACAGGGAAATTGGTTTAAGTTGGCTGGCGCGGCGACGCGGTCGGCTGGTGTGGAGGCTGCATTGAGTGATCCATTACTATACTTACGTTTAGTTACACTGCACTTAGGTATTCAGGACACATTTTAACATTATCGATAAATAGCAGATGAAAACAAAAAGAGGTGATGAAGTGGTGCTATACTTATGGTAAAAAAAAACTGAAACTTTTAAAACGAGTCCATAAATGAAGACTACAATGTTAAAAACCATATTATTGTCCTACGTATAAATTATTTACTTAACATTATGATTTATACTTAAATTAATAATGAGATTACATTATGATTTATACTTGTAATTGATATTACAAGCATAAAAATATTATAAAATAAATATAGTACAGTTACAGCCTATCACTCTATAATTTCTCACAGGCAACCACAAGTTGGAGACAATAGTAGAAAACAAGGATGGCAATCTAGATAGAGTACATACATATTGTAGATAGCTGAGTGAGAGTGGGACTGAATTGAGTAAATTATAGGTTCTATCACTATTAGAGACTTGGCAATAAGTTTATACAATATAACATGTATTAATATTTTACAAAGTACCTTTCTGCTAAACTTTACTTGCTAGGTATCAATTCTTAAATTTGAATGAAAGTTGGAGGTTCAAAACCAGCCTCAAGATCACAAACCTGTAACATTTTTAAGTTACGTGCGTATTCATTGTTAATTCATGGACCATTAAGTTAACGATTTATGGTTAATAGATAGTTATAAAGTTATGTAATTAAGTTATGATACTGTTTGTTTTCCAAATTAAAAGTAACCTATACAAATGGGAAGTTCTCCATAGGAATTTCAGAGGTATATGAAATCTGCCAACACGACTTAGGCCAGCGTGGTGGACTAGAGCTTAAATCCATCTTATTGAATAGAGGCTCCTGCCCAGCAGGGGGGCGTATATACTAAAACGGTTGATAATTAATGTCATATATAATAAAGTAAATATATATTAGTCAATAATGATAGTGCATTATGTGATATAACTCGGAAAAATATGTAATCACGAAAATTAAACTAAGTAATTTCTACACATCACCTTTAAACTGTATTTTTTTACCTGAGCACGGCAAAGTGACTGCACTCCACTTGATGGTAAGCGCAGTGCAGTCAAAAAAAAAACAGTGACCACCAACAATCAATGCGTTTATCGGTCGTCACCAGAATCATGCCGGCCTATATAAATGCTTCCTCACACTCCAAAGATAGAAGAAGCAAATCGATGGGCCTGCGACAGGACAGACGGATGATTGATGCAGGCACAGGGATACAAGGATGTACCCCTATAATCACCCAAACAACCATCAAGTCATGTCGCAAGCCCCTCGGGAAAACCGGATATACACTGACTGATCCTGGAACGTCATCCCAACAAGGTGTGTGGTTTATGACAGGTTTTAACACCATGTATGCGGTGGTCGCTTTGCGGGCTGATATGAATATCCTACCACCAGCTAATTAATTCTGATTGGCTTATTTGTGCTATCTATCCGGAGAATCAATCTTAGCTTGATTAATAACATTGGCCTTAAGTACGTAAGAACTTGTCACTATGGTCTGAATCGCGTCACGCCGTGCTATCCTTCCATCTCGGTCGTGTACCTCAAATCACGTCTTTCTATAATCGTATTCAAATTCAATGACAGTATTTCATGCATTTTTACTCAACGTTAAAAAAGGAGGAGGTTATCAATTCACCTATCTTTTTCCCCTGTTTGTCAGAATACCTAAAGGAGTTGCCGTCGGCTCAGTGCAGCATTTCTTTGTACGTTTTTAGATATAAATTGTTTTATCATTCTCATGTGCATCATTTTTTTTTTATTCCAATGGCCGGCTAATTAGTTCTTATTAACTACTTCTTTGTATTTAATACTTTAGGCATTTAATACGTCATTTATTTTAATTTGACATTCAACATTTACTGCATAGTACATAATACATTTTTGGTTAACAGTATTTATATATTTTTACTTTGTATACTGTAATTCAATTGCGTACCAACTGAAAAGATTTTAAATCAATTCACTGAGCAGACGTCTACACAGTTCAAATGTAATTAACATTGATTCACAGTTAAATGCCCCTTAAGCTGTTACATTTACAAGCGTTGGCTGTTAATTTGTAATTAGTGTACCATTGTGACCGGTCGGTAACCGTTGGGTACGCTCGGCCATGTTCGCCGCCGCTCGGCCGCTCTCCGCTTGATAATGACCAATCAATGTAATTAGCGTTCGCTAGCACTCGGACGTTTAATTTTGAAAATGGAACGGGCGAGAGCCAATGGAGCGCGGTATGGTGTGCGCGGCCGACGTGATTGGCCGGCGTACCTCCCCGCGACTAATTATTGGCTGATGTAAAACAATCGCGGCGGTTTGATTGCAGCGTGCGTGCTAATATGGCGGCACGTCGGCATTGTTCCTTGATTGCCAGTTGTAATGGCGGCACGTCGGATCACGGCCGCGGCCTGCTGGACATATAACTGGACCAAACTTCTGCAGATAATGGTGAGTGACCATATTTATCTCATAGTTGATGTAATTATGCATAAATAGCTTATACATATATTGTAGTACGTAGAGCCGTAGTTATAATAACTGTAGTGTAACTGCATTATTTACGCAGCAAGGATCTAAGAAGCTATTTAAAATGTTTTTATCTAAGACTAAGCTCGCCGCTATATCTGCGTGACCAACCTATTCCATGATAAAAAATAGTCTATAACCGTCTCCAAAATTCATCAAAATCGGTTCAGCGATTTAGGCGGGAAAACGCAACAAATAAACTCATTTTGACATTAATTATATTTCATGTTTCACCAATGTCCTAAGTTTAAAAGTAATATCTACAGCAAAAAGGAAAAATTACAAATTCTTTTATTATTTCAAAACGCCAATTGTGCTGTCAATCTTTACCTGTGTTATTTCAATGTCCATTGTTCGAAAAATGTTTGTGTGATCCGCAAATATTTGTTTCAAGTCTTGGTGTAGTAAGACCGAAAGTCTCCCATAGTTCCTGATATCCACGACACAAGACTCGTATCTTAATGTGGGGCCAGGGCTATGTGTCTGACTGTTAGATGTATTTATTTTTAAATTGGCATTAAACGACCTGAAAATCTATTTTCTATTTTACTAATCTATATCCATAAATTAGGATTGAGTTTTGTATCCTGTAGTTTCTATAAATCCTTCCTTTTTGTATCATACGCACTCACGCCTGTAATTCCCGAAAGGGTAGGCAGAGGTGTAACTAGTACACTCACACTTCGTCGAGAGTATTTCCGTTCCATGATGTTATAGTTAGGGGGGACCCTATCGCCGTACTTATCGCTAGACTTCGGGCTTTTATGTATTGTTATTCCTATTAATTTAAAATAGTAATTATTATTTTCATTTACAATAATTATTTTTTATGCATGCTACGGCTTTTGAAGATAATGAATTTATCGTGTAAGTTATTTGAATGTTTTCCTATTATTAAGCTATAATGTAATTACCTCCCACTGAATATCCCAAAGAAAAATAAATATGTTAGCAAAAGAACATTTGGGTCACTTGGTGTTAAGTGATCTCCACCGCCTATGAATATCCTTACCAGAAGAATTATAGATGCATTGCCGACTGAATGGGATTGGAAAGGGCTGGGTGGATTTGGGCCTCTAGCAATTTACTCACCGGTTTTCTGTGAGAAAGTAGACCAATTTATCTCTAAACAAAAGTGTCTACAGCGTGGTCATTATATGTAACCCACAAAATGATAGGCAAATAGATTTTCCTGTCAGATCCAGGTTTTTACGAAATAAAACTTAGTTTAGGGTTTGTTTGTATCAGTAGTAACTGCCGCCGTCAAATAACCTTAATAATTTTCAATAAGCCATTCCTCAGAATTCAATTATTTCTCAGATATGTTATTAAGCTTATTTCTGTGCCCAGTAACGGAGCTTAAATATCTGATTCTAAGTGTGTAAACAATGAAATGGCTAGAAATGACTTATTGAGAATTAAAGATAATTAACGTCTCTGGGCAGTAGGTAATTCATAATTTATTTTAAATACCTGTCAAATAAACCAAACTTTACCCAAAAAGATTTAAAAAATTCTTTGGCTGGAGATCATGTAAACTTTTCTTTGTTTTTAATGCATTAACCATGATTTTCGCAAGCCAATCTTGTGCCATATTTAATGTAGTTTTGCTCATAAAAAAATTCAACACTACAAATGATTATAACGTTGTTCTATTATTGCTTTTTTCTTTAACCACTATTACAAAGTAAAGCAAATTATCTACATTAATTATATTTCACAATCATTCTGTTCTTATTTGTTCTCTACAATCATTTAAATCTTATAATATTTCACTCTGCGGTACAATATTTTTTTTTAACTCTTATTTAGTAAGTTAATTTCGCGATTAGCATACTCGTAGGTAATCCTTCATTAATTTAGATTCTGTATATTTTATTGATCATGTATCCCATAAACAATCGGGACTTTAAATTATTTAATAGTAGGTACAATATTTCGAGATTGATAACTCAACAAATAAAGATTTAGCTAAAAACATCAAAGAAATATGCACAAACATTTTAAATTGAGACGACCTCATAGATATAAAGTATTTTCATATTAAGTCCCTCGTATTAAGGCTTACAAATATACAAATAAGTTATTACAATTTTTACATTTACATTTTACTTTTACTTTTACATTTTAGTTACAAAAAAAACTCACAGGTTTCACTCAAAACAAAAAAGAAGAAAAATATCAAAAGATTTTTAATAAATATTTTTCATAAGTTTTGAAATTCATCAGCGTTATTCCAAAGATCATTCAGGCACAAACACCAACATTTCCATCAATATTTATTCGCTGGTGGCGATGCGTACGTCGCCTGTCGAAGCCTATCATATACATTTATGGAATTCATTAAGAATCATAAAGGAGATGAGACGCACCTCGCGATCCCCTCGGCGCGGCAACCCTGCCACCCGCGGGGTGGCGCGGCGAGGTGGTGGCCGGGTGGGGTGAACCGGCTCGCCACGCCCCGCAACTTAGGTTTTTTAATCAACCGCCCTCTGTCATTAGTATGCCGTATAATGGAGAGCGGTCACACACACACACGCATGCACCCGCACACGTACAGCGCCGTCGGTACACCGACGCGATAATACAAACGCACACATATACTGTACACATATATGGAAAATTATGAAGGTACATGGCCATAGGGATAAAAAATACTTTATCAAGTCCGTTAAAAATAACACAGATACACTTTGATATGTAATGTATTAAAAATAATTGAAAAGAAAATTGATTGATTCAACCTAATACTAGTTATTAATTACATAAAGTAGGTAAAGTAAAACAAAATTTAAGGTTTTAGCGTGTTTATCACTTATTAAATAAAAAATAAGGCCAACTTGCATGACGATCCATAAATAATATTTAATCTAAACATGTTTAAAAATGTCAAATTTCCATACAATTTGATGTTACTTAAACAGGTTTATATCCTTGACAAACGAATAGGTCCGATTTGACAGTTATCAACTCCTATAATACTGTCAAAGTTTATGAGAATTTTATCGGACCTATTGTCGAAAGAATAGTGATTAAATATGATTTAAGGATCTTTGTTCAAGTCGCCTTAACACAGCAAAATACAATATTATCACGTAGAAAACTTAATGGGTATATGTGTAGAAGTATGAGAACTTATATCAAAATGGTACTTCCTACATTAGCTGTTTAATTGGCGTTATTTGGCGGCTAAAGTTTAAACGGACATTGAAATAAAATAGTTTATTAACCTTGTAGGCAATTACAAAAGCGCTTATGACAAGTCACTACAAAAATAAAAGAAACAGAAGTATAAAAATAAATATCAACTAATGTTTAACATAGCATCATCAAATGTAATGTGATCATTGTGAAATAGGGACTTAGATGAGTGTTAAAGTGCCTATATAATCTCTAAATACTCATAAATCTTTTTAGCCATTAAATATGTTTTAAAAACATCCAGTCCTATGAGTATTTTCATTAATAACCATGTTTAGTGGTTAATTACGATTAAGGACCGACATGCAAGTCAGTCTTAATATTATACCAACGTATTTCCCAAATTAACTTGATGAAGATGACTTATTGTCATGTTTCATAATCTGGCAATACTTATTTATGTGACAAAATGTATAATTTTTTATTTAATTTATAACTAGCACTTTTACTAATATATGATTGAAATAAGTTCGGTGAAATTTGGGTGGACTGATTACATCTCTGCCTACCCCTTCGGGGAATACAGGCGTGAGTGCATCTATGTAAAATATTTTTCTACCAAAGTTTAAAATATTCATTGAATTTCTCTACAGTGTGTTGTGTCTGTACCACAAATGACTAGTAACAAAAAGCTCTCTAAACACAGCTTGCGTCAAACGTAAAGTTGGAAAATAGCCGCATATAGTTCATGGAGGAAAGTGCAAAATACCCATAAACGAGAATGTGGCCCACAGGTTGCTTGCAGTTCCAATGGGCGAGCAATTATGCACCCTTGGGGAGGGTGGGGTGTGGGTGCGCCCTCCTACTCGATGCAAAGTGTTGAATGTTGCGGCTACAGTGACGTAGGGTTGACGAACGACTAGTGTTTTATCAATTTTTATGGCAGAGGCCAGCAAACGAGCAAGTAGGTTACCTGATGGTAAGTGATTTCCACTTCCCTTGAACATCAATACCAGAGGAATCATGGATGCATTGACGACCTCAAAGTAAAGTGATAATTAAGAGAGTGGGTCGGGATTGGGGCCTCCGGATATCTCACTTACCGTATGAAACGCCACAGCAAGCTGTACTTTACGTCGATTTTCTCTGAAATAGTGGTATCAATCCGGTCGAGCCGGACCATTTATGCTGTGGACAAAACTGTCATCAGCTTGGCTCTGTAACGTGTAACTCTTCGTTTGAAATAATAAATCACTATACTCGCAGGTCGGGTCCGATGTTCAAAACGTGCTATAAGTTAAAGTGTTAACTTGTTCGGCTTCTCTCCGAGTAGTTGTTACTTGGAGAATAGTTCAATTATAAACAGTTACTTATTCAAAGATAATATTAATGAATAAGCCGTAGCCGCAGCCGTAGGTTAATAATTATGTAGCTCGAATACAATTATGTGGATATTTATAAGGTATTTTAATGACACAATGAGATGTTTTTACCCTAATTACACTATATACTACTACTATATTACTTGAATGATCATACATTAAAGATACTATGTAAATTGAACAGTTAATTCAATTTGATTTTGCAATTATTTTGACTCAAACTCGAATGCTTTAGCATCGTTGAGTTATGAATAAAGTTTTATAAACAGTTTTTTTGTTACGGTTAGAGATTATTCATAAGCATTGTAGTCATAAATACAGGTTTCGTGTTTTAAATCAAGCTTTAGATAATTTCCTGTGTATGTTTGTGTAACTTTTACAAAACCGAACTAATTTAACTGTTCAAAGCTCCACTACATTCCTTATCCTGGCACACAAATAGTCTAGTAAAAATGAAATTTGTGACATTGTCAAGTAAACACAAATTTGTGACAATCTCAATGGAGTTTTATTTTTAACTTATAGACAAAAAACTAACCTTATTCAACCGTATATATGTGACGTCATCACACGTTTTTTCGTTTTTATTATTTTTCTCCGAAATTAACTAACAATAAAAAACATAAAAAATATAATCGAATTTAGGATAGCAAAATAAAGAAACGGTATTTTGGTTTAGACACGTTAGGTTTTTGAAATGTTGTCAATTAAGAGATTGTGTTCACAATTATTGAGATTTAAAAAAAATGCATAGAAGATTTGCCTGTAGATTACGATTATCACCCGGAACCCTGCCACCAAAGTTCATGTAAGCCAAGTTCGGCATGGCCATGCATCTTGACACAAAGCACTGAAATTCGGCATGTTTACTCGTGCAGTAAAGCACGAATAATACGACAATGGGACACCTATAATATTTCTTACCAGGTTTATCACGTAATCATTATTCGGGTTGCAATATAAGCAACTCTATTATAGTTATACAATTTATAATCAAACAAGTAACAAACGTACAGCTAGATAGATAAATAAGAGAAGATAAGATAAATAGTAAAATGCTGAAATCAGTTTTGAACTGGGATAAGAAATTAAGATATGTAAATACCTAACACCTTAACACTACCTTAACACTTTGGCGCTGACTATGTAATTAAGGCACCGCATAGATTGGCGATAGTCAAAGAAACAATCTCACATCCGTATCCTGGAAAGGGTATGTACAAGTACAACTAATCGCTTCGCCCATGGATATTTAAGTCCCATATTGTGATAGTCGGTGTACAAGGTGGTAGGTCCCTCGTATGCGAGAGGCCGTCTGGATTGGTACCACCGCTTTATCTGTTTCTGCCACCAGGCAACAGTGTGTAAGCACTGTTGTGTCTCGGTTTGAAAGACATTGAAGCCAGTGAAATTACTGGGCATTATGAGACTTAAAATGTTATGTCCCGGGGTGACGAGAGCAGTTCAGTGCCATGCAGTGCTTTGTTATTCAAAGTTTTGTGTGCTGTTGCTTCTGTTCATGAGCAGGCTTGGCGCTAACTAACAGGCGAGCGCCTTGCTCGTCTTGTCATTCAATCAAATAAGAAAAAATAGTCAAAGATTAATAAGTTTACATCTCAAATCAAAATTACTTATAAAGTACCTTGCCTTTATACGGTGGCGTGGTGGATAGTTAAAGCGTGATCTTATAATATACTTGATGTAAACTCGGGCGGGTCGGTGATTGACAAATTGGTGAATAGATTTTTTGATTTCATAAGGCACGTTGTGAGGCGGATCAGGCGATAGCGACAAGTTCGCTTTCGTTTCATAGATTAATTTAGGAGATACGGTGTTATAGGCAGACACTGAGATAGACAGATGGAATGAAATACAGACATAGCAGTTCACAGTGTATGGGTGACTATGGCAGGTTTTAACACCATGTATGGTCGCTATCTGGGCGGATATGAATATCCTACCACCAGCACAATATTATTGATCTTTACGTCAGAAATATTTAGATTTTGGCAAATGTAATTATAAGACAAACACATGCGTCACCTCAGTGAATGCCGACCGTGACTGGTTCGACGTGATCACAGGTTGAGTTTCCTTTCGTTATGAAAACCGTTGTTGGGACGCGGCACCACCAGGTCGAGTATTAATAAATGTTTTCGATGTTTTTCGATTAGTTGTCGATTCACTGCCATAAGCAGAAATTTATCAGCGATATTTCTTTATTTATCCGAATCTATGGTATAAACATATTATATTATGATTTATTGTATAGAACATAATATTATACTAATGCAGTTTAAACAATAAAATAATAAATAAATACACTAGTCACACGAGTCCTGACCCCACAGTAAGATACGAATCTTGTATCTTGGGTATCTGGAACTGCGAGAGAGCGGGCCTGTAGCCAGCTGTGAAGTGAGACGCCTGGGGTTCGATTTCCGCACCGAGACAAATGCTTGTATGATCCACAAATATTTTTATTGGGATTGAGTGTTTTCTCCTCAGAGAGATTGACGTCAGGTAAGCGGCCGGTCGTAAAAATTACAAGCCAAATCTATCTGTAGCTTATTACGCTGACCCCACTGCGATTGTGATGAGAATGGATGAGGACGAGGTGGAAGAAAAAGAGAATTTGAAATTGGAAAATCAGTTATGAAATTAATTGAAATTTCTAGAATTCTTGGGTGACTGAAGACCTAAGTTAGTTTACTAAGTGGTAAGGTCTCTCGTATGTTTTCTTATAGTAGAAGCCTATCTGCCAAATACGACAACTGATAGTAAGTGATCTCCACCATCAATAAAGATCCACAATACCCAATGAATAATAAACGCGTCGCCGACCTTAACGGAAAGAGGCAATTAAGGGATTGGGAGTAAGAAGGGGTATTGGGCCTCCGGAATCTTACTCCCCGTACGAAACGCCACAGCAAGCTGCTAACAATCCCGTCTAGTCGGCCCATTTATTCTGTAGACAAAACTGTCTACAGAATGGCTCTGCCATTAGTATTCAGTGATTTTTAGGACTTACGGACCCATAAATATTTGTGGATTACACGAACATTTGTCTCGGTGCGGGAATCGAACCCACGGCCTTTCACTTCGCAGCGAGCTACTCGCCCACTTCGCCACGAAGGCTGTCAAAGCTCTTAAAGGTGGTTCAAATATTTTCATTGCATTAATTTTCTTATACTAATATATTCTTTTGTATTGTATCCTGTCATAGATGCAGGCTATATAATGCGATATCATTCATAGATTTTCTGATACAATCAAGGTAAAACTAAGCTAAGCCGTCGGCCCTGGTTACAAACCATACCAAATAAAGTATTAACCCAATTGAGATTAACAGGTCGCTTGACATAATATGATAACATAAGGTCGTTAAATATTGTCTTATTATTATTATAAGCACACGCTCGTATCCTTAAAAGGGTCGGTATACCGAGATTATTTCCATCTTATAATGTGTCAAGGGGCGAACCTGATCCTATAAATTTCAATCACGGACATCTCAACTGCATTTCCAAGTGAGAACATACGATGATGAATTACAAGCACTGTACGGATCTCCAGAACTGCAGCCAATATATTCATACATTAATAAAGATATAATATATGTATTCAATATGGGTACACTACAATAATACGACAAACTTTATTCCGACAGTCACAAATACGAATTTCAAAATACCGATTTTCATAATTCCGAATGGTTTAAAATTCTGAATATAACAACTCCGATGTATAATTTAGCCTATTTTTATCATTCCAAAATTTCAATATTCCTAACGTATATTAACGTAACGTAATTAAGATTCTCAAAATACCGAGTTTCAGTAGATCGTATAACAAAAAGTCCGAAGTAATGACAATTCAAAACATCAAAAATACAAATTCCGACTATTAAAATACCTATTAATTAAAATTGCGAAATTAAACCGCCTTGTAAAACTGAATAGAAAGACAAATAAATAACAACACATACATAATACACATAATTGCTTGTCGAAGTATAATAGTATGAGGAGGTAGAATTAAAAAACTAATGTCAAATGCGTTTTAAAAATATTTTCTTTCCAATAAAATATTTTGTTCGCTGGTCACAATTCTAACCTAATCCAAATGATTTACCAACAATAGAGAGGATCTGGCGCTCGGCGGCCGCTGCCGCGGCACGCTCGCTGCGCTCGCTCGCCTTCGCGCTTTAATGGTCACAGTTCTAACCTAACTTAACCCAAATGTATGTCATGATTTTACTAGATATCCGGAGGCCAAAATCCCCCTCCCCTTCCCAATCCATTTGTCTCAGTGCGGGGATCGAACCCAAGGCCTCTCGTTTCGCAACCGGCTACTCGCCCACTGCGCCACGGTGGTTGTCTTTTTCTGACCTCTACTAAAAAAATGTATTCAGACGATAATATTTCGGTTCTAGTTATCGTTAGTTTTCTTAGACTGATATATTATTACTTACACATCAATTTCATCATCATCATCATCATCATCATCAGCCACAAGACGTCCACTGTTGAACCTAGGCTTCCTCCAAAGATTTCCAGACCGACCTGTTGGAAGCGGCCTGCATCTAGCGACTTCCTGCGACCTTTATCAGGTCCTCTGTCCACCGTGTAGGCGGACGTCCAACGTTGCGCTTGCCAGTACGTGGCCTCCATTCTAGAACCTATCTGCCCCATCGGTTATCGGTTCTGCGAGCTATGTGGCCTTATGCACCAATTTACTTAATACAAAATACCGTGCATAAACACAATACAAAAAAACAGAACGATATTTTACTATAACTACCTCATACTCACACATACGTGAGATTTCTGTAAAGTCTTAGAGGTAGGCGGACTCATAGCCGGGCGGACAGGCGGACGGACGGGCGGTGTCTCAGAGTGTTCTCACGTGCGGACGTGGATCACGTTACCGCATTGTCGCTCGCCATTGTACACGCTTGCGTTGTGACAACACCACGCTCTGGCCATTCAACACGACCTGTTCTCACAGATCCTTTCACTCTTAGCTAGTTCTAATCTCGGGTATTTTGATCCGCTATGATTATTCTCTACTTGATGGGAACTTTGTTTTTTTCCCTCACCGTTGTGACAGGTTTACTGATGTTTTCTATAAATGTATTGGTTTATAATATCTGAGACATGAGTGATGGATCAGTTTGCGCAGTGAAATAAAACTAGTCTATGATTCACAAAATAGGGCTTCAATTCTATAAATCCGAAACGAAGGAATGAAGTTCGAAACAAACATACAGTAAAGTAGATATACAATAGCCATTACAATAAAAATATTTTTGATATAAAATTACAAAGGTTAAGTTGTGACTTTTCCTTTTCCTATTAATTGCTGTTTCCTAGATTTTTTTTATTTGAGTGATAAAATAAATAAAAAATTCCAACATTACACGTTCCAACATATTCCCCTATAAAAACATGTTTTTACCAACTGCTTTATTTTAGTCACAGTATTGTATATTATAAATACTGTTATTGTGATGGATATTCTGTGTTGCATTAGTCTTCGTTTTTTATATTTTATAGAATAGGGACCTCGTACCTAGGGGAATCGTACCTAGCGGTATGGGCTCGCGAATGGTCCTAGTTTGACGTATTAGAGAGCCACAAGTAGAGCAAATTGTACTTAAGATAGGGTGAAGTGGTAGCTTCTGATTACGAAGACTCATTCTGGCAATAAACCGGGATAACGCCAGGCAGAATGAAATAAAATGTAAACTTATTAAACATCATACATTAATACGAAGCACATTTTTCTTATAACTTCTGGTATAAAATATTATAATATCAAACGTTTTAATGGTCGATAAATTGCGTTCATAACGAAGTGATGTGACGTGTGAGAGTCACTTGAAATGTCGCGTCGAGGAGGAATCAATTGCGAGTCGCATCTCTCACGATGACATTGTCTATCAAATCTACATAAAATGTATTACATTTTAAAAACTACATAGATAAAAGTTACGCGGGAGCGCCATGGGGTTTTTGAATCAAAAATGTAGAGTCCAACTCTTCATGATGAAGATTTATTTAAGACTAAATTAAATCGAACAATTATCCTTATTTATACTCTTAACTTATTTACAATGCGTATCCAGTTCCAGGAATTTTGATCATAACAAGGTCACCGGCTAGACACCAGGTCAGCAGTTTTATTGTCAATATGTTTTCATTTAGTTCCAAGAACTTTAGTCTAAACAAGAGTATCATATTTCCAATGGATAGAGCCCTTACTTTAGTAAATAAGGTCATTTGAATGTCAAGTAAGTTGGTACTATGTTATGAACTGGTGCAGGGTACATAACTCCTCCCCCCATAGCTTCGAAATTATCAGAGGAATGGTTATTACTCTGATTATTTCGATATACATATACCTTAAGAGGTTATATTTATACACTATTCACACAAAAAGGAACAGAAATATGATTACATATAATAATAGAGTATTAACGCTAACACTTTTCACATAAATGCCCATTTCACAATTTTTCACTTCACTTTCACTGTTCTTCAGTAGGTTATTTTGATTCTGAAGATTTCTTAATTCGGCAGCATCCAAATTTATAGGTGTCCATTGTGTCTGTGGCTCTATGGTCGTTATTTCGTAATTACACAGCTTTTTGTAAGTTTATTTTCCACTCTACTGTAGGGAATCCATCTTCCTTTCTCTATTGACTCTATTTGTATAGAGTTTAAACTGGTTTGGATTGCCAATGAGAAAATTTCATCCATGATGATAAGATGACAAGTGTCTTCTAAGGTTAACTGAGTTTCATCTTCGTAGCACAGGAACATGCACGGCTGGTAGAGTGAGAGCATGTATGACCCTTTTACTAGGAGGTAGGGATATTTTGGAATATTATCATTTTCTTAACAAAGGAATTGGTAATGGGTATTGGAATTACATTATAATAAATTTACAGTTCATCTTTAACTAAAGGTATGTCTAAAATGAATATTATTTGACTTCCTTTCGAATGAACTTTTATGTTAATACATAATTATATCTTAACTAGGCTATAGTAGGTTACTGGGTATATATCCCTTTTAAATTTTACCAAGAAGTTAAAACATTCCTTCAACTTAATAGAGCTGCGGCTCTACCACACAATCAGCTAGTAGTAACATGAAATACATAAATCGACTGTATCACTATATTTGGTGAATCATCATTTTTTAAAAATATAAACATTTTTTTTTTTTAAATATCAT
Source organism: Amorpha juglandis (assembly GCA_949126905.1). Taxonomy (NCBI): domain Eukaryota; kingdom Metazoa; phylum Arthropoda; class Insecta; order Lepidoptera; family Sphingidae; genus Amorpha; species Amorpha juglandis. Next base: position 204,493 of record OX421380.1, read on the forward strand.
ATTTCTTTTTGTTAAGTAAATTTAACATAATATGGTCTCTATCAAACTTAGGCATGAGGGTGAGCAATTCTTTAAAAATTATCTGTAACTGCTTGGCCATTGTAAATAACTTAATTAATGTTTATGCTTTAAGCTTACATCTCGATAAATAAAAAAAAAATACTTAAATTCAAATAACTTTCTTAATTAATAATTAAATTCAAATAACTTTCTTAATTAATAATTAAATTCAAATAACTTTCGACGATTTTTGTCCGAAAATTAAGAATTTAATTTTTTATATTTAATAACACATAGTAAATTACAACACTGGTTTCAAAATAACTTAAAATTAGCCTGCCGATTTTCGTGCAGTAGTCTAAACAAGTAAAACTTAAAATAACTTATTTAATTAACACGTAAAGTCAAATAACTTTCGACGATTTTTGTCCGAAAATTATGACTCTACTTTTTTATAATTAATAACACATTAGTACAAATTAAATACAAATTGAAATACAGATTACAAAATTACTTAAAATTAGTCTGCCTATTTTAGTGCAGAAGTCAAATAACTTTCAACGATGTTGGGTTAAAAGTTACGTAATTTTGAGTCGTACAAGATTAACCACAGGAAATAACAAGGATGAGACAGGAAATGTAAAAGGTCTACTTACAGTCTGCTCGATCCAATGCCTTCCTGTAAAGCTGCTCTTGTAGACGACCAACCACCTTCGGTTCCCTCCTTTTATCAAATTTATTTGTTTGCAATTGGTTTGCGAATACTCAACACCTTAAAAGCTCAGGACCAATTTTTAGTGTCCTTCGATGCTCGGTTTATAAGAGTATCCTGCCAATTGGTTCGCTAATACTCATCACCATAAGCTCAGGATCGATTTTAGTATCCTTCGATGCTCGGATTATATGAGTATCCTGCCGACTGCGCCAGATAAAAGTTACGCGGGAGCGCCATGGGGTTTTTGAATCAAAAATGTAGAGTCCAACTCTTCATGATGAAGATTTATTTAAGACTAAATTAAATCGAACAATTATCCTTATTTATACTCTTAACTTATTTACAATGCGTATCCAGTTCCAGGAATTTTGATCATAACAAGGTCACCGGCTAGACACCAGGTCAGCAGTTTTATTGTCAATATGTTTTCATTTAGTTCCAAGAACTTTAGTCTAAACAAGAGTATCATATTTCCAATGGATAGAGCCCTTACTTTAGTAAATAAGGTCATTTGAATGTCAAGTAAGTTGGTACTATGTTATGAACTGGTGCAGGGTACATAACTACATGCTGCTTCAGATTAGCTTAAATTGTGAATCTTAAGTACGTGCGAGGTGCGCTAGAAAGATGCAATTTCCATACAAATTCATACAAAGCGAATATGTGTGATCGTTATGGTGTGAATCGATTGCGAATTTTAGTCTCGGTCGTGAATACAACATAATTATCTAGAATTTCTAATTTATTCGTGTATTTACATACATTTGTTAAAGAACATTGGGATTTCTAGACCAAACATAATTCACTTCTCTCTCATATTATGAATATAACTGCAAAAGCCCCGATTTAATTATTCCGAATTCAGAAATGAATTTCCGATTCCAGAAATGTAAACAAACCTACCCAGTTCTTTCTGAAACAAATATGGTGATATGAACTTTGGTATATTTATATTTCAATTCTAAGTGGAGTCTATTGTTATCACTATTTCGATTTGATTTGAGTAAATCGTATGTCGGTAAACTTTATATGTGATAAATTTTGCTGGAAAGAGGGTACCTAATATGTATCCTTTTTAAACTGTGCCTGCATGGATCATCCGTCTATCCTGCCGCAAATCTCGGTTTGGTTCTTCCCTCTTTGAAGAGGGAAGAAGCATTTTTATAGTCCAGCATGACTAGTGACCATCGATAAATTCATTGTTTGTGGTCGCTGGTGTTTTGGACTGCACTATGCTTACCATCATGTTTAGAACAGTCACTTTGCCGTTCTTGGATAAAAAAACATGTTCCCTAATGAAATATAATATACATTGCTGCGTATTCAAAATTTTACAAGTTCGTGATACACAACATATTTAGTACATGTAAATGTTATATAATATACTAAAAACTTGGATATCATCTAAGATGACTACACTCCACGTAACACCAGGTCCACAGTAATGATTTTGCCATGTCAGGATAAACATAATATGCTTTACTAAGTACGAAGGTACGGTTACCCAGCAGCAAAAGAGGTTATTTTTTTGGTTTTTACCTCTATTGAATGACAAAGCTACGTAGTGACTTTTGTCTACATCATCAATTGACCGACACGTCACTGTTACTACAGCTATTTCACAGAAGACTATACAGAATCATTAATCCTTACTTCCTTCCATTCCTCTGCTTTAAGTAGGTACGGCAACATATCCATGACTCTTGTGGTCTTGCGGGTTTTCGATGGAGTTCACTTACTATCAGCTGACTTACTTTTGATCGTATGCCAGTCTCCCATAAAAAAAACAAATTTCCATGTTTAAATACCGAAATTATTTAATTTAATTTTTAAACAAATTACAAATTAAGTTTTTCAAACCTCATTAGTATTAATTTAATATTTGTGCAGTTGTCACGAAGTGGAAAAGTTTTTTTTTTGAGTTACCGCAATATTTATACAAATGGCGTCTCTTTTACAAAATACATAATGTTTCAGGGAAATAACCATGTTCACTTGAATTTAAATACATAATAACTTTATAATTATTATCACGGTTTATACTATATGCACGAAGTTATATTAAATTGGTTTGCAAACCCATGGATAAAAGTATTAAGAGTTAATATTGATAATGGAATTATGATTACAATTTCTGATAATAGATGGTGTCAATTTAAAACTATGGCTCAAGGGTTATGTTTGAACATAATATTATTATTATTTTAATAACGTGATCTTTATCCCATTGCTGTCACAAGTTAGCCGAGGCATGTACAGAAAGATAAAAAATGCCTCGCGAAATGTGCCTTGCCCACATGAGATTAAGGTCTTGCCCGCCACCCGGTAGAGTAGCGTGAATGGGCCGGCTCGACTGTGTTGTTACTAGTCTCATAGAATATCGATGTAAAGTAGCGGTTTACTACTACGTTTTGTTAGGTGAATGAGATATCTGGAGGCATATATACATACAACACAATAAAAAAAAAAATACGGGTTGCACTCTGGGAGTGCCGACAGAAGTGAAAACTTACCAAACACTCCCACTCGACATGATAAAAGTACATTCTACTCTCTTCGCGTTTATGTGAGCCTGGTACTTTTTACGGCAACATATTCCAAATAAGAAAAAACCTAAAAAGTTTTTCTTTGTCCTAATCGTCGTTTGTTTATTAATTACGGCTACTCGCCATGAAAAGAGGACATTCTACTCTCTTCGCGTTTATGCGAACCTGGTACTTTTTTTACGGCACCATGTTCCAAATTATAAGTATTTCTTTATCGATCGTCATTTTTTTTATCAATATCAAAAACAAAATTACGGTAACATGTCTATTCGCCATAAAAAAAAACGAACACAGTACGGTCAAAGTCCGGTCCAATCCGACTGGTCACTGAATCCTGGGACTTCAAAATTATCGAAGTTCCAGGGAAGTCGGCTAGAGCTGGCTAGTCAACTGGCCCGCGTGACGTCTCACGGAACGTTCTCGAATATTCTGGAACCTTCTGCTCACCGCCGCTCGCGTTACGGAACGTTTCGGTTCACCCTCCCATAAGAAGTTATCACTTCAAAAACATGTTGACGAAACGAGCAATCGTTCGCCTGAAGGTAACCGCCTGCTCATAAACAAATTATACATAATTACACATAACTCTGAATTACAAAGCACTCAATGTCACTGGAATGCTTTAAACACCTCTAGCCGTACTATGTCTCATAATACCCAGTAGGTAATTTAACTGGCTTTTGGCAAATCAAAACACAACAGTGCTTACTCATTGCGGTTTGGTGACAGAAATAGACGTTGATCAATACAGACAGCTTCTCGCTTACGAGAGACATACTACCTGAATACCTAAATAATATAATTTTATTAAGAAGTTAATTCAATTGATAATATTAATTAAGGAAGATATATTTATTGCTCACAATTTATCACAAATGTGGACTTCTCTTATTTTCTGCTTCCAACATTTCTATTTATACTGTAAGATGGAACTGTTAGAAGTAGGTATGCGACAGGTAAGGATAACTTATAAACAAAAGTAACCTTTTACACAAAATAATAGATATTTATTTACACTATGACCATTTAAAACAAAAAATTTACATGCAACGAATAAAACTCATTCACGATATTAAAGTAAGATTTAACCATCAACACGTAGGTATAAATAAGACAGATATTATACGAAACTCTTAGGCTGGATTGCACCATCTTACTTTAACAATAACAAACATGTTAAAGTACCGGTTAAGCAAAAAATGAGTTGCACCATTTGACAAATATTAGATTACGTCGTAACTTTAGCTGTTAACAGTAACTGCCAAAGATTCGCTGGTTAAAGCTATTGTTAAAGTTAAATAGCTGTCAGATGGTTCAATATTCTAAAGATGTTGTAGATAACTACGCCAAAGAATACGATGGTGCAACACATTCCGCAGTCATTGTTAAAGTCAGCGTTAATGATATCGTCAAATTTGACATAAACCTTAACTTTAACAGCTATCATGGTGCAATCCAGCCTTAGAATACATCATTCTTTTGTTATTTATGTCAGAGTTTGACTTTTGTATAATAATATGAACGTGTTATATTTTATTTCGTAAGTAGCATTTACTCGAGAAGTCGTGAAATAAGCGCTAATGCTGTTATGGAATAATTGTAAAGATCACAATATAAATATATAAAATCTAAAAATACATTTATATTTAGATTAACTACTTATGTATCAAAAACGTATGTAATGTTAAAATAATAACTACTTGTATTACATTAAAAGAATACCATTTAATGTAATACAAGTAGTTATATGTACATATGTTTTAAAAGAATATCATTTGAACAGTGTATACAATTTTTATTTAAGATTTTGATGGTCCATTAATTAAAACACCCTTTTGATTACCTACAAGTATTTAGTAGGTAATGAATAGAGGCTGTAATTAAAGTACATATTTCAAGCTATCTCAGGGCTGTTTTACTTTGACCCTTTAATCGGTAGAGTTCAAAATATATTACCAGTAGGTTAACAGTAGTTTCCACCTTACAGCCTTTAATTTCGTAGAAATTAAACTTCCTTTACAAAATAAATTGTATAATTTTTTAGCGTATATTAATGGAAAAATATTTTAAATGGATATAAATATATAAAATGAAATATAAAATGAAAAAATATATAAAGATATATTCCCATATTATCAAAAAATATTCTATTATGCATGGTTTGTCCTCTACTAAGAATATGACTGCATAATTATTGTTATGTTTGCCTGAATGGAGCTAACATAACTACAAAGTGACTAAAACCCCAAAATGTAAGTTTAAAAAATTCATTTGTACTTGTACAAATTTTTGGTGTAATATTCTATTTTGTTCAATAATATTTTTAACTAGGTATAAATAATATAGCGAATAAAAAAGCGGTGATCAAAAACAATTCCCAAGATATTGTATAGACGGTGTATATTCAGTGCACTTGTCACTTGAGGACCAGGTCATACAAGTACCTGCCGACCACTGACTACCGACTACCGACACCTGAGTATGTATTATGATTTATTACATGAAACTAGATCCCGTGGCCACAATCACACCGGCTCCGATTACACACGGACCATTGGTGGATAATGGCCATTGTGGCGAGCGGACGCGTTTTGTGCCGCGGGGAGCGGAGCGGGGAGCGGAGCGGGCAGCGGACGAGACCCCCAGGCCCCCTACACCTATTCATTTCTTACAATTAATCAAAATTAAATGATCCGGCTAGCTGGCGAGCCACACTGCGCCCTAAACCCTTACACTAGGGTTGCGATTGTGGCGGCGGCGAGCGGGGGCGTGGCGGCGACAACCAAATCTGGCCAATACAGTGCGGTAACAAAATATCCGTATTGGCTATTAGTAGGCTCCGCCCGCGCGGCCCCACGTCGCCCCAACCCAGACTGAGAACGTCGTATCGTCAGCTCAAAGGGTGGGCTTTACGTCGTTCTACTATTGAGATGGAGAGCGTCGTCTCAACGCGAGAAGGTCGCGTCGACTATGCAAGGATATGTGAGTTACGTCCCTATAGTTGTAAAGTGACGGTGGGTGCGCGCCGGCCCCGTCGCGTTTTTACCGAGTGGCGGGCGGCGACGCCGACACAAGCGCTCCGGACGCCGCGGCGAGCGCTCGTGCCGTGACTCACGCGCGATCACAACGCTTTCCGCGATTTTCCATCTTAGATAATTATACAAAAAATATTTTTAAAAATTTCGAAACGCTCGGCTTAAGTTGAGGCCTAATTTTAGTATATTCATAAATTATTTACAATTTAGGAAGTGTATTAGACTGTAAGCGAGTGCGAAACACTCTAGCGATAGTAACGTCTCGACCTAAGCAACATTGTGATACGAAAAGAAAAGAGAGTTGTAGGAGCGAACATCTGTACTGAGCACCAGTGATGTAAAGTGAGGCCGCGTGCACAAGCGAGAGAGCGCGCACCGAAGATGCAAGCGATGAGCGCGAACGCGAGCGCGCCGCGTGCGCCGCAGCGGTCCCCGTTCGCGATCCAGGAGCTGCTGGGGCTGTCGGAGGGGCGGGAGGCGCGGGAGGCGCGGGAGCGGTTCCTTGACCGCGAGCCGGAGCGAGTGCTGAACCTATCCGAGCGCGAGCCGCGGCCGTACGCGCCGCAGTTCCCCCTGCCGGCCTCTATGGCCAGCCGCGTGGCGTACGCCGCAGCGTTCAACGCACAGGCCGCCGTCGCCGCCGCCTTCCTGCCCGGCCCGCCGCTGCTGCACGCACCACCTGGTAAGTCTAAAAGACTCCCATACTCCAAAAATCAATGTACCGCTTGTTCTTCACTCAAAACAAGCACACAAGCAATTTACGGCCTTTTCCCGCAAATTAAATTGCGGTAACAATATAACTTCAGTCTATATGTACCTGCTATGTAAGTTATTCTCTTTTTCATAATTAAGTATTACAGAGTATTGAGTAAATAATTACAGCTAATTACTTTAAAAATGTAATTTAAACTTATTTTGTTATTTAAATAGTGTTTCAAGAATGAATGTATACGTTGTTAACTATAATTTAAATAATTAAATGTCCGCACCGATGTAAAATTCCGTAAATTACTTGCTATAAATTATTTGTAGGTTGTAAATGACGTCTGAACATAATTTAAGCCTAACATAAACGGATGTTAGCGCTTAAGTATAATTTAATGATCCAAGTTGGCACATCAATATGGCTACCATTTTATTCCTTTTCTAACAACTTTAAATATTAATAAATTGAAGGAAACAATAATTTTGTCTGAAAAACCCTAAAAGTAATTTGATAACATTAGCAGCGGTAACTTTCTCTTAAATCTCGCATTTCTCGGCTGTACTTTATTCGAACCAAACAGACTTACACTTCAACGGATTTCTACCTACATTGGTAACAGTAATTAGGTACTTTAATCAGTTTTTATCTTATTAAAAATCAAGTATAGTGATATTAATCTGAGTGTAAATTCACGCGTAAACCTTGATATAATTTGTCCGTCGGCGCGCATCAGGTCGAGTGCAGGCGCTGCCGATGTGCTCCGCTTTGTGTTCAAGCGTTTAATTAGCTTTTTTCATTTTATAATTAGCGTCTTTAGTGCTCGAAACAATGGCGAGCGCTTTGTTAACGCTCGGAACGCTTTATGTGCTCTTTGTGCCTGCTCTACCGCCGCGCCGCGCGCCGCGTCGGATAGAGTTACCGACGCATCGCCAAATGTTCTATAATGGTATTGGCAAGTCTGCTAAATTATAATATAATGCAATTATTGAGAGATCTTGAAAATCTTAAAGGGACTAAATGGAGATTTATAAGCAGGTAGATAAAGCTATAGGCTTGAAAAAAAAGATCTTAATGCCACAAACTTTAAGGTTTTATTTTACGAATGTTTACTATGTGATGTTGTAGTGGTACGACGAACTTTAAGAGATAAACATACATACATAAATACATTACCTGGAAAATGAATGAAATTGAAATGAATTGCCTATAAACTATTTAAAAATGAATTCGTGTCCTCAGTGGAAAGGCCAATATACTAATGCGCCAATGCGTGTACTTTACGGTAGAGCGTTTTAAAGTTGTCTTAATTGCGATATAAATTTAACAACAGGATAATTTTCAGTAAAACTTATATTTTATTGAATCATATTTTTTCTTAATATTTTTTTAAATGAATTATTATCGTAAATAAAAACAAGTAAAGTAAAAAGTCCACGTATTAGCGTTTTAATAGTTTTGCTTTCCAGTAACATTGTGGTTTATGGTATGTTATGGTATTGTATGGGTTATGGTACTCTTAAAATGTACAATTTTAAGCTTTATTCCTGTGTTCCGTGGTTTTAAGATATTATTGGGATATAAGGTAAACTCGAGTTTATTTGGGAGTGAAAATGTACTAAAATAGACAGTTGAAGGAGCTTATAGTATAAGGAGAGCCACGCCAAAGACAGTTTTGTCTACAACATGATCGGGCCGGCTCGACCGGGTCGTTACCACAGAAAATGCCTTGCTCCTGCGTTTCGTAGGGTAAGTGAGGTATCCGGAGGCCCAAATTCAAGGGTAATTTAGACCTCCGGATCCGATTTAAAAAATATGTTATGTTTTGAGAAAAAACAGTAGCGATAGCTCAGCGGAGTTTCGTACGTATTGTCGAGACGAAAGTCGCAGGTTCGAAAATACCTCCAAGAGCATGCCCATTATTTCATGCATTATTTACTGTTAATTATCGCTTACTACTTACTACTTCTAAGTATATATTTTATTGCCGAAATCTGTTAATATGATTATAATTTATCAATCCCCATTCACATTAGACTATAGACTATGTAGTGTAGATATTTTATTTAGAGCTAATAGAATGTAGATGTATTCCTGGCTATGATGACACGAGCAAGTGGCTCGCCTGATGGTATATGCCACGCCTGCCCATAAACAGAAGTAACACTGCACAGAACATTGAATTACGGAAACTGCGTTCTTCACCTCGAGACCTAAGGCGTCAAGTCTCATAATGCCCAGTAATTTCACTGGCTTTAATGTCCTTCAAACCCAGAATACAATAAGGCTTACTTACACATTGATCTTTGGCGACAGAAATCACGCTTACAAAGCATTTCATTATACATGTGTGTATTTTTACTTAAATATTTCAAAATCTACATAGCTTGTTCTATAAACAGATTTACTTTGAGCTATATAAAATGTAGTAGGTATGTTGTGAAATTCATTGGCATTTTGGCGAATCTTTACTTTAAATATTATATAGAAGAAAAATGTTGTATGACAGAATATATGTAGGGAGTAATCTCTGTAACTATGTAGGTACTGAAACAATGAAAAAAAAATATTTATCTGTTAAAATGTATACTATCCATGTGTAACATTGGCTATATTTTAATTTCATAAAAAAGCGGTAGAGCAACGCTGTAGACCGTTTTGTCTGCAGCATGAACGGGCCGTGTCGACCGGGTTGTTACCACTGTCTTACGAAAACCGTTGTAAATTAGCGGCTTACTGCTGCGTTTCGTACGGTGAGTAAGGTATCCGCAGGCCCAAATCCCGTCTTCTTTCCAAACGCTTAGTTATGTCTTTTCTTTTTAAGGTCAGCATCCATGTTACTTCTAGTATTGTGGGTGTTTATGGGCGATGTAGAACACTTACAATTAGGTGACCTACTTACTCGTTTGCCGTCCTAGAGTCTTCTCCTTATTTCTCCTGCCCTTATCCCTCTCGCAGTGGAGTCAGCGCAGCTATCCTTTTTTAAAACAAGTTACAGAAAGATTTTGCTTGTAGATTTTTCGACCAGCCGCCTGCCTGGCGTCAATGCGTCTGGGGAGGGGCATACACCCAGACCCAAAACAAATATTTATTTGTCTTGGTGTAAGAACCGAACCCGCGGCCTTTTGCTTCGCAGCCGGCTACTCGTCCACAATGGCACGGAGGTTTGCCGGCTATTGGTATAAAAATACTTTCGCAGGGATGTAACCGTGGGCAAAGGCTAGTGTGTTAATGTGACTAATGATAAATTAATTTAAAATATTGTAAGTATGTTTTATTCATAGAATCCAGTGAATAAATGAATTAATTTTGTAAATGTAGCTACAAAATACATAATATGTTACACAGTTCTGTAAGGTATAACGAAGAAATTATTTTAAAGAGTCACACCTTTCCGGCAAGACTAAATAAAATTATTATATTTTTATACCAGTATATTAAAGAACACATATTATTTGCCATCATAACGTATACTTAGCGAATTTGAAAGATATCAGTTAACGATAAATAAACGAATTAATGATAAATGATTTAATTTTATAAACATAGCTACTTAATTTATAGACAATTCTGGAAGGTATAACGAAAAAAAAATGGGTGCGTGTACTTATGTACGCGCGTGAGAAGTTATACTTCTTTGTTATTTATTCAATTTAATAGCAAATATTAAAAATTAATATTATTATTTGATGTTCAATTTTAATTTTTATCACAAACTTTTTATTAAATGTTTTTTAAATTTATTTCTTTATTTTGTGAATATTAAATAACCAATAATAAGTATTTAACATTAATAATTTAATAATATTTAGTGTTAATTATATTAAATAAAAGTATTTTAATTTATATCAATAAATAATACATACGGATAGTTAACCTCAATTATATTGGAGCACTTGAAAAAGTATATAAGCACAATTTTTTTCACTAATATTCACAAATAGTAAGTAATATCAATCAAAATATAAATAAATAAATAATACATACGGATAGTTAACCTCAATTATATTGGAGCACTTGAAAAAGTATATAAGCACAATTTTTTTCACTAATATTCACAAATAGTAAGTAATATCAATCAAAATATTCAATTTAAATCACTACTGAATATAATTTATTAGCACATATATAAATTATAAAGGACATTGTCAAAAATGGCCTATGAATCAACACGCATGAAACATTTACTATAATAATAATTATTATTTATAATGTACATTATAATTATTATTATAGTAAATGTTTCATGCGTGTTGATTCATAGTTTCAATAGAACGGACACTTATTAATTTCGAAAACAATTTAAAAAGTATTCACTTCCGTCATAGTCCTCGGTATTATAATTTTTGGTTCAAATTCGGGTTTTTAATAGGCAAAGGTATTGTAGCTCATACAGCCAAGTCTTTGTAACAACACTCTTAAGCTTCGCATTGTTATGCATTTCGCCAAAGACAAGTGTAATTTATTCTCAAGTCTTCACAACAACGATGAAATATCGTAACATTAATAATTTAATAATATTTAGTGTTAATTATATTAAAAAAGTATTTTAATTTATATCAACATATCCACTCGACATGATAGAAGTACATTCTACTCTCTTCGCGTTTATGCGAGCCTGGTACTTTTTACGGCAACATGTTCCGAATAAGAAAAAACCTAAAGAGTTTTTCTTTGTCTAAATCGTCATTTGTTTATTAATTACGGCTACTTTCACTCTCATCATTTTTTCTTAACGCGCCTAACTTCATACTGTTAATTTTTTGTGTCACAGGTGCGCGCGCATCTTAAAATTTCACTCTCATCATTTTTTCATAACGCGCCTAAAGAAGTATAACTTCAAAAACATATTTTAAAGAGTCACACCTTTTCCGCTAGACTAAATAAAATTAATATATTCTAAACTAATATATGTAATAAAAACACGTATTAATTGGCGTCATGAAGTATGCTTAGCGAATATGAAAGAGATCAGTTAACGATGATATCTGCAGCTGATCCGGTGTATGTGAACACATCTCTTATCTAAATCTCTGATCATTCATCCCGATCTATACGCATCAAGAATCTCGAATGTGTATGAAGCGTGTGTGCAATCTAATGTAATGTAAATGTAATGCAATGTAACACGCTGACATTGAAGCCTGACCTTTGTCATTCGTAGAGAACAGGATTCAGCAATGATTTTTACTCGTAGAACCACCCTGTAGACAGTTTTGTCTAAAGCATGAATGGGCCGACTCGACCGGGTAGTTACCACTGCTTCACAGAAAACTGACGTAAAGTAGCGGCTTGCTGCTGCGTTACGTATGATGAGTGAGTTATCCGGTTGCCCAAATCCCCTCCCCTTTCCAATCCCATTCTTTTAAGGTCGACAACGAGCCTATGATTCTTCGGGCATTGTGGAGCTACGTCTAGGCTATTAAAAAGAAGTTGTCGCATGTTAACCGACTTAAGGCTTAGGAGAATGTTCTCATACAGTGAGACAGTGTCATACAGGGTTGATTAAAAAACATCTGTAAAATAAATAATGAAACCTATTAATGTTACATTTATTATTAATGTAATGTACAAGAACAGGAAAAATGATTACACTGATAGGCAAATTTACTCTAAGCACTAACAATACAACAAATACTCACTTTTAAAAAAAAAAACAATTATACACGACCAGATAATATTACCAAAAACAACTTCAATAATAAAAACCATTATTTTTATTCATTTACATTAACGGAGTCGAACCCGCGACCGACCTGTAGACAAACAGATGAAATACGCACAAGACAATTGCCAACACCTTCTACAAAGCGTTGCTCGCCAGCCTTCACAAACCGGTCGCGAAGAAAGACTGCTCACACCTACCAGAATGGGCTATTGTGGGCCACAATGAGGCCCAGATAAAGGGTCCATTTGTGTTGTAGATGCTGCAGATAAAGATGTAAGCGTTCAATACAAATTAGTGGTGGCACGGCAAATAAGACGCGATGGTGTCTTGATTTTGTCGGGTTCGAGGATCGTGATTGTGAACTGATGTTTTGAAATGTTTTGTGTGTTATTGTGATTTCAATTGAGTTTAGCTTTGCTTTAGAGGACATTACAATTGTCTATTAATACATCTGAAGGCTGAGTTGTTGGCTATATTTAAACTATGCAATATAAAAGAAACTTTACGAAACTCAATTTTGGTCTAGGATTTTTGTGAATAAGTTATTTGGAAAAATATCACTTAACCGTAACTATTTTATATTACAAAAACGCCTACATTCCTTTTATTTAATTTGGATTTCGTGCGTTTAAACATACCTGTCCCAACTAATCAAAGCAACTAATAGTTCTTAAAAAAAAGTAAATTCAGAATGTATTTACAATTCACCTACTGAAATACAAGATTAGCATTGTATTTGAGACTATAGTACTAAAGATCACTTACAAGTTGAAGAGACAGTTCATATTATAGTTCGTCATGTTGTTGATTGTAGTAGTATGCCTTGCATTATATATGTCGCAGTGCTGGTCACAAGTTTCCTTTACTAATATCAGTAGGCCTAATACAAGTCTTGATTGTTTTCGAAAACGATGACAGTTTTTGTTTTCTCTCTACACATCGAGTAGCACAGTAGTAGTCAACTCTGGTGATGAACGCAGTCCACTGCCACGCTTTGTGATTCTAAGTTCTATGTGGTGTTTTGTCCGCTTAAGAATAGGCCTGGCGCTTACCATAAGATTAGCGACCTTTTCGTTTTACCATTCCAATAAGTAAAAAAAAGCCTAGGCAGAGTATTAACGTGCCGTGTAAAGGTGCCTTTAGTGGCCTAGTAACTAAATAAACGATTTGATTTGCTTAAGTAATTTAGTGTTGTGGCTGTGCTCTCTCCCGGATTGTTTCTGTATCGATCAGCCGTGCACGGGTCGGGCCGGGTATGTCGGGTGCGTTGCGAATTACAACCCATTACACGAGGTATTAACATCGCGATACGCACCTACAACACAATAACATACAATGATTTCTAATGTTTACGCGACTATTACTCCTTGAAATGAACCTAATTTAAACGGATTATATAAAAAACCGCGATATAATCCGTTTAAATTAGTTTTATTTCAACTATAACACACGACATTCTCGACAAGCGACGAAAGACATTAATGCTGAAATAATTAGTTAATTGAAATGTATTGGTAGGTATCACAGACCAAGCATATAATTTAACACACATAGGCACTCACGCCTGTAATCCCGTAGGGGTAGGCAGCGGTGTAACCAGTACACAAACCAAGGATATATTTCTATCTATTGGAAAAATTTCTATCATGATTTATTTTTACCCACGAAAAAAGGGGGAGGTTCTCAAATCAACGCATACTTTTTACGGTTTTTTTTCATTTGCTATGGCTTCGCTCAAAGTTGGTATCAGTTAACAAAAGAGAGTTAAACATGGTTGAAAGATTACTGTATTATATTTAGATTAATATATAAACTGATTTTGATGATTTTGTAGTTGTCAAACAACCTTTTTAACAATAATAAAATGTCAAAAATAGTTGAATTTGGAGTCTATTTTATTACTTCTTTTGTTTGCTTTTAGTGCATTCCTTTTTTGTTCCGATTGTGTTTAATCGTTGAAAAGTAAAAAAAATGACTTATCCACGATTAAACCTTAAAATGTAGAGAATTTCATAAGTAGAAAGTTTCAAATAAAAAAGAATAGTAGAATTACTATGGATTTTTATACTGAAGAAATATTTTTTGAAGGAATTACTGATATTTAAGGAACATAATCACGAATATAATTTATTATATAGTTTGGAATAAATATTCGCAGTATAGTATGTTGAAGTGGCGACAGGCTGGTCACAGCAGGACGCAGGCCCCGTGGTACCACCGCGCTTTGCAAACCGCTCCGCCGTCCGGCACCACACATGCACACATGTTCAGTACACACGGCCACGTATGAGAGTGTGTGCGTGTGTGTGTGAGCCCAACCCTTCCTCCTCGAACCAGTTTATACGCACGCGGTGGTATTGATGGCGAGTTGCACCGCTTATGAGTTAGGCAGAGCGATGTAATATGCAGACTGAACACTGATCTGGGATTGTATTGCCTTTTAAATTTCATGGTCATTTTTTTAAAGAAACTATATAAAATAAGTGATTTCTTAGAAGGAAATTAATAAAGGAAACATCTTAAGTCAGACCACTATCTGATATAGTCTTTTCCGAAAGCTAACCACTGAATCTGATCGATGGCTCGTAGAAAATTCGATTTCGAAAATATATGTAACCATTCAAGAAAAATCCACTTATAGCTGTTTTTTTTTTATTTTTTAGATCAAAGTCGAAAAGCCACAACCAAAACATTCATAATTAAAACAAATGACTACAACCCCCTCTTTCCTAATCTCCATTCCTTTTCTTTACGGTAGCAAAGCATAAGTGATTCTTCTAGTATTCTAAGTATTGTATGTGTTCATAGACGGTGTAGGTCACTTACCATCGCCTGCTCCTATTCGGACTGTGTGATTAAAAAGCCGCTAGAGTATAGCGCCTGTGGATACGCTAACAGTTGGACCGCGTACCCATTGCGCCCCTTATTGCGAACCATAACACCGCGCGAACAGCTCGCGTGTTTGTTCCAACGGCTATTAGCCTCGACTACACCTCTACATGCCCCCCCCCCCTCCCCCCTCCATCTCCGAACCTCGCCCCTTACTCCACATCTATAATATCCGACAATTCACAAGGTATCTTAAGACTTGGCTTAAAAAGCTTTGTGAAGGCAAACCTGTCCGTTCAGACATAAGGTTTTTCTGTTATACTTCTTTGAAGACAGATTGCTGTACAACGCTAATCATGGAATCATAAATTTTCCATCACCTTTTTACGCTTTTTATAATGCTTACGCCTGTATCCCCGGAGGGGTAGGCAGAGCTGCACTAGGCTAGTTGCAACTAGAGAGCTACTCCCCAGGTATAATTTCATCCCATAATTTGATAAATGAAGAGCATAGCCATATTAGGTACAAAATCGAAACAATATGATAAATTATATAATTGTCTGAATCGAAATCTCACATACAATATCGTCACTAGAAAGGCGAAAATACTAAAATCCAATACTTGAACTATACGGTAGCGCAATTTGACGTGTTTTTTACGATAATAATTCATAATATTTATAATAGGAAAAATATTACACAGTAAAATATAAATTTAACTGAAAATTACCCAGGAGGTAAATTTATATGAACTTTTGATTACAACATTAATACGCTCTACCATAAAGTTCACTTTAGTATTTTTGCCTTTTCACTGATAATATATAAATCTACACCTATAGACTCATCGCATAATATTAGATTTAAGAAAACTAGATTTTCTGTTTTATTCTTAATGGTATTGATCTTCATTAGAGGTTATTAATCTTTGTAACTGCCGAGTGTATTTTGATGATGCTATGTATGTATGTATACATTAGTTGATACTGATTTCTATATATAAGTTTCTTTTACTTTTGTACTGACTTGTTATAAGCGCTATTTTAATTGCCTACATGATTAATAAACGATTTCATTACATTTCATTATTGTAATAATCATACATACCCGAAAATCAAATCTAATGCCTAGTGTACAGTTTGAAGCACAATCACCAAATATTATCGTTTTCTGTCACAGTATACTATAATAATGACATATCTTTTGACTTTTATGATACTAGCACAAACACGTGTCTGGTTGTTTCTTTAAGACCCGCGCGAACATAATCAAGTGTCGCTTGTGTGTGTGCACATGTGTTGTGTGTGTGTGTGTGTGTGTGAGTGTAGGAGGGAGAGAAGTGTGTTCGGCCCGACACCTCTGCACAAAGCATCACGCGCGCCGCTCGGTTAATAGCTAGTTTTACACCACTAGTCCTACACACCAGGCACCGCTTGCTTGCTACACCTAAACAATTTTAACATAGACTGGCAAATGAAGTGGGTCACCTGATGGTAAGTGATCTCCACCGCCCATGTACGCCTACAATACTAGAAGAATCATAGGCGCGTTGTTGACCTTAAGGAAAGGGATAATTAAGGGATCGGGAAGAGGGGGGCATTTGGGCCTCCAGATACTTACTTACATGGCCTTACTTACCATACAAAACACAGCAGCAAGCCGCTTTACATCGGCTTTTTGTGATACGGTGGTAACGAGCCGCCCCATTCATGTCGTAGACAAAACTACAGCGTGGCCTTACTTTTTATCTAGGATAAAGCCGCTCACGCGGGCGGTGCCGCGGGCAAAAGCTAGTTTAATCATAAATATCATAACGTACGTCAAACACCATATTTCTAATTGAGAAAAGACCTTCCTAAATCGTATTTGTTAGTTTTATTATGCCTACATAAGAAAAGTATCTCGCTAACCGACAGAACAACCGTCGGACTATATTTAATATTGCACATTAATGACAAATGCCTCGCCGAGGAGGCGAATCTACAGCGTCCTTCGCGCAATGACGTAGGGTGCAAAATACCCCGCACTGCCGAGCCACCCTCGCTCCTAATTAGCTTGAAAACGAAACTATTCACCCCCGCACCGAAATTAAACTCTATTCTAGTGTCATTAAGGTGTAAGATGGTGTGGTTGTGTTCGGTGTACAATAATAGAGAACACTCGACCTCTCGGAGGCGCGAGATTTCCCGCGGCTTTGCGTCGCCTCTCAGAGCTCTGAACGCTTTGTATAACAAATTAATAATGTGCTTTGTGTCGCGCGTCATTCCTAATACTTTATTGACACGTTGAGTTTTAATTGTACTTTTATTACTATTGATAAGTAGAGCCACGCTGTAGTCTAAACTTATCTACAGCATGAATGGGTTGACTCGACCGGGTTATTACCACTGTCTTAGAGAAAAACCAACGTGAAGTGTCAGCTTGCTGTTACTTTTTGCCGTTAGTATAACCGGAGGCCCAAATCCCGTTCCTATTCCGTTGATCATTCGTGACTTCTGCTATAAAAATACTGCTGTCTCATTTGTGATCGATGTTTATTAACTTTTTTGTTTGTATGTACAATCTACGTTTATGCGACTGAAATTCTATTTTAGGTTGCAATGAAATGTTATACAATATCAAAAATATTTCAATAAAATTGGTC
Organism: Amorpha juglandis; assembly: GCA_949126905.1. Lineage (NCBI taxonomy): Eukaryota > Metazoa > Arthropoda > Insecta > Lepidoptera > Sphingidae > Amorpha > Amorpha juglandis. The sequence goes on from OX421380.1 coordinate 222,633, forward strand.
CACATTTGACATGGACAAATTGATGTTCTTAAATGGGTGATTCTATTCTACAGCCAAAAAAGTGTGCATAAAGAATATAAATGAATTATATTTACTTGGTGAACTCATTTTTAGCTCTTTCGATTGCAATCGACCTTAAGTTTAATCGGTTATAATCAATCAAACACAAAAATAAAATACAAAATAAAAAAACTGTGATTTACGTAGTAGTTGTCACGTTCTGTTATGTGTGTATTTCGTATATTGTTGGCTTTAGACATCATTAAAAAATATAAATAGTTAACGAAATACATTTTCCTTTCTTGATTAACTCTAAAATACAGTCGTAATGGTGGTCCGTAAAGTAAATTAAATTCAATGAAGTTCACTTGTAACTGTACTTGATTCTACTCTTGTTACAAATTAATCATCACTTATGTTATCAAGTGTAAATAGGAAAGAATTGACTAGTAACATTAGTTGTAGTCCGTTCAATTTTATAATGTTGCAAAACCACTTACTTGTCATTCGCATGCCGGCTTCAAAGTGTGGGAAGTTTTTAGATTTTTTTAATGAAAAACTATTTTCCATGCAATTTTCATAGTGTAAAAGTTCGTGCATCACATCTGTTCAAGCTGTATTAAGGTAACATTTTCAAATTAAAATATAAAATCACTTAGCCTGTATGTGATTCATGTCAGTTAATACGATTGAGTGCAACAAAAAGTTTAAACTTGAATTACAAGAAATTGTGGTCACTCGTCTTAAAGTTTTTCATTTCTGTGATCGTCACCACTGTTATGTTTATTTACTGTTTTTATTTAATTTTCATTTTATAGAAAAAATATATATTTTTTTTTATTTTTTTCTTTACAATATTGAATTGTCATTGGTCCTTGATAAGTATGCCAAATTTCGATTTAATCCGACATTTTGAAGGATGTCAAAATCATGTTCAAAGATCCCATTACATTAAACATACGTCTGAAGCTAATAAGAGCGTGTAAATCAGAAGACATCTAAAGATGGAGAATATTTGACAGAAAGAAAAACTACATCTTTTAGACAATAGAGTGATCTTTCACTCACTCGTACAAAATGCATTATAATCGATCTATGACGTAAAGATTTAACCGACTACTTGTTTTCAAAGTTACCAGGTTTTATGAAACGTTTAAATATATTTACCTACAGTACCGGGCTATCAACTATGGAAAGAGGCAAATTGATGAAGAAACTGTTATATTACACATAGATTTTGCAGAAAAGTATATTTGTAAAATATGCGGAAAAAGTACAAGTTGTAAACTTTGGGGCATCCAAACCTCAGATAATACTTCACACAGCAATCGTGTACCATTTGTACTTTCGATTTTATTCGATTATAAATCTATTCTGAAGAAATCCAAGCTCTTCCTCCATCATCCCATTGTAATTCTATATCTGATATAAAGTTATTCGAGGATCCTGGCCCATCAAGCCTTCTTTCGCCTGCTAGAAATGACTATTTTACGTGCAGTAGAGAATCTGACCATGAAGACTGTGTTATAATGTCGGTTCTGTCCAAACGTAGGAGTAACTTCTATTATAAACCCTGTTATGTATCTTCCTCAGAAGAGAGTGCTAACGAAGAAATTAAGAAGAATCGTTATGTTGGTTGGGTATACAGTAAACGTTCGAAGTTTTAAAAAATACTAAATTGTCACAAAATAGTGGCATCTGACTCTGCCGATGAAAATATATTTTAAAATCATAAATCTGAGAGATAATTCTGATTAAAAAATAATTGTAAGCGGTATGTACTTGATAAGTAATTGATCTCTAATAATATGTAACGCCATTGTTGTTAGAAGTTAACAGTAAAGACACGTCACTTCTGTGATCATATCTTTAAGATTTTTTTTATGTTTACCTGTTATTCGTTTTAAGTTAATTATTTTTGAGTCCAGTTAATGACCATGTTTATTATTAAAATATAGTCTATAATGTACGTTTTGCTGTTTGTAAACAAGAACTATTTAGAATATCGTCATTTCTGTTATGTTGAGCATCACTTCTGTTACCAGCATTTTACGTTTATGACCCTATTTTCGGGCTTAAAAAAGGAAACGACCTCGGTTACTATTTTTTTCGTTGATTGGTTACACTAATAAATACAATACAACTTTAAAGAATATGCAATGCGTTATTTTTTTTTATTTTTTTTTTTCGGCCCTAAAAGTAGAATGACCCAAATATATTTACCAGTTAAATGCGAATCAAACTCACATACCGAGAGTTCCGTACCTACTTAATAACATTTTTACTTTATTATTTTAATTGTTTGTTAAAATACCCGTCTTAATAACACATGTTCTGTGAATATTTCAGCTTACGTAGGTAAGCTGAAATATTCACAGGTACATTTACAAAAATAGGTAGCTATTTTTGTAAATGTAGGACCGACAGGCAGATATACCCTGTAGGTTCTGCTATAGGGTTCTCTGGGAACCCCTTAGGTTCCTTAAAAACAAAAAATAAAATAGGCACAGAATTGAAAACATTCTCCTAAGCCTTAGACGGTTTACATGTGATAACTTACACTTATATTCCTCCATGACGACCCCAGCTCTACGAACTAGGAGCTTCAACAAACCAGCCACATAAAAAAATCCATTAGCATAATACAAGTATAACGTTAAAGAAGGATATAACTCAACTGCGTATCCGTGGCGCGATGAGAAATCCAATAAAAACCTAACTTTTCACCCATATTTTAGCGAGGCCAAATAGCCTCGCCCCGTCCTTGTCTCGCACACGTTGTGACGCTACTGTCATCTCTGTCGTGGGCTGAAAAGGCAGTAGCCGATTATAATAATAGCCTTCGGCGTGAATATAAATTGGGCGCTTATTTGGCGACGAGCTGTTTAGCCGCGATGGTGGTAGAGACGGCTATAGAGTTCGCACTTCATGCAAATGTTATTGGCAAATATAAGTCATCAGACATTCTACATGTCACATTATATTACCGAATAACATAATAACTTTAGTCATATTATTTTGGAAATCCTGCTAAGAATACATCATAAGGTAATAGGGCCATTATTTTTTTAGGGGATACCAGTAAATGAGCAAGTGGGTCACCTGATTGTAAGAGCTCTCCATCGCTCATCAATAAAACCAGAAGAATTATGAATATACACAATACCTTGAAGGAAAAGAAGGAGAATTGGAAAGGGGAGAGGGTTTTGGGTCTCCGAAACAAGCCGTGATAAACGGATGATCAGACGGACGTGACGAAATTATAAGGGTTCTATTCTAGCGAGCCTATCGCCATATTGGGTACAATTCTAGACAACGAGCTTATACTGAGTATTTCATGATTAAAAAACCCAATATAATTTTAACTCACCCGGGAATCGAACCCGAGACCTGAGCACAGCAGTTGTGCACGCAATACAAGTACGCCACCGAGGCAGCCTCAGTCGGGTAAATACTTGTTTTCAAATAGAATCTGATTGTTAGTTAAACACGATTTCCTCTTTAAACTGAGCGATTCACATCATTGAAAGTTTTACACCTTTAAGCGAATACAGAAAAACTATGTATAACATATTTTTTGATAAAGTTTTGTACTTTCCGCGTGATGATAAATCGGAAAATTTAAATTCAGTGCAAATTTAGCCTGTAAATTACAATAATTCGAAAAATAATTACAGCCGTTGTAAGCTAATTAAAAACGTAAAGTTGTAGAGCCACTGGGAAAGTAGGTATTCAGGACTGAAATTTCTATTTAACAATATTGTCATTTCAAATTTTTCAATAATGCTTTATGGATTATATAATCATATAGTCTAGCATCAGTTAGTAGCAAGGTTTACATCGCCTGGTAAGGCAAAAATGCTAAAGTGCCAATACGTGAACTTTACGTTAGAGCATTTCAAAGTTGTTTTTCTATACTTATAAAATAACATGTCCTGACTGACTGATTCATCATTGCCGAGCGCAAACTATCGAGGCTACAAGCATCAAATTCAGACTGTATAGTCATTTTGTTATGTAGGCACCCACTAAGAAAGGATTTTAGAAAATTCCACCCCAAAGGGGTCAAAATAGGGGATGATAATATGTATGAAAGTCCATCATTTTGAAAGTCACATAAACACAATTTTGTATTTCGGTTATTGACGTAAAACAAATAAATACGTGTTTCAGGAATTTTGGAAATATTATTTTATAAGGAACGAAAAAGGCGGTGAAAGTAAATAAGAAAGTGAATTTTTTTGTTACGCTTTCACGCCTAAATCACAGAACCGATTTTGATGAATTTATCTACAGAGACAGGTGGATCCTGGAGACGGTTACAAGCTACTTTTATCCCGGAAAATGCCGTACACGCGGGCGGAGCCGCGAGAAAAAGCTAGTTTATTATAAAACATCATTTAAATTTATGTACTGGGTAATTTTCCAAAAATAATATATTTTATTGAATCATATAATTTTTCCCTATAATAATAGTGCATTTTTTTTGTAGCACATAAATTTAGAATGCTCTACCATAAAGTTCACGTAATAGCGCTTTAGCATTTGCATTTCCACTGTCGATATTATTAACGTATAAGAGTGCCTACCATTATAGTTACTTCACACACCACTGCAAATAGATTACTGCCTATTTGCTTAATAAGCGTATTGATTTATGAGATAACTTGTTATGTCTCGAGATGATGAACGCAGTTCAGTGCCATGTAGTGCTTTGTAATTCAAAGTTCTGTATAGTGTTGCTTCACTTATCATCAGACGAGCGATCTTATCGTTTCAAATAAAAATTAAAATGGATCACCCACTTCGTCGTGATTATGTACGTCCCAGTCCCTTCCACCGCCTAACCGTATCACTTCTAAACGCTTGTTTTCACAACTCGCGCCAAAACGCACCCCGAAAAATCCATACCTCGCCCCCGCCGCCTCCACGCCGCCCGCACACCCTCGCTCGCCCTACACACTCCACTTTTGGACTTTTTAACCTAAGATGGCTTAATTTGGTTGTGTGCGATTATAAGGTGCTTGGCAAGGCGCCATTAGGGAGCACGATTAGCATTTGAGGATCGACAATGCGTGGTACCGCGGGCGTCTCTACATCCACGTCGAGTGCTCCTGTTATATTTTATTTTGGACAAATTAAGTCTACGCTTGCGTTAATTGCTTTCGTATTTGGTGTGAAAATATTTTACATTGGTCTAATTTTTTTTGTTTGTGTCTGTATGTAGAGAGAGAGAGGACATGAGTTTGTAGTATCCTTTTTTGATGTTCTTTGGATTTATGTTTATCGTGTTAGTAAACTGCATACCTGAGAATTGCAAAGGTATGTGAAGTCTGCCAACCCGCAATAGGCCAGCGTGGTGGACTAAGGCCTACCCTTCTTATTCAGTAGAGGAAGCCCGTGCCCAGAAGTTGAACATATATAATACATATTATTTACAATAATTTTGATGTTACGATTGGTGCAGATATTAGAGTCAAAAGGGAGAGAAAACTTATACTCAGCAGTGGGTCAATACATGCTAATAAGAAGATGATGATGTTGGTAGTGGTGGTAGGGACTGACTATTAATAGATGATATTATTTGACCTGTGTATAGTGTATAAATATAACTGCAAATTATGAGACTCATCTATAAACCACTGTTAATTTTGGTGACGTGAGATAGATTGCCCCTAGAGTGGCAGTCTTTAACCTAAAAATAACCCTATCACATTTTCGCTCATTCAATAAATCCTCCCGCTTCGTAGCAATAAATAGACATTTTCAAATACCAAAATTTACATTCTGATATATATACCCCAAAAAAGATGTCTAGTAGTTACTTTCAAAGATACCTGTGATACGTTATATGTTGGTTAAAACTTATTCGAGTATTGTGAAATAGGCCCTTAGTAGCGTGAAATTATCTAACAGCAGTGGGCCACTGAGTCGCGGCACAATTAAACTTAATTAGTCGAATACCGGCGCTCTCGAGGGACGGACTTCCCCCCCCCCCTCCCTCCCGTACGACCTCTCACCTCACCAGGAGCGGATCCAGGAACTTGCTGAAGTGGCGATTTTTATTTGACAGAACAAGGCAAAATTTCTGCTTCACAGGGCACTGAATTGCTTTGATTTGATAATATTTGAGTATAACTTCTATCTAGACCACAGTGACCATTTCCCCCCCCCCCCTAAATCCGGCCCTGTACCCACTACAAACCGCTTAAGTGGAGCATTTTAATAGAAAGCTTGGATTTTTGTCGCAGCCCGAGCGGCCCGAGCCTCACTGTGATTGCTTTTTTGTTTATGAGCAAACGTAAATTGTATCTGAGATAAACTGGTGTTGTTTATGAGATGGTTAGATGTGCCTGTCGGTTAAATTTTACAATAGGCCATTTGACTGATTTTAGAAAACTATGCTTAATTAACTATGTCATAATAAAGCCATATTGCGTTTTAATCTATATTTTTTTAATATTATTATTAAAAGTTGACAAATTCTAAATTGTTTTATTACATCGAAACAATGGTAGTAGGTCACGTGGCTTCAGTGGCGTCACCTCCCCGTAAAATATGTTGTAAAACTGTTTACGAATGTAGTGACTTTTTGAAGTGATAACTTCTTGTGGGAGGGTTAACCGATTCGCAACGTAACGCGAGCAGTAGACAGGCTCCTCCTTTCTCACTTTTACCCACATTAGTTTAAGTTATCACATCTGTCGAGTGTCCCGAGACGCACACGGTTTTACACATTGTAATTTATTTTTCCTAAGTTTTTGGTACATCAATTTACCTCCCACCATTTTTTTGATCATTTCATTCTATTCAATATTTTCACCAAAAATCCATCTCAACGAACGCAGCCAAAATGAACGTTAAATACTACATTATTGCGCACTTTTTGCAAACTAATTGGTAAAAAAGGTGTAGTGTATCAGATCGGTGGTCGGTGTTAAATAAAGGTGTTCTAATTTGCGAGCGGAGGCGTCGGCGGCGGCGGGGAGCGGAAGTGCCCGGGGCTGCGGCGGTTTATTGTTAATTAACGTCTCTGCCGACACCCGAGCGAGCACAATCGCGCCCTACCGCGCCACACTTACCCAAAGCTGCTATTTTAAATAAGATTTCTCGTAGAAATGAAAATATTTTCTGATATTTCGAATTTTAATTGTAACATAATACTACCACTGCATTTGTGTAAAGAAGGGGCGCTACACTCTCACTCAGTAACAAGAAGTTTGTAGTGTAACAATGTTTTGAATCCTATAATAAATTATCTGATTAGTAAACTAATATTATGAAAAAGATATTCTTACGTTTTTCTATCAACTCTTTAAATCTTTTTTTGAAATAATCTATTTAATTGTTTCGTGTAAACTGAATTTTGGAAGTATCAAGATCATAAATATAGATTATCTACATAATTTTTTTGCTTTCTATCTTAAACATAGCATACCGTTAAGGATCTAGCTTCTTTACTGTTTGATAATTTTATGCAAAAAGTTGGTTTACAATAGTTTATACAAAATAAATGTATACATTATTTCTCGTGAGATTTATCATATATGGCACGTAGAAAGAAAAACTATGCGTTTAAGCTTTTACTTTTATAGTTCTGAAGAAAATAATACATTTTCAACTTTTACCTTTAGTACGTAGGTACGTCATAGTCTCGGTATGCCTCTATCCTTACAACAATAACTCGGTTAAACAAGTTTTATACGACAATTTGTTTAGTATGCGCCAACGTTATGTGATCTTGGTTTAATTAGAGTGGCTTTATCACCAGATACAAATTATCACTATGATATCTATACATAGTAAGTATTGCACCATGATTTCTTACGTAATGAATTTTATTTCAATAAGTATTACACCAGTTATTTACAATCAGACAATATGTCTGATTTCTGTTGAAACTTTAGGCGACCCCACTACATCGATTCTTGATTTTACACTTGTGAAAAAAATCGAAAAACCAATGCCTGGTGCGAAGAAATTGTACCTTATACATGTTTGTACCGGACTGGATAGCTTCCAGCGTACACTTAGTGAGAAACCATTTTAATGGCTCGCTCCGCCAGTTTATAACCAACAACTTGAGGCCGGCAAATTCTGGCGACTGTCATTTTTTTACTTTTGCTTACCATAAACTTTGCAGTGCACGGATGAAAAAAATAGGCCCAGTAATTGATGCCTAAGTATCAGTTTATAAGTTCTTCATACATTATTGATGGACAGGCGAAGGACGGTCGGGTGTAAAGTGGGCGGTTGCGACGGACACAGCCAATAGCGCCACGTGGCACCCACTATGAACTAGTTTTTTATGGATTCTACTTTTGTGGGCCGTTGATTGGCTGATTGGCGTTGTGTAAACAATGATCAAGCTATATAAACTGATATATTAACCAAATCAATCATGGTTTTAATGGACTATTTTACATTATTCGTGTGAGTTTTAATCACCAATTAACGAATATGACAGTTATTTTTTAAAGTACACCGTAGATATCTTTCTTTCGGTAAGTACATATCTATGCCAGAGTTACTTTTATATTTGAAAGTGGAATAATATTTTATTTGGTTTCTGAAAAGCTACTCTACTAGCTACTCTTTTACTCAGAGGTAGTAAAACAGTGCTAGGTATGGTGAGTACAGGATACGTAAATAATTAGAACTTCTGTATAATTATAATAATATACGAGTATAGCAGAGAAATATCTCAAAGGTGTTTTTAAAGTTTATCATAACTTCCATAATTCTCCATCAAATTTATTGTCTCCAACACCATTTTAAAGTCTATGGTGGCCGCTATGAACGAAATATCAACAAATGTTTTAAAATTATAGGTTTTGTTAAAAAAGATGAAAAGGAATAACAGTGCCAGTACGTAAGAAATCATTATTCAATAATCTTTTAATAATCAAACTCCAAAATTAGACAGAGCATGATAGTCTCCCACAAACAACGCGAAACGCTTGCGGGTGTATTCATGGTTTGTGTGACATCACGCGACTAGTACTCTAAGACCCCTGACAGTGCTTTCTTTATACCGTAAACTGGAACTTGGATAGCTCTATGTAAACCAGCCGGTAAGAACTACAGATTAGCGACCAGAATGTGTTGATCCGCGGTTCTGTGAGCGCTGCCCCCGCTGGCGTCAATGTTTGGTAGAGGTAAAGGGGGGATAGCAGATCGTGGTTATCTGGTGGTAAGAGTGCGAGAGTGGTGTGTATTAGTGCGTACTTCACACGTACTACAAAGGTCCCTAACTGCCTGCTATTAAAACCGCTCGACCCCTACAGTAGTGAGCTAGGGATGTGCAACTCGGTATTGTCATTATTCAGTTTGTCTTACCGCATTATTTATAAATTAATATTCTTTCAATTTTGCGGATAATTAATTCGATTGAATTTATTTTAGAACTTATATTTCTCTAGGAAATATAAGGTCGAAATATGCAGACATAGTAAGTGGCAAAGAAATTTAACAAATGCCAACAGTACTAAATGGTCGCACCGCGGGTATTATACCTATGCTTCGTCTGGGAATAAAATAGGTTCGTGTACGAGGATTTGAAACATCTCATACCATGTTTCTCCAAATGTTCCTTTAAAGAATATCCTAAATACACTTATTAGTTGTAAACTATACTATTAGACTCCTATTAGACATTGTTCCATTTAAGTCGCAGAAATCAGAATACTGCGTAATTTGAGTTAGTGCCCTTAAAACCGGAATACCATATTAAAATAGAAAAAGCGATGGAACATACCCAGGTGGACTCTAGTATACAAGTATAAAATACCAAGTACCATTTAATAAATACCATTCCAAACTATACTAGAAATTACCTATTTTTAGTTAATTCCTTAAATCCCTCAGGATTTAGTTAAAGAAAATAAATTTCCTCAAAAAATATCCGTTGTCAAACCAAAGTGAAGTGTTTCTCTTAATGAAGTAAGTCACCAGTTAATCGTAACAATACTATAAAGCCCAATTAGTACAAATTAATTGAGTCGACTCAAATCTTTGCAACTCCCATCACTAGACCAGCAGTGAGCGTTCCTTTCTCTTTATCTAATCACACGAAATTAAACCTAATATTATTGACAATTCGATTGAAACTCCGTTGTACGAAATCCATATTATTTTTGCGGAAAAACGTCACGATAAATTAAACCTTAAGTTATTGGAATAAGGTGTGTATTGATGTGTGTGATGGTATATTATTTAGAGAATGATTTTCGGCACAAAACAAAGAGTTCTGCAGCCATCGTGCCGCTGACAAACGCCCGCCGAGTTAATAATAACTCACTGGATACAATTAACGCGATCAATTAACTGATTGGTTAACGAATTAATTTGTTTTAATAAACAAAACCTCAATTCCAATCAACTACAAATACAAAAAATGGGTTATAAAATCTAAAAAATCATCTCTCCGGTAATCAGATGGAAATGGGGTAATCAGATAAGGATCTGACGTTATCTGATGAACAGCCTCCGTGGCGCAGTGTGTCAGTAGCCGGCTGCGAAGCCACAGGCCGTAGGTTCGATTCCCGCACCGAGACAAATGTTTGTGTGATCTACAAATATTTGTTTCGGGGTCTGGGTGTTGTGAGACCGAAAGTCTCTTATAGTTCCTGTTATCCACGACACAAGACTCGTATCTTACTGTGGGGGTCAGGATTATGTGTCTAACTGTTGGGTGTATATAAATCGATTATGATGAATTTTGTTACAGAGATAGATGGAAACCCGCAGACGGTTATAGGCTACTTTTTTTATCCCGGAAAAGGCTGTTCACGCGGTAAAAAAAACTAGTAACTCAGGAAAAGTGGTAATAGGGAAGAATTCCACAAAATATGTTATTGTTGCGGATATCCTTACAAATAATTAATACAAAAGTGAAAATTAAGGTTGGTGGTGGTTGGCCGTTTTTTGTACATTATTTAAATAACCACCTTTATTTAACTCTCCATATTAACCCGTCTCAATCTTTAACAATAACATTAAAATGCACGTTAGCAATACTTACAAAGCAGGGCGTGTTCAACCCTTCATGGCTGCTAGCCCGGCTTCTGTACCCATGCCAAAATATTGTGACGGGTCACACCTACCACTGTAGTGCACAAAGTAACACAATATTATCTGAGGGGCCTTTGAGGAAACTATCAATGCATTGTTACTTAATCCTTTTAACAACGTGCAAAGGTGGGTTAAAAATAACCCGTTGAATTAATGTATGAATGAAGTCAGAGAATGTTAAACAAAAACACAGAAGTGATGGTGTTATACACAATACTGATAGACTTATTGAGTTATCAGTAGGCGCTATGAAAATACAAAAAAAGTTTTTTGAATTACAAAGCACTGCATGGCATTGACCTGCGCTCGTCACCCCGAGACAAAATGAATTACTGGGCATTATGAAACTTAATTCATAATGCCCAGTAATTTTCAGCTTCAATGTCCTTCAAACCGAAACACAACAGTGCTTACACACTGTTGTTTGGAAATGGACAAAGCGGTGGTACAAACCCAGACGACCTCTCGCATACGAGGAGCTACCACCTTGTGACCTACCACCTAAACATACATACATACGCACTCACGCCTGTAATCCCGAAGGGGAAGACAGAGGTGTAATCAGTGCAGCTTATTTCCGTCCTATTATGTTGTAGTAGTTGAGCCTATCGCCATATTGAGCACAATGGGCTGATAAGGAACATTTCGTGATAGAAAACCCAATGCTACTTTTACCCGACCCGGGACTCGAACTCTACACCTCAACACAGCAGTCGAACCACGTACGCAATACAACTGCTCTACTAAACAATAATAGCTTAAAACTCCGTCAAGATATTCTCCGAAAAAAATCCCCATACGTTCTCATCCGATATAATTTGAGCCGTTGACGTGGAGTACATAATTGCAACTCAACAAGTTTTTGCCGCTCGTTCGCGGAATCTGCAATGTTTATATAGGCTTCTGTCGCCACTTTATACTATTACAGAATCTGCAATGTTTACATAGGCTTCTGTCACCACTTTGTACTTACCGCTTCTAAATAGGCGCTAGATGGTGTTTGTTTAGTGTGTTATTTTAGAAAAATAAATTTTGATTGTAACGAAAACATGTTGATCTTTTAGTTTAAGATGACTTTGTGTTTCAATTAAATGTCCTATAAAAACATGAAATATAAAAAAATGCTACACCTACACATTTGTTAGAAATGTCCTATACCAGCCGATGTAACTCGGTCAACCTTTAAATATTACACGATTGAGACCCGTATTATAGAATTATATCAAATTAAGTACTAGCTACGTGGTAGGTAGTGGTGGTAAACGAGAGGCTGTCTGGATCGGTATCGCCACTTTGTTTATTTCAGTCGCCAAATAACAATGTGTAAGTATTGTTGTATTTAAATTTGAAGGACATTGAAGCCAGTGAAATAGCTGGTCATTATGAAATATTACATATTATATCTTAAGGTGACGAACGCAGTCCAGTACCATGCAGTACTTTATAATTCAAAGTTCTGTGTGGTGTTGCTTCTGTTAATGGGCAAACGTGTCGCTTGCCATCTAGGCGAGCAGCCTGCTCGTCCCGTCACTCAGGCTAATAAAAAAACTTTTTGTCAGCTGCTGCTACTAGTTAGTACTATTAAATAGATCTGCAGTACTACAATTTAAGCCACGCGCTTGAGAACCCTACGTTTTCAACGTTCCGTAACTAAAGAGTACAACAGAACTCTATTATGGAGCCTGTCCAGACGGACCCTAGCATTCGAGGGATCTGCCACCAAGTATTTTTTTTAACCGAGCATGGCAAAGTGACTGCACTACACCTGATGGTAAGCGTAGTGCATTCCAATAAGACCAGCAACCACCGACAAACAATGAGTTTATGTTTATACATTTTTAATCTAGTGTTCATATTATAAGAGATACATTCAAAGCAAATCAATTCGTATTGTCCACTCACCGCAGCAACACAACACAACAACCACACACCACGCGACGACACGCACCTACGCACGTCGCGGCATCCCGCCACAATCTAATAAACGGCTTCCATCAAAATACTTGCAATAAAATTTCAATTACCCCGGCGCGGCGACTTAGCTTGCATCTCCAATTATAAGAGGGCTTTTGTTAGCGGATTAGCCGGCAAAATGCGGAGGGCACACTGCGCCACCGGCCGCCTTAATTGGAATAGCTTCGCGCATTAGCCGCTTGCCACACAGCCAACTCGTGTTGAGCCCTGCTCCCTCGCGGATTACGTGCTCACGCGACTTAAGCCATGTTAACACTTTATTTCATTGACATGTCACTGTGTGATATATTTCGAACAATCATTGTGTCTAACCCGGGTTCGTAAATTTTACTATGAGGCCTCATAGTGAGCGCGAATCCTTAGTGATAATTTCTCTAAATATCATTGGTAAGTTTTTGATGCTAAATAAAAACAGACCAATCGTGTACACAGAATTCGACACTTGGCAAAGAGCTTATTAAGAGTTGCTTGTGAATAGGAATCTAACCCCCGTATTCATAAAAGTTACTATGAGACCTAATAGTGAACGTATAGTGAAGATTTTTCTAAATGTCATTGATTAGTTTTTTGGTCCTAAATAAAAATAGTCCAATGTGTGTTAACATTCAAATTCGTAGCCATTATAGCGTAACAAACTTCCAATTCCACAAACTCAAAAACATGCAAAGATCCAATCTTTCTAATTTTCAATATAACTCTAAATTAATATTATAAAGAGGAAAGATTTGATTGTTTGCATTGTTAGGCTTTAAAACTATTGGACCGAATTGAAAAATTCTTTCACCATTAGAATCCTGCAGAAGTTCACGCGGGTGGAGCCGCGAGCGAACGCTAGTATAAAATATATGTACAAATTGTGACCCTACTGACACTGACACTGACCTACTGACTACTGTATAAAGCACTGTTAAATAACGCCTTTTTTAAGTCATTCTTAAAGGATGTTTGACCCATCCACTTTTTCTCATTTCTTAGCAATAATCCCAATAAAATCTCATAAATTATTGAGTGGTATAGCCAAGCTGGGCATGGTTTTGTCTACTACATGAATGGGACGGCTCGACCGGGTAGTTACCACAGTCTCACAGAAAACCGACGTAAAGTAGCGGCTTGCGGCTGCGTTTCGTACGGTGAGTGAGATATCCGGAAGCCCAAATCCCCTCCCCTTCCCAATCCCTAATTATCCCTTTCCTTTAAGGTCGGCAACGCACCCATGATTCTTCTGGTGATGGGCGTACATGGGCAGTGGAGATCACTTACCATCAGGTGACCCACTTGCTCGTTTGCCGGCCTATGCTATAAAAAAAAAAAAAAAGTCATTGAAAACTGATGCAAAGTGGCGGCTTGCTGCGTTTCGTGCCGTGAGTGTGATATACGGAGGCCCACAGCCCCTCCCCTTCCAAATTACCGTGATTCTTCTGGTATTGAGGGCATACATGGGCGATGGTGATTACTTACCATTAGGTGACCCATTTGTGTGTTTGCCGGCCAATGCTATAAATAAAATATGAGTACATTTTATAATATAAGTGCAAACAGCGATTTGTTATCAGTCGTCACGCATCAATATTTGTAGAGGTCTTGTAAGGCGTGTGCCACACGATGCGTCGGTGGCCGAGGCACATTCTTGCCGGCACAAAGTGCGCGACAGAGCCTTAATTAAGTCACCCCACCATATTAATTTATTGGCAGCGTGTAGTTGGGCGTCCAATGGAATTTTTATTGGGTAATGGATTACCTTGAAGAATCGAGGTCGGTTATTAAACGGTATGGACCCTTGATTTCATGTACTCTTTATTGGTTATTGATTGGCGGGTTCCGAGGGAAGATTATGCGTATGCCGATGAAAATGTTTTTATTTTTAGAGCGCGTGGGCAAATCTGTAGATATTTACTACAGAAAGCCTATATCAAAGTATTTAATGTTATTTTAATTTGAGCATCTACTGATAGTAATATAATAAGTGAAACTTCATATTATTAGATGTCTTGTTTATTTTACGGCAGACTTCCAATGATCGCATCACTGATGTCAGTGATGGCGCGTCAGCGTGTCAGTACTATTAGAGACCATTTAATAGTAGTGTCAATTATGTATTTAATTAATGGCTGTGCCAACCTGAAATTGTGTATGGTGATGACCGAATAGAGCGTCATTAACGCCACCATCTAACGCTTACCTTATCGCATAAATATCAACCAACCATAATTCGAAAAAATTCAGCATTAATTAAAATCCACGATCACGATCAACAAATTTAAATTAGCGTACATTAAATAAAAGTGTCAAATAATAAAGGTCACTTCACACGAGCGGGTGAGGCGGCGCGAAGTGGCGCGGGGGCGCGACACGAGTGCCACGCGGACGTGTCGTGAATCCAAATGTGGCGTTTACAGCAAGATGGCGGCGCCCTACAGCCTCGCGTGCTAATGAATTGTGACACGAATTAACGAATTAATATATCAACGGTAATTTATTCGCGGGAATGTAGTGCTCCGCGCGGATGGGCACGCTCCGGTGCGGCGCGACGTTGCGGCGGACGAGTGCCGGGTCTGTGTGGGTGCCAACTACTGGCGTGAACACGTACTATAAAATGGTAGAAATTAGAGCTAGACAAACACAAGTCCACCTGTAGATAATAAGAATTGTTTAATAAATCACGAAGTTTTCATAAATGCATAAAAAATTGTATCGTAATGTAAATACATGAGCTTTGCTGGTGGGAGGATACTTGTATCCGACCGGATAGCGACCACCGTACATTGGTGCTAAAACCTGCCATAGTGGCCCACCATGTGTGGGTCGCGTTCCAGAGTCAGCCAGTGTATATCCGGTTCTCCCCAGGGGGCTTTCCCCCTGATCCTAACCCTTTTCCCATCCCTTTTTCCTTCCCCTCCCCCTTGGCCATATGGCAGGCCGGCATGATCTTGCCGACCTACGATGGACACATTGTTTATCGTTGGTCGACACTATTCCTGGATTGCGCTACACTTACCATCAGGTGTAGCGTAGTCACTTTGCCGAGCCAGGATAAAAAAAAATAAAAAAAAAAATGTTTAGTTTTCTGATTTTAGTAAAATACACACTCAAAATTTGATTTCTGGAATACAAAGACAATGTGATAATATTACTATATAATCACTATAATTTCCTACACAACTTTTAACAACCCATCTTACTTTGAATCAATTTTTTATTCAATCGGTCTTGATACAAAACAAGTTCATTACAAGTCTTAATAACTAATTAACAATATCATGCCAATACGTTAACGTTACATTATCTTGTCGAGATGTCAGGAGTAGTGATTGAGCGGGGTGGTGTGCTGTCTGTGAGACAAAGCACCACCAATTATGTGCTGATGAATCCTTTCATACCAACCGAGCCTTTCAATTGAGATGTATTGAATTTCAATAAAAATGTATTCGGTTTTGAATATAAATAATTTAAGTTATATTGATGAGTTAAACGCATTTACTTTGGATTACGTCTAACTATTTATTGACTGTATAATTATGTTAATTATTTGCGTCTAATAATTCTACGACTCTTCTTTTCGTTTAACTGAAAATAATTAATGAACTGTTTCTGTTAAAAAATTTAATATTAAGATAATAATAGTGCAAGATATGATTTATTTATGCCTTAAATGTCACCTCCTTTAAACAAACAAAATCTAACTTCACGAACATTTGAATCATCATTATGCTGTCTGTAAATTTTGCCTTATTCATAAAAAATCCTTAATAATCTTTTATTTTCTCCTCCCAAAACAATATATTTTGTACTCACAATACATATGCATTTGGCACTTGCCAGTAAGTAGTGATACTCAAGCAACTATTCATTATCCGGTCTTAAAACAATAGCCACCATGATGAGCGTCATAGTTAGCGTCCTACTTATAAAGTCAAGCGCAGGAAGTATTTGTGTAGATGCGCAGGAGTGATCGAGAGTACGCCACTAATCCGAGTCAACATCGATGAGTGCCCCTCGCGACAAAGCAAAGTGGCCCAAGTGTGATATGTAATCCTCTTTAGGCATTGTTTGCACGCAACCCGATGCGCTATTGTCGCGTTTTTTGTCGCATGCCATGGCGTGGGTGAAGTGTGCTTCTGATGTGAAGGAATTAGACGATAAACGTCAATCTTTGTAAAGCGTTTAAAATGTTAAGATTTGTGACACTTTAACCGACTTAAAAGAAATTGCAGGTCCTCAATTCGAAACGTATTCTAGATATATTATTTTATGTGCACACTTAATGTATTATTTAAGTATAGAATAATTATAAAATAAAACATGTAAATAATTAGAAATCTATAGCTTGATATATATTTAACAGTTGTCTAAAAGTAACTTGGAACCTCAAGCTACAAAAATCTCAGACAATCAACTAAAAAAACACCATTCATCACGCCATTTCACTATAAACAGACAAGTTGAAGACATGATTACGGCACACTTTCGTACGCGGGCCGCATCACAGCACCAACAATACACCGATACATGCACAATGCAACTAGATTGCTTTATTTATCCTACACTTGTAGTAATTGAGGAAGTGTTTAACTTCGCCATTGTGCGTTTCTTTTCTCTAATATTGTTAAATTCGTACGACAATCCGCTTAGACGCGTAGAAGGACCGCTGGGACGAAACTGCGGATGTTGCGCCGTCGCATGGAGTTCTGTATAATGTACAGTTTTAATTTGGTTGCACTTATATTACTTTCATATTTAATCTCGTCACTTTAGTTTGTAAGGAGCGATAGCTCAGCGGGGAGTGATACGGACTGTCGAGACGAAAGTCGCAGGTTCGAAACCAGCCCCAAAAGCACCTCTGAGTTTTCTAAGTTACGTGTACATATATTAATATTTAATTATCGCGTGCTTTAACGATGAAGGAAACATCATGAGGAAACCAGCGTACATAGTTCGTACTGCCTGATTTTTCGAAGGTATTTATTTATTTATTATAACAATTTGAAAATAGTTATCAACTATTTCGTCTTCACTCATTTTGAAATTTAAACAACTGCATTTATTTACGTCAAATTGGTACATTCAACACTCATATTTTTTATGGGGGTCAAAAATATGAAATGTTTTTCAATGGTAAAGCACGGACCCCAGATAAATAATAGAATTAGAGTACGACAGCGGGAGTGGGGGCGGGAGTCTGCGGCGGGGTGAGGCACGCTTCACTGCCCCTCTCCCAAATCGTTTGCATTTCTTCACCCAAATTTAACGTTATATTTTTGAAGAAAAGGAAATAGAGACATAAATTATGGTGGGGAGACGTCCCTATGCAAGTCACGAGATATTTATGTTGAAGTCAGACTGGTTATAAAGGCTACGATAGACGGGATAACAGGCTAATCTAGTGTTATTTCTCAATAGTTTAGTCGGCAGGACATACTTACAGTCTGAATAATAACTATATGTTACACTACATGTTGATATTATTACTACAACGTGTTATATTGGAGGTTTTTCAATTCTTTTTTATCGCTTAAACAAAAATATTCTAAGAAACAACAATAAATTGGAAAATCAATCATTCTTAAACGTTTTTACTTACTTTACTTTTGTGGTAGTAATTTATATCAAGAATATTATTATTGTAATGGCTATTCTGCACCTAATTTACTATATGTATATTCCAAACTTAGTTGCTTCGTTTCGGATACATAGAATAGTCTCTCTTACATATATCGGTGAAGTGTAATCCAATGTACTTTACAAAGTACTTTTCAAAGCTATGAGTGGTAGAGCCACGCTGTAAACAATTTTGTCTACAGCATAAATCGGCCGACTCGACCAAGTCGTTACCACTGTCACGCAGAAAACCGACGTGAAATAGCGGCTTGCTGCTGATTCCCTACGGCGAGTGAGATATCCGGAAGCCCAAGTTCCCCTACCCTTCCCAATCCCTTAATTATCCCTTCCCTTTAAGGTCGGAAACGCACCTATTATTTCTTCGAGTATTGTAGGCGTCCATGGGCGGTGGCCGGTGTAGATCACTTACCATCAGGTGACCCACTTGCTCGTTTGCCAGTCTATGCTATAAAAAAAAGGTCTCACAGCTCTGATGTTGCTACAGTTTATAAGCAGACGTGGCGCTCCATATGAGGAAACGACAAGCTCAACAGCTATAAAATATTGGTTTTTCTTGTATCTTGTGGATCTCTAAACCCCTCAAGTCGTGGTCCTTTGTTCCACTAGTACCTCGGCGATCTTGCTCCATTGTCTATCGCGAAATTTGATTTGGCCGGCCCTGTATAGTATTACACGTTTTTCTATACTTTTACATCATTGATTTCTGAATTTAGAGCTGTCTTGTTATTTTTGGTAAAAAACGGTCGACTATTTGAAATTTTGTTTATATGACATAATGACATATATGGGTTTGTTTGAAAGGTGAGATGAAATTTGTGTATAAAACCCTGTATCGATGGAAGATACAGACCAGAATATAACAAAAGTCTCTTATTTACGAGGCCGCCACATACTGTTTGGTAAAGACCCGGTCGAGCCGGCCCATTCATGTTGTAGACAAAACTGTCTTTAGCGTGGCTCTACCACTCAGCCTCTACTTCGCCCAGTCTTGAGCATCCTCCATAATGAGACCGAATAGAAAGATCCGCCATGGGGGCTTGTTCAAGTGAGTCACTTTATGGTCTCAGCCAGTGTATATTCAGTAACTTCGGACCTACCTTCAGTTTACAATTATTGTTTAAATTTTATAGGAACTGATACATTAACTTTTCTGGACAACCTACACCTCAGTCCACCAACAAACGTCGGGACCAAAATTAAATAAAAAACCGCGATAAAATCCGTTTAAATTAGTTTTATTTCAATGTGTAACATTCGCGTAAACATAAGAAATCATTCTGTCGACATTATATTTGCACTGCACTGTACTTAACATCAGTTCAGGTCCAGTGTCGTCACTTGTCTGCACCAGAATTAAAACGCCGTATTTTTAATGTATCTTACAAGGTGGTAGGTCCTTCAAATGCGAGAGGCCGTCTGGGTTGGTACCACTGCATTGTCTATTTCTGCCGCCAAGCAACAGTGTGTAAGCACTGTTGTATTTAGGTTGGAAGGACATTGAAGCCAGTGAAATTACTGGGCAATATGAGACTTAACATTTTATATCTCGGGGTGATGAGCGCAGTTCAGTGCCATGCAGTGCTTTGTAATTCAAAGTTCTGTGTGGTGTTGCTTCTGTTTATGGGCAGGCTTACCATCAGGCGAGCGCCTTGTTCGTTTCGTCATTCAAAAAAAAATCTTAGTCAAGTTTTGGGTCGCTCTGCACCCTAAACATTTATCTTAACGACATCTTAATTTGGCAAAATAAAGTCGTGACAATCAACTTTGCTTAAACAAATGTAAGAATGCAAACTCCCCTATTTAATTATCTTGCCGTGTTGCTCTGAGTCTGAAACCAGGAATTACAATTAACTAATGGCATGTTTTGTAGTAGCTGTCCTTTTAGATGAAGTTATACTGTTTATTATCCTTTAAAAAGGATTTCTGGTATAAATACCAGATATTATTTTATATATTTAATTATTCATTTACACTTTTTTTACTGGATTTTTGGTCCTCCCAACCTTTGTAACATAAGACATAAGGTACTTTTTTATAGCATAGATCGGCAAACGAGTAAAAGGATCACCTATGGTAAGCGATCTCCACCACCCATACGCCCACAATACCAGAAGAATTATGGGCGCGTTGCGTACCTTAAAGGAAAAGGACAATTAAGGGATTGGGAAAGGGAGGGGTATTTGGTACAAGGTAGGTCATGGTGAAAAACCCGTCATAGTGATTTGTTGAGGCGAGTCGCGTTACGGGTTCAACCAGTGTATATCTAGCAACGGTATAATTCTGCCTAATTACTCTTGAAGGTCAATATTACGTTTGGACTGCACTGTACTTAACATCGGGTCTAATGTCGTCACTTTACCGTGCCAGGATAAAAAAATATATTATGCTTACCATATACCTACTAATTTTTTGTTTTGTCTACAGGATTCCCGCAGATCAAGTCTCCTTACAGTCCCAGCTCACAACCGCATCTTACAGGTACCTATATTACACTTATTTTTTACAGTAATGATAAATGATTTTATGTAACTGCTTCTGTGACACTTTATAATAGAAAAAGAGGCCGCGAAAAATGTGTGCTCCACAAACATTTGTGAATTCGTAAGTCCGTCGTAGTTAATTGATAATGTTTATGATTTAATGTGCTCCGCAATTCACAGAACCTTTAACAACTTGTACCGTGGCAAGTAACGTGCTACTCCAGTGTAATGGTAACATGGCCTCCATGTAACCAATTGCGTAACGAGTCATTCCGTCCTCACTCCCGCCGAAAAAACGTAGACATAATTAAAAATATAATAGTCGGTGAGTCCCCTTCGTTCCTACATACATGAATGAATGGAGAAAAGGCGCGTCATATGAAAGCGCGAAAATAGTTAATTTCGCGCGAAGCCGCCGCACCACGCACCTACGAGCCGCGACAAAAGTTTCGTCGGGAGACAATACCTTTGCCACTGATTTAGGAAAGTGGCTGACGAAGGGCGCCCGCGGGGTGTGGGTGCGGGCGCGGCGGACGAGGGAGGGAGGCATCCCTCATGTCGCCCCCCCCCCTCACCCCACACACCCGGCTTTGTCTCAGTAATGAATCCGGCAAACGCCAAACGTCAGCGCGCAGCCGCCCGCCCGCGCCCCGGCAAACAGCGGAGCTCACACGCTCGTTCCACGAAAATTAGTCCTAAACCAATCTCGTTAAGGACCCTAATTGATTGGCGTGTGATTGGACGTGCAACGTTCCCGCATTGAGGTAGGAGGTTTTAGAAAATATCGTGTGAAATTCAAATTACAGTCGTGATAAAGATAATGCGAGGTGGGGTATGGTTAAGGCGCCGCTCGTGCGAACAGAATTACCAAGTCAATGAGATTTAACGCGATCGTGAGTGGACCGCCTCTGTCTATATGCTTGTGGTACTCTAGCTGGCTGGCAACCATACAAGTATACTTGCTTTAAAATCCGTAGTCATCCGAGATTCATGTCAGAATGACACATTCCGTCATTCCTTGTTAGGTCGAAAAAAGATTTGCTTCCCTTCATAACAAGGTCGTTTCACTAGTAACTTGTTTCACCACGACAATATAATCCCATAAAATTTTATTAGAAGTATTTATTAATACATAATTTCTTTTAGTGTTGTGGGCGTGCATGGGCGGTAGAGATCACTTACCATCAGCTGTTCCATTTGCTCGTTTGCTGGTCAATACTATAAAAATACTTACCCACCAACAGTTTATTTTACGTTGCTCATATTTTTATGGTTGCCTTATCAAGGTTATATGTTATGTAAGTTGTCTACGTGTAGTGTGTGGAGCATGATGGTGTGGCTACAAGCGCAATGTGGGGAGGGGGACAAAATGAGCACTGTACTGTCAATAACGTCAGGTAGGCGGCCGGTCGTAAAACTACAAGCCAAATATTTCTGTAAAATGTGTTAAAAAAGCATGTTACGCCGATTCCACTACGAGTGGGATAAAGGCAGGTGGAAGAAGAAGAGAAGACTGTACCATATACATGCCATATAGTTCCTGATACACATGATACAGGTTATCCTAGTGTGGGGTCAGGACTATGTGAGTGACTGTTGGGTGTATTTATTATTATATAATAACACTAATCAGGTAATATTTCTGGCAGATTTCTGCTTAGCAATTGTTTACAGTTGCGAAGAAATTCCGACGGTTAAATTTTATGCCTTACCGTGAGGCCAAAAGCTTCTGGAAATAAATCTAGAGTAAAGTCAAATGCCAAAAATTAAGATTATTATGCTTCTCTGATGGGTCTGATCCTACTATAATCTTTTATCAAAGTGTAAAAGGCTATTTAGAATAATCAAAATAAATATAATAATTATACTTCTTGAATAAATTTTAATCTCTCACTTATGTATTTTTTGCCGTTCATGGCGTATATTTTTAGAAAAAAAAAACTCCTACTAGCCTAGACTATATCGGTGGTGCAGTGGTAATGCGTACACGGTACGACTGCTGGGCTGATGTCTCGGGTTCGATCCCCGGGTATAAGTAATAATGGGTTTTCTATCATGAAATGCTCAGTATCAGTCCGGATTCTAGAATTGTGCCCGGTATGGCGTTAGGCTCGTTCCCTATCATATCATAGGATGGAAAAAGCTAGGCGAACTTTGGTTGTACCAGTTATACCTGTGCCTGCTTCTTCGAGGATTTAAGCGTGAGGTTGTATGGTATGCATATTTTGTTGTGTTCGTAGCGTTGTTTACCAGTAGTGTCCAGTCGGCAGTACCTACGAATGCCACCTGGCTGTTTCAAAGGCACATGAGAGGGCCAAACAAAACCACCTGACTAGCCGGCGGCCATTTGTAAAAAAACGGCGCTCCCGCCATTTTTTCGCGCCAATTTCATATTTACGTATCCGCGGGGTGGTATTCTCGATTTGACACTGCATCATGGCCGCTTTTTATTGTTTTTTTAAAACAAAGGCAGTCGCGATGGCCGTTTCCTCTGCTATTGTTTAGACGCCGCCGCCATTTTTGATTTGAAAATTAGGGTGCCCATTGTTTTGTGCTCGCATTGTTACGGAATCATGGTTGGAGTGGGTCGGTGGCCTTATTGGTCGCGGCACATAATGGGTGAAATCATTTCGCAGCAGGTGCCATTTTGTTCACCATTTCATGGTAGAATGATAAGAAAGTCATAGATGACAGAAAAATGTCATGGTGAATTCATGTTGGTTGATAATAGTAGGTACTGCTTGTAAGCACGGTATATTGTCAGTTGGGTGCAGAAATAACAAAATAGATTACCTACTAGATTTTATTCACAGTTCCGCCCGCGTGAACAGCCTTTTCCCAGTTAAACTTTTCCAAGATAAAAGTATTAAGTAGCCTAAAACCATATCCAGGGTAATGTAATCTGTACTCAGTAATCTAAATGGGTTCAGCAATTTAGGCACAAACAAACTAACATTTTCATTTATAATGTTAGTAAGGATAAAAGGATGATAAGGAAATAGCTTATCAAACATGCAAAAGCAACGTTTCTTGCCCACACCAAAACCATTTACAAAGAAACTTTTTCCCATTGACAAATGATCTGTTAAGTGTGACATCACGATTCACAACTTGTGTCGTTCCGTTGTGTCCAAACAAGCAAGAAATCAAACGTAACACCCGAACAAATCATTCGTCAAACTACTAGAGATAACTTCAGAACCTCTCGTAGGGATGGGACACATAGAATTCCCGAATTAATGGGATCGTTTTTCACGTAAAAACATTATAAAAAATTCTGTTTATAGATTTAATTTTCAAGCGTTACATATTTGTTTGCATTTATACATGAAGTTATTTAAAAAGAGCGTCAGATTTAATATAATTTATGTGCGTCTTAAATGTTTCCAGTTAAACTTATTCTTGAGTACAAGAAAATTCACAAAATCATCGACCTATACTTACGGTACATATGGAAATTAGGTATTAATAAATTAGGATGATGTACAGTAATGTTGACCGCAAAGTAGGTACTATAAATCTACAATAATCTACATCTATAACTAGCTCTTTATCGCGGTTTTACCCACATTCAAGTATTTTTTGAGATCAAAGAAGGTTTACCCATACAAAGATTCTTATACCATTCTCTTTCTAACATAAAATATATATCAAACCTTTCGCAATATATGCATTATATGAACGAAGTATGTTAACATTTAAGATTTCTAGGTCGATGTTGATGGGTTAGTCAGAATATGTTAATCCATATGTATAATTTGTGTATAGATTACAAGCTGGACTGAAAGACAATTTGAGCAACATCATTAAGCTCACACTAATTAAAATTAAATGAGGAAACAATATTCCGAGAATCCCGGGGAGTTTTTGCTACATTCCCGGCGAAGCGCCACCGCGGCGACACAACCTTCTCGATTACTCTAAACATTCGTGATTCGTGAAGAATACTTTTTGTGTGACAGCCGACAAGATGTGTAGCGACTGGCGACAACATAACTTCCACAAACGACCCTTAATTCCTAAGTCGAAGGTTCATTTTCGCTTGTACTTGAGGGACAGTGTTAGGTGTCACAAAGCCGGGATGTTTTCGCCCGCTAAGTGGCGACGCGTTGTAATAACAACTAACAAGTTTATTAATGTTTTTGTCCGCCACTTTCACAGCAATTAACTGGCGGGTCAGGTTGCACTTAATATTTTCGGGTAATATTATTAATTTTCATTCTTAGACTCGGAGACGTCTGTAGTTGAATGAATGGAACCCGTTTGAACAATTGAGTTAGTTAAATTGTGTGTTATTACAAATAATTGTTTCCATTCTGTTGAACACTTCATTAAATTAATAGTAATACTAATCCTTTATAATATATATCCCACTGCTGGACACGGACCTCCTCTGCTGGACGACAGGGGTTAAGTCTTAGTCCACACTATAGTACCTTCAATGTCTTATTTTTTTCCGTTATTTCACAGTTATAAATGTCTTTCCAGAGGGTCTTAGCTGACTGTGGCAATCTTATAAAGCTATAACCCTGCGAAAACTTCAAACGTTTTTAGTTCTATCTACCTCGTTAAAAATCTAAAATACTATTTTTTTTTTTTTTTTTAATCCTGGCTCGGCATAGTGACTACGCTACACCTGATGGTAAGTGTAGCGCAATCCAAGAATAATGTCGACCAACGATAAACAGTGTGTCCATCGTAGGTCGGCAAGATCATGCCGGCCTGCCAAAGAGCCAAGGGGGAGGGGAAGGAAAAAGGGATGGGAAAATGGTTAGGATCAGGGGGCAAGCCCCCTGGGGAGAACCGGATATACACTTGCTGACCCTGGAACGCGACCCACACAAGGTGGGCCACTATGGCAGGTTTTAGCACCAGTGTACGGTGGTCGCTATCCGGTCGGATACAAGTATCCTCCCACCAGCAGAAATGACTATGCAGGTAAAACGTCACTTTGGTCTCTCAAACCGTAGGCAAAATTATAAGGCATTCCTCTATAATTTTTCCATTGACGTCTATTTTAATTTTCCTATGCATATCGATATAGAATACCTAATAATTTCAGTTTGTGTTGAACTATCTTTGCAAGCGTCTATACTCCTCAACTAATTAAACTACTATAAAGACAACCAGATGTCAACACGACTACCCCGGGAACCAAACCCGCTGCATCATCGAGAGCATCTCCCTGTATAAGTGGATGTCGGCCCGTGTTTGTAAAAGTGTAACGAGTCGGTGCGTTAATTTACTTGTGTGTTGCGACGCGAGTGTTGTGTCAACACGTCGAGTATCGAACCCATCACCCCATACAGCCGGTGTCTTGTTACAACCACTACACCAATGGATTTTAATTCACCATCAACTTGCGTATTATTGTTACAACACACAATATACATCTTACTATTATTAAACATATAAAAGTTTGGATGTCTATTAGTCAATCACGCCTTTTGTGTAGACGCTTGCTGTAAGCCTGATGATAGTCGGCTGTATACAGCTTTGATTTTGCCGGACTTTGATTCACGCCTTAACGGTTGAACGGTTTTGGATGAAATTTGGCACACTGAACATGCCCTGTATTAGGGCGTACACTACTTTTTAGCCCGCAAAAGGTCTCTGACGCAGGTGGGTACGCGGGCAAAAGTTAGTGCTTTTTATTGGCCTGGATGATGACACGAGCAGCTCGCTCGTCTGATGGTAAGCGCCACGCCTGGCCATAAACAAAAGCAACAGCAGTGTGTAAGCACTGATGTGTTTTAGTTTGAAAAACTTTGAAGCCATTTAAATTAATGGGCGCTATAAGACTTAAAATGTCTTTATAACTTCCTGGTGGTGGTAGGATATTCATATTTACTGGGATAGCAACCACCGTACACATGGTGTTAAAACCTGCCATAGTGATCCACACACCTTGTGTGGATTGCGTTCAGCCAGTGTATATCCGACTCTCTCGAGGGGCTTGCAACATGGTTTGAAGGTTGGAGCGGGTATAGGGGTACATTCTTTTAACCCTGTGCCTACATCGGCCATCTGCCTATTCTGTCGCAGGTCCCTCAATTTGCTTCTTAGCTATTTGGAGTGGGAAGAAGCATTTATACAGGCTAGCATGATTCTGATGACCTCTGATAAACTCATTGTTTTGCGATGGTCGCTGGTTTTTTGGATTGCACTGCGCTTACTATCAATTGTTGTGCAGTCACTTTGCCGTGCTCGGATGAAAAATTATATTACAGGCGTAAGTGCGTATATATTTACTTTATAAATCATAATTCGTAGTAGCGTTGCTTTTGTTTATGTGCAAGCATGATGGTTACTATCACTCGAGCGACCTGCTAGTCTCGACATTCTACCAAATAAAAACAAATAGTTTACCTTATATTCTTAAATGCAAACACGAAATCGCCACCAAAAATTAGGCCCGAAATTCTCGCTCGGGCCGGTATGCCTAATTGTCTGGAAAACAGGTAAATTACAAGCTAGTGTGTGCTCGATCGATGGCTGATGAAGTGTGTCGACGGGTGAGGGGGTGGAGCGGTTAGGGGAGGGAGGGGAGGTTTAGTAATTAACCAACAAAGCGCAGCCTCCGGGACGTCTTCGGGACGGCACGCCTAATGAGCTGGCACTTACTGGACAGGGTTGTCTGGTTAGTGACATGAATGTTACAGGGAATTTTCAGCTGATACTTATTATTATATTTGTAATATGCTATATATTTGTAATATATTTGTAATTCTTTCTTGGATAATGCTATATATTTGTAATTCTTTCTTGGACTCAGAAATCCGTGAAATCCTAGCTTCTATTCCAGGTAAGACAATCACAATTTGTGTTGAGTTTTCCGATTCAAAAATCAAATTACATGAGTTGCGCGAGAATAGAATTTGTGCTCGATATAGAGATAATCTTACTACATTACTTACATTACATTATTAATTACATCATTTTAGGACGGAAATAATGTTTATTCAGATTTCATTCAGATGCACTAGTTGGATCCTTTGGTGATGTCGTGTGTATGTATAATATTGAAAAAATAATCAACAAATATAGTACAATTAGCAACTCAGGGCAATTGCATACTGACAACAATATCATGGAGATACAAGTAGGAGAAATATAATGTAGCCTAGAGTACATAACAAACTACATATAACAAAAAATCGTCTTACAAAAGAGAGGTTTACTTATACAGGAATAAAAGTCGATGTGTGATAATCATGTTTTATATTATAACTAGCTGTCCCGCGCGGCTCCGCCCGCGTGATCTGTATTTTCCGGGATAAAAGTAGCCTAACAGTGGCGCCATCTGTCAGCAATGTGTCACGAACCGACGCCATCTACTTAAAATATTGGTTTGTAGTACATGCTATGTATCAGAGATGGCGCTGTATTTAAAAAATGATTTTCCCTATTTTCCCGCTTTTCTATTGAAATTTTTCCTAGATTTTCGTTGCTATAAACCTCACGGAGCCCGAGACCTTTCCAACGAATGCAAAACCGTGGAAATCGGTTCGTGCGTTCTGGAGTTATATCGTCAGGAAGGAAAACCCGACTTATTTTTATATAATAGATTATACTTTTATCATTTGTATGATCACATATGATTCACATTCTTTTTAATTTTCCAATGTCTCTTGATGGCCGACATTATATTTAGACTGCACTTTGTTTTAGATTCAGTGTGTTCACATTGCCGTACCAGGATAAAAAAAAGTATCTTATCCGTCCAAATAATATTTTGATGGAAACGTGAGGAACGACTTCTGTTATGTTTAAATTATTAATTATTTATTTTAAATAATTCTTCCAAGAAATATGAATTAATTTTACTGTGTTAATAAGTTAATAAAATGAAGTTTATAATTATAAAATGCCAGATAATCTGTGCCTGTGAGCTAGCAACCCTGCCAAGCGGCCGGCACCGAGGACAGTAGCTATTATAATTGCTAATGGGCACTCTCTTCACTTTGATATTTTGGATACCGGCCCAACGACATTCTACTGTCTTTTCGACTTTGTGTTTAACAGAATAAGAGTCAATTTATCCGATAATATGCTTGCGTTATTCAAATCATTTTGCGATCAGCTGGGCGCTGGAGGAAATTAATTTTATAGCTACAGCTTTATTTGAAAAGAAATGGTGCCTTTGCATTTTTTATTGCTTCTGTTTGCGTTAATTATTTAGGTTTTATCTACAAGGCTGATATATTTTTATGAGTTTTATATAAAAAGGTTATTGGAGCACGCTTTCTTGTGCAAATGTAAAGAGGATATTCAATCATTTCTGTTCGTGTAGTATCATATTTTGGATGTCAAACGCCAATGTACGCGACGGAGACAAAAGACTGAGACAAAAGTGACCTGTCCACTTCTTAAGCAATTATACAATATGTTACAGATAAATTTGGTCAAATTTAAACAACGTATGGTGTACAATACAAGTATTTCACACCGTGTAGTGACAAACCCAGTAGCTTTGTTGGGACTTAAGCATTTTTTCTCGAATTTTGTCGATATAAGAATTGCAACTTTTATACTAAATGATAACATATACAATAACCCCCAACATGACCACACATTTCTGTAACACAATGTATTACCTTTTTTAAAATACCGAGGCTCAAACCCCTTCCCCTTCCAAATCCCATAATTATCTCCTTCCTATGGTCAACAACGCATACATAATTCCTCACTACGAGTGACTTGCGGTCCCACAACACCACGACCCGAAACCAATATTTATGGATTGCACAAACATTTGTCTCGGTGAGGGAATCGAATCTACCAAATAACTAGTGAAGACGTGTCGACTAGCTCAAGGCATCGATCGACTAGGCATCGTCGAGAAGACGATCACAGCCGCGGGTAATGTAGCGGACGGATTTAATGAAATGTGTGTTTGTGCTTACTACCCTGTGTTTAGTGCTTATTGCTATTCTTTTTAAATGTTCACCCTTGAGCGGCGCAAGTGCGAGCACGCGCCGATTTATACTTACTATATAATTATTGCGGCGTTTTTTGTGGGTGGATGTATTGGATAAGTAATGTAATTTGAAAGTAGCATCATCGATGAAACATACCAAATTATGGGAAATTGATTTGATGTGAATAAAAAACACATAGTCCTGACCTCACACTAGGTTAACCAGTATCGAGGGTATCAACCAGGAACCACAAGGGACTTGCAGTCCTACAACACCTAGACCCAAAGCAATATCAGTGGATCACCCAAACATTTTACTCGGTGCGGGAATCGAACCCACAGCCTGTCACGTAGCCGGCTACTCGTCCGCTACGCCACGGAGTCTATTAAAATGTCATGACGTCACAATAATATAGACAAGGCCCTTCACAGTCACGGTTTTCCCGAGATAAAGCAAGGCGCAGTTCTAAGGTGGGTATCCCCTATCCATATTAATCAGTGTCTCGCCAAGATTCGTCGCATGTTTAACACATTAGCACGACCCTTCGGCTATATGCAACGTCGTGAACGCCTCGCCTGTGTTGACAGATTATGTATAAGATTAGTAAACAGAAAACTGACGAAAATAGCAGCTCGCTGTTGCGTTTCCTACAGGGAGTCAGATTTCCGGAGACCCAAATCAGAATTTGGGTCTTTTGTCAATCTACATTATTTAAAGGTCAGAAAGTCATCCCTTATTCTTATTTATTTATTTTAAGGGAACATACAGTGTTACAGAAAACAAAACCGAACTAGAAAAAACTATACACTAATTACATGTTTCCACAGATAGGTAAAACAAGAAATAAATAGAGCGGCTTAAATCTTTATATATATAATTCTTCTGTGAGTGTGTATGTTACTGAACTTAACGAAACGACTGGACCGATTTTGATGAAATTTTTTGTGTGTGTTCAAGGGGATCTGAGAATGGTTTAGATTCACAATTTTGTCCGCTGGACAATGTTTTTTTAATTAATTTTTAATTTATTAGTAGTTGTTGATTTTGGAATGATTTTTTAGCCGTGTTGAGCACTTTTTGGTAGAGGCTAAACTTGTGGTTTCGCGTCTGACTGGACTGGACTGGAGTGGAGTGGACTGGACTGGACTGGGCTGGACTGGGGTCCGGACTGGGGCCGGACTGGGGACCAGACTGGACTGGGGGCTTGACTGGATTGGGGACCGGACTGGACTGGAGATCGGACTGGACTGGGGACCGGACATGACTGGGTACCGGACTGGGGACCTGACAGGACTGGGGACCGGACCGGACTGGGGCCTGGGACTGGAGCCGGACACGACTGGAGACTGGATAGGACTGGACTGAAGACCGGAGAGGACTGGGGACCGGATTAGACTGGGGACCCGGACTGAACTGGGGACCGGTTTGGACTGGGGACCCGGACTGAAATGGGGATCGGACTGGACTGGGGACCGAACTAGACTGGGGACCGGACAAGACTGGGGGTCGGACTGGGGACCGGACAGGACTGGGGATCGGACTGGACTGGAGACCTGACTGGACTGGAGAACTGACTGGACTGGGGACTTGACTGGACTGGGGACCGGACTGGACTGGGGACCGGACTGGACTGGGGCCGGACTGGACTGGGGATCGGACTGGACTGGGGACCGAACTAGACTGGGGACCGGACAAGACTGGGGGTCGGACTGGGGACCGGACAGGACTGGGGATCGGACTGGACTGGAGACCTGACTGGACTGGAGAACTGACTGGACTGGGGACCGGACTGAACTATAACTTATCGGCTGAATTGAGTAAGTATCCAATAGATGGCGCATACTGCATTGAATGGTTTACTACAATATAATTTAACATATACCTTAGGCACAGCAACGCGTGGCCGGGTCCGCTAGTATAGTATAAAATACATATAGATACACATAGATAAATACATATACACAGTACATACATACGCGTATAAATACAATTGGAAATTATACTATTGCCTAAGAGTTTGAGAACCAGGATTCAGTAAGTGTTTTTTTAAAATTATTTGGTTTCGAATAGAATAAATCCAGGTCTGAAGATTCTACTGCCATATTAAATTCTTTTTTAATTCAGCTCTGATAAAGAATGCATTTTGTCTGTATTTTGAAGCACTTTGAGGAATAGCTAGACACACGGGATGTCTGACAATTTTATTTGGAACTCTTATGGTAGTGTAGATATCATTTATCATCAGGGCTCTCCCTTTTTTGAAGTGATAACTTCTTATGGGAGGGTGAACCGAAACGTTCCGTAACGCGAGCGGTCCATTGACCAGCCAGCGTTAGCCGACCTCCGTGGAACATTGATAATTTCGAAGTACCAGGTGGCGTCACACAGTGACCACTCGGCTTGGACCGGACTTTAACCGGACTTTCACAAGACTGACACGACTTTGACACGATTTTGACACGACTTCGACACGACTTCGACACCACTTTGACACGACTTTGACACGTCTTTGACACGATTTTGACACGACTTCGACACGACTTCGACACGACTTTGACACGATTTCGACACGACTTCGACACGACTTTGACACGACTTCGACACGACTTCGACACGACTTCGACACGACTTTAACACGACTTTGACACGACTTCGACACGACTTCGACACGACTTCGACACGACTTTGACACGACTTTGACACGACTTTGACACGACTTCGACACGACTTTGACCGGACTTGGACATGACTGACCGGACTTCGTCACGTAACGCGTTAAGGCGCCACTCTGTCTGGGGTCCCTTTCTCTCACGCATACGGTAGCAGTAGGCAGGCTCCTCTGCTCTCACTTTAACCCACATTAGTTTAAGTTATCACTTCTGTCGAGCGTCCCAAGACGCACACTTTTTTTTTTTAATTATGAAACGAGCAAGTCGCTCGCCTGATGGTAAGCGCCACGCCTGCCCATAAACAGACAACACCACACAGAACTTTGAATATAAAGCACTGCATGGCACTGAAATGCGCTTTTCACCCCGCGACATATTATGTTAAGTCTCATAATACCCAGTAATTTCATTGGCTTCAATGTCCTTCAAACAGAAATACAACAGTGTACAGGCAGTTACACATTGTTGTTTGGCAGCAGTAATAGATAAAGTGGTGGTACTAAACCCAGAAAGCCTCTTGCATACGAGGGACCTACCGCCTTGTAAACATTTGCTCGATTATGTGTAAAAAATAAACTGGTAAATTACGTGATGGTAAATAACGACCAACCACAACATAAGTAAACACCGATAATATGGGAATCATCAGACATGCAACTTTATATTTTGTAGTGTTATCACGTTCGAACATCTACATTAAGCTATAGACAAAAATATTCAAAGCACTCCATCACTCACAGTTTGTTATTTTAGAATTGGGTTTTTGAACGGACAATCCGATTTAAGACTTATTATTTTCAAGCGTTATATAATTTCATTACTCATTGTTGTAATTAATATTAAATGGTGTACCGAAATGTTAACTTAATTACATACTAAAGCCGCGACCCGCGCGTACCAACCAACCTTCAACAAAAAAAACTACTTATTTCCCCAACAAATTGGACATCGTATCAGAGTGCCGAGTATATTTTTACCTCATTACTCCGCTCCCTGCGTGGAGGGCTCCACAACAATATCGTTTTCAAAAATTGCGGAAAGTGACGCGGGCGTCCGCCCCGCACTCTCCTCCGCACACCCCTCGCGGCCCCTGCCCCCGAGCCCCTCACGTAACGAGCCCCGAGGGGCTTTGCGCCCCCGAAAAATGATTTCCCGATGGTTTTCCGCGCTCGGGGCCTCATCGCCGGGTATTTACCTCGTTAAATAGATGGTAATGTTGTTTTCTGTGATGGTGCCGTACCGGACAACATAATGTGGTTAAGCGTCTTTCTGTCGGTCCCTGGAGGCAGCCGGAGTAGCGCCATTTATTGGATTAATCTTATTTTGGCTACATCTATTTATGCTACGGATTGCTGTTATGCTGTCTAATACAACTATAGAGGAGCGCATACTGGGCTTATGAATCTTATTTCGCTCTCTAAACCTTGGGGGAAATTTTACCACAAAATATTCCGAAATTAAGTCATGATTATTATTTTTTTTTTTAAAGTTGATTTTGATGTGATCAGTAGACCGCGACGCGCGACACTTCATCTTTGTATAGGCTTTTTTATATGATTAAAAAAAAAGATTGTGACGCGCGAAAATTTTTATATTAATGTATACAAAGCAGATGATGAGCCAGAGATGTGCCATTGTAGCCCGAAGGTGTCTCACGTCGTGGTCTCCTGTCGCATCCCTCAAAGTTCATTACTACATGACTACTTAATGTAACAATTGTCAATTGCTTTAAATACACAAACGATACCACATATTAATCTGATATTAGATAATACAAAAATTACAAAAGTTAATTTATGATAGAATATTAAACAAAAAGTGTTAATCACAACAAATTAACCCCCACATTCGTATTGCGAAGCGATTTAATCAAACAATACGTTGAATAGTTTCAGCGGCCAATACGATACAGCGTTAGTTTACATAAAATAGTACGTAATGTAACAATGCGTACAATTACGTTTGTAAGTTTATTGCGTAACTTACACACTGTTTATACGCGTACTAATTGAGCTATATTATCTTGTTACGCATTTGTTAAAGACAATTAATTTCATTGTAACGAGTTTTAGAAATCAGTGGTTAACATTATTTATAAAAACCATCACTGATGAGTTTGGGCTTGCAACATTTTTTATTTGTTTTAATTCGACATTATGCCCAGGAATGGGGCAAGTTGAAGCTGCAACTTTCCCTCTTTGACTCTACTGATGTTAAGGATCCAGTATTTTCAGAGCTATAACATAAATTACTTCAAGAAGTCGCTTATAAATTGCTGGATGAAGTTGATATAAGTATAGGTAGTTTATAATATGGTCACTAGTCGATTTTAGCTTTTATAATGGCGGAACTATTATAATATCACAAATAAATAACCTATGCTCTAAATCTTTTATTTTCGAAGATGTAAGCTGAGGTGCATCAGTGCACCCACTGTTATCTGACTATATTTTCGTCCCATGATGTGATAGGAGGCGAACCTGTCGCCATACCGCACAAATTCCCAGCCCGGGAAACTTGTGTATGAATTACAGATTCGAAAACTCAAACACCAATAGTGATTGCCTAACCTGAAATTTGAACAACCTCACGGACCTCAGCTATTTTAATGTTAACACAAGATGAAATATGCTGAAGATTTTAGATCAAAACATCACGAGTTAACAATAAATCTCGTACACTTCGTGGCACGTCACTCAATAACTGGACCAAAACGTCTCGCCGGGGAATAACAAGTCCACGGAGATCACAATATCTAGAGACAAAGAGCACAGCCGTGCCGTGGACAATACACTCTTTTATCTCGCCTGTCGTAATGCTTCATTTTTGTTAACACCTGCGCTGTGTGGGAACAAGCGCAATGAAACGCGATCCCAAGCACTCGCGAATAATTTTTCGACAAGTCTGTGACGTTTGCGTGGTCACTTATTGTCCTCTGTAAGATTTTTTTGTTATTTCGTTGGTTTTTATTTTGTTTTGTATGCTTTTGGGGCTGTTGAGTGAATTGCGGTTCTAATATCATGGCGTTCCCGCCTAAAATATTCTGCTTTTTCTCTTTATTCTTCACAACCTTAAACACATATTAAAATGATAATTTACCGCTTAATTAATCAATTAATATCTTTTACTTCTAGATATGTATATGAGACAAGTGTTAACGTTTAGTTATTGCTCCTGTTTATTTTTGTATATATTTTTAATGTATTATTTTGTTTTGTTTCATGTAATTGTAGCGGTCCGACAACTATATTCAGGTAATTTGTTAATTAATTTATTTATTATTATTTGAATTTATTATTTAGTATTTTGACTGCCTCGATGGTGCAGTTGTATTGCGTAGGCAATACGGCTGTTTTGATGACGTCTCAGGTTCGATCCCCGAGTCAAGTAAAAGTGATATTGGGTTTTTCTATCACGAAATACAGCTTGGAGTCTGGAATGATGCCCAGTATGGCGATAGCCTCGGATCACATCATAGGACGGAAAAATCTAAGCTCGGCGAAATGTGGGTGTACTAGTTATTTACCTCTGCCTACGCTTTGGGGGACTACATACATGAGTCCGTATGTATTATTTTCAGTATCTATTATTTCATTTTAATACGTTTATTCAACTTTCAGCTTGTATGGGGAAAACTTTAATGTTTGAGAAAGTATTTTGATCTAATTATAAAATATCTACTTATCTTATTTCCTTTTAGGAATATTGTATATTTCCGTATTACAATATGTTTTAGTAACAATAGACTATCGATTGATCTATAAATCTGTCTAATAATTAGGGCATGTTACAGCATTTAGTGCAATACTCGAGCCTTCATCTAAAATTAAATTACAGATGTCCATTTATTTGATTATGACTTTAGGAGTAGAGTACATTGAAATAGAAACAGTTCACTCAACAATCGGTTAAGATAAAAAAAATATAATAGGATGCTTCAACCACTGTTAATGAATCACAATAAGAGACGGATGTACTTACGGGTCTGAGATGCAATCGATTTTTTTTCATGAAAGGTACAGGAAACACGGATATTGATAAATATTGCCTAGCAAAAAAATCGGTGGCCTTCTGTCTCAGAGAAAACCGACGTAAAGTAGGCTTGCTGTTTAGTTTCCAACGTTGAGTAAGATATCTGGAGTTTCAAATCCTCCTTTTCTTATCAGCCCCTTAATTACCCCTTCTCCTTAAGGTCGGCAACGCGCCCATGATTCTTCTGGTATTATAACATCATGTGACCCACTTGCTCGTTTGCCGGCCTATACGGTACAATAAAAAAATACATCGCATAAGTACTTTAATTCATGTAAAAACCAAGCATGCATTTTTTACTATTTTTATTAACTGGTCACTACGATCATGAGCACAATGAATCATAATATTTCGAGTGCCCAGAAAGTGTTGCCGAAGTTGTATGATCCACAAATACTCGTTTCAGTTCTGGGTGTTTCTCCCCAGAAGGGTCGTAAAAATTACATTCGAAATGTTTAGGTAATTTTTTTTTATTGAATGACGAGATATACAAGGCGCTCGCCTAATGGTAAACGCTACGCCTGCTCATAAACAGAAGCAACACCACACAGAACTTTGAATTACATGGCACTGAACTGCGCCCGAGACATAAGAGTCTCATAATGCCCAGTAATTTCACTGGGTTCAATGTCCTCCAAACTGAAACACAACAGTACTTACACACTGTTGCTTGGCGGCAGAAATAGACAAAACGGTGGTACCAACCCACACGGCCTCTCGCATACGAGGAACATACCACCTTGTGACTACCACACCACTACCACATGTGTTAAAAAAGCTTGTTGCGGTGACTCCACTGCGAGTGCGATAAGGGAAGGTAGATAGAAAGACTTCAGCTGTGATGGACGTTAATAAACAGTAAGCCTTATTTTTATTTGCCTGAATGACGAAATGAACAAATCACTCATCTGGTGGTTATCGCCTTGCATGCCCATAAACAGAAGCAGTACCACCTAATCTAATTACTAATTACAAAGCAGTGTATGACCCTGGATTGCGTTCGCTGCCTGGCAATATAAGTTATTAAGTCTTATAATGCCTTGTAATTTCACTGACTTAAAAGAATTAGACTTAATACACCTAACTGTCACAGACATAGGTCCTATCCCCAAACTAAGTTAACCTTTATCGTGGGTATCAGGATCTCCGAGGGACTTACGATCCCACAACATCCAATGCCGAAACAAATATTTGTGGGTGACACTATATATTTGTCTCGATGCGGGAATCGAACTCGCAGCCTCTCAGTTCGCAATCTGTCACTAGCCCTCAGCGCCACAGAGGCTGTCACGTTCAATGTTCAACTATAACACGACAATGCTTACACATTGCTGCTTTGTGGCAGAAATAGACAGAATGGAGTTACAAAACTAGGCGGTGGCTCGCGAGAGACTTAATAGTAAAATATAAGTAATAAAAACTCTTGAAAGTTTTTTAGATATTTTTTTTTATTAATAAGTTCTTCCTAAGTTTGTTACAATAATACTTACAACAAAATACAAAATATTGACTTATTCACGCATTAGCGCCACCACCTACTGTCAGACATTACTAATCCAATGACAGACTTAACAAAGTATTATTATTTATACATGTTGAATAGTTATATATTATTATATTTTTGATTATGTCTAACAATCAAAATTAACTACTAATTCGATATTGCATCCAACATATGTTTACCAAAGTTGTTTAAGGAAATAGAGATAATATCGATGTGGTTATTGTATTTATTATAATAATTCCCGTACGCAAATAAATCGCTTCGACAAACGCCATAGAGTCGCTCACCGCGGTACACTCTACATTCTGCCATGTAGAGTCGCGATCAAAAATCAAATAAACCTGGCTTAACGTACGCAGATTGGCTTGTTGCCACTAAATTGGCAATTCCATCGCGTGCCCTCATTTAATTGCGTCGCGTCTCGACATTTTTCCACGTGTATTTTCCCCTTTTACTGAGTTTTCACTTTTTTCACGTCTGATGTGGAAAACGTCGAATCATATTGTTTGTGTATGAATATGAAAAAAAGAATAAATATTTATTTTGGTACGGTAAGTTCATTAATATAAATGAGGTGAAGGTCTCCTAGTTAGTCTGAAAATACTTCTAGCAGGAAATCCTCCTCCGCGCATGTCACTTTAAAAAGTACTTATACTGAAAAAAAGAATAAAAATGTATAGTAATAAAAAGTGGCTAAGCATAAAACTACATAGTATTATAGAATTTCTTGTCATAATATAATAATACATACTATTATATTTTTTAAATATTCATGTAAACAAAGTAATAAAACAACATAATCTGAACATGTACTGGCAAGCGCAGCGTTGGACGTCCACCTACAAGGTGGACAGACGACCTGATAAAGGTCGCAGGATGTCGCTGGATGCAGGCCTATGTTCAGCAGTGGACGTCTTGTGGCTGATGATGAATCTGAACATTCTGTGTGATGTAATTGGACCTACCTACACAAACAGGAACCAACCCACAGCAAGTTCAAATGGAGATACTGATTTTGTTTTGCTCAATTCGATAATTAAAATTGATTTTAATTTTTTGCAAAATCCTACATGGAATATATTTCATGCCCGATTTTCCAAAAAACTACGAGATAAAATTATTTTAAATTATTGAAATTTGTGCCAGATATGACGTCAGGCTTGACCCCTATCCCATTATGAGATGAAAATAAGCTCGGCATAGTGTGTGCACTAGTCACATCGCTACCCACCCCTCCAGGCGTGGGCTTATTTTATGTTAGAAAAGCAATAGTGGACCAGAGTGTTATGAGATCCATAGTCTCTCGTAGTTCCTGATACCCGCGACGTAGGACTTCTAAATTAGTGTGGGATTACATAACGTGCATGAATATTGGTTGTATATACTACCTTTTGCTCATGGCTCCGCCTGCATTAAAGTCTTTCTCTGTGATAAAAAGTACATAAGCCTAGTTTAATTACGAACAGAACTTAAACCCAAGATTTAAATTGTCTGATTGAAAATGACTAATCCATTCGTTGTTAACAGCTCCATTTCGAAGATAAGCAGATTGTCGCGTCAATTGGCCTTAGGCGTTGTTTGTCGATAGCAAATGTAATAGGTGGTGTCGTCTCGTGTCGCCGCGCCTCGCAAATTGGCCGCGACTCGCGACACGATTGCCAATTTACACGACTCCGATCGCGAAAACGATTGGCTCAATATACGAAATAAGCGTAAATTCCGCCTTTTCTACATATTACATTTGGTGAATTGTCGGCTATATAAGTTGCTTTGGAAGCAATATACTGTCGCGGGTTGGTTGCTGAATAAAATATAATAAAATTGCTGTTACTGCCACGTTAGATTTTTGCTTTTAAGCGAAATATACTATTGCTTTCTATCAGTTTTGAGAGTTATTCGGAAGAATATATTTTTATTTAACCTTCGACGAATTCAATTATTTACTTCCTACTACTATTACTGCCTAATGTTTATGACTGCCTCGGTGGCGTAGTTGTATTGTGTACGCGGTACAACTGCTATGCTGAGGTTTCGGGTTCAAGCCGGTAATTGCTACTTCACGTTGATTTTCTGTGAGACAGTGGTAACAAGCCGGTCGAGTCGGTCCATTCATGCTTTAGACAAAACTGTCTACAGCGTGGCTCTACATATAGTGTAATTTTTAGAAAATAAGACTCAAACACAACGTGGTTTCCGATATGGAAGGTGAACCCAGGCTTCAAGGTTTAAATGTTAGACTTAGTACTTCACCGCTAGACTGCCGAGACACATACATTATGTAAGAGACGTAAACCTGGTTGAGCCGCCATGTGTCAGGGAGACAATGCTCTTAAATTATGCCGGAATACTAATTAAAACACAGAAATCCTACCTACAAATTCAATCAATTCAATGCTGTAGAACTATAACAGAATATTTTAGTAATAAGGTGGTAGGTCCCTCGTATGCGGAAGGCCGTTGGTACCACCGATTTGTCTATATCTGCCGCTAAACAACAGTGTGTAAGCAGTGTGTTTCGGTTTGAAGGACATTAAAGCCAGTCAAATTACTGGTCATTATGAGACTAAATATCTTATAGAACGCTACTCCTATTATTACCTAAACTCGGGGTGACGAGTGCAGTTCAGTGTCATGCAGTACTTGGTAATTCAAAGTTCTGTGTGGTGTTACTTCTGTTTATGGGTAGCCGTGGTGCTTACCATCAAGCGAGAACCTTGCTCGTCTCGTCATTCAATTAAATAAAAAAATCCAACATGGCGTATAAAGGGTATCCCATTTATTTTTATTCCAATAACAAACGGACCAGACGCTTTATTATAAACATTCTGTTATAACTTGAATGGTGTGATACCTAAGCTGTAACTAACAGTGTCCATTGAGACGAGTTGACTGGGGAGTGGGAGGGGGTGGGGGGTAGATGAGACATCACCCGCCAGTGAATGGGATTGTCCAGGCAAATTACACTTTCACATAAATAGTGCTAATTTTACTACTTGAAAACAAATAGAGTTACTTTGAGGATGATATAATGATTCGAACCCAGAGTCAGGCACTACACTACGCTAGTCACCCGGAAACAAAAGCTGTAAAATGCACATAAT
This sequence comes from Amorpha juglandis, assembly GCA_949126905.1. Classification (NCBI taxonomy): domain Eukaryota; kingdom Metazoa; phylum Arthropoda; class Insecta; order Lepidoptera; family Sphingidae; genus Amorpha; species Amorpha juglandis. The sequence continues at coordinate 264,003 of OX421380.1, forward strand.
AATAGACCCAAAAAAAAACACACATATATGACCCCATACATAACTCCACACCAGGTATAACCTGCATCGTAGGATCAGGAACTACGAGGGACACACGGTTCCATAAAACCCAGACCTGAAATAAATATTTGCGGGTGACACTACACATTTGTCTTGATGTCAGAATCGAACCCACATTCTCTCGTTTTGAAATCCCTCACGGAGGCTGTCGAAAGATTAGAGATATTAACCAACTGCAGGATATTGATCTTATCTTCAAAATACCGTATCTGTTAAACATACGACTAATGTATTTGTCCAACAAGCACACAATTGATTCTTAATATCTTTATATGCTGTAGACAGTTTTATCCCTTTCCTTTATGGTCGGCAACGCGCCCCTGACTCTTCTGGTGGTGGGTGTACATGAGCGGTGGAGATCACTTATCATCAGGTCACACACTTGCTCGTTTGCCGGCCTATGCTATAAAAAAAATGATTATTCAAAGTATAGCATAAATTAAACTTATAGTATTTAAGCACGTTTAGCGATAATGAATTATTAAGCAGCCCATTTATTTATCTGTTCACTTACTTGTGGAGATATGTAATTAGCATAAGATAATCAAAATGATCACATACTAACGCTATCAGTCTTTAAATCTTCCTATGATAAATAAAATAATATCCAGTAGTTCTGCGAATGATTCGTCTTATCGCGATCATTTGGACATCGTCATTTAGGACGTTCTACAGATTGGATCTATGAGGCATACCAGATGCCGAGCTATTAAAAAGATTCGCCGCACCCTAAACATTCGCTGATACCCGATAGTGTGGCCGTAGCATTGCAGATTTTGAATCCAGTAAGCCTTTCCCAGCTCTTTACTTACCTCTTTCCTCTTCTAATCCAATATTATTCAATCTCGTTATTTATTCGCATCGTTCACATTTTCAGCGTTCGGCAAAATTTTGCCAAATTGGTTTAGTCTACAATCTGCATCGTCGCGGTGTAAACGTGAACATATAACAACATTTTCATAATCAGATTGTCGTAGTACAAAGTGGCGTGTTCTCAACGCAAGTGGCTTTCCTTCCACGAGAGTCATATTTCCCCACCCCTCCCGTCTTCACCCCGCATACCCCGCACCCGTCCCCCGCCCGCGTAAGCCGCCTCCGTTCCTCCGCTCGAGGGAGGTTCTCGCATTCATTTTTAACTACTCAACTGGCCAATTGAATTTGTACCTTGTACTATTAATTTAAGGTGAGATTTTGTCTGCGGATTGGCGTCGTGTTAACGCATACATTATCGTTTGAAAGAAGTCACACTTGTATCACTTAATCGTGACTGTTTTATTTTAATGCGCCGTCCAATAAATACGTCTTGAGGGTATTGTGAAGGGACAGGGGTTTGGGCGGAGGGCGACCTCTTTAATATCTTAATTTGTAATCGCTTTTAGTCAGGTTTTGTTGTCAACAAAATATTTAACTATTATTACAATATGTTACTAACTGTCTCGTTATATAATAACTAGTTTTTTTTAATTTGTAGTCCGTTGTCTCTGCCTACCCTATGGGAAGCAGGCGGTAGTCTATGTGTGTTTTGAACACCTATTTCGGTCCATTAGCCAAGGAAGCATGGTGTAATCCGCTGGGAGTCGGTGTGTACACGGCGACCATACACACTAAGTGATTGACTTGTTCTATGTAGCTTTCGTAGCTCAGAATAGTTTATTATAGTGAAAGGTTAAAGTATATAACTTAAAAAAAGATGGAAAACAGACATTGACAGATTCCGTGGCGAAATGGCGGATAGGCAGTTGCGCAGCAAGCGGCCGTGGGTTCGATTCCTGCACGACACAACTGTTTGTGTGATGCGCAAGTACAATTTATTTTGGGTCTGGGTGTTGTGGGATCGCAAGTACCTCGTAGTTCCTGATAACCATGATACAGATTAACCTAGTGTGAGGTCAGGACTATGTGTATAACTGTTGAGTGTACTTATTATTAATAGATAACCGATGGGGCAAAAAGGTTCTGGAATCGAGACCACGTACTGGCAAGTGCAGCGTTGGACGTCCACCTACAAGGTGGACAGACGACCTGATAAAGGTCGCAGGAAGTAGCTAGATGCAGGCTTCTAACAGGTCGGTCTGGAAATCTTTGGGGGAGGCCTATGTTCAGCAGTGGACGTCTTGTGGCTGATGATGATGATGATTATGTACATATATTACCTCAAAGTCCTCCATCACATTTCATAATTATTTTTTATACATTTTTTTTTTTTTTTTTTTAATTGTACTACGCTATCGTGCTGGGTATAACCTGTAATGATAGATGTACGGATGTTTTAATAAATAAACAAATATTAATAAAGTCCTCCTCCAATTCAAACGTAACCTTGACCTCGCACTAATCTAAAAATGTGCAATTATCCAACCCTAACAACATATTTCACTTACACTAATAAAAGTGTTAACCCGTTAATGCTCGCGCGGCGCCGGGCCGGGTGCCGTGACCAATCGATGCGCGGCCGAGCGGCGAGCGGTGGCGATTGGACACGCCGCGTGACACACACATCTAATCGGACACATGTCGTACTGACCCCAACGCTGTTTTACAATTGTTTGTTGCGATGGACAGGTTTTTATTGACATTTGTGTAGTTGGTAAAGATTTGCTCACGGTCGTATAAACTTTCTTAGCACTGCTTAGTTAAAACACTATTTTCGTCATGATTTCTTACGTTTACGCGAATGTTGCTCACTGAAATAAATAATCACTATTTTCGTCTCTTTTTACCCTCGTTATGAATCGCATTGACAGAGACAAAAGTATTTAATTAAGCAATGCTTAAATAATGTTTATAAATAATTCATATGGTAAAGTTTGAAATGAAAAGATGATTTTATTTTGGCCGAAAATGTTACAATTATTGATGATAAACCACTACGTAAGAGTAATAAGTGTATTACGGTTAATTATTTTTTCCGTATTATTTATTTTAAGTATCATGACTACTGTGGAATTCACAAGGTACCACCGCTTTGTCTATTTCTGTTCGGTTTGAAGGACATCGAAGCCAGTGAAATTACTGGGCAATATGAGGAAGCTCTGTGTGGTGTTGCTTCTGTTTATGCGCAGGCGTGATACTTACCATCAGCGAGCGCGTTGCTCGTCTCGTCAGTCAATCAAATAACAAAAGGAATAAATTCACTCCTATACTAACGATATCCATTATTGTTTAGCATCCCTTTATTTAGACCAGTTAAATTATAAATTTAACGTTTGTGCGAATTCAGACACGTTACACCTACATCACAACTTCCTTAAGGAAGTTGTGTGGAAGTTAACTTCCATTTCACACCAAATTTCTCCAACGAAACAACTTAAACATTCCAACCAGCCACCGGTTCGATAATAAAAAACACTATCACCGTTTTTACGCGGCAATGAATTTATAAAGACATACATACCCGGTCGCGTCCCCGGGTACGATTCGGCACGCACCACTCCCCGCGCAAACAACACGCCGCGCGTCACGTGACCGAATGTGCTGACAAACTTAGTGGTAGTTCAGTTGGTAAATGTTCAACGCGCGTCGGCTACACGTCTACTACAGAAACACGCGAAAATATATAAAGCGGGTTATGATGCATTGGCGTCAGCTATACGTCAATTACTATCGAAACACGCGTAGGTATATATAAAGCTTTGACAATAATGCGTTGAATGCATTTTAGGTATCGTAATACTAAGTTGGAATAGTCAACAGACGCCGCTGATTTTCGTATCGTTGTATGTAAATCATGCGACGTCTCTTCGGTTATATGACAACAAATTCAAATTCGAAATATTTCTTGGCTCCATAAATAAAAAAATAAAAAAAAAAAATAAAAATAATAATAATAATAATAATTTTAATAATCCATAATTAAAATTTTACATATATAGATTACATTCCGTCAAACCCAACCGTCAGTTCAGAAGTCAGTCAATTCAGTTTCGCTAAAAGAACGGGCAAGAAACTCTAAAACAGAATAAGCTCTTTGCATGATTTTTTTTATAGACCGGTGATCATATTATAAACTATCTATACGCACAATAGTCTTTAGTTTTCAAACAAAACAGTTGCGTTGAATACGAATGCATTATGAGAGAACGCGCTGTTCAACGCGCGTTGTATTCCTATCATGTGAACCGGCACTTACACGCACCCTGCACTACAGGGTTACCAAACGTTCTAAATTTAATAATTCATTGTAGTGTCTCATTGGTGCCAAATTCAATTACCCGAGCGTCCCTGAGGGCGATACCTCACCCCTCCCCCGGAGTCCCGGAGTCCCGTGTCCCGTGTCCCGGGGACAGGTCCCGGGGGACGCGATCTATTCCGTTAACCCGCCGCGTGTTTGCTAATTCATTTGGCAATCACATTCGATAATTATGTGACAAATCCTGATGTCTCGAATGAGGTCGGCTGCATAGAGTGTGTTGGGTAGTTTTGTTTGTATTTAATTAATCATCTCATGTATGTGACTGCCTTGGTGGGCAATTGTAATGCGTACGCAGTACGACTGCGGTGAGTCCTCGGGTTCGATCCCCGGATTGGGTAAAAGTGATATTGGGTGTTCTATCATGAAATGCTCAGTATCAGCCCGGAGTCTGGAATTGTGACCGGTATGACGATAGGTTCGCCTCTATCACATCCTGAGTCAGAAATAAGCTCGGCAAAGTGTGGATGTACAGGGTACACCTTTGCCTACTTACAGGCGAGAGTGCCTATGGATCAGATATGCTATCTGTATTATGTACATCATTATAGTACAATAATTACCATGTAGAATAAGTTGCTATAACTATTCCTACACAAATCGTATTGTATTAATATTTGTTTTCAAATACAAAAAAAAACACATCATGAATTCAAAATACGAGTTAATTTAACACTTCATAATCCTTCGCAACTTACTCAGATTATAACTAAGGAATTTATAATACGACATAAATAAGGAATTTAACTACCATATAGGTATGCAATTAATTGTTAAAAGTCAGTTAAACTGCACTACCAATAAGTATAGCGAAATCACTTTGCAAAGCCACGATAAAGAAGCTGACATATAATTTGTATTAATTTTGTATTTTAGTGTTTAAATATATTTGATATTGTAATGTTTGCTTAGACATTTAAAACAAGCGCTAAATTACGTATAAATAATTACTTCGAATACCAATGAAACACATAGAATGGATATGGCAACCCAGCAATGGAGGTTGTAATAATATTTTGTTTTATAGCATAGGCCTCCAAACGAGCAAATAGGTAACTTGATAGTAAGTGATCTCCACCACCCATGTAGGCCCGCAATACCAGAAGAATCATGGTCGCGTTGCCGACCTTAAAAAAAGGAAAGGAAAGAGGGATTTGTTCCTCCCGATATCTCACTCATCATACGAAACGCAGCAGCAAGCCGTTACTCTACGTCGATTTTCTATGTGACAGTGGTACCGACCCGATCGAGCCGGCCCATTCATACTAAAGACAAAACTGTTTATAGCGTGGCTCTATTACTTATAATAATGTTTATTGTTTATTTTGTGCAGGAGTGTCGTCACTGGAGGCGGCGAAGGATTTCACAGTAGATGGGCTCACCGGCTACAATGGCAAGAAGAAGAAGAAAAAACGCAGACACAGGTAACTATCTAGACCTTATACGGGGGCGGAAAATATGATAGCTTAAAACGTTGCATACTGAACTATCTATACTAACTAATACCGCCCTTGGATGGATTAAAATATAATAACTTAATATTCTATAGAAAAGTACGAAAGTCAATTATAAATCCATAACAATAATAATATGGCTGCCGGTAGCTTGGGTCCTAGGCCTTGCCATTGGAGAGTGGTTTTTATATTTTTAATGATTTTTTTGTAAATTTAATAAAATGTAAAAAAAGCCTTTTAAAATACAGAGTACTGTACTAAATTCAACTTCAATTCAATTTCAATTCAAATGTATTGACTTCAACTCTCTAATCTGTATGACTGAATGCTTGCCGTCGATATCCACGTCTACCCATCTGGTTTCTGTTCTGCAGCAGGACGATCTTCACATCGTACCAGTTAGATGAGCTAGAGAAGGCGTTCAAGGACGCTCATTACCCCGACGTGTATGCCCGAGAGATGCTCTCACTGAAGACAGACCTGCCCGAAGACCGGATTCAGGTAAGTCATAGGAATCATAAGAATAGAGTGTCTTGTTCCGTTATTTGATGTAAACTATATTTTGTTATGATTACAATAAGGATGATTAAGTGGACATTAAGACCCACTACAAAGATGAAAACATATTTAGCTATAAATGTTTAAAAAAGCTACATCGTTTGAAAATTTTACATTAGTCAACATAATGATTTCTTAAGTTTACACGTATATTACACCTTGAAATAAAACTAATTTAAACGGATATCATCGCGTTTTTTTATTGATGTGACCACCCCGTGACCACGTAGGCTGAAAGATTTCGAAACGTCGGGATCAAAATTATTAAAAAATCGTGATAAGTTTCGTTTAATTTCGTTTTATTTCAATTAGTCAACAGGTTTAGTTGTTAAATACGATTAAGTCGTCATGCAAGTCGGCCTAAATTCATCAAATGATATAATTACCTACTACATGGTTAAGCTCCGTTTACACGGAGAGAGTTTTTCGTACGACAAAGGCGAGAATTTAAGAAAAAAGTACCTTTTAAAAGATCCTGTCATACGACTTGAATTGTCGAATAATATAACGCGACCTCGTAAATGACAACTTCTGTTATATTCTCGCCTTTGTCGAGCGATAAGCTCACTTCGTGTAAATGCACTTTTAAGAAATGTACTTCCATAACTTTTACTTATTCTAAAAAATTTATCATGTGGGTATATTAGCATGTCCTTCTGCCATAAACTAGTTTGTGAGGCTTCTTAATGCTAAAGAGTAAGACTTAAACAATTAATTGACTATTTCTAAAATAGGTTAATGCCGTCCAAATACGCAAGAACATTTTAAATTAGTAGCTTCGCAATTTTACGGTTGGAGTTACATGATGGCGCCACTGATTTTGGCGTAATCGTAATGATATCACTGGGATTTCCAGAGATTTTGAAAGCGGTGTAACACAATATGGACACACAATAAGACATAAAACACCTTTAAGTACGTTTTATTAACATAAAACGTACAGCAGTTAGCAGATTTCCATTTTATTTTATTTTATGTAGGACCTGACTAAGTACCTCTTGCATTTATAATTTTTACATGGAAAACAGTATATTGATGTTCGTGGAATGGCAAATAACTCCAATATTCAAGAATATCGCTTAAAGTAGTTCGGTCACGTTTTGAGGAATCCGCAGGAGTAGGTACAACGCCAAGCAGAATGAAAAGACTTGTAAAGTTATTTTTTATTTCTTAGATACACCCAAGAGTCTCACACATAGACCCCACACTAGGTTAATCTGTATCGTGGCTATCAGAAACAACAAGGGACTTGCGGTCTCACCCAGACCTGAAACAATATTTGTAGATCACACAAACATTTGTCTCAGTGCGGGAATCGAGCCGTCAGCTTCTTGCTTCACAGCCACTACTCACTTTCTGCGCCACGGAGGTCGTTCTGAGTTAAGGACATCTTAAAGAACATTCTACTACAAGAAAAATATTAAAAGGCCATATCAATTAGTTTAGACGTGCCCTATTGTATGTTAATTGGATGCCAATCAACTCTGATTGCTTCTTAGATTAGACCGTAGATTAAACGTTGTGTTTTACAGTCATTGATTAACTGACGTATTCGAAGATGTATATTATCTTTAATTATCCATTAGCCGTTTCTTAGAATTCATTACAGACGTCATGTAGGTAATTGAATCATCTCGTTACGGGCTGTGGTGGTCAGACAGTGGTGTCGCCCCACATAATACCAAATCTACTGTCAAACCATGTAGAAAGATGTCCTGAGTACGGCAATAAAATAAGATAATTTTGACGTTATTATAAATACTCAATATTCATTTAATTCTTGCTTAATACCGAGTTTGATATGGAAATAATATTTTTTTAAAAAATAATAAAGAGATCTCCATATCCCATGTACGACTACAATACTAAAAGAATCATAGGCGCGTTGCCGACCATAAAGGGAAGGCATAATTAAGGGATTGGGAAAGGAAGGGGGACTTGGACCTCCGGATATCTCACTCACCGTACGAAACGCAGCAGCAAACCACTACTTTACGTCGGTTTTCCGTGGGACAGCGGTAACGACCCGATCGAGCCGGCCAATTCCTGCTGTAGTTTTCTACACCATCTACACCATGGCTCTACCACTCAATTCTAAGTAGAATGGCGATCTTTGGGAATAATAAAAAAGAAATTCTCTGCATATTAAGCCTGCTATTTTAAATTTTTACCAAAATAATCTTTTTAAAACCATAGGTCGACCCACACCACGTCTTAGTAACGCGACACCACAAAACCTCTAATTGTCCGTTAAATTTAGGTACATTTTTTTCTTCACAAAAAATCCCCATCGTATGGCAGCAAAAAATGTTCCATTATTCGTGTATTAGCACGTCAATTGGCAGGGATTGTTGTCGGATTGGTAATGTGACACCACAATGGGATTTACACAAAACATACGACCCACTCGGTACCAGATTCAGACATCACAAGAACTTTGTGACGACGCTTATGGAAGCATAATCGGTGGCAGCTATTGATTTGATAAGACGACCACGACTATGCCTATGTCTCAAGAATACTTCAAATAGGTAACTGGTGCTAAAACCTGCCATAGTGGTCCACCTTGTGTGGGTCGCGTTCCAGGGTCAGCCAGTGTATATCCGGCTCTCCCCAGGGGGCTTGTCCCCTGATCCTAACCCTTTTCCCATCCTTTTTCCACCACCGTCACCAGACTCATGCCGGCCTGTATGCTGTAAATGCTTCTTCCCTCTTAGGAAAGGTAACAGAAAGTATAGTCTTCGACATTCCAAATAAGGTTATAGAGTTCAAGCAGGTCTAAAAAGCAATGTTTGCCATTTTATTCAAATAGTTTGTACATAGACAGCCTCCGTGGCGCAGCGGGCGAGTAGCCGGCTGTGAAGCGAGAGGCCGCGGGTTCGATCCCCGCACCGAGACAAATGTTTGTGTGATCCACAAATATTTGTTTCGGGGTCTGGGTGTTGTGAGACCGAAAGTCTCTCATAGTTCCTGATACCCACGACACAAGACTCGTATCTTACTGTGGGGTCAGGACTATGTATGTGACTGTTGGGTGTATTTATTTATTTATTTATTATTGTGTAAAAAAAATCATCAATAAAGAAGTGAACGGTAAAAGCACCATTTATATTTATTTATTTTATAAATAAATGGTCTATGGTTTCATATATCTATTTTATGAATTAATATATTTCAAATGTTGGTGTGGTCCGCAAACATTTGTTTTGATGTATTGAGACTGAAAATCTCTTGTAGTTCCTGATACCCACTACACAAGAATTGCATCTTACGGTGGGGTTAGGACTCTATGTGTGTCTGTTGAGTGTATTTATGTATGTATATACTGAAATACACATACGTTATGTAGGTTTTAGGAAACATAATCAGCAAGCGTTGGTTTAGTGTTACAATAAGGGTTAAAGTTCTCTGAGTTTAGCCGCACCAATTACTAGCCCGAAACACTATCCGCAACTACATACTGATATAACTATACCTGCTGATACGACTATAGATATTCAAATATAAATGAAACGCTGTTCATAGATCACTGAGCACACCGTTGGACGGTTTTGGTTAATTTTAGTTTTAAATTGTTTGTAATAATCCGAATAAGGTTTTTAGAGGCTGAAAAATTTGAAAAATTGCCCTGATTTTTTTAAATTGTGAAAATCTAAAAATCTTTTTTATTTGGGATTTTTGTGTGACCTTTAAATCAAATCATGTATTAAACGATGGATATGCGTAATTATTTTATTGTTTTGTTCATTATGGTTCTGGAAAAGTTTCCTGGTTAAATAAATTCAGGACCATCATGATATGACCTACAGGGGAGTAGCATGCAAGCGAGTGAAACCGCGAGCGATGGCTAGTCTTTAATAAATATCATAAATACTAAAGGTTTGATGAGGTGTATGGTTGAAGCCTCGATCTTTGTCTCGGAAGTCCGTTCCAATGCCCACAGGGCTATTGCCATTTGCTATTAATAATAATAATACTGCTGGGCCTTACTCCACCACGCTAATGCGAGTTGGCAGACTTCATATACCTTCAAAATTCATTTGGAGAAATTATCAAGTATTCAGGTTTCCTCACGATGTATTCTTCACCGTTAAAGCAAACGATAAATAATATACACACATATTCAAAAGTCAGAGGAGCATGCTCTTGGCTCTTGGGGCTGGTTTCGAACCTGCGACTTTCATTTCAATAGTCTGTACCACTCCTTGCTGAGCTATTCGCTGCTTTTTTAGGTTGCCATTTATTAAGTTCATAAATTAGTTTAAATCTTGAAATTTAAGCAAGCATTAAATTGTGATCTTACTTTTCCTGCTTAACATTGTTAACTGCCTACTTTCTCCATTTCGGTTCAATAAAAAATCCGTCCATTTTTTTCCCGGGCCCGTGTCTTTGTTGCGCAATAGCTCAGTTCATGTCACATCCCATCTCGTCACCGGGGTACAGAATTCGACACCCGGCGGCAATACGATATTTTGCGGGAACAATCGTCAAGATTTCGCGGAAGGAAGCTTTTTTGTATAAAGCCAATTGTTGATTTAAAACGGTTTATCGCACGAACAATTAAGGTTGTGTAAATATTTTTGATAATGGAATAAGTGGGATTACATTTTCTGATTTACTAATATCTACTCTAAGCATAATAATTTTTGTTGATTAGTAATATCATAGAATTCTGTTCTTTTAGTTCTTTTATTCAAAAAATCACTAATTGTAAAGTGTTTCAAGTTGCGTAAATCTGAGAGTAAATAGTAAGTCTTATTCGTCGTCGTAAATCGTAAATCTTATAGTCTAAAAGGTGTGCCTATCTTCTCCTTCGACATCTCGATTATGGAGTGTTTTTGATTGCATCCGATTCTATTTATTAGTAAACGAAGAGTTTCTTGGAGAGAGATGTTAGTTTATACGGCTTTATTTTACAATTTTATAGCATTGTGGCATGAAATATAAGAATTGAAATCCGTGACGTAGTGATTGTACTAGCCGGTTCTCACGATTCGATTTTGGCTGATCAACTTCTAATCGCATGCGAATTGAACAGCCTGAACACACTTGTGGAATTTATCAACAATATCCATACAGCTTTTGTTGATTCAAGTCAATTGATCAACTAAAATCGTACCGTGTGAATCCGCTTTACCGTTCATATCGCTTACGTCACAGTAATTGCTTGAGAAATAATTATGACTAATAGTTGTATCGTTAGTCATGTGAAGTGGCGCGGGCGTGCTCCCCGCGCGGGAAACTGTGGGGAAACACAAATACAACCCCTCCACCGGGCCAACAACCCCCCCTCCCCCTCCCATCCTCACCTCCCCGCACACCCACGCACACCCGCGACACTTTTATGAAAATTTAATTTCCAAACAACATGCTTTACAGGCTGAAATGTACTCTAATTTTACCGCATAGAGCTTATTGCCTCTTAATTTCGTTGCCGGGAGCTATTTCTCCACGTTTGATGTAAAATGAATCGTATGTATTAGCGTTTAGAACACAGTTCAAGTTGCTGGGTGAATCGGTAGCTGTTACAGCTAACTGGGGATTAGGTTTCCCCCAATTTGGTGTTTGTGAGATGTTGCAATAAACGTATTATTATACAATCAAACGGCCCTTAACAACGTGTACTTGTATATTACAAAAACATTACTGGATTATATTAAAATATAGTTAGAGGATAGTTTTGGTGTTGATGCAATGTAATTTTGCTGCTGAGCTTGCGAGCTGAGTGACTACCTTACACATGGCAAAAATCCCGCTAGTGTGGACAAGTGTGCACCCACCACTGTAACTCCTGTGCACCAGGATCGACAGGGGCACGCATTTTTGTTGAAACCGAGCAGTAAAGCTAAGCGAGTCTTTGGAAATTATACATTGTCTTTGTCCCGCAACGAAATTAATCAAATAGAAAGTATTTTTTTTTATCCGAGTACGGCAAAGTAACTGCACTATACTTAATGGTAAGCATAGTGCAGTCCAAAAAATCAGCGACCGCCGACAAACAATGAGTTTATCGGTGGTCACCAGAATCATGCCGGCCTGTATAAATGCTTCTTCCCTCTTCTGGGAGCATAGAAGTAAATCGAGGGGCCTGCAACAGGACAGGCGGATGACCAATGCAGGCACAGGGATGCAAGTATGTACCCCTATACCCCAATATATGTAGTACACCAACCAACCATCAAGTCATGTCACAAGTCTCTCGGTAGAACCGGATATACACTGGCTGATCCTGGAACGCGATCCACACAAAGTGTGTGGGTCACAATACGAACTGTTCAACTTGATTTCAATAATAGGTATGGCAAAACGCCGGAAAGCATGACAATTTTAACTTAGTCTCTACAAGATCCACAGAGTATACAATTCCAGATGTGATTTGCTTATCTACTGTCTAACATAATGTAGAGGTCTTGTTGCCATAGACTACAGTCCCACTCGTGGTTCATTTCGGCGAGGCCACATGGGCGGTGGGGATCACTTACCATCAATGATCCACTTGCTCGTTTGACGATCAATTATATATAAAAAAGGTGCTTTAAATAGTAATTTTCAATGACGAAATCCGTTAACAGATTTCTTCATGTTAATAATTAAATCAATGTGATTTCATGTAAATAATCACACAACAAAAGCTATTTCATTTATCCTCGAAGGGATAGGTAGAGGTGGAACGAGCGCTGTACCCACGTTTCGCGAGCTTATTTCCACCCCATGATATGATAGCGAGCCTATCGCCATACAAAATTCCAATCCCGGGCAATGCATGTGCAATTTTACAAATCTAAAACTTATACATATTGTGATTGCTACACCTGGGAATTGAACCCAGAACCGCACAGTTATCACCCTTAGTACGCTACCACTATACCAATAAGGCGATCATGTATTACAGATCTCATAAAGTATGACGCAAACCCAACATTTAAATATAACTATTGCGCTGAAGTAAAGTCATAGTTATTTGATAGGGTTCATCCACGAGCTTGAATTCGAACATTAATATATACGCAAAGAAAGTAATACAAAACGAAACTATATTTCGAAAACAAAATCAAAATTAATTGTAGACAACAATTAATATTTCAAATATTTAATAAAACGCGAGTAAAATAAAATGAATGAGTAGTGATCTTGCTATCTCCCCCGCACGCATGCCGCGTTATGACCATCGTATAGTTTGACGTCATCGTATATGCCGTGCATCTTTAATTGTCATTCGACAATCATGTCCTCTACCAGATTTAAATAGCCTATAACTTAAATATTTTGAGGGGATTAATAAAATTATTTCTATTATATTATTATGGGCAATGTAAGTTATTGATTATAATCATAATAATGATACATATACATCAAACCTATAGTATTTCCCACACTAAGACAGGTTCCCCGTTCCACAGTAGTGGTCTCAAAACAACAGAAACAAACCTGTGCCTCCATATTCCTGTACAAAAGACAAGACACTGCCCCTTAGTCCGCGATATTAAAACAACAGGACCGCGTGAAACTAAAAAAAACAACGCTTACACAAAGAAAATCAATTCGCCAGCTGAAACTCTACTCCGATATTAATTAAAAGCTGAAAACGTGCGTCAGCGCCATCTAACGCCACGGGCGGCAACTACGCGTCGTCATGGCAACCGCGCGCTGATTGGCCACTTCGGCGATAACCCGTCGCTATTAAATGCCATAACCACCTGTAAACACCGCGCGGAATTCGCACTTAAGCCGTGTGTTTAAGGCGTATTTTTAAACATCTCGCAATGGGCAGTTGTGAGTTCGAGTGGAGTGGCCGCGTGTGATTAGCTCCGCCCTTCTCAGCGGCATGGCGGACCGGTTTTGTCTTGGCGCGGTTTGTCTTTTCCCCGTCGCCGTTTATTTGTGTCGGCCAGGCATGTAGGTGGGTATAGGTGGTTCTTTTGTTGGGCTCTCGTGTTTTACAACATTATTCAGTAATACGTACAGACCGGTGCTGCGCCGTGCCGCGTCATCACGTTGTTCGTCATTATAGACTGCGTTACTTTATTAGCAGAGTCTAAACACTATAGGAGTTATTCACCTCAAAAATCATACTCTGCGATTTTTTGGTAAGGTCAGTCACTCCACAGATAAAAACATCCAACATTAGAAAATATCTGAACTGTCTAAATGACTGAACAGTTTTGCTTGCGCAGTGCCGTGGGCGAGTAGCGGACTATAAAGCGAGAGGTTGCGGTTTCGATTCTCGCACTGAGACAGATGTTTGTGTGATCCATGAATATTTGTTTCGGGTTTGGGTGTTTTTCCCCAGAGGAGTTAATGTCAGGCAGGCGGCCGGTCGTAAAAACTAAGTACATATCAAATCTTTCTGTATGTGTTCAAAAATATGTTGTGCTGATTCTACTACGAGTGGGATAAGGGCAGGTGTAAGAAGAGACAAATATTCATCATACTGGATGCATAAATGAAGTTAATCTTATATCCCCGAATATGGGTGGAACTTCTGGTATATTAAACGAGATTAACTTAAAGCCATATTTTAGAAATAAAAAAGAACCATCAAAGTCAGAACAGTATGTGCAAAGTTATGTGTGGCTTACAAAAAAAACAATATATGAGTCGAATTGAGAACCTAGTCTTTTTGTCGGTTAATAAGTGGAATCAGGTAATTCCCCCAGTCATGTACTCGTTTTATGAAGTTGTTTCAAACCGCATTTAAAGTATCAAGTAAAAATGTGGAGCTAGGCCGGTCTAGCTGGCCTATTCATGCTATAAACAGAACTACAGCAAGGCTATACCAGTTACAAATATCATGAGTAAACCTTTACCAAATATTCAATCAATAAAGTATTCGATACCCAAGGTAGCAGTTTTGCTGGTGGTAAGATATTTATATCCGCCTGGATAGCGACCACAGTATACATGTTAAAACCTGTCATAGTGATCCACAAATCTTGTGTGGATCGCGTTCCAGGATCAATCAGTGTATATGCGGTTCTCCCGAGGGGATTGCGACATGACTTGATGGTTGGTTGAGGGGGGTATAGGGTACATTCTTGTATCCCTGTGCCTGCATCGATCATCAGCCTGTCCTGTCGCAGGCCCCTCGATTTGCATCTTCCCTCTCCGAAGAGGAAAAAAGCATCTATACAGGCCGACATGATTCTGGTGACCACCGATAAACTCATTGTTTGTCGGTGGTCGCTAGTTTTTTGGACTCCACTACGCTTACCATCAGACATAGGGCAATCACTTTGGCACGCTCGATAAAAAAAACAACTCTTACCAAGTAGCAAACGACATTTGCATCGCTGTACATCGGCTCCAATATAATAGTGAAGCGCTGAGTTCGCACCGGCTGCACCGGTTGCCGACTGTTCCGGTAATAAGTGCACCGGCTTCACCGGTAACCGGCTGTTCCGGCAATAAGCGCGAGTACAAGCCGCGCGGATCGCGTTACTCGCCAATTACCGCCGCCCGTGCCCCGACCTCCGACCATCTACACGCTACAGTATCGGGTTTATTGAATCTTATATGGATTTATATCTATAAAAATGAATGTTTGTCTCTATGTCCTTTATATAATCGTAAATTATGCATTTGATTATGTGATGATCTTTAGCAAAGTTGTTTTGCATGAGCCCACGAAGGTTTTGAGTTGGTACGACCAATCTGAACCACTTTTTATCCCAGAAAAAGGCATTCACGCGGGCGGAGCCGCGTACGACAGCTAGTCCATTATAAAATTACTTAGGTGGTGAAGTTGTATTACGTACGCGATATAACTGCCGTGCTGAAGTCTCGGGTTTGATTACCAAGTCAGGTAAAAGTGATATTGGGGTTTTTATCATGAAATGATCAGTCTGAGCCCGGAGTTTGTTGTGTCTGATATGGCAATAGGCTCGCCCCCTATCATATATATTATGAGACGAAAATAAGCCTGGGGAAATATGGGTTACACCTGTGAAAGACAAAAGAAAGAAAGAAAAATGTTTTATTGGACTAGACACAAAATAGTTATGTTTTACATACATCATAACTGTATTATGTTAGACCAACAACAGGACTCCCCATTGAGCTTTATGCTGAAATACAGCCTTAGCTGTACTGTATGTGCCTTCTGGGATTACAGATGTGAGTGAGTGTGTGTGCATACCTAGCCAATCAATAAACCGATTCATCGTAAACACCTTCACAATATGTACTCCTGGTATGGTGGTGGATCGGCGGCGAGTCGGACGGGCCGTGTACCGGAGGGAAGGGAGGCGGAAGGGTGAGGAGCGGGGTCCCAGGGCGAATTTAGCAATTAGCGTGCGTGCGCAAATTCCGGCCGCGTCCGGCGCGCGGACACGGGCCTTAATAGTCACCTACACAGGGCTGTGCAAAGACACGAATTATTAAATATTTATATGAAAGGATAATCAACGTAACGTACATTATTTCAAAGTAATTTTAAGGCATCGTGCTGGCTTGCTTTGCGTGCTGGCTTGCCACAGCTTCGTGGTCTCCTCCATCTCGGCTCGAACTAAAAAGTTCGCTAAATCTTACTTCTGCCGGACCATTAAGCTGTGGAACAGTTTGCCGGCGCACGTGTTCCCTCCTTCCTATAATATGGGGTCCTTTAAACGGAGTGTGAAGAAGCAGTTAGGCAGGCCGGCATGATCGTGCCGACCAACGATAGACACACTGTTTGTCATTGGTCGACACTATTCCTGGATTGCGCTACACTTACCATCAGGTGTGGCGTAGTCATTTTGCCGAGCCAGGATAAAAAATAAAAGCATTTCGCAAGTATTTATTATAATGTATGTTTTCGATCGGAACCAAGCAGTTGATCTGCGTGGTAGATCGTGTTATGGACATAAATATACAACCTATAGACTATATATAATGAAACTTTTATAACCTGCTTCTGCACGATCTGTGTGATGTATTGTACTCTTTACATAGAAATAATCCTTGAGGAAAATCATTATAATTATTTAAACAGTTACACTGAACCCGTACTAGAATTTGTTATTTCTCAAGTGGAGTAATAGAGCGACTGTTTATAGACTTATTTATCTTACATTCCAGTAATACTTGATACAAAAAAACATCCCCAAAAAATGTATTAATTACTTTTTTTAGAAAATCGCGAACAAGCTTACTTACATACGGGACGAATTTAAGACCATATTTTATGTTGGTTAAAAATATAATGGTCTGTGCATGCGCGACAACCATCCCTTGTGGTTATACTTCGCATTCTTGGTGTTTTTGTAGGCAGAAAATCAGTTTGAGTTCAAAGAAAAAATAACAATAATTAAGTCTTAAAGCGTATAGGGGCAAATACATATAGACGAGCAAGGCGCTCGCCTGATGATAAGCGCTACGCCTGCCCATAAACAGAAACAACACCCCACAGAACTTTGAATTACAAAGCACTGTATGTTACTGAACTGTGGTCGTCACCCCGAGACATAAGGTGGTTAAGTCTCATAATGCCCAGTAATTTCACTGGTTTCAATGTCCTTCAAACCGAAACACAATAGTGGTTACTTAATAATAGACAAAGCGGTGGTACCAACCCAGACGGTCTCTCGCATACGAGGGACCTACCACCTTGTAGATAGAGATCTAAAACTCCTACATCACACTTTTTTCATTGCTTAAAATCCCTTTACAATCGATCTACGAACTCCGAGCCTTAATAACCTATTCCAATATCGATGTAAACATTCCAACACTGCCGGGTACAATTGTACCTCATCACATCACGGAGGGTACAACAGACCGCGCGAGCGAAGTGCGCGTGACGTGCTAAGTGCATAATCCCTAATTGAGTTTACCCTCACAATGGTATCTTCACGACTTGACGGATAAGTGGGTGGAGTTCATTATAACGCCTTATGTCGCCGTTTGCAACGTTTTATTGTTGAAATAATCGCCGTGTACTGTGTGGGGAATGGGGAATTGAATTATTATCACCTATGCGTGAAATTGTCGGGAGAATAAGAATTAGTATTTTTTTTAATTTGTAAATACTTGTAAATATGAAATTTGTACCACATGAGGCATCAGCCGTGATTTTAAGTTAATTAAAGGCACTGAAGTTGTTTCTATACAAATGGATCCGGTAAATCGTAGTTCCTGATAGCCACGATACAGGTTTATCAGTGTGAGATCAAGATTATGTGTGTGTATGACTGTGGGTATATTTATTTATATACACATTTAAAGATACTCAAGTATATGTAAAATTATATATACCATGATTTTATTTGATAAGGTATGATTCCGGGACTAAGGATTGCTTAACTAGTATCTTAGTTTTCCTTACTTAGTTCTTAGCAACGACAAGGCAGACCAGTTTTAACTACAAACAAATATCTTTAATAAATATCATGACTGTTGTCTGGAAGAGATTGCTTCTAGCAATAAGACCGCCCATAGTCTTCCATAGGTATAGCACCAGCTTTTCAGTTATTTGCATTGTAAATGGTTTGCAATAAATAGTTTTGTATTGTATTGTAACTAAACTTCAAGTGCACTGTTTAAGACCTAGTTCTTGTTAAGTTAGACCTGAGTTGTTTACGAACCGTAACAGTACTTATAACTCTAGATGTTCGTTGTAACATGACTCGACAGTGTATTTTAGACCCCCATCACAATCTGTACAAAACAGACTAAATGATCTATTGATAATGTAATATAAAAACAAGTGAACATCCCCAATGCACCGCGGCGTCGTAAAAACTCGCAAATTCAATAAGGACCGCAAACTATCGCAAACAAGAGAAGCGGTGCCGCTCTCCTAATCTGATTAACGGTGATTTATAGACGCACTCCATGTGTAATAATCAATTTATGAGATAAACTATATATTACGGGTTACGGGCCACCACTTACACCCGCACACATCCTTATCTTAAACATGTAAGGTCCGTTTTTGCGTGTACAAAGCTGCGTGGTGACCTGCCTAGGCGCGTGCACCGAGCCCCGACCGGCGCTTCCGAGGGTCGTCTGTCCCCTAATTTCTCATAATGAACTGGTCTGTTAAAAGTTTTAATGTGTAATAATGGATATTTGTCGTGACTATGATTTTCGTGATATTTATTAACGTCGCAATCGTTGTAATGGGTTAGAAGGGAATTATTTGTTTTGCTATTGTTCGCTCGGTAATGTATTCTTTGACTACATTATTTCTATTGTTGTATTGTTTTATTTGAATTTATTGATACGTCAATCAATCAAATTGATTAAATTAGGGAATTAATTTCTATTTGAACTGATTATTTCTTAGCATATAATTACCGATACTTTGTACTACTCATTTATGAAATATTGAATGATGAAAATAATTATGACGTTAAGCGAAACAAACTTACTAAATAAATAATAAAATAATCAGTTTATTCTAGGACTGCCGCGACAACATTCGTATACGCGGTACGACTGCTGAGCTGAGGTCTCGGGTTCGATCCCCGAACGAAATTCAATATCAAATAAAATAAATTTATGTTCTTCCATCTTTCTTTATTTCAATAAAATCAGTGACAATATAACCATAATATTATAGTACTTTATCTAATAGACCCGCTACATTTTTTTAACCAAATCCCTTTGTTTGATATGGAGAGTTATAGAGTAATACATTTGGTGGTGTTTATCGATTTATCCACATATAAATAAATAATTCTAGGTATCGGTTTGATATAAAATAAAAAATGAAATGATTCTAAGTAGAAGAAAAATACTTATTGCTTGATTTAAGACATTTAGAATTTGTATGTACCCCAGTATAAAAAGTAAAATTGTATCTCATACATATGTGCCAAATACAGAACTTTCATATTTAAGTCAGTTAAAAAAATCACAAACAACAGTTCTCCTAACCTAACTACATTTTAACACAATTACGTAAAAAAGCAGCGTTTAAATTAGATTTAAAAACAGAACATTTGCCATAATTAAATGTAATATGACAAGATAAATGATCGCCTGCGCAGGGGTCTAGGGGTCTGCTGTACCCGGGTGTGTTGTACCCGCGGTATGATCGCTAAATGTTCTCTTGTTAAGTATTCATGTTTGTGTGCCCTTCGATTAGGGCTCTTACGTTGGGAATTAATTCGGGATGTGTCCCGCGTACGAGCGAACGTTCGAGGGTTAATATATCATATTTAGTTGACATTATTTGATAGTTTTATAGTATTGATTTCGTTTTAATGTTAAATGAAAGATACTTATATTTTTATTGTGGACTTGTAGAACAGTTTTGTCAACTATTTATTGTATTTTGTTGCATAAAATGAATATGAAATATCAATATTGTATTATAAAATCTAGACTTTAAATGGAGTGTGAATAAGCAATTAGATACGATCGACACATCATCTGTCGTTGGTCGACACTATTCTTGGATTGCACTACACTTACCATCACAGGTGTATCGTAGCCACTTTGCCGTAGAATAAAAAGGCTATGTTCCTTACAATCTCATTCTACATAAACGAAGCGTTATTATTGGAGTCTATTCATAAAAAAACTAGTAGTACCAAAGCTAATGACAGATGATAATTTAATAACTATTTAAACTTGTGTTTTAAGTCTTCTTGAACAACATCCACATAGTATTGAACTTCAAAAACACTTTTTAAATATTGCATAATCATTAATGCCCACATAATTACACGCAAATACAACAACTACTTAATATCTCATTTAAAACACGGTGGTGCAACACAAAGCGGGTGCGCGTGCGCCGCAGTAATCCGCCTCCATCCGCGCGGTATAATGACGCCACAACAATGCGGTCTCAACGCTTACCGACTCAAATTATTGGAGTATAATGAGCCCGCTGTAGAGGATTTTATGAGCTTGGTGAAACCGATCAATATTTTACAATATTTGACATAGCCCAGCGGATTAGCAAGCTCAACTGGCAGTGGGCAAGCCACATAGCTGGCAGAACCGATGTAGGAAGGTTCTGCAATGGAGGCCACGTACTGGTAAGCGCAGAGTTGGACGTCCGCCTACAAGGTGGACAGACCACCTGATAAAGGTCGCAGGAAGTCGCTGGATGCAGGCCGCTTCCAACAGGTCGGTCTGGAAATCCTTGGGGGAGGCATATGTTCAGCAATGAACGTCCTGTGGCTGATTATGATGATGACACAGACAGGTTGAGTTGTCTGTGGATGATGATGATCAAAATTTTGTGCCAAATTGGGATTCTGTATTCATAGTATATCTCTATTCTTTGTATGTTATACGAGTGGTAGTCCACTGTTGACAGTTTTGTGTACAGCATGAATGGGCCGGCTCGATCGGGTCGTTATCACCGTCTCACAGAAAACCAACGTAAAGTAGCGGCTTGCTGCTGCGTTTCGTACGGTGAGTGAGATATCTGGAGATCCAAATCCCGCTCCCCTTACCAATCCCTAATTATCCCTTTCCTCTAAGGTCGGCAACGCGGCCATGATTCTTCTGGTATTGTGGGCGTACATGGGCGGTGGAGATCACTTACCATCAGGTACTTGCTCGTTTGCCGGCCTATGCTATAAAAACAAAAAAATTGTCCTTACCATATATCGGGACTATAGAGTCCCGGTATGGACCTTTGGTAGGTGTGCGTGGGGCCGAAGCTAACACGTAGTGGCCTGTTAGACAGATTTAATCTAATATTGTGATGTGACAACACCCGATGGCTATTCTTGGATACACTATGAAAGTGTACCCAAAAACCGTCTACGGTTGGTGTAGGACTATTGTAGCGACCGATAGAACTATAGTTGTATTGTAATATTATAGTATCCGAACCCTTTAATGATTTGCATAATTTATTTTATATGTAAATATGATAACTTAGGTACCAGCAATTAAGATAGAATATTTGTCTTACTAGCGCGACCTGCTCCTTTCGTCATCGAGGCGAATAAATAAAAAACGTACATATTTAAATTAAGTGTATAAATAAATTTATACATCTAAAATCACGCAACAAGCTAAGTAAGTGACCGCCGGAGGCAAGGGACGTGACATAACATGGACATTACAAAAATGCTCATTTGTTGTAATTGCTCGAGCGCGGTGTGGACGGACGCGCCACGTGCCAGCGCCGGAGTCCGGACTAACGACCAACGTTCCCGGACACCCGCTGTGCTTATTAACAGATACGTTTGTATCTTGTTATTGTTGGTTTTTTTTTGAGTATTTACAATGTCGATGATAATTGGCATTGTATTTTTTGAGTTACAAGATTTTGTTTTACGACAAATATATTAGTAATCCATGTATCTTACTCGATTTTTCATAAAAACAAATTTAATTTAAATTTAATCAATTACATTTATTTATGTAAAGAAAAAGTGTTATTCTATATTTCGACTTTTGTTACGCTCCGCGTATTTACTATGGTTTGTGAAAGTATGGGAAGAAGTAGTGTTTAAGTTGTATACTAAAATACTGTAATAGCGTAGGTACTTTAGTGTGTCATGTAACATAATAATGTAACTGTTGAAATAAATCTTTATATTGTCGAGTCACACAATTAAGTTTATTTTAACATTAATCGAACCTAACAATAATATATTTATATACTAAAAATATACAGTATTGCCCACCTACCAGGTTTACAATGTAATGATTGGTCGAATTTATAGGTACCTACAGACTTCTCAGACTACAACATACTTATCAAGATTAGTATAGTCACATTGCCGTGCTAGGATAAAAAAGCCGTAACGTTCGTTTTATAGTAGCTTCCTTATGATTCACATAATGCCTTATTGCTATAATACAAATCAGTACAAAAGCATATCAGGCGTAATTTTCGAAACTATTTCTTTTCCCTAAAAGTATACCATTCAATTTGTATTAGTGTAACGTTTCACGTTGTAAGTCGATTTATTACGTATAAGTGAGTTTGTTGGTGCGGGTCTGCCTGTAGCCCGCCCTGAGTCCACCGGCACAATGTGGCCAAATGAATCGAATCACTGGTAATGGAGACGCGGACTGACTCATGCCAATACGCACAACGGACAATGCGACAACACTTGAATTGACTTTGCGTTTGGGACAAGTTCATGGCGATATGATTACATAAAACCCGGTCATCACATCACATATGGGTTGAATATATCAAGCTTATGTTGATTATATTGCGATAAATTAATGCTGTCGGTGGCAGGTTTTGGAACTTAATTGAAAAGGAGTAGGTTAATCTATCTTCTTCTTCCTACTGCCCTTATCCCACTCGCAGTGGAATCGGCGTAACATGCTTTTTATCACATGTTACAGAAAGATTTGGCTTGCAGTTTTTACGACCTCCCGTCTGCCTGACATAAACTTCTCTGGGGAAAAATACACAGACCCGAAACAAATGTGTGTACATCACACGAACATTTTGTCTCGATACGGGAATAGAACCCTCGGGCCTCTCGCTTCTCAGTAGGCTACTCGCCCAATGCGCCACGGAGGCTATCGAAAGCAAGCTGTATGCAGCAACGGGCTGGCTCGACAAGATTGTTACCGCTGTCTCACAAAAAACCGACGTGACTGTTAAAAAATTGCATTTCAATTAGTGAGAAATCTAGAAGTCTAAGTCTCCCTCCCTTTGCCCAATCCCCTAATAAACCTTTTATTTCAAGATCAGTAACGCGTACATTAACTTTGTGGTGTTATGTTTGTGGGACCGCAAGTCCCTCGTAGTTCCTGATACCCACTATACAGGCCTAGTGTGGAGTCAGGACTATGTGTGTGACTGTTGAGTGTATTTATTTATTATTATCACTTATTATGGGCCGTCATAGGCGGTGATGATCACTTCAATTAAAAGTAAAATCAGTTTCCGCCTCCACTTACCGCTTCCGCTCGCCCGCCGCTATGGCCTATCCCTTGACCCACATCGACAGTACCGTTTATCTTTAGTGGTCGGCCGGTCAGTTAAACTCGGATCACTAATGTGATGAGTTCGATCATTCGTATTTATTTGCGTCAAATTAAATGTGATTCGGATCGACCACGCCTCCTCGGAAGACTTAATGCTGTCGTTATTGAATTGCTGCTGATTTGAGTGGACCTCATTGTCGTTTTGATTCGATTAATATATCCATTTTATTGTAGTTTTATAGTTATCTAGATTTATGGCTTAATTTATCCTTAAAGATACCTAGTATATACAGTTATTTTGTGATATATGTCTAAATTGTACCTACTATTTGAGAATGTTTTAGGATTCAGTACTTAACGGATGCCATCATTATCCTTAGCCTATGCAATATTTTCAATCTGCCTTTTTAACCGACTTCATAAAAGGAGGAGATTCTCAATTCGGCGAGTTTTTTTTCCTTTTTCTGTATGTATATCGATTTCTCTGCCAATTTTGGACCGATTTTGATAGATAAGATTTCAATCGATAGAATTTGGCTGCGATGTGGTCGCATATAAATTTGGTTAAGATTTGATGAAGGAGTACGGAGTAAAAAGAAACTCCTCAACGGACAACAGCTCAGTCGGAAAAAAGATAATGCATATGACACTAAGCATCAAAGATGTGACAAATTGTTAAAAATGTATATAATGTACAACGAAGAATTGGGATCCATAAATATCAAGAGTTTTATGAAATAAATTATCACAGGCAATATAAAAAAACCACAGCCGTAGTTCGAAACAAATCTTTTAACATGTTCTAACAAGTATAGATTGAACGAAATGTAATAAGTTCTGACGAGGTTTGAGTAAAGAGTGTAAGATCTAGGTACAGTTTAATTATAAAGTTCTACTGGCATCCGCCTCCGTCGCGCAATCTCACATGCTAAACGCGACAATACCGAAGATGCCACGGCGCTGGGTATGCAATTGTTTTTTTATTATCTTCCACGGCAAATTTGCACTGGACCTGATATTAAGTACAGTGCAGTCTAAACATAATGTCGATCGTCTAGAGTCACTGGGTCACTCAACGGTTGCCAGATTATGCCGGCCTGAAGACCTATGACCGTAGCATGTTAATAATGACGCAAATAGGGTAATATCAGATACAAATAATAACTTGTATTCATATTATAATGTTATGAATGGCCATTTAAATGTATTCTAGCATCTGGGTGTGCCGCTAGATAGTCCGCATAAGTTTTAACAGCGTGACCTCCGGCACTTCTAGCCTTTATTCACTTATATCCTTTATGTACACTTTATTCAATACTACCAACGAGACTTTTAGTCGCGTGCTGTTTACATGCGAGTTTATTCACTACTACCATGAAGCCTTCAATCCTCTTCATGATAGTCTTCATCAGTGTGATAAAGAGAAGAAGCTGATCCATACTATAATATGATAAAAATGAAAATTGATTTATTAATCAAATTTTTCTATTGTTCAAATGTAATAATATGTATTTGACAGCCTCAAATGCACAATAGGCGGGTAGCGGGCTATGAAGCTAGGGGCCGCGGCTTTGATTCTCGGACCGCGACAAATGTTTGTGTGATCCACAAATACTTTCGGGTTTGGATTGTGAGACTGCAGGTCCCTTGTAGTTGTACGACACAGGTTTAACCTAGTCTGAAGTCAGGACTATGTATGTGTGTATTTCTTTATTTATTACATACACGAGTTCTCGACACTCATTAGTTACACTGGTTATACACTGTTTCTCCTTTAATTCTACTCTCTACACCACTGATATATCCCTCTCACCCCACAATCCTAAAAACCAAAACGCGCTCATCTCAAAGCTGGTTATAATCTTACAAATCCCTTATTTTCGTAAGCATCACAGTATCGTTTTATTGAATCATTTATGTAAAGAAGCCGGCAAATGGTGCGTCGGTAAGTTGATAATACCACCCCCTACCTCCTCCCTACCACCTCCCTACCATCGCCCGTGGAGGGGGCTTCACCCGAGCCGCCCGCCGCGTCCGACAGATTCGAGATGCTCTTTATTAGAAGACTAATGATGGTAAATAAATCGGTACGTTGACATGACATTGTTTTCGCTGAATAAATAGCCCTTGTTATAAAATTACGATACGCAACTGTAAAATTCTGTGGTACAGTCATACAGCTGTAAAATGAGAGGCCGCGAGTTCGACCCCCGCAATGAGACAATTATTTGTGTTATCCACAAATATTTGTTTCGGGTTGGGTTTGTGGGACCGTAAGTCCCTCGTAGTTCCTAATATTCACAATACAGGTTATCGTCACGCGTTACAATATTACCCCCGGATCCAAGGCGACCCAGCCTGGGAAGACTCGGCGAAACTACGTTCAAAAAACTACACTTCCAAATTCTCATTAACTCAATCACAACACACGATTCTATATTTCAAACACACGGAGAATCCCATGCGATCATACATTAGCATATTGTAATGAGACAATCTACACATGAAAGGGGACAGACATCGGGGGTAGGTGGAGGGGCTTAGGAGGGCAAATATTTGTGCCTGAAGTGTCTGTCTGGCCCAGAGCGAAGCACGCATAGCCAGAATCTAGGTTGCGTGCAGTTAGTGAGTTAGCATCTATGAATACTTTATAATGATACTAGATTAAAGAACGTCTGTATTGTATGAGCGGGTCTCGAGTTCAATCCCCGGGTCTAGTAACAGTGATATTGGCTTTTTATATCACGAAATACTCAGTATCTGACTCTGGAATTTGTACGTGGTGTGACGATTCTCATCACGTCATTGACAGAAATAAGCTCGCCAAAATGGTTCATTGGTTACACCTCTGTCTACATCTTCGGGGATGACAAGCGTGAGTATGTATGTATGAGTAGTCAAAGGCAAATCGTGATTACCCGACCTGGGATTTGAGGTTAGGAACTCACTGATTTCTCAGCCTATGCTGCTATTGAACCAGTGAGGTGATAAAATCATGTCATGTACATAATAATTAACATCATAATAAACCCATGCCTGCGACACCATTGTCACTTTGTGACGCTTTGACAATGGTCACGCACCCGAGTTCATTATAGTGCGGTTAGAAATCATGTTAATGTAATTGGTTTGTTTTAATTAATCGTTTTGTTGCTGATGTCGCTGTTTACTTTTCACGCCATGTCTAATTCGTTTTTTTACCTAGTCAATATGGGTCATATTATCAAAATCTAATAGGTTTTTATCCACATCCAGCTGTCCCTCGCGATTACACCTGCATGTTACTGCCCTGCTCCCATGGGTCGTAGCGTGATATACATATAAACATTCCTCAGGAATCACTCTATCTATTGCTGAAAACTGAATTAAAATCCGTTAAATAGTTTCAAAGATCTAAGCGAACAGAGAGCGGAAGCGACTTTTATACTATGTAAAGATGCATTAGTATTAAACACATGAAATTTTCAACCAGCTGCAAAAAGACGGTAGATACACATTTCCCAATTTATTCGTTTACGCTGCGGTGAAATGCCGACAAACGTTAAGAAACCGGTAAATAACCGTGTGGTATGATCACCGGATAGGACGGACACTCGGCAAATGTAGCGGATAATGCGGCGCAAATAGACCGTCTGCTATCGGATCAGCCGCTGCCGGTAAATATTGTCCGGCTGTCTGCCGCGCTCGCTTTACATGCCACGACACGACCACGACACGTTTTATAGTACCTCCTTGCATATTGATTAGTTGGATGCAGATATGCAATAACATTTCAACCCACATCAAGTAAAAATTTAGACATTGATTTTATTTTACTAAATTTATTACATTTAAGTAGGTTAAATTTCGTATTTTACAAAAAAAAAATTTGAACATTTTCCACGTACAGTTATGCAAAATAGAACTTTAAATTATTTAATTAATAATTTAGTAAAATAAATCTGGCATCTCAGTTTTTACTTGATGTGGATTGAAATGTTATTGCATATTTGAATCCAGTTATGGTCATTTAATTATTATTCGTGATAGCCTCCGTGGCGCAGTGATCGAATAGCCGGCTGCGAAGCGAGTCCGCGGGTTCGATTCCCACACTGAGGCAAAATGTTCGTATTATATTTGTTTCGGGTCTGGGTGTTACTCCTCAGAGGTGTTGACGTTAGGCAGATGGCCGGTCCTAAAAACTAGCGAAATTGAGCATCCTCCGTAGTAACACCAACAAATTCAAACTACTTAACATTTATTTGTATATGGTGATGTCGTACATTGTAAGAGTTCCATCTAATCGAGTTACGGAGTGTTGTGAATCGTTTCCAGCGGTTAGATTTGTGTCCTCCTTTCTATTGTTTATTGCTTATTTTCACCCTCCTATAGTTTCCTTGAACTACTCATCTCGTGTTTATTGAATTACATAGTATCTTGTTTGCTTCTCTATACCATTGCTTTTTTTATTGCCTAGATACATAGACGAGCAAGCAGATCGCCTGATGGTAAGCGGTCACAACCACTCATAGACATCGGCAATGTCAGGTTACAGCCACGCCACTAATACCGTTAAAATTTATTATTAACTATTGAATAAATAACTATTGAATATATTAACGTTTTTAATAAATACTCAATATCCGTGCCAAATTTCGCAGTCCATTCAAATCTAAAGCAACCAAGTTGGAGTAGGTTCCAATAACATTTCAAATATTTGCACATATATTTGTTAGCACATACTTACAAGTTATATAATATATTTGTTTCATTTAATAGCCAGTCCAATATATTATGTCATTTATATTTTAGTTAATTTAAAATCTGAATAAAAAATATGTTTTTACTTCGTATGGTTCATACCAATAAGTCTTGTTTCTGTAATAATACATCATTAGCCTTTATCCACCCACTGCTATTATGCTATTATACCTTTTTCTCTAAATTGATATCTTCAGTTAACAGATCTATAAGAATCCAATTGGACCACCTACGACAGAGAATTCAACACTCTTCCAATCCAATTAAAGTTCAAATTACAGTTTCACTGAAGCTCAGCACGCGTTCTAAACATCTAACTATCGACTACACACCTAGCGCTCTCGTGGCTCCTCGACAAACGCCGCACCTTTTCCAGTGCCGTTTGAAAGATTCACAAAAAGCTTGTCCAATTTGTGGAGGCCGAAGGAGTGCTCGTCTGAAGTGGGGCTCCGCGGCTCCGTGGCTCTGTCGGCCCACAAAACTATTTGGCAACCCTTCCGCGCCCGCGGGACCTCTCATTATTCTATTTGCTTATCACTTGACGTGGGCCGCACTTGAAGGGTTTTCCACCGTCCGTCTTCAAGATGTAAACACCTAAAAACTTGAATATTTTATCTGAACTGATATCCGAGTCGTTGTTTTTTACTTTGTTGATAGAATTTAATTTAAGTATCAGATAATAGTCTATAAAGTATTATGATTCGTTGAATATGACAATGTTCAAATCATGAATAAATAAATACAGCCAACAGTCACATACAGCCCTGACCCCACACTAGGTTAACCTGTATCGCAGGTATCAGGAACTACGAGGGTCCTTGCAGTCCCACAACACCCACACCAGAAACATATATTTGCGGATCACACAAAAATTTGTCTCGATGTGGGAATCGAACCCACGGCCTCTAGCTTCACAGCTGAACTCTGAACTGAGCTGAACGAGCTGTACTCGCCCACCGGACCACGGAAGCTATCCACGAAGATGGATAACCAATGTACCTCGTATTTTATATAACAAGGGCTGGCAAGTGGGTAACATGATGTTAAGTGATCTCCATAAACACACATAACCTGAATAATCAAGGCTACGTTGCTGACCTTCAGGTAAGGAAAAGAATCAGGAATGGGAACGGGAGAAGGGAGACCTTCAGAATACTCACTTACTGCATGAAAAGCCACAGTACATCACTTCAGGTTAGTTTTTGTGAGACGATGGTCCTAATCCGGTAGCACTGGCCTGTTCATGCTAGACAAAAATGTCTCTTAGCACTACCACTTATAAATTATTTATAATCGCATTATATATAGTTAATTCGAAGTGAGAAGAAAGAGTAATTGTTTGGGTTTACGCTGTAATTCTCCACGACGCGACGTCTAAGCAAACATTTAAAGCATTTCTACTGGTGTCGGCCAATAACAAGTGTTTTCTATAAAAACTGTGTACACAGCTGTATTACGCATTACGTGTCCAATGGCGGAAATATGTCTAATTATTTATGGAATTGTTCGAGTGTTTGTCTCAATACTTGTTTTATTTTGTTCAACCGGCAATTATATTTATTAATTAATCAATCTGCGATGCAAGATCTAATCTCTTTGACAGCCTCCGTGGCGCAGCGGGCAAGTAGTGGGTTGTGAAGCGAAAGGCCGCGAGTTCGATGCCCACACAGAGATAAATGTTTGTGTGATCCACAAATATTTGTTTCGGTGTCTGGGTCTTGTGAGAGCGAAAGTCCTGATGCCTACGACACAAGACTCGTATTTTACTTTGGGGTCAGGACTATGTGTGTGACTGTTGGGTGTAAAAAAGTTAACATTTTTTTAATGGCGATATCGATTATCTATACTTATAAAATAACATGTCCTGACTGACTGACTGATTCATCATCGCCGAGCGCAAAATATCAAGGCTACAAGCATGAAATTCGGACTGTATATTCATTTTTTTATGTAGGCACCCACTAAGAAAGGATTTTAGAAAATTTCACCCCTAAGGGGTCAAAATAGGGGATGATAATATGTATGAAAGTCCGTCATTTTGAAAGTTACATAAACAAAATTTTGTCAAAAACAAAAAAACAAATAAATACGTGTTTTAGGAATGTTGGAAATTGTATTTAATAAGGGATGAAAAAGGGGGTGAAAGTAAATTCGAAAGTGAGTTTGTTTGTTACGCTTTCACGCCTAAATAACTGAACCGATTTTGATGAATTTATCTACAGAGACAGATGGGACCCTGGAGACGGTTACAAGCTACTTTTATCCCTGAAAATGTTGTTCACGCGGGCGGAGCCGCGAGCAAAAGCTAGTCTTATTATAGAATAATTTGAGCTAAAGCAATGTAGCTAAAATCAGGGATCTAACACTAAAGTGCACTAAAGTGTTAGTGTTTCGATTAAACAAATATGAAGCTAGTGAGGTTACTGGCCATTATGAGAACTAATTTATCCGGGTGACAGGTGCAGTGCCGTTCAGTACTTTGTAATTTGAAGTTTTGTACGGTGTTGCTTCCGTTTATGTTAATGTGTGACGCTTTCACACTGAACTGTGCTCGACCCCCCGAGACATAAGATGTTAAGTCTCATAATGCCCAGTAATTTCAATGGCTTCAATGTCTTTCAAACCGAAACCCAACAGTGCGTACACACTATTGCTTGGCGGCAGAAATAGACAAAGCGGTGGTACCAACCCTGACGGCCTCTCGCATACGAGGGACATACGGGGGATAAAATGATAATCGTTTCGGGAAAATACATTATTTGTAACTAAAATATAAAAATCATCGCACGCACAATTTCTAGCATCCATCCAGAAACAATCTTTTGTCATTAATTACTATAACAAATGTTCACACAATAGGTGTATCTAACCAACGAACTACTTCAAAAGGCTAAAAAACCAACAAATACATGATTGAATCTATCAAATTATGTAAAATAATATTGTATATGCGACCGAACAAAGGAGCTCTATCTAAATCAATACGAACTCAACGAGATAAAATAACAATTAGGTGTTCAAAAACGGCCGCGTTCTCGAGAAGGGCCTTATTATACACGTATTATTTTAATATTGTAGCAACAGTACAACAATAACCGACATTTTATATTATTACTAATGAGCGTGTAGGCACCTTAAACAAACACCACGTTAACTTTGCTGTTCGTTAACCACGACCAGGCTTACTTTTGTATATAATTCTATAGACGTTGTCAGTGCGCTGATGGCATTGTTATCTTTGTATATTTAACAAAGGAGTGACACGGGATGCATCTCGAACTGTCAAGCGGAGTTTTGTAAGAAAATAAACGTGTAATTATTATTAGTGGAATATTGTAGAGAGGTTCGAGGAAGGTGGTGGTGGGTAGAGGGGGGATTGGTGTGTGGTCACGCCGTCGAGTGTTATTTTATTAGGCTACGATTGACTATTAGGTGTAATTTATTTGAATTGATTGAGTTCTGAACACACTATGGAGCAATGACTATAAGTCATTATTACAGGTGTATTAGTATTGACTTAATGCGAAATATCCAAAATAACGCTTTTAATTTGTTTCTTATAGCATAGGCCGGCAAATGAGCAACTGAGTCATCTAATAGTAAGTGGTATACACAACCCATGTACTACAATACCAGAAGAGTAATAAACGCTTAGTCGTCATTAAAAAAAGCGTAAACAAAACTCGCCGAATTGAGAGCCTCCTTTTTGAAGTCAGTTAAAAAGAAGGAATAATTAAACGTTTGGAAGTCCCTGATTTGACCCTTCGAATATATCACTCAACGTGGAAATTGAAACAGCAAGATGCTATATCAAGCTTTTCTGTGAGAGTGCTAACAACTCAGTCGTGCTGTTGACAAAACTGTATGCAGCGTTGCTCTACCTCTTTTATTTATTATCGTCAAATACATACAGATGAAGTAGATAAAACGAAATTTGTAATCTCATTTGTTTTAATTAAGCATATTTATTTTAATTATATCGCCACATCATTATGTTTAATAACATATCATGACTTTAATAAACATATTAAATGATTCGACGCTTTTGCCTATTTAAACTACAATTTGGATGTCTTTTCTTTTTTTCTACTTCTTTTATGATAATTTTCACGTTGATCAGCCTTGTGTAATGTCTTAAGACCTGGGCACCTATGCTATAAATCTTCAACGAAGTTCGGAACATACATAGCGTAAAGTAGTTATAGAATAGCCAATAATATTTTGAAATTTTAACCAAGATGGATTTGTAGTTCAAGTATATATACACATGTGTGTATACATGCTAATAATCGCAGGTTTTAAGGTTGGAGTACATACTCCAAAAATGTGTGCCTTAGAGGCTAAAACCTTCGACTTCCATGATGAGGGCCAGGGAGTGATCTCCAAGTTAGGATACCGCAGTTGCTACATTTTTTAAATTGATAATAAAAATTACATCATTAGTACGATTGACATCATTCCCCTCACCTTTAATATCCCCCTCCCCCTCCCCGAGTATTTATGGAGTTATTAAGAACAACATTTATTTTCAATTTCCCAAGCCTGCACGTCTGTTGTTCAATATGGCGGAACATCAACAACACACGGATGCCGTCACGCACTGCAAGCGCTCTGAGCGCAGGATGTCAGTGCTTAAACTGTATGTGAATGCACTGAGCAAAACCATTTTGTGTTAAGCAATCGTTATTTTATATAACGTATTTTAACTTTAATTTGGAATTAACATAATTTAGCGAAAAAAGACACTATTTTATCATCATTATTTACACAAAAATGTTGGCAAATTAATATCTTATATCGAGGCCAATGATATAGATTTTTCTAATAAGAATTCCACGGATAACTCTTGTATCGTTAGTTTAAGATCCGATTTTAAATTAAAATTTAAAGACATTTAAATTAGTTCTAGTTTGTAAAATTTTCATTTCACATATTTAAGCTTTATTCTCGAAGGGGTAGGCAGAGGCGCAACTAGGGCTGCACCTACGTTACGTCGAGCTTATTTCCGTCCCATTATGTGACAGCGAGCGAGCCTATCGCCATATCCAATTCTAATCCCGACAATTAATATGAGATTTATCGTATCGAAACTCGAACACAAAACTTGACGGGCATTGAACCCGTGACCTGACAGTTGAGCCTTAGTACAGTGCCTGTAGTGGAGGACTACGCTGCCACTAAACTAATGGTACATTGTATATATCGCGATATGTTACATGTCAAAATATAAAAAAATAACTATGAATCTCCGTAAAACTTCACACAATATTTTTATTACAAATCAAAAAACTTTTGTGAGAGCTTTTATTCCAAAAACCACCTAACGATATCCAAACATGTCCACTTATAATTTGACAAAGAAGCACACAATCGCCGTGCAAGACAAATAGACGAGACGCGTGGAATGTTGGCCCCAAACACGCCAACACTTGTGCCAACATAATCAGGCTGATTATTGTATGTCTGTTTGGAATACGTATAAAAAGTGTTCACTTATTAGGACTATTACGGGTATTTTATAATTTAAGATGGAAATTAAAGATATATGTAGGATAGCGACCACCGTACAACGTGGTGTTACATGGTGTTAAAATCTGCCATAGTGACTCCCACACATTGTGTGGATCGCCTTCCAGGATCAGCCAGTGTATATCCGGTTCTCCCGAGGGGCTTGCGACTTGTAGAAGAAACTTTGCATCTAGGAGAAGCATTTATACAGGCCAGCATGATTCTGGTGACCACCGATGAACTCATTGTTTACCGGTGGTCGCTAGTTTTTTGGACTGCACGAAACAAGAAAATCAAATTATGAAAATACAAAATAAGGAAATATCTTTTTAATTTTTTATCCGAGCACGGCAAAGTGGCTGCACTACACCTGATGGTAAGCGTAGTGCAGTCCAAAAAACTAGCGACCACCGATGAACTCATTGTTTACTTATTTTCATAATTTGATTTTCTTGTTTCTAACGTATCTTATATGTTAAACAATAAAGCAATAACTGTATCATATAGTTGAATTACTTGATGGTTGGGAAATATACTTGAGATGCGATTTATTTTATTGCAAATTGGATTAAGAAATATTTAATGATAACTAAGATCCCTCAAAGTAAACTGTTTCTAAACTCTTCAACATCAAAAGAAATAGAATTTATCAAGCATAAACCCATGTGACTATTATAAATCAATTTGGTGAATTTAAAACGATTCTACCGGCATTACAAAATATCCCATCATAGTAATCTGTATTAATTCCAATATTAAACGGTACAGACGGACCGAACTATTGAAATCAATCCGAATACAAATCCTCGGTTATTATAAGCGGATGTGAGTGCATAGACGGATCGCTCATGACTGCTCGCTCGCTCGCTCCTCCGCTCGGCAATTAATTAAAAAACATATTAGATGGGGCGAGGTCCCTTTGACAGCGGTAATCCGATTGGCGGAATGTTTCAAGTACCTTTTTAAAGTGAGATTACGTAAAATTGCCGAGTGGCCGACACGCATCGGTGGTCACTGCTACGCAATTATTTTGCACATGTTACATATTTTGTGAAATGAAATTACTTTTAATTAATAAAACTGTTTTGACTCATTCTATCCAATGCAAGTTAAGTTTCCAACAGTGCTATAGAGTAATTGCCTAGCTTCTTATTAATATTTATTATATGCTTTATAGAGCCTCACTGTTAAGAATTATTTACTATTTTTTTTTTTTTTTATCTCTTCTCGTTATATAGTTAAGGCCGTATCCAGCAGTGGGACGGTATATTATTAATTATTATTAAATGAGAAGTATAAATACAATTCAAAGCTTATCCCTAATTGCACTGGAAGTTTATGACAATAATTTATCGTAAGAATATTAATTGATTATACTCTCTCCCCAGAGGGGTTGACATCAGGCAGGCGGCCAGTACGTAAAAACTACGAGCCAAATATTTTTGTAACATTTGTTATAAAGCATGTTACGCCGACCCCACTGCAAGTGGGGTAAAGGCAGGAGAATAAGAAGTGAATGGACTATATTCTATATTTTCTAAATGCAATTATCATTGGTTCGAGATTCCGGAAATAAGTCAAACCGCTCTACCGAATTAAGTGATACTCTTAAGCTATTTTGCAAATAAACCATTAACAAATTATGCAAAAGCCATTTCTGGTTGGATGCCAAAACCGAAGCTGTATCGTTTCGCATTTCGGAATAGTTGGCTCGAAAGTAAAGCAATAATTTACTAATAAATCACTCGAGCATTGGCTCTACATTATACAATTTAAACATAAAATACAAAATAAAATAAGGCTGTGTTTAGTACGAGTATATTACAGAATCAACTTATCACTACTCCAACCGTTTGATAGTCTTTAAAAAAATGCTACCAAATAACCTAACTGCTAGGAACCTCAACATCTAAATTAGAAAAGATTTTTGATTTAATGCCTGCACAGGTTTTCCTCAGCATAGCTAAGAACCATCTTTATTTCGGGTATGTGTGTGTTTTCTCCCCAGAGGCGTTAACGTCAGAGAGGCTGGTCGTAAAAACTACAAGACAAATCTTTTTGTAACATCATCATCATCATCAGCCATAAGACGTCCACTGCTGAACATAGGCCTCCCCCAAAGATTTCCAGACCAACCTGTTGGAAGCGGCCTGCATCCAGCGACTTCCTGAGATCTTTATCAGGTCGTCTGTCCACCTTGTAGGCGGACGTCCAACCCTGCGCTTGCCAGTACGTGGCCTCCATTCCAGAACCTTTCTGTCCCATCGGTTATCGGTTCTGCGAGCTATGTGGCCTGCCCACTACCACTTCAGCTTGCTAATCCGCTGAGCTATCTCGGTGACTTTCGTTCTTCTTCTCTAAATATGGGCCGTATAAGACGGCTCACAGTCACTCAGCGAGCTATGGAGAAAGCTATGCTCGGTGTTTCTCTGTGTGATCAAATCTTTTTTTAACATGAGTTGAAAATTAAGTTGCACAGACCCCATTGCGAGTGGTATAAGGGCAGGAGGAAGAAGATAACTAAGAACCATCTAAATTAAAAGCAACGATACCGCAACTACGCCATCTCAGATTCCAACTCCTCAATAATACAATTAACAGCACATTTATAGCGTATTTGGAAACGTTTCATTTGGTAGTTGGTTTACAAATGCTAATCTTGGTAGAAAGGAGACTTAAGAATTTAGCTTTATTCTTATTGATGTAAGGCAATTACTAATTTTTTACTTAAAATACCAAACCCAAGACCCTAACAAGCTATCTCTACCCATACTGTTTCATTTAAATCTATCAACATAGTTGATTAGACGCCGACCGACGACACCCAAGCGACGGCCGATCGACAGCCAAGCGATGGTGCTCGCCACTGCAATTACCGCTGGCGCTGGGAAAATTACTAGTCCGCCGGACACTGCGGCGATTGCCCGAAATCGCTTATTCACTGCCGCTAGTTGCCTAGTTAGTGCAGCTGTTGGTGAGTGGGACAAGTGGAAGCGATTGGCGTGTTAATAGTTACAGTGATACCAGATCATTTACGATATCCTACTTACTATTAATGTGAACGTTTGGATGTTTGCGAGTTTGGATATATGTAAGTTTGTGGATTATTTTTTGACGTGATAACGTCTTATAATTCGATAGAGCCGGCTGCACGCACGAAAAAACATGACTCATGCGTCGTTACCTCGCTAGATGTCACGTTCCATTTAAGGCTTGAAGTGCAAGCGAGAGCGCGGAACGAGCGACAAAGAAACACAATCGGCTTTTGCGTTCGGCAGCGTTCGAGATTTAAAAAAAATAAAACATAAATATTAAATCTTCCACATATCACAACAACGTGTCTGAAATGACAGGTTAGACCAGCCATCGGTCAAAGGGAACATT
This sequence comes from Amorpha juglandis, assembly GCA_949126905.1. NCBI lineage: Eukaryota > Metazoa > Arthropoda > Insecta > Lepidoptera > Sphingidae > Amorpha > Amorpha juglandis. The sequence continues at coordinate 301,743 of OX421380.1, forward strand.
TTCTCCTATATCAAACACATTGAGGCGGGCTTTTTAAAACTAGATTTACGAAAAGGACATTGTTCGTCGTCCATACATAGTTGGCCTAAGAACCAAAAGGTAGGTGAATTTACTTTTTGGGTTTTAGATAATGTATATATTTGATTGAAACTATATTAAAACTACGGACACTTGAGAATTCCGAAAAATAAATAAAATCGAAAGTATTTTATTTATTTTGATTTTGAGGTTATAATTAGGCCAATAAATACTATCAAATATTAAACAAATGAAATTAAAATTTTCTTTTGAAAAATACTACCATTCCATCAGTATTTTTTTAAGACGTTATCACGTTCAACTATCGTCAGTAAACCGACTTTACAGACAACCGATTTTTTTTTTTTTCTTCAGTCACATACATAGCCCTGACCCCACAGTAAGATACGAGTCTTGTGTCGTGGGTATCAGGAACTACGAGAGACTTTTCGGTCTCACAACACCCAGACCCCGAAACAAATATTTGTGGATCGCACAAACATTGTCCCGGTGCGGGAATCGAACCCGCGGCCTCTCGCTTCACAGCCGGCTACTCGCCCGCTGCGCCACGGATGCTGTCAATCTAATGTCTGTCGGATTTGGATGTTTAATAATCTTCCTCTTCTCACTCCTTAACGGCTTTGAATGACATTTGACGTGCAAGTAGACCATGACTGATTAGGACATAGGCTACTTTAATCCAGAAAACAATCGCAATTATAGTCTATAATAAAGCAGTAGAGTCTTTCCTATATCAGTCTGTCTGTTCATTTTAAAGCGCATCACAGAAGAACGGCTCAACTGATTTAGATACAAGTTTCACTATAATATTAAATAGTATTTACCACCATTAAAAAATTGAGTTGCTTTAAGCTTGGCCCGTTTATTTGTTTGTCTGTCGTAACATAACGTTAATTATAACCTGATAACTAAACTAATGTACCAAACTAGATTTTTTTTAAAGCTAATTTTATTAAGAGTGTTATTAGCCAGGTAACCTTGATCTGATGCTACCATTATGCTTTGCTCGATGATCAATAGCAGACTGTATGGACTCGTTGAATTAGTTTCTATAAGTAGTGGGCTTATAGAGCGTGATCAAGTTCTAATGATGGAGTAGGAAGGTGGCTTTGTTCTTATTTGTAACATACATATGCTGACGTCTATATCCCCGCAGCGCTAGTCAGAGATGCAACTAGTGCTTCGCCGAGCTTGTTTATTTATTTATTAATATTTTATTGTCCATCAAAAATGTTATAATAAATAGTACTAATCTTATTTTCATCACGCGCTCTCTCATTCCCGATACCACATCCCGCGCCATACATATAATTTGCCGGCAACACGCCTCACGTTGTTTATTTTGCCGGCCGGTTGTCGGAAGTCGCCTCATTTTCTCGTTAACGCCATATTTTCATAAGTTTATTATCCTATGGGTAGTTAGCGCGATGACTCGCCGATATTTAAACGTTCCAGTATAAATTGGAGCCTTTTTAACAACTCGTTTCCGTAGCTATTATTTTCATTGACAGGTTTGTGTAAAAAATAGTTGTGTTAGAAATATTATTTATTTAACTTGCTCAGGTAAGTATTTATTTATACTTTCGATAAAATCGTAATATCGTATCATTTTCATTTATATTTTTCGATGTTATTTTTTTCATTTTATAGCATAGGCAAACGAGCAAGTGGGTCACCTGATGGTAAGTGATCTCCACTGCCCATATACGCCCATAATACTAGAAGAATCATGGGCGCATTGCCAACCTTAAAGGAAAGGGATAATTAGGGATTGGGAAGGGGAGGGGATTTGGGCCTCCGGATATCTCACTCACCGTACGAAACGCAGCAGCAAGTCGATATTTTACGTTGGTTTTCTGTGAGACAATGGTAACTATGGTTTTATTCTATCCCTAAAGAGAAGAGAAAATATGGTAAAGCTATGGGAAATACCTAATATTTTCAGTTCAGAAAAAGTTTTTAGAAAGACTTGTATGTAACGCGAGTGGAAAAGAGAATATAATAATCAGATAATTTGATATCGTTAACTCCATTCAATTCCAACTTTCTTACAATAAAAACCAATCCATAAGACCGAGTATAACTAGGAGTCGACGCAGGTAGTCGACAAAATCAATACCGGCCACCATTTCATATTTCATAACTGAACTTTATTCCCTCTCCCCTCCGCGGTACCGGTGTACTCCTAGTATCTTTAATCCGATAAATTGAACTTCACAACACACATATCGGATATGGATAGATATGTTTCCTGTACAGTAAAATCAATCAGAATGTTTGTATGAAAGGTATTAACTGTGTGTATTATATTGGTTTACCTTTTAAATATTTGACGTAGTTATTTGAAACATGCATAAGCTCACGCCTGTATCGCTGAGTGAGTAGGTAGAGGAGTAACTGGTGCACCCAAGTTTCGCCGAGCCTATTCCCATTCCATAATGGGATAGGGTAACTCATCTGTGCTTTACGAATTTGAAAAAGACAACACAATTTTTGTTTGTCCGATCTGCGAATCGAACCCAGGACCTTCCCTGCCTTCACAGCCTGTATAGACCAATGGGACGATCAGTAAATCCTACAATAGTACTTATAATACAAATGTGAATTTTTTTGTCTGTTTGTGAGTAAAAAAATTTGCGAGTTTGTGAATTTATATGCTTGTTAATCAACACAACTGAACCAATTTAGAGGAAAATTGACACACTGGTACTTAAAACATGCCATTTTTTATCTCGAAAAAAAGCTAATATCTTAATAATGTCGAAAAAAGCTAAAAAGCTCAGCACTAAACTTTTAGTGTTCACTTCGTCTACGGAAGCAAAAATTAGAAATTATTAGTCGGCAGACTTATTATTTTCGCTACACAAAATGCGTAACGAATTAATTGACGGAGTGAACTAAATTGGTCGACGTGTGTCGCAAACAATCACTAACCTTCTCAATGGAGATCGGTTAACGTTACACGTGTAACCGCGCATTACATCATCTACTAATCAAAACGTGTCGGACGCACCCCCAAATTGAATAATGAAGTGTTAAGGCGACGCTCCGAGCTCCGCGGCCGTCGTCATTGTCCCGCAAATTGCCGCCAAATTGGGAACAGAGTCGCGCTGGCAACTCTATTTAGCTCGCGCCTGCACCTGATTGGTCGACACGCCCCGCGCCGCTCGTTCGAAAACTCCATTCAAACAGGACCAAAGAAATGAAATTATGCACTACGTAAATAAGAACGGCTTTGTGAACGTTCACTTGCCTTATTTAAACTGTCAACGGGTTGTGAGCGGACGTTTTAGGTTAATGAAATCGGTGTCGCGGCTGACGAGTGGCCGGACCGACGCTTTTATTTTCTGGTGTCTTCACTGCTGGCCTTTATACGCGACTTCTTCCAGCCTATTGTGCGAGTAATTAGACAATGAACACTTACAATTTATGCCCATTGTTTCAAGTGAAGTATCTTATCGTCTGCATTTATAATAAGTTGGCTGCGAATGTTATGCCTCTGGGTTCTCATTTATTTTATATAAAAATAGTGTCATAAAATGTACATAACGTTCTTCCTTTGCATATATTCTTTTTCTATTTTAGGTGTTGTCTGGCTTCAACGTGTATTTTTATCTGTATGTTAATAAACACCTAATAAGTTTACGATAAACACTGGCTAAATGCATAATACTGCGAAAGCCATAAATAAAAAAGAAAGAAAAAGTTTACGATAAGTATAAAAAAATACTGCCTGACTGACTGCCTTAGTGGCGCAGTTGTAATGCGGTACGACTGCTGTGCTGAGGTCTCGGAGACGACCGGGGTGGCTAAAAGCCGTCTTGGATTTTTCTATCACAAAATGCTGAATATCAGCCGGTAGTCTGGAATTATATCCCGTATGGTGATAGGCTCGCCCCCTACTACATCATAGGATGGAAATAAGCTCAGCAAAATGGAGGTATACCGGTTACACCTGTATGTGTAAAAAAATATTCAATTATTATAGCAAGCCTTTGCACCATTATAGTCAATTTTAAACTTATCACATCATTATCTACTTAATGTGAATCTTCCATACTTCTTTTGCTTTTCTTCTTACAAGTTGTACTATTATCGGAACAAGACTGACTTTGTTCGCTTATATCTACATATTACACATTGATAAATTAACGAGATGATAAACACTTTCGCGAACTGTCTTTGTAACAAATTGGACTAGTCATTCTGTTTGATATGCAATAACAATCGGCTGTCAGGGTTCAACACAGCGACGCCATTTTGCTTTTGACGTTCCTTTTGTGTTTCTAATCACGGTGTTGCCAGTAATTATTTATGAATTTACACACTCTTTAGCATGCTGCTAATGAAGTATAAATGATGTTTTTTTGTTATATAGTGACACATAATATAATTCTTATTTACGTATAGCAATCACTTCTAAAGAATAAAATGGTGATTAAATTAATTAATATCGTCTTTGGAATTGCAAACTTTTATAAAACGTATTTGTAAAGCTTGAATGAAACCTAATCGTGTTTCCAAAAAATCAAAAGGCACGTAATCGTGGCTAATGGCTATTATATTATCTTGTGATTTTATTTAAAAGTCTAGACTTCAAAATTCGGAGATCTCTACGGTAGTGATATCCAGAATGCTGCTCACATCACAAACAATGCTAGTACACTGTCACAAATCCCACAAACATTACTAAAAAGATTACTAGTCTGACCACCAACCCCACGACACTCTAATCTCTATAATCCCACATGATCGGCGATTTATGCCCTGCGAATCACTTAATCAAATCCCGTGAACTGTGGGATGTTTATAAGTTTTGGACGCGATCCCGGGGGACACTCCCCTCACTTAGGCACATCCCTTTATTCACGCTGTCACAAAACATGTGACTGATTGTTTTGTTTAAATGCATTTTGTTGGCCTTAAAGTTTATTAGATAGATAGACATACTTACAGCATTCAATTACATTAAAAAGTAACAGCCAATAAGTCATTTTTTATAGCGTAGGCCGGTCATCCGCTTGTCGTGTCGCAGGCCCCACGATTTACTTTTTCCTTCTTCGGAGTGTGAAATAGCATTTATATAGGCCGGCATGATTCTGCTGACCACCGATAAACTCATTGTTTGTCGGTGGTCGCTGGTTTTTTGAACTGCACTTACCATGTGTAGTGCAGTCACGTTGCCGTGCTCAGATAAAAAAATATATGGAACTTCAAAACATTACTGCAATCATAATTATTTCTTTTATTTACGCGAATATTACTTATTGAAAGTAAACAAATTTGTACGCATTTCATCGCGGTTTCTTTTTACTTTATTTCCGTAATACCAGCGTAACTGTAAACACAGCTAATTCATTTAATTAAAACTTAACAATTTTAATTCGCCCGAAATCCAGCGCACACACGGTCCCGCAGACAAATTGTTTCACTAGCTATACGGGTACTACCCTTGTACTAATGTGTCCAGGCCACTTGATCCCTCGACTCCAGGCTTGTTTTACTTATATCCTCTGATTTTAACGAGGTGCGTGGAGCGTCAGAGGTCAATTTATACTGGCTAATGTCACACACGTAATAAATTGTGTACGGGGTGTAACAGTAGAAGTGTAACGCGTCATTAAGTCAACGGAATGTGCTGTCAAATTAACAATTATACGGAACCATTGTACGCTTATGTTAATTAGTGAATTTGTATGTCTGAGGCGGCGCGGCGCACCTCCATACGAGGGTGCAAACATTTTATACGTATTTTTGTACTTTTATTAAAATAGAGCCGAAAATAGTGTTCACAACGTTTTACATCGTATTCATAGAAGGCAATCAATAAGAAAATCCGGGTTAATGATTATAACAGAGCCAGGCAAAGCGGCAAGTGAGTCAACTGCCGGTAAGTTTATACTAATAAAAATGGAATGGATTTTAATTGTCTGAATAAATAAATTGAATTGAATAAATACTCAGAAGATCCATGGATGTGTTACCACCCTTTATGGAAAGGAATGGGTACTGGTAAGAGGATGATGACATCCTATGGTTACGTTAGTACCGCAGCGTCGATGCTACCACGTTCGCACTATTGTGGCGTGCACTGAATAAAATATCCGGAGGCCCAAACCCGAAGGGAATTTCTTCTCAATCCAATATCTTATCTTATCTTCCCTTTCTTTTAACGTCGGCATCTCGCCCATGATTCTTCTGCTATTGTACATGGGTGATGGAGATCACTTACCATCAGGTTATTTACTTGCTCGTTTGCCGGACAATGCTATTAAAAAATAATTTTAAGGAGTGTACATTGTATCTGTTTATCGACCTAAATATAATGGAAGAGCTTCTCAACTTCACTGCATTTTATATGTATGTTAAGCGATGTCTTCGCTAAATGGATACCTATTTTGACGAGGATCTTTTAGATTAGATGACAGAGTACATGGGAAAATGGAATCTTCTCAACATGAAACAGAAGGCTCACAGCAATTAGACATTTCAAGACTGATTTTAGTTTATTAACTTATATTTGAGTAATTAAATGAAACGATTAATCATGCAGACAATAAATAAACATTTTTAGCGTTTAACACTTATTATGTTCACGAAGCAATGGTTGTACATTACCTCTGAATCAGACGTTCTCGATCCGAGATTGATTAGAGCAATCAAGCAACGAGCTGAGTTGATCCCGGGCTGGGCCCGCGACAATTACCGGCGCTAATCCCGGGGAGTCCCGGCATTCCGGTAATGGCCGCCTAATCTCCCGCCGCGCTGTCACCGGGCGGGCGGCGCTAATCAATAACTCCGGACCCGCCGGCACTACCACGTTACGAGAGGTCAACGGGTACAATTACTATAATCGTGTTTACTTGTTGTTTAACTGAACCCTTGTAGATGAGATGCGAGGCGGAACTTAGTGCTAGAATTACGCACATGAAAATCAATTAAAAACATGTTTCAAAAGTCGAACAGTCTAAAAGTATCTGATTAGTGTGTCGCTGAGCTCATACTTAAAAAGCAATAGATTCTTATTAAATATTGTAAATAATGTATCTTAACAATTATCATCTTATGTAATCAACTAGCTTTTGCTCGCGGCTCTGCCCGCGTGATTTTCATACAAACTTTCATCCCCTTGGGGGTAGAATTTACCAAAATCCTTTCTTAGCGGATGCCTACGTTATAATATCTACCTGCATGCCGAATTTCAGCCCGATCCCTCCAGTGGTTTGGGCTGTGCGTTGATAGATCACTATGTCAGTCAGTCACCTTTGAGTTTTATATATATAGATTAACTGTATCATTTGTGTCCTCCCAATATTTGTAAACGGTCTAGTTACAACTAAGACCTTTAAAATATTTTTCCGTAAGTGTAGTTTTCATACGAAATAAAACAATTTACTCTATCTACTGTTAGTAATGCTCAATATGCACTGTCGACTGGTCATCAGCTATAATTCGCGGACGCTTCCCCATGTTCGCTCATACCTTGAACGTGTGTGTAATAGTCCGTAGTGCAAGCCGCATTGTCCACCGGCAATTGATCGCACCGGACCATTCACAGAGCCGGCACGAGATTCAACCGCATTCATCGAACCAAACCCTTCACACGAATTAAATTAGGGTTGTATTAGATAGAGCTTATGGGTCAGTAACAAAGCTTATGGATTAGGAAATGAAAATCACACGTATGCCTACATTTTGACTAATAGACTGTGTACAAAATTGGCTTTAAAATATTGTGTTACGCCGAGAGTATCTTCAGAATCTTAACAACTTCTACTAAGTAGTAGGTCCCATATATAGGCCATCTAAGTTGATACAATCGTTTTTTTCTATTTCTGCCGCCAAGCAACAGTGTGTGTAAAGGCCATTGCATTTCGATTCAAAAGTGCCTGCATTAGTCATCCGCCTGTCTTGTCGCAGGGTCCTGGATGACTTCTTCCCTCTTCTAAGTGTGAAGAAGTTTTTGTGCAATTAAATGTACTTTTATGCTGCTTCTGTATATGTAGCCGTGGTGTTTACCGTCAGGCGAGTAATCTGCTCGTATTGTTATTTAGGTTAATAAAAAAACCAACAACAAAGCTCAGTTTTCTTTATCGGTATCTAGTACCTAAATGTTGAAAAGCCCACAAGAGCCACGCTCGTAGACAGATCCGCTATAATTCTAGAGCACAACTCAATTACTCAGGTAATGAACGAAACAAACGCTGAGTTGTGTACACCGGCTCTACCGTGATATAATACGCGTAGAGTATTAATTTGCGCAGAGAGCTCCGGGATAGAGTTTAATTAACAAATTTAATTAGAAATTAACTGTTTTGTAGAGAGCGAGAGACGCCTCTGTGCGGTCGGGCCCGGCTCGCAGGGTTGCCGCGCCTCAACCAATTTAATATCGTAAATCTTGTTTTTGTGTGGGATAATTAATCTCAAAATATTAATTAACACCTGAATAAAATAACATTGTGTACAGCCTTAATTGAATGACCCAGATAGTATTATGTGAGCTTATATAAGTTATTGTTTTCAGTTGTTAGGTCTAAAAGAACCTTATTGTTCCAAAACATTAGTTTCAAGTATGCACTAGTACTGTCGGCAAGACAGACTCCGTGGGGCAGAGGGCGAGTAGCCAGCTCTAAAGCTCTAAGGTTCGACTCCTGTGCCAAGACAAAATTGTATGTGATCCACAAATATTTGTTACGTCTGAGTGTGTTTTCTCCCCAAAGGGGTTAATGAAGGGAGAGGGGGTTTGGGCGTTGTAAAAACTTTAAACTAAATCTTTCTGTAACATGTGCATAAAAACATGTTGCTTCGACCCCATTGCAGTGGAATAAGGGTAGGTGGAACAGAGTTCTTATAGGCAAGTGTAATCAAAACATTTGATACATTGACGACATCAAGATAATATAAACTTTTGCCTTTGTCATGTCTGCATGTTATCAAAAGAACTCCAGAGTTTCTGCTGCCAAGCAGCATTATGTTATTATTATTATGTTTTGATTTTAAGACATTAAGGCCAATGAAATTACTGAGTAAATTTATGAGACGTAGCCTCTAATGTCTCAAGGTAATGAGTGCAGTCCAGTGCCGTTCAGCGTTTTGTAATTCATAGTTTTGCGGGGTTTTGTTTCTATTTACACATAGACGTGCTGCTTACCCTCAGACGAGCGATTTGCTCGTTTCATTATCCAGATAAACAAAATAAAATATTTATGTCCTATTATATAAAAAATATAACGATAGCTCCGCCTCCTACTTATAGGCTATAATAACACGTTAACTAAAATAAAATTCATATTTACATAAACCAGTACTGCGTTACAACCCTACAGTCCTGTAGACGAGTAAACAGCGCGCCGGCACTCGCGGTGAATTTGAAAATTTAATTTAGTTCAGTTTTGTTCCCGCTAATTGGTTTGTTTTCCTTGCTTAGTTACTACACCATTGGTTCGGACGTTCGATCATCCGGCTTGTCGACTGTCCGGCCGTTTGATCGTCCGGCTCTCCGGGTATCTGGGTATCCGGGTGTGTGCCCAACATATTGCCGATATTAATCAGATTGTATGAGCCGGTCCGAAGTGGATGCGCCGTACAAATAACGTGAAATTAGATTTTGTAGCGCTATATGTCACGCGTTTTAGCTCTTTATATGTATTGATGTTAGATTCAATCGATTTTAAATAATTATTAAAATTGATTGCTAGGTGTCAGCTCTTTTACTTTTTTTAAGCGAGAAATTGGATCATTGTATATTATGAAAAGTGTTTGAAGTAAGAATGAGGTATTTTACTTTAAAGGTCAATATTGTATTACAAGGCACTTAGATCAGACAGAAACATAATTATGCAATAGATTAACTTACAGAATTTCACATGATAAGCTTTGCTCAGTCGATTTAATTTGTTATTTATGTACACAATATATCCTTTTTCCTACTTAAAAAATACGTAAAACCACTGTGTATTTTTCACTTAATGATTTAAATAAAATTATTTTTTTTTGTCCATCAGGTGTGGTTCCAAAACCGTCGCGCGAAATGGCGTAAGACGGAGAAATGTTGGGGCAGGTCGACGATAATGGCCGAGTATGGGCTTTACGGCGCCATGGTGCGGCACTCCCTCCCCCTGCCGGAGACCATCCTCAACAGCGCCAAGGAGAACGACTCGGTCGCGCCGTGGCTGCTCGGTGAGTACGCTGGATCAATGGTCTGGGCCACGCTCCCACTCTATTTACTACGGAGAGTCTACGGAATACGGGGCTGTGTATGTCATACTCTATTGTGCAATACAGGTCTATATTATATACAAGGTGTTACGCAATAGTGTGGTCAAATTTAAGAAACATATAGCGTACGATACAAGTACTTCATCCACACTGGTACCAATCCGGTTGTATTACTAGGACATAATCAAAAGTATTTCCTTTTTAATCTACTAAGTAACATGTCAATATTCGACAGCTGATACGAATAAAGCCATTACCTACTAAATAAGCAGTCATGCAAATATTAGAGGCGGTAGAAATAGACAAAGCGGTAGTACCAGCCCAGGTGGCCTGACGCATAAGAAGACCGTACCATATAGTAAATACTTTTTCATCGTAAGACATCGTTCTCCTATTGAGAGGAATAGATGAGAGATAGGCATTATTCCACCACGTTTACCTAATATGATGGTGGTAGGATTCAAACCATCCGGATAGCAACCACCGTACACATGCTGTTAAAACCTGCCATCACTATCCACACACATTTTTTTTATCCGAGCACGGCAAAGTGACTGCACTTCACCTGATGGTAATCGCATGCAGTTCAAAAACCAGCGACCACCGAGAAACAATCAGTTTGTCGGTGATCACCAGAATCATGCGGGCCTGTATAAATGCTTCTCCACACTACGAAGAGGGAGAAGCCAATCAAGGAGCCTGTGACAGGACAGGCGGATGACCGATGTAGGTTCAGGGATATAAGAATGTACCGCTATACCCGCCCCAACTAACCATCAAGTCCTATCGCAAGTCCCCCAAGAGAGAACCCGGTATACACTGGCTGATCCCAGGATCAGACAAAGTCTGACCAGTCAAAGTCGGTTTTATTATTGACCAATTTAACTTTTTTATCACTTTTTGAGTCGATTATTTTTATAATTGTGAAAAGTTTCTATCAAACAACTTTTAATCCAAGAAATATGATAGTCGGTACAGAAACGCCGAAATATTAGAGTCTCGTTCATTTTACCCTCTTACGGGTGGTATATTTTATTTTTAAACTAGACCTACTTTGATGTAAATATCCTGTTGAATAGAAGAAGGGATCATCAAAATCTGCTAAGAAATGCCGGAGACAGAGAATAATGTCCATAACATTTATGACATAATTGTACATTTATGCATTTTTTTCTTATTTAATTGAACGATGAGACGAGCAAATCGCTCGCCTGATGGTAAGCATCACGCCTACCTATAAACAGAAGCAACACCACACAAAACTGGAGTTATAAAGCACTGCATGGAACTGAACTGCGCTCGACACCCCTAGACATAACATGTTAAGTCTCATAATGCCAAGTAATTTCACTGGCTTCAATTCAATATCCTTCAAACAGACACACAACAGTGCTTACACACTATTGCTTGGCGACAGAAAATGCATATAAGTTTATCCTAAATTAAATGTTATCTTAATGTAGTATAAGATACTAAAATAGTTTTTGAAAATATGCAGATTACGTTATTGAACAATCATTACTGTTATTTACTTACATACATGCATTACAGATTGCATACAAAACGTCTTTTTTAAGCCGGTTAAAAATTTGATGGTGTAAAGCTCAACGGCGTGCGTCCAGCCCTAAAGCAGCTTGAGCCGTAGGACTTTGGCGGTTACGAATATTAACGTTATAAGTTGATTCAATTCAGCAAGAATATGAATCATCTTTGGACGAAATGTACATACCCCTATATCTCTGATCCTCTTAACCTGACCTAACCTCCTAACTGATTAATTTCGCTGCGGGGCAAAGACATTTAAGCATTCCCAGAGACTCGCCGAGATTCACTGCTCGGTGTCGACAAAAATGCGTGCCACTGTCGATCCTGGTGCATAGGAGTTACAGTGGCGGGTGTGTGGGCGGGAAAGTATCTCTGATCCTGTGTTTTCCGCCTTACCCGACCTTGCAAATCTTTTTAACTTATACTTATATATTTTTAACTTACTCTAATATTAATATTCTCTTCATGCATTGACGCCAATTTAGTGTAATTTTATAATATACGCAACGCAATTTATGTACAAAAGCAACTTAAGTTACTCAACTTTTTGGAATATTATCAACAAAAATATTGATAATAATCATGTTTAATTATAATACTGTTAACAATTTAATGCCGAGATGAATAAAAAAAATAATAGGACACAAATAAAATGATCACTTTCAAACTAATTTATTCTATTCACAGAGAACAAACCCATTATTTCCTATGCACAATAGGTGTAAAACATCCCAATACATGAACCAACCACCCGGGGCGGGACTTGTCGGAAGATCGCCCCTCACGACTCGTCAGAGACCTACGAGGACTTACGTGAGGCATGGCTTTGCGTGTGTGTATCGGTTCACATAAAAGCATGCATTAAACCAGTACGGACAATGACTGCCGACAGACATTAGGTGTCTACAACGCTGCACGAATCGCCACCCGCGTGACTTTCCGGCAGCCCTGCTCCAGGACAACTTAACAGATCAAGTTTCCGAGCACACTGGGATAGCGTGTCCGATGCACTCCAAGACAAACGCTCATCCCAGCTTCACTCCACATGTCTGCCGTCAGACATGCCCCACGCTGCATGAATCGCCACCCGCGTGACTTTCCGGCAGCCCTGCTCCAGGACAACTTAACAGATTAAGTTTCCGAGCACACTGGGATAGCGTGTCCGATGCACTCCAAGACAAACGCTCATCCCAGCTTCAATCCACAGTTAACCCAGTAACTTCAAGGGATTCCCAACACAACATGTGGCCGCAATAAAAGCTTTACTTGTATGCACGCTTAGTATGATTAACTACGACAGAATTACTACTACTGTAACGGTCAGCAAAGCAAAAGGCTCGACTACGATAATAACTAACACTACGGTCCGTACTACGCGACGACTGAATGCGAACTGTCCCTGTCAAGTCATGCGCCACTCTTTTATACATTATTTTAGGCGGATCTACCCGACAACAATTTTATAAACACCGATCGCATAAATTAATAAAAATTAACACCTAACACGGCCTCTCCTGACGCGTGCGCGTCCCGAGCACATTAGGTATTTACAGAACAGACAATGAGTTTAGAAGAATACAATGCAAATGATTCGATTCTAGACGGAGCCGTTATTCAATGCCACTCCGCACCACGCACGCTGTGCCGTATTCTTCATCAGAACCGCTGTCGTTGTACTTCACAGCTTTCGTCTGCCCGCATGACGCACCCGACGAGCATCTCACACCTCCTGGGTAACAAAAATACACGGCAGAATCACATAGTTCATAGTCACACACAAATATTTGCCTTAGGTACGGGAATCGAACCCGGAGCCTGACGCTTGTCCGAGTTACGGAGGCCAACTGTCATCCGATACCATGGGTATAATCACATTTTATCTTAGGTGCGGGAATCGAACCCGCAGCCTGATGCTTATCCGCTGCGTTGCGGAAGCTGGCTGTTATCCGATACCCATTTGACACTTTCTTATATTACAAAATTTCGGGAACATAGCTGTGTTATGCACCGCTTCGACCAATCCTGACTAATTTAAACAATCACTGCTGTAGCCTTTGTAAAGGTTTAAAGTTAAAAAGCTTAATATGAATCCTAGCTTGGGATTCGACATTAATTTTACTCATAGAAATAAAACAAACGAGAATTAGTTCACCATGGATGCACATCAGTCCTTAGATGTCTTCAGCAGGACGTACAGACAAAGGACCGGGCAATTCTTTCCGCAATTCCGGACAGACCTTGCGCACGCTTATTCATGCACGCACAAACATCCTGTTTCAGCAACCACGTTTGCCAGTGATGGTCGACCAACGCCCGTGAAGCGGAAAACCGCCACGCGCCACATTAAGCGCCGGCCAGCGTTACGTGTCACCACTGCTCTTGAAAACAAAAACCAAAACGAGAAGGCAGGTGATTATCACAATTATAAGTTTGTCAAAATTCTCTCCACACTAAAGTGTGCCAGGTAGAGCCTGATTCGTATTGGGAAATAAGTCTGCCAGGACAGGGACCCCAGAGGCATTTCGTTAAAAAGTTGAAAAACTGTTTCGAGTTCAGCAGTTCCGTATAGCGATCACAAGTGATAAATTTTACTGAAACACGATTGTACTACAGCATTTACAGTTTTTGTAATTATGTCAATAATACACCCAACAGTCACACATAATCAGACGCGAGTCTTGTGTCGCAGGTATCAGGAACTATGAGATACTTTAAACTTTTATTTTACGAAACATCGGGTCATTAACCCTCTATCAAATCAAAAAGAAATTATCGTTCACATCTACAACGACAATCATATCAGGATAGATTGATGTAAAATGCAATGAAACAGATTCCCTGCATTAGGTCTTTAGTAAACACAGTACACAGCTTTGCTCGATAGTGAAAACTAGTTTGATTTCGGTAGGCAATTGCTACAGCGATGGGTCGCCACATCTTAACAATTCTACAAAACCTATAGGTACTTCAAATTACTTTTTATACGCGATCTACATAAAATGGAAAGATCTCACCAAATCCTCGGCGTATAACTCAATACTCGTAAATCACAGTCATCCAGCAAAGTCGCTCTATAAGCTGTACGGGTGAACCATCACACCGTGGGTACGGCGGCGTTATGCTCCAACGATCGGGAACTCTTGCGCACCAATATCTTGCGCTCCATGCCCGCGCTGGAGCCACCTCAGTAGAACTCGTCCATTATAGTCCATGGATAAATTCAAACCACTCGTAGACAGTCGCAGTTCATCGCGTAGTTACTGACATGTCGTGTAGTTACAAATACAAGTGCATTTAAAGTTCGAACACTAGCTACTAAGTAATGCCTTGAAAATTTAACTGTCAAGAAGATGATGATAGGCTGCGGAGCCTATCCCACTTCTGATGTTAACAATTTAATGCCGAGATGAATAAAAAAAATAATAGGACACAAATAAAATGATCACTTTCAAACTAATTTATTCTATTCACAGAGAACAAACCCATTATTTCCTATGCATAATAGGTGTAAAACATCCCAATACATGAACCAACCACCCGGGGCGGGACTTGTCGGAAGATCGCCCCTCACGACTCGTCAGAGACCTACGAGGACTTACGTGAGGCATGGCTTTGCGTGTGTGTATCGGTTCACATAAAAGCATGCATTAAACCAGTACGGACAATGACTGCCGACAGACATTAGGTGTCTACAACGCTGCACGAATCGCCACCCGCGTGACTTTCCGGCAGCCCTGCTCCAGGACAACTTAACAGATCAAGTTTCCGAGCACACTGGGATAGCGTGTCCGATGCACTCCAAGACAAACGCTCATCCCAGCTTCACTCCACATGTCTGCCGTCAGACATGCCCCACGCTGCATGAATCGCCACCCGCGTGACTTTCCGGCAGCCCTGCTCCAGGACAACTTAACAGATTAAGTTTCCGAGCACACTGGGATAGCGTGTCCGATGCACTCCAAGACAAACGCTCATCCCAGCTTCAATCCACAGTTAACCCAGTAACTTCAAGGGATTCCCAACACAACATGTGGCCGCAATAAAAGCTTTACTTGTATGCACGCTTAGTATGATTAACTACGACAGAATTACTACTACTGTAACGGTCAGCAAAGCAAAAGGCTCGACTACGATAATAACTAACACTACGGTCCGTACTACGCGACGACTGAATGCGAACTGTCCCTGTCAAGTCATGCGCCACTCTTTTATACATTATTTTAGGCGGATCTACCCGACAACAACTTTATAAACACCGATCGCATAAATTAATAAAAATTAACACCTAACAATACATACATACATAGACTCACGCCTGTTTCCTATAGGGGTAGGCAGAGATAACGGGCTTTCACCTGCTACGATCCTTACATACCTCTTCGGCCTCCTCTACTCTCATTATATTCTTCATGCATGCACGTCGGTTTAGAATACTACTGACCTGTAATATCTATTGCTAAAATAAGTAAATTAACTAATATAAGTATTGTATTGTTAGTAAGTATATTTTTATATTACATTATGTGTGTATTATTTTCTGTTAGACGTCAAATTGAATGTTTATGTTTTTCTTATGTGTAGTTGATGTTTTATATATGTGTGTAATGTGTATGTTTGTGTATTGTTTTATATAACTATTGAAAATTACTTGCTTCTATTTCCCGTATGGAGAAAAAACTTAATATAAAAAATGAGACCAATGCTATACATTTTAAAGTTATATATCCTTTATAAAGAAGTTAGCAAAAATGCTTTACATTTTGCAATCCATAATGTTATAAAAGCAAGCAGTAAAACTGATCTTGCTGTGCCGGGTGCTAGAGTCCAGTTCTGACTAGAATGATTTTGTTCAAGAGTCGAGAGCGGTGACGGATGCGGGGCGCCCGTAGCGGCAGACCGCGGGCCGGCCACCTCGCCTCGGTGAGTCCACATCACATTACCTCACGGACCCTTGATGTACTGGACGCTTGAACAAAATCATTTGCTTGTAGAGTCCTGGATACTTGATTGGCTGGTTATTTAAACATAACCAAATGCATGGACGACAGGCTTTGTCAACTGTTAGTGTACGGTTATGTCTATTACCTCCGGGAACCCCTAATTGGCTGAAACTTAACAAAAACTACTTACAAGATGATTACCTCACGGAACCCTGAACTAATTGGCTGGATGTCTGAACAAAATTATTTTATAATCACTTCCATTGCTGATATTACTTCACGAAATAAATAATTAGCTGACTGCTTAAACAAGCCATGTGTGGTTCTTTTAAATAATCACTATGGCTGTCTGATTGCCAGTGTTATTGATCTGCCAGTTTCTGCTGTTCTTAGCTTCAATTGTAGTCTAAATGGCGAGCTTTATAGGTTTACGGTGATTTATGTTCTGTTTAATTTTGCTTGTCTTTTGTATAAATTATTTAAGTACAGAAATATTAATAAACTAGCTTTTGCTCGCGGCTTCGCCCGCGTGAACGTTTAAAATTGACAAAGTTTCATACAAACTTTCATCCCCTATTTTATCCCCTTGGGGGTAGAATTTATCAAAATCCTTTCTTAGCGGATGCTTACGTTATAACATCTACCTGCATGCCAAATTTCAGCCCGATCCCTCCAGTGGTTTGGGCTGTGCGTTGATAGATCACTATCAGTCAGTCACCTTTGAGTTTTATATATTTAGATGTACAAACGTTACTCGTTAAAGTGAAAATTCTTTAGATGCTCGATTAGAGGGAAGTATAGCTGTTACAATAATGGTTAGGAAATAATAATAATAAACTGTCTCAAAATACTGTAACGTTATTTATTACCAAGCAATTAGGAGTTTTTTTATAGCATAGACTGGCACACGAGCAAGTGGGTCAGCTGATGGTTAGTGATCTCTGCCGCCCATGTACGCTTACAATACTAGAAGAATTATAGAGACGTTGCCGACCTTAAAGGGAAGGGATTGGGTATGGTGCCGGATTTGGGCCTCCGGATATCTCACTCACCGTACAAAACGCAGCAGCAAGCCGCTGCTTTTCGTCGGTTACGATCGTCATTCACGCTGTAGACAAAACTGTCTACAGCGTGGTTCTACCACTCATAAAACGTGATAATCACGTGTAAGGGTGTATGGGTTGATATATGATTGATATATGTTTTGTGAGTATAGCCTAACTGGTTAACATACAATTTAGTACTAAATGTTTTATATTTAAAAAATAATGACAAATCATAAAATGCAGGAGAAATATTTCCCACGTTATTTACTATTACTCAAAATTTGTTTTATTAATTTAAAGGTATTTTTGTAAACAGAGGGAAGATTTCTACATCTAGCATCTTGAGATATTTATGAAAGCTATAGAAGCAAATAATAATTTAGTTGTGAAACCAGCTCGAGTTTGCTAAGATACAAATGAAAGCTATCAGATATAATCTACACAAGTTCATAATCTAATATAAGACAGACTAACGTCTCTGCAATATTGTAAAATATGATGGTTTCCCCCAAAACCGACTCTGAAGCAGTAAGAAACGCAAAAATTCGCCCGAAACTCAAGCCAAGTACTCTACTAGACCATAAATCCTTTACAGTCGACGACAAAACAAAGCTACGTATAATTTTTAATCTCAACAACAGAGATGTTCACTTTTCTACACACTGGAAAACACTCCACTGTCTCAACCTCACAATTGACTGTAGACCTTACTACCTCGATATAAGAGCCATGTGCGACAATAGCTGTTTTTAGCGAAAGGAAAAATACACTTTATTTAGTTGACATAAGAGCTACGTGTGGCAATGAAGACAAATCTGACAAGAAAAGCATTCGTTTTGATGCGTGAGGTTGTTTTCGAAACGTAAAATGTGTTTGACTAGACAAGTGTGGGTTTGTGAAATATTTCAGTGGATATGACAATGGCTTTTCAAGTATTTTGTTGGCAAGTACGGAATTGTTTACTTCTTTTATATTTTAATATACATAATAGTTATGACTTTTAAATTCTAGTAAACGATATTTTATCTCTCTTAGAAATGCAACAATTTGGCTATCTCTTTATCTTTATACTATACTTTAATCTTTTGTCATGTACTTCTGGTTATCTCATTCGTCTTGTTGATCTTGAGCTTTTCTCTTCCAACGCCGCTGTACCTTATCTCGTTACCTCTAGACTTTAGTTTCTTCAT
Source organism: Amorpha juglandis (assembly GCA_949126905.1). Taxonomy (NCBI): domain Eukaryota; kingdom Metazoa; phylum Arthropoda; class Insecta; order Lepidoptera; family Sphingidae; genus Amorpha; species Amorpha juglandis. Next base: position 320,721 of record OX421380.1, read on the forward strand.
CTGTTTTTCTCATACTCCCTTCTTATTAGACTTTAATTTTCCTTATTTCATGAAAAATAGTTTTGATTATCTTAGAACAATAATTATATTTCTATAACTTACAGCATAATTTTGTTTAAAATTTTAATTTAAAACATTTTACTATAATTTTACTTCCATGGAGAAAAAGTTATGAACTGATTTAATATAATTAATTTAGATCAATTAAATGTTACATTATCATAAACTTTAAAAATTACTATCAGTTATTAAAATTCTATTTACTTTTTCGTAAAACTGATATTTAAAAAAATATCACTGTATTATTAACTTCGTACAATAAGACATATGAACACCCTCGTAGCCGTTGATCGTTCGTAGACCCTCGTAGCATGGATCTACGATGCGTCTACGAGCGCTTAGAAAAATCATAATCGCTTATTCAAACACAACTGACGTTAATTAGTACATAGCGTGCTGGCAACTCGTGAATTAAATTTAAATACCAAAGTCACGCCACAAAAACATGCTAAACGTCATCTGGAGATATGAATTAATAAAGCCTAAGTTCTCCCCTTAAGGCTGTGCTGGGGCGAGCGTCCCTGCGGAGGGGCGCCGCACCGGCCTGCGGCGGGGAGTCGGGGGAGCGGGGGGGCGGGTTGCGAGCGGGGAGCGCGGGCGGGAGTGCGGCGTGCGGGGAGGGGCGAGCGCGGCAAGATGGCGGCCGCATTGTCTAAGGCTTGATTAACGCGGATTTAAGGGCTGGCACGCGGCGCGTACATATTAATTATGTACTTAGCTGTAGTGCGCGGTTTTTCAGGGTGTATTTACGCGGCCCGGCTCCCGCTCACCACCTCCCCGCCACTATTTATTATGATTACATAATGCCTACCTGTCAACTGTAGATAGGTTTTGTGTGCTCTTGTAACGCACCTATATATTATTTCGTTTGGATCTATTTAATAACTAATATCATTATGAATTGAATAACATTCTTTTGATTTATAAGCTGATATAATAGAATTAGTAAATATTTTCGCTAATTACAGTACATATTATGATGAATTTATTAAAGCTATTAATTATAACAATACATTAAATTAAATACTTTTAAGGCTTTAGTTTAAAATAATAGCTTTTGTTAGAATTAAGTGACATAATTTCAGAAAGATTAAAAGTTAGATTTACATTATTTATATTTGGAAAGCAAACATTGCCTATTTTTTTTTAAAGGTAGATTAATTTCACAATGTAGCTATCATCTTAACAGCCTTATAAAAATGACGGTGTTAACATCAGTTAGTAAAAGCATGATTAGAACAATTTTGCCACTCCTAAAAACCCAAGGAGCGACTTGAAAATTTCCTAACAAATCTTAATGGTATGCCATTAACAACTAATAAATGTCACATAGCAAACTTGTCTAAAGTGGTACTAATGCATCAATTAGTCTACACTAAATACCACATCAAAAGACTGGCTGATGATAAAAAGGCGCACTCACAGATGCATCAGATCACAGGAGCATCTACAGAATTATCTGCCTATTACCCACTCGCTTTGTGCGTAACGCTTTTATCTCACAGCCAAATGACACGGCTTCAAAACCATTAGGTGGAGTGAAAAATACAGCAAACAAAGTGCCGGCACGTCTAATATTATACAACCATTGTTAGTACGTGCTTCTGTCTATCGTAATGTGTGGGAAGAGGATATGATGCATTTGGATGGGTTCTCAATGAGTAAAGTGACTAGAGAACGCGAGTGCAAGATTTGCTTTGTAATTGGAGATGATTGGCAATATGTTTAAGAGATTTTAATAGGTAAAATTGACACAGATATCTTTGAAATTATGACCTTTACAGCACAATTGAAACACATTCATTGGCAAATTTAATTTCAACCTAAATGTAGCTGTAATACAATAATAATGGCAGGCCTTCCTGTATTAATAAGAGGAGGTACCTTATGTCCACCACGCTGGTCTAATGCGGGTTGGTAGAACTTACATACCCTCGAAATTGTCATAGGGGTAACTCTCAGGTATTCAGGTTTCCTTACAATTTCAATTTTCTTTCACTGCTAAAGCGAGTAATGAATACATTTCGCTTAGAAGAATTAGATGTAGGTGTAATAGTGACAAAGTATTGTAATAATGTATGAATTGTGCAAAGAAAATTACAAAATAAGTAATAATTTTTGACCATTTTTATATCACCTTGCGCCTCATTGTTTACATTGCTAGAGACAGTCCTACTTCCTACTACCCTAGAATTCTACTAATATTAGAAATGCGAAAGTTTTAGTGAATTTCGATGTTTGTTAATCAATCACGCCTTAGAGGCTGAACAGATTTGGATGAAATAGTCACACCATCACTTGGATTAGGACATAAGCTATTTTTCGTCCCGGAAAAAGACATTGACGCAGTTGGAGCCGTAGACAAAACCTAGTAATAACATCGTTTTCATTTCTCACACCCTTATTTGCTGTGTCTATATATGTCTATCTCTGTCCCTATATGCATACTGCATTTTAACAATATATCTACTCCTTTCAAAGACTTGTTATCGTTCAAGCTTTCTGTGCCTATTTCCTTTGCTTTAAACAATAGACTACTATCCATTCTAAGTATGATACTTAAGTCTTTTTTTATTCGAGCACGGCAAAGTGACTGTACTACACCTAATTACGCATAGTGCACTCCAAAAACCAGCAACCACTGACAAACAATGAGTTGCCCTGCTCGTTGTGTCATTCAAGCTAATTAAAAAAATATCCTGGATTCATTTATCACTACTCAGATAGGAAATCTTAAAATGGAATGAGAATTATCGGAGTAAGGACTGAGCCTCAGGATGTCAGTCAGGGGTCTCTCTTCACCAACTAAGTAATAATAAATACACCCAACAGTCACACACATAGTCCTGAACCCACACTAGATTAAACTTGGATCGTGGGTATCAGGAACTACTAGGGACTTGCGGCCCCATAACACCCAGACCCGAAATCAACATTTATGGATCACACAAACATTTGTCTCGATGCTGGAATCGAACCCCGGCCTCTCGCTTCGTTCTCGCTACTCGCACGCTGGCCACGGAGAGTGTCGATATATAATATCAATACCGATACAATATGATTACTGACTTTAAAACTTACCAAAACCAACTTTTAAAACTTACAAGGTGGCCGTCTGGGTTGGTACCACCGCTTTGTCTATTTCTGCCGCCAAACAAGAGCGTATAAGCACTGTTGTGTTTCGGTTTGAAGGACATTAAAGCCAGTGAAATTACTGGGCATTTTCACACTAAGCACCTTATGTCTCGGGGTGACGAGCGCAGTTCAATGCCATGCAGTGCTTTGTAATTCTAAGTTCTGTGTGGTGTTGCTTCTCTTTATGGGCAGGCGAGCGCCTTGCTCCTCTCCTCATTAAATCAAATAAAAAAGAAATAAGACACACACAGTACATTTAACTAATTAACTTGGTAATTTCGCTCTCTGAACTAAATACTGTGAGTAAATCAACTGGATTTATACGTGTTTAGCGGTTGTTCAGTGTGTTAATGCGTAAACTTCTGTCCGACGCTAATGTATACACTTCCCCCCCCCTCCCCCCGACCTGACCGAGCACCCACCCCGCGCCGCACCGCTGGAACAAATCAAACCGTAGTTTTGTGTGTTGATGACCAGTTAACCGCTCTGGATGTTTAGCAGTTGTTTTGGGTCGCTGCGGCTAATGTGTATAAATAAATGTTTGTTTGGTCTCTAGAATACCGGGCCTCCTCTACTATGAGGGTTATACAAATTATTGTTTATCATGGAGGCTGTCAAACTAGTGTTGATGAAAATTGGAAGAAAACTAACTTATGTGTTTGGGGATGATAGAAATGTCGCACATCTTGGAAAACTGACAACTGTCTGAAAAAAAATCAAACCAAGAACTATATTTCTCCGACTGCATTAAAATGCAGATGTGTTCATTGGAAAACAACGGAATAATTATATCGGTATTGGAAAACAAAAATACTAAAGCGTCAATATGTGAACGTTACTGCAGAGCGATTTTTACGACAAAAATTAATATATTTAATCTTATCGTAATCATCAATGTCGTGATAATTTTCAGTAAAACTTATATTTAATTGAGTAATATTTTATCCTTATATAAACAGTTCATTTTATTTTAAAAGGTACTTTTTACATTTTTAAATATTAAAAAATAAATAAACATTTAAATACATAAATAACTATCGCCCTCCAATGGCGAGACCTAGGACCGAAACCACTGGCTTAGGGCCCCAGAGTGAGGAACCTCCTCATAATGCGTGTCGTATGAATAACATCGCCTTTTGAATCTGACCCTTGACCTTACGACCAATTGAGACCATAAAATTATATTCCTAATATTATTATTATGAATTATCATCGTAAAAATACTTTAAAAATGCTTTATCGTAAAGTTCACGTATTGATTGGCACTTTAGTATTTTTGCCTAGTTTTTTGAAGTCAGTTTTATTTTTTGTGAAAAAGGAATTTAATTGAATTATTTTAAAGTTATGTAATTCCACTATCTCTGGAAAGATCCCTGCTTTTTGTGTAAACATCTATTTAGTTTATTCGTAAAGTGGATATTAAAGTTTAGCTATAGGTACGTTGAATTTCTGAAATGGGATGAAATATCGAAAGTGCCAATTACTACTGGGACCTGACTATATTTGAATACTGAGTTCATGAAGTGTTTTATTGCCTCAGCGCCGTGGACAATGTCGGCAGCGATGCGTGCCGTTTGCAAGCGGCGCGTCTGCACATCTCTGCGATAAATAATACATTGAATATTCAGGACGCATGAAGCCACGGTGTAAAAATCTCATAAAATTACCACGCACTCATATTAAACCGACGACATGGGAGACGTTTACAATGTCAGTTTATTTAGAATTCCATTGCCTGTTTAATATAGAATCTATATACAACATGCTACAGAAAGGTGCCATATTATTTAATGCTAGTTATATACCCATGATACATTCTGAATTACCATCACCTCAGCCGTCAAGGGTATAAATTCAAAATTTTTGGAATTTATGACTAAGTAATTTTTGAAAGCATTGCTTATAAACCACTCCGAACCACTCCCCGCTAGGTGGTTCTAGAAGACAAAATGGATAGGAAAAAACGATCCCATCATTTATTGTTCTAGTGTGCAGTAGAGAGAGTAAACAAGCAAGATCGTGAACCGCTATAATATTTGAATCTTCAATGGTTTGCCGACGTTTGATGGATATTGGACATCAGGCAATCTTTTCATTATTGGACACCCAACAGCAAAGCTTTCACATTACACATTACATGTCAATCTTTACACGTAACGTGGATCTGTAGGCTTAACACAAGTTCTGATAGTTTTCTAAAACAATGACAGTTTTCGTTGTGTTTCCGTACATCGAGTACTAATAATCACTAGTGGAAACTATGATGAAACATTGCTGGCATGATTAATTTTATATCATACTAGCTTTTGCTCGCGGCTCCGCCCACGTGATCAAATAAACAAACAAACAATCAAACTCTACAGCTTTATAATATTAGTATAGATTTGATTTTGATTTGACAACGGAAGCCTTCAAATAATATTATTTTGGTAGCTTAGCAACGGAAGCCTTCAAATATGAATAATTTTCCCCGTTTTTGCAACATTTTTCACTGATGCTTCGCTTCTAATGGTCGCAGCGTAATGTTATATATCCTAAAGCCTTCCTCGATAAATGGACTATCCAACACAAAAAGAATTTTTCAATTCGAACCAGTAATTCCTGAGATTAGCGCGTTCAAACAAACAAACAAACAAACAAACAAACAATCAAACAATCAAACTCTACAGCTTTATTATTAGTATAGATTAGTCGAATATGAAATTACTTTTCGAGCGATTCATTTCTTGCCTTTTAAGATACTATCTAAATGATAATCCTTCTACTCATATCTGTCAATAAAATATTTAATCTATTGACACCATGCACCCCACGCTTTTTTTTACAATAAAATACATTTTTAGACTTTCTATAAAAGCGTGTTTTTTAGTTTTTTTAACTATTATTTATTTACAATATGAATTAATAGTTTTACATTTTAAAATTTGATTCTGATTGGTCGAGAGACGACCGTGTGACGTGTAATGTTTTCCGATACAACTCTGAGACGACGCGATGAAACGTTTCGTTTTTGAATTTTTGCATTCTAAGAGGGCAAAACCATGCAGCTTTTTAATTGAAAGTTTTGAGCGGTGTTGCTTCTGTATATAGGCAGGACTTTACCATGAAGCGAGCGACTTACTCGTCTCGTCATTCAAGTTATTGAAAAAAAATCAAAAACATAAATACAAACAGTTGAGAATTTCCTCCTTTTCGAAATAGGTTGACATATAACTATACTCGTAGATACCATATTTAGTCGCAGACATGATGGCGTCATCCGAACCTCATAAAACATATTTTGGGTGTTCACGGGGGGAATATATTATTTCTAGCGCTCACTTATGCACTATGAATTTGATCTCTTATTAAAGTAAAAAGATTGGTGCGTGTAGTTTCACTTTAGTATTTACCTACTGTGAAATTGGAAATAAGTCTTCGAACATATAACAATTAGTTAATTTCTCCTGCTTTTAAATCACGATGGCATGCTATAATCTTTTTATCCTGGCACAGCAAAGTGACTACACTGGACTTGATGTTAAGTTTTTTTTACAACATAGGCCGGCAAACCTGCCAGTGAATCACCTGGTGGTAAGTGATCAGAACACCAGATCCAGATCACAATACCAGAAGAATCATGGGCGCGTTGCCGACTTTAAAGAAAAGGGGTAATTAGGGATTGGGAAGCGGAAGGTGATTTGAGCCTCCGGATATCTCACTCACCGTACGAAACGCAGCAGCAAGCCGCTACTTTACGTCGGTTTTCTGTGAGACAGTGGTAACGACCCAGTCGAGCTGGCCCATTCATGCTGTAGACAAAGCTGTCTTCAGCGTGGCTCTACCATTCGAATAATGATGTTAAGTCGATTATCAAAAGACATGCGTGCCTCAAATGTCGACAGAATTACACCGGCTTCAAGTTACTGGATATATACTGGCTGAGCCCGGAACGGGACTCGCCTGAACGAGTCACTATGGCGGATTTTTCACCATGTGTGCGGGGTTTGCTATCCACCACACTACCTACACAAATTACCAGTTTTTTTTTACCTTTTAAGGGCTGTCATTTTTAATACGAGTTAACAATAACATTAAATGATTCATTATGATCGATGTTTATAATAATTGATATGAACTACGAAGATACATTAAAAAAAAGCAACGAATAAATTAATATCATAATTCCAAATGCAAAAAACACTTGTCACATAAACTTTACGTCTAAAGATTTGTTATTCTACTATAATGAATTAAATAAATACACCCAACAGTCACACACATAGTCCTGACCCCACAGTAAGATACGAGTCTTGTGTCGTGGGTATCAGGAACTACGAGAGACTTATGGTCTCACAACACCCAGACCCCGAAACAAATATTAATGGATCACACTAACATTTGTCTCGGTGCGGGGATCGAACCCGCGGCCTCTCGCTTCACAGCCGGCTACTCGCCTGCTGCGCCACGGAGGTTGTCATTCAATTAAATCCTATTATCAACTTTCAATTAGGTATCTATACTTATTTTTATTGCATCCATGTAATTTTTCAAACTCAATTGAAAGCAAACAAACGCATATTCCGCTTTAACCCCCTGAACGCTGAATATTAATGCGGCATGTTTATGGAATAATTCCACAGTCTCCGTCCCTCACGTCAACCCGTCGGTATGTAGTTTGCGTTCACTTCGAGGGGTCGTTTGTACCACACGAAGAAACGATTATTCAATTTGGATTTTCATTCTGACGTTTTGTTTCTGATATATTTGTTGATCTAAGATCAGTGATTTGATGCTATCTTTAATCAGAATGTAGACTTTTTTCCATCATCTAGATACTTAATATCTCAGGTATATATACAGGAAGCTAAACCAAGTTACTACATTTTATTTCACGGTGACAATCTAAAGAAATAAAAAAGATACTGATATACCAATTAATTTTAATCATCAGTTAGTCATTACATGGAATTCTATTATTTCTCATTTAATTCATTTCTTTACTAATGGAGTATAAAGTGTTTTCTATACTCAGCAACGGAACGTAAAGCTAAGTCAAATTACTAAATATCTAATTGACCATTGAATTAATTGGCGCTTCGGAGAGTGGCAGATAATAAAATAAAATACCTTAAAACCTCTCAAATATTTCTGAATATCAAGCAAATAAAGACGTTTGACAAGTTAGGCCAAAGTATCTAGGTGATAATTTTTGACCTAGGTAAGCTAAAGATAACAAACCGCGTACGTACTTTATAAAATACAAAACCAGATTGACTAAGTAAATTTTTGTGTGATAACTACAATCGAATGGTGACAAAAAGTAGATTCCACTAAACATATTAATTACTAGCTTTTCCTCGCCAATCCGCCCGCATGATCTGCTTTTTCCGGGATAAAAAGTAGCCTATGTTACTCAGTGATAACGTAGCATTCTAACGGCAAAAGAATTTTTGAAATCAGTCCAGTACTTTTTAAATTTATTCGTTACAAACAAAAATACAATTCTTTCCTCTTTATAATATTAGTGAAGATGTAGATCGCAGCTTTTATTATAATATGCATTAGTTATTTCATACTATAAGTAATTATGACCTCAAGGCAAAACAGAATGCTAGGCGAGAAGTCATATAAGTATAAGTATTTATAGGTTAAAATTTTCCGATATTTTAAAGAAGAGAACACAGTTACATGATAACAATTCGATTGCATTCCCACGTGTACATTACCAAATTGTTCTGACTTGGCTGCCGTGTGCTGTTCTGCTTCTATAAATAATAATATTATTACTCACATTGCGTTTTAACTACGTCGCTCTTTGTTACATAACAATATGTTTAATTATATACATACACGACGTGTAATATTATATCGTTTACCATTAGATATAATAAATAGATAGATAGATTTTGCAAGAAATAAGCTAATTCTAAGAAATGGCTAATTGAGATTTCAAGTCCATTGACGTTTCTGAGTGCCGCAGTTCTTTAATATTTGTTTCAAATGTCTGATAAGTGATAGAGTGGCGCTGTCAACAGTTTTATCTACAGCATGAAAGAACCAGCTTAATCGGATTCTTACCAATATCTCACTAATAAACGACGTTAAATTGCAGCTTACTGTTGTGTTTCGAAGTTGGTAAAGGGAAGAATCCGAAAACGTAATCCCCACTCCCCTTCCTAATTTCTTTCCTATAATATATGATTCATTTCATATTGCGGCTTTGCTAGGAGACGATGTGAATGATCACTGCTGGAGTTCCAACGTAGATGCGATGCTGGGGTCACCACTGTAAAAGCACGGATAGTGGTGGGACACCACGAAGCGAAGGCAGACATCGCCAGTCAAACATTGTACCTGACCGGCCGCGGCCCGTCCCGCCCGGTTAATTGTCGCGCAAATTTCCCAACCGCGATTCAGTATCAGTTAAAGATGTACAGCGCGCGCTGTCTATCGCCACAATATGCATAGACCTTGGAGACTGGAGGTCACCTACCATCAGACGACCCACTGACTCGTTTGCCGGACTGTTATAAAAAGATGTTTTTCAGCTGACACATTTCAGATCTGTTAAACAACTCCTGCGTAGATTATAATCGGTAGTTTTATTATCTGTGAACACGATACTTACGGAATGTTGTATTGTTGGCATGACAGGTATGCACCGCAAGTCCATAGAGGCGTCCCGGCACCTCAAGGAGTCGGGCTCGGAGCGCGAGGGCTCAGACCATGAGCCGGACAGGGCCACGTCCGCGTCGCCGCATCACCACGACAATCAGGTCAGGACCATTACAATAACTTTCAGATAAATAGCAGCGTACTAAGACTGAGAACTGGTAGGTCTTGCGTTCAATAACTAGATCAAGCAATTATATTTTGTGTTTAAGTTTTTTAATAATATTACACTTGAGTTGCCCGACATTGGAATGAAATGAAAATGAAATTTGAGTTAAAAAAATAACCTCGAAGAAACAGCAGTAGGTGCAGCAGTAGTTGCAACTTTACATACCTCTTCGAGGATAAAGGTGTAATATTATGTATGTCTATCCTATATAAAATAGTATGTAAAGCCTTAGGAAATTTCAAGCCAAAAAGTAGTGCTTTAAAAATATCTTATTTATGAATTAGTCTTATTTAAGTAGTAGAGCTACACTGTAGACACTTTTGTCTACAGCATTAATGGGTCGGCCCGGTCTCAGTTATCTGACAGATAACCGGCTTACAGTGTCTGCTTGATGATGCGTTTTATATGGAGGTTTTTCATCGAATTTCAAAATCTTTCCCTTTTCAATAGGTACATAATATACTTTTTCTTATAGATCCGTACCGCATCCATGCATCTGCATCTTTTGCGGGTGTATATGGTATACACCTCCAGCCTCGTATATACCTGCCTCGGTGACGGTGTCGTATAGCGTATGCGGTACGACTGCTGGCCTGAGGTCTCGGGTTCGATCCCTGGGTAAAAGTTATATCACGTATTATCTATCACGAAATGCTCAGTATTAGCCCGGAGTCTAGAATTTATGCCCGGTTTCGCGATATGCTTACCCCCATCACAACATGGGATGGAAATAAGCTCGGCGAAATGTGAATATACTTGATACTTGTCTACCCCTGTGAATATACTGGTTACACCTATGCCTACCCCTTTAGAGATTACAGGCGTGATTTTAAATGTATATGGTAAAATATATATTTATGAATGCTATATTCATTGCAGGCGCAGAGCTCTCCAGCCAGTAGCACAACAGCGTCGTCATCGGCTAAGGGGCGCGCGTCCCCGGAGCCGGGCCGGGACGTGTACGAAGACCCAGAAGCGTTCAGGAACAACAGCATCGCGTGCTTGCGAGCCAAGGCGCAGGAGCACCAGGCGCGGCTACTGAACAACAACCTGCTGTTACAGGTCCTTGCTTCATCTGTACGTTGGTAGTTATGAGATTATGTACGACGAACGGTGCGATAGTAATTTTAGGATTTTTTTATAGGCTGGCAAACTAGCAAGTGAATCACCTGATGGTAAGTGATCTCCACCGCCAATGTGCGCCCACAATACCAGAAGAATCGTGGGCGCGTTGCGGACCTTAAAGGAAAGGGATAATTAGAATACCAGAAATATCATGGGCGCGTTGTGGACCTTAAAGGAAAGGGATAATTAATTAGGGATTGGGAAGGGGAGGGATTTGGGCCTGCGGATATCTCACTAACCGTATGAAACGCAGCAGCAAACCACTACCTTACGTAGGTTTAGGTTTAGGTTTTCTGTGAGACAGTGGTAACGAGTCGGTCGAGCCGGCCCTTTCATGCTGTAAACAAAACTGTCTTGCCGGCCTGTGATATAAATAGATATATAAAAATAGTTATCGTCTCAACGAATACATCTTTTGTCTGATGGTAGACGCCACGTCTATCCGTAAGCAGCGTCACTCAGACCTTAAACCACAATTTATTGTATAGCACTGAACTGCGTTTATTACACTGAGATATTAGATTTTACACCTCATAACGCCCAATAATATCACTGACTTCAATGACCGATAAATCAAGACTTATCAGTGCTTTACTCTGATTGTAGGCAATAATAGAGCTGGTGGGAGGATACTTGTATCCGACCGGATAGCGACCACCGTACACTGGTGCTAAAACCTGCCATAGTGGCCCACCTTGTGTGGGTCGCGTACCAGAGTCAGCCAGGGTATATCCGGTTCTCCCCAGGGGGCTTGCCCCCTGATCCTAACCCTTTTCCCATCCCTTTTTCCTTCCCTTCTCCCTTGGCCCTTTGGCAGGCCGGCATGATCTTGCCGACCTACGATGGACACATTATTTATCGTTGGTCGACACTATTCTTGGATTGCGCTACACTTACCATCAGGTGTAACGTAGTTACTTTGCCGAGCCAGGAAAAAAAAAAAAGACGACGCGGTGCTACAGATTACGCAATAGCACTTCGGCAAACGAAGAACCTAGCATCTATAAAGTAAAGCTATTCATATTATTCACAACCAGTCATGAAGTTCGGCATGATCTACACCGACAGTCATTATTGACAGTATTATTGACGTGTTGCAGGTCCGTGGTCTGACTCGCACGCCGTCCGGTGCATGCGGCGCGGACGAGGAAGGCCCGGGCGACATCGACGTGGGCACTGAGCCACCACCGCTGGACCACTCGCACCTCTACTGACGGTGTTCAGTCCCACCCGGCCCAGTGTCACGAACTCAAGTGTAATTATGTACATTGACGTATTTAAATGTCTCGTTTTCGTGCAATACATTTAGTTAAGTATTTATCTATGTAGCCGGTGTTAGACGAGTTGTATATACCCCGTGCACTTAGCGTGATCAGTACGAACTGACAGTTTTGTTTCGCTGTTATAATCGGTCACATAGCGCACTAACTCAGACTACGATTATTCGCTATAAATTTTCGTTTTTTATTAAATTTTGCGTGGGAATTAAAAAATAGAATGAAATATCATAGAAGTCGTAGTAGAGCGCAAATCTCAAGAGGTCTAATACCTCAAAAGGTTTAGTGGCTCGTCATTTTCAATGGTAAAACAAAACTGTCAGTTTAACTGATCGTGTGTAGCCTCTCTCGGTCGGTCTGAAGCCTCCATTTTTATTTCAATGGTATTTTCTCTTGATAGCTTAACAGTAATCGTTAATATAATTGTTAGTAAACCTGGTGTCTTCAGAACCGATGTCCTTGTGGCACGAGTAAGCGAATTATAAGGTCAACGGGTTTCGAGGCTCTATCATCTTATTAAAAAAAATATAAATCTAAATTATATCTGTTCTCAATATCTAATTATAGTTATCAAAGATAATAAGAAAAGGAATAGCCAAATCCTATTTCCAAACAAAATCTACTTTCGCATCTTATTTTTCTCAAAAATATTTTCCATGTATGTATTGTCACTTTTTATTAAACTCTCTTGTGCAAGAGTCCGGCCTCGAATGAAGTCGCTAACTCGTGCCCTTTGTATAAACCCTAAAATTAGAGTATTGTGCCCCGCTGTAGAGATATAAGAAAATTTCGAGGCAACAATGAAAGACTATGTAAATCGTTTAGATTTAATGTTAAATCGATAATAATTTTATAAGTTGTCGCATGCCTAACTAATGGAAACTAAGTTTTGTGATGCTGAATGTACATACCGATTACCAGATTGTTAAAATTCCTATCGTTTGACTCGGCCTAAAATTTTGTAAATAAAAGGCTGAGAAATAATTTTGCATTCAAAACAAATGATTGTCTAAACTCTAAATTATATTAATTTATGGATTAAATGAAAATTTTCTCAAACGACCATAAAATCACATTGTACTGTCAGCATCACAAAATGGCGGAGTTCAACAAAATGTTGGACTCAATCCATATAAACAAATTATAACGAAATAACACATCGAAACATTCCAGTGAAGAGTATTGTTAAAAACATATTTTCTTAAATAAGTTTCAATATACAATGTAATAACTAGAATTTTCTGCATAACAAAATTTTATGTGGATAACACTTATGTGGATAACACTTATGTACATACCCGTAAGATCTCGCTCGTTTTGCCAGAAACAAAAATTAAAAAGAAATTGTTAAGTTTCTGTTTACGCAATAATTAACCTTCAATTAAACTTTTTTATTTTTGTTCTTGGCGACGTCGATATCTTGTTTCATTTCGAATATGATAAAATTGAATTGAATTGTAAAATAATTAAACGATTCCAGTTTCGTCACATTTCATTGTATCCGTTGATAAATGTATACTTACCGAGTACTTAAGGCGGCATATAATTGTATTATATATTTATTGAACACGTGAAACGGAACGTAAGTAATGAGACAAATTCATCGTAATGTTTAAGAATTATTCCGATGAAATAAACAAATTGTATAAATTACAATGTCGTAGTTTTATTTGCGAATACTGCAATAAAATAAATTAGTTTTATTACAATGTGTAATATTCACGGAAACTTATGAAATCATTAAATCTCAACATCTTCAAAACTCACTTATAACCTGGCTGAATATTTCACTGACTTTACATATTTTTTGATTTTTTTTACCCATGGGGTAAAGTAAAGGGGTCCCTGCTAATGGGATACTGGCGACCCCTGCAGTATCTCATCCCAGAGTTAAGGGGGACGGAAGGAAAAGGTGATCCTGGAACGCGACCCACAAGGTGGATCACTATGGCAGGTCTTAACACCATGTGTACGGTGGTCGCTATCCGTGCGGATACGAATATCCCACCACCAGCAAATATTTTTTGATTAGGTCCTCCCACTAACTTTTTTCTTGCATATCATTATCCGAAGAAAAAAAAATTATAGAATTAGACTTTGTATACCAGGGAAATAAAAATAAAACAATGTTTGGCACAACAAAGCCAATATAGCATATTTAATACAATACAAACAGCTGCGCAAAATATATAACACGCACTTAATACTAGCTTAAATATATACTCGGCAGGTTGATTACGGTCTTTTGTATAGGAATTTTTTAAAAAACTTTATTTTTTTAACTCACAGTAACTTGAGAACAAACTATACATTTTTGGCACTGAGGTTTTGAAAATTATCGTAGAAAAATACAAGCTGTTTATTTTCACTTCCTGTATCGTATACGCGATACGGTCTGGAAATCTTTGGGGGAGGCCTATGTGTGGCTGATGATGATGATACGCGATACGATTGCTGTGCTGAGGTCTCGGGTTCGATCCGGGTCGGGTGAAATATAGTAGAGCATGGAATAATTGCAGAGTACACAGATTACAAACTACATATATTTCTTCAATTCCTAGGCCCATTTGCACAATGCCTAAACATACGTAGCCACTAAACACATTTAAAGAACATAAAAAAAATGTTCTAGTAAAGATGTTTAGTGATTAAACACAATAAGGATTGTGCAAGTAGGCCTTAAATATTTTATTAATTTATACACGGTCGTAAACCACAGTCGTAAAGCTTATGTGCCAAATTGTGTATTCGAATTTTATTGTGTATAGTTTAAAGTTTTCTATTTTAATGTAATATAAATATTTTTATTCGTCAATCTGCTACACTTTCCTATAATTACATTTTGTTTGTTAAAACATCGTCATTTACATAATTTTTTAATAACAATAATTTATAGTCATAGACAGGATTTAAAATCAGTTATTGCATGAAAGTCCTAAACGGTTTTTTAAGCAATCAATAATGAGTTAAGTAGACATTTTTAATACCATGTGACAGCCTCCGTGCGGTATTGTGTGAGTACCTGTTTGTGAAACGAGACGCCGCGAGTTCGATTAAACGTCGATTGATGTCTCAAATGCGTCCCCGCGTTGAGACATGTGTTTTTGTGATCAACAGATTTTAGTTTCAACTCTCAGTGTTGTGAGACCGAAAGTCTCTCGTAGTTCCTGATGCCCTCGGCAAATTATATTTTTTACTGTGTAGCCAGGGACTGTGTGTGACTGTTAGGAATTATTTATTGATTGAATTTTAAATACTCGATTATTCCTTATATCGATAAAAATAGTAATCGAAATGTACTACTTAAGAACATCATAGTTTATCTTACTACTACAATAATAATTAAATAAGGCTTTACTGTTAGTACGACTCCAAGCATTATAGTATTAAAAAAATCTTTTAAATTTATAAATAATATATAAACTGTTTAGGCATTTTTCACAATAACGTAGTACAGTAATTTCAGTTACACGTAATTAAATATATCTACTTGTATATAATTATAGTTTTGTAGGCACATTACAAAAAGGCATTCAAAAAGTTATGGACAAAAGCATTCCTCGGCACATTTGAGTAATTCGTATTTCTTTGAAAAATCTTTAAAAAATAAATTCATTACATATGTTGTACAAAAAAAATCTATCAAACATATACCAACATGTTGGTAATTTAAAATAAATATGACAATGTATTAATATAGTGTAAAAGCATTCAAAAGTACAACATAAATCATTAGAAACGCTTACAACCGAGTGTTTTAGAAAAAATATATATTACATTGTTTAGATTTTTTTCTACTATACAATAACCAATTATTCAATACACTCAATTTTATAACAATATTTAAGTAAAATAGCGGCTCTCGTAAGACGGAATTATTCGTACGTTATGTTATAAAATATTGTATATACTGAATACATAATATAATTTGGAAATAATACTCAAACGGATTCTATCGCGGTTTTTTATTTGAATTTTGGTGCAGACTTTTCGAAAGCTATTCAACATTCGTGCTCACGGGTTGGACTGAATACTCCGATAAAATCTGTTTAAATTAGTTTTATTTCAATGTGTAACATTCGCGAAAACATAAGAAATCATTACATCACTTCATTATTCGTTAAAATCGAAATTCTACGTATAGATGCTAATCTAACAACAAGTTACAGTAAATAGTAAATGCTATATAGTTTAAATGCTAAATATATTAAGCGGTCGTGTTGCAACGTAGAATTAAATTCCAACGCAATTAACGCATTATAGTAGTCATTTCCTCAATACACACATAGTGAAACGTGCAACAATGAATTGAATAGATAATTCAATAAAGCAAGAATTAATTCAATTTGACAGCTTTCGTGGCACAGTGGACGAGTAGACTGCAAAGGGAGAGGCAGTGGGTTTAATTCCCGCACCGAGACAAATGTTTGTGCGATCAACAAATATTTGTATCGGGTTGTGAATGTTGTGGGACCGCAAGTCCCTCGTAGTTCCTGATACCCACGTTACCAGTTAACCTAATGTGCGGTCAGGACTATGTGTGTGATTGTTGAATGTATTTATTTTTATTATAGTATAGTACTACTTATTTTTAAAGGATTTTTTACATTTTTAAATATTATAATTAATATATTTAAAAATATAAAAAACTATACCTTCCAAGGGCGAGGCCTAGAACCCAAGCTATTATTATTATTATCTAAACCCCGAATCAACAAGAATATTGTCATAGTTTAATTGTAAGTAAATGATATAATATGGATGCAATAACATGTCAACACACATCAAATAAAAATTAAAAATTAAGTTATTAATTTTATTTTGCTAAAACATTAATTAAATCAATAATTTCAAATTCTATTTTCATAATTGTACATACATAATTTATTATATAATAATATAATTATGTTATTATATTATATAATGTAACCTAATAAATTTAGCAATATAAAATCAATATATCCATTTTTACTTGATGCGGATTGAAATTTTATTTCGTATTTGCATCCATATTAGAAATATCCATACAAATATCTGTATAATAAAACAATTATCATGTTCCAGATCTATCTGAGAATTATTTTAATATGCACAAAAAACATCCCATTCTACTGTTTGAGTGAATTTTATCCGTAAACCAATTTAAAACAAACGACTAGATGATAAATTTGATCTTATACAATATGTTACAGGAAGGCGTGTGATTGTTTATGAACCGGATCTTATCTTATTATGAGTGGTAGAGCTAAGTTGCAGACAGTTTTGTAAACAGCATGAATGGGCCGGCTCAACCGGGTCGTTGCCACTGTCTCACAGAAAACGACGTAAAGCAGCGGCTTGCTGCTACGTTTCGTACAGTGAGTGAGATATTCAGATAGTAAAGCCCACCCTGTTTCTAATACAAATCCGATCTGCATACATATTTGCGTGAATACGAGTGAAGTGTACAGATATCGAAAAACTCTTATTAGATCCACAGTTAGTTTAATCTCAAGCCTAAGTGTAAGCGGCCTTGCGATAATCGCGTCAAGTGATACGCGTACGTCATTAACACTTGCCTCTGTCAACGCTGTACTGAAAACGCCAGTGAGTCGCATGTCAATGAAACTTTTACATTTTGACAGTCTCGGTGGCTTGTCGGGCGAGTAACCGCCTGTGAAGCGAGAGGCTGCGGGTTCGAGACAAATGTTTGTGTGATCCAATATTTGTTTCGGGGTCTGGGTGTTGTGAGACCGAAAGTCTCTCGTAGTTCCTGATACCCACGACACAAGACTCGTATCTTACTGTGGGGTCAGGGCTATGTATGTGACTGTTGGCTGTATTTATTTATTTTAATAGGTTGACAGAAGTGCGTATAACCAAGTCATATGTGTCTGTCGCATGACGCAATTATCGGAAACCAACCTTAAAAAATAAAAAAAAAACTTAACACAAAAGAAGTAAAAATAAAAGATTTTCATAAAAATCGTGCATTAGTGCACATAATATTAAATTAACAATATATAAGATACAGTGGCTAATTAAGTATTGACCTTGCGCTGTTTTTGTGAGACGGATAGTCTCTCGTAGTTCCTGATACCCACGACACAAGACTCGTATCTCACTGTGGGGTCAGGACTATGTGTGTGACTGTTGGGTGTATTAAACCTCCCCTTCCAGTCAGACTCAATCTTATTTATTTCAGAATAATATATTTAATATAAATACATATTATGCTAAGTAGATTTTTCTACCTGGCTTATGCTGAGCTTGTAACGTTTTTGGCCAAACCCCAAGTTTGAGCCAACAGATAGTTTTGATGAGGAGTGGCTATCCTTAGGTTCTACTTAGTTTATTTTTTTTGTATTTACCCATCTTGTATATATATTTTTGTTTAATTATCCCATATCTACTTACCTGGTTACGTAGTTATTTTCAATGTGTTATGTATTTTATACATATATAATGTACATTGTGTCTTAAGCATAAAAATAAAGCTTTTCTTTCTTTCATACCTACACTTGAAAGGCAAAAATATAAGCGACATTGAGTAAACTTTACAGAAGAATGACTTTCATATCCGCCCGGCTAGCGACCACCGTACACATGGTGTTAAAACCTGCCATAGTGATCCACACATCTTGTGTGAATCGCGTTCCAGGATCAGCTAGTGTATATCCGGTTCTCCCGTGGGGTTTGCGACATGACTTGATGGTTGATTGGGGCGGGTATAGCGGTACATTATTGTATCCCTGTACCTGCACGGTCATCCGCCTGTCCTGTCGCAGGCGCCTCGATTTGCTTCTTCCCTCTTCGAAGAGCATTTATACACAGATAAACTCATTGTTTATCGGTGATCGCTAGTTTTTAGTACTGCACTACGCTTACCATCAGGTGTAGTGCAGTCACTTTGCCGTGCTCGGACAAAAAAAGATATAAAGTTCAAATTTTTAGAAAAAAAATAACAATATAAAATTATCTAATTGTCGAATTTCGATGCTTTTAACATACATAATGTGTATGCAATATATAATAACACAACTTTTATGATTTTATTTTCTAAAAATTTAACTTTAATCACTCTCCTGTAAAATTTACTCTATGTCGCTTAAACATTTTTGCCTTTCAAGCATCGATATGAGTATGACAAAAACACACACCGCTTTTAGTGTTTCTGATGTAGTATCGCCAACCGTACACTACACAAATAGTGTCGAGTTTAAAATGTTACTCTATACTCGGTCCGTCAACATATTATACTTAAATCATACTTTCCCGAGTGAGAAGGACTATAGATTATGATTCAGTAGTCTGTCTTGTTAGGTCCCTCCATGTCTTCGGCGCTCTTCAGCATCAGGAAATAGCTGTACACGCAGAGGATGCAATATCCTTCTGCACCTGGAATACAAATAATAAAAAATATTAGCCATGTATTATACACGACCCACTGGTGGGCACTGAATAAATAAATATAAATAAATGAATCGGGTTCGAGCTTAGTTCACGACACTGACCTAATGCGGGTTGGTAGACTTAACATACATTCGACATTCTTATGACTTTTCAGAAATGCAGGTTTCCTCGCGATGTTTCCTTCACCGTTAAAGTAAGAGATAATTAATACAAAAAATTTGGGCTGGTTTCGAACCTACGACTTTTTTTTTATGGAAAAAGAGGGCAAACGCGCAGGAGGCTCACCTGATGGAAAATGATCACCGCCGCCCATGAACACCTGCAACACCGGAGGGCTTGCAAATGCATTGCCGGCCCTCCAGGAAAGAATATGCTTTCTCCTTGAAGGTTCCCATATCGTAACGATTCGGAAAGATCGCCGATTTTGTCTCGATAGTACGTACCACTTATTGTTGAACTATCGCTGCTATATAATGCCCTCCCTCCATTTCTTTCCTTTGAAATCGGCAACATACCCTTTAAATCTTGTTGTGTATGTTTCCAGTTTTTGGTGTCATGTCTACTGGTCTCGTGGTCTACTTGTCTTGGGGTCTAGTATACGTGTACCATGATTTGATGATGGCCTTCACGATGTATCCGTCGACGGCGAACCCTGTAGTTCCGGATTACGTTTTTCGCTGATGTGAGCGAATATGGCTAGCTAGTCCTAATTTGGACTTAAAAGTCTTGTCGCAGGACGCGCGGATGATTCCATGATTTACTAGTCCCATAGTCTATAAGTCCAATGGTGAACTAATTCCTTGGTCCATTGGCCTACTGTGTAGAGTATGCGAGTACGCTATAGAAATAATATTGAGTGCAATAGTATATATATACACACACCCGCGCACACACACACACACAATGTTCACTTTAATTTTTTAAATTACCTAATTTTATTATTTTTTGTTATAATTATTACTCTTACTTTTATGTCAAAACTATTTGCTAACTTATTTCATTTAATTTAATTTTTATTGTTTTGTTACGGTTGTCTATTTTATGTTTACATTGGTAGTTATTATTCAAGGATGGGTGCCCAAGATACGGGCGTTGCCTACTTTGGGACCCAGATATGGTGTACAAAGATTGTTTACTGTAATACTGTAACATTTCTATTTGTGTGTTTCTATTTCTATATTACCGAAGAACAGCAGAGCCTCCAGGAATGAGAGGAAGATCTCGGAGCCTGTTCCGGAGACGCCGTGCAGCGCCGCCATCACCAGCACGTAGAGCAGCGCGCCCGCGCACAGCGCCGACATCACCCACACCCACACGCGCAGACCGCTCGTCTTGCGCTGGAACACACAGACGGCTCGGTTTAGTCCTCACGGCTCCGCCCTTACCCCACGACCCTAGTACCGGCCCGCGAGCCGATGATGACTAAGTAGCTTGTTTTTTTATTTATTTATGGCTTTCGCATTATTATGCATTTAGCCAATGTCAAGTATATTTTATTCTCAAATTATTTTTACAAGAACGATGAAACATGGGTGCGGTCGATTTCAAGGTCTTGCTAGAGTTTTAGTGTTAACTCCTTTCAGTACATACGATGCTTAATTCACTTATTTCAATGTTACCATACACTGTTCATCACCATCAATGTTTATTGAACAAATCTACACCATTTTTATACAACAAACACAACTCTAAACTAGTTTATGAAATAAATTAAAATAAGCGATGAATTGCACTGTCAGAATTCCTGCCAAAAAACCCTAAGTAGGTAGCTTTAATATTCCCCCAAACCAATAATCGCAGATGTCTCTGCCCTCCCCCAGTGGCCGTCCTGAGCCGAGGTTCGTACCCCAAAGGGGGTGCCCTCAGCATGGTCACTTAAAAGTAAGGGTTGAGAGCGCCTAAACCCACCCGAAAGTCCGGTGAAGCTGTATACAGCCAACTCTCGTCAGGCTTACAGCAAGCGTCAACACAAGAAAGAAAAAAAAAGTGTGCGTCCCGGGACGCTCGACAGAAGTGATAACTTAAACTAATGTGGGTTAAAGTGAGAGCGGAGGAGCCTACCTACTGCTACCGTATGCGTGAGAGAAGGGGAAGCCAGACAGAGTGGCGCCGTAAGGCGTTACGTTACGGCGCCACTCTGTCTGGCTCCCTTAACGTTACGTTACGAAGTCCGGTCAAAGCCCTGTCAAAGTCGTGTCAAAGTCGTGTCAAAGTCGTGTCAAAGTCGTGTCAAAGTCGTGTCAAAGCCCTGTCAAAGTCGTGTCAAAGTCGTGTCAAAGCCCTGTCAAAGTCGTGTCAGAGTCGTGTCAGAGTCGTGTCTAAGTCCGGTCCAAGCCGACTGGTCACTGTGGCGCCACCTGCGACTTCGAAATTATCGATATTCCAGGGAGGTCGGCTAACGCTGGCTGGTCGATGGACCGCTCGCGTTACGGAACGTTTCGGTTCACCCTCCCATAAGAAGTTATCACTTCAAAAACGGCCCGCGTGGTCTGCCTTCACACAATAAAAAGTAGCCTATGTTACTTCTAATACCTCCAAGAATATGTGTACAAACTTTCGTGATGATCGGTTAAGTAGTTTGCGTGCGAAAGCGTAACAAACAAACTTACATTCACATTTATAATTTCCGACCAAATTTAATTACCGTAGAAAAGGTTATAGTGAGTCAATTTTAAAAGATAGACATATACTATCGCGGCCATTTTTTTCAGAATATTTCAAATTTTTCATCATTTAAAGAGGGGTAATTCTTTCATACATATTTTTTGAGTAGCTTGAACCGTATACGCAGCGCACGCAACGAAAGCCTTCAAATATGAATAATTTCACTGATGCAGTAGTTCCTGAGATTAAGGGGCACACCTAGTGTGAAATTTTAAGAAATAGGAATTTTTGTTTTTTCCATATTTCAATAGGTTATACCTTTAAAAATAACATACTAAAATTTTAAATCGATATCTCAAATATTTTTTGAGTTAAAGCGATTTAAAGAGTAGCCGCTCGGCAGTTAGATAGTTGCATTAGCTACGGGTTGTACCTGAGTCTGCCGTCTCTTCCAACCATTGTAATACGATTCCGGTTTCTATTGTAGGCTTTCAGGTATCCAGAAATATTTCAGTATAGTAATCTCGAGAAATTTTTCATTTACTACCCCGTCACGTATTTTCAGAGCCATATACATGTAAGTATGATTTCAATCCATTTATAACGGTGAAAACGATCATTTTATCTTTAAACGCGTTTTTCTCGAAACAGCATTTTTCGAATTTGCTGGAGTGATTACTCGGAGACAAATGATCCGATCGCTATCAATTTTTTTTTACATCTTCTCTATATAGTTCTCCATACGATGACCCTCCAGTTTTTTGATCTGATCAAAAATCGGATTTTGGTAGGCCAAAAACGACCAAAATTTTGGGTAAAATTTAACTTTTTTTTTCAACATGCCGCCATTTTATCAATTTTTAATTTTTTGGTTCGCCCGAGGGTCATCGTACAGACAATATGTTTTTGTTTAACGAGAATTTTTTTTTTTTGGTTTTATCACCGGAGTAGGCCGCAATCACTCCAGCAGTGGAGGACCTTTTTTTTTGGCGCCGCCGGAGATCGCGTGTTATTTCAAAAATATTTAATATATTATTCCAAAAATTTTACTGTGTATTCTCAAAACATGTATAAATATACCCTCAAAATTTTAAAACGATTGATTCACTAGTTTTTCTTTTATTTTATTCCCAAAAATCGCCTTTTTTTTGGCTGTCACACTAGGTGTGCCCCTTAACGCGTTCAAACAAACAAACAAACTCTTCAGCTTTATAATATTAGTATAGATTGCTGCTAATGCTGCTAACTGCTCGCTTTAACGTCTTTGCTTGCGGCGGCGTCGTGTGCCGGGTCGGTCACTTCCCTGTAACATGGTTGAGGAGGCCGATGGCTGGCACATGCGTCATGCTCGTGAACGGGTGCTGCTTGTGTGGACTGGTCTTCTCAAGCTCTTATTACGTGTTTAGTTGATTTATTCATATTGTTCTTGAGGATCATGCACAAAAACTATAATAATCTAATTATTTTACTTTATAACGTTCCTCATTGGCATAAATTGAGCTGCTCTAATCCACATAAATAATATGTCCTTCAATGTATGCAGTGCAAATATGTATTGTAGTGTGTACCAGTGTACGGTGGTCGCTATCCGGTCGGATACAAGTATCCCCCCACAACCGATTTTATTTTGTTCTGTTTGTCGGTGGTCGCTAGTTTTTTGGACTACACTACGCTTACCATCAGTTGTAGTGCAGTCACTTCACCGTGATCGTATAAAAAAAAATGTTATGACACGTTCAGAATAGTAGGTAGTATTATTGTTGTCATTCTCAAAGGGGAATGATATCTCCTCTGATATGTTGAAAACATTTGTCTCTGAAGTTCTTTCCACTCCACTATTAGCGATGTATCTAACACTAAACGTACCTTGTGCACAGAGTAGATCAGTAAAAAGGCGAGTGCGACGTGCATGACAGAGAGTACGGCGACTCCGACCGCTATGCGGTACCACGCGCTGTACAGAGCGTCGCCGGCGTCCTCCGCCGTGCCCATGTACGAGCGCGCCTCCGCAGCGAACACCGAACACAGGATCATCATTATTAACGACACCGCCTGCAAATTAACGGAATCTTTACATAGTACAGTGAAACCTGGTTAAGTGAGACATCAAAGGACCTGCAATGTTGTTTCACTTACAGAGGTATTCCACTTACCCAGTGTCTCAGATATCCAGGTATAATAAATATCTGTCTCATTTATAGAGGGGTTCATTAACAGAGGTCAGAATATAGGTTAGAATAAAAATAAGTAAGTAAACAAACAAAACGATGTTATCTCAGTTACAGAGGTTTATGCATATAAAATTCACTCGCTGTCTCAGTTATAGAGGTAACTATGATGATAAATCGAAAGAACAAATCCCAGATACAGAGGTTTGCTTCGTCCCACTAACAGGGGTAATTCAGTGCCAAAGTGTTGGGACCTCAGCATGAGTTCCAGTTATGGAGGTTTCTCACTTATCCAGGTCCCACTTAACCAAGTTTCACTGTATTTATTTTTTATTTCATTTATTAAACACAAAACAGGTTACAATTATGTAAAAATATACATTATGAGATACATTTGATGAACAATAATTATAACCCAAAACATGTGTTCCAGAAAGTAATATATAAGTACGTAGTAAGTATTATTAATAATACCTAATAATTACATTAGAAAAACTTACAAATAGCATAACTATTTGTAAATAAATAGGCATTAAAAATGTGAGTTACGAATCTTTGAGGATATTATGAATTTGTCGTTTAAGTATATACATTAAGATTATTGTGGAATATGTCTAGAGAAGGATTGTCGTTGAGTATAAGTGGTAGAGCCACGCTGTAGACAGTTTTGTGTACAACATGCATGGGCCGGCTCGACCGGGTCGTTACCACTGTCTCACAGAAAACCGACGTAAACTAACGGTTTGCTGCTGCGTTTCGTACGGTGAGTGAGATATCCGGAAGCCTAAATCCCCTCCCCATCTCAATCCCTAATTATCTCTTTCCTTTAAAGTCGGCAACGAGTTAACGAAGTCGAATCTTCTGATGGTGGGCGTACATGGGCGGTGGAGATCAGTTAGTTAGCTTCCGCTGTCTATTCGCTTAGATCTTTTAACCTATTCCACGGATTTTAATGCAGTTTTCAGCAATATATAGAGTTATTCATGAGGAAGGTTTATATGTATAATACATACATATTATAAATAAATAATAGTTTAAAAAAACTAAAAAACACGCTTTTACATAAAATCCAACTAAAAAATAAAAAATAAATTTTAATGAATTCGAATTAGGAATAGTGTACAAAATTTAAAAATATATATAAATTAAGAATAGTGTAAATAAGAAAAAATATGTATTTTATTGTAAAAAAACGTGGGGTGCTTTTTAAGACATTATCAAAATGATGATCCTTCTACTCATATCTATCAATAAAATATTTTTATAACTGTTGACACCATGCACCCCACGCTTTTTTTACAATAAAATACATATTTTTTCTTATTTACACTATTCTTAATTTATATATATTTTTAAATTTTGTACACTATTCCTAATTCGAATTCATTAAAATTTATTTTTTAGTTGGATTTTATGTAAAAGCGTGTTTTTTAGTTTTTTTAAACTATTATTTATTTTTAATTTTTTAGTTTGATTTTCTATAAAAAGGTGTATTTTAATTTTTTTTACCATTTTTTGAAGTGAAACTTCTTTCGAATCTTTGTGATTGGAAAATTCGCTGAAACGTTAAAATGTCACGAAGGAGGTAGGAAAGAAACAAGTTTTACGAATGGCTTGTTTAACAAGCCATTTGTAAAACTGTACCCGATCAATCGGACAACACCCATAGTTCATACAAAGCGTCGGAGGTAATGATTCGCTGGAGAATCTTGACATCGCGATGTAGATGTGCCAGTGGCGCCATCTCTTAATTTTTTTCTTGTTTTATTTTAATGTGTCATGTAGACTATAATCCAATGTTCTATTATATTGCTGCCACTAATTGTAAATAATATAAAAAAGCGTGTTAAAAAAAGTGTTTTGCGAACATCCCTTACTACTGAAGTAATTTCAATAACAGTTATAGGTAATAAATTTGTAATTTATAACAATTATTCAATGAAATATTTAAGGACGTTTTAATTTTTACAATATTTATTTATTTTGTTCTAAACTCGTATCAAAATAACACAACAAAACAACCAGCGCCACCTTTATTGCATTTAAGCTACAAGTTGACAAGAAAAAATCATGAGATGGCGCCACTGGCACATTTACATCGCGCTGTCAAGATTTTATCCGACGTTTTGAAGTAGGTCAAAATCACGTTCAAAGACAAGTTACAGACAAACATACCAACATACATACGTCTGAAGCTAATAAAAGCGTGTTAAAAATTCAAAGATTTGTAAAGTGATGTCGAAACAAACATATTTTTAATCGTGCGAAGCCAGCGCGGGTCGCTAGTTAAATATAAACCAGATGGCCCGTGTGATTACTTCGCACCTATACTAGTCAGTTAGTCAGTTAATAAAGTAGAAATAAGTAAATACAATACGACAAATTAGTTGCTTATACTGTCAACAGATGGCACTGTGCATTTTTATCTTTTTTGGAATATAATATGAGGCTGCTAGAATCAGAGTGGCCTAACTGCATTTTGATGACTTTTGACCTATTTGTATTTTCGTAATTTAAAAAAAATTTATTTACAAGACCAGACCGACCTAAAATTGGTAACATCATCTTGACATCGATGGCAGTACAAGTCCATTTCGGCCGTGGTTTAAATTGACGAAAATACAAATAGGTCAAAAGTCATCAAAATGCAGTTAGGCCACTCTGGTTCTAGCAGCATCAATTGTAAAACATTTTTCCTTGTCTTCCTCAACGGCAAACATAAGTTTTAAAATGGTGTATGAATCATTAAATTTAATGAAGAATTATGGAAGTTAAGGCGTTCCGCTAAATAACACCTTTGAACTTTGAATTACAAACACTGATATCGACCTCGCGACGAATAGTATGAATGAATAAATAATAATAATAAATACACCCAACAGTCACATACATAGTCCTGACCCCACACTAAGATACGAGTCTTGTGTCGTGGGTATCAGGAACTACGAGAGACTTTCGGTCTCACAACACCCAGACCCCGAGACAAATATCTGTGGATCACACAAATGTTTGTCTCGGTGCGGGGATCGAACCCGCGGCCTCTCGTTTCACAGCCGGCTACTCGCCCGCTGCGCCACGGAGGCTGTCAAATGAGAATGTTGTGTAGTGAATTCTGAAGGCATGTGAAGTTTGTCAAACCGCATTAGACCAGCGTGGTGGACTAAGGCTTAGCCCCTCTCATTCAATAGATGAGGTTTGTGCCCAGCTGTAGGACGTGTATAATGCAAGGCTAGCATAATGCGAGACTCACCAAATGCATGAGTCCGATGAACCTGGCGCCCACTTCGAGCCCCATGCACCAGCACAACGACGTGACGTGTAACACCGCCATCTCTACCACTTCCTCGGGGACCGCTCTGGAACAAAGGGAAATATTCATAAATATTTATACTGGCTCGACAGTGTCTAATTTACGCCTGATGTTTAGTACTGCACTACACCTGATAGTAAGCGCAGTGCAGTCCGAAAAAATTGGCGACAGAATCATACCGGTCTGTATAATGCTTCTTCACACTCCGAAGAGGGAAGAAGTAAATCGAGAAGCTTGCGACAGGACAGGCGGGATGACCGATGCAGGCACAGGGATATAAGGATTTACCCTTGTACCCGCCTCAACTAACCGTCAAATCATGTCGTAAGGATATACACTGGCTGATCCTGGAACGCGGTCCACACAAGGTATATGAGTCACTGTGGCAGTTTTTTACATCGTATGTGTGTTTATGACCGATTTATTGCAATATGTTGCTCCTTTAGGAGTAGGTAACAAATACATACTTTATTATCTACCTATCTCCAAGTACACATCACATCCTACATACATAAAATAAAAATAATTTAGTATTTTTTTTTTTTTCACTTTAACCATAATAAAATAGTGTAACTCACTGTCCGTTGTTGTAGGCCATGGTCGATTTATGACTGACGTATAATGTGTCACGTCGCACCGGATCAAGCATCGCTCAGAGCCGACGCGACGATAAAAACAAAACGCATCGGGCGCGGGCGCAGCATGACGCGGGCGTGCTTTTTACAATAGCATGTTTGTACAACATGTAATTATGATCCCGGGATGTAGGGGGAAAGATACGGGCGATTTGATACCGACCAGTAAACATATAATAGCGGGACAATGAATAGTATTATGAAGAAACAGGACAATAAAATAATACGTATTTACAATTAGTAAAAATGTTTGTTCCGATTGCCCCGCATGACTTATGCTAAAATAGATGTTTACAATAATAAAAATGTTCCTTAAAATCAGTCCACATTTGGCGGAGACATCGCGTACCATCGAGACATAAAAATAAAAATGAATTAAGGAAATCCACTTTTTTTTAATAAGTTAAACCTAATTAGTTATGTATAGGTATTAATGCAAAGATAAAATTGGTAAGGAGATAGATATTGATGTCTATGTACGTCTCGTATTGCGGGGGTTAATGGGCGGCGATAATCAGAGTACAGTGTACACATGCCAGGATTTCGTTTCAGTTTCAGCACAATTGCCATAAAGCATTCCCTGTGGCAAGAGCAAAGCTGCCACTTCTTCGTCTCTCCTCGGGCTGAGCCAACCCATTCATATTATGATGATCTATAGTCATTTGTTACGATTACTTTGACGATTCTTTTGCATTCGATAGGGTATACCCCAAAGATAAATATATAAAGATTAAAATCTGGCAATGGAGAAGGTACCGGAGGAAATAGTTAACTCATCATCGAATATAAAACTCTCTGCGACTCGAATTTTGCAATTGCTTTGTGAAGCTTTAATTATTTTAGTGTATTCCACGCTATACTCCTATATGTTACACCGCTGCGTGTGTCCCGTTAGTAGTACAATGATCAAGGACACGTCTCGTTCCCACTACAGCCATGGACCACTGACTCCATAATGTTGTCTTATTAACTGGACATGTGTGTTTTATTCTTCAGGAATCAGCAATTATTAAACGGGTATATGATAATTGCTTTATCCATAAATATATAATTCAGTTTTTTACTTAACTTCGTAAGTGCACGCAGCTAGAGTAACGGATACTGTAGTCTCCACCTAAAAGTGTTCTTCGAAGAGCTTTTTCGAGCTCAATTTCACCTGTTTTTTTCTATCCAAGCACAGCAAAGTGACTGCACTACATCTGATGATAAGCGTAATGCAGCCAAAAAACTAGCGACCACCAACAAACAATGAGTTTATGGAAGTTGGAAGTCAGGGTTACTACACGACTAAACTAATGAGACGATTGACCGATTACCACAGGAGAGTTTTTGAGTGGTAGAGCCAAGCTCAAGACAGTTTTGTCTACAGCATGAATGGGCCGGCTCGACCGGATCGTTACCAATGTATCATAGAAAACCGACGTAAACTAGCGGCTTGCTGCTGCGTTTCGTGTGGTGAGTGAGATATCTGGAGACCAATGCCTACGACGCGCCTATGATTCTTCTGGTATTGTGGGTGGACGTACATGGGCTGTGGAGATCACTTACCATCAGATGACCCACATGCTCGTTTGCGGGCCTATGCTATTTAAAAAGGAGGCCTAGCAAATTATCTAATTATTAAAGCCTTGTGTGTGATACAGGATTCAGACTTAGATTTCGCATTTGAATCCATAACAATACCTAATCTTATCTGAGGCCATTCTTTGTGATAAAAATGTAGAAACAAACATTGGTCTGTTTGAGAAGATAATATAATAAACGTGTCTATCGTACAAACAGTAAACTTATCAAATAGAACAAAAAAAAACCAACAGTCACACACATAGTCCTGACCCCAAGTAGGATAACCTTTTTTTATCCGAGCACGGTAACTTGACGCCGCTACACCTGATGGAAAGCGTAGTGCAGTCCAAAAAACCAGCGACGACTGACTAACAATGAGTTTATCAGTGGTCACCAGAGTTATGCCTGTATGATAATATGATAATGCTTCTTCCCTCTTCGGAGACGGAAGAGACAAATCGAGGGATCTGCGACTGGACAAACGGATGACCGATGCAGGCACAGGGATACAAGGATGTACCTCTATACCCGCTCCAACCAACCATCAAGTCATGCTGCAAGCCCCTCGGGAGACCCGGATATACACTAGCTGATCCTGGAACTCGGTCCACAGGTGTATGGGTTTCTATGGCAGGTTTTAACACCATATACGGTGGTCGCTATCAGGGCGGATATGAATATCCTACCACCCGCAAATGTTCGAGTATCAGGAACTTGATTATCAATAATATAAGCTCACACCTGTATCCTTGAAGGGGGAGCCAGAGATCCTAATAGTGCTGCACCACCGACGCGATGACGTGATAAAAGGCAAAACTATTACAAATTCCATTTTCAAGTCATTTGTGATTTTTCATATTGAAGACTCAAACATAAATAGCGATTCCCTACCTGTGCTTTGAACCCAGGAGTCCAAGGTGTCGCAGCCCATAAATGAGGCGGTTCCTGCCTATGCCCACAAATATGAATAAATACCAACCATAGGTACACCGCGATGTATGGCTAATTATGCCCCGACCGAACGCTTTAAAGCTAAAAATAACCGTCCTTACGAACTAGTGACCTTGGGACGAATCAAAAACATTGTGCGCATACCAACTGTGCATGAATTAATCATTATAACGGTTTAAAGAAATGGTATTTTCTCAAAAGAATATTTAGGTTCGATTTCCTAATGGCGAAATGCGTAATTTGACAGATACACTGCGCAAAGTAATTCAATTGGCTTTATAGTCCTTGAAAACTGAACACAAGTGCTCACACTGCTGCTTGACGGCACTGCTATACAAAGCGGTGGTACCTACCCAGATGGCCTCTCGCACACCTACCTAGTGGCTAATAATAAACGTTATCTCTCAGTTAAAGCTTCATTAGAATACTGGCAACATACTTTAATGTGAAATCGCTACAGTTCCAGGTAGATTCCCAGATCGGACTTTCTTCTGAGCACCATTCAAAATACGCAGAGTCGTCCTGGGTTAAAATGTGTACCCGATATGGCGATAAAAATGTTCACTACCACATTATGGGAAAAACCTGGGTGCACTAGTTGCATATCTGGTATCACTTGTACCGACGGATGTGGGTGGACAATACGAACGTATGTTTAAAAAAAATGCAATGCCCGTTCGTATAAATATTTTTATACCTACTATTAAATAAACTCTATTGTAGGGACACACATACAGTGTTGGGCAAAATGTAATCTAACTACTGATTACTAACTACGATAACATAAAGTAGTTAGTAATCATAATTAATAACTACTTAAAAAAATCAAAAATGTAGTTAAAAATTTTGATTACTAACTACTAATTGTAGTTGCAATCATTATTACTTGATTACTTTTTATAACTACAGATTTAAAATGATTTTGCGTCATTAAAAAAGAAAACACGCGCGATAGTCGTTCATGTAAATACATTAAATTAAATCTATATATAAAAATGAATCGCTGTGCGTGGAAAAAATAAAAATCGTCAGATTTTTCGGTTACGTCAGATTTTTCGGTTATGCGTCAGATTTTTCTGTTACGTGTCAAAATTAACTGGACTTGATTAATTGAATTTGATTTTAACTGGACTTTGACTGGATTTTGTCAAGGCTTTGACCGGACTTTACAGGACTTTGACTGGATTTTGACCAGACTTTGACCGGACTTTGACAGGACCTTGACAGGACTTTGAAGGGACTTTGACAGGACTTTGACGGACTTTGACGGACTTAGATGGACTTTAATGGACTTTGAGAAGGCTTTAACCGGACTTTGACCGGACTTTGACGGACTTTGATGGACTTTGACGGACTTTGACCGGACTTTGACAGGACTTTGAGAAGGCTTTAACCGGACTTTGAGAGGACTTTGACAGGACTTTGATGGACTTTGACCGGACTTTGAGAAGGCTTTAACCGGACTTTGATGGACTTTGACCGGACTTTGAGAAGGCTTTAACCGGACTTTGACAGGACTTTGACCGGACTTTGAGAAGGCTTTGACCGGACTTTGACAGGACTTTGACAGGACTTTGACCGGACTTTGACAGGACTTTGAGAAGGCTTTAACCGGACTTTGACGGCGTTTGATGGACTTTGACCGGACTTTGAGAAGGCTTTAACCGGACTTTGACAGGACTTTTACGGACTTTGACAGGACTTTGACGGACTTTGACAGGACTTTGACGGACTTTGACAGGACTTTGACGGACTTTGACAGGACTTTGACAGG
Source organism: Amorpha juglandis (assembly GCA_949126905.1). NCBI lineage: Eukaryota > Metazoa > Arthropoda > Insecta > Lepidoptera > Sphingidae > Amorpha > Amorpha juglandis. Next base: position 353,541 of record OX421380.1, read on the forward strand.
ATTTTGACGGACTTTGATGGACTTTGACCGGACTTTTACAGGACTTTGAGAAGGCTTTAACCGGACTTTGACAGGACTTTGACAGGATTTTGACGGACTTTGATGGACTTTGACAGGACTTTGAGAAGGCTTTAACCGGAGTTTGACAGGACTTTGACGGACTTTGATGGACTTTGACTGACTTTGACCGGACTTTGATGGACTTTGACCGGACTTTGACAGGATTTTGACGGACTTTGATGGACTTTGACAGGACTTTGAGAAGGCTTTAACCGGACTTTGACAGGACTTTGACGGACTTTGATGGACTTTGACAAGACTTTGACGGACTTTGACCAGACTTTGAGAAGGCTTTAACCGGACTTTGACAGGACTTTGACGGACTTTGACAGGATTTTGACGGACTTTGATGGACTTTGACCGGACTTTGACAGGACTTTGACAGGACTTTGAGAAGGCTTTAACCGGACTTTGACAGGACTTTGACGGATTTTGACAGGACTTTGACAGGATTTTGACAGGATTTTGACAGGATTTTGACGGACTTTGATGGAATTTGACCGGACTTTGACAGGACTTTGCCGACTTTGACAAGACTTTGACGGACTTTGACAGGATTTTGACGGACTTTGATGGACTTTGACCGGACTTTGACGGACTTTGACCGGACTTTGATGGACTTTGAGAAGGCTTTAACAGTACTTTGACGGACTTTGATGGACTTTGACGGACTTAGATGGACTTTAATGGACTTTGAGAAGGCTTTAACCGGACTTTGACCGGACTTTGACGGACTTTGATGGACTTTGATGGACTTTGACGGACTTTTACAGGACTTTGAGAAGGCTTTAACCGGACTTTGACAGGACTTTGACAGGACTTTGACGGACTTTGACAGGATTTTGACGGACTATGATGGACTTTGACCGGACTTTTACAGGACTTTGAGAAGGCTTTAACCGGACTTTGACAGGACTTTGACAGGATTTTGACGGACTTTGATGGACTTTGAGAAGGCTTTAACTGGACTTTGACAGGACTTTGACGGACTTTGATGGACTTTGACAAGACTTTGACGGACTTTGACCAGACTTTGATGGACTTTGACCGGACTTTGACAGGACTTTGAGAAGGCTTTAACCGGACTTTACAGGACTTTGACGGATTTTGACAGGACTTTGACAGGATTTTGACGGACTTTGATGGACTTTGACCGGACTTTGAGACAGGACTTTGAGAGGGCTTTAACCGGACTTTGACAGGACTTTGAGAGGACTTTGACGGACTTTGACCGGACTTTGACGGACTTTGAGAGGACTTTAACCGGACTTTGGCGGACTTTGACCGGACTTTGACCGAACTTTACAGGACTTTGACTGGATTTTGAACAGACTTCGACCCGACTTTGAGCGGATTTTGACCGGACTTCTTCTGTCGAGCGTCCCGAGACGCACACTTTTTTTGTATTTATGTCTATGATAATAAAAGCTTTTTGTTAAAACTTTATCTAATTTAACTTTATTTAACCAATTTTGTAAAGTTACATATAGTGGGTAGATCATTTTTCGAAAAATAAGGTCATAAAGAAATTTCGCTTCTTACGTGTGTACACTAGTTACACGAACACTTTTTTTTGTTTATTTATTTGATTCGTAATTTGATGTTTGCTGAGTATTTTTTTTTTAATAACATGTCAATAAAAAGTATGACTTTAATCCTTGCATTTGATTATTCATAAAATTAACATAGGCATGTGCAATAAACTGTTTTTTTTTAAGCAGCCATATACCAAAACATATGTTACTACACTTTACGTGTTTATTTAATTGCAAAATATAAGTTCATAAAACTTAAATAATCAGTAGTTATAACTACTAGATTGCAGCAATCAAATTAACAACTACTTCATGTAGTTTGATTACTGTAGTTAAGTTACATGTAATCATAACTACATGTAGTTAACTAATTTTAATCGAAACATGTAATCATAACTACATGTAGTTAACTAATTTTAATCGAAATTAGTAATCAGATTACAAAATGTAGTTAACTACGCCCTACACTGCACACATATAAAGTAGGTTAAGTTTGTGGTAGTGTGAGGTATGTGTGAGTGACGAATGCATTGTAAAATATGCTTAGTATAATATAGTATTTTTTTATTTAATGTAGAGGCGGCTGCGCCCGCCAGTAAGTAGTTAAGTATACGGAGTCGCGAATAAACCATGCTACTCAACACTCGTGTATAATTGTCCAATCCTCAGAATAGGTAATTGGACCCAAATTATTATTACCTAAATCTATTAACGAAATTTGCCGAACGAAGGAAATTCTGTGCCTGCATTGGTCATCCGCATGTCCTGTCGCAGGCCCCTCGATTTGCTTCTTCTCTCTGCGAAGAGCGAAGAAGCATTTATACAGGCTGTCATGACTGGTTACCACCGATAAACTCATTGCCTGTCGGTGGTCGCTGGTTTTTTGGACTACATCACGCTTACCATCAGGTGTAGTGCAGTCACTTTGCCGTGCACGGATAAAAAAAAAATATAACAAAAATTATACAAACTAAATGGCACAAAACAATTAACGAAATAGTACACCATTTATTGTAAATTTATTGTAAAACCTTAAAATTTATTGTAAATTTTTTATTGTAAAACCGGGTCACTGTCCCGTGGCGCGGCGCGGTGTATCAAAAACTATAATATGTACTCGTGCACAACCGAGTGTTGGGTGTGACGTCACAGGATACCGGCGGCACAAATACAGATACAGCATGTAGTCATTGTTGAAAACGGAAAATAACATCCTGTGTCTACAATATCCAGAATATTTAATTGAATTTCTGTATGCAGCTATGCAGCAGCAGCAAAAACATCAGCAGATTTACAAAATTTTAGTAAAGGACTTATCGTTCTCCCGTACAGACGTAAGCTTATCTTATTTCCTACTCCTACTAATATTATAAATAAAGTTCGGGTCTTTGTTATTCAACACTCCCTAATAGCTGAATATTTGTAGATTACACAAACATTTGTCTCGATGCAGGAATCGAACCCACTAACTCCCGCTCACTCGCCGAATACTCGCCTATTAAGCCACGGAGGCTATAATTCCTCAAATAAAATAATAATCCTTTTCCCTTAACGCTGGCCACGCGTCAATGATTATTATGGTGGCTCATGGGCAGTGAATCACTACCATCATGTAACCCATGCTATAAAAACTTGTGTAAAGGCCATATTGGAGGATTATGGCTTAACAAATTGTATAGCCAAATGCGGGCTGAAATACAGCACTTTTTTATAGCATAGACCAGCAAAAGAGCATGTGGGTCACCTGATGGTAGTGGTAGAAGTGCTCTCCACCGCCCATATATGCGTTGCTGACCTTAAAGGGGAGGGATTGGTAAGGGGAGTGGTATTTGGGCCTCCGGACACTCACCGTATGAAACGCAGCACCAAGGTGTTACTTTACGTCGGATTTCTATGAGACAGTGGTAACGACCCGGTCGAGCCGGCCCATTCATGCTGTAAAAACAACCACTCATAAAACTTGCAGACTTTACATTTTAATTTAACATTTTTAAGTCACAATCACCTCAGTCATAAAAAATATTATCCACGTTAATCAAACGCAAAATGCGTGAGCTCAATACTCAGCCAATAATAAAATATCATCCGTATCTAATTTAAAATAGAGTTGCAAATAGCCTGCCTCTATATACAGAGAGCAAATTATCTATTCTTGTGAAATCGTAAATTCACTCTACAATATGTGTACAACTACACGCCACGCAGATCACTGGCGCCAATTTTTTTTGGCAAATCCAAGACTACTTGTTGTGAATAACAATGCTAAACAATGTCATGTGAACGAAACGTAACAAAGCTAAGTTTACGCATGGGTCACATGAAACGCACCCAGGGTCTTAGCAAATTAACACCCACCCCGAGTTGCGACAAACATGATGTCACCTGGCTTAGATTTAATACGATTAATTAATATGTATGTACCTAATTAGTTTCCCATCAAATTATCATTATGTTTTTTTTTTTATTGAATGACGAGACGAGGAAGGCGCTCGGCTGAAGGTAAGCGCCACGCCTGCCCATAAACAGCAGCAATACCACACAGAACTTTGAATTACAGAGCATTGCCACTTGTAAGCTGAATACACCTGGTATATAGTATTTCAGAATATATGCTCTGAGCTTCACATTACTTCCAACCACAAAGTAATTACATAACACTATTTTAAATAAATGAACATCCTTACCAATCAAAGTAAATTGTTCTGGATGGAGTGCAACTCAGAATTCAATTGTCAGTCAGGAATCTGAAAACGGAATAACAATATTACAAACATCATTGCAATTTTTCTTTTATACAACAAACATACAGTACGACTGATAATAATTGTTTGACATATGTACATCCAAAATTCTAAAACACTCTCACATAAAACCAATGTAAATTGATTGATTAATGTGTGTTCATACAATCAGCGAATTCTCACATATTTTTTTATTTAGCATAGGCCGGCAAACGAGCAAGTGTGTCATCTGACGGTAAGTGATCTCCACCGCCCATGTACGCCCACAATACAAGAATCATGGGCGCGTTTCCGACTTTAAATGTATGGGATAATTAAGGGGTTGGTAAGGAGAAGGGGAGTTGGGCCTCCAGATATCTCACTCGCCGTATGAAACGCAACAGCAAGTGTCCTTTAAGCGACTTTACGTCCGTTTTCTGTGAGACAGTGGTAATAACCAGGTGGAGCAAGCATATTAATACTGTAGACAAAAGTGTTTACAATGTGGCTCTACTCAAAAATTTCCCAAATCCACATTATTAATGGTTTCAGACGTACAATAATATTTGGCCACTTTATACTGTTCTGCCACTGGAAACAAACCTCTTATGCTAATGAGGAGTGAGATCTTTGGCAACCACTCTGGCCTAATACTGGTTGGTAGACCTCACATACATTTGAAATTTTCAAAGGTAAGTTATGCAGATTTCCGCATGATGTTGCCTTTACCATAAAAGCAGGAGAGATATAAATATTGTTAACATAAATGAATACCCATGTAACATTTTTTTTTATCCAAGCATGGCAAAGAGACAGCACTACACCTGATGTTAAGCGCAGTACAGTCCAAACAACAAACAATATATGACTTATTTAGGTTGTCCGAGAGATACCATTTGGTATAAGACTGCCCATTTGATCACCCTTGCAGTATGATCCGTTTTTAATGGTACTTAATTTGATGTGCAATAAAGAATATTCTATCTATTATTGTAACATAAGGAAGAAAATAACTCTGATATAGAGTGATATTTATGTGATGCAATATTCATAAACATACAGATAAGAATAGATACTTAGAGTAAATAATGAAACATGTTATTAACAGCATCATTAAAATAGTGTTATCGGCAGAGATCATAGAATATCCAGTATATATGATATTTACATTGATTAACAGATTTTTTCTACAACAAAATGCTCAGCATCAGCCCGGAGTGTTGTTACCGGTACGCTGATAGTCCCTTTTTATCACATCATGGGACGGAGATATGCTCAGCATGTGTGTATACTAGTTATACCTCTGCCTACCCCTACGCGGTACCGGTGTGATTGCCTATGCTACATTGATGTGTATAGAAACCGAGGGAGACAGTTTGTAATATGTAGACTGACATCACTGCAGTGTGCATAGGTTTTAAAGCATGTGTTGGTGATTTATGCGAGTACTTGTGAAAGTAGTACACTTACAAGTCTATATACTATATGAGGTCAGTGCTAATAGGCCTGAATATAAAGTGAGTATATTTAGCGCCTGTTTCACCACCTCTGCTTTAATGCTGCATACCAAATAAAATATGACATGTTCAAATACAAAAGTTTAAACTATGACATATATTTATACTGGCAGGTTGTTTAAATAATAGTGAAATATTGTGAAATAGGTTAAAAATATTGTGGTTATCTAGTATTTACTAATATTTTACCCACATTGACTATGCCTTTTATAATTCTATTCATGTGTACCTATATTTTTGCACCTAATATGTGAAATTAATTGATATAGCTACCATTCTACTTCCAAGAAACTAATATTAGCAAAAATATGGAGTAAAAATATTATGTACTTAACTTTTGTTTTTATTTATGTGGATAAATGTTTTGTTTTTATAAAAAAATACTCACTGTCACAAAGTCACTTTAGAATACATAAATTAAATGTACAACAGCACAACTAGCTCACGCACTTCAATTGACTTCAATATTTATAAACTCGACAAATCACAAATTATCAATTATTTTAATATGTTTAATCTACAGAAACTAGAAACGTCGGTTTTGCAGAAGCAAACTAAATCATTCAAGTTTGAATACTATCGGAAAAGCCTTGACACCTTGTATGCCTGACGTCAATAAATTTTAATTTTTTTTTTTTTTGTTTTATTTGTTCCTTACAGGAACCGGCTAAGGTCGTAGACCATGCTGCCAAGTCTTCAGTCATATAATTTCATACGTAAACTATATCTAATGTCAGAACGATGAAACACGTGTGCGGTCGATTTCAAGGTCCTGTTGGACTCCAGGTGCTAACTCCTTTTAGTACGACTCTTACTTCACTTATTTCAATGTTTCCATACACTGTTCATCACCGTCGATGTTTAATGAACAAAACCGCACATGTTTGTAGTTCCAATATACGTAAAAGGAAGAAAGAGATAGGTATAGAGGACTTTCCATCTCGGATGAAAAGGACAAGTAATTGCTGACATCTTGTTAACTAGGCCTGCGACGTATTTACGTTACCAGGTTTTAAAACCAGGTTTTCACTTCGAAGCATGAAATGAGCAAATTCGATGAGCAGAAAATACTTGCAAGTATTTGCTGTAGGTCGATGAGCGAAGATTATGAAACACTACACATACAAATACTTACATAGGAAAACGAGCCATATCTTAATAAAGATAAGAAACAATCGTAATTGTGGATCGAAAATACTTTGAAATTCAAAGTATTTTTTTATTTATACCATTTTGCTCCTTATTGATCATAGAACGACATGGAATACGGGTCGAATTCGTGTGCAAGTATTTTTAGATTCAGACGCCGCGGCTGGATTCACCGCTCGCGTCGCAAGTAGCGCGGGGTTCGGGTATTGGGTATGAGCAGAAAAAACTTGCAAGTACAAAGTATTTTTTTATTTATACCATTTTGCTCCTTATTCATCATTGGACACATGGAATACGGGTCGAATTCGTATGCAAGTATTTTTAAATTGAGTCGCCGCGGCTGGTTACACCGCTCGCTTCGCAAGCCGCGCGGGGTTCGGGGTGTTACGTTATTTGTGAATGGAAAATACTTTGAAGTACAAAGTATTTTTGAAGTGATAACTTCTTATGGGAGGGTGAACCGAAACGTTCCGTAACGCGAGCGGCGGCGAGCGGAAGGTTCCAGAATATTCGAGAACCTTTCGTGAGACGTCACGCGGGCTAGTTGACCAGCCAGCGCTAACCGACTTCCCTGGAACTTCGATAATTTCGAAGTCCCAGGTGGCGTCACACAGTGACCAGTTGGATTGGACCGGACTTTCACAGGACTTTGACCGGACTGTGTTCGTTTTTTTTATGGCAAATAGACATGTTACCGTAATTTTGTTTTTGATATTGATAATAAAATGACGATATTTTACTTATTTTATAATTTGGAAAAAAGTACCAGGTTCGCATAAACGCGAAGAGCGTAGAATGTCCATTTTTCATGGCGAGTAGCCGTAATTAATAAACAAATGACGATTTGGACAAAGAAAAACTTTTTAGGTTTTATCTTATTAGGAAAATGTTGCCGTAAAAAGTACCAGGCTCGCATAAACGCGAAGAGAGTAGAATGTACTTTTATCATGTCGAGTGGACATGTTGCCGTAATTTTGTATTCTCGCATGTTGTTTGGTAAGTTTTCACTTCTGTCGGCACTCCCGGAGTGCAACCCGTATTTTTTTTTTATTTATACCATTTTGCTCCTTATTCATCATAGGACACATGGAATACGGGTCGAATTCGTATGCAAGTATTTTTAAATTGAGACGCCGCGACTGGATACTCCACTCGCGTCGCAAGCAGCGCGGGGTTCGAAGTGTTAGAGGGTGGGACGCGAGAGGAGTGGGTTGCTGCGTCCGAGTATTCCCGATGAAGGCCGAATGTTTGAACCGAAATCTGTGGATGTATACAAGTGCCATCCGATCGAATCGAGAACTTGTTAATCAAACAATCTGACATACGACTAACAAAATAAGGAACACAATTCCGTAAACATGCTATTCATATCATTGTTTAACATTTCTTTTAACTATTTCACGCCATTCACCCTTATATCTATAAACAAAAGACACATTATTGCGTTTATGAAAGTATTTCAATAGTAATGTTTACATTCGAGGAAATAAGATTTGTTTTGATTTTTTGCCAGTTCTGATGTTATTGTCAAGTAATTACGTCATCTACTGAGTACTGACCGTGACGTAATTTTTAAAACTTATTTTGCGTGTTTTAAGATAGTTTTTGAACTTTCAATAAATGGTGTTTTAAGTCAATTTTTTTAACTTTTAATACTTAGTGTTTTAAGACAGTATTTGAACTTTTCATAATTAGTGTTTTAGTTCGTAAATAAATTAAACTGTATATTATTGTGATATAATATTATTGTGTTTGATATAATAGGAATGACGATTTTTTTTTACTGTAATTAAAAAACTCAAAATTAAAAAACTAAACTAGTAAAGAAAACTAAAAAACTAAAAATTGTGGCCGGCTCGAACTTAGAACTCATACTAACAAATACTTTCAAGTATTTTAAAACCTGGTTTTCGACCCTGGTATTTTTACGTACTCGTACTTAAAAGCCCTGGTATCGAATTTAGCAAGTATATCTCATCCCTATTGTTAACGTAATTATTCACGTTTCGGTTCACGTAGAATCTGTACTATTTGACACTTCATGTAAAATTACAATAATATAGAGATGAGGCTTTGACAACCTCCGTGGCACAGTGAGTGAGTAGCCGGATGTAAAACGAGAAGCGGCGTGTTCTGACCGAATCAGAATAAGAATTTTACGGTATGACTACTATGTTTCTCAAAAGAATTACAAGAAATTCACTTACCGAAGAACTTACACTAATACACTATGAAATAATTGTAAAAGTATTTCTGAAACCTAATATAATTAATGATAACAAACACAGCTTCACTTAAAATCAAAAACAATGAAATAAAAGTAGATTTTTAAAAAGCAAGTTGGTTTTCGCAGCCGTTCTGATTCTGATCTCGATTACCTAAATAATCAAAGCAGGGTTTTATTAGGGTATCATAAATAACGTACGGTACCTTACGAGGAAGGCAATGGGATATGCTCGCAAGAGGCCTGCTAAAGCCGAAATTGTCTATATAAATTTTTTATATGTCTATTCGATGTAAGATGATTTTCAAGATTAAACCAAGATATTTCTCGTTTTTGCTTTCGTTAATACATTATATCAAATTGGAAAAGTTGCCCTGAAAATATTTAAATTCGTGAAAAAGTGAAATTTTCAATGAAAAGTTCTTTTCTATGGATTTTTTTGTACGAATTGCAAAGAAAAGTCAATAAAATTCGGATAAACTGTAAATTCATAATTTTTGTATGCATTCTCATGTATAATAATGAGACACATATTTCACGTCGGTAATTTACACTCGCAAGAAAAAAATATTGATGACGGTACCTAAGTAATCTCCATCGCCCATGTACGCCCACAATATCAAAAGAATCATGGGCGCGTTGTCTACCCTAAAGAGAAGGAATAAATAAGGGATTAGGAAGGGGATTCGGACTCACCTTTCGGAATGCAGCTGCTAGCCGCTACCTTACGCCGGTTTTCTGTGAGGCAGTGGCAACGACCCGGCAAAACCAAAGTCAAGACAAACTGTTTACAGCGTTATCCACTGCGTTTACAGCTACTTACCATTCAATATAAAGAAAGAAAAACTAATTTAAACGGATTTTACCGCGGTTTTTTATTTTAATTTTGGTCCCGACGCGACGCTTCGAAAGCTTTTCAGCCTTCGTGGTCACAGGGTGGTCCACCCCACTTATAATTATGTAATACATAATTATAGCGCAAACAATGGCAACATTACCAGTATATTTTGTGATCTCACGAAAACTAGTAAATCAACTAGTAAACCTTTATGTAATAAACACGAATAAAATTAAATGACATTGTTAACAAATAACATTTAATAAATACAATTAACATATTAAATAAACAATCTCATTTCATCACCATAAATCCAATTACTTTAAATTGTACATTAGGTACTTAACACAAAAATTTGGTAAAGATTAGCAACATCACATTATTTTTAATATCTACATAACCCATCCCTCAATCAGATTGTATTCGTCAGCACATACCTATTTCGCAACCTTTCTGACAAAAGACACAAGTGGATTAAAAAATTCATAGGCAAAGTCATGACAGCCTGAGTAGCCGACTGTGAAACGTGAGGCGCGCACCGAGACAAATGTTTGATCCACAAACATTTTCTTCGGGTCTGGGTGTTGTGAGACCGGAAGTCTCTCGTAATTCCTGATACCCACGATACAAGACAATCGTATCATACTGTAGGGTCTGGGCTGTGTTTGTAATTGTTGCGTGTTATTTTTTATTATTATTATTTGCATCGCAGTGGAGCAAAACAGCACGACAAATAAGCACACATTATGTTCACTAGGTACGTCACAATAAACTCATGACTATAATCATGGCAGTGTAAACACTAGTTTTTTTTTAAATTGAAAGACGAGACGAGCGAGACGCTCGCCTGATGGTAAGCGCCTGCCCATAAACAGAAGCACCACACAAAACTTTGAATCACAAAGCACTGCGTAGCACTGAACTGCGCTCGACACTCCGAGACAAGATGTTAAGTCTCATAATGCCCAGTAAATTTAATTGGTAGTTATATAAATTATAAAACATGGTCCTCAGTCTTCACAGAGTGATAAAGCCTTGCTGAGCGTTGGAATTGTATTTCATCTTCTTCGTACATTATTTGTTTGTGTCGGCTGTGTACAACAATTATGCAGTACACTGATACAACTGAAAAAAAAGCACACATAAGCGCCAAGGAAATGTATATATAGAAAGTTAGTCTGCCCGAATTACCACCTGCGCTTTTGAAGCAGAAGACTGTCAAACGATCGATTGGAACATAATGAACCCATAATGCCAGAGGCAACGTGCGTAGGGAAATAGAGATTTGTGAGGGAAGTTTTTTGGCCGTCCGGTAATTTCATGAATTATAATATAACCAACAGCAAATAACTGCGTAAGCACTGTTGTGTTTCGGTTTGAAGGGCATTGAAGCCAGTTAAATTGCTGGGCATTATGAGACTTAATATCTTATGACTCGGGGTGACGAGCGCAGTTCGTTCAGAGCGTTATTCAATCAAATGGAAAAAAAGTGATCTCCACTGCCCATGAACATCCATAATACCTGAGGAATCATGGACGTGTTGCCGGCCTTAAAGGAAAGGGGATAATTAAGAGATTGGGAAAGGGAGGGGGTTTTGGGGCTCCGGATATATCATTCACCGTCCAAAACGCAACAGCAAGCTGCTACTGCACGTCGATTTTCTGTGAGAAAGGTCGAGCTGGCCCATTCATGCTGTAGACAGTTTTGCTTAAAGCGTAACTCTATCACCACATAAAGGATAACCTTTAAGATCTAGACGTCGACTAGATCTCACTCACCGTACGAAACGCAGCAGCAAGCTGCTATTTTACGTCGGTTTTCTGTGAGACAGTAACTACCTGGTCTAGTCGGCTCATTCGTGCTGTAGTTACAACTATCTACAGCAGGGCTCTACCACTCAATTATTTTTTAATTTTGATTATCTCACCAGATCTAGCCAGATGGACCACTATAATTATAATCTCCACTTCCAACAGCGACCCGGAGTCTTGCATCACCAGGCTGATGCCAGTGAGGCTCATCAGGAAGAATATCGCTGTCATAATACCAGTTACTATCGTCCATGGTAATGTCAAGGAGGCCAGTTTCTGAAAATTTGAAAACATTAGCTCAAGTATATATCCCGAAAGGGGTAGGTAGTAGTGCAACTAGTTCATTTATGGTTTTCCAAGCTTTCTTCCATCTCATGACGTCATACGCAGCGACCCTATCTAAATACTGGTCACAAGTTTCGATCCTGGGCAAGTTATGCGTGATTTTTTTCTGCTATAAAAAACACAAATTGTGATTGCGTGACTTGGCCTAAATCCCCTCCCCTTCCCAATCTCTAATCATCCCTTTCCTTTAAGGTCGGCAATGCTCCCATGATTCTTCTGGTGGTGGGCGTACATGGGCGGTGGAGATCACTTACCATCAGGTGAACCACTCGCTCGTTTGCCGGCCTATGCTATAAAAAAAACTTGGGATTTGAAGCTCACGCTTCCTCAATCTAAATACGCTACCACTAAACCAATGTTTTATAAGTGGTAGAGCCACGCTGTAGACAGTTTTGTCTACATCATGAATGTACCGGCACGATTGGGTCGTTACTGTCTCACAGAAAACCGACATAAAGTAGCGGCTTGTTGCTGCATTTCGTACAGTAAGTGAGATATCCGGAGGCCCAAATCTCCCTTCCATTCCCAAGCCATAATTATCCCTTTTCTTTTCCTGGGCGTATATGGGCGGTGGAGATCAGTTACCATCAGGTGACCCACTTGCTCGTTTGCCGGCCTGTGCTAAAATAAATACACACCTTATAAGCAGCAAACACAAGCAGTATCGAGCATATAAGATGCGTGCCGCTGACCGCTGCAGCCGTGATATATAGAACCAGCTTGTGAACCGACACGTTCCCATCCTTACCCAGGGGCGCCAGGGTCACCAGCACGCAGTATACCGCTAGTTCGAACAGGGCCCATATCTGGAAATTGGAGCAGAAAGGTTTAATTTTAATACTGCGTTATTCGGCAGTGATGATAATGATAATGTCCTCCATGACATATTTGTCGACGTCGACTCTTACTGTCTTCTTTCATAAGATCGGATATAGCTGGAAAATCCGACTTAAAATAAATAATAAATTACGCCCAACAGTCACACACATAGCCCAACCCCCACAGTAAGATACGAGTCTTGTGTCGTGGGTATCAGGAACTACGAGAGACTTTTTGGTCTCACAACCACGGAAACTGTCAAACTTTTGTTTTATACGCCCAGTTACACATGGCATAATATAATTGTCTGGCGAGATCATATGTTTAGTTGTGGATGGCTTTAGGACGAGACTTGCGATGTTCGCGCTTAGCATCGCGATCGGGCTCAAAGGCGTCTGTACCTGCTAAGACCACCTTTCGCCATTCAGGTCTTGTGCGTGCAAGCTCTTCACAGGTTTTATATCCATTGCTGTAAAGTGCCGCTTCAGAAGGTCCTTACACCACAAGTACTGGCTACCTGATTTTCGTTTACTTGTGGATATTTCCGAATAAGAGACGGCCAAAGACAAAAGGTCATCTTTCATGCGAACGAGGTGTCCATACCATGGGACATTCGCGGGTGATTCGCCGTAGGAAACATAACAGCAAGCTGTCATTTCACGTCGTTTTCTGTGAGCCAGTGTACCACCTCGAACGAGCCGGCCCTATCTCTCTCCATATAAACATCATAGCAATTATCGGTATTGGATCAGTGTTACTTTAATCACCTCAGAAAATAGAGTGAGCAATATCGCAACAGAAACAATTGCTATCTTATAAAAATAGTAATAAATTTATGTGGATTGTAAATATTATTCACAATATAAATTAATTAGTTATTCAATAACTTGGTTATATCTGTTAACATTTTTATTAAATAAACACACACGACCCTAGACCTGACACACGAGGTTACTGACATGTGGGATGTGGACTCGTCAATCATTGCCCGATATTCGTTTCTGCTAATGAATTAATAAATGAGCAGCGATAGCTCAGCGGGGATTGGTACGGACTGTCGAGACGAAAATCGCAGGTTCGAAACCAATCCCCGAGCATACACCTCTGACTTTTCTAAGTCACGTGTATATTAATTGTTAACTATCGCTTGCTTTAACGGCGAAGGAAACCTCGTGAGGCAACCTGCATACCTAAGAACTCGATAATATTTTTCGAAGATATGTGAAGTCTACCAACCCGCATTAGGCCAACGTGGTGGACTAAGGCCTAACCCCCTCTCATTCAGTAGAGGAGGCCCGCGCCCAGCAGTGGGACATGTATAATACAGGGCTAGTAAAAAAAAAAAATTAATTGATACCACAGAGCCTCGACCAACACCTCCACAGGCTCTGAATTGATAGGTGACAGATTGGGAAAGCGGTGCTATTGGACACGGCACGCATTGTGAGGAGGTTCCTCACTCTGGGGTCCTAACCACCGATGGCGTGGGCCCTAGACGTCTGGCGTTGCCTATGGATATCTTAACATTGTATAAAGGGTCATTCTACTTTTAGGGCCGAAAAAAAAAAATAAAAAAAAATAACGCATTGCATATTCTTTAAAGTTGTATTGTATTTATTAGTGTAACCAATCAACGAAAAAAATAGTAACCGAGGTCGTTTCCTTTTTTAAACCCGAAAATAGGGTCATAAACGTAAAATGCTGGTAACAGAAGTGATGCTCAACATAACAGAAATGACGATATTCTAAATAGTTCTTGTTTACAAACAGCAAAACGTACATTATAGACTATATTTTAATAATAAACATGGTCATTAACTGGACTCAAAAATAATTATCTTAAAACGAATAACAGGTAAACATAAAAAAAATCTTAAAGATATGATCACAGCTGGTGGTAGGATATTACATCCGACCGGATAGCGACCACCGTACACATGGTGTAAAACTTGCCACAGTGACCCACATACTGTGTGGGTCGCGTTCCAGGATCAGCTAGTGTACATCCGGTTCTTGCGGAGCCTGCGACGTGACATGATGGCTGGCAGGATCGTGTATGTCGGTCTACTGTCGGATGGAGGTGTATTGATTCGCCGGCCAGGGAGACCTGTAGAAACGGTTGTTCCGCTGGCCGCCCGTGGTACAGTACAGGGGCCCAATCGAGGCTAACCACCTCGAGAGGCTGCCTCACCATGCCACGCATAATCTTGGGTAGGTCCGTCGTGCCGGTTGGTGACCGGATGTGGGGTCCCGGCGGCCTATCCCGGGAGGGTACGGGGGCCCTTCCGTCCGGCGAATCAGTCTGCCTCCGTTCGGCCGTCCTATGACCATGTGCAGGTCACGGTCATCCATCTGTCCTGTCGCAGGTCCCGCAAGCTGCTTCTTCCTCCTTCCTTTCTCATCAACCATGACAGTGCCAAATAAGAGAGCAGGTCCTACAGCGGTGCACAGCCCCACCACCGCGTTCACAATGGGGTTCACTAACATCCGTGGACTCCATTCGAACCTTAGTGCCGTCCACCACCATCTTGAGACGGCCCGGCCTGCAATGCTCTTCTTGACGGAGACGCAGATCTGTCGTCCGGCCGACACGGCATATTTGCACTATCCCGGCTACTTACTTGAAGAGAGCTTCAAGCCAAGGGCCGGGGTATGTTTGTATGTCCGGTCGGACGTCAGCTGTCGCCGTCTGCACTGCATGGAGGATCCTTCCTTTTCCACTCTGTGGGTACACGTGGATCTTGGCACTCAGAGCCGGATCTATGTGTGCCTTTACAGATCCCATAACGGGGATGACGAGACAACTCGGCTGTTTAATTACATTAGCCAGGCGACAGATGATGCGCTGGAGCAGTATCCGACAGCGGAACTGGTGGTCTTGGGGGACTTCAACGCGCACCATGAGCTGTGGTTGGGCTCCTCCAAGACTGACCATGCTGGACGTACTGCTCATGCATTTGCTCTGACTCACGACTTGTCACAACTGGTGAATCAGCCCACCAGGATCCCAGATGTGGCAAGTCACACGCCTTCATTGCTGGACCTTCTGCTGACGAGTCATCCAGCCGGATACAGTGTGTCGGTGGGTGCCCCTTTGGGTACCTCCGATCATTGTCTGGTTGGATCCACAGTGCCTGGTGCTGCGCCTCCACCACCAGTAAAGATCAGGCGCAGAATCTGGCACTACTTGTCGGCAGATTGGGATGGCATGCGAGAATATCTTGCATCCATCCCTTGGGGGCAGCGCTGCTTTGAGGGCAACGATCCTTCCGCGAGTGCCGACGCTATTGCCGACGAGATCCGGTTAGGAATGGAATATTACATTCCTTCCTCGGAGGTCGTCGGTGGTGGTCGCGGACGCTCCTGGTTCAATCGCGACTGCGCAGATGCTGTTAGTGAGAAACAGGCTGCGTATCGCGATTGGATTAGGGGTCGCGCCATGAAGGATCCCAACATAAGTTCTCTCAAAGCGGCCTATAACCAAGCCACCAAGGCCTGCAAGAAGGCGTACGTCAGAGCGGATGCCCAGCGCATCAACAGGATTGGACGGACTTTGGCGGATCATCCGACGAGCAGTCGTGCTTATTGGAGTCTTGCCAAAGCCGTCCAATCTAATTTCTGTCGCCCCTCGTTGCCACCGCTGAGATATCCGGATGGATCCCTGGCCCATAGGCCGCAAGAGAAAGCCACTCTTTTGGCAGAACTCTTTGCGGCTAATTCGCGGCTCGAGGTCGGTAATGCACTGCCGCCCACGGTGCCTGATTGCGGATATTCCATGCCGGATGTTCGTATCAGGCATTGTGATGTGCGGCGTGAATTGCAGACCCTCGATGTCCGCAAGGCTAGTGGTCCCGATGGTATCCCAGCGGTGGTTCTTAAAACGTGCGCAGCCGAGTTGTCTCCTGTGCTGACGCGCCTATACCGTTCTTCCTTCTTCTCAGGTATTGTGCCCCAATCTTGGAGAGAGGCCAATGTGCAACCGATCCCAAAGAAAGGTGATCGGTCGGACCCTAACAATTACCGTCCAATCGCCATAACCTCAGTGATGTGCAAGGTAATGGAGCGGATCATAAACGCACAGCTGATCCGCTACCTGGAGGATCACTCGCTGATCAGTGACCGACAGTACGGCTTCCGGTCTAAACGATCAACGGGTGATCTTTTAGCGTACGTGCTACATCGCTGGGGGGAGGCGGTTGACAAGCATGGCGAGGCTCTAGCCGTAAGCCTCGACATTGCTAAGGCATTTGATAGGGTCTGGCACCGTGGTCTTCTCTCCAAGCTTCCGGCATATGGGCTCCCCGACAACCTGTGCACGTGGATCTCCGGCTTTCTGCATGAGCGTAGAATGCGTGTCCTTGTTGAAGGGCATGCTTCACGGCTCATGTCAGTTAATGCTGGAGTCCCACAAGGCTCTGTGCTTTCGCCCACCTTGTTTATTCTGCATATCAATGATATGTTACCACTTGGTAACATCCATTGCTATGCAGATGACAGCACAGTGCATGGGCGTTACTGCAGTAAGCCTCCTGGTTGCCGGGAAGTCACTGAGAGGCAGCGAGAGAATCTTGTCATTGAGCTCAACCGGACCCTGGATCTCATTTCGGAATGGGGTACAAGGAATCTGGTTGAGTTCAATGCCAAGAAAACTCAGGTGTGCGCGTTCACGTGCAAAAAATCCCCGTTCTCTCCCCTCCCCAATCTTCAGGGTATCCCGCTCGCAATGCGGAATAGCCTAAATATCCTGGGCATGGATATTTGCTGCAATCTGAATCCAAGGAACCACATCGAGGGCGTAATATCAGCCACATCGCGCAGGGTCGGAATCCTGAACAAGGTGCGTCGGTATTTTACACCCGGCCAGCTTTACCGCTTATACAAAACGCAAGCTCGGCCGGGTGTGGAGTACTGTTCGCACCTTTGGGACGGTTCCGCCAAGTACCTACTCGATGCCTTGGACGGATTGCAGCGACGGGCTGTCCGCATTGTAAATGATGCAGACGTTACAAGACGCTTAGAACCGCTACAATTGCGGAGGGACATTGCCTCGCTGAGCGTCTTGTATCGTTTGTATCATGGCGAGTGCTCTGAAGAATTGTTTGACCTTATCCCATCCTCACCCTTCCTTAACAGAACCACGCGTGCTGGCTTGCGGAGCCACAGCTTCGTGGTCTCCTCCATCTCGGCTCGAACTAAAAAGTTCGCTAAATCTTACTTCTGCCGGACCATTAAGCTGTGGAACAGTTTGCCGGCGCACGTGTTCCCTCCTTCCTATAATATGGGGTCCTTTAAACGGAGTGTGAAGAAGCAGTTAGGCAGGCCGGCATGATCGTGCCGACCAACGATAGACACACTGTTTGTCGTTGGTCGACACTATTCCTGGATTGCGCTACACTTACCATCAGGTGTGGCGTAGTCATTTTGCCGAGCCAGGATAAAAAAAAAAAAAAAAAAAAACAGAAGTGACGTGTCTTTACTGTTAACCTATAACAACAATGGCGTTACATATTATTAGAGATCAATTACTTATAAGGTACATACCGCTTACAATTATTTTTTAATCAGAATTATCTCTCAGTTTTATGATTTTAAAATATATTTTCATCGGCAGAGTCAGATGCCACTATTTTGTGACAATTTAGTATTTTTTAAAACTTCGAACGTTTACTGTATACCCAACCAACATAACGATTCTTCTTAATTTCTTCGTCAGCACTCTCTTCTGAGGAAGATACATAACAGGGTTTATAATAGAAGTTACTCCTACGTTTGGACAGAACCGACATTATAACACAGTCTTCATGGTCAGATTCTCTACTGCACGTAAAATATTCATTTCTAGCAGGCGAAAGAAGGCTTGATGGGCCAGGAACCTCGAATAACTTTATATCAGTTATAGAATTACGATGGGATGATGGAGGAAGAGCTTGGATTTCTTCAGAATAGATTTATAATCGAATAAAATCGAAAGTACAAATGGTACACGATTGCTGTATGAAGTATTATCTGAGGTTTGGATGCCCCAAAGTTTACAACTTGTACTTTTTCCGCATATTTTACAAATATATTTATCTGCAAAATCTATGTGTAATATAACAGTTTCTTCATCAATTTGCCTCTTTCCATAGTTGATAGCCCGGTACTGTAGGTAAATATATTTAAACGTTTCATAAAACCTGGTAACTTTGAAAACAAGTAGTCGGTTAAATCTTTACGTCATAGATCTATTATAATGCATTTTGTACGAGTGAGTGAAAGATCACTCTATTGTCTAAAAGATGTAGTTTTTCTTTCAGTCAAATATTCTCCATCTTTAGATGTCTTCTGTTTTTAACACGCTCTTATTAGCTTCAGACGTATGTTTAATGTAACGGGATCTTTGAACATGATTTTGACCTCCTTCAAAACGTCGGATTAAATCGAAATTTGGCATACTTATCAAGGACCAATGACAATTCAATATTGTAAAGAAAAAAATAAAAAAATATATATATTTTTTCATTAAAATGAAAATTAAATAAAAACAGTAAATAAACATAACAGTTGTGACGATCACAGAAATGAAAAACTTTAAGACGAGTGACCACAATTTCTTGTAATTCAAGTTTAAACTTTTTGTTGCACTCAATCGTATTAACTGACATGAAACACATACAGGCTAAGTGATTTTATATTCTAATTTGAAAATCTTACCTTAATACAGCTTGAACAGATGTGATGCACGAACTTTTACACTATGAAAATTGCATGGAAAATTGTTTTTCATTAAAAAAATCTAAAAACTTCCCACACTTTGAAGCCGGCATGCGAATGACAAGTAGGTGGTTTTGCAACATTATAAAATTGAACGGACTACAACTAATGTTACTAGTCAATTCTTTCCTATTTACACTTGATAACATAAGTGATGATTAATTTGTAACAAGAGTAGAATCAAGTACAGTTACAAGTGAACTTCACTGAATTTAATTTACTTTACGGACCACCATTACGACTGTATTTTAGAGTTAATCAAGAAAGGAAAATGTATTTCGTTAACTATTTATATTTTTTAATGATGTCTAAAGCCAACAATATACGAAATACACACATAACAGAACGTGACAACTACTACGTAAATCACAGTTTTTTTAATTTGTATTTTATTTTTGTGTTTGATTGATTATAACCGATTAAACTTAAGGTCGATTGCAATCGAAAGAGCTAAAAATGAGTTCACCAAGTAAATATAATTCATTTATATTCTTTATGCACACTTTTTTGGCTGTAGAATAGAATCACCCATAAAATATAAGTGATTAAGTATTTAAGATCATTTTAAACAAGTTAAGTCCCTCTTAGCTGTCAAAATTGTATGAAAATAAGTAGCCGTTAGCCGTCAGACAGCTAAGTAGCGTTTCAGTATTCGGACATTAGTGATTTAAAAAACAATAAGCACGATTAATAGAAAATAGCAATAACTAAGTGTCAGATTTAAACACGTTTTTCTCTTTTCTTTTCATTAGCAAAGAAAGATAAAGCCCGTGTCCAAGGTTGTACACTTAAACATTTATACAGGTAGATAATGTACTTACTGACGACAAATACCCAACGATCAGCGTGCCTGTGTGCAAATCAACGCAGAAGCAACATTTTTTCACCATAGGCACACCCATTTTGAACTATTGTCTATTACTCATGTAAATAGAGTTGCGTCGTCGTTCGCTAATTTTAAATGAAACTAACATGTTTTAAATTTAGCAACATTTGAGACGTCCGCATCACTTCAAGGGTACGTTTATCACTGTATATTTGATATGATGCGCTGGCGGCCATGATTTTGTTTACGATAAAAATACTACGGAACATTAAGCTACTTTAGCAACTATGTTATCTTATCTGTAATCGCTATTTGTGTTTATTGAACGTATTGTAAAGGTTATATTGTGTAAATTATTTTTAATTATCATTATGTATGATTTTAAGGTATTGAATCTTCAAAATCGGTCCGCATTTGGTGCAGATACCTTGTAACACGGCTACATTTAAAAAAACATAGCCCAATTGAACTCGTCCCCCTTTTTGAAGTCTGTTGGAAATAACAACTTAATTTTGAATATCTACACGCGTAATTTAATCAGCACATTGCAACGATGATGTCACATATTCACTCCGTCGTTCAAACTACAAAGTTATTGTAATAATTGGCATATACCTTACAAGGAAAATGGCACGTGAAAATACACTGCATTAGATATCACTTATCAATTAATCAATATGATTATTGTCATTCTTCAATTCCCAACCCAACTATAGAGGGATATATATTTTTTTATTGGCCTGAATGTCGAAACAAGCTGGTTAGGGATGATAGGCACAAGCGCAATGACTGCTCATCATCATCATCATCAGCCACAAGACGTCCACTGCTGAACATGGCCTCCTTCAAAGATTTCCAGACCGACCTGTTGGAAGCGTCCTGCATCCAGCGACTTCCTGCGAACTTCATCAGAATATAAACAAAAGGAATAGAATAAAGTATTTTCAATTACAAATCTGCATGCCAATGGACTGCTTACATTAGATCAGTAGTTAAATCTCAGAATTCCAAAGGCGTCAATATCCTTCAAACCGGAACAGTGCTTACACACTGTCTATAGTGGTTAACAGCAGATATAGACAAAGCGGTGATACCTATCCAGATAGCCTTTCGCATATGAGGACAAATAAGAGGTAACCTAGTATATGTGAAGTGTACAGCCCTCATAAGTTCGCGTGATGCACAAAAAATGTATACCTAAATAATTAAAAAATGCACCCAGTCACACACCGCCCTCTTGACCCCTCACTCGGTTAAACTATATCGTGGGTATTAGGAACTACAAAGGACTTGTGGCTCTACAACACCCAGATCTGAAACAAATATTTGTTGATCAGAGACTATCCCGCCCACACACCCGCCACTGTAACTCCTGTGAACCAGGATCAACAGTGGCTCGCATTTTGTTGACACCGAGCAGTGAAGCTCGGCGAGTCTCTGGGAATGCCTAAATGTCTTTGTCCCGCAACGAAATTAATCAGATAGAAGGTTAGGGATTTGTTGATCAGTCAAATATTTTTCTCGGTGCTGGAATTGATCCTGAAGTATTTCGTTTCACAGCGTGCTACTCGTCCGGAGGCAGTCAATCTTCCTCCGGTCGCTATCGTCTCTTATTAGTAAAGCAGTTCTGGCACAGTGCTTACATTTCTAAGCGGTAGTGCCACGCTGCTGACACTTTAGTCTACGGCATGAATGGGACCAGCTCGTCCGTTATTACCACTTCTCAAAGAACCGATGTGACTTGGCAGCTTACTGTTGTGTTTCGTACGATGAGTAATATTACCGGCGGCCCAGATCTCCCTCCCCTTTCCAATCCCCATTCCTTTAAGGTCGGCAACGCATCCATAATTCTTCTAGTATTGTAGGTGTTCCTCGGCGTTGGAAATCACTTACCATCGGATGACTTCGCGCGTTTGCTGACCTCTATAAATAACGTGTTAAAATGTGTGGTGAAATTAAAGTAATACTTATATGGTGGACAATATAAGTCTTTCACTCCCCTTAGTAACATATGCGATTGCCTCGTGAAGTCATAAACAAATCATTTTCTTTTTTAACTAATAAATAACATGTCAATATTCTTGTAACATAAGACAATAATAAACAGCTGAAGCTTTTATCTTAATCCAGCATTTTTATTCTCACTCACGCACTTCGCTTAATTTATAGGAATGTGATCGATCTTATCGATAATAATAAACGACTGATTAAAATCAGCGTAAAATTTGAGGATGTCTCGATTTTAAAAAGATACGGTACTTAAAAACTCACTGTCAGGTACAACAGACCCTGTATGACCACACCTTTCCAAAACACGTTTAAGGCACTCAAATTTTTCAATTTTACTATCGTCAATTTAATAGCGTCACCATGTCACAGGCAGACACAGAGCTCAAACAGGTCAAACTTCTCAACACCCTTCCTTTTTGACGGGGTTCAATAATAGGTCGGCATGAGCTAAGCGGTTGAATCATTCATACTTAGCACCGTATCAACTAATCATTGTATGTAGATAACAGCAAACCCTGGGCATGCAGTTAATCAGTGTAGATGGGGACTCCGGCGCGACAACATTTTATTTAATATGTGTTTATCTCTGAACAACTTTTGCTGCTGCTTGAGTTTGAGTGTTGGCGCTAAGATTATCAGTGTGGTCAGCACAGTAAGTAATGTTCATCTTCTTATTTATTGTTAGCTTTTACTCGTAACCCCCAACCATTTATAGCATTTCACTTACGGAGTAGATTTCCGAAAAACCCCTTTTTTTAATAGGGCAAGTGGGTCACCTGATGGTAAGCAATCGATATGTATTTGGTTTTAGGAGTACCTACTCTTATATGTGAAATGTTTACAAACTTCAATTCAGTTGAACCCCATATTACCCTTGTATTGAGTTTCCAAATATCCTTCCTTATGCCTTATGTACATCTTAAAGAGAATTTCAGCTTTCTAGGACCAAGAGCTGGGCTTTGATGAGTCAGTATCAGAGATATACTACTAATCTTTTTCACCCAGTTTGTTCATCTTTACATCACCGTAAAATTCAAGACTGGGGGAGAACGTCTCTAGCAGCTATATGTAAAATCAAAAATAAAATATGTATCGAATTATATTCTGAAGCACAGCTGAGTACAGTCCTTTACGGTTGAGGTGGTTGAGAGGAGATGTTTCCCATCACGCCACGGTAGCTTGTCACAGCTTCAAGGGTTTTTATTGCGCTAAAATAATAGAAAAATCCAAACTACAGCAGTGTAAGAGGACCATTTCGGTTTATTATGTGTTATCTTATGATAATTGGTTTAACAATGTGATAACATTCTTTTCTATGTACGTTATGTGTACTATTTTAGCAATGACATAACTTTACACATGGCGAGATACTGTATAAATTAGTCTAGTACTAAGTAACGCAAGAGTGAAATGTAGCCATGCATCAGTTAGTTCGTCCCTATTTTATAACGTAGGCTGGAAAACAAGCAAGGGCCACCTGTGACCCACTTTTTCATTTGTCAGCCTTTGCTATTAAAAAAACCTATCATAGCCATTATACAAAGCCAGCAAAGAGGTAGGAAAATATGAACTAATTCATTCATTATCATCGATTCTCCTGCTCTTGTGGCTACTCCAAAAAAGCATAGGCACAAAATTATTTATTACTTTGCAGAAGGAGTGTGAAATGTTTTATCATTTATAAACGTTTCTTGTACAAATTTATAAATAAAACACAATAGTCACAGTATAATTGGCGGCTCTATCGCTCAGTGCAGTCCCAAACGGGCAGGTAGTCATTTTATGTTGTTATGTTACCACTGTCTCACAGAAAACCGACGTAAAGTAGCGGCTTGCTGCTGCGTTTCGTACGGTGAGTGAGATATCCGGAAGCCCAAATCCCCTCCCCTTCCCAATCCCAAATTATCCCTTTCCTTTGAGGCGGCGCGCCCATGATTCTTCTGATGGTGGGGGTACATGGGCGGTGGAGATCGCTTGCCATCGGGTGACCCACTTGCTCTTTTGCCGGCCTATGCTATAAAAAAAAACCAATGATTGTTATCTATATTCCAGCTATGTTCAGCGGCATCAGTAGTAGTGTACGGAACTCCAGCAGCACTCCAGTATTCAACGCTGCCTCCAGGGCGCCTCATCTTCTATGGATGCGCTGCGATCGTGGGCTTACTCCAGACAATCTTCGGATGTCTGCTTATACACGGCGCGTTTATGGTTAAGAATTATTTTAAGTTTTATCTATATACAGAAATAAATAAAATTGGATTGTCTGTTTGTAATATTAAAATAACCGCTTTTTACTAAGTGCATTTGGATGTATATACGGTACATATGCCAAAACAACATTTTTTTTAAATTTTTGTCTGTCTGTTTGTTTCGGCTAATCTCTACAATAGCTGGACTGATTTTAACGGGATTTTCTCTGGCAGATAGCTGATGTAATAAGGAGTAACTTAGGTTACTTTTATCTTAGAAAAAAAATATTTATAAAAAATTTGGATCTCACGAAAAAACATAAATCCAATGAACATTTTAATAATATTCGATTCATATATTTTGTTAAATACCACGCGGACGAAGCCTCGGGTAACTGCTATATATAATAATACATCTTTTGTGTCACGTACTTATAGATTACAAAATGATTAATTATTTTTCCATTAATATATACCTACTGTTCGTTGCTATCAAGGCGTGGTTCCTAGTTGGCTGGTTCATATCAACTGCGTCACTAGAAATAAATCAGATCAAAAAGGGCAGTACAAACGTCAACGCAAGAAACATACATTAATTGCGATATTGTGTCTGGCTGTTTAACTTTAATTGATTGTGTTCCGGGGTTTGATGACATTGAAGCTGGACTTTCCTTCCGGCGAGCTCAGTGGCTTCGTGCTCGTCGTGTCATTAAATGTTTCTTTTAAACACGTCGAGTTATAAACACGTAACATGAAAAGTCAGAGGTGCCACTCTTGGGGCTGGTTTCTAACCTACTACTTTCGTTGCGGCAGCCCGTATCACTCCCCGCTGCGCCATCGTTGCTGTATATATCCTAAGAAGAAATAATTTTACTAAGAACAATCGGTGGTTCAGTTGTAATGCGTACGTGGTACGAGCAGTGTGTCGTGTTGAGGTCTCGGGTTCGATCCCCAGGTCGAGTCAAAGTGATACTGGGTTTCCTATCATGAAATGCTCAGTGTGCCCAGAGAATTGTGCCCGATATAGTGACAGGCTCGCCCCCTATCATACCATGGGACGGAAGCGGTCCGGCGAAATATGTATACCAGTGTACCGGTTACACCTCTGCCTACCCCTTCGGGGCTTCGGAGTACTTATTTAAAAATATTTAATAAGTTTGCTATAACTTTCAGAAAAAACCACAGTATCTATGGCCATGGCTAATCCTCACGTGGTTGGAGTGCGTGGCGCTGATGGTGCTGAGCGTGGCGGGCACCGTGCTGCTCGGGTACAACAGGAAACTCGAGGATAATGCGGAGATCAGCAGCGTTATAGCCGTATACTTCTTCATATCCTGTGAGTACGCTTATACCCAAATTCTTTTACAAATTTTTCCTTATCTTTCAATTTGATTAATATCATTCTGGTTCGTAATTTGCATTCCCAGAGACTCGCTAAAATTCATTGGTATCGAAATATGTGAGCCATTCTCGATCCTGGCATTTAGGTGCTACAAATGCGGATGGACGAGATAGTCTTTCTTTATCCAAAACATTGGAAATCAATATAAACCGATAAGAAACGAAACACTTAGAGTCGATATGATTTGTGATTCCGGAAATAAATGGACAAAACTTATAATAAAAAGAGGATAACAGTTACTCATTTGAACACTACTTGCTTTTTATGAGCTAGATAATAATCTAGCTAAGTATTAAAAATCACTCTTCTGATAACGCATAAAAGGGACCGCTTAGCAGAGAAAGTATCATCATATCAGATAGCCTTACCGCTAAAATCTCCGCCTTAATTAGAAAAACATCGGTAATTTCTAAATGGCTGAACAGATGGCTTTTTCTCTATCTCCCTCTTTATGTCTCTCTCTCTCTTTCTGTCTATCTCTGTCTCTATCGATCTCTCTATATCTCTCTCTTTGTGTGTGTGTGTGTCAATATGCGTGTATCTGTCAGCCGAGATAAATGCGTTTTTTTATTTGAAAGCTCATCTAATCGAGATGGTTATTAGCTAATGAAAAATCTTCAGCTTTTTAGAAATTATAGATGGTTTTTTTATTGACTACAGGTGTGTAATACTAATAGCCTGATATCGTTTCCAGTAATCATGTTCTACTTCATATCGGTGGTGTACAGCCGACGCCAGCAGATGGTACACGACGACTACAAGTACTTGTCCAAACGCATCACCCATCGCAGCAAAAGCTACTACTACTAGTTTGTAAGGTCACAGGAAGATGATCTCATTATATTAGACATGCCTATTTGTACTATTTATTATGGAAATATAGATGTAGTTACATTTTTACGCTGCTTTTGTATTTGTCTTTTCTATAAGTCATAAAAAAACTGAGGCAGATAATGAGTTTTATTCGAAACTCGCTCCTGCTCGCGGTGCCACCCGCCTGACTATCTTTTCCTGGCATTAAAAATCCAAACTTTCTCATTTATAATATTAGCTATATACCAAGATAGACTCCGGTTAAAAAAAATATCTATACACAGTTGATACTTGGATTAAAATCCATGATTACGATTAATATCCTTCTACGTTTTATTTACAAATAAGATTAAGACATCGTTTATCGATCCCGAAAATAAATAAATCAAAAGGAAAGTTTGATCTTCACCCCACTATTTAGATTAAAATACTCTATTAATTTCAACCTTAAATATCATACCTAAATACCGAGTTTTTAGTACTTACCGAGTACTTATCCCTTAAAGAGATAGTAGTATGATTGTGGTATAGTTTGTCAGTATGTTACGCTTACCTGGAAATAAATAATTAAGCCTCGTGTGGGAGGCGCAAAACAATGAGTCGGCGCGTGCGCACATCTCTAGCGGAAAATTGTGCCACACCATACATCAAGAACGGTGTAAAGCATTTTTTTCAAGTTACGTTAATTTTGAATAACGTACAAGATTGCTTCAGGACCGACAAATCTCCTTTCCACCAATGCAAACCTTTCCTTGAGGATTAACAATACTTATGAGGTGGTGTTCACTTCTGAATTGTTCTTTTGCCTATTTTCTTATTTTATTCGCTAGGTGGATTCAAGCATTCGAAAGTAAGCGATAACCGCCACCTATTCTGTAAGTCCAGGGAGCAGCCAAGCCGCTGCCTACGATATTGATACTTTCTTTTATAAGACAGAAGTTTGATAAATAAATATACCCAACAGTCACACATAGGAACAACAAGCGACTTGCGGTCCCAAAAAACTCAGACCCGAAAAATAATTGTGAAACACACACACTTTGTTTCGGTGCGGTAACCGAGCCCACAGGCTTTAGCTTTACAGCCGAATCACCCACTGCACCACAGAGGCTATTAAATAGTGTATAATCCACCAATCTAAAGGGTTATTTAATTATAATATAGTTTAATCAGATGTTTCAAAACTATGTTTGAAAAAATCTTTAACAAATTTCTTTCTTGCGGTCTTTCCGAACCGTTACGACTTGGGAACCTTCAAGAAGAGAGCATATTCTTTCCTTAAAGGCCGGCAACGCATTTGCAAGCCCTCCGGTGTTGCAGATGTTCATGGGCGGCGGTGATCACTTCCCATTAGGTGAGCCTCCTGCCCGTTTGCTAGCTTTTTTTCCATAAAAAAAATACAGATGTATGATGTATGCACAATGAAGTCCTAGGTTCAATTCCCAAGCCGGGCAATCACTTTTAGAGCTTTGAGTTTTTGATTTGAAAAACACACACGAATTGTGCGGTATTGGAATTTGTGTGGGGCATGGCGATACGCTCGACCCTTATCACATCATAGGTGAAGATAAACTCAGTAAAAAATGAGTACTCTTGTTGTACCTCTGCCTAGCCTTTCGGGGATAAGGATATTATGACATATTTAAGTGATACTTGGCCTTTATCTGCATAAAATCTTGGATACAAACATTTCTTGTTCACTTTTCCGCCGATCGAAAACAAATTCCGGCACGAATCCGAATAGAAAGAACATGCATCGTAACATTCAAATATGTAAATAGTGGCAATGATAGCTTGCGATATAAAACACACTCGGTATCAGGGAAAATACGTGCAGTACGTTATAAGAGGGCTGGTGAGTAAGATTTCTTTTTCGTGTCGAGTTGATAGGTTTTTTTGCTGAGTCACGCAATACTGATAGCTCGACGCTAGTCGGCTGTTTTCAGCTTCACCGGACTTATGGGTGAGCGCTTTAGGCGCTATCAACCCTTGTATTTAAGCGACCTCGTTGAGGGCACCGCCTGTAGGGTATAAACCTCGACTCAGAACAGTCGCTGGAAGCAGAGACAGACAGAGCAGAGGATTTTTAAAAACTACTAATCATCATCGGCTCGATTTCCATCGCCGTGTACCAGTAAGTACTTCTCTGTTGGTTTGAAAGACATTAAAGCCAGTGAAATCACTGGATACTATGATGCTTAAAATAATATGTTTCGGGATGATGTACCATAGAGTACATTCTAATTGAAAGTTTTTGGTGGAGTTGCTGCTGCTGCTGCTATTTGTGATCAGGCGTGGTGCTTACCATTAGACGAGCAAACTTCCCGTCTAGTCATTTAATTAAATAAAATACCATAACTGGATATGGCAGCTTTCGAAGCAAATTAGGGACTTAGAGACAATTTAAGGACTAGTCTAAAGAGCAAAAAATACAACTAATCATATTTCTTCCTCAATCAGGAATCAAAGCTACATAATTCTGCCTTCCAGCCAAAACGGTAAAAAAATACTTACACAATTTTACATCGTAGCGGCACAATTTTAGTTTTCACCGTGTAAAAACAATGGTAAAGTTATGATCATAAATGCGTTGACGCCGAACTTTATAAACGTGACCGTCGGTTACCATCATGCAGTGAGTGCGCGACCATGTGAATACCAGCAACATTATGGTAAGTGTTTTTGTCTGTCCGTTTGGCGTTCCTGCCTAGTGCCTTGCTTTACATCTGGCTTCTCCAGTTGTAAATGTCCTTACACTTGAGGTTAATACCTCCTCAATTCATTATTTTGTCTCCTGCTTTGCTATGGAGGGAATTGGACAATTAATATTTCCAACTCCTCCCTAACCTTCTATCTGATTAATTTCGTTGCGAGACAAATACATTTAGGCATCCCAGAGACTCGCCGAGCTTCACTGCTCAGTGTCAACAAAAATGCCTGCCACTGTTGATCCTGGTGCACAGGAGTTACAGTGGTGGATGTGTGGGCGGGATAGTCTCTGGCTAGTGCCAGGGTCCGCTTTCTTACTAAGTCACCTCCACTTCACCCAATCTTGAACAGGCTACATTGTAACACCGTTATCTCATATGTCTCCATTAAGACAATCTATGTATCTATATATATAGATCAAGTTAATAATAATACTAGCCCTGTATTATACACTTCCCAATGCAGGGCACGGGCCCCGTCTACTAAATGAGAGGGGTTAGGCCTTACTCCATGCTGGCTTATTGCCGGTTGGCAGACTTCACATACCTTGGAAATGAGTGTGGAGAAGTTCTCAAGTATGTAGGTTTCCTTACGATGATTCCTTCACAGTTAAAGCAAGCGATACTTAACAATTGATATACACATAACTTATAAAAGTCAGGGGTGCATGCTCCTGGTTTCGAACCTGTGACTTGCATCTCGACAGTCCGTACCGCTGAGCTATAGCTCAATTAGCCATCAAGCCATTGCTCAATAAGCCATCAGGCCATCGCACAATTAGCCATCAAGCCAAGCAAGATTTTTAGACCGTTCCAGGATCGTCTGCTATGATCTGCCAGAAACATTTGTGTCGTTACTGATGTTAGAGCCATGCTGTAGACATTCTACAGCATGAATGCGCCACTGTCTCACAGAAAACCGAGGAAGTAGCGGATTACTGCTGCGTTTTGAACGTGTGAGATATCCGGAGGCCAATTATCCCTTTTCTTTAAAGTCGGCAACGCGCCGATGATACTTCTTATATTGTGGGCGTGAATGGGTGGTGGATATCACTTACCATCAGGTGACCCACTTGCTCGTTTTCCGGCATCTGCTATAAAATCCAAACGTATCCTATGTTTTCCTCAAAACGTTATTAAGTGCGTGAGTAATAGTGTTTTTATAACAAACAAGTGCGTGAACATAACAATTTTTTGAAGTTGAATAACAAAAAGAGGAAAATCACTTTTTCCTTAAAATCTTTAACATGTGAATAAAAAACTACAAGTGAGTAGTTGCTATGCGGAATCATGCAAATACTACGGGGTTGCGAATACTACTGTAACATCACGAGACTTATCGATGACGACTCGCCAAAACAGTGTTACGTAATGTTGTAAGCACTGAGTTTGATCTAGGTGGGTGTAGAAATGTCTGTGCAAAAAAAATAGTGTTTTGCCCGCTGCTCCGCCCGCGTGAAATTCTATTTTCGGGATAATTAAGAAAGACATGTCTCATAATTTTTAATAACCATTATGTATTTAATATTGTATTAAATTTCACTGCCGTATTCCATTCCATAAAAGTTTCATTCAAAATTCAACCTCTCCCTTCTACCCCTTATAGCGTAAGTTTTCAGAATATTTTTTAACAGGCTCCTACATTACAAAACTATCATCTGACCCAATTTAATGTTCCGAGCTTTAGTAGTTTGTGAGATTTCGTGGTTAATAAGGCAGTGAGTAAGTAAGAGAGTTATTTCGGTTGCATAATATTATTATTAAATGATTATTATTGATTGGAATATCCATAGATGGGTTAGTGAGTATATGAATTAATATATTGTATTTACGGTTCAAAAAACGTCTATTATGTTATTTTTCCAATGACTCTCCACACCCACTTCTTCTGGACAGTGACTTCCAGTCGTGACGTGCTGCAAGCATTTCTAGAATACTGTAGAAGCTACCGCGGTGGTTAACAATTACATAGTCTAGTATTTGAATTAAGTCTTTAATGTAATTTATATCTTTTGATTGACATGAGCATTTTAATAATTTGCAATGATCATGTGACAATTACATCATTTAAGGTCATTAGGTTATGTTATGTTTGTTAGTCCCAAAACCTTTTAAACACATAGAATAATAAAGAAAGGAAAGATTATTTTGCTCTGTAGTAGGAGAATATAGGCTAGTCACATAATAATATTTTCACCAAAAATATTGAACTTATTACGTGGTTTCTTACCTAAGCTCACTAAAAAGTAATTGGATTCAAAGAATTATACAATTTTCATTAAGTATACGCTAAAATAAAAACACCTTAGACCTTTGTCAGTATACCTACGCCTCACATGTCGCCACAACATAGCTCAACTTTATAACCGATTTATACGTCATATTCTCACGAGCGGTAGTCGGTACTCTGTACAGCGTCTTACTCCGTTACACACACTTTCACTAGCCTACATCAATACGGCCTCGGTTCTCGATTCAATTTTGTCTGATCAACAAAAGGTGTTTGGATTTACGCATCAATTCGATTGACACTATGTTCAGACATTTTAAATCGCATGCGATTTACCAGTTGATCAACTGTAATCGAACCATGTGAACCCGCTATAAGGAAAATAATATTTTTTATTCAATTAATTGTTTACGTAAAACAATGAGAGTGTTTAGTGCATCGGAACTGAATCCAAGAAATCTCAGTCCGAAGTAGTCGTAATAATTGTATGAAAGGTTGCGCACTAGATTGTTTTTCTTCAATCTGCTTATCACACTCGCCGTTGGGTCGGGGCCACATGCTTTTTAACACATATTACAGAAATATTCGTCTTGTACTTTTTGCGATAGGCCGCCTGAATGACGTTAGCAGTCGCACTCTGTTGGCGCTTTGTGCACTAGATTCGAATTAAAAAAAAGGAAAAATAAAACCGCCGCTGTTCCTTTTTCGTTTTTCTAGTGATACTCCAGTCATTTTAGTAGGTTCACCTCGGAATTCGAGATACCCGACTGTAACTCTGTAAATACTTGTGTATTGACACCCTAAAAGTTGTCTCAAAACCTACATATGGTAGGGTGTGCGCAACTATAAAATTTCAAGGTCAAAGGTCACAAAAATCGCTATTTTTGTAAATATCTCATTTCCTATGGGTTTCTTGCTATTAATATCCATTATCAATATTGTAGAATACAAAATTTTCTACAAATTTTGTTTAAACTTTTTTTCATACGGTGAACCGTTTTCGAGATAGAGGGCGGAGAGCGCGCGGTAATGCTGGTGGGAGGATACTTGTATCCGACCGGATAGCGACCACCGTACACTGGTGCTAAAACCTGCCATAGTGGCCCACCTTGTGTGGGTCGCGTTCCAGGGTCAGCCAGTGTATATCCGGTTCTCCCCAGGGGGCTTGCCCCCTGATCCTAACCCTTTTCCCATCCCTGTTTCCTTCCCCTCCCCCTTGGCCCTTTGGCAGGCCGGCATAATCTTGCCGACCTACGATGGACAAATTGTTTATCGTTGGTCGACACTATTCTTGGATTGCGCTACACTTACCATCAGGGGTAGCGTAGTCACTCTGCCGAGCCAGGATAAAAAAAAAAAAAAAAAAAATCTACAATATTGATAATAGATACAAATAGCAAAAAACCCATAGGAAATGAGATATTTACGAAATAAGCGATTTTTGTGACCTTTGACCTTGAAATTTAATAGTTGCGCACACCCTACCATATGTAGGTTTTGAGACAACTTTTAGGGTGTCAATACACAAGTATTTACAGAGTTACAGCCGGGTATCTCGAATTCCGAGATTCTTACCTAATTTAAGCTAAAATGACTGGACTATGAACATTTTAACGTTTTAATGTGGAACAAACTAATATATATAATGCAAATGTTCCCCTTTCCTCAGCAAGTACATAAAACAATAAACTAAGTCTTAAGCATAAGGATATTTACAAGTAGAGAAGCCAGGTGTAAAAGCACCATTGATGTTACATAACCAAAAGATATCATGCAGACTGTTAAACTTGGTACGAATAACATGTACTGAAAAAGGAAGGATAGGTCGAAGTTTATCAAATGAAACTGCAGCTCCCTAACTATATTTCCGTCTTATGGTGTGTGACCTATCAATAATATATAGTATCGGGAATAATACCCAGAACCATCAAGTGCATAACCCGTATTAACCTGAAAGAAGCGATAAACATCATGTCAAAATTGAAATGCAAAATCAACTCACACCTACATAATTACAAAATAAATTTATTTAAACTGAACAAATATGTGTATAAAAGACAAAACGTTAAGAATATATTAAAGTGTTACGAAATAATTACATGCATAAAGTATGAAAGGCGAAGGAAAGTGGTACACGTCCGAACAAACGTTCTTGTCAAACATCCTACATTGTTCATGTAATATTTGTCCATTACACACACAACTTTGATTTGGTTAATCAATGCCATTACGTTTTGAGCCATGGTGACTAATATATGTTACTCTCGATTGTCTTTTACTAAA
The DNA here is from genome assembly GCA_949126905.1 of Amorpha juglandis. NCBI lineage: Eukaryota > Metazoa > Arthropoda > Insecta > Lepidoptera > Sphingidae > Amorpha > Amorpha juglandis. Next base: position 387,774 of record OX421380.1, read on the forward strand.
AAAATAAATAATAACTGTATTCTTTTTTTTTTTTATTAGCCAGATATATCCCACTGCAGGGCAAAGGCCTCCCTATCCTTCTTCCATTCATCCCTATCAAGTGCTTTTTTTTTACTTACTGTATTCTATGGGTTGTTATTTGTGTAGACCTTAGGAGCAGCCTGTCGCTTTTCTGTGAGACAATACAACAGCCGGTCCATTTATGCTGTGAACAAAATCGTCTACAGCGTATCTCTACCACTTAAAAGAAATTTAATTTATCATCACTAAAAATCAATGATCAAAATGTTTATTAAACTCATAACATGTAATACATTCATACCTTGGATTCCATTAATAAAACTACCACCAGTTCGGAAGGTTGTTTCACTAGAGTAAAACGGGCAAGAAACTCTAACGTTGCTATTTTTAATACGAATTTATAATAGAGGCTTTACATTATTGGAACGAAGTTCCTTACGGCAGGCTTGGAGGGGATAGGGATTTCGCTGCGTGACCGAACTGAAAAAAATGTGATAGTAAAACCGTAAGAAAAATGCGTGGAAAAAATGCGTGGAAAAAATGCGTGGAATAAAACCGTTAAATGAGACGTGCGCAGGCGCGACAGTCGCATAACCAGTTTGATATCTAACACACAAAGTTAAAGTCGAAATTCCGTTAATAAAACAGATGGGTTTGAAACTTATGACATTTGGAAATGTAGACGCGGTTTGAAATTTGAATTTGAATTTTTGATTATAGAACACGGCCGTCCACCGTTTAGTAGCCAGTCTAAGTCTAAATTAATAAGTTTTTATTTATCTATACTAATATTATAAAGCTGTAGAGTTTGATTGTTTGTTTGTTTGTTTGAACGCGCTAATCTCAGGAACTACTGGTTCGAATTGAAAAATTATTTTTGTGTTCGATAGTACATTTATCGAGGAAGGCTTTAGGCTATATAACATTACGCTGCGACCATTAGAAGCGAAGCATCAGTGAAAAATGTTGCAAAAACGGGGAAAATTATTCATATTTGAAGGCTTCCGTTGCTAAGCTACCCAAATAATATTATTTGAAGGCTTTCGTTGCTAAGCTACCCAAATCTATACTAATATTATAAAGCTGTAGAATTTGATTGTTTGTTAATTTGTTTGAACGCGCTAATCTCAGGAACTACTGGTTCGAATTGAAAAATTATTTTTGTGTTGGATAGTTCATTTATCGAGGAAGGCCTTAGGCTATATAACATTACGCTGCGACCATTAGGAGCGAAGCATCAGTGAAAAATGTGGCATAAACGAGGAAAATTATTCATATTTAAAGGATTCTGTTGCGTACGCTGCGTACACGGTTCAAGCTACCCAAAAAATATGTATGAAAGAATTATTCCTATTCTTTTTATTTTTTAGTATTTTCCAACCCTGTATTATATACGTCTCACTGCTGGGCACGGGCCTCCTCTACTAAATGTGAGGGGTTAGGCCTTAGTCCACCACGCTGGCCTTATGCGGGTTGGCAGACTTCACATACCTTTGAAAATCTTATCGAGTTCTCAGGTATGCAGGTTTCCTCACGATGTTTCCTTCAACGTTAAAGCAAGCGATAATTAACAATTAATATACACGTAACTTAGAAAAGTCAGTGGTGTATGCTCTTGGGGCTGGTCTCGAACCTGCGACTTTCGTCTCGACAGTCCATACCACTCCCCGCTGAGCTATCGCTGCTATTTCTATTTTAATGATCTAAAAAAATGTCCGCAATAGTATATGTCTATATTTTAATATCGACTCACTATAACCCTTTCTATAGTAATCAAATTTGGTTGGAATTAATGCATCAATCAATCGCAAATTCTTACTCCTGCCGGACCATTAAGCTGTGGAATAGTTTGCCGGCACACGTGTTCCTTCCTTCCTATAATATGGGGTCCTTTAAACGGAGTGTGAACAAGCAGTTAGGCAGGCCGGCATGATCGTGCCGACCAACGATAGACACACTGTTTGTCTTTGGTCGACACTATTCCTGGATTGCGTTACACTTACCATCAGGTGTGGCGTAGTCATTTTGCCGAGCCAGGATAAAAAAAAAAACAAAAAAAAAATTCGTTGCCAATTATTTGCCAAAGAGCTTTGAAGTGATAACTTCTTATGGGAGGGTGAACCGAAACGTTCCGTAACGCGAGCGGCCCATCAACCAGCCATCGTTAGCTGAGCTCTATGGAACTTCGATAATTTCGAAGTCCCAGGTGGCGTCACACAGTGACCAGTCGGGTTGGACAGGACTTTGACCGGACTTTCACAGGACTTTGACCGGACTTTGACAGGACTTTGATCGGACTTTGACAAGGCTTTGACCGTACTTTGATCGGACTTTGACAAGGCTTTGAACGGACTTTGACAAAAATTTGACTGGACTTTGACTGAACTTTGACCGGGCTTTGACAGAACTTTGACAGGACTTTGACCAGACTTTGACCAGACTTTGACCAGACTTTGACCAGACTTTGACCAGACTTTGACCAGACTTTGACCAGACTTTGACCAGACTTTGACCAGACTTTGACCAGACTTTGACCAGACTTTGACCAGACTTTGACCAGACTTTGACCAGACTTTGACCAGACTTTGACCGGACTTTGACTGAACTTTGTCAGGACTAGAGCGAAGTGCAGAACAATCAAATGAAGTGATAACTTCTTATGGGAGGTAAACCGCTTCGTAACGTAACGCGTTATGCGGTGTGTGTGTGTGTGTGTGTGTGTGTGTAGTTTACACATCTCGCGGAGTTTATTTCCATCACATGATGTGTTGGGGGCAAGCCTATTTCCATACTCGGGCACAATTCCAGTCTCCGGGGTTTTTTTATAGCATAGGCCGGCAAACGAGCAAGTGGGTCACCTGATGGTAAGTGATCTCCACCGCCCATATACGCCATGGGCGTGTTGCCAACCTTAAAGGAAAGGTATAATTAGGGATTGGGAAGGGAGGACTTGGGCTTCCGGATATCTCACTCACCGTACGAAACGCAGCAGCAAGCCGCTATTTTATGTCGGTTTTATGTGAGACAGTGGTAACGACCCGGTCGAGCCAGCCCATTCATGCTGTAGACAAAACTGTCTACAGCGTGGTTCTACCACTCAAACTTTTAATTTGTATTTTATGATAGAAAACCCTAACATAACTTTTAACCGTTTTGGGGATCGAACCCGAGCCCTCAGCACAGCAGTCATACCGTGTTAAGTAGATGCAGTTATGGCATGTAAATAAATAAAATAAAATAACACAATCGCGACGACTGTGCTGTTATCTGTTGAGAGGTTTTATTTTTTTACATTTGTTATCAGACCTTAACCAAATTTATATGGGACCATATCGTAGCTAAACTCTATAAAAGTTATTTACAAACACAATAATTCCATAATTAACGGAGAAATCGTTGTACATACATAAAAAAGAAAAAAATGCGCTATATTGAGATCCTCCTCCTATTTTGTAAGTCGGTTAATAAAATAACGGTTATTCTAGCTTTCAAATATAATGTTTTTATTCCATTGTTAAATACTCTATCCTACTAATATTATAAACGCGAAAATTTGTAAGTATGGATGGATGTATGTTTGTTACTCTTTCACGTAAAAACTACTGAATGGATTATAATGAAACTTTACAATAATATAGCTTATACATCAGAATAGGACACAGGCTACTTTTTATCCCGGAGGCAGATCACGCGGGCGGAGCCGCGAGCAAAAGCTAGTAAGTACATAAGTTGATAAAAAATGCTATACAATAGCTTTACCGCGGCAGTCTCCGAGTGCTACACGTCTTTTTTTTATTTCTATTTTTCTATTCTATTTCTATGTAATTTTATGTTGTCAAACAAAAATAAAGAGACATATTTTGTTATTTTAGTTGATAATTTGTATTTTTTACAATTTGTGTCGATTCTACATTAGCCGAAGGAACTTCGTTCCTACCTGGTGTCCCACGACACACACCAATTTTTTAATTGTAAATTGAGCAGCTCAGTTTATGTCATTAAACATTCTGTTAATTGTAATCATAATTTTGCTACTTGATATTTTATAAATATTGTAAATAACGGTGATTTTATTTATGGATATGTTACCTTAATTCCGTGTTCCTTAAAACAATAATGTAAGCCGGTATCGGGTAACCAATCTCGAATATAATGTTCCACTTCATGCGTGTGCGTGTCTGTTTAAATGAATGGTACTTTAACGTTCATAAGAATTGACCATGCGTATTGTATTTGCTATCCAAGTATCTACCAGTACTAGGCTCTTCAATCAATAAGCGAATATTTCTCCACATTGAAGAACAATGGGGAGATTAAAAGCTATTTTACCATGATGATGGCAGTGCATTTAGAAATGCGCGGACATCCGTAACTCCGCACTCCACACTCCACACTCCGGTTACGCGCTGCGCCCGCGCCACACGACTCGACTATTGCATAATGGAGAGCGGCTCACTTTCCCCCTAAACAGTAAGTCACTGACCGCGGCAGAGCTGTCTCATGTTCGCCCCTTGCGCCTTTGGCCCCTTGATCGTATGATAATTTTAAGTGTAAGCACTGTTGTGTTTCGGTGAAAATATTTAAGCCAATGAAATTACTGGGTAGTATGAAATTTAGCAACTTATGTGTCGGGATGACGAACGCCAGTGCCATTCAGTGCTTTGTCAAAGTTCCGCGTGTCTGTTTATGGGCAGGCGTGGTGGTCACCATCAGGCGGGCAACCTGTTCGTTTCGTCATTCAAGCTAATAAATAATTATTTATTTCAGTGTAAAATAAAAAAATATTGTGGAATATTTTGTAAATTAATAGTGAAAACGCCACGATACAAGCACACAAAATATTATAAATTAGCATTGTATTCGATTTTCATTTCATTTTGATGAAGTAAGCAATGTTGTCGCTAAGAAATCCGAGATTGCTTTAATCCCGCTGCTCGCCCGCTTAGCCACGAAGGTTCATGATGTAGAATAAGTGCCAAGGTTAATGACATTTATCGTAATATCACTATGTAACCGTGGTATTAGCTTACACTTATAACACCTAACATAATTATTTATATCTATTCTCTTATTATATTTATTATTTATCTTCGTCTAATATATAAAAATCAATTTCTGTTCGTTAGTCTCGCAAAAACTACTAAACGGTTGGACCGATTTCCATGATTTTTTTCGTGTGAGTGAATCACGAGATGGTTTAAATTTACAATTGGACCCGGTAGGTGGCGCTGCAAAATGTTTCATTATATGTTACGGGTTACATTCAGGACAGTTAGTACAAAATAACCATTTCGCAAAACAAAATATATTCGCCCAAAAATACTTACCAAAAAAAAATTTAGGAAACTTCATGAAACATTTTAATTTATAGTACAAATATAAATCAAGGGTCGAGAACACGGGACGAACGGAGTACCTCTCTAATACAATTCACGATCAACTGTATGTTATCAGGTGTCATCTCCAATCATCTCTAAAAGCTTGTCATTGCCGATGAGAGCCGACACTAATGGCCTTTATTATGCCATCAAAGTGTATGCAAAAATGTTACCAGTGAATGTAAAATAAAAGTGTAAGCAGAAACACATTTGTCATACCTACTTATCAACATATATATAGTGCTATGAAATTATACGTTTCGGTAATCTTCGTTTTTTTACGCATTATTACGAATATATAACCAAAGTCTAATCTTACAAGTCTTACTCCTTCAAACTGAAACACAACTGTAAGCACTTTGGAGCCAGTGAAATTACTGGGCATTATGAGTATTAATATCTTATGTCTCGGGGTGACGAGCGCAGTTCAGCGCCATGCAGTGCTTTGTAATTCAAAGTTCTGTGTGGTGTTGCTTCTGTTTATGGGCAAGCGTGGCATATACCATCAGGCCAGCGCCTTGCTCGATTTGTCATTCAATCTAAAAAAAATATGTGTGAAATTCGTTTATCGAAAATCAAAATTTCATAAACAATATGTGCTGCCCGGTCTTGGGTTTGAACCTAGGCCCACGCGGTTTCTCAGCCTAAGTATACTGTCACTAGGCCAATGAAGCGACGCGGAGGTATCGTAATAAAATTACTTGGCCTTACCTCAGCGATTTAATAACATCCTGTGATCTGATTTACTTATTCAAATTTATTCTGTAAATTGGATCATAAATATCACTTTTACATACTTATTGCCTGCATTTGTTCTCATGAGAATTGCTAACTTTTATCACATCAGATACTTACCATTTACAAAACCTTTCTAAACTGTGGGAACAACACGGTAAAGATCTTAGGAAATACGTAGACGCTCAATAAAATATAACTTAGATAGAACATTTATACAGGCCGGCATGATTCTGGTGACTACCGAACTCATTGTTTTTCGGTGGTCGCTAGTCTTTTGGACTGTATTATGCTTACCATTAGGTATAGTGCAGTCAACCAACCATTTAAATTATTACTTACTACCTATCACGATTTAAAAGATAGATCCTATTAAAATATCCGCCTACAAGATGGACAGACGACCTGATAAAGGTCGCAGGAAGTCGCTGGATGCAGGCCGCTTCTAACAGGTCGGTCTGGAAATCTTTGGGGGAGGCCTATGTTCAGCAGTGGACGTCCTGTGGCTGATGATGATGAAAGGTGAAACAGACAAACAGATAAGTTCATTGACGTTAGTAAAAAAAACAGTTGACAGCCCCCGTAGTACCCGCCTATGAAACGAGAGACCGTAGGTTCGATTCCCGCACCGATATAAATGTTTGTGTGATCCACAAGTGTTGGTTATGGGACCGCAAGTCCCTCGTACGCCCTGATACCCACGACACAGGTTTAACCTAGTGTGGGGTCAGGATTATGAGTGGCTGCTGGGTATATTTATTATTTATTTTGGGCTAAGATATAACAAATCTCACATAACAATTTTATGAATTAACCATCAACCCGCAAAATCATTCGATAATGAATTTATTTTTATTGATCGTGTAAATTCCCCCTTACATTAAATACCAAATACGCGGCGACTTCACACCACCATTCTCCCTTTCGTTTCGCAACATTGAGTGAAAGAGGCAACCATATTTAAGAGTTCGGCTCTTGACCTGACCCTTAGCCCTCGGTACAAGGCTTTGCTTTCTCGGAAACCAGTAATGCTATATTGTTTCACGGGAGCAAATGCAAGCATTAGAAGTACCGATCAATGAAAGAAAGTGTCTTGTGGCTATAACAAAATGGTGAAAGCATGGTTTATACGAATTATGGAACATAAAACTATCTTATGTCCTCACATTTAAAACAGTTGTTGGTTACTTCACCTCGTAGATCATGCAAGATGGTATCAGTACTGGTTTGTGGTTTCTTTATGAGGTATGTCTCAGACACATCAGTTACCATCACTCTCAAAAGCGTGGATATCATAATGTGCAATAAAGATATCTGTAGTTGCAAAATTTTTGTTGCAATTTTTTTATCTGGGCACAGCAGAGTGACTGCACTACATCAGACAGGGAGCGGAGTGCAGTCCAAAAATACCCGCAACCACCAACAAACAATGACTTTTTTAATGGTCACCGGAATCATGCCGGCCTGTATAAACGCTTTTTCAAACTCTGAAGAGGGAAGAAGCAAATCGAGGGGCCTGCGACAGTACAGGCGGATGACCGATGCAGACACCGGCATACAAGGATATATGCCCGCCCCTTTACCCGCCACTCAACCACCAAGTCATGTCGCAAGCCCCTCGAGAAGACCGGATATACACTGTCTGATCCTGTTACGCGGTCCTATGGCATCCATCTATGGCAGGTTTAAATACTATGTGTACGGTGGTTGCTATCCGGGAGGCTATGAATATCCTACCACCAGCTACATTTAGATATATAATGTATTAATATAAATAAATTAACATGAATATAGGTAATGACGCTCGCTGGCGAAAGCGAAAGCACATAACTAAACGTATTACTAGTTATTTCAGAGAATAATTAATAACACAGAGCACACATCATTATATTTACAATAATCAATCTACACATAATTTCTGTAACGTATTAGCGGGGAGTGGAACTACCGAGACAGAGGTCATGAATTAAAACCCAGCCCCAGGGCACTCATCTCTAACGTTTTAATGTTACGTGTTAATTATCATTCGCTTTATTACTTTACCGTGATGGAAAATATCGTGAGGTAACCTGCATATCTTAGATTTGACAATAAACATATCCATGGTATGTGAATTCTGTCAACACGCAGTAGATAAGCGCGAACTAATAATCCTAAGCCGTCGTCTCATTACTAGAGTTAATTAATAATATATCAGTACAGTAAACTTATGTAATGAGATAATATGAGAATTAATATTTTTAGATAGCAATATGCATATTGCTCATCCTGGCAACAAATGCCGAAGTGCTAGAAAGCTCTAAAGATCCACAACAGACACAAAACGTAACAACACTCTACCCTGTGTCAAACAAAACTGACCTTTACACCAGAACCAACTGCATAAATGAAAGCGAATCTCATTCCGTTAAAAAGAAAAGCAAAACTGATGCGACCACTTGGAAATTAGAGGCTGCATTTGGCGAGACTAATTTAGACAAAGAAAAGGATGGAAATACTACGAAAGCTGGAGAAGAAGCGAGAGAGATTAAGAATGATAGTAAAAATTTCAAACCGAGCCAGCCCTTGGGCAATTTCGTTGACGAAGAAGCATTATCGCCGCCGGCTACAGAGTCTTATGAACCATTCACGCCAGTGTTTAAACAGCCGGATTCAAGTTTTGCGAGGTAATTAGTTGTTATGTCTTGTTGTAATTAAAAGATGAGCACATTACCAGTCGTGGATTTAAATACTGCAATTTGTGTACAGGCATCGGGTGAGTTTTAGAGTTGTAGATCTTAGTCCTTCATAGTTTCTGTTCCTAACTACATAATAGGGAATCGTAAAATGAGATCAAAATATTTGTATGTTTATTTATTTCGTTAGTTCTAGTTTCGGTTTTATTTACCATAATTAATGTAGTGCTTATGAAGAAGTTATCTTCCGATGATTATTTCTGTTCATTACAAACGGCCACGTAGGTTTAATATGGTGTTGATATTTATGAAAGCGTCATTGACACCAGTGTTCGACGCGACCATCGGAAGTCTGCGCACAGAAATTACATCAGCAAACTTAACATGAAAATACGCTTTGTATGATTAATTTATCAGTTTATCTAATTGTTTAATAATTTATCATCTTTCCAGTATTCCAAAGAAACATTATTACGTAACATATGAACATGCACCAAAAGAAATTCAGCCAGAAACACCCCTGAGCTACACAAAGTTTCCTTATAAATTCGAGAAAGCCAACTACCACCACCAGGCACAGCCACCAGATATTTTAGAATCTAAACCCACGGCAGAAATACCGGTAAGAGTGCCTGGAATTTATAAAAATATTTACAGTCACAGATTCTCTGAGCCAAACACGAATCCTGGATTATATAAATTTCCTGAAGCTCATGGAACGGCTGACGTCCACGAATATCCAATGAGAGTAAATGAAAACACGAATGTTTATGGATTCCCTCAAAGCCATGGTAGCGCTGAGGTCCACGGATACCCTGAAGTCCACGGAAGCTCAGAAGTACATGGATTATCTGGACCCTCTGGAAAACCTGGGTCATACGGTGCACCTCCTACTTTTGGATTGCCTGCAGGAGGACTCTACAAGCTGCCTTATCCATTTAAAGAAGAACCAGTAGTTGTAAACGCTGGAGAATATGGTTGGGAACATAATGAAGAAGTAGTGCAGACTCATGTTAAGGAGAGGTATGTTTTCTGCTGTATTTCCCTATCTATACTAATATTATAAAGAGGTAAATTAACATTTTTAAGACTTTGTGACTTAGTTTGTATAGGCATTTCCCTCTAGTTCAACTGATTAGTTCAGTCGTTTAGAATTAAATCTCTGGAACTATTGACATGAAAATTCATTCACAAATAGTGCTACATTGTCCCTGATTGTTAAATTTAATTACGATAAAATAGCGTTTTCTAAAATGGCAATGGCTTTAAAGTTTAAAAAATTAAATATGCAGACATTCTAAGGTCGGAGCCGCAATAAAAAGTTTGTGCTTAATATAAACCGACGCAAAGAAGTACCATCTAGTGTTAAGATACAATTCTGAAGATAGCCGCAAAGGCAACCTAGAGTAACTAATCACAAGTGACATCACTAGTATAATTTTGTGTGGAATTAATCTGACAACTCTATTATCTGCGAACGCACCACCAATGCTTGTCGCTGTCGTTGTTTTCGGAAGCATTCCTTAACATCAACAGATGGTTCTTTGACAAGACTATAAAAAATAGAATGGAATGCCGGCGTGTGCGTCCATAATGTATTGATTATAAGCAGATAACCTGTATTTTGACACTTCACACGACTATCCTTTCACAAGCCGGATATGCCGTTTTATTGACCATATGTTTTGCGTCTCACGCGTATAGCTATTATTGTTGAGAGGGTTCTGTAGTTAGATAATGGGTATATTTATAGGTTTTTTTATTTGATTGAATGACGACACGAGCAATTCGCTCGCTTCATCGTAACCGCCGCGCCTGCCCATAAACAAAAGCAACATCACACAGAACTTTGAATACACACTGCATAGCACTGAACTACGCTCATCACCTAGAGACATAATATCGTATGTCTCATAATGCCCCGTAATTCCACTGGTTTCAATGTCCTGCAAACCGAAACACAAAAGTGCTTACACACTGTTGCTTGGCGGCAGAAATAGACAAAGCGGTGGTACCAATCCAGACGGCCTGTCGCATACGAAGGACCTACCACCACGTCTTATGTGAGTTTTCTATGAGACAGTGGTAACGACCCGGTCGAGCCGGCCCATTGGTGCTGTAGACAAATCCGTTTACAGCGTGGCTCTACCACTCTTACAGCTGATCTCTAAAAAGAGTAGCAACGATAATATCTAATAATTGAGCGCACACGATGGTTAAATATACAGATGGACAATGTGTGTCACAATATTACTGAACACTTATTAGCTGATGTGCTGCGATAAACGGATCGCCATCAATCATGTTGCATTTCACAGTGAAATCGACTCTCGTGGTACTCACTGATTGATATAGAAGATGGAAGTTTATCTAATCTAAAACAAAATTAAATATACTCATAAAAACCTCCTCACGCTCCGAGGGTTCCATACCTACACTTTTATTTTATTCATTTATTTATTTATACTTAGGGCTTTACTAATAAATGTTGTATACGAGTGTCATACTTATACAGTGTTTTGTCTCGCTTCTTCTTATAATAAATGTCACTCAACATAGCAAGACAAAGTATTGTATAACTATTACCAACATATACAATGTTTATTAGTTAGGGCTTTAATATACAAAACATATATAAAGGCGGGCTTAATGCCAGAGGCATTCTCTAACAGCCAACCTTTTAGATTTTTACTTTTTGTTATTTTTATTATTTATTGAGAAATCCATAATAACATAATATGTTATTTAGGCGGCTGAAGTTTTCACAGATTATAATATTATTATAATCTGTGAAAACTTCAGCCGCCTACTTTTACGATTCAAAGGTACGTGCCATTTAAATATAGGTCAGACAAACAAATTATGTACGGAACCCTAATTTTTAAAAAATATAAAATACGATTTATTTTCAGTCGGTTAAATTGCAGTTTTAATGATCACTGATTGGTACACAAAATGGATTATTTTTATCTTTTGATGTTTTTATTAGATTGTTTAACTTTTGTTAAACAAATATTTTAATGATTTTAGTGAAAAAGTTAGAATGGAATAAAGAAGAAAAATATATATCCCCAATTCCAATTATTTAGAACTGGAATGTTTACTTCAAAAACTGGGACCAACATTAAGCAATATACTATCAAAGAAAGAATTATCAAAATAACATCATTCTGTTAAAAGATTTGCGTGTATAATTAGACTAGTTTTCCTCGAGGCTCCGCCCGCGTGATTTGCTTTTTCCGGGATAAAAAGTAGCCTATGTTCATCAGGGATAATGTAAGATCCTAATGGTGAAGGAATTTTTGAAATCGGTCCAGTAGTTTTTAAGTTTATTCGTTACAAACAAAAATACAAATATTTCCTGTTTATAATATTATAATTTAGATAAAAATATATTCGTCAAAATTTGACCAATAAAATTAAGAATGTCTTTTGTTTTTTTGTCATCAATCTGTATTAGTGCCATGGAGGCCATACTACGAGGAAAGTATGCAAAATATATAATATATTAGATAAGCGGAATGTATTAGAAAATATAACTTTATTAATGTATTTCGCAATCATTAATGGCATATAAATTATAATGTTAACTGTTAATAATTCATAACATAAATGTCATAAATATTAACTTATACATAATATATTATGTTTTCACGTCAAGCCTATCATGAATTTGATTATATAAACTATTTTTCATTGCCTATCATATCGACGAGAATTTAACGCTAGAAATATATCAGAGCATACTGACAGCCTCCGTGGCGCAGCGGGCGAGTAGCCGGCTGTGAAGCGAGGCCGCGGGTTCGGTCCCCGTACCGAGTCAAAAGTTTCTGGTATCCATAAATATTTGGGGTCTGAGTGTTGTGAGACTGAAAGTCTCTCGTAGTTCCTAATACCCACGACACAAGACTCGTATCTTATTGTGGGGTCAGGACTATGTGTGTGACTGTTGGGTGTATTTATTTATTTAAACTGTATCGTTTAAAGGACTTACAGTCATGGAAACAAACTGGTCTGCAATATTATGCGTGTAAATTTAAAAATAAACGCAGTGCCATGCATCGCTCGACCCATACCGGGCCGCGAGCTGATGATGATGACTAGTTTTTAAGTCCACCAAAACCAGTAATCGCAGCAACCTTCCTGAGCCAAGGTTCATACCCCACAGGGGGTGCTCTTATCATGATCGCTTAAATGTAAGGGATGAGAGCGCCTAAAGCACTCAGCCACAAGCCGGGGAAGCTGAACTCAGCCGACTTGAGCTATCAGCAGCGTCCACACCAAAAAAAATGTCTATGATCTGGCGTGACTGGCATCAGACAACCTACCTATGCCTAGAAGAATAATAAAAACTATAACGCTCTTTATTTTCCAAGAAAAATCGACTTGTTAAGATGTTCTACTAATTGCAGAGTGAATCCCCTGAAGAATCTGCTTCATTTCATCACCGCATTCCTGCCTGTCGGGCTGATCATTTCTGCGCTAACCCCTAGCGTCATCACCATACAAAACACAGGGAACAATCAGTAAGTATACTTTGATTCACATCCAAATAGCATGAAATTTTTCTAAGGAGATCATAGGATCAAGGGCTCAAGCCACGATTATTTCCATCCATGATATGATAGAGGGCGTGTCAATCGCCATACCGGGAAGTCCAATCCAGGGCAACTCGTGTGCCATTGTTCGAATGGACAACTAAAACACAGATTGTCATTTTTCATTGACTAGCCCGGCAAACGAGCAAGTGGGTCACCTGATGGTAAATGACCTTCGTCGCACATATACGCCCACAGTACCAGAATAATCATGGGCGCCGACCTCAAAAAAAGAGATAATTAAGGGATTGGAAAGGGGAGGATTTGGGCTTGACTAGGCCTGAATAGGGACTAGACCTCAGGACCTCACGGTGTTTGAGCTTAGCTACAGTGTTACTACATTAATGAAGCGATAGGTAAAACCATTCTTCTATATCTAACAAAACATTATATTTATAAACATAAAAATAAATGAATATCTGTAAGCCAGAGGCTGTAGTGGCCTGAGAAACGAAAGGCCGCGGGTTCGATAACCGCCCTGAGATAAATGTGTGCTCTACAGATTTATTGAGTCTGCCACTTTAGGTAGACTCATGCTGTAGACATCCTTGCCTTCTGAATGGGCCAGATTGGATTAATGCCACTGTCTCACAAAATTGGCGTGAAGTTATATCAATAAATGTAAAAAACCTTATCATATCACATTTTTTTTTATCCTGCTCGGCAAAGTGACTACGCTACACTTTATGGTAAGTGTAGCGCAATCCAAGAATAGTGTCGACCAACGATAAACAACAAAATGCTAATTATCTCATAATTGGTGCAAAAATTAATATAAAAAATATGCGAATTTACCTTAAATATTATTAAAAATGATGATATAATTAAGACCACAGTTACTTTTCCTTTCCCGTTGCTTTCTTGGTTGCGTTCGGTGTCGTAGTGACGTCTGTTGAAATGACATGCGTGATATGATAGTTTATATAAATGCGAGTTTACTCATAAATAATAATATGTAATACCTCTCACCATAAGTGCGGTTTCTACTTTATACATTTTTCATTCATCTACCTAAATCACTAGTGACCAGACAGTAATGGGACCTAGTTACACAAAAAGGAACCAACCCTCAGCAAAGTCAAACGGAGATACTGATTTTGTTTTACTAAATTCAATAATTTAAACTAATTTTATGTCGTAGCTTTTTGGAAAATTGTCCATGTACGATTTTGCAAAAAAATACGGTATTTATATAGGTTTTGGTCCGGAGTCCCTGGGCCAGCTGATCTACTTGATTACTATCAAGCTAATTTTCCGTGAGTAGCTTCGTTTCGATGAGACGCCCAACAATTCCCTATGCGAAAATTCTCTATTGTGGTAGCTAACAGAGGTAGCAAGGATAGAATATTTCGATTTGATGATACTTAAAAATTTATTATTTTATTTGTAGGACAATATGACTGTTAAATTATATGAATATTAACTTAGTAAAACAGAAAAATCAGCTGGTTAGTAATCATACCTATTGGAAGGAGGGGCTTCCAATAAGTATCGATAACGAGGTCATAAAAAATGATTTGAATGGTAGCTACTCCGCGGATTCAAAAGGTTACAAGCGCCAAAGAGTTTCTTACCATGTTATCCAATACCACATTCACTGAAAGTAATTTTTGTTTCACGTTTCATCAGATTTTTTGCTACACAAAAAGCATATAATTCATAATTGTTTACTATAAAAGTAGACGATGTTGCGACATAACGTCATTATGGTTTACGTGAAAAAGCGTACATAACCGGAACGGGAGCTAATTTTATTTCCTTGTACAAAAATGCTGCACGTCATTTATGTCAATTTGTCAGAGGAACGTTGGGTTCTACCACGATATATTTTGCATGGAAGTGTCTAGCAGCAGCGATTTTATCGATCACTAGCTTTTCTTCGCGGCTCCGCCCGCGTGATTTGCTTTTTTCCGGGATAAAAAGTAGCCTATATTTATCAGGGATAATGTAGGATTCTAATGGTGAAAGAATTTTTCAAATCGGTCCAGAAGTTTTTAAGTTTATTCGTTACATACAAAAATACAAATCTTTCCTCTCCTATTAGTGTAGATTACAATCGCTGTATAAATAGTGAAGACAGATGCAGGGAAAAATAAGTAGATCATTAGATTCGACGGTGGGGTTAGGACTATGTATGTGATTGTTGGGTGTATTTATTTATTTATTAGATGGTAAGTGAACTTCACTGTCCATAAACACCCACAATACCCGAAGAATCATAGAGGCATTCCCAACCTTATAGGAAACGGGATTTAGGCCTCCAGGGTGATTCTCAATTGAGTCAGATCGCTTACCGTAAGAAACGCTATAGCAAGCAACTGCCAAGCTAAGCTGCAAGCATTTCACGACGGTTTACAATTAAATAGTGTAATTTTCCCGGTCGAGCCGATCTTCATGCTGTAGACAAAACTACAGTGTGACTATCATATAAAAGGACCTTAATGATTACCTAATAGATTATTACCTGACCTAAATGATTAGGTTAGGATTGAATAATTGGACAGAAGAAAAGATCTCGGAACTGCAAACTGTATCGTAAATATAGTGTAAATTGTATATCGACGCTTGAATGGCAAAAAAAAAAATATTGATATTTAATTGTCGAATTTCGATAATTTTTACGTACATATTATGTATGCAATATACAATTAGATAACTCAACAATTTTTTTTCTAAAAAAATTTTGTTTTCATCACTCTCCTGTAAAGTTTACTCAATGTCGTTTAGAAATTGTATCCTTTCAAGCATCCATATATAGCCTCTTCTAGCCTTAAATAGATCAGGGTACATTTAGTTAAATATCCTAGAGGTGGGCAGCGAACACCGGAAAACGCGCAACTCGTAAGCATTAACTCGCAGTCACACGCCATTTGCATTCACGCTATATTATAGTAATATATACGCCCATAGCAAAAACAATAGGTACACTTATATTTATACAGCAGAATACAGAAAGTGATGCTCTCAGGAATCTTTCACTCACATTTCAATTTGTATAGTTTTTTGTATTAGAAAGTATAGGCAAAGGAAATGAAACTATACAGCTACGACAATAGATTATTTATTTACAAAATGAAACATGCATGCAATATGTACATTTCAATGTCTTGATTTTTAGCACATGCGCTTTGTATTATTTTTACACTTTTTGCACCAACTCTATTCTCTAAATTCACCTATTTACCATGTTTTATATTCGCTTGTTTGTATATTGGATACAAACTTTACAATAGATTTTACAAAATACAAGGTGGTATGTCTCTCGTATGCCATAGGCCGTCTGGGTTGGTATCGCTGCTTTGTCTATTTCTGCCACCAAGCAGCGGTGTGTAAGCACTGTTGTGTTTTGGTTTGAAGGACATTGGAGCCAGTGAAATTACTGGCAATTATGAGATTTAACATCTTATGTCTCGGGGTGACGAGCGCAGTTCAATGTCATGTACTGCTTTGTAATTCAAAGTTCTGTGCGGTGTTGCTTCTGTTTATGTGGAGGAGTGGCGTTTACCATCAGGCGAGCGCTTTGCTCGTCTCATCATTCAATTACATAAAAATAATCCTGTTATCCATCAGACAGCCATCGAACCCGTACCGCCGCTCGGACACTGTACCCGACGTAGCGCCTATAAGCGAACGCTGTCGACGCCGACTGCTCTGTGAACTGCAATCAGAGGCAAATTACGGGTAACTTACATATAATTGTACAGTATTACTAGAAATTTGCTAATCAGCTTTGAAGAAAGTATATTTTATAACTCCCTAAGATTAGTTTATCTCCCAAAGTATAGGCCTAAGAGTAATAACACAATAACATTTTATGGTATATGTTCTATTTATTATACTATGTTACCTTTTACTTTGTATCTGACTACAGAGCGTAATTATTCTGTTTTTCTTACGATGTATACTTCAAGTCGTTATTAACTACAAAGATCAATTAAAAGAATATAGTTATCAAGCTTTTTTAGTGTTCTGGACGTGGGTTAGGTCAATAAGTTATACAAACTGAACCTGACTAACATATGTGAAAAGTATTAACACATTGTAATCCTTCTTGATGTTGGATCGCCTTGTGGTCGCTTTTGTCTATGGCCGTAGAGTAACATCCTCGTTACTACCGTAATTTTATTTTATTTTATTAGGTACAGTTACAGACTACAGACTAGACAGCATTAGATCTATGTTTATATAAAAACTATTTAAGTCTGAAGTCCAGTTACAACTATACACAGCAAATCAATTTATAGAGTACGGTAATTACGCACAGAAATCAGTATAGTTGATCTATATTTAAAAAAAAAAACAAAAGAAAAACAGTTATGTTATAATACAAATTTTGAAGAACGGATTTTTCGAAAGAAGCAAAACCAATGTTAAAGATGTCATAATCCACACAAATATTATTAAACGATTTGCATATTCTAAACAGAGCGTATCCTATGCAGTAGTTGTAGTATGTAGTGATACACGGCTCTATTCTCTAGAAGCACAAAAGTACACAAAAGAAAATTCACTAACCCTTGAAATATCTAAATATTTGTAATAAAATATACTTTTATCGTTTCAGTCAACCCCAAAAAGGAAAACGCAAGCACTGCTACAAGATCTACTGTGAGGATACGCAGGCTTTATGGAGACTGCTGCACTGGCTCTTGACACACCACCAGTCTTCAGCCGAAGACCACAGGACTAGGAGTATTACTTAGCACATATATTTCAACTTGTGTACATCTGGCTTTCCTTCATGTACACTATACACAGCGTTGTCTAATGAAATAAAATAAAACGTTAATGAGCTCTCTCGACTGGGTTGTTACTATTTGTTACCACTATCTCACACAAAAATTCGGACTCCCAATTCCCCCACCCCTTCCCAATCTTTTTCATTTAAGGTTGGCAACGCGTCCATGACGGTTCTGATATGAAGATGTTCAAGGGCGGCGGAGATCAATTATCCTCAAGTAACTCAATTGTTCGTTGACAGGCCTATGATATAAAAAAAAACACGTTTCTGATGTTTCTTTTTCTTTCCGCCAATTATTTCTGCTAAATGAATCCTAACGCTGCTGTAACTTTCACTATTTCACAAATAAATATTTTTTATCAATGGGATGTAATTTTGCTTTGTTATTAAATGGAAAGCTATTTAATTCCTTACGTCGTTTAATGACTAGCAAATTATTCATAATGCGTGACATAATATGAAAAAATATTCCATAAGTAATGTAATTTATGAGAGAAATGATATCAAAATTACTTTATTGATGTAACAAAAATGAAAAGTCTGAGGTTCTATGGTTTTTAAACTACTTAACACATCTTTACATATTATAAAATGAAGTCGCTGTCTGTTCGCTTAGATCTTTTAAATTATTCAACGGATTTTAATGCAATTTTCAGCATTATATTGAGTGACTCATGAAAAAGGTTTATATTTATATCATCGCCGGGTCGGGCTTAATAATATTGAGTTATTCCATCACGAAATGCTCAGTACCGGCCCAAGGTCTGGAATTGTACACGGAATGGCGATAAGCTCGCCCCTATCACATCGTAGGGTGGAAATACGCTCGGCGAAATGTCGGTGTATTGGTTACACCTCCACCTACCCCTTTGGGGATAACAGGCGTGAGTGCGTATATATTTATTAAACGTATAATGAGCCTACGTCTTATATATACAAAATCTCTATATTCTATTTCTTTCTTTATTCGCCCATATTATTTCTATATTTTTTTACATTTCTAAAGATAATTTTCCCTGCAATTATAACAGCCGCAATCAAAAGATACACTCACAATAAAACGAATGGACAACACAACCTCTTAGTCATCCGTTTAAATGTGATGCAAGAAAAATAAAAGTTACCTCACTCCATCACGATTGGACCTTTGTTACCGACTTAATAACAGGTATATAGTAAAAATATAATACGTAATCTAAATAAGGCAGCTTAATATTATCTGTATAAATAATTACATCTGTATAAATTTTATTGTTAGATTTGTCAATAGCACAAATGGGCCGGCTCGACCGGATCGTTACCACTGTCTCACAGAAAACCGATGTAAAGTAGCGGCTTGCTGCTGCGTTTCGTACGGTGAGAGATATCCGGAGCCCCAAATCCTCCTTCCCTTCCCAATCCTTTAATTATACACATCGTTTAAGGGCGAAAACGCGCCTATGATACTTATGTAATTTGCGTTTGTTATCTTTCAATATATGCTTTAGAAATATAAGTAATAACACTACTAAGTACGCTCTTACAATTGTTACACAGTGTATTAGGGTAAGTTTCTCAAGTAAGTGAATGTCTTGTAATTCTTTTGAGAAACGAAGTAATTCTAACCGTTTTTACTGTCCGTAAATAGAAAACCTACCCACGTACCAGTACATTAGTGTAATGTTGCGGAAAAAGTCATTTAATACCATTGTTAGCCACAAAGCATAAAAGTTTTACCACAAAACATTAAAAATAACCACTAGACACTAGCAGTTCATGTTAAATAAGTGAAAATAATGTGCATACAATGTTACTTCACAATATTAATTGTCGCTTGCTTTAACGGTGAAGGAAACATCGTGAGGAAACCTGCATACCTGAGAACTCAATAAGATTTTCGAAGGTATGTGAAGTCTGCCAACCCGCATTACGCCAGCGTGGTGGACTAAAGGCTTCGTCAAACAGAAAGCGTACTTAGCGCGCGTCAGGGCGCTAACCTGACGTCGCGCTATGATGCGAGTTGTGTTGTTTATTTATTTATTTATTTATTTATTTAGGATCATCAACGTAACGTACACTATTCAAAACTAATATTAAGGCATTTTACAATTTTAAGGCTAAATGTCGTTACAATTATAGACGATCACAGCATGCTCACTTAGTGACTAATTAAAAATGTACTATAATAATATTTCTAGTAATAATAATAAATATGTCTTATAATATTACTAACTAGCGGACCCTGCCACGCGTTGCTGTGCCTAAGATATAGGTTAAATTATATTGTACTAAACCATTCAATACAGTATGCGCCATGTATTGGATACTTACTCAATTCAGCCGATAAATTACCTTACACCGCCATCTTTTAGAATCTTATGGAACTTACAGAATTAATTATAACTCGTTTTTCATATAACAAAGTCCAGTCCAGTCCCCAGTCTAGTCCGGCTGCAGTCCAGCCCCCAGTCCAGTCAGTCCCTAGTGCAGTCAGGTCCCCAGTCCCGTCAGGTCTCCAGTCCAGTCAGGTCCCCAGTCCCGTCAGGTCTCCAGTCCAGTCAGGTCCCCAGTTCAGTCCGCTCCCCAGTCCGGTCCCCAGTCCAGTCCGGTCCCCAGTTCAGTCCGATCCCCAGTCCAGTCCGGTCCCCAGTCCAGTCCGACCGCAGTCCAGTCCGGCCCCAGTCCAGTCCGATCCCCAGTCCAGTCCGGTCCCCAGTCCAGTCCGGCCGCAGTCCAGTCCGGCCCCAGTCCAGTCCGGCTCCAGTCCGGTCCCGTCCAGTCAAGTCCCCAGTCCAGTCAGGTCCCCAGTCCCGTCAGGTCTCCAGTCCAGTCAGGTCCCCAGTTCAGTCCGCTCCCCAGTCCGGTCCCCAGTCCAGTCCGATCCCCAGTCCAGTCCGATCCCCAGTCCAGTCTGGTCCCCAGTCCAGTCCGGCCCTAATCCAGTCCGGTCCCCAATCCATACCCCAGTTGTCCGGGTCCCCAGTCCAGTCCGGTCCCCAGTCTGATCCTCAGTCCAGTCTGGCCCTAGTCCAGTCCGGCTGCAGTCCGGTCCCCAGTCCAGTCCGGTCCCCAGTCCAGTCAGGTCCCCAGTCCCGTCAGGTCTCCAGTCCAGTCAGGTCCCCAGTCCCGTCAGATCTCCAGTCCAGTCAGGTCCCCAATTCAGTCCGCTCCCCAGTCCGGTCCCCAGTCCAGTCCGGCCGCAGTCCAGTCCGGCCCCAGTCCGGTCCGGCTCCAGTCCGGTCTCGTCCAGTCAAGTCCCCAGTCCAGTCAGGTCCACAGTTCAGTCAGGTCTTCAGTCCCGTCAGGTCTCCAGTCCAGTCAGGTCCCCAGTTCAGTCCGCTCCCCAGTCCGGTCCCCAGTCCAGTCCGGTCCCCAGTCCAGTCCAATCCCCAGTCCATCCGGTCCCCAGTCCAGTCCGGCCGCAGTCCAGTCCGGCCCCAGTCAAGTCAGGTCTCCAGTCCAGTCCGACCCCCAGTCCAGTCCGGTCCCCAGTCCAGTCCGGCTGCAGTCCAGTCCGGCCCCAGTCAAGTCAGGTCTCCAGTCCAGTCAGATCCCCAGTCCAGTCCGATCCCCAGTCCAGTCCGGCTGCAGTCCAGTCCGGCCCCAGTCAAGTCAGGTCTCCAGTCCAGTCAGATCCCCAGTCCAGTCCGGTCCCCAGTCCAGCCCTGTCTCCAGTCCAGTCCGGTCCCTAGTCCAGTCCTGTCCTGTCCTGTCATCAAAAAGACATCAAGTGTTTCATACCCAGGAACAGTTTGTACTGGAAAATTAAGTTGTCGTTTTTAGTGTTTTCCTTTACTTATTATCATACCCAGGAACAGTTTGTACTGGAAAATTAAGTTGTCGTTTTTAGAGTTTTCCTTTACTTATTATTTATGTTACTCATTTTTTCTCACCGGGTAAACCTTCCCTGAACTTCTACAAATATTTCAAGATCAGAATTAGCCAAATCGGTACAGCCAGTCTCGAGTTTTAGCGAGACACACGCACAGCGATTCATTTTTATATATATAGATTACAAATTAATTTTCTAATTTAAGATTTTTATATAATAAAAAGCACAAAAGGCACAAACAAGTAAAAGTCATGATAACTAATGAAAACCAATGACATACAGTGATTATTCTTTTTGAACGTCAACATCAGATGCTAAATACTTAGTGATCAAAGACCTGAACTGGCCTTGTTTGTTATGAAAGATGTCTATGTCAACCGAGGCAAGTGATATTTCATTATATAAATTACATATTCTAACAATTGGTGAATGCTTGCCAAGATTTGTTCTATGTCTGGGTACCTTCAACAAAGCACAGGGATGTCGTGGGAGATTGTAAGGGATGTTGATACCAATCTTTTCGAGCAGTTCAGGACAGTCAATGCCATTGTTGAGTAACTTAAATAAAAACATGAGGTCGAGAACAGTGCGACGAGATTTGAGGGACGTAAGGTTAAAATATTTTAATCTATCTTTATATGATCTCAGTGAATTCGTAAGTCTTTTTCTGTAAGTCATATATTTAACTAGTCGCTTTTGTATACCCTCAACTCTCATCACATGTACCCCATAGGACGGATTCCAAACCGAACTGCAGTACTCAAGACGACTTCTAACGAAGGTGTTATATAATAGTATAGTGGTGTTTGGCTTCTTGAACTCTTTCGAGCTTCTCAGTACGAATCCCAGTGCCCTATAAGCGGCCCTAACTGTAGCATCAATATGAGTTGTATAACGTAGTTGGGTGTCCAAGTGCACGCCCAGATCACGAACATTATCCAATACTGCCAATTTACTGCCTTCAATATGGTAAGTAGAGTTGAATTTATTCCGTTTTCGACTGAATTTAATATGGTAGCATTTGGAATTGTTTAAATACATGTTGTTCCGTAAACACCATTGGCTCAACCTGTCAATATCTGCTTGTAGCAGCCGCATGTCCAAATCATTATTTATGATGCGAGTCAATTTTAAGTCATCCGCATATAGATAAACTTTAGAATGTTGGAAGGTATTAGCAATGTCGTTCAAAAAGATATTGAAAAATAGCGGTCCCAAATTTGACCCTTGTGGGACACCCGATGTGGCTGTAAAAGGATCGGATTCCTCACCATCTACAACAACTGTTAACTGCCTCGCATCTAAATATGACCTACACCAACACAAGACATTGTTGGTTATACCAAATGATCTCAACTTCTGAACTAGTATACGGTGATTAACTTTATCAAAAGCCTTCGAAAAATCTGTGTATATAGCGTCTACTTCAAGACCCTGGTCTACCGCAACAGTCAGATCAGAAATATAGCCAATTAGGTTGGTGTTAGTGGATTTTTTTATCATAAAACCATGTTGTGCGTCTGATATATAATTCTTTGTGTGGTTGTATAACAATGAGTGAACCAATGATTCAAAGACCTTGGAAAATGCGGAAAGAATTGATATTGGCCGGTAATTAGATACTACGTCACGTTTACCACTCTTATAAATGGGGACAATCCTAGCCTTTTTCCAAATGTTTGGAAATATTCCCGATTTGAGCGAAGTATTGTAAATATTAGCCAAAGGTATAGATAGGGAGCGCGCACAACGACAAATAAAAATAGCAGGTATATTATCAGGCCCAGCACCTTTTGATAAATCAAGTTTAGATAATAGGATACGCACATCCTCTGGTGTAACTGAGAACTCTACTATTTCTGGTTTTGCTATGTCATATCCATAATTATTTATTGTGGAATGAACCTGAGAAGGCGGGTCAAATACCGAGCAGAACTGTTTTGCAAACAAATTGGAGATATCTTTGGCGTTATTTACAGTTTCATTATTAAGAGACATCTGTGAGGGATAATTAGATTCACCCTTTCGAAGGTTTTTAATGTGTGTCCAGAAATATTTAGGGTGCCTCTTTATTGTATCTTCAACATTGGATATGTAATTATGGTAACAGTCTTTTATTAGTAAACTGCATTCCTTTCGTATGTATTCAAACTCAATAACATCTAAGGGGTTATTATACTTTTTAATTCTGGTATGTAATTTTAGTTTAAGCTTAAGACTTTTTGTGAGTTGTTTAGAATACCATACTGGATATTTGCCACGATGAGATATAATTTTGGGTACGTTCTGTCTAATAACGCCATTAAGTATACTATAAAATTTATTTAACTTATCATTAACATCTGTAAATGAGCCGAGTTCCTGGTTCCAATTTATTTTACCTAACGACTCTAAAATTGACGCATAGTCTGCCTTAAAATAATTAAGTTTTTTTATGGGATTTGGCCTTACTTTATTTTTGAATGAAAAATATGATGTAAATTCAATTGCAGGATGATATTTATCGATTAACTTTACTGAATGAGAACACTCACTTATTACTATTCGCTCTATGTCGGAGAGGACCAGATCTAGGGTCTTATTTAGTACGTTTTTAATCGAATTATACTGTTTTAATTGATTTAGTGCAATAAAGTCAAGTAATAAATCTTTGACATTGCTACTGCTACCAACATTCATACGATGTTCATCAGTATCATCAAGGACCCAGTCAATGTTACCTATGTTAAAGTCTCCAACTATTATAATAGATCCACATAAAGCATTAGTCTCTATTATTGTATTACAATTATTTAAGAAGTGTTGGAGAGTTTCATTCTGTACCGGTGGTGGTAGGTAAACCGCACATACATTTAAAGAATATATCGAGTTATTTTTACTTTTCTTTCCTAATTCTATTTTAACCCATAAATCTTCACAATTACTTTCCCATTCAGGCATACGGATTGAATTAAATTTGTTTGATACAGCTATCAATACACCACCTCCCGTCTTTTTATGACTATAAAAACTAGAAGTTTCACGGTCCCTTCTATAGACAGTAAAAGTATTATCAAATATTTCAGTGTCAAATATTCCACTACAAAGCCAGGTTTCGGTAAAGACATAGACATCATACTCACTATTACGTATTTGTTGACGTACATCTGTTATGCTGCTGCGCAAACCTCTAGTGTTCTGGTAATAACAATTGATTGAATCGAATTTAAAACATTGTTTATTAAAATATCTAACATCAGAAGTCCTGCAACATACCTTAACCTAAAGACCTTAATTTTTCTAAGCTATTAATGATTATAGTTTCAGATGTCTGATCCTTCTTCATCAGGATTTTTCCGAAGCGAACCCAAACGTAGTTGAATCCTAATTCTTTAGCACGATTTCGAGCAGCCGCGTGAATGGCCTTATTCTCAGCAGATAAGTGCTCGACAACATAAACTGGCGCAGGATTCTCAGCGGCTATACCCAAATGGCTTGTATCTAACTTGTTCTTAGGGTTCTTTTTATTATATTTAATAGACGCAGCCAGAAAGGTATCGCGGAGTCGAGGGTTAATAAATTTTATGAGAATAGATCTAGGCCTATTGCTTTGCGTATCCTTTTTTGCCATTCTCGTGCAAAGTGTAATATCACTATCTTTTATATCGCAGCCAATAACTTTACCAAGTTGACGTACAGTGCTGACTAGGTTTTCTGATCTGTGTTCCGGCACGCACTGTAATTCAACGTTGGCAGAACGCGCGTGCTGCTCCATTATGTTGATGCGCTTTGTGAGGTCATGAACAGAATTACGTAGTATGGTATTTTCCTTTTCTAATGTTTGTATTGTACCCAATTTATCCATTAAGGTAGCTTTAATATCCTCGTATTGTTCATTAAAAAAACATAGCGACTGTTGAAAACCAGTGACTAGATCACTGATTTTGCTCAGCTGCTCGTTTACTAAAACTTTTACCGATTCTTGGATTGCACGGTCGAATTCTTGACGTATCATTTCTCTGAGTGTTCCACTAGTAATATGAGTTAATAATGTATTAGATTCCTCGTCAGATGTAAGTAGTGGTTGCTTGCTACGCAATGTCACATTGGTGTAACTGGGCGAAGATGATCGGCAAGAAATGGTATTTGTTAGATCATCACTTTGACTTGATCGGATTGGCGTATTGGAGTTGTCACATTTCCTTTGCTTATTTAAACATTCAGGACATTTCCATTTACTCTTAGCATCGGCATTCATTGCTTTAAATCGTTTATCGCATATATTTGCGCATAACAAATCATACCACTGATGACAAGTAACACACTGCAAACCATCTCTATTCTTAAAAGGTTTAATACAACCAGCACAGGTTTTGGCAGACATTTTTCTCAAAATAAATACTATTTATGTCTTCTCGCAAAATTAATATTATTTATTGTGTGATCGAATAATAAGAAAAAAAAAAAAAAAAAACAACAACAATCAAGAGAGGCAAACTCAGGAATAAAACCATTAACAATTTCATCGGATGATAGGTTTCGAACTCAGGTGTATGATCTTTCGACGCACTCTCAATTCATAATACGCCAATGTGCAACTGTAGAGTTAGACAAAATAAGCAATCTAGTGATGTTCAAAAGTACACAATCAAGCACGTTACACTGTACAATTTTTTAAAAAAGTATACCCGATTTTTAAGGAATATATCAACACTGTTATTTCTTTATCGATCGTATTTATCGACTGTTTTCACATTGTTACTTGTTTGAATCACTAGTGTGTATGTTTTTATCACTGTTATTATGTTTATTATAGTTTTTTCACTATTGTTTTCAAACTGACAGTTACCTGTATTTGAAGCGTAGTTATTCGTGGATATCATTAAGAAACGTTTATATAACACTGTCACTTATGTGTAATAACTTGCACTTGCAGTTTAAACTGATTTAAAAGTATGTAACTGACTTTAAGCTATTTTAATCTTCAAAAATTTACGGAGTTATTGTTGTTAGTCAGAGCAGCGCCCTCTGCATTGTACTATTATAGTAATATACCGTCAGACAGAGCGCCAGCGCTAGGAGTACGCGACGCTCTGTCGCGGCGTTAGGACGCTTTGACGTCGGCCGTTGTATTTTTTTACAGATTTTATTTTAGCGTCCGAGTGAATGTGCATAATGACTGAAAAATTGATTGAATTAGTGCGAAAAAACCCATGTTTGTACAATATAAAGGATAATTGTTATAAAAATATAACAATTAAATTGAAATTTCCCACAATTTCAATTTAATTGTTATATTTTTAAATCGGAAATCAGATAAATCAAACGAGTAAGACCTCGATAGAGCATATAAAAGTAATAATTCTTCCACATCTGTATCACTCGACATCTTATCAATAGAAATTGCGCTTTGGCGAATGGTACGTTGCGTTAAGGAGCGTTGCGCTCTAGTCAAGTGTGACATGAAAAGAGCGCGACGTTAATACGCGGCGCTTTAACGCTATTACGCAGCGCTAAGAACGCGTCCTGTTTGACGAAGCCTTAAGGCCTAATCCCTCTCATTCAGTAGAGGAGGCCCGTGCCCAGCAGTGGGACGTATATAATATAGGGCAAGTAAAAAAAAATGTTACTTCACATATTTACTTTGATTAATAATGCTGTCTACAATCAATAGTCCGGTCCCAACCCCGGAATCTTTAATCACAAGACCGTCGACCTAATTTTCATCGTTAATCAACACAGGTTAACATTTTCTTTTACAAAACAATAGCAGTCGAATTTCATAGACAACAGGTGAGAAAAAATGGCGGCACAATAGAGCAGGTGGCGATTGGCAATTGTTATGTAATTGATAACTCGCCATGTAGAGAAAGTGCGATGATGCTACAACGATGACACCGGTTGTGTCACGGCCAGGCGTTTGGCTTTATAACAGTGGACAGCAAACGACTAGTGTGTCAGGTGCTAGTAAGTGGTCTCCGCCACTTATGAACATATGCAATATCTAAAAATTGGACGCGTTGCTAAACATATAGGGAAAGGATGCTTGCGGGATTGGGAAGGGAAGCACCGAAATATTTTATTCCCAATTTGGATGTTCTGATTTTCAAAAGAAAATATTTTCTATTCGAATGAAAATATTTTTATTCAAAAGTAAACAATCATAGTTTCAAATGTGTTTATTTGTCTTGCTATTCAGTTTTACAAGTCGTTTAATGAATTATTAAATCTTACAAAACAATCCAAAATAAAATGATATTTCTTTTCAAATCTACCATTACGCTCCAATCATAGACTTTGGTATGAAGAATATTTAAAACTCGGTGTATTTATATATCCTTCTTTATAAATCGACTTTATAACACTCAAATGAAACATTTCAATTGCAAAGAAAAGTGAAGTTAATATACCAGACACCGACATAACTACATTGGAGCAAGAAAGCAGGTGTTTGAAAGCGATCACTGTCGCAGATCATGTTACCAGCTTATGGGATTTATCAGACAGATCTCATAACATCTGAACTGGCTAGAATTTATCTAAAACGCAATATATATTCTTGTCTCTCTCTCTCGGTCTTTATTGTATACCACCGTGGCTTCTTTTACTTGTTTCTGTCCATCCAAAGGTTGTCTGGCAGAGATCCCTCGTACTCGTATGGTTCGCTTCCTATCACACCATGATATAGAATTTCCATCTTTGCCATTTTCATCTTGAAAATAAGTTCGGCGAAACGTAGTTTCAGCACTAGTTGTATCGCGGTCTACCCCTTTGGGGAAACAGTCGTTAGCTTGTGTATGTATAAAAAAGCATTTTTTTTCTCTGAATGACGAGACGAGTAAGGCGCTCGCCTGCTGTTAACGGCCACGCTTGCCCATAAACAGAAACAACACCACACAGAACGTTGAATTTCAAAGCACTGCATGGCACTGAACTGCGTTCGTCACCCTGAGACATAAGATATTAAGTCTCATGATGCCAGTAATTTCACTGGATTCAATGTCCTTCAAACCGAAACACAACAGTGCTTACACACTATTGCTTGGCGGCAGAAATAGACAAAGAGGTGGTACCAACCCAGAGGGCCTCTCGCATACGAGGTACCTCCCACCTTGTAACAGTCAGTTGATGTTTTAATACAACTAAGTGAAAATCTAGTTGAAACACTGAACATATTTAACTTCTCCAGTAATTAGTCAGGCCTGGCAGCATCACTAAATGACTATGTCACTACAGTGTCCGGAGTACGTCCGGTGTCCGGATCAGTGTCCGGTGTCCGGTGTCCGGAGCGAGTTTTCTCCGATAATTGCCGCGTCCGAGCGCGTTGCGTCACCCGCGTGCGCCGTCAACGTGCTTATGAGATAAATTTTATATTATATAAATATTTGTTAATTTTGTTAACACCGCTCTACCGAATCTTGGTTTATATCATGAAATAATATTATTTCTACGTTTCAATTATGTTTACGTTGCTACAAATTGTTGCCCTAATTGTAGATTCTGGAATCAGATTTGAAGCCAATCTGGTTTTACAAAACTGAAGCACTTGAATGTCGTGACTTGCGACCCTGTCTTAAACAACACTGATTTATAAAAATGCGGTAAAGCCATGATGTAGACAGCTTCGTCTACAGCATGGCCGGCTCGACTGATTTGTTGCCACTGTCTCACAGAAAACCGACGTAAAGTAGCGACATGCTGCTGCGTTTCGTACGGTGAGCATCCGGCGACCCAAATAAATCTATTAATTATCCCTTACATTTATGGTTAGAAACGTGTCCATGATTTCTAGAACTGTAGACATTCGAAGGCGCCACAGCAACTTTGAATTACAAAGCACTGCATGCCACTGAACTGTGCTCGTCACCCAGAGACATGTTAAGTCTCATAATGCCCAGTAATTTCACTGGTTTCAATGTTCTTCAAATCGGATCACAACAGTTCTTACACACTGTTGCTTGGCGGCAGAAATAGACAAAGCGGTGGTACCAACCCAAACAGTCTCTCGTATACGAGGGACCTACCACCTTGTAATCAATCAATCACTTACCATCAGCTAACCTACTTGCTCACTAGCTAGCTTATACTATAAAAAATAAAATAATTAGAACATCCGGCTAATCATTTTCAAAATTGATTAAAAAACGCAAACTAATCAAAATTCTTCTAAACCGAACAGCCGCACATTAACCGAATCATATAGGACTTTTACCAAAAGCGGGTCAGCTAACCTCACCATCGGATCCTTTCCACCACCACGCCACCACTCGACGGCACCTGCGACGCCCGTCGCTCAGTCGCACCTGACGCGTCGACGCGCTCTGACTACCCGATACCTACCAGTACCCAGTACCCAATACCCGCGAATCGCGTTTAAATTTCGCACAATTTCAAACTGCGAATTCGTGTGTCAGTGGCCGGGATAGTGTGTGAGTGATTCCGGTGTCCGGAGCATGCTACATCACTAGTTTCATACTGAGACGGGACACACTGAGCGGTGAGTTATGTAATCACTTTTACTTTAGTTTACGTGTTGTTTTATAAATAGTTACGGTTTGGTTTTGAAGATTATTACCGTTTTTGGATCGCATTATTGACAAACTGAGAAAACGTGAGATATCGGGTTCAAATATCTGGTCGGGTAATCACATTATGTGTTTGAATTTTTGATACAAAAAAATACACATGAGTTGTCCGAGATTGAATTTTGCCGGGTATGGTGATAAACTCGCCATCTATCACATCATGGGATGGAAATAAGGTTGACGAACTGTGGATGCACTCGTTGCACCTCTGCCTACGCCTTGCGCAATACAGACGTGATCTTATGCTTATGAACGTATCCTTATCCATGTGCTCGTTGATTTCCATCCTTTTTGGACTTGCTGTATCATCAATAAAGTATTGTAATTTTTGGAGAATAAAAACTCCTTACAAGAATCAGGATAACAAAAATCACGGGGATGTTTTTTCCATTCAAAACAAGCATAACAAGCCTTTTAACTATAAAGGTAATCGAATTTGCTTTCTCCCGTCGGCCCTACTCACTCGCTGGGCCATGACAGTTGTCACTCATTGATCTCCTAAGTTGTTTTTGTTTCAATTCAACTTATCACCTTTCATAATCAGGCTGAAACTTTGTGAAACTGAGGGCTCTCAGTTCTATAAATAATTAAAAAAAACGTCTTTGATGCATACACCCCAAAAATACACACGTCATAGTCCTGACGTCCCTTGTATCAGGAACTATGTGGGACGTACGATTCTACAACTCTCAGACCCGAAACAAATATTTGTGGATCACACAAACATTTGTTTTGTTGTGGTAATCGAACCCGCGGCCTCTCATTTCAAAGTAGCCTCCTCGCCCATTGTGTTACGTATGTTCTTTGGCTCCTCTGTAGTTTAATAATCTGAAGTATTGTAGTGCCGTGAATGACTCACAAATGTTCATAATATATTATCTGTTAGATCTTATTAATAATTATTATGTGAAGCATGAGCTTATATACTTATTTCTTGTATTGAGGCGCAGTCTGGCCTACCCCAGAATCCCGTCATCCCCCTCCCTTTTATCCCGTTTGGGGATGGGGATTTGGGCCTCCGGATGTCTCACTCGCCGTACGAAACCCAGCAGAAAGCCGCTACTTTACGTTGGTTTTCTGTGAGATAGTTGTAACGACCCGGTCGAGCCGGCCAGTTCATGCTGAAGACAAATCTGTCTACAGCATGGCTCTACCACTCGAAAATCTTCTTCTATGTTTCTCTATTTTAGGTCGGGAGCAGTAATTTTAACTCCCACTGATTCCAATAGAAACTTATTCTCATGCTCTCGATCAAGAGTATTTCTTAAGAGATTGTGCCTTTAACTAAGCAAGGAACGACTGATCATGGGTTCGATTTCTACTTTTTACTTTATATGTTCGATCTTTTCGATTAGTACCTAATATTACAAAAAGATACCAATCATTAACAACAAATTGGTTGTTGTTACTATATCAACTATTTTACACAAATATCTATTGCTAAGCTCTGATATATACAATTTAGAAGATTCCGTTATGTCTTCTAATGCAAAAAAGAAAGTAAACAGATGCAAAAAATCGTATTGTATAAATATCGATAATTGTCGATTAAACAAAAACAAATCGGATACTATACCTAACAAAAGCTTCCTTCCTGACCAACATGAACCCACACTTCCTTTATAATTGCATATGTGTTTATGTCCCTTGGGAATTATAATTAATTTAATTTTTTATTTAAATTTTTTAATTTTTAAAATTTTATTAATTCCCCATCATATATGTGTGTATGTGTCACTTACTTGTTTCTAGCTATCTGCTGTGTAAAGCTAGTTAAAACGCGAAAAACATACGTAATTCCTTACATTGCACAATACACCGCACCTTTAGAATACGTTGATTTAATCTTAGAATAGCATCTCAGAATAACCTATGACATACTTGGCTAAGAATGTAAATAATTATTGTATTGTTAGATTATTACATATATTTATTGTAATTTGATGCATGCGGATAAAATTAATTACTGTTTAACACCTTTACATAGTATTAAATGAAGTAGCTTCCGCCGTCTATTCCTATATGTCTTTTAAACTATTCAACGGATTATAATGCAGTTTTCAGCAATATTTCGATTTTTCTAGGTCCCTCGTGTGCAATATGCCATGCTGTCTTAGTTGGTTCCACTGCTTTGTCTGTGTCTGCCACCAAGCAGTACAAAATTCCTGTTGCGTTTCAGTTTTAGGGATATTGAAGCCGGTGAAATCAGGTATTATAAGACTTAACATTCTACTATGTCTCGGGGTGACGAGCGCAGTCTAATTACAGTTTTTTGCTTAGTCAAAGTTCTATGTGGTGTTGTTTCTGTTTATGAGTAACTGTGGCGATTACCACCAGGCGAGCATCCTGCTCATTTCGTCATTCAGGCAAATAAAAAAACTTAAGGATTCTCAACCGTAGGATCATTCAAGCTCGTGTATCTGTTTACATTACAGTAATTTTTTA
The DNA here is from genome assembly GCA_949126905.1 of Amorpha juglandis. Lineage (NCBI taxonomy): Eukaryota > Metazoa > Arthropoda > Insecta > Lepidoptera > Sphingidae > Amorpha > Amorpha juglandis. Next base: position 420,742 of record OX421380.1, read on the forward strand.
TATTACAATTTACAACGTTGAAATAATCTACTTCAGGCAAAGCCACATAGCGAGTAACTTATGTAATATTATATTTAAAGTCATTGAACTCGTGCTTTCGCTACATCTTTTGTCGCTTAATAATTATTTGCATAAGTTATTTCTGTGTGATTATTCATTCAAAACATATTTTATAAGAGAATATCTGAATTAAAAACAATGATTTGAATCATTTTTGAATAGTTAAATGTAAGATGTCTTAAGATGATTTCTTGAAAAACCTATTGCCTAAGTATTTTAATCCTATTTCAATCTAAATATATAAAACTCAAAGGTGACTGACTGACATAATGATCTATCAAAGCACAGCCTAAACCACTGGAGGGATCGGGGTGAAATTTGGCATGCATGTAGATTTTATGACGTAGGCATCCGCTAAGAAAGGATTTTGATAAATTCTACCCCAAAGAGGTCAAAATAGGGGATGATAATATTTAAATGCTGTTCACGCGGGCGGAGCCGCGGGCAAAAGCTAGTCTTTATATAATATCTCAGTTGAATGAAAATATATTTTTATAGCACCATCCGGGTAACGAGTAAATTTGTCACCTGATAATAAGTGATCTTGCACTGCCCTTGAACATGGTCAATATCAGAAGAATCATAGGCATATTACCGACCTTAGAGGCATAATTTGAAAATTACAAAGAGGATTTGGGCCTCCGGATATCTCAGTGATGATACAAAACGCAACAACCAGCCGCTACCCGCTCGAACAGGCACATTTATGCTATAGGCAAAACTATCTACAGCGTGACTCTGACACTAATTTTTGTAGTGTAGTTTTTTAAAATGAGTTATCACCAGAAAATATACAAACTTTCAGAATAGTACCAGAGCTAGACACCAAACGATTCTCCATAAATAGCCAGCACGATAACGCACGTAGAGCTGAGGGCCAAAGCTAGAATATAATTTTGTTGCATGGATAAATATAACTATTTAAGTTAATATACGAGACGCGTTGAAGTAAACATGACAGAGCTCGTACAAGTTACTCGTACGAATTACATTCACTTTCACTGTGATTATTAATACTTAACATTACGTTTCGATTCTCCGCTATTTGCATTTCACAATTATTAATCTTGATTAAGTTATTAAATTACTTATATTTTCATGATTGAAATCAACTCTAATCAATTTAGCCCTTTTCAAAGTAAAGTAGTTTTTTCAAAGCTTTTCTCATTTAAAAGGCTAATTATTTCGTTTTCTTCGAGATAGTTTTGGTGGACCGCTGATGACCTGCAAATGTATGCAGATATGACTCGACAAACATTAGTTTAACTCTAACGTTTAGCCGTGTATTGATTGATCGAGCAGCCACGCAAGGCTGCCTCAGACGTTTGCCGCGCGAGGCTGCCTCGGTCTAGAATTTTATTGCACGATGCTGCACGCGGCCGTACTGAGCCAACTTGTTTGCGCATTTTTCGTCTTTCATACTTCAAGCAAGCGAACTAACACACAAAATTTTTGAGTGCGGAAGTCGCGTTTAGCATCGCCAAAAAACCGACAATGTTCGGCTGGGGCCGAGGCGTATTCGGATGAGACATGTCCTTCTACGCAGAAAGAGCTCACGGTGTCTTGAGCTCTGGCAGTTGGTCCTTTGGGTTCCGAATTAATTAAGTGTATAATCGGATCCCAAGCCTGTGCTAGTTTCCAACCATCTTCTCTATAGAAATTCGGATGTTTTTTAATTTCAATAGCCTCGCGAATCATCCTAGGTAGGAATCGGTCTTCTTTGGCAAAGATTTGTGGTCTGTCAAATCGAAGATAATGTTTGGAGCCTTCCTCTGAATGTTCAGCAACCGCAGAGTTCTGGGACAACCTACACCTCAGTCCACCCCGTGACCACGAAGGCTGAAAAGCCTTCGAAACGTCGGCACCAAACTAAAATAAAATTCCGCGATAAAATCCGTTTAAATTAGTTTTATTTCAATGTGTAACATTCGCGTAAACTTTATAACTCTCCACCATATAGTTATCGTTTTGGCACTTTAGTATTTTTGCCTTTCCAGTAACGATACGATAATGACATACGCCTCGAGTATCCTGATATCGTGAGCGTGTCATTACCGTTTCTAATCATTAAGCAAACAATCCAAATAAGTACCGGTGACTCAACGTGACATGGAAAATCACATTGCAACAGATGTGCAATCCGATTTGTTCCCGTGCGAATGTTCTTGCAAAACTCATTGACTACTCAGTACAGTACTCTACTCTAGAAAAACACTTGGAACGAAACATTATCATGCAATCTACATCTGCAGATATACTGAACTAGATAAAGTGCTTCAATGTTGTCTAATATCTAAAATAGTTTTTTTTCTTTTGATATTATTATGGATAATGGTTTTTTACGTTTACGCCAATGTTACACATTGAAATAAGACTAATTTAAACGGATTTTATCGCGGTTTATTATTTTAATTTTGGTCCCGACGTTTAAAAAACCGCGATAAAATCCGTTTAAATTAATTTTATTTCAACTATTATGGATGTTCATGGGTGTGTAGATCTTACCATCAGATGACCCACCCATCGGCATACATCCGGTTGGTGCTTACCCGTTCCTGGATATCATTGTGAGTAAGCAACATTTCTATTCTTTAAAGATTATTATAATGTTTAATTCGGAATACCGGTGCGCGGTGCCCGAGGTCGCACAACTTTATTTCTACCCCTCGACTGATCCTTCTATCTAGTCGTGAGGATCATGCACAAATATCATTACTAAGGGGAGGGGATTTGGGCTTCCGGATATCTCACTCACCGTACGAAACGCAGCAGCAAGCCGCTACTTTGCGTCGGTTTTCTTTGAGATAGTGGTAACGACCCGGCTGAGCCAGCCCATTCATGCTGTAGACAACACATGTCATGTCTAAACTCTTATATTCTATATCGAATGGTAAGTGGCTAACCTAGTGACAACGTCAATTTCAAGACGTCACAAGGCCTTCGATTTAGGTTAACGACTACTGTGAGTTGATAACAGCCAGGACTGACTTTTTATGTGCCCTGCAAAGCACGGATACGTTCAGTTGTAATAGCACTAAGTGGTCACCCATCCATAAACAATAAGCCCGGAGTTTCTCCCTTCTTTTTCTGAGTTCTTTTTCTTGAGTTTCTTCTTTTTGGGGTCGTCATCATTAGGCAGCATTAGCTACCTTAGCTTGGCTAGGGATTCCCATATTCCTAACAGTAAAGTCCACGGCACATCTCCTTACCTTTAAAATCCTTACAGATTATTGTTCATGTACCCTACTCCCTCCTGCCCTTGTCCCAATTGCCATATCCTCCTCCCAAGTCCGTGAATCCCTACATCTAAGGATCCCCTACCTCTTCACATGCTTGTTGGTGTGCGTTTTCCTGCCAGCATATAGCGCGGCGGTTATTCCAAAGTTCCTATAATCTTAAGTTAGTCTTATTAAAATTTCTGTACTTGACCTGTCATAAGCGCTTTCTTAGTCTACATGAGGAATAAAGATTTTTGATATTTTGAGTCAGTGCAACTGGCTATGAGCACCTCTTTAAGCTGTAATACCTAGACTCTAGAGGCTATAAAGAAAAATTATGAACTTTAAAACCTGAATCGCTGTGCGCTTATTGTTAAATGTTGATGAGAAAGCCGGTCAAGTACGAATTGAAACCTCGCGCACCGAGGGTTCAGTACACTTATTTTTTTCTAACCCTGTATTATACACGTCCCACCACTAGGCACAGGTTTCCTCTACTGAATGAGAGTGGTTAGGCCTTAGTACCCCACGCTGGCCTATTGCGAGTTGGCAGACTTCACATACCTTCGAAATTCATTAGGCGAAATTCTCAGGTATGTAGGTTTCCTCACGATATTTACTCATTTATTTACACTGTTAAAACATACGGTAATTAACAATTTATACACACGTGACGTAAAAAAACGTCAGAGGTACATACTCTTGGGGCTGGTTTCGAACCTGCGACTTTCTTCTCGACACTCCGCGCTGAGCTATCACTTCTCTTATAACACATGGTCAGTGAAAATGTCAGTTGGTTACCAATTACGGTTACAAAATAGAGGCCTTTAAAAGTAGGACAGACGGACCGACGACCTATAGTTTGTAACGTGGTTCTGCTGTATAGAAGGTCCAAATAAAAAATCGATATCCATCCACAGTCTTGAACGAAGGGAGTTTGTTATATTGTTTTTTTTACTATTTGGTCCAGTTTCTAATACAGAGTACGATGAAGTTGATCACATATTTTCAGATCGCTTAGGTATTAATTTTATAAACATTCAAAAATCATTTTTATGAGTGGTAGGGCCACGCTGTAGACAGTTTTGTCTATAGCATGAATGGGCCGGCTCGACCGGGTCGTTAGCACTGTCTCACCGAAAACCGACGTAAAGTAGCGGTTTGTTGCTGCGTTTCGTACGGTGAGTGAGATATCCGCAAGCCCATATATCCCTCCCCTTCCCAATCCCTAATTATCCCTATCCTTTAAGGTTGGTAACGCGCCCATGATTCTTCTGGTATTGTTGGCGTACATAGGTGGTGTTGATCATTTATCGGTTGACCCACTTAAAATCCCCACGTAAAATCTTCTTCTTCTTTTTATTTATGGCTTTCGCAGTATTATGCATTTAGCCAGTGTCAAGTATAATTTATTCTCAAGTTATTTTTACAAGAACGATCAAAAACACGGGTGCGGTCGATTTCAAGGTCTTGTCGGAGTTTTGTTGTTAACTCCTTTCAGTACGATTCTTAATTCACTTATTTCAATGTTTCCATACACTGTTCATCACCGTCAATGTTTATTGAACAAATCCACACCACTTTTATACAACAAACACAACTCTAAACTAGTTTATGAAATAAATTAAAATAAGCGATGAACTGCACTGTCAGAATTCCCGCCAAAAACCCACGTAAAATCTATACTTTCTTATGAATTAACTAAAGTAGAACATAAACATCCAATAACTAATAATGACCATATTATTTAAACGTGTTTAAGTATTAATCAGTTAAATCTACGTCGTAATCGATAATAGTACAACTACTTCGTCGTGACCATAGCGATATCATCAGTGAATTCATTAACATTACATCTAGGTCGATCGCAGATCACTAGTAAATTAGCATATTTTATGGAAAAGTGCTATTAGAAGTACGAAAAATCATTAAAATATTTCAAGGATAAAGTGAACAAGGTTAGGTCCTTCGTATGCGAAAGGCCGTTTGGTTTGATACTAATGCTTTGTCTCCTTCCACCGCCCAGCAGCGTGTAAGCAGTGTTTTGATTTGAAGGACATTAAAGCCAGTACAATTATATTATAAATGAAGATCAGTGCCATGCTTTGTAATTCAAAGCTCGTCACCCCAAAAATAAGATGTTAAGTCTCATAATACCCAGTAATTTCACTGGCTTCAATGTCCTTCAAACCGAAAAACAACAATGCTTACACACTGTTGCTTGGTGGCAGAAATAGACAAAGTGGTGGTACCAACCCAGACGGCCTCTCGCATACGAGGGACCTACCACCTTGTTAAAATACATACAATACATATACAGCTAGTGCATTTTCAATACGATCCGCTAGGGGCACTGTATGGGTCTGTATACATATTTACTCAAATACAAATGACATGAAAACTATCAAATATCTCGCTTAAAAGTGTCCGTAACTATAATCACGTAATAGTAAACAAGTGAAGAAAAACACGTTTCTTGAGATGCGAAAGTTAAACAACGTGATAATGACCATAATACGTAATAACATAAACCTATGAAATCTCATTAGTACTGTAATTGGTAGATACGGTCCGTTCTACTAATTAACTAAGCTTTAATCGGTCCAAGTATGTGTGAAATTCACGTTGCGTATATCTAATTATCAATTTCGCGCCATTTTTAACGTATTGTCAAAAGTCATAACGCCTAATGGCTCCTCCGGGGCGTGGGAATCTTCGGCAACACTCGGCTACATTCGTAAAACTCCGTGCACAGTCGGCTATGTTCGGGTGCTCCCGTGGCCAATCAGCGTGACATGACGTAACTGCTTTCACCTGCGCCCAAACACGATCGATTCCGATTTTGTAATTATAATGGAATGCAATGCTTTCTTATTTTGATTTGTTTCGGTTTCCTCGGTGGTTACGTAACCGACGAGCATGTATCATAATACTTCCGTTTTTTGTTAGTGTTACGGCACGAATCGAATTTATAAACGGTTTTAAAACTATTTCTTTTATTGTGTTTGTTTTTTCGACTGTTGAATGTTTTTATTGGATGATTTATTAATTCGATTAATTTCTTTTAAGGCTAAACTCAATGATTAACCTAAAAAATTACGAATATTGATGCTGTTAGTTTTGTAAAATTACCAATTGCGTGATGCATTGTGATCTACTTTTTATGTATCATTGCCATAATAAAACACTATTTCCTTGTAATAATTACAATAATTTCGCATCATAGATTTAGTGGCAGTGTCCTAAGGGTGAGAACCGTGAGGTCCTGGGTTAAATTCCGAGGTCAGGTAATCGCGCTGTTACAATTTTCGAAAATCATACATGGTTTGCACGAGATCAAAATTTGGGGCCGGTATGCCAATGAACATCTTGGGTCGAAAATAAGCTCGAAAAAATGTGGATGCACTAGGTGTAACTCTGCCTACTTCTACAGAGATAAAGACGTAATCGTATGTATGTGTGTTCATATAACAATATTACTTTGTCATGTGACTCGCACACACGTGACGGTATTGATATCTATCAACGTTAAGAAGCAAAGTAATAAATAAATAAGCAATCACTCTCGAAATTATACTACATAATAAAATCAAAACCATTAACTATAAAAGTCCTCACTATATCAACAATCAAATGATCTCAATAAAAAAAACAACCCTAAATAATAACATACGTACAAACAAAAATATCAATAAGAACCGATCCCACGTCTCTAAACTTCCATAAAATCACAGTCTAAAAACTTAGTATGTCAATGAAGATGTCTAGATGAGGGGCAATCTTACATTGAGGGGAGGGACGCGGGAATGCATTTTACAAACGAGTGAACACCACAAGCTTCAATGTCTTATAGCAGACTTTCAGTCATCGCGTCTAGCGACCTCAGACCACGCGGTAGTAGCGTGCACTTCTGTGAATCCGGTACAAAAAGCGCATGCGACCCAATATTTCTAGTTCACGTTAACAGACGTGGGTGTGACTGACACGCAACTTGACGAGATTATTGGAAGTCTATCGTAACAGACCGCTGTTTTAGCCAACATCCGGATATCCGGAAGCCCAAATCCCCCCCCCCCCTTCTCAATCCCTAATTATCCCTTTCCTTTAAGGTCGGCAACGCGCCCATGATTCTGATATTGTGGGCGTACATGGGTGGTGGAGATCACTTACCATCAGGTGACCCACTTGCTCGTTTGCCGGGCTATGTTATATAAAAAAAAAACATCAAACGCGTGAACAGACTGTATATTTTTAGACTGTCCTTACCAACCCATAGCATTATTGAAATGCTATAGGTATGGCGTTGGGTAATGGTTGTGAAATAAACAAACAATGTAGAGTCACGTCGCACGAGTGCTAAATGTCGACCGTTCTACGAGCAGAGGACGTGACCTGCCTCACCTATTATTAGATTAAGGTATTTCAGTATTGTGCAAAATATTTCACTCGTCACAAATAGGTTGATTAGAGGGTTGAAGATACTCGGGTCTAAGGATATATTATTGATATAATTAATTATAAAAGTATAAATCAACAATGACTTTTTTATAGCGGATGCCGATAAACAAGTTATTGGGTCCACTGATGATAAGTGATCTCCATCGCCCAATGAACATACATACTATCAGAAGAATGATTGATGCGTTACTGACCTTACAAGAAAAGAATTAGGGACAGGATGTGGGCTTCTAGAAAAACCACTCACCATGCTAAATGCCACAACAAGCTGTCATTTAAAGCTAGTTTTTTGTGAGACAATAGTACCGCGCCGGTTTTTTATTAGCCCTGTATTATATACGTCCCACTGCTGGGCGCGGGCCTCCTCTACTGAATGAGAGGGATTAGGCCTTAGTCCACCACGCTGGCCTAATGCGGATTGGCAGACTTCACATACCTTCGAAAAATCTTATCGAGTTCTCAGGTATGCAGGTTTCCTCACGATGTTTCCTTCACCGTTAAAGCAAGCTATAATTAACAATTAATATACACGTAACTTAGAAAAGTCAGTGGTGTATGCTCTTGGGGCTGGTTTCGAACCTGCGACTTTCGTCTCGACAGTCCATAGCACTCCCCGCTGAGCTATCGCTGCTCCGTGCCGGTTATGCTGGTCCATTAATTCTGTAGATAAAATTGTCTACAGCGTGGCTCTACCACAGCATATTTTGTTACAAATTTATTGACAAGCAATTTATCAGGCCCATTAAGCGATATCAATTTTGAATATTAATGTATCTAATTTAAATATAACTCATTTAAAACGTTTAAAGATGTGAGAACTAGGCGAAACATGCGAACATATTTGCATTCGATCCAATCTCTTTATTGCGAAATCATAAAATTATAATAACTCAGCGGAAAATATATAAACCAAATGTTTGTGTGATTTACATATATTTCGGGTCTGGGTGTTGTGAGACCGAAAGTCTCTCGTAGTTCCTGATACCCACGACACAAGACTCGTATCTTACTGTTGGATCAGGACTATGTGTATGACTATTAGGTGTATTTATTATACAGTGGCTTAACTGTTATACTGGGGCTATAAGCACATCAAGTAACATTTTTAAGTTTTCAGAATTGTAAAATCTTAGCACACATTTTGTTGTAAAGGAATTCGAATCCAGGACTTCACCAGTTTCCTTAGCATTTCCTTGGCTTCTAGTTAGTTAAATATACTATGACTAGACGAATGAGGTCTTTCTCTCTAACTTACTAAACTTTACAATTTCGATATTAAGATCCACATAATATTTAAATATTATTATAATTGGAAACTGGAATTTGGCAAAAGCCTCCACTATTTTATGACTTATTTTTATTCTCTACAATTTATCAGCAATTACTAATGCATTAAACAATAATGCTGATGATTAACACATTATTACACGAGACTGTAAGTAAAAAATATGCAATTAAATATTTCCATACAAAAGACATCAACGCAAGCTGTCAGTGTCTACCTTCACTTTTAAATAGACATCAAACACTGTTATGCAGAATGTTAGCTTCTATTTACTATTCTAAACAGGCATCATTGGAGAGTGAAAAACACGACGAGCAGGCATTCTAATTTGAATCTGTTTTATAATAGTTTCTTAATTTCTGACGAGTTTCTAAAACATGAAATTTATTATTATATCGACTTTCCAAATCCTTATGAATGTGAAATCAACATTAATATCAGATTATTATCAGTCGGAGTTTGCTGATTTTTTGGGATTGCACTGTGCTACCATTAAGTGTAGTGCAATCACTTTCCGTGCTCGAATAAAAATAGAATAAAAAATATATAGAATAATTATAAAATATAAAAATTGGCACTATAAAGCCATTTTTTTATCCTAGCATAAATGGATGCACTTGGCTTTGTGATAAATACAGTGCAGTCCAAATATAACGCCGACTATCGAGTGACGTTACATCTCTCGCCTAACGATACGCAACCGGAAGCTGCTAGTATTATTCTGGTAGAGTCGCCCCATTTATATCCATCCAGAAAAAAATATCTACAGCTTGGCTCTACTATGTATAAACGTAGTATTGTTTTGTAAATGTATGCTTATAAACATATTACTATTACAATGATATCGAAATATTCTTCTTATTTGGTAAGTTTTAAGAAACCACTTATGACATTTTTGATTTACAATTATTAATATTCTCCAGTACTTGTTTTGTGTTAGTTTAATCTTGTTCTTCTCATTTTAACAGAATTAATTGGCTATTAAATCGATAAATCCTATCTATCTATCTATATATACTATACATTTATTCGTTTGGTCCACAAAATATGTTCTACTTTACAGTAGAAACTGCTGAATAGTGTAAAATTTTGCTTTTTAATTATTCTGTAACAAATTTTGTTCTGTATGTATCCATAATCTATGTAAATAAAATATAAATAAATTTGTTCTGCAATTTCTTAACTCGCAAGAAAGAAATAAATAAACTAAAAAATCATCCATCCATAAGCAGTTTTATTTCTTTACTGACATCAATCAAGCTTGATTGTTGCAAGCCGACGCGATGTCAGTCTGTCGACGGCTTCTTACTGTGATGTAGCTTTACTATTTGTATTATTTGAGTTCAATACAAAAGTTCACTCGACATTGACTGCCATTCTAACGTAATGGTATAAAATGAAATTGTATTTTATCAAACGATTTTTTGACGAGTGACAACACTACACCTGATGTTAAGCACAGTGCAGTCCAAAAATATCAGTGACCACCGACACACAATGAGGTTATCGGTGGTCACAAAATTAATAAAATAAAAATCAAAATTAATAAAATAAAAACAAAACTGATTCAAAAAAACTGATAAGTTAAAAATAACAATAACCAATTTAGTGTCAGTGCTTTCTACCTATTGACCTTTAAATTGCATAGCACCGACTCAAATACTAAATACGTACAATACAATACTTTTATTTGTAGCATTTGTTTATAAGCAACTCTTGTTCGCTAACATTACTAATTATCTTATTAACATCTTACTTTGATTTAAAGCTTAGTGCTCGTTTTCAAGACAATTAAAAATCTACTATTGTTTAACAAATATAATCTCATTTAGCTCATTAACTCATGACTACTACTAATTAACATACAAAAGCAGTAAAAGGAGTTAGATGCTTATCTACCCACCCTGGTAAAGCGCGTGAAGATACGTATAAAACAAATAACAAACTGTACTATCTGATGTTGCAGCGGTGTGCAGTGACTCAAGATAATTAGCAAGAGTGCGGATCTGATATTTGTAGGATTAACTAGCTTATTTAAGAATATACGAATACGGACAGTCTGCAAGGGTATTTTATTTACAAATTGTATTATTTTGAATATTTCTTATCCCATTTCTGATAATATTTTAAATATAACATCATTTATTTTATCGATAAAAAATCCTTATATCTTTCGCATATTAGTATAATACCAAATTAATTTATTAGATAAATATCCAAGCCAATGTTTTGACAGTTTAATTACAAAGTGGTTCATCCATAACCGCCACGCCTTATCAACAATGTAGAATATGCATTTAGAAGCATTTTGTTTTTGCAGATCCTACATCGTTCATAGAATGTGGCCAATAGCCATACATTATATTTAATTATGACGTTTCTTTAAGGCAGATTCATGAACTATGCACAAATATAGTTCATGAATCCCATTTTACAAAAAGACTAATCTTATCACAATATTATTGTCATTGGAAAAGCAAAAATAATACTAAAGCGCCAATACGTGAACTTTACGATAGAGCATTTTATAGTACTTTTACCATAAAAATCCATAATAATTATTTAAGGAAAAATAATATGAATCCATAATATAAGTTTTACCGAAAATTATCCAGTAAGTAAAGTCATAAATTTTTATCGTAAATACTTTAAAGTGCTCTACCTTAAACTTCACTTATTGGCATTAGTATTTTTGCCTTTACAGTGACGTTATCATATGTTTATAGACACTTCACCAAACACTCTAATTTTACCATGCCTGTAACCGGCGCTACGTCGCGTCGGAGGGAAACGGCCGGGCCCGCCCGAGTACCGCGACCGTGCCCGCGCCATAGAAAGTGAAAACTCAGCTCCCGGAGCGATGCACTCTCGCCTCATCGCGTCGCACTCTGCATCCACAATTACTATACTTACTGTACAGACGTTTACGCGTGGTTTTACTCTAAAAAAATAAAACCGACATAAAAAACTCAAAAACTAAAAGTTAGGTTGTAAGTCGGTGCTACTGTTGTTTAATAGTTAATGATTGATACCACCGATTCAATTTTTTTAAAATTCTATATTTACTTTAGAGAATTTCTGAGTCAGTCTTATGTTTGCTTAAAACGTTATTATTTTACAATATTTACAGAAAGTGCATTAATGTTGGAGGTTATAGTCTTTTATCCCCTTAGGTTTTTTTTTTACTAGCCCTGTATTATATACGTCCCACTGCTGGGCACGGGCCTCCTCTACTGAATGAGAGATTAGGATTCACTCCTTTAAAATTAATGGAACCACCCTGGTAGTAACCCCTATCAAATACAGAAAGAATCATCCAAATCGGACCGCATGAAGCAGAGACTTACTCCGTTTTTTTCGTCAGTAAAAAATACTCAACCTTTCTTCTCTCCCAGTCGTGTAAATAGTTTGTTAATATAACTTATAAATAAAATAAATAAAAATAAATAACTACTGTCTTTTAGTGACGTTTCTTTTACTAATAATTATTTATATAATCTGAGTTTGTAGATGACAATAAATATCCTTCCGAATGTATATTTTAATTATCTAAGTACGTTACATCCTGGTATAACAATTATGTATGATGTTTTTCTCAGGCCTCTGCGTGAAGTGTTTTCTGTCATATTTCCGCGATAAAAAATATACTATTTCGCTCTTCGACCCATAAATATTGTACAAAAACCACATCGACCTTTTCCTAAAAATGACAAACCAACAAACAAACTTTAGTAATATTTATTGGTATAGATAATTAGTGGGAAGGTCCCTGATTATTTCTGTACTAAATAAGATAGCAACCATCGTACACATGATGAAAACATCGCCATTATAACTCGTCCAGGTAAGTAGCGTTCCGGAATCAACTAGTCTACATATAGTAACTTCGGGCCGGCATAATTCTGTCAATCGTCGATGGACGCAATATCGATCGACATGATATCTTGATTGCATTACTTTACATCAGGTCCAGTGTCTACTATACCGTGAAACTAAAAATAAACATTTAAATTCAAGGTGGTAGGTCCCTCGTATGCGAGAGGCCGTCTGCGTTGGTACCACCGCTTTGTCTATTTCTGCCGTCAAGTAACAGTGTATAAGCACTGTTGTGTTTCAGTTTGAAGGATATTGAAGCCAGTGAAATTACTGGGCATTATGAAACTTAACATATTATGTCTCGGCGTGACGAGCGCAGTTCAGTGCCATGCAGTGATTTGTAATTCAACGTTCTGTGTGGTGTAGCTTCTGTTTATGGGCTGGCGTGGCGCTTACCATCAGGCGAGGGCCTTGCTCGTCTCGTCATTCAACCAAATATAAAAAATCTGTGATTAAAAACACAGCTCCATATATAAAGCGTCACAAAAAATCTTGCTCATTAACAGTTCAACATGCAAGGTGAAACACCTTAAGTGCCCGAAGTAAATAGGTCGGGGGTTTCTAAAAGATATTCGATGTGAACACATGATTAACTCGTACAATAGTATGGAAAACCTGTGTATGTGAAAAGAAAACATTCCGACCCAGTTACTAAGCGATAATGTTACATAGCACTGATTATTTATACGGGCGTGGGTTTTACCGTAATATTTTGGGTCGAGGTTGTATTCGTTGTAAGCATAAGTAACGCATGGTGGTGATAATAAATAATGTATATTTTATTTTACGTGCATGTCTTTATTTTGTCTATCAAAAAAGAAATAAAAGATAATTACTTTATTTGGCCAGATTTTTTGTGTCTACACCAAAACTAAACAAAAACTCAGTTTACTTATATAAAAAAAGAATAAACTAATAATAAAGTAACAAACAAAGAAAGTAAATAAATAACAGTAACATTTAAACAAAGGAATAAATCAATAATAAAATAACAAACATAGAAAGTAAAAAATTAAATTATACTGTTTTTTTCTATATTCTAATTTTCACCTGTATTGGGTTTAAATTTATAAAACATAAATATCTTTAAATATATCTGTTGGCCACTCCTGTTTTTATATTATATCAGCATATAAAACGGAAACATTCTCATACTAGATTGATCGATTTGGATATCGCAAAACTTTACTCGCAAACACAATCGAACTATGCTGCCAATAAATCATCAAAAAGCCGCAGTCGCAAGTTTAATATATATTTTTGGATAAATTTGCTGTTCACATTAAACTATAAGTTTATTTAAAACATAAATGAATTAAAACCGTTGTTGAAGTACTATAAAACCTCACAATTATATTGGGTACAAATCTGAAGTATTATTTATAACATATATGTACATTTACCTACTTACCTGTGCCTCTATATTTAGGCTAATGTCGAAAATGTCGTGCCCTGCTAATCCCAGGCATACGAACAACTCTCTTCTCACTGAATGCTCTGATTCCTGTACATAATTGCAGGAGAAATTAACTATGCAGCGTGCAGGCGAACACGCAGTTGTCACACGGTTTTTCTCTTCATAGCGTAATAATACATTGCAACGCTATATTGTATACCGCCTATGTGTGAAATTTGTTCGGTGTGTTTTTTATTCAATGCAACATACCTAGTGATTAGGAAATGCATAATTGCATACCAATATTAGTTGTTTCACGTTTGAACTCTAGGATAATACCTATTTGCTAAATTAGACCAGTACAGCTTGGCAAACTGGCTTCTTCGAGGTGAATCAGCCCCTTACTTCGATAAGTTTTTTCTTACTTGGCTTAAAATTTAAACAAACTTTTTATTTCTTCTACTTACTGCATCCAAACTTGTTACTATCTGCTGTAAGTACATATATAATTTTTATGAAATATTTTCAACCAATTTAAACTTTCACAAAACTTCTAAATTCATTGTCATCCACTTTTTATTAATTGTCAGTCTCCGACGCAGTGTAGGCCGGTGATTATCCGGTTGAAAATGGTAAAAATAGAAACAAATTTATAGTAGAATCAAACCCATTGTAAAAGGAAGAGAATACAACAAAATTGATAGGAAAAATAAATTAACGGCGATCTGAGGTCGGGAAGTGGGAAGGGGGGGGCTTTTAAGGGTAAAAAACGGTTTATCTCGATTTCCGGAAAAACTACAAGTCCTATGGAAAAAAGTTAAATCGCAAAGTTGTAGGTAATAAAAAGATCTACAACTTTTGTATACACACTCTCTTCACATATATATATTGGCCTAGTTTCCATCTACGAAAGATGATCTAGGAGGCGTCAGTTAGGTTGCGAGTTAGCCACGCACTTACGCGCATGGCTAAACAGACCTATTCGAGAGTGGCAACAACGGCCACATATTTGGCAGGTAAACATATTGCCCGAAGATGATGCGGGGTTAGCGGCTCTTTGGTGTCTTAAATTCCGCTTCTGGGCTAGCGGTTCGAACCACCATTTATCGTGGGTAGCTACACCGTCAGAGATAAGTTTTCTCCAGGCGCTTCGGTTGTCCGCCTGACTTTCCCATCTAACATGGTAAATTTGGAAAGTTGACATATCCCGCTTAACACTGTCCTTCCAGCGTAATATTGGACGTCCGATAGGCCTTTTGGCGTCTGCTATCTCCCCCAAAAGCGTTTTTCTCGGCCAGCGAGAGGGGTCCATCCGGTACACGTGACCCAACCAGCGAAGGCGCTTTTGTTTCAATAGAGCGATGATACTAGGCAGTTGGGCGGTCTTCAGAACACTCTCGTTGGTAATTTTGTCCCTCCATGTTATGCCCAATATATTACGGAGACAGCGCATGTGAAAGTTGTTCAGCCTCCGCTCCTGTTTAGCATATGTCGTCCAAGTTTCAGCTCCGTACAGGAGAATGCTCAAGATGCATGTTTGGTACACAATCATCTTGGTGCGTACCGACAGGTGTTTGTTGTCCCATACTCTTGCACGAAGCTTACCCAGCATTGTAGATGCTTTACCGATACGGATGGCAATCTCTGCGTCAAGTGACATATTGCTTAAGGTTACTGACCCTAAGTAACAGAAGCTGTCAACAACCTGCAGAGGAGAACCGTGAACAAGTATTGTCGGTCGCTCCGTACTACCTTGTACCATCACTACCGTCTTCTTTATATTAATAGCCATCACAAATTGGGTACATGCTTCCTCGAACTTGGTGACAATATTCTGCAGCTCGTCAGGTGTGGTGGCGATAAAGGCCGCGTCGTCGGCGAACAAGAGTTTGTCCACATATAGGTCCTCTCGATGACGTGGGGACTTAAGTAGGGCAATATTGTAGAGTTTGCCATCAGTTCTTGTGAATTCCCTGACTTGTGTCACCGAACGCGGTTCTCAAGAGCAAGGAAAAGAATATGCCAAACAAAGTGGGCGCTAGTACGCAGCCCTGGCGTACCCCACGCTTCACATCAAATGGTGCAGATGTTTTGCCATTAAAGATGACTGTGGCCTTCATGTCATCGTGGAACGATTTAATTAGACATAATAGTTTTGGAGGGCATCCAACTTTCTCCAGCGCCAAATAAAGTGCTTCTCTGCTAACGGTATCGAAGGCTTTATTAAGGTCGACAAAGGCCATAAACAGAGGTGTTCGTTGCTCTCTACATTTTTCCTGCAATTGCCTAAGAGTAAATATCATGTCTATTGTTGAGCGACCAGGACGAAAGCCACATTGTGACTCTGGGTATACTCTGTTAGCGAGTTCTTGCAGTTTGCCTAGGATAACACGGGCAAATAACTTTCCTACAATACTCAGAAGAGATATACCACGATAGTTATTGCAGTCACCGCGGTCCCCCTTTCCTTTGTATAAAGTTATGATGTTGGCATCACGCATTTCCTGAGGCACAAAGCCCTCGCGCCAGCACTCTACGATCATGCTATGCAGTAAAGGTAGAAGGTACTGCAGTTTAACGAGTTCAGCTTGGATGCCGTCGTTGCCAGGACTCTTTCCGCATTTAAGCTGTTTGACAGCTAGGTGTAACTCTTCTGTAGTGGGCTCTTCATCTAGCTCATCCCAAGATGGAAATTGCCCAATACTGCTCAAAGCTCCCGGATGCATCCTAACAGGCTCGGCATAAAGTGTGGTGTAGTGTTCCACCCAACGACATAACTGACGGTCTACATCAGTTATGATAGAGCCATCAGTCTCCTTAAGGGGAGCCGTTACCTTGTGAGATACAACTATTGCCTTTTTTATTCCTAAGTACATACCGCCAAAGTTTCCGGCTGCTGCACAATTTTGGATGTCCCTACAAAGCTCAACCCAATAAGCGTTGGCAAAGTATCGGGCATTGCGTTGCAGATTGGCCTTAGCGATACCAACGTCCTCACGAGTTTTGTGGTTTGGGTTGAGGCGATGTCTTAATGCGGCTTCGCGTTTAGAATCCAGCAGAGGTCTTAATATAGAAATATTGTCTTGGAACCAATCCTTACCCACTGGCTTTCTATAACCAAAAACTTTAGCGGCTGCTTCTGTGAGTAAAAATTTAACATTCGTCCATTTTTCCTGCGCTGACATGTCTGAATGCCACATTTCCATTTTGTCAATGACAACATTGCGAAACGTTGCCAACATCTCTTCGTTTCTTATTTTGGAAATATCAATCTTTCTCACTCCCAGCGGCCGAGAAGAATGGATCTTTTTAGGTCTTAAGTAAATTGTAGTCACCACCAATGAGTGGTCTGTATCACAATCCGCACTATGAAAAGATCTTGTGTGACGGATATCTTGCAGGTCTTTCTTTTTCGTTAAGACAAGATCCAGCTGGTGCCAGTGCCCCGACCGGGGATGCTTCCAAGAAACTTTGCGTATTTCCTTGCCCTTGAAATAAGTGTTGGTAACACAAAGTTGCCTTTGGGAACAAAACTCCAAGATACGTTGACCATTTTCATTCATCTTCCCTATACCATGGTTACCCAAACAATCTGGCCATGCTACGGTGTTCCGTCCCACCCGAGCATTGAGATCACCGAGAATGATGAGGCGATCGCCAGAACGCACCGAACGCACCACATCGGATAGTTGGTTGTAAAATAAGTCTTTAGTTTCTGTAGATGAGTTTAATGTGGGTGCATAAACGGAAATTATGGTGGTGTATCCGTTGGTAGTACACAAGCGTAGAACTATGATACGTTCTGACACTCCACGCGGTCCTTCAATGGAGTTGAGTATGCTGTTGCGAATAGCAAAACCTACTCCATGCTCACGACGTGACAGAGCGTCTTTACCTTTCCAGAAGAAAGTAAAATTGTTTTCTCGAAGGGAACCCTCATCTGGTAGCCTGGTTTCTTGGAGAGCTGCAATCATAATGTTGAGCTTCTTTAATTCAGTGTCAATGACAGCTGTTTTGCGTAGGTGGTCATCGCCATTTAAACTTCCACCGGTGTTCGGAAAGCCTGTCCTCATAGTCCGGACATTCCATGTCGCAAGGCGCATGGCATTTGTACCATTTGTGTTTTTGGAAGGATTATTGTTTTTTAAACTCGCAGGTGAACATGATAACGGCACCGACTGTCTAGATTTAAACTTGTGTTCTCTTCACCCAGGGAGAACAAGACAGCACCGAGACGGACTAGTAACTTATTGGCTGGGGGCTGCCCAGCTTAAAGCGGGCGTTAACTAGTCAATGGGCTTACAATGAACCCTCCCACTGTCGAGAGTGACCCCTGGCGCCCGAGTTTACGTCTATCTCCTCGGACTTATAACCGGTCACTGTCACTCCCCGTGTTGTTTTCCACCCAGCAAGCTGTAGTGGGTGAAGTGACCTCTCCACTGACGCCACACCGCCTGGGACTCATTTTTTGATAGCGTAGGACTTCCCAGGTACCTACGCCACTGTAAAGTTATAAGTTAATATTTAATAAGACATATCTACAATATTTTGAGAAAGTTGTAGAATCTTCTTTAAATTATATGCGTAGATGCCTCTTTATTGTTATTTTAATATAACTTATATACCTGAGTGATCTACGGAAAATTTTAGCCCATCATAAAGAAGTGGGGAAGGGGCTAGGTGAGTCTGGGCCTTACTACTTGTTATTTAGTAGTTCGTTTCTTTGCATTTTCTGAGCACATTTACCATAGTAATGTATATATTTTTTTACACCATCAGAAAGTAGAGAATTCAATGAACAAGAAACCAACAGACTTTTTTAAAAAAGCTGATATTTTGACGTGAGATTTTTCGTTTGAAAATTAGGCTGCTTTTTCGATATTAAGTCAAAATAAGGTGAAACAATGAATATTTTAGATCAAAAAAATTACAGTGTATTTGGGATATAAAAAGGTAACTTTTCACGAAATTTCGGCAAAAAAAAATTATGTTTTCTAAAAGATAAAAATAAAAAACTAAAAACTTGGTTTTTTGAATTTTTAACATAAATTTTGAGGTTATGTGAAAAAAGTGTGTATACAAAAGTTGTAGATCTTTTTATTACCTACAACTTTGCGATTTAAATTTTTTCCATAGGACTTGTAGTTTTTCCGGAAATTTCAGATAAACCGTTTTTTACCCTTAAAAGCCCCCCCCTTCCCACTTCCCGACCTCAGATCGCCGTTAATTTATTTTTCCTATCAATTTTGTTGTATTCTCTTCCTTTTACAATGGGTTTAATTCTACTATAATTTATTTATGTTTCAAAATGGATAATCACAGGTCTATGAGCGAGTAGCCGGCTGTGAAATGAGATGCCGCGGATTCAATTCTTGCACCGAAATGTTCGTGTGGTCCACAAATATTTGTTTCCAATTGTAGTGTATTTTCTCCCCAAGGGGATTAACGTCAGACACGCGGCTGTAAAAACTATGAGCCAAATCTTTCCGTAACATTTGTTAAAAAGCATGTTACGCATGTTAGCCCACTGCGAGTAGGATAAAGGCAGGTGCAAGAAGAGTAAATAAGATTAGTAGATTTTGCAGCCTCGTTAATATAGCGGCATCGTATTAATGCTGAGCACCGTGAGGTTTTGAGTTCAATTCCCAGGTCGGACAATAACAATTTGTGTCTGAGTTTCTGACTGTAAAATCACATATGATATGATTGCCCAGGGTTATAATTTGTGCCCGGTATAGTGATGGCTCGCTCCCTATTACATCACGGGACGGAAACACTACTTGCACCGCTGCCTACCCCTCATGGGTAAAGGCGTGAGCTTGTATAAATAAGTAGATTTTAGTTAAATGTGATTTGTCAACCGTGGTAAGTAGAGCGCACATAATCGACACATTCCATTACCAGTGTGTGGAACTTACAACATTAATTGTATAGGCTCACATCCTTTGTTACGCACAATGTGGAATTTAGTTTCGTCAGTGAAAATAGCTTTCGCTGGTGGTAGGATATTCATATCCGCCCTGACGTTAAAACCTGCCATACATCCGGTTCTCCCGAGGGGCTTGCGACATGACTTGATGGTTGGTTGTGGCGGGTATAGGGGTACATCCTTGTATCTCTGTGCCTGGATCGGTCATTCGCCAGTTCTGTCACAGGTTCCCTCTCCGAAGAGGGCAGAAGCATTTATACATGCCGGCATGATTCTGATGACCACCAATGAACTCGTTGCTTCTCAGTGGTCGCTAGTTTTTTGGACTGCACTACGCTTACCATCAGGTGTAGTGCAGTGACTTTACCGTGCTCGAATAAAAAAATATTTTATTTACTCAATATAACCTAACCGCTAAAAAACTTTAACTTCTATTAAAAATATGTATTATCTAAATGACAAAACAGATTTTTCAGTCTATTTCTCGATATTCACTTTACTAAATTAGTTCAACTAAAATACGAAAAGAAAGTAAAATTTCGAAATGAAATCAATAGAAACATCGAGTATCGAAGCAATGGATTAGAAAATTGACAATAACAAGCGAATAATTGAAAAGTAGATTTCCCAGTGTTTTCACCGGTGGTGCCCAGTGACGGTGAGCCGATATTACATTTAACGCTAAACTTTACCAATGTGATATTTCCAACAAATGACTTACTAGTTACGAGTTTCAACTTTCCATTTTAAATGACATATGCCTGAAGTTATGACTTATTTGCACCAAGCACTTCATTGTGACTTGTCTAATTAGCAACTAGTTAAATAATTCACCTCATTGGCCTATTGCCTGCGTACTTTAGCTGGGAAGCCGGTGAGGGCGACGGAGTTAACTTAACAAATGTAATTTCTATAAATAATTATGATTTCCAAGCGCCTTATTACATAAGGAACTTGTTAATTGAATTGAACCAAATTGAATCAAAGTTTACTTGACATTTTCCAGTGGCGTAGCTAGCACTGGTGGCACCCGGGACGGATTCCGGTGTCATCCGGGGCGGATTCCCGTGTCACCCGGGGCGAATTCCGGTGTCACCCGGGGCGGATACCAGTGTCATTCCAAGAATGTAACTTTAAAATCATATTGTTTTTAACCCATTTCAAAAAACGTAGGAGTTTTAGCAGTGATGTGGTTCCAATGATGCCGCCGGTCAAGTGAAATTGTACCACATCCAAAAAGACTACTAGAGAACTCCTGACTGACGTATTACAGAGAAACATGAGAGCCAATGATTTGACTATAGATGATACTCAAGCTAGGGCGAAGTGGACGAGCCTTAGTAGGAAATCGGACACTGGCACTAGCCAGGATAACGCCGGCTAGAAAGGAAGATTTTTTATTTATTTTATTTTATTTGGATGGGTGACAGCTATCAGTAACAAATATTATGAAATAAATACAATGAATAAGCCAATTACGAGCCACCGCGCTTGTAAAGATTAAAGAAACTGAATTATATTTAATTGAAATCCTCTACCATTCTCAGACGGAATGTAAACCAAATTAACATTAGAAATACATTTAATAAGACGAAGCCATCAAAAAAGCTAGGTCAATAAAAGGAAAGCAATTTGCGTGCGTATTAGTTGGTGTTACACAAATAGCAGTAATTATGTAACAATAGATTGATAGATGTACGTGCATGTTCTATCATGTGAGTTGGGCACGCGA
Organism: Amorpha juglandis; assembly: GCA_949126905.1. Taxonomy (NCBI): domain Eukaryota; kingdom Metazoa; phylum Arthropoda; class Insecta; order Lepidoptera; family Sphingidae; genus Amorpha; species Amorpha juglandis. Next base: position 442,696 of record OX421380.1, read on the forward strand.
TGTTATGTGAATAATGCTATCAAGATATATCGTCATAGACAAAAATATCGTACATAAGATGAGGTATCATGGAATAGACAAATGACTGTGGACTATACAATTGCAGTTTCAGTACACATATGAAAGTTAAGATATAAAGAAAAAGGTTAGTTTTTTAAGTGACCCATTTTTTTGATTTTTACCCGAGCACGGCAAGGTGCACTAGACACGTGATGCTAAGTTCCATGCAGTCCAAAAAAGCCAGCGACCACCGACAAACAATGAGCGGTGACCACCAGAATCATACCGGCCTGTATCAATGCTTTAATGACTATATAAAACAAGATAAATACTTATTTTGAAAACTACACGCTACGCTACGCTGATACGCCGTAGGCAGTTTTTTACTGCATGAATTTGCCAAAACTCTGTAACACTATTATATAATACCACTATAAAATATTATGCTATTGAACAGCTATACTCTCGAGTTCGTTTCAATTCATTTCACGCTCGTGCAGTCTATTTTATGGCTCGTAATGCATCGCTCACGTGAACTATGTTCTAATAAAATTATTGCTAGATTTATGTTATTTGTTGTTTGGTCTACATATTAATTATGTCATTCTTTATCACCTCTCTTATAACGTTGTAAGATCCAAGCTTAAAACCTTCAGATGATAATGCTAGCCGTAAAAACGAGGATGCACATTGTATGTCTACTTAATCTATCGCAAATAATACAGTCTAAACAATTAAAGAAGAACTTTTTATATCTCTTTTGTAAAACCTTTCTAATATTTTTGACATCGCATATTGTAATTAAACTTTTTTGTCGTCAAAAGATCTAACTTTTTTAGAGAATATTTTAATTGTATAGTAATGTATGATATAATTTTAGTTAGCTTAAAAGCAGATTCATCACCTGTCACAATAAACAACAAAACGAACTCTAATAACAGACTTCATTCAACCGTGATGTCTAACTAACTCCCCTCCCCTCCAACAACTAAACTACACGCGATATCACCATCAAGCTTTCTACGCAACAAAATCACACCCACATACAAATTATTATAAATAAAAAGAATCCCTTACTTTCACTGCTATACTAAATACACACATTATAACTGGATGTATGCACAATGGCTCTGCATTCACTTAAAAATAAAAATAATTCGATGAGTTGGTAGTTCCTATGAATAAGTTTTGGTAGCAGGAAGTATGCTAGTCTGGTGAATGACTATGTTTTATTGAACGAATATGATTTTAGAAGAAATTGATGAGAAGTTGGTTTTCTCTTGATAATCATAACGTTCCATTACGTAACAACTAATAGTTTATATTTTAATGATACCTTGATGATACCTGATATATTTTAATGATACCAACTGGTTTTGAGTTAATCTCGGAAATTCTGGGCTTAAAATTATATTTTATTAGAATAATAAATTTTCCGATGCATCAAAACCATAATCTTGATACTAAAACTTTTGTCCTATTTGTTTCAGATGAATCCCGTAATACGGAAAGGCGCCATACTATGGCTGGTCTGCGTAATAACAGCAAACGCCGAGACCAACGATCAAAATACGACGACGACCAAAACTATTCGCACCACGATACTACCGTCACGGACCACGAGGACAGAGCTCAAGGTCTCCCGAAGCCTAAACCCTCACGACACACAGACCCTTAACGTACGGAGTAAGTCAGGTCAACTAACCCAACTTATCGTGAAGAAAAAGGACAAATCGACCACACACCATGCTAGCACTACTCTAGCACCGACTACTGCGGAAGTTAGAACAACTATGTCTGTTAATACGACTGATGATAACAAAAATAAATCAGAAACCAGAGACCAGAGGAAACTCAGTTTCATGGAGACACTTAACAGCGATTTGGCTGGATACGACTATTACCTCAATCGTAACAAAAATCCTGAAGAAATTGGTGACATAAAAGCTGAGTACGGAAACTGGTCACCAGTGTCTGTGTACCCTGAATCGCATATACAGGAAAATGGAAAGAAACCTGAAACCGATCCAGAAACTTCCAATTATTATCCTACCTACGACAATGAGAAGAGAACTGAAAATAAAAAAGTATACATCACATCTGCCAGTTTTATGGACTATGCTACTCCTATCAAAAGCTATAGATTTGACCCGCATAACCCAGTAATAAAAAATGACAGAAATCCAGTATATATAGAAGTTGTTAGTACTAAAGTGCAGTCCGAAGACGAAAGGACACCGTTCAAAATTCCTGAGCCCGTTGTTGTTAGTTCTGAACCTATGTATTTAAAGAAGGCTATTGACAAATATAATAACAAACGAGGAAGGTCTATTCTAACACTTGGCGATGATAACATTCCTGAAATCCAAGGTGTAAGGGTACCTGATGATGAGTCTGACAAGAAAACATGGCGGAACGCAAGAGTTGTAAATGGAGAACTCCTGCCTTATCCTGAAGGATACACTCCTCCAAAAGCCGTACCAGAAGCAGACGTGTACCCAGATTTAGCAGCCGCTGATCCTTCCCAAAATTTTGGGCCTTTCACCAAGGAAGACAACTTCGAACCTAAAGATGGGCCTTTCACGAAATTTGACAACTTGAAATTTGAAGCCAGTGACAGCATGGGCCCGTATTTGACAAGTGATAATCCGACATTTGCGTATAAACACAAAAAAGATAATCACTATTTAAAATCCGGGTATGGACCTTTCACTAAAGCTGATAATTCGAAAGTTGCTAACTCGAAACTCATAGAGTACATTAAGCAAATAAATGAGCAGGAATCTAAACGTGATTACTTCAGCGGACGTAGCTCTCGATCACACAATGGTGATATGGAATACGGAGAAAGCCATATCCAAAGGCGGATGCTTCAATACCCTGGTGAAATTAATTTTCCTAACTCCGTAATGTATACTCCTAAGAATGCTAGGCCTAGTTTTGATGAAAGTGTGAGGAATCCTGTACTTCAATATGCTCATCCTGAATTAGGAGTACAACCTGCTAAAGCGACACGTGATAATGTTGACAACTACGAGAGAGAGCGTAAAGTAAAATACTATACAATTAATGTACCTAAAAGTGCTCATCCTTACCCAATGGAACCGATCAATGGTTCCGGCCAACAGCGGTCTCAAAACAACATAAACGCCAACAGATATTACGAAGACGAATACAATAAGTTCTCATATTACGAACACAGTTACAACCCGAACCAAACACCTAGATACCCTTACAGCTATGGCTACATAAAAAGAACTCCTGAACCTTCATTGTGGAAACGATTCACCGACTCTATGAAAGACACATTGAATACAGCAAGCCAGACTGTTCATCAGCTGGCTAAGCCAATAATTGACCCGATTACGAAAGTAACACAACCCGTATTAGAACCCATAGTTGAGGCCACTCACAAAATCTCCAGTAATTTGGGTCTGTACCCATCACACCCAGTGCAAAGCCAGAGATATGCTCAGGACAAAATTGGAGTAGCAGCCGCGGCGGCTTCTAGCGCACCAGCAATGTTACCAGCACTTGGTTTAATGGCAGGCGGAGCAGCTTTAGGATTAGGAGCCGTCGCAATGGGCAGGTTGTTAGATGTAAACTTAATGCGTAGCAGTGGTCTTAGTGAAGAAGAAGTACAGGACGAACTGGAGAAAGAACATAAAAGAGCCTTTGGAGCATATGACATTGACAGACAGATCCTAAGTCAGCAGAAGATTTACGATGACAATTATAAAATGCCTAGTGAAAATGTGTATGTGGTAATGTCACCTGACGGAAGTGAAAGTGCGCGAGCTAAGAGAGACGTACTAGACTTCTTTGAAGAGCCGAGTTATCAAGGAGAGATTCTGATGAGGGTGAAGAGACGACGAGTGAGATCTTTAAATGACAATGCTCCTGATGACTTGCAGCGGTTGGATGGTGGGACTGGACCATCATCGCTGACGTCAGCGGCCATGAATTTAGTAAAACAGACAGATTGGAGGGACTCGCAGTGTGCAAAGTTCACGTTTTGTAAAGTGTTGACGTCACAGCCTGACGACTCGATGTTCGGGATGGAAAAGAAGATGGAGTCTCTTATAAGATTGTGAGTACAGTATCGCTTTAGATACATGTAAAAATAGATAGTTCATGCATTAACATTTATATACAAGATTTTAGACAGAATTTTGAAAAAAGTTACTAATATCAATAGCTTCTGATTATTTCCTTAATTCCTATAACACGAGCTCTGTGAAGTATTCGATTACTATCATTAAAAACCTTGCTTTCTTGCGAAGTTTAAGTATTATATAATATAATTCTGTAAATCCCAATATCACTTTTCCATAATTTATTACAATTACAATTCCTTTTATCGTGTGAATGTTTGGTAATACGATACGCATTAAGTACAAATAAACAGTTTTATCGTTTATTTACAATAAATAAACCAATAAATATACCGTAACACAGTTTAATATTCGTGTAGTATCACTCCAAAGTATCAATAAATGCTTCAAAAGTGTTCACGGAAATAACGTAAACATCACGAGTGCTATTAAAACGTGCTGTGAAAATCAACAGTCTCAACGCAATCACCTTACTTTCTCTAGGTATGAGTACACACAGTTACATATATATTACAAGTAGCTAAATCATTGGTTACAGATGATGGTAAAAGCATTTGCGTTCGACGCGATGGTGTGAAATTATAATTATTTAATAAGACTAGGTTTCAAAATGATTAAAAAAACTATATATGGGTACAAAAAAGCGAAATACCACTCACACACTCACTGATTAATCACGATATCTCATACTAAGATCATAAAATTTGGTCAGATAGTTTGTGTAATGGAAAAACAGAGGATCATGCGCGCGGAGTCGCGGGCGGGGGCAGCTCTAGTATATATTTAAAAGATATATGCATGCCTGCATTTACTACAGTTATATCATGTCTGCATGGTCCGTTTTGTCTGTAATAACATAACTGTAGTAAACCAGTTTGGGTAGTTACCGTGCATAAGTTACCATACATAATTATAAATCGCAAACCGACTTCAATAGCTGAATCGCGATGCGTTTGCTATTATCCGTTATAGAGTTACCTTTTCTCACTCATACTCCGTCATCAGATCGTTAGCAATACAAATTGGAAACCTCATCTTTTTGGTCATTCATCTATACGCAGGTATAGGTATGCATGCATACGAAGCGTAAAGACGACATTATTAAGTTTTACATTTAAACAGGATCGGTTTTGAATCGGCCTCATGGAGCCAAGTTCTTTTTATTTTATTGAATGACGAGACAAGCAAGTCGTTCGCCTGATGGTAAGCGCCACGCCTGTCCATAAACAGAAGCAACAGCACACAGAATTTTGAGTTATAAAACACTGCATGGCACTGACCTGCGCTCGTCACCCCGAGACATAAGATATTAAGTCTCATAACGCTTAGTAATTTCACTGGCTTCAATGTCCTTCATATCGAAACACAACAGTGCTTACACTGTTGCTTGGTGGCAGAAATAGACAATGCGGTGGTACGAACCCATAAAGAGAAGCTTACCATCAGGTGAGCGACTTGTTCGTCTCGTCATTCAATTAAATAAAAAAAAGCCACGAAAATCAATTTTTGTCTTTAACTAAATATTTTCGAACACCACGTGAAGGCTTCGAATTAATGATAATAACTCCAAACGGCTATCAGTTTATGTAACCAACTGGCGATTAGCAGATGAAAGTGACGGATGTGAATTTATTATTTTATAATAATTTGTTTATTAGCAGATTGAGAACTTTCATTCAATCTGTGCGGTTAGAGGTTAGGAACTGGCAATAAAATACTCATAAAGTGGACATCCATTTTTTTGCGTTTGACTAGTGAAAGTCCACAGTTGATCTAGCTCCGGTTTGATTAAATGCCTAAAATTTAAATTTTATGCCTCAATATTTTATGTCACTGCTGTAAAATTGTAAGGCTTTATCAAATTCTATTCATGTCTAATCTGCATTCTTCTCTATTCCCTCCATCCCTGGTCCAGAGACAGCGTACATTATAATATTATTTCTACATTTAACTTTAACTGAATAGTCGTGCATTTCGCACTTACTAGATCCAAAAAACTTTCCACCTTAAGCAATGATTGACCTGATTTATCCTGATAGATATTTGTACCTGACCTGATAGCGACTACCGTACACATGGTGAAAAATCCAAAGACACCAATGTGTACTATTTGAAGTCTTTGGAAAACCCATCAACATGGTCGATTTCCGTTCCAGGGTCAGCGAGTGTATGGCCCATAATTTCAAATCGTCATAATCCTGGCGACCGTCGAGAGACGCAACATCTCTTGACGATCGATATTATTGAAATTAAACTAATTAAAATGGATTTTATCGCGGTTTTTTTATCTATTGTGATTCCGACCACCAGGGCTGAGAAGCTTTCGAAACGTCACGTCAAAAGTAATAAAAAACCGCGATAAAATCCGTTTAAATTAGTTTCATTTCAATGAGTAATATTCGCGTAAACATAAGAAATGATCGATATTATATTTGTTAACACTATACTTCCCATCCGGTGCAGGGTCAGTATTTTGCCGTGCCAGGATATATAACAGTGGTGTAAATAACAATGATACTTGTACGATGATACGAGATACGAATGATACGAGACTTTTCTAACGAATGAGAGGGATTAAGCCTAAGTCCACCACGTTGGCCTAATATGGGTTGGCAGACATCATATATCTTCGAAATTCTTATGGAAATCTCCTCAGGCACACAGGTGCTGGTGGGAGGATACTTGTATCCGACCGGATAGCGACCACCGTACACTGGTGCTAAACCTGCCATAGTGGCACACCTTGTGTGGGTCGCGTTCCAGGGTCAGCCAGTGTATATCCGGTTCTCTCCAGGGGGCTTGCTCCCTGATCCTTACCCTTTTCCCATCCCTTTTTCCTTCCCCTCCCCCTTGTCCCTTTGGCAGGCCGGCATGATCTTGCCGACCTACGAAGGACACATTGTTTATCGTTGGTCGACACTATTCTTGGATTGCGCTACACTTACCATCAGGTGTAGCATAGTCACTTTGCCGAGCCAGGATAAAAAAAAAAAAGGTTTCAGGTGTAGATATCCTTCGCCGTTAAAGCAAGCGATAATTTACTAAGAATATATACTTAACTTAAAAAATTAAAGACCCGTACTCTTGGGGCTGGTTTCGAACCTGCGACTTTCGTCTCGACAGTCTGTACCGCTCTCCGCTGAGATATCGCTGGTTTATCGAACAGGCAAAAAACTAGATTAATGAAGTCATTAAATTCATAATTGGACATATAGATTTTATCAAGAATATTATGTTATCTTATTATAGCTTTAAAACATAATTAAACATAAGATTATCTTAGTTTATTTTACTAATTTGACAAGGTGGTAGGTCCCTCGTATGCGAGAGGCCGTCTGGGTTGATACCATCGCTCGCTGTTGTGTTTCGGTTTGAAGGACATTGAAGCCAGTGAAATTACTGGGCATTATGAGGCTTAACGTCTTTTGTCTCAGGGTGACGAGCGCAGTTCATTGCTATGCAATGCTTTGTAATTCAAAGTTATGTGTGGTGTTGCTTCTAGTTATGGCCAGGAGTGACGCTCAAATAAAAAAAAGAATCCTATTATTAATATTAATGTTCAACACTCTATTTAAAAAATATATTATTCGTATGTTCAGCTACAATATTTAGAAATGCCACCTTTCTAAGACGTGTTACAACGTAAAAGAAATTGCACTAAGTAAAAGTTATATTTATTTAGGCGAGTTTAGACGCTTCACATACTAATGCTGATTTAATTGGCATGAAGATGAACACGCCTAAATAACATTCCAATGTTACGGGGTCGACTGTTAATCGTAGCTTTTCATAGATTTATTCAGTCTTAATTATCTCTTTTTATTTTTTGTATGAGGAAGCAATCCAGCAAGTGAGTCATCTGATGGTAAGTGATCATCGCTACATATATCGTCTACATCTATCGATATATCGCTACATATATCGATCATCGTCTACATAGACTCGATCGACAATAGTGGATCCGTCGGTGTATGGCAGCCTTTGAGAATTAATTAGGCTTTCTTTTCTAGAAGATTCCCAATTCGTATAGATCCGATAATACCGCAAGCGAAAGCTATTTGAATAAATAAATAAATACACCTAACAGTCACAGTCCTAATCCTACACTAGGTTATACCTCTATGGTGAGTATCCGGAACTATGAGGCACTTGTGATCCTACAAATAGACTCAAAAAATATTTGTGGATAACAAAAACATTTGTTTCGATGCGGGAATCAATCCCACTGCCTCTCGAGGAATATTACCGAATTTTATGATTTTAACCCAAGACCAGGTTACTTAGCCTACGGTACCACAATAAGGCGATGTTAAATGATTATACAATATTTAACCAACGCTGCTATCTCGAACACAAGTAAACATGACAGTTATAAAAAAATCTCGTCATTAAATATACGCAAATATAATTACCGTTTGCAAGTTCATCATAATCATAACCGTAGACTTTCACTTTAAAGTCGCCATAATATTAGGTTTGTGGAGCGCTCAGATTTAATTAAGATTAAAGTTGTTCTTACTGTTCAATGTACTATAATTGCCATCAACATATTGCTGACGTATTGTGTTTTAAACTGTTCAGCCATGCTAATCTTTAACTAACGAAAATAAACGGAGGAGGTTCTCAATTCGCCGCGTATATACATATATTGTCTTCCTTATTTAATTAAATGGCGACCACGCCTGCTCATAAACAGAAGCAACACCACACAGAACGTTGAATTATAAAGCACTGCATGGCACTGAGTGGCGCTCGTCACCCTGAGACATAAGATGTAAAGTCTCATAATGCCATCGTAATCTCATAGTAATTTCACTGGCTGTAATATCCTTCAAACCGAAACACAACAGTGCTTACACACTGTTGCTTGGCGGCAAAAATAATGGCAGAACTAGATGGTAGGTCTGTCGTATATGATAGTTCGTCGGGTGTACCGCTTTGTGTACTTTTGCTGCCAAGTAGTGTGTACAAGCACTGTTGTATTCTACTTTGAAGGACGTTGAACCCAATGAAATTACTGGTTAATATTTATTATTATCCTGACTCGGTAAAATGACTACGCCACGCCTGATGGTAAGTGTAGCGCAATCCATGAATAGTGTCGACCAACGACAAACAGCGTGTCTATCGTTGGTCAGCAAGATCATGCCGGCCTGCCTAACTGCTTCTTCACACTCCGTTTAAAGGACCCCATATTATAGGAAGGAGGGAACACGTGTGCCGGCAAACTATTGCACAGCTTAATGGTCCGGCAGAAGTACGATTTTGCGAACTTTTTAGTTCGAGCCGATATGACCCGAATATGAGTGTCAGCATGTCAAACATAAGATGTTAAAACATCTCAGCATCTCAATAAGGCGTCACAACGGCTTATGTATCAGAATAACGAATGCAGTGCAGTGCCATGCAATACGTTGTAATTCCAAGCTCCAGAAATACCTAGTATACCACCTAGTCTAATCTTCTTTAAATTACCCGTTACCTGATATGACCCTAGGCTTGCCGCCCCAGGCCCCCCGACTGTCTTAGTCCATCATTGCAAACGGTGTTATTAATGAGTGAGTGAGTTTTGTGGAAAGTTAAAAAACACCTATCCTCCGTGGCGCAGTGGGTAACTAGCCGGTTGCGAAGTGAGAGGCCGTGGATTCGATTACCGCACTGAGACAAGTGTTTGTGTGATCCACAGATATTTGTTTCGGGTCTTGGTATTGTGGGACCGCAAGTCCCTCGTTGTTTCTTATACCCACGATACCGGTGTGGGGTCAGGACTGTGTGTGTGACTGTTGGGTGTATTTATTATTTAAAAAAACAATCTATAGTCCTTGGCTTTTATAACACTGATAGCGTAAATATAATTCACATTCAACAATCACTTTCACTGGTGACATCGCAACAACCGACACGTAACGATGTCACCTACCCGACCTTACGCGATCACTTTACAAACACACTCATACATTCACCCATCCATGAATGCATACATATTACATACACTTTAACTACGTGTACCGTAGCGTTAATGGAGAGTAAATGTTATTAGCGTACGGTGTTAGAAAATTACATGATTTCAATCTTATTTGTGTGTGACGTAAGTTAAAATGCCGTGTATTTGAAGGCATGTAATGATCACTACAAATAGTAACCCAAAGGTCAGAAATCCTTTTTTATACTACTGAATGATGTTATAGGCAGATGACTTGCCTGGTAAGCATGCCTTTTTGCATGGATATAGGAGAATAGGGGGCTTTGTGGGCCTCCGGCATTTCCAGTTTTCCATGTCCGGTAACGTAAAATAGGTAGTTGACAATGACATAACTAAACACAGTAAAATTTAAATTTCACTAGCCACTACCTACTTATTTCATTAGGTAACACAAAATCCGGTTAGCATGCGCAATGGTAGAAAAATTAAAAAGAAACCGGCGAAATGTATATAAAATTCAGAGATCGAATGTCTGTTGGAATGTCACTTAAATTGACGTAATACGAGACAGCGTAATGGTGCTAATGAAAATAGAAAAGTCACTCTTAAATAAACTAAGGTAAGCCGCACACTAAAGCTACCTACACCAAACTCTGTACAGACAACATAAATCATTCGACAATGATCGATTTTTACCAATTTGTACGAATAAACAATGAATACCCGGCCATGCGGTTCGGGCCAGTCACTTAAGAAAAAATAAGTAAAAGATTTATATTAGATCACTTTTATCACATGTCCCCATTTTCTGAAACATCGGAAAATTTACTTTGTAATTAATTCAGTGTGTTAGTGTTACTTTTATTTATGAGCAGATGTTTATATATATTATGCCTATTCTAACGAGGGTTCAGGCGTCGCCAACACATTTGTCCGCGGCATTCCTAAGAGGCCGTACTCTGACGAAGATTACAATAAAATAACTGGCCAGAGAGATCGTTGGCGAGTTATACAAAACCTGTGAGATAATAATAGATGGACGTCGAGCGTGCATTTACAATAACACGAGTGATTGTACTCGCAGTGTGCTGTAACCGATTGTGTCATGTTTATTTTGTTCTATAAAAAGTTACTGAGAGCCCATTTTTAAAACTATGTACAAAATAAAACAAGATTTTTTTGCTCTACTAATAGAGGCTTTAGCCTAATTGGTTATTCCTGAATTAGCTGCCTCATACGTTATCTGGCAGACACAATTAATTCGGATATTGTTAAATCTACTCTGAGAATTCATGACGTGGATTACGGGACTTCAGTTTTTTTTTTATATGTATGATTTAAGTTTCAAATGCATTTAACTAACCAGTAGACCCACTTGCTCGTTTACAGGCTCCTGCTATGAAAAAAATCTTTCTGCCAGAGACAACCGCTCCATACGATTTATCAATAAATGAAACTCAAAATGATTATAAATTTAGCAACATTAATCACAGTTCATACATAACCATTAGAACACAAATTTTAAAATCTCCAAATCAGCCAAACCCGGAAACATTTACGAAACTCATTAACTAAAGCGCATAATTCTAAATTACCATACCCCATAATTTGATAGAAACAAGTTTTTTGTCAACACAGACTGCCTGCCGCCGCAACTAGGATGCCGGCACCGGTCCGGTTACGTCACGGACCGGTCCCGAGGCCGCGCCGGCCGCGGGTGAAAGTGACATTCCGAATTACGACTCAGCGACGTGCGTTCGAAACTTGCACTTTTTCAGTTATGCAAACGGAATTGTGTGAATTATATGTATAGTTACGTAACTTTTGTAGATAATCATTTTGGAGGAATAAGCGCACGCATTCTTTTTTTAAATATTAGAATGAATGAAAGACAATTTATTAGTCACAGATAATAATTAATTTTATAGTAAAAACTCTTTATAGTTTTGGTATTTGCGCGTCGTGACTGACAGGTAGGTGACCATTCAGCGTACTGCAACACAGCGCTGATTTTCAGTGGTCACCTTGTTTATTAGACAACGTTAATTAACTTAATTATAAACGCAACAACAATCTACATCGCGTTGGTTTTTTTATGAGACGGTGAGAACAACGGTCGAGCCGGCCCATTTATATTGTAGATAAAACGTCTATTAAATATAACTAAGAAAACAATTTAATGGAACACATACTTAGAATCACGCCTCTTTCCCATAGGGGTAGGCAGAGACAACGGACGTCCACCTGCTACGACCCTTACACACCTCTTTGGCCTCCTTCACTCTCATTATTTTTTTATGCATGGACCTTAGTTTAAGTTACTTTGGCCTAGCCTAATTTAAATATGAATGCATTAAAACTACTTAGTTTGTATCCATATTCAAAGATGCATAAATCACGAATACATAAACATCGGATATTAATCATTTCTGAAAGCCCTTCACACTTCTCATAGACTGCAAAAACACTCATAAATAAATCAGAAACACAAGAAAATGAAATTAAAGTGTCACTGTAGTGTGTAAAGTATACGGTATGGGCGTAAACGCAAAACTTGTAAATCTTGTGTGAAAGCTCTGTAAAGCTCTGCTTGATGGTTGTTGCGTAAAAAGTACAGACAGAGGTATAAACGATTTGTTTTTTGTAATGTATTTATTTACTGTATATATTTAGAAATAAGACTACGTTTATGTTTGCAATATTTTATTTAGAAAACCATCTAAGACACGAAACAATATTATCACTTAGGTAACTAAAAACAATAAGTTATGTATATAAACCCGTATAAAACTTCTATATTTACACATAATATATATAAATGACATTCATAAATATTATTTATTTAAAATAACTCATATTTTTTAACGACTTCAAAAAGGATTCCAGGTTCCCAATTCGTCTGTATTATTATATTTATTTATGTATGTATTTAAGCATAATTCCGCTAATTAATGTATAAATACACCCACAGAGTCACAAATTCACACTCTTATTAACCTGTATAGTGGGTATCAGCACTATGGACTTACGGTCCCACAACACCCCAACCCCAAACAAATAAATATTTGAGGATCACACAAACATTGTGTCGGTGCAAGGGTCGACCCCGTGGCTTCTCATTTCACAGCTGGCCATTCGGCCCCTGCGTCACGAAGGCTATCTAGATATTTCCGATCAGACATTTGTCAACACTGGAATCAAACCCACAAAATTCTTAATCAGAACTTCACCCATTACACCTAACGATTCAGCATAATATTACTTCCTAGCTAATTATGCTAACGTATTTTTCCAGGATCGCTCCAGGCACGCAGTCCAGTGCATCTTCAGTAGCCCACCAGCTGGGCGACGTGATGGCTGCCAGCAGGGATCACGACTGCAGTCGATTCTACTGCGATAGGCACTGATTACCATCCATGGTGATAAGACGATGATGAGGCTGGGATGTGACTTTACAAAATGTGATGAAAGGCGATGGTATTTACTTAACATCGGATGACTCTCTTGCACGATTGCTAGCACTCGAAAAAAAACTGTAATTTTAGACTAGACAGTCTCCTTAATAATTCTGTTTTTTAGAATGCATTGCCTTTTAAAATGCTTTAAGTGCATTTATTTAAAAGGCGTGATTAAGGAATTTTCTTTGGAATTTATAACACCCCTCTTTATTAACGGGGTTAATAAATGTCCCGAAAGCATCAATTTCTAATTAAAAAAGTGTATTAAATGAAACATCGCAACAAGCTACAAAATTATGAAATGTGCGTGAGCTGTCGGAGGAGAGTAGATTTATTACTTCTAAGATATTTGTCTTGGAAAACAATGTACAATGGAATTTTAACAACACCGTCCAAAAAACATTAATAATTCGTGCTGAAAAATAATAATACAAATTGTCCCACTCATGAGCAAAAAACTCCTCCATTTTATTGTGGAAGTTTCGAGTTAAGTATGGTCCCGCCACACTAGTAAGGTCAAAAACAATACGGGCGGTTGGGTCACCATTGCCATGTATCTTAATCGGCATGAGTGTATCACAGACCGGTGAGGTTTTAACGCTTCAGACGATGTTACTGGGATCTTAAAGCTATATATCTTTTACAAAAATAAACAAGCCTACGCAGGCATTGTGACTCAAATATACACCCATTTGCCCGACTTCAAAAACAAAGGTTTTTTTTTATATGTAATAATACATTGCGTCCTAATTAAAATTGTGGACGGTGTCAATTTTGAAGTGGGTGTAAAAAACTCCTGTGAGTTTTAGAATAAACGAAAATACGTTTCCCGGTGAAATGTATACCAAGTGATTATAATTATTTATTTTTTAATTTATTATTTAGTTGTAAGCGCTATAAAGTGTGTAACTTATGATTTAATAATTTTATTCTTATTTATTACTTTCGATTAGGTCAGACTTGCAGGAATAAGTTAAAAAGTGTGTCGAGATCTGTTCATTTTGAACTACAACTCACTATTTAATTAAAATAGCAATATCATTCTAAACAATTCCATAATCAGTGTAAATACAATAAATATATCCTGACACAGGATGTATATGAATCAATAAACAAGTACATCCGCCATAAAACTCTACATTCCATGACAAACAGTTTAATTGTATTTATTGTTACCAAATAATTCGTATCTATGTGTATCCATATTTTAAATTAAGTATATAATAAGTTATTGAGTATTTAATATTGACTGTAAAAATGTTTTCCTACATTTTTTTATTTATGTTAGCGTTAGGATTTTCGTAGACATAAACCATTTGCAATTGTTTCTACGTCAGAATTATGCACCCATACTACTATATTAGATTTGTAATTGCTTAAAGTACAGCCGACTACAACAAAAGTGGTTGAACCAATTTGTCAAATGAACTCGGAAAGTATTTAAAGTAGTTACTCGGTAAGTAAGTAATTACTCGGAAGTAATTCAAAATGGTTGGTGTAATATTCATTAAACACCGTGCGTCGCCCTTTTCTTTGTCGAACTTGACTGGCAAACTGTCGTACGTCTAGACAGAACATAAACTCATATATTTTCATAATTTCCACCCTACATAAACCACCTTAAATCCATTATCATCTCCATAATAAGATATAATATTTAACTTATACTTTATCGCAGTTAAGTTGTAAATACGCTTCTAAAGAGAATGTAAATTATTTATTTATTTTGACAAATAAAACTTCCTAAATAAAATAAACAACGTTTTATTTAAAATTAATTATCACAACCTAATAAATTATCGAAAACAAAAATTTCATATTTCTTCACGTGTTAGTGGTTTAAAATATTTCAGTACGCAAAACCTATTCCTTAGATGTCTCAACATGAGTAGCTCCTAAAAGAGAAAAAAAAAATTATGAAAAAGTATGTATAAAAATGATTTCTGAGATTCTTTATTTAGCTTAATTGTCTATTGTGATGAGTCGCAGGTTTTAATCGTAATAATAAAGAGTAAATCCTGGTACACTCGTATGTCTAACAATTAAAAACCCTAGACTTCAACAAAACATCTGTAATTGCTAAATAAGTGAATAGTTTTTCTTAAAGCATAGATCGTAGCCATCCTGACTAAAGCAACTTGAAAAGCAAAAATGTAATTAAATCCGTCCATTAATTTAGGCACTACATTGCCACAGACAGATACACAAGTAAACAGACATAGAGGTCAAACTTATTAAAAAATACTGAAAATATAATATGTACTGTACTGTTTAAAAATATGACCAAATGATATCTCCTTGTTACTCATTATCACGATAATTGCATAGGCATTTGAAACACAAAATAAATAATATAATATGGTAAGTACCTTGATCAGCACCTGGAGGTGGACACAGACACCTGGAGGTCTCTTTAGACACATTAGGAGGAGTGCTTTCATCAGCCTTTCTGGCTTCCATTATGATGTTACATTCAACGCAAGGTTGTAGTTCTTCTTCCAACATATACAACTAGAATTAAGTAATATAGTAACTCAATAGAGAAAATTTTGGACCTATTTTATTTATTTCTTATTATATCCTCGATTTACCAACGCAAACTTTATTTCAATTTCATCATACAAAAAATTTTTTGTCGTAGAAACCGATAAATAACTTCTTCGGTTTAATTATTATATTATTAACAGCTTTCAGTCACGGATCCCGGGCAGAGAGAATAGGGGTCCTCAGAATACTCCTTTCCCAATGTTACAGTTCACAATTCGCTAGTCCACACCACTTGCCAAGGCTTCACAAGCGTGTGGATTGCTTGTAACTGCTTCCTTAAATTTTTCTCCGGAATTTGGTTAGAGTACAAGCGCTTTAGTCTGTGTTATCATTGGGAGACAACACAGGACAGATAGACTGATAAAGGTCGCAGGAAGTCGCTGGATGCAGACCGCTTCCAACAGGTCGGTCTGGAAATCTTTGGGGGAGGCCTATGTTCAGCAGTGGACGTCCTGTGACGATGATGACGATGACAAGCGCTTGCTTGCTTACACAAGCCAAGCCAGATGCCCGATCCATATATTGGAATTAGTGAAGGCTTGGCATGTGTGTGGATCAATACACAAGAAAAATAAACGCAGGGCCTAGAACTCTTTAGCCCAAAACATATTTAACAATATAAAGATATACCCGTCCATCCGATCCATATCCAGCGTATCGCTTGGTGGGATATCCCTGGAGGTCCATCGGCTGCGCCTTCTCCTTGGTAACCATCTCTGATATCAGCGTGTGTGAACCACCCACCCATCGGTGGCAGGCATGAGCCCTTGAAAGTAATGTAAATCCTTTTTATGCTGGCACGGCAGTGACAACAATGCACCTGATGGTAAGTAGAATGAAGGCAAAATATGATGTCAACCGTCAGTCATAGTCGACAGTCGCAACTAAGCCAGCCTGAAGTAACTGCATATACGCCGATCGACCTGAGATCGCGACTTGTCGGAATCAGCCTCTAAATTTGGTTTTACACCGGTGATTCTGTGGGATTCAAAGAGAAGATGACGAAGGAGCAAGTATCTCGCCTGATGGTAAGCGCCACGCCTGCCCATAAACAGTATTAACATAACACAGAAGTTTAAGTTACAAATTACAGCATGGCACTGCATTGCTCTCATGACATCTCACAATACCCTATGGTACACAACATAACTTACAGACTGGTGGCAGAAATAGACCTACTCAGACGGTCTTTCGCATAAGAATTCATCGCATAGTATAAGGCAGTAGATTGCACGTAGCACTACTGGCTGGTGACGTAAGCATGAATGGGCTAAAGGGGGTGGTCTTATTATCCAAATTAAGCTTTACTCCAAGACCTTACTTGGCATCAGGTTCAAAGACTTCATGAGCCCGGTAAATGGTTAGTGAGTCGACATTACCTCGCCTATTTGTCGGTATCACACCACAAGTTCGCAGGTAAACTGGGATCCTAGTAAACGTAGTTTAATAACGTACCTAATCCTCCGCTAAAGAAATTACTCCAAAATTTTACTTGGCATCAGATGGTGGGGGAGGCTCAAAGTCTCTCAGACAGGGTTCGTCAGGCTGGTCCTCAGCTCCAGTGGGTCGTGGTCTCAAGGCTGGCAGGGGAGGCGGGGACCCGTAGTTAGCGTCCCACGGAGACATCAGAGCTGGTACCATGCAGGCACCACAGGTCGCATCCCGAGCCAATTGACGAGTTAACATTGCAGCCTGAATAACATTAATCCTTAGCGGCTACATACATACAATCATATGCACTCACACCTGTAGTCGTTCAAGTGGTAAGCAGAGTTATAACCAGTAAACCAACATATTTCCATCTCATGGTGTGTGATAGGGGGCGAACTTACCGGGCACATTTTCAGACTCCGGGCTGATACTAAGCATTTCGTGATAGAAAAACCAATATCATTTTTACACGACCCGGGGATCGAACCCAAGACCTCAGCAGAGCAGTCGCACCGCGTTCGCAAAAGTAAGTAAGTACTAAGGTACTTACGCATAAACACCAATAAGTACTACAACTAAGCAATATAATTTATTGTTTATAAGATCGTTCAGAAACTATTCGTCACATTTATGTACCTTCGCAAAGTAAGAACACCCATGACTAAAAGGTTTTTTTTTCGAGCACGGCACAGTGATCGCACTTCACCTGATGGTGAGCGTAGTGCAGTCCAAAAAACCAGTGACCACCGACAAACAATGAGTAGGTGGTAATTAGAGTCATGCCGGCCTGTATAAATGCCTCTTCCCTTTTCGGAGAGGGAAGAAGCAAATCGAGGGGCCTGCGACAGGACAGGCAGAGGCATGGCGATGCAGGCACAGTAACACAAGGATGTACCCATATACCCGCCTCAACCAACCATCAAGTCATGTCGCAAGCCGCTCGGGAGAACCGGATATACACTGGCTGACTCTGGAACGCGGTCCACGCAAGGCGTGAAGATCATTATGGCAGGTTTTAACACCATGTGTACGGTGGTCGCTATCGGGGCGGATATGAATATCCTACCACCAGCAAGTAAGTAAGCAGTTTATTTTTGGATGATGAAGTTATTTAAGCACTTTAGCATATGATATACAGATATACTTTGAACAGATCCTTCCAAACCTTAGGCTCCCCAAGTATATCAGACAGCCGGTGCAGTTTCTCATGAAGATCACGCAGTTGCTGCTGCACGTCATCACGCGCCGCCATCAGCTGCATCAGTTCAGCCTTGCCCTCCGATAAATCTGTCAAGTCTTTTATGGCACCCTATAATAAAAAAATACAGTGAATATACGTTCCGTTCCATAACTTATTTGGGATTCCGTACCCAAAAGAACCAAAATAATAATACCTAATTATTAAGCTTAAATATGTCTTTCCGTCTGTCCTACATGTAGAACTCTCTTCAGCTGGTAGAAATTTACAGATTTAATGTTATTACGGTGAATAATGAAGTCTAACGAAATCTGTATTTATTTTATAAAAATAAAATAGGCTTGCGTTTTGCTACAATGTCGCCTGGTGGTAAGCAATGATACGGCCTAAGATGAAGCACGCATACCTAGGAAATAACGATTCATTCGCGACTCGAAGACACTCAACAGTTTCAGCAACAGCTAACCATCCAGACTAGCTCCTGTTTTCTGAATTTTTCGTGGCACAGATCCAAACGCCGCTCCATTTCGCCGCGAGCCGAGGTGAACACTTTCTCCGTGAGGAGACCGGACAGCCGAGATGTATCCGCCTACAATTAATTGCTGCTACATATTCAGAATTAAGCATCTATCACCTAGCTGGAAGTAGATATGGTTACATGGATATCCGAGATTCTTTGCTTTATATATTTCTGGCACCAAGCAACCGTATATAAGCACTGTTGTGTTTCGATTTGAAGGATATGGAAGGCAGTGAAATTACTGGGCAATATGAGACTATATAACATCTTATGTCTCGAAGTGACGAGCGCAGTTCAGTGCCGTGCAGTGTAATTCAAAGTTCTGTGTGGTGTTGCTATTGTTTATGGGCAGGCGTGGCGCTTACCATCGGGCGAGCGACTTGCTCGCCTCGTCGTTCCATCAAATAATAATAATAAAACCATGGTTTAGACATATCAATACACCAATTACCATAGAGTTAAAGTCGATGGATAATTATGTATGTATTTCTGAAACTGGCTAATGGTATATACTACATTCTTCACGAGAACAGTCCCCGCAACCCGAGAATTTATGACAATTTACTTTTTTTTACATAAAGGTACCTACATATTATTTCGGGGACCTATGATACCCAAGTCACATAAAACATTAACTGTTATTTAGAAATCAATTGAAACAAACCTTGTCTCTGAGTCCGTCCTGTACTTCATCACGATCAGCCTTCTGTTCCCGCAACATTTCCACACACTCCACCAGGCTCTATGAAAACCAAGCGTGCCAATTTTTAGTACGCACATTGCGGTGCGCCTAGAGTAAACCAACAATTATACACACATAGTCCTGACCCCACGCTAGGTTAACCTGTATCGTGGGTATCAGGAACTACGAGAGACTTGTGGTCCCATAACACCTAGACCCGAAACAAATATCAGCAGATCAACATTTGTCTTGGTGCAGGAATGGAACACAAGGTGTCTCATTTCACAAACTACTGCTGGCCCGCTGCGCCACGAGACTGCCGAATTTAGATTTTATATTGCGTGTTGTCAAATATGTCATCATATTATATAGTAAGACAATACGGCATGTATTTAGTTCTTTGGTCCTTATTTATTACCTCAATCACCGAGTCAACCCGACCAAATAATGTAGCAGGTACTATGGTTTTAAGTGAGCCTAATAGATAACTTGTTGAAATCAAACTAATTTAAATAGATTTTATCGAGGGTTTTGTATTTCAGTTTTGGTCCAGTGGGTACTGGACTCCACCCCGTCCACTCCCCAGTCCACCCCGTGACCACGAAGGCTGAAAAGCTTTCGAAACGTCGGGACCAAAATAAAAAAAATACCGTGATAAAATCTGTTTAAATTAGTTTTATTTATTTATTTATTTTATTTTACACTTTATATACAAAATGTATAAAGGCGGACTTAATGCCAAAGGCATTCTCTACCAGTCAACCTTAGGGTAATGCATTATTTCAATGAATAACATTGGCGTAAACGTAAGAAATCATTAAATAACTTGTTTGTAGAAATATAACACGCACATGCAATTCATCGCCAAGCTGCTTTTGGAACGAGGACAGGCCTTGATGTTCCTGCACAGTAGCGTCCAACTCAGACACAAGCAGATCGTATCGCTCCGTCAATTCCATTACAGCTGACGGAAAAGCAAATAGTTTAAAAAGGTTGCTAATAAATATTTAAGAAAATTTATTCTCCATCAACTATTACTCAAGTTTAGTTGACCCTTAACCACCAACTCATATCAATATGGTGCAACATTCACCGAGTGTAATATAAAAAAAATACATAACCGTGTATATAAAAAGAGAAAAGAAATAAAACGATTTATTAGTAACTGGCTGTCCCTCGCGGTTTCCCCTGCATGTTACTGCCCTGCTCCCATGGGTCATAGCGTGATATACATATAAACCTTCTTCACGAATCCACTATCTATTGCTGAAAACTGCATTAAAATCCGTTGAATAGTTTGAAAAATCTAAGCGAAAAGACAGCGGAAGTGACTTCATTTTATACTATGTGAAGAAGTTGACAATGCGCATATACTATCACGTATGTATTCGTACTCCTTTAAAAAAGGGAGTTCACATATTGAAAATGTACGAACCTGTAGTTTCAGATTTCCCTCCCGCTTGATTCAGCTGCGCCAAACCAGCCTTCAGTTCGGTCCTCATCTGTTCAATTTGTTCTTTAAAGCCTTGCATCTGTAACGTTTGTCACTTTGTCCGTTTGGAGTTCTCTTTTATACGTATTCTGGTTTATTACGCTTATTGTATCTACTATATTAAACAATGAATTATACAAATGGTTCACAGTTTTATCTGCAGTAGGTATGGGCCTGTCCGTGCTGTTACCCCTGTCTCACAACCTGTCACAAAACCGATGTGAAATAGCAACTTATTATTGGGTTTCGTGTGGTGAGTTATTCGAGGGTACAAATCTCCTCTTCCCTTCCCAATCCCTTAAATATTCTTTTTACAAAGTCTACAACGCGTCTGTGATTCTTCTGGTATTCATGGGAAAACCTTATGATAACTGGAGATCACTTGTCATCAGGCGAACTACTTGCTCATTTTTCAACCTTATACCAGGGTTTTAAAAAAAAAAAATAGTCATCGGTGCGTGCACTATCTGCTGATTTTAGATCCTCGAATTTACGTAACTTGTAAATGACACGCAACATCCACACACAAAGATACCGAGTTTTATGTCGTGAGTATCAGGTACTACGAGACACTTTCGATCTCACAACACCCAGCCCCGATATCGGTACAAGGATCGAATCCGCGGCCTCACATTTCGGATTTAGAGTCGGCTACTCGCCCACTGCGCCACGGAGGCTGTCAACTAACTATGGGCATTGACGCATCACCGAATAAAACGGATTAAATTTTTTCTCCAATATCTACTCATTTACCTGTGAAGCAAGTCCAGTATCGAATCCATTTAACTGATCTGCATAATCATTTACAAGGGAGTACAAAGTGGATATACGTGAGTTCAACTTGACTGCCACATCTAACTTCTCAGCTAGAAACATATAATATTGTAAACATACAATTTATCGTAATTCGTAGGAGGAGGTATGAACACTAATGATCTCACTAAAGAGGGTGCTTAAGAAAGTGGAAGTGAATAGGATCGTGGCATAAGCCCGAAGCCTGTCAGAAAGAAATAGTGTTTATCCTAATTTATGTTTCTTTCCAAACTACACCTGTTGGTAAATAATGGTGCCGTACAAATATAATGTCGAAGACGTGTTACTCTCTACAATATCTGATCTGACGTTGATAGAAAAAAATAATCGAAAGCAAAATTATACCCGCCTGAGGCTACTGGATATATAAAACTATTTAGTTATAAACTAACCGACTCCTTTTGCGATAGCGAACGCATTTTCTGCAGACGTTGTGGCCTTCCCCGTCATTAAGGTAATTGCTTTGTTCATGTCTTCCTTTAGAGCATGAAGAGCATCGCTACAAATATATGGAATCTTAACCCAAGCATAGTACGAATATACTTGTTCTTATGAATCGGCGGCGTTGTTATTCAATTTGTAGTTCAGACAACAGTTTGCTTCACAGTTGTTAACAGATTTTTTTTGTGGAATAGGGGGCAACTGTGCAAGTGGGTCCCCTGATAGTAAGTTATCACCACCGCCCATAGACACCTATAACACCAGAGGAATCATCGGTGCATTGCCTGCCTTTAGGAAAGAGAAGGCTCTTGTCTTGACGGTACCTAAGTCGTATCTGTTTGGAAATAACGCAGGTGAAAGCAGATTCCACAAAGGCGCTGTACGGGGAAGAAAACTCCGGGTAAAGCGCACTGTTGTGAAATACCATCCACCCAGAGAAAGATAAAATGCCAACTTTTGGCACGTTCTGTGGTGATGAAACTTGGCGGCTGGTATTATTCCAAACAATTCCTCAGAGCACTCCCCATGGTACAATCAATAAAAGATACAAAGAGATGCAACATCTCTTCGCAGAGCCAGTGAGTCTGAGTATTTGCTTGAATGACGAGAGGAGCAGATCACTTTGATGATAAGCATCATCCCAACTCATAAACATAGTAAGACCACCCAGAACTTCGATATACAAAAGTAATACATGGTACTGCATTGTTCTGGTCACCTCGAAATACTTTGAAAAGATTCAATGAGTAATTTTGCTGTCTTCACTATCTTTCTAACCACAAAAGTGCTTACACATTGCTACTACCAACCCAGATGGGCTCTCACATACGAAGGCCGTGCCACCTCATACCTGCATCTTACCATCAGATGATCCACTTGTTCGTTTGCTGGCCTAAACCTTAAAATATACTCTTTAAATCAGACAGCCAACTCACTCCATTTCCTTATGTGACACTGGTGGCGTGGGAATCATCTTGGAAACCGAGGATCTTGCAGAGTCATGGTATTGCGCACCACGACCAGCACCATCAGACCGAATTGATGGCGGGTGGAGTGACATGGCCTCTAGCGCGACAGATTTGCGTCCAGCTGAGGGCCGAGACCTCATAGACTGGAAATTGTTGGCTCCATTAATGCGGTACGTAGTTCCCGTTTTCAAATAAACGATTCAGACATCATTCTTACCGTCTAACAACACAATATTAACCATTTAATTATTTTTGTACTAATTAGTGGTACAAATAAATCCGTTTCGGTCTGAAATCACTACATAATTAAAAATGTTTATATAACTAAAAATTATAAAATGTATTGGCAATTTGGACAATTCAAAGTGATGTATGTGGGTTGAGTTTGGAATTTTATTATTGCCATGAATTACCCATTATCACTTATGACAGAGTTCTCTAAGACGTCAGTAACGTAGTCGTGACTAGTACATTCTAGCTTAGCAAATCATAGCGCACTATTAACACATGCTAAGGTCTAGGAAGAGACAAAAACCTATTTTTTTTAGATTGAATCTGTAAAATATGATTAGTTTAAATTACAGGTGATCTTCATTCTAATTAAAAGAAATGCAATCTATATTTAAAATACACGATATATAACAAATAGTGTTTTTAAAATTATTTGTAAACCAACCAGCTCCACTTCCTCTCCTGCATCACTTTCGACACCGGCGCCCGCTGTTGCTGCTGCGGCGGCAACCTCATCAACGTCAGCTTTAACCTCTTCTAGTATGTCGACAAGTTCTTCAGGTATAGCCCCCGCAGCTGCCAGTTTTGTGAGAAGATCAGCCATTCGACCGATCGCTTGTTCGGCTGCCTTGATTCTTGCTGTAACCTATGTATCAAGGAGTAGTAGATATATATGCTGCATTGGTATGAATATCTGCTGTTGTGGTTTTAGTTTACTCAAGTTTTCTTAGAATTATTTCTTTTTTTATCTGTCATCTGATTAAACATTTGATATAAATCATGATAGCAACATAATGTAGGCAGATATTATAAGATTAGATTATTGACGCGCTCCATAAATACAAGAAACACTACATATTGTGCATATTCAACTGCCCATAACTAACATAAACCCATAACTGTTTATGGGCAGGCGTGTCGCTTGCAACACCACACAGAACTTTGAATTGAATGGCAAGAAGATCGTGTTAAGTTTCAAGTTGGAATGTAAATGTGATTGCCACAGGACCAGAAGAGTGGTGTGATTAAAAGAAAGCTATTTCTAACAGACTATGATGATGATGATGATGTCTACCTGCATGGCTTGCATGATATCCGTGAGAGACGCAGTGCCATTAGCTATATCTTCCATCAGTTTCTTGTTATCAGGGAAGGCAGGCGCTGGGAGTGGACCGGTCACTGCTTTCAAATTATTCACGGCAGACTCCAATAACTCAAACTGAGATAGAGTCACCACTTCTATACTGCCCACGCGAGTGCGGGTATCTGGTTAAAAACTGAAATTATTTTCTATATATTTTTAGCTGAGGCCGGTAAACGAGCAAATGTTACCTGATGTTCAGTCAACATCGCCCGTGAACGACCACAATACCAAATAAATCATGAACACTGCCAAACTTAGGAAAGGAAGGAAGGAATTGGTAAGGAGATTTGGGACTCCGGTTATTTCACTTATCAGTTTTCTGCAAGACAGTGGTAATAACCCGGGCGAGCCGGCTCATTCATGTTGTTGACAAAACTGTCTACAGCTTGGTTCTACCAGTTGTAAATTAAAATGAACTATGTTTTCATGATGTTTGAGTGGTAGAGCCACGCTGTAAACAGTTTTGTCTACAGCATGAATGGGCTGGCTCCTCCGGATCGTTACCACTGTCTCACAGAAAACCGACGTAAAGTAGCGGCTTGCTGCTGCGTTTCGTACGGTGAGTGAGATAACCGGAAGCCCAAATCCCCTCCCCTTCCCAATCCCTAATTATCCCTTTCCTTTAAGGTCGGCAACGCGCCCATGACTCTTCTGGTAGTGGGCGTACATGGGCGGTGGAGATCACTTACCATCAGGTGACCCACTTGCTCGTTTGCCGGCCTATGCTATAAAAAAAAAAAAAAAAAAAAACTTAAACAAAACGTCATATTTTTATCCCCGAATGAGTAAGTAACTATTACTATTAAGTTTTAGTAACTAACGATTACAATCCAAATTCGTCGAAGTCAATTCCATTCCATGATCACAGGCATGAGCCTAACGCATTATTATCACGTAACCATACTTAGTAAGTGATCAAGCCACGTATGAAAACGAAAAACTTAATTTTCAAATGTTATCTCAGACTCAAACTAAGAACTTCATGTATTTCACAGCGAAAGTACACTGTTGCGGTGATTAATTCACCATTATTGTCTAACTACGGAGGTATTCTTCAAGTCAATATAATCCACATAACTTACCTGTCCTTGTCGTCGGCCCTTTTTGAACTGCAAAAATATCAGTAAAATAAGAACTTACATAGAATCGAGAAAATTACACTTACACTACTTAC
The DNA here is from genome assembly GCA_949126905.1 of Amorpha juglandis. Taxonomy (NCBI): domain Eukaryota; kingdom Metazoa; phylum Arthropoda; class Insecta; order Lepidoptera; family Sphingidae; genus Amorpha; species Amorpha juglandis. The sequence goes on from OX421380.1 coordinate 468,833, forward strand.
ATTTTACACATATTGTATCAATCATTTGAAGTGACGCGCGACCCCATTCAGAGATAAATCATATTACACGAAATTGTGTGAAGGAAGGATTGATGGGTCACGACATGATAGGGGGCCTTTTTTTATCCCGGCACGGCGATGACTACACTGCAGTCCAAAAAATCAGCGACCACCGGCCTATATAAATGCTTCTCCCCTCTACGGAGAGGGGAGAAGCAAATCAAAGGGCCTGCTACAGAACAGGCGGATGACCGATGCAGGCACAGTTATACAAGGATGTACCCCTACACCCGCCCCAACCAACCATTAAGTCATGTCGCAAGCCCCTCTGGAGAACCGGATATACACTGGCTGATCTTGGAACGCAGGACTCGCGCTATCACAGATAGTTTAACTGCGCCGTTAGGCCAGTCTACCTAACTGTAAGTACTACATAAACGAATCTTAATTGAATATTTACCGATCAAAACCTTTTCCTTGTTTCTTTCATGCTCTGTTTGGAAAAAATAATAATCAATTTATTTACTTCATCTTCTATAAAAGCACCTAATAACTTCAATAAATATGTACCTGTCACAGCAATACTTATACCGGAGCCATGGCCTTTTCCCTTTTCACTCTGGAACACACAAAAAATATTACGTAATTCAAAGTTGGTTTTTGGTTTTTAATAATAGTCCTGTATTACTGCTAGGCACGGACCTACTAATGACAAGGATTAACCTTAGTTAGTACTCTTATATCAACACTAGCATTTGCTCGCGGCTCCGCCCGCGTGATCAAACAAACAAACAAACAATCAAACTCTACAGCTTTATAATATTAGTATAGATTTGGGTAGCATAGCAACGGAAGCCTTCAAATAATATTATTTGGGTAGCTTAGCAACGGAAGCCTTCAAATACGAATAATTATCCCCGTTTTTGCAACATTTTTCACTGATGCTTCGCTTCTAATGGTTGCAGCGTAATGGTATATAGCCTATAGCCTTCCTCGATAAATGGACTATCCAACACAAAAAGAATTTTTCAATTCGAACCAGTAGCTCCTGAGATTAGCGCGTTCAAACAAACAAACAAACAATCAAACTCTACAGCTTTATTATTAGTATAGATTTATAACCATTAACAACATAGAAGAAGAAAAAGAAGTACTTATTCTTTGTCTTAAGACTTAAGCCATCACGCTAGCTTATAATCCGTGTAATTAAAACTTCTCATTCCGCCTTTATGAAGATTTGAATGGTATGCAGCTTAGATATTAGAAATGAATAAATTAACTTACTCTTGGTGCTTTCGATCTTTCTTTATCAGCAGCTTTCCATTCCTTTTCCCGTTCTTTAACAGCTGATTTCTCTTCTTTCTCTTTTTCTTTAGCTGCATGCTTTTCTTCCTTCGCTTGTTCCTTTGCCGTCTTCGCTCTTTCCTTTGAAGCGGCTCTCTCTTCTTTTTCTCTTTCTTTGGAAACAGCTCTTTCTGCCTTTTCTTTGTGTTTATCCTTTTCCAATACTTTACATTAGTAATTATTAAATACACTACATGTTATTTATATTCATAAAATATAATGTACGAAATAACTGCTACGTGCGACAACTATAGATATGAATAGAGCTTTATTCTGCACTAGTCCTTACTTTAAAGTGTCAGCCGATTACATGAAAAACTTCGTAACATAAAGTCGGTACGTTAGTAGTGTAAAACTCCTCTAATGATTCCAGTTGTTTTATGGTATTATCTATAATTTTAACTATTTTCAGTCTTTGGTGTATTTACCTTCTTTCTCTCGTGTTGGTTATGCCCCTCAGGCCCCTTCAAACGCCCTTTATCCCGCGTCGACGAACCTTGACCATCCATATACTGTTCGCGTCCTTTCTTCTCCGTTAGGTCGTCCTCCCCGCTTATCCTAATCTCCACTTGTGTTTCGAGCATGCGTAGATTCCTCGCTAAGATATGCAGAATCATTTGCACTAATTTGTAGTTCACTATGTTTTTCTGGAATGTAAGGCGAACTTATATTGCATGAGAAGATGCATGAATGTGGAAAAGGTAAAAGAGATGTCGGGATCGTAGTTTGTGACATTCGGTAATCTCTTCTCAGCCCCGTAGGATGCAGGCGTGAGTGAATAGGAAATCAAATACGATGGTGAAGCGGAGTGAAGAGCTTGGCTTGCATGATAATAGTAAAAATATATATTTAAAAAGTAGTTGCTTACAAAGTTTCACACAATATTCTTATGAAGGGTAAACAGTCGGCTGAGGTGTCACTGCTACATCCACGGTCAGCGTTAGTTTTTTATAGATACGACAGACGAGGTACTCTCGTCCACCGGAGGAGAGTAGAGCCACGACCAACAAACTATCGCTCGGATGACGGATAGAATGCTTGAAGCGAGTGTCACTCGGCGAGTTTCTGATTGTTGCCGAAGAATTTGTTCTTTGTTAGCTAATACTTGTCGCTGCGAAATATTAAAGGAGCAAGAATTCTCGAGGGCAATATCAACTTATCCCTTTATTTACACGGATTATTTCTTAAGCAAATAGTCGATCTCAGCTCCCACGGCAGAGGGGCATGGTAACTAATTCTATAATTTAGAACTTACTTCAGCAGGACCCATGGCCATGTTGATCAGATCTTCGATCTTCACAAGAAGTAAGTTATCGCTCATGTTAGGCTCGTCTATGCGCCGACGTACCATCGTGATTGTATTATAAGCAATTATGTACTCTGTGATTATAAGTGCTTTCACAATATAAACGTTAAAAACGGGTGTTTTTCAGCGATTGATCAAGTTTGACAAAAGTTTGATAGAAGTTTGACAAATGTATTCTTCCGTCCTTTGCTTGTTGGAAATTGCTGGCCAGTTTCCACCAGTTTAGTTTTTTCCATGTTTTGGCGTTAATACATTTTTGATCCTTTTTGAAGTTTTCTATGAAATAACAATTGTGTAGTTTTGTGTTTACACAAAACCTTGACAATTTGTATAAGTAAACCTTCCTCATGAATCACTGTATCTATCGCTGAAACCGTTCGGTAGTTATTAAATTTATCACGGATAGACAGGCAGACAGACGCGGCGGAGGACTTTGTTTAATAATATGTAGTGATGAGTTATGAAACTTAATCCTACTATTAGGTAACTTAATCCTGTTGAAAAAAAAATAGTTATCTGTATCTAGCATATTTCCGCCGCCAGGCAGCAGTGTCTAAGCATTATTGTGTTTCGGTTAGAAGGACATTGTAATACTGGATATTATGAGATATAACATCTTATGCCTCGGTTGACGTGCGCAGTCCTATGCCATGCAATGCTTTATAACACAAGTTCTGTGTGGTATTGCTTGGTAGGCGTAGCACTTATCGTCACGCGAGCGACTTGCGCGTCGTGTCATTCAATTCATATCGTCTGGATTGAGTAAGTACCCAATAGATGGCGCATACTGTATTGAATAGTTTACTACAGTATAATTTAACATATACCTTAGCCACAGCGAAGCGTGGCCGACTCTGCTAGTATATAAATAGGAATCTTTGTACTAATGAACGTATACCTACTAATATTCTATATGTCTGTCTATAATACAGACAAGTTATGCTATGTCTACAGAGACAAAACATCTATGGAACTTTCCCATTATGGGTACAAAATAATACAACAATATGTTTACAATATTTTATTATTTATTTATAATAATTTCTCAACACGTAACGTCACAGAAGTTCAAACAGCGAGGAGACATATTTGCGCGGCATGATTACACTATACGTAACAAATGTACGCATCGTTAATACTGAGTTGAACCATATTGTAAGCGTAAAAAGCTCTCGAAAAAAAACAATAAAACGTTTTGAATTCTACACTTCTAACAACAACGTGGAATGCAAGAGGATACATGTCAATAATCACACAGTTACCGATCGATATATATTTATAAATAGATTTCATTAAACAACAACTAATACGCAATCGCGCGCTAGAACCGCGATCTAAATGTTAAATATTTACAATTATTAGAACGTTTTTGTCTAACATACCAATACACAAGATACTCGACCGAAAAATATGGCAGAGTTGCTAATACCGACATTAGAGACTTCAATATTTGAAATGGCAAAGTCGATAAATTGTGGATTGGTATATTTTACTACGTCCATTGTAGGCTCGTGCCGGAGTTCTAGCTCGCGACACCATCCGATAAATGAAATCGATGTTATCACTTTACACACTATCATAATCTAGGTTAACAATACGACTCACGGACCTCGCCATTACATATCGATAAAAAAAATATCGATACTTTAAAAATGCAAAGAATCGAAAGATGTCTAAAATCGCTCTGAACATTAATGATTAAGGAAACTTTGTATCCTCAAATTGATTAATAAATAATTCATATGACAATATATTAACAAGTCGATATATTAGCTATCTCTTTCCCCCACTATAGTGAGAGCGAGAGGGAGATATCGTGAGGTTCGTGAGTCGTTCCCTACTGTATATAAATATCGGTTGGTTTAGACAATGGTTTCTAGTCCTCAAGGTTGCGGAAGGCGGCAGACATATCCTCAAGTAGTTGGTCGAAATCGGCCTTGATCTTACCCTCGCCGTCTTTCACTGGGTCCTGGGGACGAGAATATCGAATTTAATAAAATCTACACTCATCTTGATGTTATACTAGTGGTCGCAAAGTGTCGTTGAAATAATTTAAAATCGAGGCAAATAGTAATAAAATCGAAATGACTTAAAATTACACGCGCACATAATTGAAGAATACGAGGATTAATGGAACTCATAATACAATTTTATATTACTCGAATTATATACGGTTTTTGAAACCAAATAATTGCGGAAATTATGTGAAAACCATTGAATTAATTTCGACAATACTTTCGCAGTTTAAGAGCTTGTAGTCAAAGTTATAAATATTAATAAAATCGATTTGCCAGAAAATTTTATAACATCCATCATTTTAGTTTTGAGAGGACTTACAATTATTATTCTATGGTTTGGTAGGTCTAATGGGGATGTCAACTTCGACTAATTTTCGTGGACGACACAAACTGAGTAATACCAAATTTTCTTTCGATGTCGATAATTATATCGAACTCTTAAAGAAAATATATGTGACGTACCTTGAACTTCATGGATGACAGTTGGTAGAGTACATTGCCCATGGCGTCACGGATCACGTTCCAGGTGACCTTGTTGTCCGACTGAGCCGTGGACTCGACGGCGTGTCGCGACATGTCGTAGAACGAGATGATGTTCTTCAACATGCCCACCGTCTTGTAGAATGGACAGAAACGATCGTACGACGAGTAGCTGTGGGCCAACGTTATGGTTAGATGGTACTGTTTTAATTATACACGCTATGAAGATAAACATAGACAAAATAGATATAATGACGGCTAGTAGTAATGTGTAAGCACAGTTGTGTTTCGGTTTGAACGATATTAATGCAAATAATGGGCATTATGAGACTTAACATCTTATGTGAAATGGTTTGAAGCAGTCACTTTGCCGTACTAGAAAAAAAGTCAGAAACGCGTCCATTATTCATCTAGTTTTAAAAGTGTCCATGATAATTGATACAATAGACAACAAATTCATCCAAATGGATTACAGGCTGTCTAAAAATGACAAATGATGAAAAACAATGAATACAAAGTATTTTATAATACAGAGTATTAAGTACATATTTATATATTTTAGTAGCTTATACAGGGTTATTTTTAAAACACCAGCAACCTCGCAGGGGTAGATTCCTAAGGTTATAAGCTACTACTTTTGTTCTACGACTTTTGATAATTTGTTATATTTTATTTTCTTACAAAAATAAGTATTCATTTAATTTCCGTCTTGATTGTTACAACGCGCATCGCACTTTACGTAAACAAATACGCGAAGCGTGGGGAACCGGACTAGCTCCTTTGAAGGTCAACGCGCCGCTCAGCTGAGCGGCGCCTTTGAGTCGCGCGCGCACGCCGCATACTACGAAGAAAAATACGACACAACAAAAACTTGTAAAATCATTTTTTTTTAAATATATTGAGTTATATCCAAACTCGTAGAACAAAAGTTGTTCCGTATGGGGACAGCTATCTACCCCTGCGAGGTTGCTGGTGTTTTAAAAATAACCCTGTATAATTAATAATTGTTAATCATGTAAGCTACTAATTGTAATTTGTTTGCCTGTTTACGGGGAACACTGGATTCCATTGTTTCATATGTATTTTACGCTCATGTAGTGTATCTTCTTCTGGTAACCATGGTATTACGCAATAGAGAAGTGCGTCACCTGTTTTGTTGCAAGAAGTCGTCTTTAAGCAGCTTGGCGACCTCGAGGGTGATCTTGTCAGTCTCAGCGAGTGAGGCCTTACCGACGAGCTGCACGATCTCGGACAGATCCTCTTCCTCCTGAAGGATCTCCTTCACCTGGACAGGTACAACATAAACATAAATTCACACTCTTTTACTAATTACAATATTTTCAAGAATAGTTATTCCAGATACATGTTACAGAAAGTTGTGATTAAATTTAAGCAACATAGAATGTGGTAAGTATTTCACCCTCAGTAGTTCCAAACCGATTGCATTTCTAGGACATAAATAAAGCATTTCCTTTGTTATTGAATGGGTAGCATGTCAATATTCGACTTACAACTATTGGTCAACACTGTTGGTCAACACTAAATTACAGACAGTCGAATTTTTTTCTCACTCCAGCATTGCTTATTCTCGCTCACGCATATAAATTAATAGGTATATGATCAATCTTATCGATCGTAATACACGAATGATTAAGATAGCATGAAATTTTAGGATGTTTAAGTATTGATATGATCCTGTCCTGTACATGAACAGTTATGGGCAGATCCCTTAAAATAAGAACACATGTGTCTGTAAAATGTTGTGTAAACGTTACCTTAGTCCTGAGTGGCACGAATTCGGGGTAGTTCTTCTCATAGAAGTCATCCAGAGCACGCATGTACTTGCTGTCAAATAAAAAAATATATGTTAGGAATGGCAGTATAAATCCTCACTATTCACAATATTAACCTAATCTGCATGACGTAGTATATATATTTTTTTTATTAAATTGGCCATTATTATGAAGAAAATACCTCTACCACTGTCAAAATTGAGGTAAAAATTGCATAGATTACTAAGCTCTCTTCTGTGGACAATATGGGGTAAAATATCAAAAAATATTGTATTACCCCAGTTTTAGGGTGATTTGCGTAACAATCCTCAATCATATTTAACCACTAAACATGTTTACTAGTGTCAACTTTTCTTACGATTTGACGTTTATTAAACATGTATAATGGTTAAATGCGATTTATGAATTGTTGTGTAAGTCGGCCTTAGAATTTTTTCGATGATAAAATAAGATAAGAAACAATGTCTTAGAGCATGTTTCTGATATAAGTCCGCCTTTAAATAAATAATTAGCAAAGTAATTTGAAAATGCCAAACCCCGTGTTGAGTTATATAATATAGTGTATGTGTATGTATGAGTAGTACTCGTACTGTACCTGTATGAGATGAGCCAGTTGATGGAGGGGAAATGTTTCCTCTGCGCGAGTTTCTTGTCGAGACCCCAGAACACCTGCACGATACCCAGCGTGGCCGCCGTCACCGGGTCCGAGAAGTGTATGTGTATGTGTATGTATGTGTAGTACTCGTACTGTACCTGTATGAGATGAGCCAGTTGATGGAGGGGAAATGTTTCCTCTGCGCGAGTTTCTTGTCGAGACCCCAGAACACCTGCACGATACCCAGCGTGGCCGCCGTCACCGGGTCCGAGAAGTGTATGTGTATGTGTATGTATGTGTAGTACTCGTACTGTACCTGTATGAGATGAGCCAGTTGATGGAGGGGAAATGTTTCCTCTGCGCGAGTTTCTTGTCGAGACCCCAGAACACCTGCACGATACCCAGCGTGGCCGCCGTCACCGGGTCCGAGAAGTGTATGTGTATGTGTATGTATGTGTAGTACTCGTACTGTACCTGTATGAGATGAGCCAGTTGATGGAGGGGAAATGTTTCCTCTGCGCGAGTTTCTTGTCGAGACCCCAGAACACCTGCACGATACCCAGCGTGGCCGCCGTCACCGGGTCCGAGAAGTGTATGTGTATGTGTATGTATGTGTAGTACTCGTACTGTACCTGTATGAGATGAGCCAGTTGATGGAGGGGAAATGTTTCCTCTGCGCGAGTTTCTTGTCGAGACCCCAGAACACCTGCACGATACCCAGCGTGGCCGCCGTCACCGGGTCCGAGAAGTCTCCACCGGGGGGAGATACCGCACCCACGATGGATACCGAACCTACACACACATCACATATACAGGGTTACTTTTAAAACACCAACAACCTCGCAGGATTAGATAGCTAACACCATAAGCAACAACTTTTGTTCTACGACTTTTGATAATTTGTTAGATTTTATTTTCATACACAAATAAGTTAATTTAATTTCCGGCTTGAATGTTTATAACTCTACGCGCATCGCAAAGATTACGTAAACAAACCCCTGCGAAGCGTGGGGAAGGGGGTATAGCGCTAGCGCCTTTGAACTTGACCCATTTCTCTAGCCACCTGCGCCAGTCGTCTGTCGGTTTTGATGTTGTGCGCGCGTTCCATTTGCTTTCACAACCATGACCTTTCGTCGTCGCCGCGCCGTATCGATCGATTTATTTTGCGGATTGCGAGTATTTACATTGTGGGTAGGTATTTACAATGTAATTTTATTACTATGGCGTATCGGTATTCCAATATCGAATACATGGAAATGATGAGGATGCTTGCTAAGTGTGATGCAAGGTCACCAGACATTACACATTACATACATTATGTTAAAAGATAGATACTGAAGATAGATTTTTCATATTTTTTTGGTTATGTACTTTCTATTCGTTTTGGTACTTGTAACGGCAATAAAGATATTACCCGATTGATCTTTGTCCTTGATTTCCTTTTGATCCTGAGATTCTAAGAAATGGTATGGTATATTACGATGACGGTGGTGGGTACGATATTCAATAAATATAGTCGCGTTTGATTCAATAACCGTATAATGTCAAACACAGATATATTAAGGTACATCAATTATTATCAAATGTGTAACGCGGGAGCGAGCGAGCAGTGCCCACACGCGCACCACCCCGGAGGGAAGTTAGGTCGGGAGGGGGGGGGGGGGGGTACGCGGGGGGTGGGGGTGGTAAATAGGTACTGGCACTTGCAGTACGTAGGCGTGCGAACGGGACAGTGGGCGCTAGAGGTGGCGGTACGTCACGCGACCCGCGACCGAGTATCAACGTTGCGCGATACAAAATCTAAATACATAAACATTTACATTATGTTATGAATCATTTTAACGTAGTGCTTTATAAACAGCTCATTTCATTCGTTACTAAATGACAAGTCCCTCGTATGCAAGGGGATACCGTCGGATGCCGTCTAGATTGATACCATCGTGTTGTCTATTTCTACCGCGAAACATTAGTGTGTAAACAATGTTATTTCGGTTTGAAGGACGCTAAAAGCTAGTACAATTACTGAGCATTATGACACTTACATCAAATGTCTCAGAATGCTGAACGCAGTCTAGTACCATGTAGTACTTTGTAATCGAAAGTTGTATGGGATGTTGTGTCTGTTGATGAACAAGCAGGAAAGTGACGCTTACCAACAGGCGAGCAACCTGCTCGTTTCATCACTCAGGCAAATAAAAAAAACTAACACTAAAATATATTATAATCAATTTGTAACATTATAAGCCATGATAATAGCATCTACAGTTTGATTTTAAAGTATTACCCAAATGGAAATTGATGACACTGACCTTCCCTATCCGGGTTTCCGAGACACTTGACCCGGCCGGCTCTTTCGTAGAAGGAGGCAAGTCGCGCCCCGAGGTAGGCCGGATATCCGGAATCTGCAGGCATCTCGGCCAGACGACCCGAGATCTCACGCAGAGCCTCGGCCCAACGGGACGTGGAGTCAGCCATCATGGACACGTTGTAACCCATGTCACGGAAGTACTCGGACAGGGTGATTCCTGCATGAAAATAGATGAAAACAATTACACACGGCACAAGTGAAACTTCAGAATAATTGGCATAATTAATTAACTAACGAATTTTAAAAAATAAAACACTTCAATGATACTCCAAGTTGTTTATGACACATTTTCCGAAGGCTTCGTTGTACGCAGGCGTAAAGACACGTGATAGCATACTTGTAGTCTATCTCATCCTCACGCAGGCTAATTTCTATTCCTATTTATGAATATGTTTGTCTCTTTTACTGTCGCTTTTTCGTTTCATCGAATTTTCAAATCATAACGGTGCTAAAGAAGTTTCACTTCAAAATATATCATTTTGAACTAATTTTAACAAGAAGTATGTATTGATTTGTTTCAATATAGTTTTTGACTAAAATCATCAACATTTCTATTTCCAATTTTTTTTTAAATCAAAATTTATAGAGTAACAACTGTCTAATGTAAATTTAAAAAACAAAATAAACCAATATCTTTAATTTGCGTTTTGTTTTTTAAAAAAGACTAATTTACCATAGACTAAATTACTTTACCTCTTCTTTGAACCATTTCCTTAACTCAAAAACTCTATGAATACCGTTGCCTCACATATTAACAAATTTAATGTCAGATACATAATTGTTTACCATTTAATAGATAGTTCAATAGATGTAAAGTAGCGGTTTGCTGCTGCGCTTCGTACGGTGAGTGAGATTTCCGGAAGCCCAAATCGTCTCCCTTTCCCAATCCTTAATTATCCCTTTCCTTTAAGGTCGGCAACGCGCCCACGATTCTTCTGGTGGTGGAGATCACTTACCATCAGATGACCCACTTGCTCGTTTGCCGGCCTATGCTTTAAAAAAAAAGTTATAAGTGTTGGCTGCCATACCTGTGTAAATGGAAGCCTCACGGGCAGCGACAGGCATGTTGGAGGTGTTGGCGACCAGCGCTGTACGCTTCATGATGGACTCCGTCACTCCCTCGATCTCCACCGTCAGCTCGGGGAAATCACGCAGTACTTCGGACATCTCGTTACCTGACCACAAATATTACCACATGTTTTAACATATCTATGATTTTTTTTTAAATATCGGGTCTCGTCTTTTTAGGACTGCAAAAAAAATTTTTTTCTCTGTATTACGTAACTGTCGAATGTATAATTATCATTACAAAAACTACACTCGTTCCTATAGTCGTATACAGGGTTAATTTTAAAACACCAGCAACCTCGCAGGACCAGATAGCTGACCCCATACGGAACAACTTTTGTTCTACGAGTTTGTATATAACTCAATATATTTAAAAAAAAATGATTTTACAAGTTTTTGTTGTGTCGTATTTTTCTTCGTAGCGTTCGGCGTGCGAGCGCGACTCAAAGGCGCCGCTCAGCTGGCTCGGGCGATGACCTTCAACGCTAGCCCGGTTCCCCACGCTTCGCGTGTTTGCTTACGTAATCTGCGATGCGTGTAGGTAACATACAAGACGGAAATTAAATGAATACTTATTTTTGTATGAAAATAAAATCTAACAAATTATCAAAAGTCGTAGAACAAAAGTAGTAGCTTATAACCTTAGGTATCTACCCCTGCGAGGTTGCTGGTGTTTTAAAAATAACCCTGTATAGTGCTAAGTTAATAAATAGTCCGCTGCAGAACTTAATATCTAAAAATGGTGTAACTAGATGGTTTCAAGGTGGTAGGTCCTTCGAATGCGAGAGGCTGTCTGGGTTGGTACCACCGTTATGTCTATTTCTGCCATCAAGCAAGTGTGTAAGCACTGTTGTTTCGGTTTGAAGGACATTGTAACCAGTGAAATTACTGGGCATTATGAGACTTAACATCTTTTATCTCGGGTTGACGAGCGCAGTTCAGTGTTTCGTAATTCAAAGTTCTGTGTGGTGTTGCTTCTGTTTATGGGCAGGCGTAGTGCTCACCATCAGGCGAGCGCCTTGCTCGTCTCGCCATTCAATCAAATAGAAAAAAACACTAAAAGTGAGTACGTACCACGCTCTCCGCAGCCGACGTAGATGATGACGTCAGAGTTGGAGTACTTGGACAGCGCCTGCGAGATGACCGTCTTGCCGCAACCGAACGCGCCGGGGATGGCCGTGGTACCGCCCTGCACGCAACTGTACACCAAAACTATACTCTTACTACTATATCGGGATATTTGTTTCAAGCATTTTATAATGATTAGAAACAACATATTTCACTTGCTTCGTCCTAAATTACTTTTTGATTTAAAAAAAGTCAAGGTAACAATAGGCAATAGGTAAGGACTACTTAATTCATAACATAAATGCGACCACTCAAGCTGAGAGATTATCGCTTATGTTATGAAATTGGTCCTTCGAGTAGGATAATATTATTAATATTTAAGTCAGCACCTGTCATATTCACTCTATAGCTTTAAAACGAGACATATTATAGTGACTTTTTATTTATTTCGAGTCTGGGTGTTTGTATCACCAGAAGGCTCTAGACCACTCATTACACTAGATATGAATCAAAACATAAGATTGCGACTAATAAGGGTATTTATGACAAATTGAGACAATGCGGCCAATTTTCTTAGGATTAGACTAAATATTATTAAAATTTGATCCTGTCAAACGACATTTTGTATTCTGAAATTGCTAAAGTGACCCGAATAAATGTCTTTTAATGTGACAGAATTAAAATTGCTCAACTGTTATTTATTTATTATTACAGTTTTATTTGTAAATAATTCAAGTACTGGTAGCATTTCAATAACAATTCTTTAAAATCAAGTTTGGTGCTGACCTTTTGTAGTAAAAAAATGTAATATAACAAAATAGCATAATCCAAATCCCTAAACAAAAATTATAGAAAATTTCAGTGATTAATGACATCAATATCAATCTGGTGAAAATGGTCCTTCGAGCCGGATCCATTTATAAATGAACACATGTAACTGAACATAAACATCCAAATAACAAAATATACTGACGGGAATAGCGAGTCGAGTACTCTCTGCCCGGTGAGCAGCGGATGGTTGGCGGGCAGTTTCTCTGTGACCGGTCGCGGCTGTCGTACCGGCCACACCTGCAACATGGTGTACTGCGCGCGCTCGCCGTCGAACTCCGTCTCCAGCACCACGTCCTACCGGAACAGAGACACATACACTCATTACGCCATCCATAATCCTTTCTAATCAATGTCTGGGCGGCAATTCTCAAGCGCTCGAATTAGAAAACATCTCGCATGCGATTGTAATGAAATTTAAGTTGAGCCTTTCTGATAATCTCGGGCTCGACATTTTTCGTAGGTTAGCTGATCGCTTGATATATACTTCGAAAATTTCTTTACCATTCGAAATTGTACAGTAGAGAACCTAGTCGAATTGCTGTTTCGAGTCCGAGATTATTTCGAGGGAAATGAGAATTGTCTCCCCGGTCATTAAAAGAACGAAAATGAACATAACCCATGAGTTCGTTTCGGCATTTCTTCTCAAGGCTAGCCACGAAATGCCGATGTAAATACAATTTAGTTGAAAAAATTATTAACATGTAAAAGTGATATTTATGATAACAAATACAGAATAAATTATTCGATTTGACATAATGCTTTGTACCCGACTGGATAGCTACCAACGACGCGTGGCGAAAAACCCGTCATAGTGGCTCATTAAGGCGAGTCGCGTTCTGGGATCAGATGGAGATGATCTTTTTTTTTATAGCATAGGCCGGCAAAGGAGCAAGTGCGTCACCTAATGGTAAGTGATCTCCACCGCCCATATACGCCCATATACAATACCAGAAGAATCATGGGCGCGTTGCCGACCTTAAAGGAAAGGGAGAATTAGGGATTGGGAAGGGGAGGGGATTTGGGCTTCCGAATATCTCACTCACCGTACGAAACGCAGCAGCAAGCCGCTACCTTACGTCGGTTTCCCGTGAGACAGTAGTAACGACCCGGTCGAGCCAGCCCATTCATGCGGTAGACAAAACTGTCTACAGCAGTTTTTCCCAACGTGGGGCAATTTAAAAATGGACTCGATACGACTTTAACCCTTTCGCTTTGGGTTATTTAAATGCAATGCTAGATATCGGTGACGAATTTAACAAAAAAATGTAAAGGTGGGTGGGGCATGGCCTAAAAAAGGTTGGGAAACACTGGTCTACAGCACTAACAAATTTGAAATGATCCTGATAATTATGATGTTAATAATAATGTAGATACTGACAGTGACTTTGTAGTTGCCCGAGGGTGCGATGTATGTGACGGTTCCCTTCGCCCGCGGCGGCATCAGCATCTTGTGTTTCACCAGCGTGTTCTCGTGCACGATGCCGTACAGGTCTCCGCCGGTGATGTGGGACCCCACCTGTGGGATTGACCCACGATTATACAAAAATTCAAAATAGTTTATTTGTAAAAACATAGGTTATAGGTGTGTTAGCTTAAAATATATTTTGATCTCTATGTCTTGCCATCAAAGGCGTACAAATGTTAGACAAATAGGTTTAAAGTCGTACAAGTTTTCAAAACATTTTAGGTGAATACCTAGAATTTATTTTGAAAATAGTGCTGTACCATGTGAAATTGCACATATTTCTTTGTTATGTCTTAGGGGCTGTTATACGCGACTGTTGTTAATAAAGAACACAAACAGTTTTTAAAAAATAAACTTTGACAACATTTTCAATGTACTAAACGTTCGTCTGATATAGCTGATCTATTCTAAAATGAGTACCCTCAATTTTGGTATTCTTCAGGATTAGACGAACTCTAGTTAAAACAGTATCATTTTCAGAACTTTTATGGACATCAAAATATTTTAAATTCGTTTTAACTAGTTATTGTCTTATGTTGGACGCCGATCTGATAATAAGAAATTGTAGCTTTAAAATATTGTAATATATCTACGTATTAAAAAAACAAGTTTTTATTGTATACTGCATTCGATTTTGTTAAACACACACAAAAGACGAAAAGAAAAGCATAGACAGATTTTTTCATACTTACCATCTGTATTAAATAACATGGATAATTACCTTAACGTTGAGGGGGTTGAATTCCCAATCAACTTCCCTAGCAAGGGCGGGCACGTTCACACCCTTGGGGATGTAGATGGACTGTGTCAACTCGTTGATGTCCTTCAACGGACGCTGGATACCGTCAAAGATGGAACCCAGGATACCGGGACCGAGCTCCACGGACAGGGGCTTGCCAGTACGGAGCACCGGGTCACCCACTGTCACACCTGATGTCTCTTCGTATACCTATAGGAAATTGAATATTTTAGCACTAGCAACTAGAAATATTTGGGAGGTTCGTTTAGCAAGTTTTATTGAAATAATTTACAGCAGCATGTTCGACATGGGTAATGCCATTGCCTTAATCCCTATTCCTTTCCTCAAACCTCGGCAACACAGCCACAGTGCCTGTGGCATTATGTATGTTCATGGTTGGTAATGATTATTAACTTTTCCCCACTTGTTTGTCTACCCACTTCAAATTAAAAAAGACATATAAAATGCTCTTTGTTAAAACCAGTGTGAAGTGGCATTTATGTAGTGGGAAGTACATTTATGTAGGGTGAGGGGAGGTTGGGGTCTTGGCATGTACTACGAGTGGTAACCGAGGGGAGGGAGGGGTCGAAAATTCTTAAAAAATAGGTTACATAATATGGGTATTGGGTACGTTTTAATATGAGCATTGTTAATATGTTTACCTGGATGGTGGCCATGTCACCCTCAAGACGGATGATTTCCCCCACCAGCTCGTTGTATCCTACACGCACCAGCTCGTACATAGCGGATCCGGACATTTTCTCCGCCGTTACGACTGTACCGAAAAATAAATAAAGACACCATTCTGATCTCACAGTAAGATACGAGTCTTGTGTCGTGGGTATCAGGAACTACGAGATACTTTCGGTCTCACAACACCCAGACCCCGAAACAAATATTTGTGGATCACACAAACAATTGTCTCGGTGCAGGGATCGAACCCGCGACCTCTCGCTTCACAGCCGGCTACTCGCCCGCTGCGCCACGGAGGCTCTCAAAACACAAACATCAGTTTTCTACAGTTTTAAATAATAGGTATAAAGTCTATTACTATCATTAATTGTGCAATGTATCTTTAGAAAATGGTTTAAAATAAAATGACCCAATATAAAAGTATCTTTAAAATGGGTGCATCGATTTATCATCAAGAGGTTTATACCTCTTAGGAATAGAACTAATATGCTTGTTGGTGGAAGCGTCCCATACTATTTTTGGAACCAAATGCATAGCAACTACCACATACATGGGGAAATGCCCGCCATAGTAGCTCATTCAGGCGAATCACGCTCTGGAATCAACCTGCTTACCAGAAACTTCAGTCAGGCCTAATTCTGAACCAACAGTTGAGGGATTGTCTCTTGACAGCCAATATTATATTTGGACATCTGGTATAGTATAGTCACTTTTCCATGCCAAGATAAAAGAGTGGAGTGGAGGATTTTTCGAGTGGTAGTAGTAGCCACCCTGTAGACATATTTGTCTACAGCATGAATGGGCCAGCTCAACCAGGTAGTTATAACTGTCTCACAGATAATCGACGTAAAGTAACGGCTTGCTGCTACGTTTTGTATGGTGAGTGAGATACCATCAGGTGACCCATTTGCTCGTTTGCCAGCCTATGCTATAAAAAAAGATTTCGGACTTCAAAGTGGTTACGTCGTCGTGAACTGCACCTTTATAAAAAATATTACGTACCGGGACCGGATACGGCGAAGACGAATCCAAACCTCTCCTCATTCTCCTCATTGGCGATCGTCTTCAAACCGCCTTTGCTCGCCATTTTGTACTATCTATGTGTCCTGTTCTGTAGAACAAAATAAAATGGGAAAATTAGCAATTTTACAATATGATTATAGGCTTTCACGATTTTTATACATATTATTAAAACATTTATTTTATAATTCAACTACTACGCGATTAAGACCCGTTTAGATAAATATTAAAATCAGCAATTTTACACTTTGTTAAAACATAAGAAATGACTATTTAAGGGGTCTATTTGGTAAAAGGTATTGTTGCCAATTCTGCCAACTTAATATGATAATTTTAAATAAATAAAAATAATCTTAATATTCAGAATACACTTCTATTTAAATTATATTTTGATTCACTGTAAAATCTCAATACACGTTTTTTTAAATACCCGGTTTTATAGAAACACTGAACCACAATATTTCACCATCCGCAAAACACTAAAAACCTTGTGTTATTTAAATAAACACAAAAAACTTATCAAAGGTCTATGTATGGTAATGATTACATAACCAACCTACACTGTATCCACTAATGCCAACACTCAACTGAAGCCAGAAGCTGCAGATCAGCTGACCACACTTATCAGCTGATAACAACCATCTATCAATGTCAGTGTGTGGAGAAATTTACAATATCTATGATTTTTTAATGACGTATTGAAGTGTTATATATATTAAACTGTTTTTTTTTCATATGAGTATGGGATTGAATTTAGAATAGATTTTTTTCCTAATTAATAATAATGGTAATATTTTATTTCAGACCAGTAGTGTTTACAATAGTCCATAGCATTAGTATTATTGATTTAAATTAAAAAAAATTGTCAAAAAAAAAATAACACATTGAATTATGGTAAAAATATGGTAAATGCAAAAAAATCAAAAACATATATGTATGTATACTATTAACTAACTTGCTCTATGTACAAAAAATATCTAAATTCTTTTACATAGAATTAGAAATCAATAAAACAGAAATAAATAATTTGTATTCATAGTTTTTGTTTCCTCAAGATAATAAAATTTAAAGTAATATATAAGCTTTAGATCAGTATAACCATTAATAGATTATTGCTTTCATTGTGATCATTTTATTTTTTTTATTTTTGGTGACAACACAAGTATTGAAAACACTTTTCTCTTGTTTAAATGAAAAAACATGGCAAATCCCAACAGTAAATAGAACTTTTGGTTTTACAGTCTACATTTAATGATACACACATAATAATATAATTATAAAGCATTTGCCTTTTTCAGATTATTTTAGTAGAATTTGATGTAGTATGCCTAGCAAAATAAAATAAATATATTTATTAGCTTTCCCTGCAACATCCTAGTAATTAATAAACATATGTTGACTCATGCCTGTTTCTCAAGGGGTAGAATATTTATATTAAATCTTTCTCTGCTTAATAAAAAATATGTATATATTAAAAGTATGTAATAAAAAATATAATATTCTAATGGTTTGTGATCAAAATAATAAGGATGCATAAGAGAAGGATGTGACCATTTTTTGGGAAATATTTTTTTTATACTATAATAAAATTACATCATCTATTTTTACACATATGCATATGGAATATACTTGATGTCTATGACAATGTCATGTGCTGTTATTCAAAATACGAGGAGATACTTAGGATTCTACTGACATTATTTGGCAATTGGAATATAGTGTATCATGGGCATCCATACATCGTACTTTTCGTAGATTTATTCCTAGTGTTCAAAGTGTCCAGGAAGGATAAAAATAATCACTTAATTCAACCTACACAAAAACCTATAATTTTTTTACACAATAGTCTATATATTTTAATATTTTTTATTGTTCTTCAAAGGCAAATGAGCTGGTGGCCCATCTGATTTTAAATGGTAAACGTCAGCCACCTGGGACTTGAATCCAGACCCTCAAGCTTTCATAAGCTGCAACTACAACAATTAAGTGTTCAATCTTTTTACTTTTTATTAGTTCAACGAGAAATAAACTTATGTCATATGTTTTAAATCACATGATTACATTTAAATTAGGTACATGGATATGATAAATTCGTTTAAGCCAATTGAAACATTTAAGGTCTATTAATTAATCCAAATAGTAAGAATCAACCATTGACCTATTTGGAGACTACAGAGAAATATAATAAGATAATATGTCTTAGAACAATATATTTCGATATTATTGGCGTATTTAATAACCGAATCAACTTGTTTTTATATTTTATCCTTCAAAAAGGGCTCATTTTTCGGTCACATGATGAAATGGGCGTAAGGTGAATGAATATTACAGAAAAATGTGTCATACGAACGAATTGTGTCCCATTTCAATACTAATAGACTCTTCAAATTATTCCTAAAGTTACAAAATTTAAGAAAATTGAATAAAATCTGCAAATTACAAATGACATTACATGGCAACGAAGTTAAAACGACAGAGGCAGAATCGGCAACAATCTTACCAAGATTATACCAGAAATATAGCGCGTGCACATTGATATAACACATACACTAATAAAACAAAATAAATATTCAGCAAATTCTTATTAGAAATTACAAAAATGAACTCACGAGACGAGAAAGATGGATGAGACGAACCGAGAATGGCGGAGTATCACAACTTATCACAAGACCAATGATAAAAATTATGTCAGCTGACCTAGCTCTATGCCTTATTGTCTATGACACACCGAAATCATTGATTTTCGTACAGCTACCAACATAATATTATCATTCTAAAAAGTTATCACAAGTTCAATTTTGAACTCTAAGTATATTATACTTAAAGTAAACATTTTATTTAAACCTTTCCATAAATTAATTTTACCAAGTACATTGTTTATGGAGTTTATGGCATACACAACACAATAGTAGAGTTTCCATTTACTTTATTGACTCTAGTACTAAAATAATACTGATTTATTATTTAATTAATAATACTGGTTGATTATTTGATTTAACTTATTTTAATTTTAAGCATGATAAACAGTTATTTTCTCAATATTTATATGCTCCAGAAGCAAATTTCAGCGAACATTACTAGTATAATGTAAGACATTTTGAATTTGAATTTATTGATTACATTGATGGGATTAACGTTTTGGATTAGATCGATGATTTTAGTCTCACTAGTTATCATCACGCTTTGCGCTGATAGGATGACAAAATTAATGTTGCAAATCAAAAAAGTTTAAGGCAACTGCTTGAAGTCTATCCTCACGCCTCCATGGTACTGACAAACGCTTTAAAAATTAATGTCTTTGATCTATACAAATTTTATTCAATGGCAACACCAGCGCTATCAATTGGCGGGTAATTACCCAAAAACGGCTTGTTTGGTAATTTTTTAATGCCGTATAATTTTGTTAGGAATCAACGTAGTTAAAATCTCTTTGATCAGGTATTCGAACTATTTATTTATTTATTATTAACCACTTAACCAATACTTTTACAGGTTGAGCCTTAATACAGAAGAGTTACCTTCCTTCAATTCAATGGTTCAATTCTCACACCGAGAAAATTTGTGTTGTAAATATTTGTGTTATCTCCACACATTTGTTTTGGATCTGGGTGTTTCTCCCAGAGGGGTTGACATCACGCAGGCAGCTGATTATAAAAACTACACGCCAAATCTTGCGTTATCATGTGTTAAAATGCATGTAGCGCCGTCGTCCCCCACTGCCAGTCCCTCCGAGTTAAGATAAAATCAAGTGAAAGGAATGATTTTTTCACATTGCAGTAGTTTTATAATAGTTTTCCACCTCTTCCATGTCGTATTTTTTTAGTTATAAAACAATATAATACAAAAAAAATAAGATAAAAATATTATAACACTCCACATATTAGACAGGATGTCAGTGTTGTCGCGAACGCTGACGTCAGAGAAACACCGTAGCGGTGCGCCCCAATGGCGATGTTTCAATTGCCCGAACTTATTTCGATTTTATAACATTTTATTTAAAAAACTGAAATACCACTAACCCGCGTAGTCCCAGCGGAGAATAATTATTTGTTTATAAATATAATAATAATACATACATAATATTTTTTGAATGTGTAAATTTAAAGCTGTTTGATTAGGAACTATAAAAGGGTTATTACATTTATTTAAGCTGATTATGATAGCTAAAAACTAACTAAGTATTATATTCCTTGTTGGTAATGGTTGGTGGGCAAAATCGGCTATTTTGAGGTTATTTGGCGTGTAAACCAACAACATTTGGCAGAACTGGGCAACATTGCTGCGGGAAAATAACGGCTGCATTTTTGCGACCCTGCCTCACATCTTTGTCATCTTTGTCATTGTTTTGTATTATTCTAAATCAACTCTTTCTAGGTCTGGATTTGTTAAAATCGGTAACATGTGGTTATTTGGATGTGTCTAAATCAATGTTGATGATGTTTATAAAACACAAATTGAGTTTATTGACGAGATAAATGTGTGTATTATGTGAGCTTTTGTCAGAAGCAAGTGCTGATTTCAACACTTTTTTTGTATTAAAAATACTTGAACATTTGTAGGTGTACTAAAGACGTTTTGTTGAGTAAATCTTTGTCTTGGCTCTTACGACACGGAGCTGTTAAAGAAGGCTTACGAATAAGGTAAGTAAGCTAATAAGTTTTGCTACGTGGTTCGCTAAGGCTTTGCGTCGGATGCTAAACGTGGCAATTACACTATTTGATAAAAATTAAACAAATTTTACAGCCTTGCCGGTCTCTAAAATTTAAGATTATGTATAGAATAAACAAAGTTGCATTAAACTAAAATAGGTTAGAAATAAAAGTAAACCCAGGTAGCTATACCAATTCCAGTGGAAAGTCGCAAAGAGTTTTAAAACCTCTAAAAGCTGTTGCAACCATAATTAATTGATATTGAAGATAAATATTTATTTCTGTGTTAATTTACCTAATTTTGAAGTAAAAATAGTTATTAGGTACTAATAAACATAGTCTCTAATAAATAGCAATAATAAACATTTTTTTTAAATACAATAATGGTGCAAGGATCGTAGCGAGTGAAAATCCGTTATCTCTGCCTATCCTTATGGGATACAGGCGTGATATATATGTATAAATGTACAATATACTCACGCCTGTATTTACAAAGGGGTAAGCAGTGATACAAATAGTAAGTACAACTATCATTCGTGGATCTTATTCTGTTATATGTCAAGGACAAATTCCAATCGTGAATGACACACAGATATCACAAATAAGCATTTGTATGCATTGAAACCTCATATTACGGTGTATGAATATGAGGTAAATTATTGACCTCTAGAAATATGGCTTATAACATGGAGACCATTCTTTCAGCCCTGAAGGCTATGTAGAAGTAAATCAAATATTGCAGCACAAGACTTTCAGAGGGAAATACGCACAATCTGACATTGAGAGAGTAGTAGTCAGTAATGACAAACAGAGGTTCAAACTAAGGGTCAATTCCACCACGCATGTGTTGGAGATCAAAGCCAATCAGGGCCATACTTTAACTGTATCTGATGCTGAATTAACTCCTATATTGCAGGTGAGAGTTGTGATTATAGTGTGTGCATTAGAACCATACTGTAAATTAATGGGAGGCCATTTAATGCCAGCATTATTAATGCAAGGTATCACTGGCTCTTTCAGCTAGCCTGGAGATGACAGTGTCATGGGCTGAAGATATTTATCGCTTGATGTGACCAAAGGTCTTGTTTTTCAGCAGGGCTGTTGTAGGGATTGCAAGGGTACATAGTTTGGGTCCTTTTTACAAAGCACAAATAATACTTATCTTTTTCAATACTACATCATCACCAATATTATTGTCAAATAGTGTTTATTGAATTGATATTGTGATTTAAATAAAAACAAACTACTGTACTGAATTTCGGCATTTAGGTACCCCATCATAGGCCACTTGTGATGCATAGTTAAAGATGGACCTGATGAAAGTGTGTTTCGTAACACTTAAATGCAAATAACTTTGATATTTTCAGCCCATATACACCTCAGTTATTCATGGAACATACTTAAAATGTTGGCCTCAGATTAAACTCTATGGTCTGCATCACATGAACCGTAAGCACATACACCTAGCTAAAGGCACTTTTGGAGACACAACAGTGATCAGTGGCCTTCGAAAGAGTGCCCAAGTACACATCTATATAGACCTTGGAAAAGCCTTGGCTGACGGACTAAAGTTCTTTGAATCAGAGAATGGAGTGATCCTTACTGCTGGCAATAAAGAAGGATATTTGGCACCAAAATATTTTAAGAAGGCGATTAAAGTTAGCACTGGTAAGACTGGACTTTGTTTGGGTCATAATAATCATTGCTTAAAAGCAGGGTTCGAGGATATATATCAATGGATATATATCAAGATATATATCCGATATATATCCGATATATATCAAGCTGGGTTTTACGATATATATCAATATTTTTTTTATAATATATTGCAATACAAAAATGGTTCAAAAAATTAATGTCATTAAGTAATTTTTAGAGTTTGTTACTGTATTTCTACTTCCCAAATATAGATGGCGTGGGAGTAGTGTTAAAACATACTCCCTAGTGGTAAGTTCTACTCCATAAATGCCAACACTTCTGCCCTAAAAGAAGAGTTTATGGTTTTTAGTTGATTTTGCCTTATCCAAAAACGAGTTTTTATTTTTTATTATTTTAGTATGTGTATGTAACACATATGCAAACAGTATTCATCAATAATACAATAAAATAATAATATGGCTTTCATACAAAATGGATATATATCAAACTTGATATATATCGGATATATATCATAAATATCCGATATTTTGATATTTATAATAAATATCGGATATTTTCGAACCCTGCTTAAAAGTTACCAAAACAAAAAGTTATTATGATCTCATGTAACAGATTGTGTTGTTTATAAAAACATCCAACCAACATTGTTATGTTTGGCAAAATGTGAATTATTGGATTGAATCCTAAAGAAAACTCAGGCTAATCAGCACTTACCTGAAATTACTCCTTAGGGCGCGTTTATATGACAAGGAATCCCACCACGTTGCGGCCGCGCGGGCGCCTCGCTCGAATCACTCGAAAAACTAATGTAAACTCTATTGACTAAGCCATAATGTTTAATTCTTCGCAACGTCTCCGCGCGGTTAGTTACTCACAAAGAATTTCAACGTGCGCGCGGCGGTCGCGCGAAATTTTTCGCGTCGTCTAACCGCAGCCTTACCTTACTTACCCCATAGTGAGTGTGGATGCATAGTGAGTGATTTCTCTAATCATCATTTGTTTTTGTGACTAAATAAAAATAGATTAATCATGTGCACAGAATTAGATACGCAAAGAGCTTCCTAATGTATTGTTTGTGAATATCGGCATTGGTATCATTGCACAGTTAAGAAAACTAGGTACAATAAATATAAATAAACTATCATGTCTCTTGTGATTTAATCTGCATACATTTTACTGCTCCACTCCTGTGGGTCGTAGCGTGATATAGCAATGACCCATTATCTTGAGAAAATAAACTGTGGGAATGTGACCTTATGTGACCGTCAAATCGTTTATAAGTTATTGATTATATCAACGATTTTTTTTAAATCACTTATTATTTGTGATTAAATAAGCATTCCCGTCGGTTACGTCTTTAGAACTCTGTGGTACGTACGAGCTACTACTCAACACAATATTTAATTATAACTATGTATTCTTATAACTTAAAACTAATGTTGGCGGAGCTGTGGGCAGTCTCATGGAGATAACGTAAAAACAAAAACCCCCGATATCAAGTACTTATCGAAACCTATTCAATTAGCCGAAGCGCTATATTTATTATATGCTATTATTTGTCGAGGTTTTGAACACTGCAGACGGCTTGGTTGCAGAAATCTTAGTTACCTTAAATTTCATAAAAATTCGTTCCATTTCTTCAGGAGCTATGATGCACCAGACAATATACAGACAGAATATGTTTTGAAGATATATTTTTTATGTAAACAGTAAAAGCTAATTTATAATTTTTTTTTGTTTGAGTTTGACTAATTTATTAATGAGTTTCTTTTTTATCATTAATTATCATTAGTTGCAGTCATTAGGGATGGGTATAAAGAGGACATCGCCCAAGTGTTTAGTTTAGTAAGTGTTGTGTCGTGTTATTTTTGTGTTGAAATTCAGTATTGTTGTGGACGTTACATCAATCGTATGTATTTTGATATTATTATTATACTATTGAGTACAAACTAACAACTTCCAACATTTACTATAATAATAACATTCCAAAATATTTGTTACAACTAATCTGTATAGTTTTTAAATTTATTTTAGCGAAGAAAATAAACGGACGATTCAAAATTCTGGATTCGACGCGATTAATTTTGGTTGTATGTGTAACATATTATTGACTTTTGTTGTATATTTTTTTTATTGTTACAAGTACGCTGTAGACAGTTTTGTCTACAGCATGAAGGTACAGGCTCAACCGGGTTTGTTACCACTATCTCACAGGAAACTGCCTTAAAATAGCAGCTTGCTGCGGCGTTCCGTACGGTATGCGGTGTTGTCGTCAGGGCAATTTAGTTTGTGGCTATACCAAACGCAAATGTTGATAGATTTGTGATAAACTCGTTTGTAAAATTCCCCTAGAATTTACTAAAATGTATATAAGGATCGGAAAAAAATTTAATCAATACGCTATATTATTGATGTGCGTTTAATACAACAGTAACTATATAATTAGAAATTCAAAAATTGAAGTAAATAATCGGTATTAAAAAAATATATAATATTAAAAAATAAAAATTTCGGTTCGTTCAATATTATCCGAAACTTCTTCATCTACGGATGATGACGTGAAAGGTATTTCAGATGAGATTCGCTTGACCGTTTTTAAAACAACAACGTTGGTAATTGGTATTTATGTACTTCTTTACTTGAGCATTATAATTGACTCCATACATAACTAACTACGTTCGGTGACATTACTAATAACACGTGCATTTTCATTCGAACACGTCTGAGTCATTGAAGATAATAATTTAAATTAACATTTATTGGGAATCCCCCGACGCGACGGCGCGGTGGTGTTGCCTACAGTGAACAGCCTACCGATAATGGCGGCAACTAGTGATGTTCATGTACAAAAAACATCGATATTTTTTCCGATATAATATATCGTGAAAAAAAATATCGATATTTTTTCCGATATAATATATCGAAATATTGTATCGATATACAGAGATGTTTTGACACCCTGTTACTAAATGAAACCACATATTCGTCATCGACTCTGCTTACCTTGTACCAAACATGAGGCTTGAGCTTGTAGTAATTTGGCCAAAAAACGTGATTTTAGTTTTGAGCTTTTTAAATCACGCTATAGGTTTTTTGCACTTAACTGTAATCAATATGATATCACAGCTGACGATGTAATTATAAAACACAAGCGTTTAAGAAGGGCAACTCCATAAATATTAAAATACGTCTCAGGCTCACAAAGACGCTCTGGACACATTCACTGAGAAAGTTGCGATAGTATCACTTTGTTTATTGGCACGCAACAACTTAAGTCAGCATGCAAAACCAGCCAAATGTTGGTGTATTTGCAAAACGCACCTACTACATCGAAATAACTAAAAAAATATTAATAATGTAGGAGTAGTAATATTAAAATGCTATAAAATGTTGACATAATGATTTCTTACGTTAACGCGAATGTTACTCAATGTTTACATTAATAATATTAAAAAATAAATAGGTAACAAAAATTGAGTTCATACCAGTAATCATTACAAAAATTACAATATTCGAATGTATTTAGGATTTCCTTACATTTCTTATACTAATCTATCGTTTCTTTAATTTCTAAATTAATATTTTGAGTCGATATTTCCAAAATAGCTTTACGTTAAACATAACCAACGCGATTGCCTTCTGAACGCTTCGCGTTTTTGTAAAGCGTCGACATTGACCTTTGGACACACAAATAAAATATCGCACACAATAACATAATAATATTGGAACATAGATACGAATCATC
Organism: Amorpha juglandis; assembly: GCA_949126905.1. Taxonomy (NCBI): domain Eukaryota; kingdom Metazoa; phylum Arthropoda; class Insecta; order Lepidoptera; family Sphingidae; genus Amorpha; species Amorpha juglandis. The sequence goes on from OX421380.1 coordinate 495,674, forward strand.
ATTCGTTTAATATCTCTTTTTCACTTTATAGTTTTCACTATAGTTGTCACTTTCTCGCTAAATACGTGTAACGCTAGTGTTGTAGCACTTGTAGGTTTCATTTTACGCGTTATAATCTATTCTTAATTCATATTTCAAAACGAAAGATTCATTGAACGAACTTAATCTAATGATTATTTACTATCGCTAGATTAAATGTTTAATAATATGTATACATCATAGGTTTATTAAAGTGCTCTTAGTAAAGAATATTTATAACTATTATACTTTAGAGGTTTAGAGGCATAAAATACAGTAATACCCTAGACTTACGCGATAGGTGGGACCGAGCTATAACCGTGTAAGTCGAATTCGCGTAAGTCGGGGTACAACTTTGCATGTAAATACATGTAAAGTATGTTTAATCGGGACGACTTAATTCATTTCTGGGGTGCGTGTGCACTGCGAGTGCTCACGGCTCGCTCGTTTCCGCGTTAATTTTATTATCCGATGTATCTAATCGAGTTATTGATTATAACGCGAGTGTATTCATTGCATTTCTTACCCATCACCGACGCGGCACTCGTCATCTCATTACATACCACTATAATCACTATTTAAAGACATGTTTTCGAATAGATAATGTCATACAAACGTTTGAACTCAATACCTCACCGATCTCAGCTTGACTACGTTGCCGCTAAATCAATGAGAGATCAAGACCAAGTCGACATAATAGAACAAAAACTAATTTATATCCGATCTCAATCCTTATAAACCGATAAAAATGTTTTCTCACTAATACTTATTTACATTAGGCCAACACTACTATTCGGGAATGTCTTGGTTGTGTGCATTCAAATACCCGACTATTTTAAATTGGTACTTTTGTTAGGCGTAATTACCAGTAACCAGTATTTTTTTTGTACATATTTGCCAACCACTGCTGGGGATTTCCACGTTATAAAGGTATTAGCCAATCTGATCACGGTATTTCTTGTTTCCGCCAAATAGGTGGCAAAGTACTTTTTAAATCCATTTTCGTAAATATTCTTGATTCTTGCGCTTCATAATAGTTTTACCGCCATTTTGTATTTTAGTATTTAGTTGTGTTATTGACAATAATTTAGATATTTCATTTATTTTTGATTCCCTTACATTTGACTTAACGAAATTGACGTTGTTTTTATAAACTTTTGTGTAGTGTATAAGTGTGTGTTGTAATTAAGTGAAATTGACACTAATTGTTTGATCAAGTTTAGGATAGTGTTTATGTGTTTAGTACTTTTTCGTATTTAAGTGACATTGAAACATATTTTAGTTGCTTACAAAATACAGATGGTGGACATTTTGAAAATGTCAAGATTTAATTACGTACCTACGTAAAATTAAAGTAATAATTTATGCATACGTATCAAATCAGAATTTAGGTACACGAGTATGGATATGTATGTGAGTGTGTGTCATTCATGCGAAGTCGCGAGTGATCTGTGAACGTTGTATCCTTGCGTGTGTATATACGTGTGTGTCTAAGCACAGCGTGTGCGTGGTCGTTTGATGTTGTTGCCTCGACGAGTTCCAGGTACTTATACAGACTGTTTAAAATTAATTCTTTCGTAATGGATTTTAATTTGTTAGGAAATCTTATTTTTTTATTTTCCATTTTATGACTAACTATGATATGTCAAAGTATTTAAAATAACGAGAACTACACGTGGTTCAATTTAAGTATAGGGTGTCAAAATGACACTGTATAACGATATATCGGTCAAAAATATCGATATTTTCGATATATCGAATTGTAGGAAGGAAAAGACTTTCTTAAAAAATGATTAACAAAAATAATATCGAAGAGCTAAAAAAAAAAAAAAAAAAAAAAACGACATTCGATACTTATTCTGGTATTTGATGTTGTTTTTTTTTTGAAGTGATAACTTCTTATGGGAGGGTGAACCGAAACGTTCCGTAACGCGAGCGGCGGCGAGCGGAAGGTTCCAGAATATTCGAGAACCTTCTGTGAGACGTCACGCGGGCCAGTTGACCAGCCAGCTAGCCGACTTCCCTGGAACTTATATAATAATTTCGAAGTCCCAGGTGGCGTCACACAGTGATCAGTCGGATTGGACCGGACTTTGACCGGACTTTCACAGGACTTTGACCGGACTGTGTTCGTTTTTTTTATGGTGAATAGACATGTTACCGTAATTTTGTTTTTGATATTGATAATAAAATGACGAAAAATAATAAAAAATATAATAATAAAATAATTTGTAACATGGTGCCGTAAAAATAAGTACCAGGTTCGCATAAACGCGAAGAGAGTAAAATGTCCATTTTTCATGGCGAGTAGCCGTAATTAATAGACAAATGACGATTTGGACAAAGAAAAACTTTTTAGGTTTTTTCTTATTTGGAACATGTTGCCATAAAAAGTACCAGGCTCGCATAAACGCGAAGAGAGTAGAATGAATTTTTATCATGTCGAGTGGACATGTTGCCGTAATTTTGTATTCTCGCATCTTGTTTGGTAAGTTTTCACTTCTGTGGGCACTCCCGGAGTGCAACCCATTTTTTTTTTTTTTTAGCTACATGCGATAGATCTTCTATTTTCCGAAATCCTTATTTCGATATATCGGATAAAATATATCGACTTCAATGATTCGATAGTATCGCATTGATTCGATATATCGGATAAAATATATCGATATTATATATCGACTTCAATGATGCGATAATATCGCATTGATTCGATATATCGAATAAATGTATCGATATTTTATCACATATCGATATATATCGAGCACCCCTAGCGGCAACTGCAGATTACTATGCATATTTTAGGTCATAGACTTAGAAATAAAAGTTTTTTTATTTATTTATTTTTGGGACAATCAGTGGTAATTACATTATGACACATACATAATACAGTAACATTCAAGTAACATGATAAATGCATTACCTTCAGAAGCCACAGCATGCGTTGAAAATAATTATTGCACATAGAAATTATATAATTTTTATAAATTGATCTGTTAGGTATGGTTGATCTACATTTAAATATTCTATTCAAAAATAAAATAAACTTGTATATAGAGGAATATCAACTAATGTATACATCAACATCATCATCATCATCTCAGCTTATTGCCGTCCACTGTTGGACGTAAGCCTCCCCAAGTAAGCGCCAACCATCCCGGTCTTGGGCAACCCGCATCCTTCCGCTACCTGCCATCTTTTTCAAGTCGTCGGTCCACCGTGTAGCCGGGCGCCCCACACTACATATGTATACATAGCATCATCAAAATACACTAGGCAATTACACTAAATCTATTTATTTGTCTATTAATTTTTCCATATTTTTACTATGGACTAGTTCAGAAATGTTAAATATTTGTTGATATGGAAATATCTAATAGTGCCTAAACACTGCTGCTTATTGTAGAAATAATATAAATCATAGCTTTTTTTTACTAGTCCTGTATTATACATGTCCCACTGCTGGGCACGCGCCTCCTCTACTGAATGAGAGGGGTTAGGCCTTATTGCTGGCCTAATGCGGGTTGGCAGACTTCACATACCTTCGAAAAATCTTATCATGTTCTCAGATATGCAGGTTTCCTCACGATGTTTCCTTCACCGTTAAAGCAAACGATAATTAACAATGAATATACACGTAACTTGGAAAAGTCAGAGATGTATGCTCTTGGGGCTGGTTTCGAACCTGCGACTTTTTTCCGACAGTCCGTCCCACTCCCCGCTGAGCTATCGCTGCTTTTTAATAAAATAATAGTACTGCAGATAATTTAATGTTTTGTACGCAGGTGAGCAGCTGTACCCATGAGCAATGGAATCCACGTCGGGTGCGGCTTCGTCGAGCGCGGCCGCCCCACGCTACACTCACGCGCCCAGATCACCGCACAACGCCAGACCGCAGACAATATCCAAACCCCACACCTCCAACTCTGGTCCCAGCCACCAGTCTCCGAGACCTCAGAATGGGCCGCGCCGGCAACGGGTCGACAATGCGCCACGTAACGAAGGACCACCTGCCTCTGATGGACACAGAGTTATAGCGACTGGTCAGTACCCATTAACTGTCGTGGCACAACTGTACAGTGCTATCAGCTCACGCCTATAACCCCGAAGGAGTAAGTAGGCGCAATTAGGAGGCGAAACTATCGCCATACTGGACACAAAATTACGGCCATCGTCTGGTTGCTGTGATGTTTCAAAACACAAATTGTGATCATCATACCTAGGACCTCACAGTTCTCAGCCTTAGTATGCTGGCACTAGATCCTGTGAAACTCCTAGTACCGAAATATGTCATTTTGAGAGCCGCAATGTAAGATTCGTAAACATATTGTATGGCGCAACCTCGATTACGAAAGATTTCTGCTATATTTTCGCCTCTGTCAGACAGTGATATAAGTTTATTTTATTACCCCTGCAGGCTACCCAGGTTACACACAAGCTCAGGATCTACTCAGAGTGTTCTCCAAAATCGGCAATGTGAAAGTGGAATATGTGAATGCGAAATGTTCTGTCCTGACCTTCACCACGCCTGAGGAGGTGACCGCAGCGCTGCAGGCCAACAAGAAGTTGAACATATATGGACAGTTTGTGTCAGTCAAACCGTACAGTGACAAGTTTGTGATGGAGGAAACGCGACAGACTTTGAGGCATGATTACAAGAAGAATAAGCAGAAAGGTTTGTTTTATTGGGGTATATAGGTTGAATTTCATTCAATTGGGTGACGAGACAAGCCAGTCACTTACCAGAGAAGCTATAATACCAACATAAACAAACATAGGTTCTAATTTACTAATGACACATTATACATTTGTATAATAATGTCATGACAAATTGTACTCATTTCGGAAGAAAATTGACGTATTGCAATACCACTCAGAACTATAACAATAACGCTATGCAGATTTTATAACATACTAGCACACCCGGCGAACTCCGTTTCGCCACCAGATGGCTTCGTTTTATGTAACATTTCTCTACTTCAAATATTGGTTTGTAGTACATGCTATGTATCAGAGATGGCGCTGTATTTAAAAAATGATTTTCCCTATTTTCCCGCTTTTCTATTGAAATTTTTCCTAGATTTTCGTTGCTATAAACCTCACGGAGCCCGAGACCTTTCCAACGAATGCAAAACCGTGGAAATCGGTTCGTGCGTTCTGGAGTTATATCGTCAGGAAGGAAAACCCGTCTTATTTTTATATAGTAGAAGATATGCGCCAGAATTTAAAGTTAATGACAGCGATTAAACTTTGCGCGAATTGTGCTTTTTCATACATTAGAAAATACCTGGGCTGGGCTGAAGTTGCTCTTTTTCGGCGTCGCAGATAAGACTTCGGTAGCAGGAGTCAGGACTCGCAGAAAGAGGGCAAAGTGATAAAATTTAGCCCTGACAAGTTATGTGTGGTCTGTACAGACTTGTAGAACCGCGTATACTAGGACCAAGTAGCGTCGCGTGATTCTATTATAAAAAGATATTGCTGTGTCACGTAGGCTTCGAGATACACTTACAATAAGCGTAATACACATTAATCTAAATATATAAAACTCAAAGGTGACTGACTGACATAGTGATCTATCAACGCACAGCCCAAACCACTGGAGGGATCGGGCTGAAATTTGGCGTGCCGGTAGATCTTATGACGTAGGCATCCGCTAAGAAAGGATTTTGATAAATTCTACCCCCAAGGGGATAAAATAGGGTATGAAGGTTTGTATGAAAATCACGCGGGCGGAGCCGCGAGCAAAAGCTAGTTTATTATTAAAGATAAATGGTTTAAATCTGGCTAAGGTACCTATTGACAATCTAAATCTCTTTCCAGTTCCAACAATAGATCCAACCAAGATAGACCTGACAGGTGATTTCTTTCACCAACTGGACAACACGCTGGCTGCCGTGAGACTCACACAGGAACATGTGACCACTCTCAGCAAACTGTACACTGATGTCGAGCTTGTACTGCAGTCACTGTGGCCTGGTGTGTGATTCAACATTCTTTATTGCTTTGTTTGCTGGTGGTAGCATATTGATATCTGCCCAGATAGCTAGTCTTGCCATATTGACCCACTCATCTTGTGTGTCTCGGGAGAACCGGATATACACTGGCTGATCGTCGAACGCGACCCACACAAGGCTTGTGGATCACTATGGCAGGTTTAAACGCCATGTGTACGGTGGTCACTATCCGGGCGGATATGAATATCCTACCACCAGCAAAAATGTTCTGAATGCTTCATATCCATATATTAACTTTGTAATAAATATCCTATTGCAGGTTGTACAGCTATCCCGTTCGGTTCAATAACGACAGGTCTGGGCATCAAATCCAGCGACGCGGATTGTTTCGTCGACGTTCCGCCACAATTCCGACATCCCAATGTCAACTTCGTGACCAAAGCCAAGCGGTTACTACAACAACATCCCAAATACTTCTCGGATATCCTGTCCATACCTAGGGCTAATACACCCATAGTGAAATTCTATCATGTACCCACAGAGACTTACTGCGACTTGACGTTTAAAACTCCTCTCGGTGCTCAGAATAGCAAGCTTATAGCGTTTCTCCTGCATTCAGATCCAAGACTAATACCAATGGCGGTGCTCATAAAGTACTGGGCGAAGGTTCATGACATCTCGGGCACGGGCAAATTGACTAACTATGCACTTACCATGATGATTATATTCTATCTACAGCAACCGCACGTGGCCATATTGCCATCTGTGGCGTATTTGCAGAGGGACTCTGCTAACGACTTTCTTGTTGACTTCTGGAATACGGGTTTCATGTGCAAGAGAGAATGCCTACACCCCTCAAACAACAGGGCATCCATATCAGAACTTCTAGGGGGTTTCTTTGATTTCTATGCATCATTTAATTTCGATGAGATGATAGTGTGTACATATTTGGGTGTCCAATATAAAAAAATGGCGTTTAATGACCTATATGGCTTACCCAAGGAGTTTGAGAGGTACAGGGCTAATGTACTCCAGGGTAATGTGATGCCGATGAGGTTTGCAACTCCAATGTGTGTACAGGATCCGTTCGAACAATCGCACAATGTGGCGTCGGCTATAACTGTCCGGCTAGCGCAAGATATCAAAGCATACTTTAGATTCGCAGCCACGACCTACGAAAAAGAAAAGATGAACAAATCCGAAAATTTCCTCAAGATCATTCTCCTTCAGAAACCTAAGTTGCTTCGTGGTAAATACCAGCCGGAGTACAGAGTGAATATGTTCCCCCGTATTATAGCGACTATTGTCAGTTCCGATTGGAAGTCTGCAGTGAGGGAAGTTGTTCACACAGTATTCGAGAAGATGATGAAGATCAAACTAGGTAAAGTTGAAGAGAAAGTGAATCCTGACACAATGAAGGTAAAGGAGAAATATTCCGGAACAGTGACAAAAGCAATTTGGAAGAGAAAACAATTAAGCAAACTGTATGCGAACATGAATTTGGACTTTCAGCAAAGAGAGGAACGTATTACTGATGAAATTATGAATATCGATCGCCAGGAGTTGAAGGTGGAATTTCACTTGACGATAATGTTTACTCATGAGCCTAAGAATGCTAATGTGTCCATTCAGCTCAGTACAGGAGACATCGACGCATTCAGAGAGTTTGGCAAGTTCTTCATCACTGTTACCAAGCCCTGGTTCATACAGCTGATTGGGGCAACAGCTGGGAAGGTAGACAACACTCTGCAGGATTCTGAGGGTAATGGATGTCAAGACTCTGACAACGATTCTCCCAGCTCTGGAGATGGCCCCAAGGACCGTGAGGATCAAGGATCTCCCTCCCCCTTGTCCCCAACAGATGAGGGTGAACACTCTCCCGCCCCACCCTCGCCTGATTGACCACACTCATTGACATTTTTTTTACGTAATGTAAAATCATTTTATTGATAGTTATAGATAATGCAGATTAATACTGTTAAGCTGAAACATTTGACGATTTATTTTTTATGTAACATATAGAATTTTAATTTCAACTTGCATAATTGTTTTATTTTTCCCTACCTATGATGATAGAGAAATGATAACATCAAGATCCGATATTGGAATAGAAAAGCGTAGTCGTCTTTCTGTTCTTTGTTTTAAGGCTGATTGACCTTAAAATCATTACCTAATGGTGCTGCCACACCGATGTTATAAAATGTTTACAAACATTTTCTAACATTAAATCTAACATTTTCTAACATTTCTGAACATTCTTCTTTGACGGCGCCGCTCTCAAAAATACCGCCGCCCGCGGTTAAAAAATGTTACAAATTGTTAAGAAATGTTTACTAAATGGTGCTGCCACACCGCTGTTATAAAATGTTATAATATAACATTTTCTAACACCGGTGTGGCAGCACCATAAGGCGCCCCATAGTTACAAATCATTGAGCGGAGCGGCTAGGTATATTTTTGGTTTTCTTTGTTTTTTGGCTGATTAACATCATAATCAATATGGTAGTCGAATCCGCCCGGGTAAACTACCACCGTACACAGTGTTACAACTCCGCCATAATGGCCCAACTTGTGTGGGTCGTGTTCCGGAGTTAGCTGTGTATTCCCGGTTCCCTAGGGGCTTAACCCCTGTTCCTAACCCTATCCCCATCCCTTTTTCCTTACCCTCCCTAGTTTAAGTTCCTCTGGTGGTAGGATGCTTGCACCCACCCTTATGGTCGGGTGCTTGCATCCGCCCGGATAGCGACCACCATACACAGTGTTAAAACCCGCCATAGTGGCTCATTTTGTATGGGTCGCGTTCCGGTGTTAGCTCGTGTATATCCGGTCCCCAACCCTTTTCCCATCCTTTATCCTTCCCCTCCCTTAGGTAGGCTAACTCCCTAGTGGTAGGGTGTCAGACACGGAAACACCCGCCCGGATAATTACCACCATACACAGTGTTAAAACCCGCTATAGTGGCCGTGCGGCCGCGTTCCGGTGTTAGCTCGTGTATGTCCGGTCCTTTACCCTTTCCGCATCCCTTTTTCCTTCCCCTCCCGGTTCTGTGATGATTTCCTGTGGGGCCGCCAGTACTTCATTAACAGGGACCCCGCAGTTCATTCAGGTACCACTTAAAAAAATATATATATGGTAGTCGATAATAATTTAGATCCGATTGGCTCTGTCCTCTGGGGTGTAGGACTATAAATGGAGATGCCCTTTAATCATAAAGTGGTCTATATTCAATTAAAACCCGATTAAATTATAGTCGTCTCAGCCACGTGCAGCCCGAAAGAACGAAAAAATATGAAAAAGTAACGCACAGACTACTTGGAGATTTGTTGGAGATACTACGTATCGAAAAGTAATGCATCGAGTCCGGTGACATTGACCTCGACGTTAAGACCCGTATTGGCGCCGCTTGGGCTAAGTGGCGGGAGCTCACAGGCGTTACTTGCGACCGAAAGATGCCGATGAGACTTAATGGTCTCATATATAACACTATCATTCGGCCTGTACTCCTGTATGGTTGTGAGACGTGGCCGGCCCTTAAGCGCCATGTCGCGGAGATGAAGATGCTGCGGTGGTTGTGCAATGTTACACGGTTGGATCGTATTCGTAACGAGTACATCCGCGGCAGCCTTAGTGTCCGCGACGTGGCAGATAAACCCCAAGAATGTCGGTTAAGGTGGTTTGGTCATGTTCTGAGGAAACCGCAGGAGTACGTCGGTCGCAGATGCCTGAGCCAGATCGTACCAGGGGTACGATCCCGTGGACGGCCCAAAAAGCGTTGGCTTGACGTATAAAGAAAGAAAGAAAGAGCAGAGATGCAAGGCAGAAAAAAAGAAAAGACTACGTATTGAAAAGGCGACTACCGATTACCATAGCGAAGACGGCGCGACCAGCATAAATTTGTCGCGCGCAGTATGCGAAATTTTTTTTTTTGTATTAAATTGGAAAAAGTTATACGATTTTAAACGATGCACAAAAACTTGATTATTTTTGCTTTTTTAATGGAATAGGTTTATTTCGCAAGAACGAAAGAAATGGTATTTGGGGAAATGTTGCCTCTGGAGATCCCGCTGTGGTGTCAATTGGGTGTCAACCTCATATCCGTGGATTACATAAATATACTTATAAATGTAGGTATGTCTTTCTTTCTTTTTTTTTTATTAATAGCTTTCGCAGTATTATGCATTTAGCCAGTGTCAAGTTTAATGTATTCTCAAGTATTTTACAAGCACGATGAAACACGCCCTGTTTTCCAATTACAGCACTAAAGCGCATTATGCAGCATAATGCTCAACGTTGAATGTTTCAACTACAGCAACGCTACGCACAATCAAGCACTCTCAAAAGTACTGCTTTCGGATGATACATGCAATCGATACCAACTCAGTAACAGAAAATTAACAAGTGTTTTTTCTTTAATTTGGCATTGATCGAAATTTTATTTATATTATCATTAGTAATTAATGTTGTTTATTGTTGAGAATTTTTTTAAGCTTTCGTCTTATCGTAGTGTTTTCGAAATATTCAAAAGTTAATTCAGACCCTGTTAAAAAGTAAATGTAAGGATGGATGAAGGTATAAACATTGACTATTTATATTTTTATTCTCAACACTGAACTTCTCTTCTTCTCGCACTCTGCTGGTGCACTAGAAAACTAATTCACGTTCCAATTAGCAATTAGCACACTTCGGCATTGTGCGCCACTGAGTCGCATTATGCTCTGTAATTGGAAAACAGGGACGGATGCGGACGATTTCAAGGTCTTGTCGGAGTTATGGTGTTAACTCCTTTCAGTACGATTCTTAATTCACTTATTTCAATGTTTCCATATACTGTTCATCACCGTCAATGTTTATTGAACAAATCCACATCACTTTTACAACAAACACAACTCTAAACTTGTTTATGAAATAAATTAAAATAAGCGATGAACTGCACTGTCAGAATTCCCGCCAAAACTCTCATGTAGGCATGTCGAAAGTGTATAAAGTACCGATCTATAATTTATAGCACATCGATATATTTCAAAAGTATCAGTATCTATTTTCACATATCACAAAAAATATCGATACATCGGTATGACGTTTTGAAGATGTTTTTTTAGCATCATAATTTTTGTTTTGGTCCAGTGTTCAAGTTATCATATCTAAATCGGTGTTTTTAAGTAGGATATACTTTAAAAAAATCAATATATCGAATCAAAATATATTGCAAAAATAACGATATATCTAAAATATCGATACATTAATGTGTCGATATGATTTCAATATCCCTAATTTGTCATTTGATCATGAGAAATAAATTGCGAATCCCAAAACGTGAAAGGGAATTTAGATAAATAAATACGAGTTAGAAGCATAAAACTGCATTTTCCCAAATGGGTTCACCAGGTATGTTTATAAATAGAATGTACAAGTTTCGTTTATTAATCTAAACAATTATGGCAATATAGGACCTTTTAACCCGTTGAAAATACGTAGACAAATGGCACGTTCTACATTTTAAATAAAGCATATCTATTTGTTTTAGTTTAAATTATTACATTGATATCATTATTTCGGTTGATTAAAATACGCACGCTTTCGCTAAGGGTTATTTTTCAACTTGTAACCACTATTAAATTCATATACCTGTCATAACAAAACTAGTGGTAAATTACAACAACAGGACTCATTGCCAGTGATTATCAGGATTAATAATATTCGATTGTAGTATATTTACCTTGAATACCATCTTTTGGCGTCTTTCGAGACGAGCAAGGTGCTCGCCTGATAGTCAGCGCCACGCCTACCCATGAATAGAAGCAACACCACACAGAACTTTGAATTACAAAGCACTGCATGCACTGAACTGCGCTCGTCACCCCGAGACATAAGATGTTAAGTCTCATAATAAAGTCTGCCTCCTATTCTGAGGTTAGGCTAATCCTGGATCTTAAGGTAAAGCCTTTAAGGATAGATGACAGGCTAGTAATAAGGTTTTATTGTTAGAAGGTGACCTTCTAGGTACAGAATTCTCAAAACTATGTGGAGCCAAACAAAAAATCAATATTTTAAGAAATTATATTTTTAGATATACTGGATGCATCAAAGTTGTGTTATGATGGAGATTTCGACACTCAGTTTAACAATATATTACTATCAGTGAGACTGACGAGGCGACAAGTGGATGATCTTGGCTATTTGACAGACGATTTGAAGAGGGAGCTCAGACAAATCTGGCCAGGTAATTTTTAATAAATAATTTGCAGTAAAGTTTTCGATTATTTTATTCTTAATCAATACCTGTGGACAATACAACACATAATATTGTTGAAATTCTTGCGGAGTGTTGGTTGAGGCTCTTTGGTATCAACCCATTAACAGAAACAAATATCAGGACAGTAACATGTCATGTCGGATCCAAATTCCACATGTCAGTAACCTCATGTGCCAGGTCTATATATTTAAGAAGTTAGAAAGATATGAATATGTATGTTGATGGAGGAAAAGGTAAAGGAATGCCAAAGAAAAGGTGGATGGAATGCTTGAGGAGAGGGGAGGACATGAAAGAAAAAAGATTGAATGACGAAACGTCGGCTGATAGACATGTATGGAAGAAGACATGCTGTGTCCACCCAAATAGAATTAGGATCAAGGCAGAAGAATGATGTTTTATAGTTCATTTCATTATGATGTTATTGTACTGTTGAATACATAGTTTCTTCAAAACATTTAATAAATTAAAACATTTCAAAGGATTGCATTATTTTCTGATTATAATTTGTTTTTTCAGAATGTATAGTACATGCTTTTGGATCAATTATCATTGGACTAGGTATAAAGACAAGTGATATTGACTGCTATGTACAAACAAACAGCAATCAACTACCGAAAGACTGTGTCATGCTAGCCAGAGATAAATTCAAAAGTTGCCCACGCCTCTTTAGAAGGGTATTCGCGATCACCGCTGCAAAAGTACCAATTGTGAAACTGTTTCATTTGCCAACACAATGCAATTGTGATATAAGCTTCTCTGGACCGTCAGGAGTGAGAAATAGCGAACTTTTGGCATACCTACTTCACCTAGACGACCGAGCAATTAAGTTGGCAATACTAATCAAATACTGGTCCAAAGTATATGACTTTACTGGAACAAACCTAATGCCTAACTATGCATTGACTGTGCTTGTTGTATTTTATCTGCAACGTAAGGGTATACTGCCATCAGTGTTGTCGTTGCAGAAGGGTATTGAAAGATATATGATCAACGGATGGAACTTTGCCTTTAATGAAAGAGCAGATTGGCGGAAACGTGCTCGTGAGACGACCATCTATGAGCTACTAGGAGAATTCTTCAAGTATTACAGCACATTTGACTTCTCAGAAGATGTCATATCACCATACCTTGGCTACCGGTTAAAGCGGAAAGCGTTTGGTTCCATTCGTAATGTCCCAAGAGATTTTGAATTATACAAACAAAATGTGGCTTCTAGTGTATGCAAACCACTGAGGATAGACACTTTTATGTGCATTCAGGACACATTTGAGCACAATAGGAATTGTACGGTGGCTGTCTACCCTCGTCTGGCGGTCAAGATCGTCGCGCATATAAAATATGCGGCTGATTTATACGACAATGTAGATAGCAAGAAATTTCTGGAAATGTTACTCACCGCAGATCCGAATGCTGAACCACGTGTGCCGGTCATTGCGCACAACGTCCAATCCAACAGAATTCATAAACACAATAAAAATAATAAACAGCTATTTAAGAAGAATATCAAAAATCTATTTAAGAATGGTCTGTTAAGTGTTAATTCTTTTCCAAAGAGGAAAAGATAAGTGTTCGGGACCTAGTTGAGTGGTTATCGGAATCTAACACAATCGGTGTGAGTCTAATGTCCGCCTGTAGGATAGAAATTGAATATTAACAATTTGTGCATCAATCAAAAACTTGTGATTTAATACATTAAATGTATTAGTTTCTGCATTTCACGAAAATTTACTCAGATGTTTGATAGGCGGCAAGCCCCTCGTATGGAAGGTCATGTGGGTTGGTACTACCGGTTTATCTATTTCTGCCGCCAAACAGAAGTGTTTGAGTACTGTTCGGTTTGGAAGACGTTGAAGCCAGCCAAATTACTGGGCATTACGAGACTACATAACTTATAGTATAAGATCCCGGGGAACATTTGTTTACCGGATGAAAATAATATTTTAGGGTATAAAATGTGTTGCTGAACACATACCAATAGGGTTGCCTAAAAAAATATGGTCAAGGATATGATTAAATAACATTTAAAAAATATATATTATTTCCCTGACTTGCTTACCAAAACAATGAACCTTCAATGAAAAGTGTACAATGCATACTACCTGCAAAAAATAGATTGCCTACCTTTTTCTGGCCACTACTACCTGGTTGCTGTGTGCAAACAGGTAACTAAAAAGTGGTTATTGCGCTCATCTAGCTCCTAGCTTTTGCAGGTAGTATACATTGTAGTTTTTCATTGAAGGTTCATTTATTTGCTGAGCAAGTCAGTGAAATATCTTTTTTTGATTGATTGATTTATTGATTGATAACACTCACCATTAATAAGAATTACAATAGGTAACAAAATATATACAAACATACGTGTAACAATCGGCGGTCTTATAACTGAAAGGGATCTCTTCCAGACAACCTTTGGATGGAACACTGGCAAAAGAGAGGTAACTGAAGGGGGTGTATATAAAGTGTGCACTTTAAGAACAGTTTTCGTAAAATGCACAAACTAAAGAAAATTATGGGACACAAATAAGAGAATTGTGATGATTTCAATTTATTTCCAAATAACTTATGTGATTATTAAAATAATATTACATAATTTTTGGATTACTTAAACCTCGAAGCATAGCAAACTAATAAATACCTGTCTAAAGATAAATAAATACATAACTAAACAAATTATTTACCGTCTTAATTTATCCTGTAGTTCAAACAGCGATAGTTCAGCGGGAAGTGATACGGACTGCCGAGGCAAGGGTCGTAGGTTCCAAATATTTAAAATTAATAATAATCTTTTAGAGTGGTAGAGCCACGCTGTAGACAGTTTTGTCTAGAGCATGAATGGGCTGGCTCGACCGGATCGTTACCACTGTCTCACAGAAAATCGACGTAAAGTAGTGGCTCGCTGCTGCGTTTCGTACGGTGAGTGAGGTAACCGGAAGCCCAAATCCCCTCCCCTTCCCAATCCCTAATTATTCCTTTCCTTTAAGGTCGGCAACGCGTCCATGACTCTTCTGGTGGTGAGCGTACTTGGGCGGTGGAGATCACTTACCATCAGGTGACCCACTTGCTCGTTTGCCGGCCTATGATATAAAAAAAAAAAAATGTTTACAAACATTTTCTAACATTAAACATTTACTAACATTGTGATAAAATGTATAAAATTTTTGTTAATAAATGTTTAATAATGTTTTGTAAACATTTTATAACAGCGGTGTGGCAGCACCATTACATTCTCATTCGTAGAGGCTGGCCCATGCCCAGCAGTTTGACTTAAAACAGAATTCGTGATATTATTGAGTAGTAAAATATATTTCATAACAGTACCAAATAGCAGAGTTGTAACCAGTACCCACATTTCGCCGAGCATATTTCCGTCCCATGATGTGATAAGGGGCGAGCCTATCGCCATACCGAGCACAATTCCAGACTCCGGACTGATACTAAGCATTTCGAAATAGATAAATCAAACCAATAGGTGAACTATCTTATAAGTGTTTGGCAATTAATATTACTTATTTATAAGCTGGTGGTAGGTTGCCTGGCTGTATGGCTGGTATTCATATCCGCCCGGATAGCGACCACCGTACACATGGTGTTAAACTCTGCCATAGTGAGCTACACACCTGTAGATCGGGTTCCAGGATCAGCCAGTGTATGTCCGGTTCTCCCGAGGGGCTTGCAACATTTGATGTTTGGTTGGGGGCGGGTATAGGGGTACATGCTCGTATGCCTGTGCCTGCATCGGTCATCCGCCTGTCCTGTCGCAGGCCTCTTGATTTGATTCTTCCTTCTTCGGAGTGTGAAGAAGAGGTCGGCATGATTTTGGTGACCACCGATAAACTCATTGCTCAGATAAACAAAGGTCTAGGAATTATGTTCAATATCTCTTCGCACTTTCTGCGTCATTTTCATGCGTCAGATATTAAATCCGCCTGTACGTACTTTATGTATAAAGCGTAAGTAAATATGAGTATTGCAAGGGACAAATTGCTATAAAAAACCACAGGCGCTATTTTTATTGCGATTGTCGTTTGGGGTTTTAATGGTTTTTAATTTTCCTCCTTCCAGCGTAGCTTCCAGCCTACTGATCCCTGTCCATCACTACATAGTATAAAACAAAGTCGCTTCCCGCTGTCTGTCTGTCCCTATGTATGCTTAGATCTTTAAAACTACGCAACGGATATTGATGCGGTTTTTTTTGAATAGACAAATTGATCCATGCATAATATAGTAGAGAAACACTGATAATGTTCGAGGTTTCTTATGTGATGTCGTAAATAAACACATTTTTTGCGCTTACATTGCAAACGCTGGCTAAACCCTACAAGATAGATTAAAATAATGTGCTACAGTATTATAAACCTTAAAAGGTCTACCAAAAAGTCCGCGACGGTATATATCTATTTCTTAGGGATAACCCATAATAACCATTTTTTATCCTTTACTTTTTATACGAGAAATAATGGTTTATTTACGAAGCGATTTTAAGCAATACAGCATTAATCCTTATCCAATTAAGTAGGTACCTTAAATACATTGTGCATTTAATATGGCCCCTTACAGCATGTAATTTATATACAAAATATTTTCGAAGATATTACAGATTTATAATGCAGTGACATAGGGGTTGCGGCGGTACCGGCCGGGGGGGGGGGGGCACAGTAGACCTTAGCCTCAGCAACGCGTGGCCGGGTCTGCTAGTTACAAATAAGCTCGGAAAAACAAGTGGGTAGTAAGGGTAGACTTTTAGAAGGGTTTAACTGTTCTAGATGTAAAAATCACGTAAGTTTATTTTGTATCTTTTCAAACATGAGACTGTAGGTATATTTTGTTTTCATGAGGACTCTAAATAGACCGGTGATTTTCCAATTTGAAACATAAATAAATTATAGTAGAATGAAACCCATTGTAAAAGGAAGAGAATACAACAAAATTGATAGGAAAAATAAATTAACGGCGATCTGAGGTCGGGAAGTGGGAAGGGGGGGGGGGGCTTTTAAGGGTAAAAAACGGTTTATCTCGATTTCCAGAAAAACTACAAGTCCTATGGAAAAAAGTTAAATCGCAAAATTGTAGGTAATAAAAAGATCTACAACTTTTGTATACACACTTTCTTCACATAACCTCAAAATATATGTGAAAAATTCAAATAACCAAGTTTTTTGTTTTTATTTTTATCTATTATAATAAATCATTTTTTTTTCACGAAATTTGGTGAAAACTTACCTTTTTGTATCCCAAATACACTGTAATTTTTTTAATTTAAAATATTTATTTTTGCACCTTATTTTGACCTAATATCGAAAAAGCAGCCTAATTTTCAAACGAAAATTCTCACGTCAAAATATGAGCTTTTTTAAAAAAGTCTATTGGTTTCTTGTTCATTGAATTCCCTACTTTCTGATGGTGTAAAAAAATATATACATTACTATGGTAAATGTGCTCAGAAAATGTAAAGTTATAAGTTAATATTTAATAGACATATCTACAATATTTTGAGAAAGTTGTAGAATCTTCTTTAAATTATATGCGTAGATGCCTCTTTATTGTTATTTTAATATAACTTATATACCTGAGTGATCTACGGAAAATTTTAGCCCATCATAAAGAAGTGGGGAAGGGGCTAGGTGGGTCTGGGCCTTACTACCTGTTATTTAGTGGTTCGTTTCTTTGCATTTTCTGAGCACATTTACCATAGTAATGTATATATTTTTTTACACCATCAGAAAGTAGGGAATTCAATGAACAAGAAACCAACAGACTTTTTTAAAAAAGCTCATATTTTGACGTGAGAATTTTCGTTTGAAAATTAGGCTGCTTTTTCGATATTAAGTAAAAATAAGGTGCAAAAATAAATATTTTAAATCAAAAAAATTACAGTGTATTTGGGATACAAAAAGGTAAGTTTTCACCAAATTTCGTGAAAAAAAATGATTTATTATAATAGATAAAAATAAAAACAAAAAACTTGGTTATTTGAATTTTTCACATATATTTTGGGGTTATGTGAAGAGAGTGTGTATACAAAAGTTGTAGATCTTTTTATTACCTACAACTTTGCGATTTAACTTTTTTCCATAGGACTTGTAGTTTTTCCGGAAATCGAGATAAACCGTTTTTTACCCTTAAAAGCCCCCCCCCCCTTCCCACTTCCCGACCTCAGATCGCCGTTAATTTATTTTTCCTATCAATTTTGTTGTATTCTCTTCCTTTTACAATGGGTTTGATTCTACTATAAATTTGTTTCTATTTTTACCATTTTCAACCGGATAATCACCGATCTAAAACGGCGTCTGTTACAAGACTTATAATGACAAGAGCGTTAAGCGAAATATATTTTATTATGTTCATATTTTAGATTTTTTATTAGTGGTATGAAGAAAAACACTATAAAAAGTAATTGTATTTGTGTTCAAAAAAGATTATGCATAAAAATTATACATTCGAGATTTTTAAGTAATATCGCGTCTAGTATCATCAGCACAACCACTTGTTCTCGTTTTCAAAACGGCTTCCTTTACACCCGGTATGAATAGCCGGGTCAGCATATAACAATGTTTTAATATTACATAATAAAAATATTAGGTACTGTTTTGACTGCGGCCTTACAACAATGTGTATCTTTTATCCAAAATACCGTTATATAAGGTACCGCGTTATACGATTCTTTTTCGAAGAGTTATTTGTTATATTCTTGCCTGGGTCATGCGATACAATTGTCTCCATCTGAATGCGGCTATAGTAATGAAGAATGCTTCAATCTTTTATTCAGAGCAGTAATAAATATTTTACCCGATAATCAATTAACGTTCTGTTGCCGCTTGCAGTATTCTGTTGAACCAACGCCACCGGACCAAAACGTCTTTAGTACGCCATCTTCTATCCTCTTCTCAGGTACTAACATAGCAGTCAGGAACTCTTCACTGCTCAGTACTTCGTACATCCTCGCCGCAGCCCTCACTTGTTTCATCAATCTTTCCGCAAGCCATTTGCCAGTCCGAGGTCTGCCTACATTGTCATTGTGCATAAAGAGATTTTGTATATTCAGATGACTAAACATGAATGGTTCAACCAAACCATTGACCACATTATGTTTATATAAAGAGAAGTTCTTCAAGTTATCTAAGTCCAAGAACTGTGTTCGGTTTATGGGATAACCGACGTATGGGGATATGATGGTGTTTTCAAAATCGAAGGAGCTATAATACTTGAAGAACCCTCCCAACAGCTCGTAGAGTGTTTCGTTGTTCTCTGTATGATACTCTATTGGTTGGAAAGCCATGTTCCAGTGAGCTATCTCGTCAGACTTCACGTTTTGCTGCAGCGCACTGACCGTCGGCAGGATGTTCTTTTGTTGTAAATAAAACACAGTCATTAGCGTCATCGAGTAGCTCGGCAGCGTGAGGTTCCCGTGGGCAATATCGTGTACGGAGCCCCAATACTTAACGATTGTTGCTAAGTCCAAGGCTCTTTTGTCCAAATGCAGAATATAGGAGAGCAGTCGACTGCGCTTGACTGCTTTACAATTAAAGAATGTAATGTCCACAAAAATCTTAGTGGGAACGTGTACACAAATTAATAGCGGCACATGTGCCATGAAAATTGGTTGAAGCTGCTGGAACACGTGCGGGTAGTTCTTCAAAATGTCTAGTGCGTCAGCCACTAGTGTCTTTGCATCTCTTTTGTCATCTGGTATGTCCACGTTACAGTCGACGTCGCTCGACTTCAGAGTAAGCCCAGTCACTGAAGATCCATAACGTTCTACTTTGCTGCCTGAAAATAAGTAAAAGTATGTTGATTGGATCTCCAACACACGACGAGAAACGTTAAGATTTTCCCAATCCCTTAATTATTCCTTCCCTTTAAGGTCGGCAACGCGCCTATGATTCTTCTAGTATTGTGAGCGTACATGGCAGTGAAGATCACTTACCATCAGGTGACTCACTTGCTCGTTTGCCGGTCTATGCTACAAAAAAGAAACATACAATATATTTTTTTGCTAGTTTGATCTAGTATAATTTAATTGTATTAAAGCAACTATAGCTCAGCGGGGAGTGGTACGGACTGTCGAAACGATAGTTGCGGGTTCGAATTCAACCCCCAGAGCATGTACATCTGACTTTTCTCAGTTACATGTATAGGTACTTAATGTTATTTATCGCTTGCTATAGCGGATAAGGAATGATAGTGAGGAAAACTGCATAGGCATAAATTTGAACGTGAATGAAGTTTGCCAATTCGCATTAGGTCAATGTGGGGAACTAAGGCCTAACCCTTCTCACCCGTGTTCAATACTGTGTGTATAGTAAAGAGCTAGTTTAATAAAAATGTGATCTCACCGGGCCATTGCGTCTGCAGCACGCGTTCGATATCGCTAGTGACCTGCGTGAGTTGGTTGACTCTTTCCTCGGGCATTCTGATGTAATTTAGCAAGCTCTTCGTCTGCTGCTCAAAGTCTCCTGCCAGACACAAGTCCTGTGCCAATGTCGGAGACACCACGCTGAAGAAACACACCAGTAGCACTCCCACTGGAATACGAAATCATAAAATGACATAAGCTATTCAATGGATGGTTCTCCTAGAGCTCATAATTTGTAGCCACGTGTCAATATTTAGATAGGTACTCATAATTAATTACAAAAATTAATTTTATGTTTTGGTATATTTAAATACCCAATAAGCTTTCTTTTTTTTGTTGCGTCTTTCATTTTTTTCCTCACCAAGCGCGACAGCAGCTGTGAGTGCCAATTCACGGTTTGTAAACTTTGACATTACGAAAAACACGTGTAGACCTAGTGCCAATGGTAACAGACTACTCGAAAATTCGTAAAAATGTCATTATGGTAAATGTTCGAAAATTCTTATCAGTAATTACCAAAAGTATTAGCGGGCGCTATAAAGCTATACAATTATATTGTGATGTCATAACCGTACTGCGACCATTTGGTTAATTGACCATTAATTAGTGCTAAAAATATTACCTGTCCCATCTATCTATCTATACTTATAAAATAACATGTCCTGACTGACTGACTGATTCATCATCGCCGAGCGCAAACTATCAAGGCTACAAGCATGAAATTCGGACTGTATATTCATTTTGTTATGTAGGCACCCAGTAAGAAAGGATTTTAGAAAATTCCACCCCAAAGGGGTCAAAAAGGGGGATGATAATATGTATGAAAGTCCGTCATTTCGAAAGTTACATAAACAAAATTTTGTATTTCGGCTATTGACGTAAAACAAATAAATACGTGTTTCAGGAATTTTGGAAATTTTATTTTATTAAGGGATGAAAAAGGGGGTGAAAGTAAACGCGAAAGTGAGTTTGTTTGTTACGCTTTCACGCCTAAATCACTGAACCGATTTTGATGAATTTATCTACAGGGACAGATGGGACCCTGGAGACGGTTACAGGCTACTTTTATCCCGGAGAATGCTGTTCACGCGGGCGGAGCCGCGAGCAAAAGCTAGTTAGTTATAATTTTCTGTATGTTTGCCATATAAATAGTTAAATATTTTTTTTTATGGCATAGGCCGGCAAACGAGCAAGTGGGTCACCTGATGGTAAGTTATCTCCACCGCCCATGTACGCCCACCACCAGAGAATCATGGGCGCGTTGCCGACCATAAAGGAAAGGGATAATTAGGGATAGGGAAGAGGAGCGGATTTGGGCTTCCGGATATCTCACTCACCGTACGAAACGCAGCAGCAAGCCGCTACTTTACGTTGGTTTTCTGTGAGACAGTGGTAATGACCCGGGCGAGCCAGCCTATTCATGCTGTAGACAAAACTGTCCACATCGTGGCTCTACCACTCAAACTGGTAACTTCAAACTTTTGGTTATTTTGAACTAATAAAAACTTGCGTGATTATATTATTATACAAAATAATAGTTTAAAAACTAAAAAAACACGCTTTTATAGAAAATCCAACTAAAAAATAGAAAATAAATTTTAATAAATTCGAATTAGCAATAGAGTACAAAATTTAAAAATATAAATATATATATTAAGAATAGTGTAAATAAGAAAAAATATAATATTTTATTGTAAAAAAGCGTGGGGTGTATGGTGTCAATAGTTATAAATATTTTATTGACAGATATGAGTAGAAGGTTCATCATTTTGATAATGTCTTAAAAAGCACCCCACGCTTTTTTTTACAATAAAATACATTTTTTTCTTATTAACACTATTCTAAATTTATATTTTTTTTAATTTTGTACACTATTCTTACCAGGTGTACCGGAAAGTCTTTACCGGTTTTTTTGAAAAAATAACTACGTAATTTTCAATAAAATAAAAAAAATATTTATTCAATGTATGGGCTATTTGATTCTACACATCTTGCCCATCTTTCTGGTAATTTATGGATGTTATCGCAAAAAAACTGTTTGTACTTTGAGGGAAACCATTCATCGAGCCATTTTCTAACTTCTTCGAAATTGGCGAAGTGCTGCTCTGCAAGCGCGTGTCCCATCGATGCGAAAAGGTGATAGTCGGATGGGGCAAGGTCTGGAGAGTACGGCGGGTGCAATAATATGTCCCATCCAAGTGCTTTCAACGCTTCCTTGACCGGTTTTGCTTTATGAGACGGCGCGTTATCGTGTTGTAAAATCACTTTACCGTGTCTTCGGGCCCATTGTGGACGTTTTTCGATCAATGCGTGGTTCAAATTGATTATTTGTTGTCGGTAGCGATCATTATTAACTGTTTAACCAGGTTTCAACAGTTCGTAATACACCACGCCACTCTGGTCCCACCAAATACAGAGCATTGTCTTGCGACCGATACGATTTGGCCTTGGAGTCGATGGGCCGGCTTCGCCAGGTGATAACCATGATTTTTTTCGCTTAGGGGTTTCAAAGTAAATCCACCTTTCATCACCCGTCACTATTCGATGCAAAAATGACTTCCGATCATATCTTTCTTTCACAGACGATTTTTCGATTTTCCATTTGCCTGTCATTCAATTGATGTGGCACCCATCTTCCCACTTTATGGATTTTCCCCATTGCTCGTAATCGGTCGCTAATCGTTTCTTGAGCCACATTTAACGCTTCTGCCAATTGTTTTTGAGTTTGAGTTGGGTCTTCATCCAATAACTTCTGAAGTTCCGCATCTTCAAACTTTTTTGGTCTACCAGAACGTTCTCTATCTTGCACATCGAAATCACCACTTTTGAATCTTCGAAACCACACCTCACAAGTTTTTAAGGTTAGAGCATGCTCACCGTAAGTTTCTACCAGCAAACGATGACTTTCAGCGGCTTTTTTCTTTTGATTAAATAAGAAAAGTAATGCATGCCGCAAATGCACGTTTTCAGGCACGAAACTTGACATTTTCAAAGAGGTATAAATATATCATGGTGTTACTTTTACAAAATGTAACATATACAGCTTTAAAGCTAGATGTCAGTAGAATAAAATACATAAGTGTCAAATCATAACATTGCATACTTAAGCCTAGGGACATCTGTTAGAAAAACCGGTAATGACTTTCCGGTACACCTGGTAATTCGGATTTATTAAAATTTATTTTAAATTTTTTTGTTGGATTTTCTATAAAAGCTTGTTTTTTTTTGTTTTTTAAACATTTCTTTTAAATTTTTTAGTCCAAATCACATCATAATCATCATTTATTATTTCAACATTTTAAGACGTAATTCTTAACACGAATACACAATTATTTATTATTTATTGAAATTTCTGGAAATGTTACTCACTGCAGACCCGAATGCTGAACCATGTGTGCCGGTCATTGCGCACAACGTCCAATCCAACAGAATTCATAAACACAATAAAAATAATAAATAGCTATTTAAGAAGAATATCAAAAATCTATTTAAGAATGGTCTGTTAAGTGTTAATTCTTTTCCAAAGAGGAAAAGATAAGTGTTCGGGACCTGGTTGAGTGGTTATCGGAATCTAAGAAAATCGGTGTGAGTCTAATGTCCGCCTGTAGGATTGAAATTGAATAATAACAATTTGTGCGTCAATCAAAAACTTGTGATTTAATACATTAAGTGTAAAAGTTTCTGCATTTCACGAAAATACACTCAGATATGATAGGCGGCAGGCCCCTCGTATGGGAAGCCATGTGGGTTGGTACTACCGGTTTATCTATTTGTGCCGCCAAGCAGAAGTGTTTGAGCACTGTTCGGTTTGGAAGACGTTGAAGCCAGCGAAATTACTGGGTTTTACGAGACTGCATAACTTATTTCTGGGTGTTATGAAGGCAGTCTAGTGATATGTAGTACTTTTAACTAAAATTTCTCAATAGTGTTGCTTCTGTTTATGAGCAGGCAGGATCCTTACCATCAGACGAGCATCCTGCTAGTATAGTTAATCAGACTGATGAAAAAATAAACAAATTGTTAGCCCTGCTCTGTTTGCATATTCTTCTTAATAGTGCAATTTTATAAATATGCACTGTAAGAACAGTTTTCGTAAAATGCACAAACTAAAGAAAATTATGGGACACAAATAAGAGAATTGTGATGATTTCAATTTATTTCCAAATAACTTATGTGATTATTAAAATAATATTACATAATTTTTGCATTACTTAAACCTCGAAGCATAGCAAACTAATAAATACCTCTCTAAAGATAAATAAATACATAACTAAACAAATATTTACCGTCTTAATTTGTCCTGTACTTCAAACAGCGATAGTTCAACGGGAAGTGATACGGACTGCCGAGGCAAGGGTCGTAGGTTTCAAATTGGACCTAAAAGTGCCGACTTTGCTCCTCTGACTTTCTAACCTAGGTGTCAATTCAATGTTCATTGTCAATTATTGCGTGCTTAAAGAAAAGAAACATCATGAGAAAACCTGAATACTGAGGAAGTTTCCGTAAGAACTTAGAACGTATGCATGTCATGTCTGCCAAACCGCATTAGGCCAGCGTGTTAGTTACATTCTCATTCGTAGAGGCTGACCCATGCCCAGCAGTTTGACTTAAAACAGAATTCGTGATATTATTGAGTAGTAAAATATATTTCATAACAGTACCACATCCGCAGAGTTGTAACCAGTACACCCATATTTCACCGAGCGTATTTCCGTCCCATGATGTGACGCGGCGAGCCTATCACTATACCGAACACAATTCCAGATTCCGGGCTGATACTGAGCATTTCGAAATAGATAAATCAAACCAATATGTAGATGAACTATCTTTTATAAGTGTTTGGCAATTAATATTACTTATTTATAAACTGGTGGTAGGTTGGCTGGCTGTATGGATGGTATTCATATCCGCCCGGATAGCGACCACCGTACACATGGTGTTAAACTCTGCCATAGTGAGCCACACACCTTGTGTAGATCGGGTTCCAGGATCAGCCAGTGTATATCCGGTTCTCCCGAGGGGTTTGCGACATAACTTGATGGTTGGTTGGGGGTGGGTATATATACATGCTTGTATCCCTGTGCCTGCATCAGTCGCCATTCTTCCTTCTTCGGAGTGTGAAGAAGAGGTCGGCATGATTCTGGTGACCACCGATAAACTCATTGCTCAGATAAACAAAGGTCTAGGAATTATGTTCAATATCTCTTCGCACTTTCTCTGTTTACACGCGCCTTGTTCGTTTTGTGCACCAACCAAAGATTCACTGGTAGAGAATGCGTCAGGTATTAAATCCGCCTGTACGTACTTTCAGTATAAAATGTAAATAAATATTGCAAAGAAACGAACTACTAAATAACAGGTAGTAAGGCCCAGACCCTCCTAGCCCCTTCCCCACTTCTTTATGATGGGCTAAAATTATCCGTAGATCACTCAGGTATATAAGTTATATTAAATAGCAATAAAGAGGCGTCTACGCATATAATTTAAAGAAGATTCTGCAACTTCCTCAAAATATTGTAGATGTCTTATTAAATATTAACTTACAACTTTACATTTTCTGAGCACATTTACCATAGTAATGTATATATTTTACACCATCAGAAAGTAAAGATTTCAACGAACAAGAAACCAACAGACTTTTTTAAAAAGCTCATATTTTGACGTGAGAATTAGGCTGCTTTTTCGATATTAAGTCAAAATAAGGCGCAAAAATAAATATTCTAAATAAAAAAAAATTACAGTGTGTTTGGGATACAAAAAGGATTCACAAAAATTCGTGAAAAAAATGATTTTTTGTAATTAGATAAAAATAAAAAACAAAAAACTTGGTTATTTGAATTTTTCACATAAATTTTGAGGTTATGTGAAAAAAGTGTGTATGCAAAAGTTGTAAATCTTTTTATTATCTATAACTTTGCCATTTAACTTTTTTCCATAGGACTTGTAGTTTTTCCGGAAATCGAGATAAACCGTTTTTTACCCTTAAAAGTCCCCCCCCTTCCCACTTCCCGACCTCAGATCGCCCGTAATTTATTTTTCCTATCAATTTTGTTGTATTCTCTTCCTTTTACAATGGGTTTCATTCTACTATAATTTATTTTTGTTTCAAAATGGATCGGCATTGGTCTATTAGCCACAGCAACGCGTGGCCGGGTCTGCTAGTTACAAATAAGCTCGGAAAAACAAGTGGGTAGTAAGGGTAGACTTTTAGAAGGGTTTAACTGTTCTGTATGTAAAAATCACGTAAGTTTTTTTTTTATCTTTTCAAACATGAATCTGTATTTGTTTTCATGAGGACTCCAAACGGCGTTTGTTACAAGACTACTAATGACAAGAGCGTTAAGCGAAATATTTATTATGGTCGTATTTTAGATTTTTTATTAGTGGTATGAAGAAAAACACAATTTTAGTTTTTATTTGAATAAAAAGTAATTGTATTTGTGTTCAAAAAATATTATGCATAAAAATTATACATTCGAGATTTTTAAGTAATATCGCGTCTAGTATCATCAGCACAACCACTTGTTCTCGTTTTCGAAACCGTTTCCTTTACACCCGGTATGAATAGCCGGGTCAGCATATAACAATGTTTTAATATTACATAATAAAAATATTAGGTACTGTTTTGACTGCGACCTTACAACAATGTGTATCTTTTATCTAAAATACTGTTATATAAGGTACCGCGTTATACGGTTCTTTTTCGAAGAGTTATTTGTTATATTCTTGACTGGGCCAAGCGATACAATTCTCTCCATCTGAATGCGGCTATAGTAAAGAAGAACTGCTTCAATCTTTTATTCAGAGCAGTAATAAATATTTTACCCGATAATCACTTAATTAACGTTCTGTTGCCGCCTGCAGTATTCTGTTGAACCAACGCCACCGGACCAAAATGTCTTTAGTACGCCATCTTCTATCCTCTTCTCAGGTACTAACAAAGCAGTCAGGAACTCTTCACTGCTCAGTACTTCGTACATCCTCGCCGCAGCCCCCAATTGTTTCATCAATCTTTCCGAAAGCCATTTGCCAGTACAAGGTCTACCTACATTATCATTGTGAATTAGAGTATCCTGTATATTCAGATGACCAAACATGAATGGTTCAACAAAACCATTGACTACATTATGTTTATATAAAGACAAGTTCTTCAAGTTATCTAAGTCCAAGAACTGTGTTCGGCTTATGGGATAACCGACGTATGGAGAAATTACGGTGTTTCCAAAATCGAAGGCGCTGTAATACTTGAAGAACCCTCCCAGCAGCTCGTAGAGTGTTTCGTTGTTCTCTGTATGATACTCTATTGGTTGGAAAGCCATGTTCCAGTGAGCTATCTCGTCAGACGTCACGTTTTGCTGCAGCGCACTGACCGTCGGCAGGATGTTCTTTTGTTGTAAATAAAACACAGTCATTAGCGTCATCGAGTAGCTCGGCAGCGTGAGGTTCCCGTGGGCAATATCGTGTACGGAGCCCCAATACTTAACGATTGTTGCTAAGTCCAAGGCTCTTTTGTCCAAATGCAGAATATAGGAGAGCAGTCGACTGCTCTTGACTGCTTTACAATTAAAGAATGTGATGTCCACAAAAGTCTTAGTGGGAACGTGTACACAAATTAATAGCGGCACATGTGCCATGAAAATTGGTTGAAGCTGCTGGAACACGTGCGGGTAGTTCTTCAAAATGTCTAGTGCGTCAGCCACTAGTGTCTTTGCATCTCTTTTGTCATCTGGTATGTCCACGTTACAGTCGACGTCGCTCGACTTCAGAGTAAGCCCAGTCACTGAAGATCCATAACGTTCTACTTTGCTGCCTGAAAATAAGTAAAAGTATGCTGATTGGATCTCGCAACACGCGACGAGAAACGTTAAGATTTTCCCAATCCCTTAATTATTCTTTCCCTTTAAGGTCGGCAACGCGCCTATGATTCTTCTAGTATTGTGGGCGTACATGGGCGGTGAAGATCGCTTACCATCAGGTGACTCACTTGCTCGTTTGCCGGTCTATGCTACAAAAAAGAAACATACAATATTTTTGCTGCTAGTTTGATCTAGTATAATTTGATATTACTAAAGCAACTATAGCTCAACGGGGAGTGGTACGGACAGCCGAAACGATAGTTGGAGGTTCGAACTCAACCACCAGAGCATGTACCTCTGAGTTCTGACTTTTCTCAGTTACATGTGTAGGTACTTATCGTTATTTATCGCTTACTATAACAGGTATATATATAGTGAGGAAAACAGCATACCCGAGAATTCTCAATTATAAATTCGAACGTGAATGAAGTCTGCCTATTCACATTAGGTCAATTTGGGGAACTAACACAGTCATCTCATTCGTAGAGAAAACCCGTGCTCAATACTGAAACGTGTAAAGAGCTGGTTTAATAAAAATGTGATCTCACCGGGCCATTGCGTCTGCAGCACGCGTTCGATATCGCTAGTGACCTGCGTGAGTTGGTTGACTCTTTCTTCGGGCATTCTGATGTAATTTAGCAAGCTCTTCGTCTGCTGCTCAAAGTCTCCTGCCAGACACAAGTCCTGTGCCAATGTCGGAGACACCACGCTGAAGAAACACACCAGTAGCACTCTCACTGGAATACGAAATCATAAAATGACATAAGCTATTAAATGGATGGTTCTTCTAGAGCTCAAAATTTTAGCCACGTGTCAATATTTAGATAGGTACTCATAATTAATTACAAAAGTTAATTCATGTTTTGGTATATTTAAATACCCAATAAGCTTTCTTTTTTTTGTTGCGTCTTTCATTAAAGAAAAAGAAAATGTTCTTCCTCACCAAGCGCGACAGCAGCTGTGAGTGCCAATTCACGGTTTGTAAACTTTGACATTACGAAAAACACGTGTAGACCTAGTGCCAATGGTAACAGACTACTCGAAAATTCGTAAAAATGTCATTATGGTACATGTTCGAAAATTCTTATCAGTAATTACCAAAAGTATTAGCGGGCGCTATAAAGCTATACAATTATATTGTGATGTCATAACCGTACTGCGACCATTTGGTTAATTGACCATATTCATTCATATCTGTTATATTCATATTCCATATCTGTATATTCATTTTGTTATGTAGGCACCCACTAAGAAAGGATTTTAGAAAATTCCACCCCAATGGGGTCAAAATACGGGATGATAATATGTATGAACATCCGTCATTTTGAAAGTTACATAAACAAAATTTTGTATTTCGGTTATTGACGTAAAACAAATAAATAGGTACGTGTTTCAGGAATTTTGGAAATTTTATTTATTAAAGGATGAGAAAGGGGGTGAAAGTAAATGCGAAAGTGAGTTTGTTTGTTACGCTTTCACGCCTAAATCACTGAACCGTTTTTGATGAATTTATATACAGAGACAGATGGGACCCTGGAGACGGTTACAGGCTACTTTTATCCCGGAAAAAGCTGTTCACGCGGGCGGAGCCGCGAGCAAAAGCTAGTTAGTTATAATTTTCTGTATGTTTGCCAAATAAATAGTTAAATAAAATAACTTTTGGTTATTTTGAACTAATAAAAACTTGCTGGTCCGGAGTCCCTGGGCCAGCTGATCCACTTGATTACTATCAAGCTCATTTTCCGTGAGTAGCTTCGTTTCGATGAGACGCCCAACAATTCCCTATGCGAAAATTCTCTATTGTGGTAGCTATCAGAGGTAGCAAGGATGGAATATTTCGATTTGATGATACTCAAAAATTTATTATTTTATTTGTAGGACAATATGACTGTTAAATTATATGAATATTAACTAAGTAAAAACAAAAAAATCAGCTGGTTAGTAATCATACCTATTGGAAGGAGGGGCTTCCAATAGGTATCGATAACGAGGTCATAAAAAATTATTTGAATGAGCTGATTTTTTGTTTTTACTTAGTTAATATTCATATAATTTAACAGTCATATTGTCCTACAAATAAAATAATAAATTTTTGAGTATCATCAAATCGAAATATTCTATCCTTGCTACCTCTGTTAGCTACCACAATAGAGAATTTTCGCATAGGGAATTGTTGGGCGTCTCATCGAAACGAAGCTACTCACGGAAAATGAGCTTGATAGTAATCAAGTGGATCAGCTGGCCCAGGGACTCCGGACCATGCGTGATTATATTATACTAAAATAATAGTTAAAAAAACACGTTTTTATAGAAAATCCAAATAAAAAATAGAAATTAAGAATAGGTATGTAGTGTATACGATTTAAAAAAATATATTAAGAATAGTGTAAATAAGAAAAAAATATATTTTATTGTAAAAAAGCGTGGGGTGTATGGTGTCAATAGTCAAAAATATTTTATTGACAGATATGAGTAGAAGGATCATTATTTTGATAATGTCTTAAAGAGCACCCCACGCTTTTTTTTTCAATAAAATACATTTTTTTCTTATTTATACTATTCTAAATTTATATATTTTTTTTTATTTTGAAAACTGTTTTTAATAAGAATTTATTAAAATTTATTTTCAATTTTTTTGTTGGATTTTCTATAAAGGCGTGTTTTTTTTAGTTTTTTAAACATCTATTTTCAATTTTTTAGTTCAAATCACATCACAATCATCATTTATTATTTCAATATTTTAAGACGTAATTCCTAACACGCATACTAATAATATTTCATTTAGACCGATGCCGATCCATTTTGATACATAAATAAATTATAGTAGAATGAAACCCATTGTAAAAGGAAGAAAATACAACAAAATTGATAGGAAAAATAAATTACGGGCGATCTGATCTTTTATTATCTACAACTTTGCGATTTAACTTTTTTCCATAGGACTTGTAGATTTTCCGAAAATCGAGATAAACCGTTTTTTTACCCTTAAAAGCCCCCCCTTCCCACTTCCCGACCTCAGATCACCCGTAATTTATTTTTCCTATCAATTCTCTTCCTTTTGACAATGGGTTTCATTCTACTATAATTTTGTTTCTATTTTTACCATTTTCAACGGCATCGGCACCGGTCTAATTGTCATCGGTCCTTGGTAAGTATGCCAAATTTCGATTTAATCCGACGTTTTGAAAGAGATCAAAATCATGTTCAAAGATTCCTTTACAGACAAACATACATACGTCTGAAGCTTATAAAAGCGTGTTAATATAAATTGGTATTTTAGTTTTTTGTTATTTGTTATAATTTGTAAATTTATTTGTTATAATAAATTAATTTTTGTTGATTTTAAAAAATACGTCGAGGAAATGAACAATAAGTTATTAAACTTACTTGCACACCATGTTGTTTTTTTCATTACTATTTGTTTAATAATAAATATTGTGCTTGAACCACATGCTACAACGACTGCCGAATTTACAAGAAATAAGATAAAATATTATAATGACCTCTCAGATTAATCTCACAGTTAAGATTAGGGGTCCGTTCTTTAACACAAAACTTGGATGGCAGTTATTATTTTATGTCAAGTTTTTTATTTCTGTGTGATCTACCAACATTTGTACCACACTTAATAAGTAAGTTGTAACTTATGGCCCCAAACATAGGAAAAAACTATTATCAGGCTGATGGTCTTGAGTGGGCTTACAATATTTATTGATAAAAAAGAGATTTCAACAAAAGCGATAAAATATGTAAGCGAATAGATATTACCGATAATTTAGGACAATTTGTTTGAATATCATCAATAAATAGCTTTAATAGCGTTACTTGGCCATTTTTTTACCATTCTCACGTGTTGTTAAATCATGTGTCGATGTTATATTACTATTAGTACAAGATCCCGGGGAACATTGACCTTCACCCATCTGTTTACCGAATCAAAATAACATTTTAGGGTATAAAATGTGTTGCTGAACACATACCAATAGGGTTGCCTAAAAAAAAGGAACATTAGTTTTATATTATGTTTGAAGTGAAACTTTTTTAGCACCTTAGTGATTTGAAAATTCGATGAAACGAAAAAGAGACAAACATACTCATAAATAGGATTTAGCGTGCGAGGGAATGAGATAAATTACAAGTATATGTTTGTACGTATGCTATCACGTGTCATTGCGCCTGCGTGCAGCGAAGTATTCGGAAAATTGTCCTAAACAACGTGGTGTATCATTCACGTGTTTTATTTTTTTTCATTTGCGTATTAAAATTCGTTGATCAATTCTTTCTTTCTGCCTAGTGTTATCCAGGCATATGTCCCTGGGTCCGCCTTCCGACTTAAACGCTTCCACTTCGCCCGATCTTGAGCATTACTTTATAAATTTATATTAATTATTCTGAAGATTTACTTCTGCCGTGTGTGAATTGCACACACACACTTTTTTAATATAAATTTATTTATTAATTCGTCACACCATTGTTTTTTGCTACTACATAATTTGTATAGTATGAGTGGATTTCAACGAGTGTGGTTTTTATGCCTACTTTTGTTGATACATTTTCTTTGTGGGTTTTTCAATAATCTTACACAAAGACTGGCTGTTTTGCACGATTCCAAAGATGCATACTGCTCTGCTCCCGTGGGTCGGAGCAGGATGATACACCGGGTGCAAGGTACACGCGTCTCAAAACTGAGATTGGTGCTAGTGCTGTACTTACTGCATGTATTACATATACATAACTAGCTTTTGCTCGCGGCTCCGCCCGCGTGATCTGCTTTTCCCGGGATAAAAAGTAGCCTATTTCCTATTCTGATGTATAAGCTATATTATTGTAAAGTTTCATTAAAATCCATTCAGTAGTTATTACGTGAAAGAGTAACAAACATACATCCATCCATCCATACTTACAAACTTTCGCATTTATAATATTAGTAGGATAAAACTTCTGAAGCAAATAAGTGTCCACAATACGTCATAATGAAGAA
The DNA here is from genome assembly GCA_949126905.1 of Amorpha juglandis. NCBI lineage: Eukaryota > Metazoa > Arthropoda > Insecta > Lepidoptera > Sphingidae > Amorpha > Amorpha juglandis. The sequence continues at coordinate 529,086 of OX421380.1, forward strand.
AAGTTCGGATAAGTGCGAGTGAGTTTGAAGGAAGCTGTTCCGTACACTCATAAATAAAATATAAGTAGGAAATGTTTGTTTAGTACCTACGTTGATACGAAAAACAAACATCTTGTTTCTTTTATGATAGCGGTCTGTTTTCTATAAAAAAAATAAAACGATTTCAATAACACTGATAAAGAAAAACCCAGTGTATAAGCTGTGTCATGGCCGGGCCGGGCCGAGTGTTGCACGTGAATGCGTTTATGTAACGGGTAATATTTTTTAATAAAATATTTTTATTTATGTATTTAGGATAAATGCAAGGAAACAAATAATTATTGTGTTACAACATAACTTATGACTGACGAACTAACTTAAACGAACATCGTAGCTTCTCCGATTCAAAAGTTATACTAATTGCAAATCTCGATACGAAAATAACCTCAAAATGGCAGCGCTTCCCCCTCCACCGCACGCGATGCGTCACTGGTCTCGTTTATAGCAATGAATTATTTGATCCTTTAGCTATCCAGTGGTATAATTTAATTTTGGATGTAGAGGATAGATTCGAAACAACAACGCCAAACTGTATCCCCCGATTTTGTTATCATTGGTTTTTTGGATTGCCCTCGTATGGTAGCAAATTTAAAGACGTCTTCACGTCAAAAACATCAGCTCATTACTAAAAACAAAATGCATCACCAAAAAAATATTGCCTAGATTTGAATAAACATATTTTATTGGGGTTATTTGTTATAATATTTTTATTTTACGATTTTTTGTAAAATGATGTTTAGAATCTCACCTTGTTTTTAATAATGTACCTAACGTATAAATGTACTACAAGTCACAGTCCGCAGTTTACGGATCCCTAAAATGCATCGTATAATAGGGCATTTAAATTATGATGTTTGTTGTGTACGTCGTCAGTCGTTATCGCGTGCAGTTTAGCCAAAAGTACTTTAAAAATCATTTGATGGAACATCGAATGTGTAAGTGCTGTTTATAAATCTTTTAATTTTTTTTACCTTCAAGACATGCGTCACAATGAACCCGTTTAAACAGACAATTTAGGAAGTGCACAAGACATGCTTTAACGTTTAATTAAGGGATTGGGAAGGAGAAAGGATTTGGGGAGGCCTAAATATCTATATATCTCACTCAACGCAGCAGCAAGCATCTACTTTAGTTTTTTGTGAGACAGTGGTAACGACCTGGTCGAGCCGGCCCATTCACGCAGTAAACTGTCTAAAGCGTGGCTCTACCACTCGCTTAAAGCATAGTATGAAATACTTATAGTTCACACGTCTATTTTATTATGTATTATTAATAAAAAATATATAGGTACATTATCAAGTTATTTTTGTCGTATTGTTTGTTTTAGATTATCTAATGCGTGAAGAAAAATGATAAACTAATTAATTAATGTCCTTGTATTTACTGTTTTTAATATGTAGAAACGATAGCCAATACGATTAGCGAGTCGATATCTTGGTAAACATTTTTTATTAGTTTGGATGACGAAATAGTTGCGATGCTGCGCCACGCTTGCTTTAAATTACAAAGCACTGCCTTATAATGCCCAGTGATTTCAGGTACCTCAATATCCTTCATATCGAAATACAACAGTGTTTAAGTAACGCATGCAGCGGATAAGATGTTAAGGAACAATATAATGCACAGTAATTTCACTGGCACCTACTTAGTACCTACACAAATGGCCTCTCGCATACCAGAGACCTATCACGTAGTAGATATAGATATAGTTAGATATAAGTAAGAGGTGAAGCAAGATCGATCGTGTTATTACCACTGTCTCCCGAAAAACCCATATGAAGTGGCCGCTTGCAGCTGCATTTCGTACAGTGAGAGAGACATCCAAATGGACCAATCCTTTCCAATCTCCAAACATTGCCTAAACGTACCCATAATTCGTCTAGTGTTGACTGTTGAGAATGTTCATTGGCGGTGGAAATTTCGATGGATTTGATCCAGATTGCGAGATTTGTTGCTAGGTTGTTGATTTCCTACAATGTCAGGGAAAGTATCGAAGTAGAAGGATCAGTCGGTCGTGGAACAGAAACTAAGTTATACGACCTCGTGCGCCACGTACCGGTATTTCGAATTAGACATGATAATCTCTAAAGAATCTAGTCTATAGTTAGTTATATATATCTATAGCTAGTTATTGAGCATGTCTTGCAATGTTCGCATACTCACGTTATCCAAGATGAGACAAGTGTCCCACCGTATACGCATATGGTACTTTCCATCAGGAAACCCAATTGCTGGTTTGCAAGCAGACTATATAAAAATATATACTTACATGAAATATTGCTATATTAATCTAATTTGATAGTGACTAATGACGCTTACCATTGTTTTATTATATTATAATGTTATCAGTATATGGCAATCGTATTATTTACGTGCTACTTTAATGCAAATATGTCCCAATTATAATATTATGTATTACTAGTTAAATCGTATTAGATTACAAGAGTAGATTTATTTATATAGTAAATTGTAGCATTTATTATAAGTATTACTGACACAGTCATGTTTGAGAGGCGCATTTTTCAACTTCGAAGAAAGTTGTGTAGTGCGGGATTTTATTTAAGTACCTAATGATTTATAAAATCACCTCAATAATTTGTTTCACTCCAATATGGTGGGTTATGTTCGATGTTTCGGTTTGAAGAACATTGAAACCAGTTAAATTACTGGGCATTATGGGACTTATAGTTTTTGGGATGCTAGGCGCTGTGCGGTGCCATACAATTTGTTATACAAAGTTCTGCCCCCTTAGAGTGCAAAAATTCAAAAACGAAACGTTCCATCGCGTCGCCTCAGATTTGTATCGGAAAACGTCACACGTTGGACTCTCGGCCAATCACAATCAAACGGCACATTCTGACCTCGCTGGGTGGTGTTGCTATTTGTGTGGGGTTTACCATCAGGCGAGAGAAATGCTCGTCTCGTCATTCAAACGAATAAAAAAGAAATCCTTTTGTTGATATAACTTATTTAACATAATATTTATAAATTTTTATATTACATGGAGAATCCTGTCTATTTCAGTGTGTTGGTTGCTGGTGTGCACATTGTGCGTCGTGTCTCCAACTCTTGCGAGGTTCCTGTGCTTATCGGGAGACTTCGATCACCAAGTTGACACATTGATCAACTACATCAGGCTGTCTGATGAACGACTCGAGAACATCACACAGGCCCCCAGAGACATCGAGCATGTCTTGCAACCGCGTTGGCCCGGTGAGGACTTTCTATTATATTTACATCTTTATTTCTATTCTAGTTATCTTGGATATCATTATTTTTACTATAAACTACATATCCCTCGTGGGTTCACCCACATTTTTTATCCGAGCACGGCAAATGACTACGTTACACCTGATGGTAACCCTATCCTACCATCAGTAATTTATCTTTATCTTTATTAGCCCTTTATTATACTTTTACCTTCTGGGCCTACTCCAATTATAAGAGGGGTGAGGCCTTAGTGGCGGTGCAGGCCTATTGCTAGTTGGTCGACTACACATATCTTACAAATTGTGATGAAAACTATGTTAGTTTCCACGATATGATTTCCTTCACCATTAAAGATATCGATAATCAACAAAGAATAATGGATATACCAGTAACTTCGAAAGATTGTCGAAGCGTGCCGTGGCTTCATTTTGAACCCGCGACATCCGTCTCGTACCACTCTTCGCTAGACTATCAGAGTTAAATTAGACTACTTTTACTGGTACGACAGGACTGCACAGCGAACAATGTTCACATGGTGAAAACTCCGGCGTACTTACTCGTTCACGCGAGTAGCGTTCCGGAGTCGGCCAGTGTTTAACTTCAGACCGGTATAATTCTGCTGACTGTCGAGGGACGCAATATCTCTCAATGGTTGGCGTTATACATATTTAGACTGTACTGTACTTACCGCCAGTACAGTATAGTCTCTTTGCCGGGCAAGGATAAAAAAGTACCACGCTCAGTATGGAAGTTATATACTATCGCTCTGTTCGAGGAACTGAACAAGCGTTTTGGAAGGAGAGTCGATATCAGCCAGATGGTAGTCCCAACACCAAAGGGTACACAGAGATATGACAATATTGTATTATGGTTTTTCTTTCCAGTTTGCAAAGTAATGGCGTTCGGGTCGACAGTGACCGGACTCGCTTTGAAGTCGAGCGACATCGACTGTTACGTGGAGATACCAGACGACGATACAGACCCGCAATCACTAATGGCCGATGTGCTCCACATTTTGCAGAACTATCCGAAACTCTTCCAGCATTTCGAGATAAGTCTGAGGGATCGTATTCCACTGATTACTTGCGTACACGTCCCCAGTAACGTTTTCGTTGACATCACCTTCACCGTCTCGTTTTCTGTTAACAGCAGCCGCTTACTCTTCCACCTCCTTCACTTAGACCAACGAGCCTTCGACTTAGCAACGATCATAAAGTATTGGGCCTCTGTACATAATATCGCCAACGGAAAACTCACTCTACCAAGTTATGCAATAGTACTGATGACTGTATTTTATTTGCAACAAAAAAATATCTTGCCTCCCGTCGCCGCACTCCAGGAGAATGCGGTTCCTTACGAACTAGACTATTGGAACACAGGCTTCCAACCAATAGAGTATCACACAAATAACAACGAAACACTCTACGAGCTGCTGGGAGGATTCTTCAAGTATTATAGCAACTTCGATTTTGAAAACACCGTCATATCGCCATATGTCGGGTATCCCATTAAGCGAAAACATTTTGAGGACTTAAATAAACTAGACATTTTCCCCCTATACAAACGTAACATAGTGAATGGATATAGGGTGCCGTTTAGCTTCGGACATCTTAACATACAGGATACTTTTAAACACAGCGAAAATATAGCCAGACCCAAGAGCGATCGGTGGCTTGCAACCAGATTGATAAAGCATGTTAGGGCTTCAGCGAAGATATACGAAAGACTGAGCAGTGAAGAGTTCCTAACTGCTTTGTTAACACCTGAGAAGAGGTTAGAAGCTGGCTTAATGAAAACGTATTGGTCAGGTGGTATTGGTGCTCCAAAAGATTGTAAATTACAGGAAAAAGTGGGATGATATTAAATATTTCTTGTACAGAGTGTTCTCTGTATTTATGTCGAGGGAATGCAACAATAAGAGTTCTCTTTTCCGATCTCACACGTCAGCTGTGTGACTATTTATTTTCTATTGTTTAATATTGAGTACCTAATTATTGAGTTCTTTATTTTATAAACTACATTAAATGACATTATTGAAATATCTAAGTGTTGAACTTCGATGCAATGATTGTTTTCGTTTCAATTTTTACTTTTTTCTGGTCCGTGATTAGCCGACAGAAATTTAAAAATGTTATACTTTTCAAATAAAATTAGCACAACCCGAAATTAGGGTTATGATTTATGTTTAAATGTAAACATGTAACTACAAAATAAAATTATACCTGCTATATATTTGGTCGGATTGTAGACAACTATTAGTCATGTCTTTGACTTCTTACAAAATAGTAACCTAAATTATCTCATACATATTTATATTAGGGAATATTAAAAGGATATCCAAAAACTAGTAATTGATTATTATTTCCCTGCGTTCATAAAAAAAACAGTACAAATGTCTTTCATCATCATCATCATCCTTTTATCCACATGTCATACTTGGGATAGTCGTGTCAAGAGTCTATTACCGCGGCTATACAGGTGACCACTGAAAATCAGCGCTATGTTGTGGCACGCGCTATAGCACAGCAGGACACTGAGTGGTCACCACCTGTCACAGCCACGATACGCAACCAGCTTGGTTGCTCTTTATACAACCGCAACCATGTTATAAACGATTCCAGGATCTCTCGGTTCAAAGCCTACATTACGTAATAATCTATTCTTACTTGAGTGGGAGCCTTTTTTTTTTTAATGGCATAGGCCGGCAAACGAGCAAGTGGGTCACCTGATGGTAAGTGATCTCCACCACCCATGTACGCCCACAATATCAGAAGAATCATGGGTGCGTTGCCGACCTTAAAGGAAAGGGACAATTAGGGATTGGGAAGGGGAGGGCATTTGGGCCTCCGGATATCTCACTCACCGTACGAAACGCAGCAGCAAGCCGCTACTTTACGTCGGTTTTCTGTGAGACAGTGGTAACGATCCGGTCGAGCCGGCCCATTCATGCTGTAGACAAAACTGTCTACAGCGTGGCTCTACCACTCCTATTTTACCTGCTTTAGAGGCTTCACAAAATCGATTTTTCGAGGATTTTTTTGGGAAGGAATAAAATATCCGACTGAAACGAAACTTTCCGGTATTATTGTTATATATTTTAACAGTCTTCTCAAAATTTTTCATTAAGATTTATGCCATATTATGCCTAGTATAAGCATTTCGCCGAGGCGCCTCAAGTGTGCATTTGTCGTGCGGCGGGAAAGATGCAGGTCGCAATTTCCATCTGAAACAAAGAACCAATGTTTTTTTTCTCAATAGTATAGCTTCTAGTTAAACCAAGAAATTGTTTCGCAAATAAAGAAAAATTGGGAAAAAAATCACTTCAGGTTGTTTAAAAAGTGGGTTAATGCTAACTCCCTTAAGGGTTTTACGTTCAACTAGATGAGAATTTAATCCCGAATGCAATCCATTTTGTCTCGTTTCGATAGGACGTTTAATTTTTTTTCCCTATCTTTCCCGCTAATTCGGAAAATTCGTAAAAATTAAAAACTGAGAAATCGCGCGTCAAAGTTTTGTATATAAAAAATCGTAATTTTCTTGAACTTACCGCATTAATATGCTAATCAGCGATTCCTGGTCCATAGAGTTGCTCTTTTTTTTTTATAGCAAAGGCCGGCAATCGAGCAAGTGGGTCACCTGATGGCTGATGGTAAGTGATCTCCACCGCCCATGTACGCCCACCACCAGAAAAGTCATGGGCGCGTTGCCGACCTTAAAGGAAAGGGATAATTAGGGATTGGGAAGGGGAGGGGATTTGGGCTTCCAGTTATCTCACTCACCGTACGAAACGCAGCAGCAAGCCGCTACTTTACGTCGGTTTTCTGTGAGACAGTGGTAACGATCCGGTCGAGCCAGCCTATTCATGCCGTAGACAATACTGTCTACAGCGTGGCTCTACCACTCAAAAACTCTTCAGACTTTTCAAAAAACTGGTTTTCGCCCTGTTGTTCGGATCTGCTACGAACAGTTAATAGTCTCGAAGGACCGTAAGTCCCTTTGGATTATAATACGTACAATAGATCGAGGGGCGGAGCGGCTGCTCCTATACCTGCTCGACGCTTGCTCACTATTTCTTCTGTAACTCCGAAAATATTTCGAATTTGCTTCTGAAATTTTAGGAGGCATTCTTAGATAGTTTGGGAAGACATTTTTGCAAAAAAAAAAACGATTTTTTGAAGCCTCTAAAGCAGGCTCCCCCTTAATAGAAATTCGAATATGAGTGTTTGACTGAAACGGTTTTACACAACGTAGGTACGGTCTAATTAACCAATTTGATATATTATACAACACTACCCCCTCTATTGATAGTTATAGATCGTAGTTTCCTATGTTAAATATTATACATTATTTTGTACGCAAAAATAAGCCTGTAATTATGATTTTAAATATTGGTATGAGCAAAGGTGAATGCATGGTGGGGACATCTCACTATCTCGCTCGTAAGCATTTACCGTTATGGCCATTTTACACAGTAACGTCAAAGTTTGGGTCGTCTGTTACATATTTGAAAAATGCCCCCGCCATCGCATTTCAATGACCTCTAATTAATTTTTTTTATGGACGGCTTATTGAGATTCTTTCTGCAATAGGTTTTTTAGAGAGATAGTGTCCAAACGCAAGCCTATTACGAATAAAAAAGCGGAATAATTATTGGGCAAAGAATAGTCGTTTTTTTATTTAAGCTGCAAAATAAGATTTATAGTTAGTACCTCTAAGTCAATACTACCAAAAACACGCTTTTCGGTAATTACAGTTTAATACATTACCAAATCACTTAATTACTTTAGTCATAATCGACAATAATTAGCAAGAACAAATCTAATTTTTAAAACATTATTGTACAATTGACGTGAAATCTCCCCGCTCATTAGTTTACTGATAAAGAATTTAACGGCATTTATGAGTTTTTAGAACAAATAAATTTATAATTGTTTACTTATTTAAAAAAATCAATACCTTTTACTTGCGTCTCTGCTCACGTGGATGACTTTACGTGATCCATGTGTCCGTCGCCAGTTAAGCTACCCTCATATCAAATTTATTGAAATTGGTTTAGTCGTTAACCCATGAATGCATTGCCGTCGGAGAGACAGACCCACTTTCTCATTTATTATGTAAACTATTCCGTAATGTATGGCCTACATACCGAAAGATACTAGATTCGATTCCTATGTTGGGCAACACTGCAACCATTTGTAACACGGCTTGCTCATGATTAGATGTCCTAGACTCCCTTAGAGTATGAAGTTAAATATTTATCAGTAAAAATAACCAGAAAGGTTTAACTAAAACCATATCATAAAGTAAACATCAGGACAAAAGAATCATTGCATCGGAGTTCAACGTTTTGTCTTTTCAATAATCTTTATAGTATAGTTAAATATTACTAATGTGGGTTAATAAAATAATAACACCATAATTGGGTAGGTACTAAATATTTAAAAAGCACAATGCCTGCTTACAGACAGATGCAACACCACACAAAACTTTGCATTACAAATGAAATGAAATGAAATCAAATCGTTTATTAATCATGTAGGCAATTGAAATAGCGCTTATGACAAGTCAGTAAAAAAGTAAAAGAAACTTATATATAGAACTCAGTATCAATTAATGTATACATACACATACATACATAGCATCATCAAAATACACTTGGCAATTGCACTAAATCTATTAATTATTATTATTTTCCATATTTTTACTATGGAATAGTCCAGAATCATTATATATTTTGGGGGGTCGTCGATATGGACCATATGCATTATCGAAAACGGCACGTGTTTTAAAACTTACATCGGATCCAAAACGACCCACCTTGAGAAGACCCGGCGAAACAAACTCAAGTGGGCTTCCTTTACCGCTGGATTCAACGCGGCGCGACCAAAGCACACTGCTGCTTGGCGGAAGAAATAGACAAAGCGATGGTACCGACCAAACGGCCTATCGCATGCGAGGGACCTACTGCCTATTGAAGTAGACCTATAACGACGAGCAGAGGATGTCGTGATGAAATACTTAAAACATTTCCAACCCACCCTGAAGCATATATTCCGCGAATATTTTTTTCCACGCATTAGTTAATCTCAAGCAATATGACGTAAAGTTATAACTAAGTTGATAATGTATTTAGTTCATATAACTATACCAAAACATCATTTCTCAATAATATTTCATATTAGCTTTCGCTCGTAGGTTCGCCCGCGTAACAATTGTGGGATAAAAATTGAAAAGTAGTTTTCCTTTATAAACTATCCCATTACTTCTCCCTTTAGGTTTTGAATTTTATAACCGGCCAATTGCGCATCGGACTCATGCATCGAGGGTTCCGTACATACACGCTTTAAGTTTCACTTTTTCTACACAGTTATAATTAATTGGGTTTTATTAATTAGCTGTCTTGAGAAACATACATGACATAGACGTATCACTGAAATACATTAATTATCATATCATTATTAGCATATCCTATCCCAGAATTAAATATGCGAAGTCGCGGCCAAAAGTTAGAGACCGATATGGGTCCCTACTACGATCGGGAGTCAGCTCAAAGAGCCAGGGTACATTAGTTGCAGCCAATGATGTAGCTAGCACGGGTGACACCCGGGGCGGATTTGATTTGGGTGTCACCTCAAGAATGAAAACTTTGTATTTTTAATGTGGTATTAACAGATTTCAGAAAAGAAGGAGGTTTCCAATATTTGAGTATTTATTTTTAACCGACTTCAAAAAAAGGACGAGTAAATAAGTAAACTATAAAAACTACAAAACTTGTTCATTTAATGGTAACCCCAGACGAACTTTACGTAAATTATCTCTCTTCACATTAATTATTTACGTCGGGGTTTTTTAAAATTATTTTATCCTTTTTCAATAACATTTTAACCGTCGTGGGTTTTTTCATTTTTTTTTTATTTTGTTCGTATTATTATCGGTGACATAAAAATCTAAATATAGATTTGCCACGGTCGTATCGCCGAGCTTATCGTGTTTGATCAAACATCGAGCAATTAAGTTGGCATTACTAACTACATAGTGATTGCAAGTAATGCATTGCAATATATAATGTTACGTTTGCTTCGTTAATGGCTGGTTACACGATGAACGGAATATCTAAAGTTACCTTTTCGTTTATTGCCTTTTCATATTGTAAGTAGTTTTTACGTCGTATTACTTTTTAAGTACCTACTTTTTTAATGTTGTATATCTAAGTGGTATTGATTATTAAACCTGAAGTTAACGCTTAATTTTTAAAGTGCTCTGCGTGTCCACAAAATGGAAAGATATTAACTAAGCTAAGCTAAAGCAGTACTAATCCCCCTCGATCTCTATCTTAGATTGTCAGAATTATGTCGGCCTACATAATTAAGTACCTAATACTCCGTTTGAAGGATCACATACGAAGACGGTAATACATGTGCCGACAAGCTGTGTACCTCTGAAGTGTGATCTTACAAAATTTCTAGTTCGAACTGAGATGAAGGAGTACCTTGTGTGCTGGCTTTCGACACCACAGCTATTAGTAAGAAGCTGTGGTTTCATAAGCCAGTTCGCGTGCTTCTCTTTTATCTCTTTTTTTTTAACACCCAACAGTCACACATAGTCCTGACCCCACAGTAAGATACGAGTCTTGTGTCATGGGTATAAGGAACTACGAGAGACTTTCGGTCTCACAACACCCAGACCCCGAGCCAAATATTTGTGCATCACACAAATGTTTGTCTTGGTGCGGGGATCGAACCCACGGCCTCTCGCTTCGTAGCCGGCTACTCGCCCGTTGCGCCACGGAGGCTGTCACGAAGGCTTTTACTAATTGTTGTCAAAATACCAGATAATATTTGTTTCGGGTCAGGGTTTTGTGGGACGCGAGTCTCTCGTAGTATCTAGTAGCCACGATACAGGTTAATCTAGTGTGGGGTCAGGACTATGTGTGTGCCTGTTGAATGTATTATTATTAGTTACTGAATGTTTGTTTTAAAGTGCTAGCTGCTTCAGTGTGCGTGTCTGCGTCGCCTACATGCGTGCTGGGCGGGTTCGAGAGTCAAGCGCGCGTGGTGCTGCGACACGTGCAACTGTCGCCGGCACATCTGAAGGACATGACGCGCGTCGTCGACCACTTGCAACGCATCCTGCAGCCGTTATGGCCTGGTCTGACTCCTTCACACTTATTTTAAACGACTTTAAATATGAGGGACATTTTAATCATTGTTCAAAAATATTGAATCTATCTATTGAAATTATCTTGATATTTGTAAGTGTATGTGTAAGTTGTAAGTCCGGAATCCGACCAAATGCAGGGTTGTATTTGGGGAAATAAGAACGCCATCTATTTCCGCGCTATACTAAGAGATCAAAATGCCCAGAAATCCTTGAGACATCAGCATTTGGTTAAGTGGAATGTCACTTTCTGCCGGACCTTAGCGAGGAGCTATTCGAGCCTTTAGCCCTCTCCGTTCCCTAGCCAAAAGTTCAACTAAAAGTAGTCTAAATAAAAATGTCTTAATATAGTTTCAATATAGTCTGCGAAATTAGAATTAACACTTAACTTGTTTGCAGGCAGCAAAGTCTTACAATTCGGTGCCTCCGCAAGCGGCCTCGCGCTCAAACGGAGCGACGTCGATTGCTTTCTGTTCATCCCTCACAGAAACAAGATTAACGCAGACGATAAGGCAATCATCTCCGGATTGAAATCAGTGATAATGCATCGTCCAGACTTGTTCACAAGCATACACTTAAAACCAAATGCTGACGAACCTGTTCTAACCTTTGTATACGCCCCGACTAAAACAGAAGTAGATCTGGCAGTGACCAGACCACTTTCAATACGAGATGCTGTTATACTCTCCCATATCCTGAACTTAGATGAAAGGATCATGAGGATGGCAATCATAGTCAAATACTGGAGTTATGTCCACGGTATATCGGGCAGTGAGTATGTATTACCGAATTACACCATGACTTTGTTAGTAATATTTTATTTACAACAGAAAAATATTTTGCCACCCATCGCTGTACTGCAGAAAAAAGCAAAGCCGGTAATGGTAGGTCACTGGAATGCCGGTTTCGATCTCTCAGATCACCAGGCGGTCGTTAACGAATCCCTTTACGAACTGCTTGGAGGGTTCTTTAAGTATTACAGCGATTTTAACTTCGACGACGTAATATCGCCTTACTGCGGATGCGCTCTAAAACGTGAACAAATTGTAAATTTGGACTTACCGAATATGTTGTCTTCCTACGAAAAGAACCTAAAGTTAGGCTTTGCTGAGCCATTTGTGTTTGGTCCGGTGAATGTTCAAGATATATTTGAACTAGACTTAAACACCGGTAGACCTTGGAACAACAAGTCGATGGTAGATAATTTATTGTTTCACACAAAATACGCGGCTAAAGTGTACGACAGCGTGAATAGCGATAGATTCCTACTAACAATACTAAAAGCTAAGGATACAGAAAGAGATCTTCTGTACAAACTGTGGACACAAGAGGAAGGTATATATGAGAGTTGTCTAGGGTAGTGATTAATGGTATTCATGAATGCAGACTGGAATACACATTCTAATTTATATGCCTGCTTATTTGTTTTTTAGTTAGTTATTATTTCGCGTCCAGAAAATGTAAAATGCGAACCAAAAATGTCAGTATGTACGTAGCAGGCTTGTGCTACAAAGTAGCGTGTGTATTCTGGGTATTATTTTGTTTAGTTTATAAGGTGCAAGGCATACATATAAATCGCAAGACATAAGAAGAGAATGTTTGGCGTAACGAAAGAAAAACTAAGAAATGTGTATTATCATAAATGTTTATAATTAAACGAATTTTTAACATAAGTCAATAAATTCTGCGATTCTTTATAATCTCGTGAATGTGATGTTTTGTTTTTAACTAACTAAAATGTGTCGATGACTTTACCATCCAGATCAACGGACATCTGAAAATGAACAATAAACAATTACAATAAATCCCTATCTTTTTATTTCTTGACCCGGAATTTTGCAAAGAAAAGGGGTGGAGTATTTTAAGCGCAAGTTGGCATAGGGTAAATGTCAATTGTATGTATAAAAAAACGGGCTGGACCACGCACAGTGAAGGGTTCCTTAATCAGGAGGATTTTTTTTCATATCATAGGCCGGCAAGCATAGACGAGCAAGTGGGTCACCTGATAGTAAATGATCTCCACTGCCCACAATACCAGAAGAATCATGGGCACACTGCCGACCTTAAAGGAAAGGTATAAGGCGAGGAGGATTTGGGCCTTTGGATATCTCACCGTACGAAACGCAACCGCTACTTTACGTCGGTTTTCTATGAGACAGAGGTAACGATCCGGTCGAGCCGGCCCATTCATGATGTAGACAAAACTGTCTACAGCTTGGCTCCACCACTCATATTGGACTGCACTGTAGTAAACATCATATCCAGTGTAGTCATTATGCTGAACAAAACAAAACACTTTGCACAAAAACCAACAGCCGAACACAACGACTTTTCATATTATTTTCTCTTCTTGACGGAGACGCAGATCTGTCCGGCCGACACGGCATATTTACACTATCCCGGCTACTTACTTGAAGAGAACTTCAAGCCAAGGGCCGGGGTATGTTTGTATGTCCGGTCGGACGTCAGCTGTCGCCGTCAGCACAGCATGGAGGATCCTTCCTTTTCCACACTGTGGGCACACGTGGATCTTGGCGCTCAGAGCCGGATCTATGTGTGCCTTTACAGATCCCATAACGGAGACGACGAGACAACTCGGCTGTTTAACTATATCAGCCAGGCGACAGACGATGCGCTGGAGCAGTATCCGACAGCGGAACTGGTGGTCTTGGGGGACTTCAACGCGCACCACGAGCTGTGGTTGGGCTCCTCCAAGACTGACCATGCTGGACGTACTGCTCATGCACTTGCTCTGACTCACGACTAGTCACAACTGGTGAATCAGCCCACCAGAATCCCAGATGTGGCAAGTCACATGCCTTCATTGCTGGCCCTTCTGCTGACGAGTCATCCAGCCGGGTACAATGTGTCGGTGGGTGCCCCATTGGGTACCTCCGATCATTGTCTGGTTGGATCCACAGTGCCTCGTGCTGCGCTTCCACCACCTGTAAAGATCAGGCGCAGAATCTGGGAAAATCCCCGTTCTCTCCCCTCCCCAATCTTCAGGGTATCCCGCTCACAATGCGGAATAGCCTAAATATCCTGGGCATGGATATTTGCTGCAATCTGAATCCAAGGAACCACATCGAGGGCGTAATATCAACCACATCACGCAGGGTCGGAATCCTGAACAAGGTGCGTGGGTATTTTACACCCGGCCAGCTTTACCGCTTGTACAAAACGCAAGCAAGGCCGGGTGTGGAGTACTGTTCGCACCTTTGGGACGGTTCCGCCAAGTACCTACTCGATGCCTTGGACGGATTGCAGCGACGGGCTATCCGCATTGTGAATGATGCAGGCGTTACAAGAAACATGGAACCACTACAATTGCGGAGGGACATTGCCTCGCTGAGCGTCTTGTATCGTCTGTATCACGGCGAGTGCTCTGAAGAATTGTTTGACCTTATCCCATCCTCACCTTTCCTTAACGCGTGCTGGCTGGCGGAGCTACAGCTTCGTGGTCTCCTCCATCTCGGCTTGAACTAAAAAGTTCGCTAAATCTTACTTCTGCCGGACCATTAAGCTGTGGAACAGTTTGCCGGCTCTCGTGTTCCCTCCTTCCTATAATATGGGGTCCTTTAAACGGAGTGTGAAGAAGCAGTTAGTAGTAGTTAAAAAAAAAAAACATTTCAACCCACATCAAGTAAAAATTGAGATGTTGATTTTATTTCACTAAATGTATTAGTTTTAAGTAGCTTAAATTCCGTATTTTACAATAAAAACGATAAATTAAATATTTCGCACATACAATAATGCAAAATAGAACTTTAAATTATTGAATTTAGCAAAATAAAATAGACATCTCAATTTTTACTGGATGTGGGTTGAAAAGTTATTAAATATTTGCATCCATTTATGTATTTAGGATAAAAGCCAGGAAACAAATAATTGTTGTGTTACCACATATGACTGACGATCAACACTTAAACGAACATCGTAGCTTCTCCGAGTCAAAAGTTATACTAATTGCATTTTGCAAATCTCGATACGATAATAACCTCAAAATGGCGGCGCTACCCCCTCCACCGCGCGCGATGCGTCACTGGTCTCGTTTATAGTGATGAATTATTTGATCCTTTAGCTATCCAGTGGTATAATTTAATTTTGGATGTAGAGGATAGATTCGAAACTACAACGACAAACTGTATCCCCCGATTTTGTTACCATTGGGTTTTTTGGATTGCCCCCGTATGGTAGCAAATTTAAAGACCAAAAGTACTTTGTGGCGACTCGCCACACTATAAACTTACATATATACAACACATTATAACATTGGCATGGTAACACTAAATATGAACATAGTGGAATTATACAGGGTTAATTTTAAAACACCAGCAACCTCGCAGGAGCAGATAGCTGACCACATACGGAACAACTTTTGTTTTACGAGTTTGTATATAACTCAATATATTTAATTAAAAATGATTTTACAAGTTTTTGTTGTGTCGTATTTTTCTTCGTAGACTGCGGCGTGCGCGCGCGACTCAAAGGCGCCGCTCAGCTGGCTCGGGCGTTGACCTTCAAAGGCGCTAGCCCGGTTCCCCACGCTTCGCGTGTTTGCTTACGTAATCTGCGATGCGCGTAGGTAACATTCAAGACGGAAATTAAATGAATACTTATTTTTGTATGAAAATAAAATCTAACAAATTATCAAAAGTCGTAGAACAAAAGTAGTAGCTTATAACCTTAGGTATCTACCCCTGCGAGGTTGCTGGTATTTTAAAAATAACCCTGTATAATGATAATAATTATTGTAAAATATTATCGGCCGGGCGCTGTACAGTGGATGCGCCCAATCCTGCAACGCTACTGAAACCGGTTCGCCGGCGCCCGCGCCCGAGTCACCGATCAGCCGCCAGTACGCCAGTTACACTTTGTTACGTGCGCGGTGCCGTCAAATAGTTTTATTGCTTGGCGACAAGTTTGTGTTTCAGAAGTACCTAAACTGGTGACCCCTATTTGGACACGGCTTAGTATAAGATTTAACATGAGTGACACTTCAGATTCCGTAAAATCATGCAAGACAGATGGCGGAGATAACGTTACGCATCGCAAACCACGTTCCATGCGGCGCGTTTCCATTGATCAACCTCCAAAAAGTTGTTGCACCAGAATTAAACTTCCACCTTTTTGGCCGGATGAACCCGAGATTTGGTTCGCTCAAGTGGAAGCATTATTTGCAAACGCTGGCATAACTAGTGACACAGCCAAGTTCAATTGCGGCGTTGGTAAAATTAAACCAATACGCCAAAGAAATCAAAGATTTACTTCTTACACCGCCAAGCACTGACAAATTTGCAAAGTTAAAAAAGAAGTTAATTAAAAGATTGGCTACTACTCAAGAATCGCAGAGCTTCGACAGATGATCAAAGACTTCACCGTCAAACTTCGGAGGAGACCACGTGATTCCCAACGTAACCGAAGCTCGTCAGCGAGGCGCTCCGAGACCAACTATCGCAGGTATTATTATTATTATTACCCTAATTGCTGGTATCATGAGCGATTTGGTAGCAATGCGACCAGATGCATTAAACCGTGCGACTACTTGAAGACGGGAAACTCCAAGGGGAGTCGATAATGGCGACTGACGACTGCCCCCCCACCAGCTCCGGTCGCCTTTTTGTCACCGACTTATATACGAAGACTCAATTCCTTGTGGACACAAGTAGTGATCTCTGCGTTTTCCCGCTGTTGGCACTTCAAGAAAAACGACATAAGACCGGATACCAGCTATCGGCAGCCAACGGAAGCATCATCGAAACCTACGGGTATGCCACTTTCAAATTCAACCTCGGACTACGGAGAGATTTTGGGTGGCAATTCATTGTAACCGATGTGAAAAAGCCCATTATAGGCGTAGATTTTTTAAGTTTCTACAACCTAGTAGTCGATCCGTAATAAACGACTTACTGATAATACAACTACAATGTCAGTTACGTCTGTAGTCAATTATTCAGATTGTAATACATATTCTGTAAAAGTATTGTCTAGTGATAGCAATTCTCGTCACCATGCTATACTTACCCAGTACCTTGATATAACGCGACCGTCTGGCACACCACGCACCCCTACACACAACACAAAACACCACATCCGTACTACAATTACTGGACCTCCCATTTCTTGTTCTCCGCGCAGTTTAGCAAGTTGTTATAAGTTGCAAATGGCGAAACGAGAATTCGAAATTATGTTGGGTAATAGAACCGCACGCCCTTCCGGAAGTCCTTGGTCGTGTCCCCTTCATCTGGCTCCTAAAAAAGATAATGGGTGGCGCCATGTGGAGACTATCGGAAACTAAACGCTCGAACAGTTCCTGACATGTACCCTATTCGGCATATACACGACTTTGCTCACAGCATAGCAGGTTGTAAGGTTTTTTCAACTCTAGACCTCGTAATGGCATACAATCAAGTCCCTGTTAACGAAGAGGACATACCTAAAACAGCCATCACCACCCCATTCGGCTTATTCGAGTTCCCATTCATGACCTTTGGCCGCAGGAACGCAAGTCAAACCTTTCAACGGTTAGTTGATGAAATGACACGTGGTCTTGACGTTGTTTATCCATACCTGGATGACTATTTAGTTTTTTCTCGAAGCCAT
Source organism: Amorpha juglandis (assembly GCA_949126905.1). Lineage (NCBI taxonomy): Eukaryota > Metazoa > Arthropoda > Insecta > Lepidoptera > Sphingidae > Amorpha > Amorpha juglandis. The sequence continues at coordinate 547,095 of OX421380.1, forward strand.
GAAGAACACGAGGGTCATCTTCACCAATTGTTTGAGCTATTCAAGAAGTACAGTATGCTTGTAAATAGCAACAAATGCATTTTTGGAGCTAAACAGGTGGCTTTTCTAGGTTATAGCATCTCTGAGGCAGGAACAAAACCACTAAATTCCAAAGTGGATGCCATCAAGGACTTCCCCGTGCCTAAGACGATTAAGCAACTTCGGCGATTTTTGGGTATGGTACAACTTTTATCGGCGGTTTATTCCACAGGCCGCAAAAGTGCAAGAGCCCTTGAATGAGTTACTTAATGGTACATCAAAAGGCTCAGATCCCACTAATTTGACCGGCGAAGCACTCAAAGCATTTGCCCAATGTAACGAAAGCTTGTGCAACGCAACATTGTTAGCGCACCCGGACATTAAGGCCAAACTAGCTCTTTTTACAGAAGCGTCTGATTTGGCAATAGAAGCAGTCCTATAACAATATAAAAAAGGTTTTTGGCAGCCTCTAGCTTTCTTCTCACGCAAATTTAGTCCTCCACAACAAACATAAATTATTCACCCTATGATCGAGAACTGCTCGCAATCTATAAAGGAATAAGGCATTTCCGTCACATGGTTGAAGCGCGTCACTTCACGGTCTATACGGTATAAACCGTAACTTTACGCCTTCCACGATAGGAAAAGTAACTGCTCACCACGGCAATACAGACACTTGGACTATATAGCCCAGTTCACGACAGATATACAACACATTTCAGGAAAAAATAATGTAGTTGCAGACACTCTTTCCCGTGTTGATGAGCTACAAAGCCCAATAAACTTTGATGAACTTGCGAAGTCGCAAGAGAAAGACTCAGAACTTCATCAATTGCTTGGTGGCAAAACTTCACTTCAATTGAAAAAGATAACAGTAGATGGTAGTGGGACACAATTATACTACGATGTCAGTACTCCATTAACCAGACCATTTGTAACCACACCCTTTCGACGTCAAGTCTTTGAAAATATACACAGTCTGAGCCATCCCGGCCCTAAAGCAACAGCTTTATTAGTTGCACAGCGCCATGTTTGGCCAGGTATTCGCAAAGACTGCCGAGAATGGTCACGATCTTACCTGGCTTGTCAACGCTCGACGGTATCACATGTTTCGTCTCCAATTGGCAATTTCGATCTACCACGTACTAGGTTTGCCCAGGGCCACATAGACTTGGTAGGCCCTCTTCCAATTCCACAAGGGTTTAAATACTGTCTGACGGCTGTGGATCGTTTTACTAGGTAGCCTGAAGTGATTCCCATAGCCGATATTACTGCTGAAACAGTCGGAAAAGCGCTACTTTCGGATTGGATTTCCTGATTCGGCTTGTCCATTGACCGCCTTAAACCAGCGTACATGGTCACTGACATGCATTCACCCCAAGTTGATTCTCATCCAACACAAATACCAATCCACTCAGATGTCCGGACGCGTTTCAGCCGTCGAGTCCATTGTCTACCTTAGGGATTGCTTCTGGAGGGGAGTGATGTGGCGACACACTATAAGAAACTTACATATATACAACACATTATAACGTTGGCATGGTAACACGAAATATGAACATAGTGGAATTATATAATTATAATAATTATTATACAATATTATCGGCCGGGCGCTGTACAGTGGATGCGCCCAATCCTGCAACGCTACTGAAACCGGTTCGCCGGCGCCCACACCCGAGTCACCGATCAGCCGCCAGTACGCCAGTTGCACTTTGTTACGTGCGCGGTGCCGTCAAATAGTTTTATTGCTTGGCGACAAGTTTGAGTTTTAGAAGTACCTAAAACTTTAAAAATTATTTGATGGAACATACAATGTGTAAGTGCTGTTTATAATAAATCTTTTACATATGTAAAAAAAATAAATTTATCTTTTAAATAAAAGGTAAATTAATTAATTCATGTCCTTGTATTTAATGTTTTTAACCACGACGGAACGGAGACAGTATATGCGTTTGGGGTGAGAGGTTGTGTGTGTTTGTGCAAACCAATATTTCCATTTATCTTCAAAACCACTGGTTCGATTTTGATTCGGTTTTCAGTGATGGGTTTGGGTTTGATTAGTGCGTATTGTTAGATAGGTGTTAAGGTAATCACTCGCCAGGGGGCGCTGTAGTAAACATTTATTTATATAAACTAATGTTATAATTTATATATTCACACATTAAAATAAACTGCATTGATGTTGTATATCTGTAATGTGTATGTGTACCTATGTTCTTCAAAAAGTTTAAAATAAAAGGCAAAATTAAAAAAAAATTAAAAACCCACGACGGTTAAATTGTTATTGAAAAAGGATAAAATAATTAAAAAAAAACCCCGACGTAAATAATTAATGTGACGAGAGATAAAAAAAAATCGTAAAATTTTAAAAATTCGTCGGGGCCTACCATTAAATGAACAAGTTTTGTAGTTTTTAACACGCTTTTATTAGCATCAGACGTATGTATGTTGGTATGTTGGATGTTGGTATGTTGGTAGGTTTGTCTGTAACGGAATCTTTGAACGTGATTTTGACCTCCTTTAAAACGTCGGATTAAATTGAAATTTGGCATACTTATCAAGGACCAATGATAATGCAATATTATATTTAAAAAAATGCATGGTACATGGGCGGTGGAGATCACTTACCATCAGGTGACCCACTTGCTCGTTTGCCGGACCATGCTATAAAAATAAAATAAAATAAATAGATTTAATATAATTGCCGAGTATATTTTGATGATGCTGTGTATGCCAGGTATACATTAGTTGATACTTATTTCTATATACACTATTATTTTTTAATTATAGAAGAAAAAAAACAGGGGTCATTTACCTAACCCAAATATCGGATAAAAAAATTAAACAAAAATATCAAAAATTTTAGAACAAAAAACATTAAATTATTGTTACGACTTTCCGTATAGTAACTTGTTAGGTACGATAGAAGAGCGCGGGGGCAGGGGTGCGACAAAGGGGCGCGCGCAGGACGCTGTTGCCACGACAACGGCGATAGCGTTACAGTACAATGCAGTAGCCATCATTTTTTGCACAAATTGGATAAACTAGTACTGCCTATAACTTTTTTGTCTTATGTACACTTTAAAAAATAGATTCACCAAGACATTAATAACATTCGCGGCTATCAGCTCATTTTTTTTCTTTGGTATTTAAAAAATAGTGGTGTACATATAAGTTTCTTTTACTTTTGTACTGACTTGTCATAAGCGCTATTTTAATTGCCTACATGATTAATAAACTATTTCATTTAATGTCATTAGTACATTCATTATCGAAGGGCATGTTAATACATTTTTCAATTAATAGTGCGTAAACGCATACGTAACTTACATTTTTGACATTGCGACGCACCGAGAATTTTTTTTAATTGATTTGATGACGAGCCAATGGTCTCACTATAGAGGATGCTCAAGATCGGGCGAAGTGGAGGCGTTTAAGTAGGAAGGCACTAAGCCGGGATAACGCAAGGCAGAAAGAAAGAAAGATTTGATGACGAGACGAGCAAGGCGGTCGCCTGGTAGTAAGCGCCACGCCTGCCCACAAATAGAAGCAACTTAACACAGAACTTTTTTTTTATTGCTTTCATAGGCAGACGAGCAAGCGGCCCGCCTGATGGTAAGCGGTCACCGCCGCTCATGGACATCGGCAATGCCAGGGGCACAGCCAAGCCGCTGCCTACCGCTGAAGTAATACTCTTTTTAAACCTCGTTTAAAGAAGGACATGTCATAGCGCTAGGGAAACACCGAGGCAGGGAGTTCATTCCAGAGCTTACATGTGCGTGGAATAAATGAACGCTGGAAACGTACGGTACTAGACCGTATTGTTTCCAGGTGGTATGGATGAACTCTACTGCGGTGTCGGGTGGTGCGATGGTAGAATGGTGACGTTGGCATCATCTTAAACAGTTCCTCAGAGCACTCCCCATGGAACAGCCGATAGAACATGCAGAGAGAACCAAAGTCTCTCCGCAGTCCTAACGGTTCCAGGTTATCCGTGAGATCAGGATCATCGACGATTCGGACAGCTCGTCTTTGCAAGGAGTCAAGTGGGTTGAGCAGGTATTTGGGGGCTCCTGCCCAGAGGAGGGAGCAGTACTCCACGTGGGGCCGTACTTGAGCTTTATAGAGCATCAATCTGTGGCCCGGCGTGAAGTACCGCCCCGCTCTGTTCAGGATACCCAGCTTTTTACTAGCCAATTTGGCTTTGTCCTCCAAATGACTCCTGAACTGGACTGTGCTCGAAATTTCGACGCCGAGAATCCCAATACTCTCGGAAACCTGAAGAGGAACTCTTTGGAACTGAGGCGCTATGACAAATGGGTCCTTCTTCGCAGTGAACGCGCAAACTTGTGTTGTGTGTTCGTGGGGTTGAACTGAACTATGTTCATTTCACCCCATTTGGAGGCCCGCCCCAGAGAGCTCACGATTTCAAGAGCACAAGTTGTGACCGTCTTTCCTCTACATCTAACATTCTGGTGGCCGATGTATCGCGCATCACTCGTGCTGTCATCTGACATGACATGCTGTCTATTGACAGCATGCATTGCTATGCATGATGAAGAGTGTCGGCGATAACACCGAGCCCTGTGGAACGCCAGCATTGACTGATAGAGTCTCGGAGCAACAGCCGTCAACGACAACTTTAATGCTCCGGCCTTCCAAGTAGCTAGCGATCCATTTGAACAGTCCCTCGGGGATTCCGTAAGATGGTAGTTTCGATAGAAGGGCTCTATGCCATACCCGATCGAACGCCTTCGCGATGTCAAGGCCGACAGCCATAGCCTCACCCTTGCCCTCCAAACCTTCTGCCCAGCAATGTGTGAGGTAAACAAGAAGATCACCAGCTGATCGACCGTGACGGAAACTGTACTTACGATCACTGATCAGCTGGTGATCCTCAAGGTACCGCATCAGCTGGACATTTATGATTCATTCCATGACTTTGGAGAGCAAAGATGTGACCGCTATCGGCCTATAACTCGAAGGGTCCGACCGGTCACCTTTTTTAGGGATCGGATGGACATGAGACACCTTCCATGAAGTGCAAACCCTGTTAGTATAATAGGAAAGACGGTAAAGGCGCGTAAGAACGGGGGTGAACTCAGGGGCGCACGTTTTAAGAACTACCGCGGGGATACAGTCTGGTCCACACCATCAGAAAGTAGAGATTTCAGTGAATAAGAAACCCATAGACTATTTTAAAAAAGCTGATATTTTGACGTGAGAATTTTCGTTTGAAAATTAGGCTGCTTTTTCGATATCAAGTCAAAATAAGGTGCAAAAATAAATATTTTAAATAAAAAAAATAACAGTGTATTTGGGATACAAAAAGGTAAGTTTTCACCAAATTTCGTGTAAAAAAATAATTTTTTGTAAAAGATAAAAATAAAAAACAAAAAACTTGGTTATTTGAATTTTTCACATAAATTTTGAGGTTATGTGAAAAATAAGAGTATAAAAAAGTTGTAGATCTTTTTATTACCTACAACTTTGCGATTTAACTTTTTCCCATAAGACTTGTAGTTTTTCCGGAAATCGAGATAAACCGTTTTTACCCTTAAAAGCCCCTATCCCACTTCCCGACCTCAGATCACCCGTAATTTATTTTTCCTATCATTTTTGTTGTATTCTCTTCCTTTTCCAATGGGTTTCATCCTACTATAATTTATTTTTGTTTCAAAAGGGATCGGCATTGGTCTAATCGTGTCGTCTTAGATTTGTATCGGAAAAACTCACACGTTGGTATCTCGGCCAATCACAATCAAACGGCACATTCTGACCTCGCTGGGTGGTGTTGCTATTTTTGTGGGGTTTACCATCAGGCGAGAGAAATGCTTGTCTCGTCATTCAAACGAATAAAAAAGAAATCCTTTTGTTGATATAACTTATTTAACATAATATTTATTAATTTTTATACTACAAGAAAAACCCTGTCTATTTCAGTGTGTTGGTGGCTGGTGTGCACATTGTGCGTCGTGTCTCCAACTCTTGCGAGGTTCCTGTGCTTATCGGGAGACTTCGATCAGCAAGTTGACGCATTGTTCAACTACATCAGACTGTCTGATGAACGACTCGAGAACATCACACAGGCCCCCAGAGACATCGAGCATGTCTTGCAACCGCGTTGGCCCGGTGAGGACTTTCTATTATATTTACATCTTTATTTCTATTCTAGTTTCTTGGATATCATTATTTTTACTATAAACTACCTATACGTCGTGGGTTCACCCACATTTTTTATCCGAGCACGGCAAATGACTACACTACACCTGATGGTAACCCTATCCTACCATCAGCAATTTATCTTTATATTTATTAACCCTTTATTATACTATTACCTGCTGGGCCTACTCCAATTATAAGAGGGGTGAGGCCTTAGTGGCGATGCTGGCTACCTGGCTACCACTCTTGGCTAGACTATCATTGTTAAATTATTTTATTAAGGCACTACTTTTACTGGTACGACAGGACTGCACAGCGACCAATGTTCATCATCATCAGCCACAAGACGTCCACTGCTGAACATAGGCCTCTCCCAAAGATTTCCAGACCGACCTGTTGGAAGCGGCCTGCATCCAGCGACTTCCTGCGATCTTTATCAGGTCGTCTGTCCACCTTGTAGGTGGACGTCCAACGCTGCGCTTGCCAGTACGTGGCCTCCATTCCAGAACCTTTCTGTCCCATCGGTTATCGGTTCTGCGAGATATGTGGCCTGCCCACTGCCACTTGAGCTTGCTAATTCGCTGAGCTATGTCGGTGACTTTCGTTCTTCTACGGATCTCCTCATTTCTGATTTGATCACGTAGAGAAACACCGAGCATAGCTCTCTCCATAGCTCGCTGAGTGACTGTGAGCCGTCTTATACGGCCCATATTTAGAGGCCACGTCTCAGTGCCGTATGTCATCACTGGTAACACACATTGATCGAAAAAAAAAAAAAACAAAAAAAAAAAAAAAAACTCCGGCGTACTTACTCGTTCACGCGAGTGGCGTTCCGGAGTCGGCCAGTGTTTAACTTCAGACCGGTATAATTCTGCTGACTGTCGAGGGACGCAATATATCTCAATGGTTGGCGTTATACATATTTAGACTGCACTGTACTTACCGCCAGTGCAGTATAGTCTCTTTGCCGGGCAAGGATAAAAAATACCACGCTCGCTATGGAAGTTATACTATCGCTCTGTTCGAGGAACTGAACAAGCGTTTTGGAAGGAGAGTCGATATCAGCCAAATGGTAGTCCCCACACCAAAGGGTACACAGAGATATTACAATAATGATTACATGGTTTTTCTTTCCAGGTTGCAAAGTAATGGCGTACGGGTCGACAGTGACCGGGCTCGCTTTGAAGTCGAGCGACATCGACTGTTACGTGGAGATACCAGACGACGATACAGATCCGCAATCACTAATGGCCGATGTGCTCCACATTTTGCAGACCTATCCGAATCTCTTTCAGCATTTCGAGATAATTGCGGGGGATCGTATTCCACTGATTACTTGCGTACACGTCCCCAGTAACGTTTTCGTTGACATCACCTTCTCCAGCTCGTTTCCTGTTAACAGCAGCCGCTTACTCTTCCACCTCCTTCACTTAGACCAACGAGCCTTCGACTTAGCAACGATCATAAAATATTGGGCCTCTGTACATAATATCGCCAACGGAAAACTCACTCTACCAAGTTATGCAATAGTGCTGATGACTGTATTTTATTTGCAACAGAAAAATATCATGCCCCCTGTCGCCGCACTCCAGGTGAATGCGGTTCCTTACGAACTAGACTATTGGAACACAGGCTTCCAACCAATAAAGTATCACACAAATAACAACGAAACACTCTACGAGCTGCTGGGAGGATTCTTCAAGTATTATAGCAACTTCGATTTTGAAAACACCGTCATATCGCCATATGTCGGGTATCCCATTAAGCGAAAACATTTTGAGGATTTAAATAAACTAGATATTTTTCCCCTATACAAACGTAACATAGTGAATGGATATACGGCACCGTTTAACTTCGGACATCTTAACATACAGGATACTTTTAAACACAGCGAAAATATAGCCAGACCCAAGAGCGATCGGTGGCTTGCAACCAGATTGATAAAGCATGTTAGAGCTTCAGCGAAGATATACGAAAGACTGAGCAGAGAAGAGTTCCTAACTGCTTTGTTAGTACCTGAGAACAGAGCTGGCTCGCTGAAAACGTATTGGTCAGGTGGTGTTGGTGCTCCAAAAGATTGCAAATTGCAGGAAAAAGTGGGATGACATTAAACATTTCTTGTACAGAGTGTTCTCTGTATTTATGTCGAGGGAATGCAGCAATAAGAGTTCTCTTTTCCGATCTCACACGTCTGCTGTGTGACTATTTATTTTCGAGTATTTAATATTGAGTACCTAATTATTGTGTTCTTTATTTTATAAAGTACATTAAATGACATTATTGAAATATCTAAGTGTTGAACTTCGATGCAATGATTTTTTTGTTTTGATTTTTATTTTTTAAAATGTGTTTGGTTAATATTCTGGTCCGTGATTAGCCGACAGAAGTTAAAAAAATAATACGTTTAAAATAAAATTAGTAAAAGCCGAAAATACGGTTGTGATTTATGTTTAAATATAAACATGTAACTACAAAATAAAATTATACCTGCTATATATTTTGTCGAATTGTAGACACGTCTTTGACTTGTTACAAAAAAAGTAAATTAACACATTTTTATATCAGAGAATATTAAAAGGATTTCCAAAATCTAGTAATTGATTATTATTTCCCTGGGTTTATATAAAAAAAACAGTACAAATGTCTTTCATCATCATGATCATCCTTTTATCCATATATCGTGCTTGGGATAGTGGTGTCAAGTATCTGACACCGTGGCTATACAAGTGACCACTGAAAATCAGCGCTATGTTGTAGTACTCGCCACAGCGCATCAGTACGCTGGGTACCTATACCTGTCACAGCCACGATACGCAACCAAAGGCGGACACCCGGTGTCGAAATCAGCGGGCAGATCGCGCGGCGCTAGAGCGGCGTAGTGTTGTACTATGAGAAATTAGTGTCTGTTCGCGAACGAAATTGATGTGAATATGATGTTCCATATAAAAAATCATTGAAATAATTTTCTTCACCACGTCGGCGGGCATTTTTTAAAATACACAACACTACGTCAATGCAGACGCGCAGTTGCCGCTCGACTGGCGCGCGCCGCGCGCCGCTTGTACGCAGGGTTGGATTTAGGTACGTTGAAAAAGATAGTACAAAAAAATGAAAAGGATAGTATTTATAACAAAATTATAGTACACTTTCATTATTTTTAATTTAACTTATTATGTAGTCATTAAAATCAACACCAGGTATGGCAAAATATACTCCTCTTCTAAGTTTATCAGATCTTGAATATTACTATTAGCTAGATCTTCATCCTTGGCATTTAATCTCATCAAAATATCTTCTGTAGGAATAAAATCAGTACAATTCCCACTTTTGCTACCGCTTTTGATAGCGTCACAAGACAATAATATAGCGTCTATGGATTGTGTTGCCAGTTTGTTTCGTATTTCTTGGTATGGTGCTGCCACACTGGTGTTATAAAATTTATTTATTTATTTATTAATCAGGCAGGCAGTTTTCATGCAACTGATAGTGCCAGTATCCTGCATTTCACTATATTAATTGCGTTTTGTATCGAATATATAAACAAATATAAATAAATAATAAAATAAATAATATAATAAATATAATAAAAAATATAATATTTTATAAAATGTTTATGAACATTTTCTAACATTAAAATTGTTACATTTTGTTAGGAATTGTTAGATGTTTTAAGTGCTCCCACACCGACGGAAAATGTTTGCAGTAAGGTTCACTTTACTGAATATTCGCAGTCGGCATTTGAATGTGGAAGTACTAAACAATCTAGGACATCATCACATAATCGGGGAATCCCCGGCCATCGACACAGAAAACATCGCAAGATCAGAATTCGGTCGGATACACGCACCGTCGAAATATTCATATGGCGTAAAACTAAGCATTCGGGAAAAAACTTTAAATTATAGTACTTTAGCGTACTATCCTTAGATGTGGATAGTATACAGGGTTAATTTTAAAACACCAGCAACCTCGCAGGACCAGATAGCTGACCCCATACGGAACAACTTTTGTTCTACGAGTTTGTATATAACTCAATATATTTAAAAAAAAATGATTTTACAAGTTTTTGTTGTGTCGTATTTTTCTTCCTAGCGTTCGGCGTGCGAGCGCGACTCAAAGAAGCCGCTCAGCTGGCTCGGGCGATGACCTTCAACGCTAGCCCCGTTCCCCACGCTTCGCGTGTTTGCTTACGTAATCTGCGATGCGTGTAGGTAACATACAAGACGGAAATTAAATGAATACTTATTTTTGTATGAAAATAAAATCTAACAAATTATCAAAAGTCGTAGAACAAAAGTAGTAGCTTATAACCTTAGGTATCTACCCCTGCGAGGTTGCTGGTGTTTTAAAAATAACCCTGTATAGTACAAAGGGTGAAATTATAGTACAAATACTATAATTATAGTACAAAATCCAACCCTGCTTGTACGTCGCTCCTCGCGCCCGCGCCGCGCCGCTGCTTTCGAGGGCAGGTTGATTTAAATCTATGCATTTGAACGCGCCGCTCCCGCGCCGCTGCTTGCCGCTGACTTTGAGTCCGCGGCCTTATGGTCATTTTACACAGTAACGTCAAAGTTTGGGTCGTCTGTTATTTGAAAAACGCTCCCGCTATCGCATTTCAACGGTTTCTAATTATTTTTTATGGACAGCTTATTGAGATTCTTTCTGCAATATGTTCAGTTTAGTTCTTGGTTGATGGCGACGAGCTCTGCAATAATATGTTCTTGGTAACGTAACTTATTGATTTAAATAATAAAAAAAATCAAGTCAACTACCCTATTATATGAGGAACAAAATAATATAATAAATAGCGGTGGTTTCTTTCGTTTCTTGTAACAATTTTAAAGCAAATTTAATAAGGACAGAGATTTTGAACACTTTTTGCTCCGTATAGATATTTAAAACATGAACAGCACCTTAATCTTTTTACCCAATTTTATTTCGGTTTTCGCAAAATAGTTTATTTTTCTTATTATTGTCACCATCAGGCGAGACAGTGTCCAAACGCAAGCTTATTTCGAGTAAAAAAAAAACGGAATAATTATTTGGCAAAGAGTGGTCGTTTTTTATTTAGGCTGCAAAATAAAATTTATAGTACCTAAGTACCTCTAAGTCAGCACTACTAAAACACGCTTTTCGGTAATAACAGTTTAATACATTACCAAATCAATTAATTACTTTAGTCATAATCGACAATAATTAGCAAGAACAAATCTAATTATTTAAAACATTATTGTACCTACAATTGACGTGAAATCTCCCCGCTCATTAGTTTACTGATAAAGAATTTAACGGCGATTATGAGTTTATAGAACAAATAAATTATTTAAAAAAAATCAATACCTTTTACTTGCGTCTCTGCCCACGTGGATGGCTGGCACGCTGCCCGCGTGGTGGATGATCCATGTGTCCGTCGCCAGTTAAGCTACCCTCATATCAAATTTATTGAAATTGGTTTAGCCGTTAACCCATGAATGCATTACCGTCGGAGAGACAGACCTACTTTCTCATTTATTATGTAAACTATTCTGTAATGTATGGCCTACATACCGAAAGATACTAGATTCGATTCCTATGATGGGCAACACTGCAACCATTTCTAACACGGCTTGCTCATGATTGGATGTCCTAGACTCCCTTAGAGTATGAAGTTAAATATTTATCAGTAAAAATAACCAGAAAGGTTTAACTAAAACCATATCATAAAGTAAAATCAGGCCAAAAGAATCATTGCATCGGAGTTCAACGCTTTGTCTTTTCAATAATCTTTATATAGTTAAATATTATATATTAATATTGATTAATAAAATAAATAACACCATAATTGGGTTACCGTACTTAATATTAAAAAAACGTGTGCGTCTCGGAACGCTCGACAGAAGTGATAACTTAAGGGCCGTCCGTGAGCAAACGACCTTGACTGACTCGCGCCATACTGAATCGTGTACTCAGCGTGTGCAGAATATGCACGTATTTAGCGAATAATTGATTTAAAAAATCAGGCTTTGGTCTTTTCGAAAATTTAAAACGGGCAAAATATTCGTTATTAAATTGCCTATCTAGTGATGTTAATCTCATTTGATAACATTCTGTACTTTAAAAGGAGACGCACGGAATGTTTGCATTTTTCTCATTTTTATGGTTCATTTATAACGACAATTTAAAAATATATATCAGCATTAACATGAATTTGAATCGAACAAAGTAAAGCTGACAGATTGTAGAAATATATTGTATATTTTTTTAATCAATATTTATTTTAAGTAATGACTAGATAGCCGCTAAAAACATCGATCGCGCGGCGTTTTGCTCACGGAAGGCCCTTAAACTAATGTGGGTTAAAGTGAGAGCGGAGGAGCCTGCCTACTGCTGCCTTATGCGTGAGAGAAAGGGAAGCCAGAGTGGCGCCGTAACGCGTTACGTTACGAAGTCCGGTCAAAGTCATGTCAAAGCCCTGTCAAAGTCCTATAAAAGTCCGGTCAAAGTGCAGTCAAAGTCCTGTCAAAGTCCGGTCAAAGCCCTATCAAAGTCCGGTCGAAGTCCGGTTAAAGTCCGGTCGAAGTCCGGTCAAAGTCAGGTCTAAGTCCGGTCTAAGTCCGGCCAAAGACCTGTCAAAGTCCGGTCAAACTCCGGTTAAAGTCCGGTTAAAGTCCGGTCGAAGTCCGGTTGAAGTCCGGTCTAAGTCCGGCCAAAGACCTGTCAAAGTCCGGTCAAACTCCGGTCAAAGCCCGGTTAAAGTCCGGTCGAAGTCCGGATGAAGTCCGGTCAAAGTCCGGTTGAAGTCCGGTCCATGCTGACTGGTCACTGTGTGACGCCACCTGGGACTTCGAAATAATCGATGTTCCAGGGAGGTCGGCTAACGCTGGCTGGTCGATGGACCGCTCGCGTTACGGAACGTTTCGATTCACCCTCCCATAAGAAGTTATCACTTCAAAAAGCGCAATGCCTGCCCATAAACAGATGCAATACCACACAAAACTTGGCATAACAAAGCACTATATGGCATTGCTAGTCACCCGGATGTTAAACCTCATAATACCCCCAGAGATTTCAATGTCCTTCAAATCGAAACACTTACGTTCTTAACACACGGATGCTTCAAGGCGGAAGAAATAGAGAATGCAGTGGTATCGACCAGACGGCCTATCGCATGCGAGGGACCTACTGCCTATTGAAGTAGTCACCTATTACGACGAACAGAGGATGTCGTGGTGAAATAAGTAAATAAATAATAAATACACTCAACAGTCACACACATAGCCCTGACCCCACAGTAGGATACGAGTCTTGTGTCGTGGGTATCAGGAACTTTTTTAAATCACAACACCCAGACCCCGAAACAAATATTTGTAGATCACACAAACATTTGTCTCGGTGCGGGGATCGAACCCGCGGCCCCTCCCTTTACAGCCGGCTACACGCCCGCTATGCCACGGAGACTGTCGCTACTTAAAACATTTCCAACCTACCCCGAAGCGTTTATTCCGCGAATATTTTTTTCCACGCATTAGTTAATCTCAAACAATATGACGTAAAGTTATAACTAAGTTGATAATGTATTTAGTTCATATAACTATTCCAAAACATCATTTCTCAATAATATTTCATACTAGCTTTCGCTCGGAGGTTCGCCCGCGTAATAATTGTGGGATAAAAATTAAAAAGTAGTTTTCCTATATAAAGTATCCCATTACTTCTCCCTTTAGGTGTTGAATTGTATAACCGGTCAATTGCGCATCGGACTCAAGCATCGAGGGTTCCGTACATACACGCTTTAAGGCCATGCCCCCAGCAACCCGCCGCGCGATCGATGTTTTTAGAGGCTATCTAGTCATTACTTAAAATAAATATTGATTAAAAAAATACACAATATATTTCTACAATCTGTCAGCTTTACTTTGTTCGATTCAAATTCATGTTAATGCTGATATATATTTTTAAATTGTCGTTATAAATGAACCATAAAAATGAGAAAAATGCAAAGATTCCGTGCGTCTCCTTTTAAAGTACAGAATGTTTTCAAATGAGATTAACATCACTAGATAGGCTATTTAATAATGAATATTTTGCCCGTTTTAAATTCTCGAAAAGACCAAAACCTGATGTTTTAAATCAATTATTCGCTAAATACGTGCATATTCTGCACGAAAATTCACACACCAAGTACACGATTTAGTATGGCGCGAGTCAGTCAAGGTCGTTTGCTCACGGAAGGCCCTTAAGAGCATGCTGCCTAAAATATTTCGTGCGTTAGCTCCGCCCATCCACCCCGCTACCCTCTGCACTTGTACGCAACGCGTCGTTTCGCGCGTCGCTTAACTTATAGTTGTGGGCATAAAAACACGGAGACTTCTGTACATAAATATTTTTTTAATAATATATTTTGTTTTGAAAGATAAATGTTTTGTTGATATAATATAACAAAATTGTATCAGAGCTGTGTCTGTACATTTGATATGATTAAAAAGTAATGATAAACATATTCGATTACAGAAATATATATTTTTAATTATCTTGTCTGTATGTTTGTGCGTGTATTGTACACGAAAACCCACTGAATGGAAATATGAACAGGATTATCGCAGTTTGTATGCATATTTCCAAACTTAGAATCTTTGATGCTTTTTTCACATTTTTTAACCAATGGAAAAACAGAGGAGGTATATATACAGACGAATTGTGAACATACATTCACATTACATTTTGAGTGGTAGAGCCACGCTGTAGACAGTTTTGTCTACAGCATGAATGGGCTGGCTCGACCAGGTCGTTACTACTGTCTCACAGAAAACCGACGTAAAGTAGCGGCTTGCTGCTGCGTTTCGTACGGTGAGTGAGATATCCGGAAGCCCAAATCCCCTCATCTTCCCTATCCCTAATTATCCCTTAACTTTAAGGTCGGCAACGCGCCCATGATTAATTCTTCTGGTGGTGGGCGTACATGGGCGGTGTTGATCACTTACCATTAGGTGACACAGTTGCTCGTTTGCCGGCCAATGCTATAAAAAAAAGTACAAAATATTTGTTTATTATATTTTCACGCATAATGCCGCTAAATGTAGACTGGTTACAAAAACATACTCTAGTAGTTTCATGAAAGAAATTAATGTTATTTGCGCCGTTTGAGTGTTTTTTCTTTTTTTCTTCTTCAAAATTTAAATGAAATATATTTTCGTTTGAACAAATGTGTTGGTGCTATTTTAAAGAAAATTCATTTATTTTTTGTTTTATATACACATGGTCCGGGTTCCCTAGGCCAGCTGATCCACTTGATTACTATCAAGCTAATTTTCCGTGAGTAGCTTCGTTTCGATGAGACGCCCAACAATTCCCTATGCAAAATTCTCTATTGTGGTAGCTAACAGAGGTAGCAAGGATAGAATATTTCGATTTGATGATACCCAAAAATTTATTATTTTATTTGTAGGACAATATGACTGTTAAATTATATAAATATTAACTAAGTAAAAACAAAAAAATCAGCTGGTTAGTAATCATTTTTTATGACCTCGTTAGCGATACCTATTGGAAGCCCCTCCTTCCAATAGGCATGATTACTAACCAGCTGATTTTTTTGTTTTTACTTAGTTAATATTTATATAATTTAACAGTCATATTGTCCTACAAATAAAATAATAAATTTTTAGGTATCATCAAATCTAAATATTCTATCCTTGCTACCTCTGTTAGCTATCACAATAGAGAATTTTCGCATAGGGAATTAATTATTGGGCGTCTCATCGAAACGAAGCTACTCACGGAAAATTAGCTTGATAGTAATCAAGTGGAAAAATGGCCCAGGGAACCCGGACCATGTGTATATAAAACAAAAAATAAATGAATTTTCTTTAAAATAGACTATAGTTTAATTTTCTTTTGTTTTTCAAAAAATGACTGTACGTCGATGATACGTCTACCTATTAGAACGTGTATTCAAAAGGAAATAACGAAAAGTGCAAAAAAAAAAGGAATAAATACTGTGTATTTATTTATTAGGATGATACTCATGTGTCTATAGAATGGTTTAAGGTCGAAATAAAACAACAAAATCTTACATCTTCACCTTATATTTTGTACCTCGTAAGGAATTTTTCATTATCAACATCAATCTGAAAGACATCATAATAACATACATTTTGTTATATAAAAAAAATTATCGTTAATTAAACAACATAACAGTACGTTCCATACAATGTCAGTTGCATCAAGTAAGGGCTATATATTGTCATATTTGCTTTCATGGAACAAATATTATGAGAAATGTTCTCTTTGACATCGTATGGGAGGTTTGTCCCCGAGAGTTGAAGGTGGCGAAATATATGCACGATGAATAGCTGTTATGTTTTCAGTGTTCTCGTTAGATTCAAGGTTTATCAAGTTTAGTCTGCAAAAACATCATCAACAATCATCATAATATTATCAAATCATATTTTTTAACATCACTAGAAGTTAGAGCTCAGGATCATCATCATTTTCATCCTTACTCATTTATGTAACCAATTGAGGAATTGGCTATTGGTAGGATATTCCTAACCGCTCGGATAGCGACAACCATACACACGGTGTAAGAACCCGTCATAGTGATCCCACACACCTTGTGTGGATCGCATTCCAGGATCAGCCAGTGTATAATTGGTTCTCCCGAGGAGTTTGCGACATGACTCGATGGTTGGTTGAGACGGGTATAGGGATACATCCTTGTATGCCTGTGCCTTCATCAGCCATCCACCTATCCTGTCGCAGGCTCTTCGATTTGCCTCTTTCCTCTTCCGGAGTGTGAAGAAGCATTATTTTAGGCCGGCATGATTCTGGTGACCACCGATAATCTCGTTGTTCATCGATGGTCGCTGGAGTTTTTGGTCTACACTGCGCTTACCATCAGGTATAGCGCAGTCATTTTGCCGTGCTAGGACAAAAAGTAGGTAAGCTGATGGTAAGTGATCTCCACTCATTGGTGATTTATGTAAATAGATTAAATAATAATGTAACAATGATTTATGTAATTATGTAAATAAATCATCAATGAGTGGAGATCACTTAAGTATGAATAACAGTCGAGCTGGCTTATTCAGATTGTAGATAAATCACAAAAGTGTCTACAGCATGGTTCTTTACATAGCAAAATAATCGTCATTTTGTTTCTCCATGATAATAAAAAGAACATGGATAAGATTTAATGTAAATGATTACATACATAGTTAGTAGTTATTACCCATTATCATTTAATAATGCCAATAAAATATGTAATAGTTTGTTTTATTAGCATGAATAACGTTTTGCTAGCCTGATGGTAAGCGCCACATCTGATCATAAACAGACAATATTACACAGAACTTTAGATTACAACGCACTGCGTGATAATGGATTGCGATATTTACTCCGAGACACAAATTTTGCAGTCTCATAATGCCCAGTAATGTCACTAGCTTCAAACCGAAACACAACAGTACTTACACACTGCTACATGGTAGGACAAATAAACGAAGCGGTGGTACCAACCTAGTTGGTCTCTCGCATACGAGGGACCGACCACCTAGTGAAGAAGAAGATAAAGTAAATATTACTTACAATATCAAGTTAGTAATTATACATGACGATTAGATGCATACTTGCTTATAATCTTATTATTAGTATAGTATAATATAATGTTAGAGTAACTCACTCTTCATGCATCACAAAAGTAGAAACTAAATCAAATATTGCCGAGGCGACTCCACTGACTATTTGTTCCGGATAACCATCATTCGATTTTCTTTATTTCTTTTTCTAAAAAAGATAGGGTATATAAGTCATTATAATGATTGTATATACATACTCACGACTGTAATCCCCGAAGGGATAGGCAGAGATGTAACTAGTGCACCCACATTCGCAAAGTGTATTTCCATCCCATGATGTGACAGCGGGCGATCCTATCGCCATACCGGGCACAATTCGGGACCGAACTCCGGACCGATACTGAGCATTTCATGATAGAAAAACCCAATATCATTTGACCCGACCCGGGGATCGAACCCGAGACCTCAGCATAGCAATACCGCGTACGAAATATAACTACGCGACCGAGGCATTATTATGTATGTAATAATGTAAATAGTTAAATTCTATTTTAGAAATATTATTATTAAATATGTTATCTATTATATAAAAATAAGTCGGGTTTTCCTTCCTGACGATATAACTCCAGAACGCACGAACCGATTTCCACGGTTTTGCATTCGTTGGAAAGGTCTCGGGCTCCGTGAGGTTTATAGCAACGAAAATCTAGGAAAAATTTCAATAGAAAAGCGGGAAAATAGGGAAAATCATTTTTTAAATACAGCGCCATCTCTGATACATAGCATGTACTACAAACCAATATTTTAAGTAGATGGCGTCGGTGCGTGACACATTGCTGACAGATGGCGCCACTGTTAGGCTACTTTTATCCCGGAAAATACAGATCACGCGGGCGGAGCCGCGCGGGACAGCTAGTATATGTATAATAATACTTTTAATTTCAAAATGTACAAATAACATTCTAACAAAATACTTACGCTTTTGCTTCTCTCATAATCATTGCAAAGTTTTTGAAACGATTCACTTTCTTTCTTTTTTGCACATATTATTTATTGTCTTTGTTTCCCATAGTTTGTCAATACCTATTATTTATAAATATAATAAACTGATTCAACACCCGGTTAGAGCGTTCGCTCGGCATAAAATAATACACGTAGTCTTTCCTTGAAGCACAGCGCTGTACTAACGATAAATAGCTTTAATTAATAGTTACCGTGCACTACTCAACACACTATGAGAAATGACATAAGGTTAAATATTGCGCACATCGTCGAACGTTTATCAATGCACAGAATTAAATGACGTAAGTCGCAAATCTATTATAATTTATTTTATGAGTTTTAATTGATCTAGGAATTTTTTATCTTGGTTACGTATAATAAACAATATTTACTAACTGTGAATATTTATTTTAGACATATAACTCAAGCCATTTATTAGAAACAGCAAAAATTCTACCAAAAATACATCGTTTTCGGAATAAAAATGTATCGAGGGAAAATAACACAATTGTGTAACTGTCTTATTAACGGAAAGAAATAGGACTGAAAAATCATATATTAAAGTTTTATATTCCTTGGATATATAATTGACGCAGTATGGTCATCGAAACTCATCGACTTATAAAAAAAGGGGGACACCACGTCCCATACATCGAAAGTGAAGTGACCCATAGTGTGCCAGAATGCTGTACGTATACGGGTCTCACGCACACACTCTCATCATAGTGTGCCAGTTTCCGCCATTACGCGACACGACCGCCTTGTGTAACGTTCACTCCAACTTGGATTTAAAAAAATATAATAATGCCGACATGTGTCATAAGACATTGTAAAAACAATTCGACATCGAAAAAGAAATATCAAGGAATTACTTAGCACAGGTAACATATGAATTTATAATCACTTTTATAATGTTTTTGGTAAAATTATTTACGTAATATTCGGAACATAAACGTCAACTTCACGTGCATGTGTTGCCAGAAAATAAATGAGGTATTTTCCCCAAAGTGTGAGTATTCCGTTGTAATTAAGAACATTAGTTCAAAAATTACTAACCGACTTTAAACCAAGAGGAGGTTGTCAATTAAGCGTATATTTTATTTTTTAATGTACGAACATATATTTTCCCATCAAATATGGACCGCTTTGTTGAAATATGTTGATGTTCGATAAAGTTTAAGTACTAAGCGGTCTCCTATATACAGTGGCGTAGCTAGCACGGGTGGCACCCGGGGTGGATTTGATTTGGCTGTCACCCTAAGAATGAAAGCTTTAAAATGATTTAATGTATTTTAACCGATTTCAAAAAAGGAGAATAGAGAGGATTTCCCAATTTTTGAATATTATTTCGGGTTATATCAGGTCGAGTTCCCAAAACCGGTGACAACCGGGGTAGAGTGCCCCCCTCTCCCTGCCTAGCTATGGTACTGCATATATATTTTGTTAAAATCTGATAACGGAATATGGAGTAAAGATATTAAACTCCTCGAACAAACAAATAAATAAAAAAATAAATTCACCGAACCTTCTTTTTTGAAGCTTAACCGGCTTCATATTATCAAGATTACCAAAACATAAAATTTATCTTTAGAAACTCTGTGAGAAGTAAATAATAACATTAATGTCTAAAGGTATTTTTGGATTCTGTAAAATTTGTGTTGCGCGGCAGCGGCACAAGCCCCGACTTTTTTATTTATCAGTGCGTTTTGAACTTTGTTTTGTACAGTACTCTTTATTTAAAAATAATAATTATTATAAATAATAATAAAAAATAATAATAATTGAAAATAATAATTAAAAATAATAATAATAATTTCTTCAAAAGGATTTTTTACATTTTTAAATATTAGTCACAAAAAAAACAAAACATTTAAAAATAAATATCATAACCCTCCAATGACGAGGCCTATGACCCAAGCCACCGGCGGTTAGGACCTAAGAGAGAGAAACCTTCTCACAATGCGTGCTGTGTCTCTGTCTAATCTAAAGGGGGCCTACATTTCCCGGCTGAAGATTTATACAAAGTATGTCGCATTTGCGAGATGGCAGCCAGGAGGCTCATAAAAGAAAACATTATCATTTCTAATGAAAAACAACATACGTATATAATATAAAAAATATTGGATTCTTTTATAGCGAATAATAATATTTTTTTTAATTTGGAACTAGAACACACTCTGGCAGGCGCCGAACATAAGATCAATTTAATTAAATGTATCTTACAAAATATTTGAGCATTCGTTTCCAGCACATTTCTAAATTAGAAAGTATTGAACGGTCCGTGCAAAGTAAGAGGCATGTGTATAGAAAATTAAATAATTTTAAAGGCTTTTAACTTATTTTTTAATTTTTTATTACACGAAACAATTAATTGTTTGAACTAAGTACTTAATTACTATCTACATACTTTATTCCAATAAATACGGGCCGAATATAATACCTCCTCTTAGGAGTTGGTTAAAACTGGGGAAAATTTTCATTTATCTGGTATCCCTCAACTTTCGCACACATATATCATAAACCTGCATCACTGACGATATTAGTAGCGTTCTATCCTCCTTTTTTATATATCGATGTCGAAACTAACGTACAATTTAGGGAGCCTCCTCTTAAGTTTCACTTTTTGTAGATAGTTATAATTAATTATCACTTACCATCAGGTGACCCAATTGCTCGTTTTCCGGCCTATGCTATAAAAAAATAAAAATTGTGTTTTATTAATTAGTGGTGTTGAGGAACATTATGACCACAGACAACTCAACCTAGATTGAGTTGTCTGTGATTATGACATAGACGTATGGAAATCACTAAAGTACACTAAGATATTATTTTCATCCGGTAAACAGATGGGTGAATGTCAATGTTCCCCGGGATCTTAGATCAAAATTTGTTTAAGATTTGACAGAGTACTCAATATGCCATGAAACCCGTTAACTGATTACAGCACACTCGTGGCGATTGTGATATTATTGTATTGGAATTTACGTGCCAAATCGACAATTTTTTTCCCGAATCGATTTTTGTGTAGTGTGTATACCGAAACATGATCTGTAAGCGAGTGCCAATTGTTTATTTTTTCACACGGGTCGGGTGTCACCCTATAACCGGTGACACCCGGGGCGGAGCGCGAGCTACGCTAGCAATTGCAGCTATGGCATGGCGTGAACTTATTCGTGGGTGTTCAATTAATTACAACGGACATACATCTAATACACTTTTAATATATTGGAGACAAGTATCTTAAAATATGCTCGTAGGGTTCTGTAATAAACGCTTAATAATTAAATTAAATAATAATTGCCTCATTAGTATATTAGCAGCTTAGTTACTTACGCTGAGAAATTGTGAGGTCCTGGGTATAAATCTTGTTTAAAATGTACGATTAGAAAAATCACACATGAATCGTCAGGGACTAGAAATAGAACCCGGTCTGGCTATGAGCTCCACTCCTATCACATCAATTCATGGTAAAGCTCGGCCGGCGGACCGTGAGTGCATTACTAGTTTCACTTGTGCCTACTTATGAATTGAACCTCTCCCTCTTGGCGAGATTTCGCCCCCTCCCACTCTCTCCCTTATCTCAAGTGACATTTTCGATATGAAATATAAATCTCTCCGTGCTTGACTGAATTGGATTTATCTAAAAATAGATGTAGAGATTTATTTTTTATTTTAGACTAGTATTAATTTTATTTTACATACGTCATACATAAATGTATAGGCGGACTTAATGCTGGAGGCATTCTCTACCATTCAACCTAAACTGAATGGTTTATGGGGGAGATTAACGGTTATTGTGTAGGATTTATCCATTTCGTGAAGAAACGTGATGTTCTTAATTTAAACAATATTCTCTCAATTTTACACCGTTTCTTGCGGAGAAAAAGAATACGTGATATTTGCCGAGAGAGCCTCCCGCCCAATCCCCCCACCCCCTACGTAAGATTGGGTGAGGTTCTGCTCGACTCCCCCTAAATGCCTCACGTAGCATAGCTTTAACTTACAAAGTATTTATCAAACGTGGTATTCATTTTGGCAATTTGGTAAAGCAGTATAAAAAATTAAACTTAACTATGTTAGCAATTCTCATGCGTTTCTTTATGTAGTCACGGTCCATGGACCCCTAATCTTAACAGTGGGGTTACTCTGAGAGGTCATTATTATCATATTTCTCATGCATTCGACGATCGTAGTCGTATACGGTTTGAACACGATATTTACACAATATTTATATTAAACGCAAATAATGAGAAAAACAATATGGTGCCGTGTAAGTTTATTCATTTTATTTTATTATCTCCAAATATTTATATCATTGTAGTATACTATGGTAGCCAAGCGGAATAAGGGTCACGTCTCATACATAAATCAGGTGCAAACATAAGCATTATTTTATTTTAAAAATATGTAATACACATCAGTCATCGCGCACATCAGCAACGTATTTAGATTGTAATTATTCCCCATAATGCATTTTTCGATTTGCCTAAAGTCAAATTTGACAAAAAATTACCGAAATGGCATAAAGGTTTGGCGCGACCAAAATGTTCTTTTTATCGTCATTTTAATTGTTTGCTTAAAATGTACATATTCGCACCTATACAAATTCTGCTTCGACAAAGTTTTGTAATGAAGCTTTATTAGACATTAAATTTTTATACAGTAATTGGACCCGCAGATTTTTAACAATTTTCTGGGAACCCAACGTCACTTTAGCTTAATTTAGCCTAATGTTAAGTAGACTTACACAGTAGACAGTATGGTTAACAGCGGATCAGCTCGACTGGGTTCTCACCACTGAAACACTGAAAAAGTAGTTTGCTGGTGCGTTTCATGAGGGATATCCGGAGGCCCAAATACCCCCTTCCAATTCCTTATTTATATCTTGCCATCATTATCGCCAACGCATTTATGTTTCTTTCGATATTGTGTCATGGCCGGTGGATATCACTTACCTACTTAAGTTGTAACTCTTTATACCAAGAAAGTTTATCACATGACAGCCGCATGATAAGGGCGACAATATATGTACCTAATATAAAAGTGTAATTTTCATGGCCATGCCAATTTTATATCGAGAATCGCACAATTAGGCCGGTGATTTTCCAATTTGAAACATAAATAAATTATAGTAGAATCAAACCCATTGTAAAAGGAAGAGAATACAACAAAATTGATAGGAAAAATAAATTAACGGCGATCTGAGGTCGGGAAGTGGGAAGGGGGGGGCTTTTAAGGGTAAAAAACGGTTTATCTCGATTTCCGGAAAAACTACAAGTCCTATGGAAAAAAGTTAAATCGCAAAGTTGTAGGTAATAAAAAGATCTACAACTTTTGTATACACACTTTCTTCACATAACCTCAAAATATATGTGAAAAATTCAAATAACCAAGTTTTTTGTTTTTATTTTTATCTATTATAATAAATCATTTTTTTCCACGAAATTTGGTGAAAACTTACCTTTTTGTATCCCAAATACACTGTAATTTTTTTGATTTAAAATATTTATTTTTGCACCTTATTTTGACTTAATATCGAAAAAGCAGCCTAATTTTCAAACGAAAATTCTCACGTCAAAATATGAGCTTTTTTAAAAAAGTCTGTTGGTTTCTTGTTCATTGAATTCTCTACTTTCTGATGGTGTAAAAAAATATATACATTACTATGGTAAATGTGCTCAGAAAATGCAAAGAAACGAACTACTAAATAACAGGTAGTAAGGCCCATACCACTTAGCCCCTTCCCCAATTCTTTATGATGGGCTAAAATTTTCCGTAGTTCACTCAGGTATATAAGTTATATTAAAATAACAATAAAGAGGCATCTACGCATATAATTTAAAGAAGATTCTACAACTTTCTCAAAATATTGTAGATATGTCTTATTAAATATTAACTTATAACTTTACATTTTCTGAGCACATTTACCATAGTAATGTATATATTTTTTTACACCATCAGAAAGTAGAGAATTCAATGAACAAGAAGCCAACAGACTTTTTTAAAAAAGCTCATATTTTGACGTGAGAATTTTCGTTTGAAAATTAGGCTGCTTTTTCGATATTAAGTCAAAATAAGGTGCAAAAATAAATATTTTAAATCAAATAAATTACAGTGTATTTGGGATACAAAAAGGTAAGTTTTCACCAAATTTCGTGTAAAAAAATGATTTATTATAATAGATAAAAATAAAAACAAAAAACTTGGTTATTTGAATTTTTCACATATATTTTGAGGTTATGTGAAGAAAGTGTGTATACAAAAGTTGTAGATCTTTTTATTACCTACAACTTTGCGATTTAACTTTTTTCCATAGGACTTGTAGTTTTTCCGGAAATCGAGATAAACCGTTTTTTACCCTTAAAAGCCCCCCCCTTCCCACTTCCCGACCTCAGATCGCCGTTAATTTATTTTTCCTATCAATTTTGTTGTATTCTCTTCCTTTTACAATGGGTTTGATTCTACTATAAATTTGTTTCTATTTTTACCATTTTCAACCGGATAATCACCAGTCTAAATACGGTCCCGTAAAGGATAGTTTTCTATAACATAACATATTATATTTTATAATATAACAACATTCTCAGATCCACATCAAGTAAAAATTTCGATACATTGATTTCATTTTACTAAATTCATTAACTTAAATTAATAATTTCATGATCTATTTTGCATTATCGGACATGGGTGATGGGAATGTTTCATTTGTGATTTTTATTTACAGTACGGAATTTAACCGACCTAAATCTAATGAATTTTTCCAAATCTTCTTCTTGCGTCTTTGCATCCCTACACCTGTCCTTGTAAGTGGGGCTTTATTTACTTGTTTTTCTTCTTTATTATCATACTTATGATATTTAATAATTTTGTCTTGCAGTGAGAGCGCTTCTAGTTTGTTTCCTCTGCGTGGTGACTCCGACGCTGGCACAGGATCTGTGTCTGGCAGGAGACTTCGAGCAGCAGACGGAGACCTTGCTGAACTACATCAGACTGCCCGAGGAAAGAGTCAACCAACTCACGCAGGTCACTAGCGATATCGAACGCGCGTTGCAGTCGCGATGGCCTGGTGAGATCACAATTATACAGTCAAACTATACAAGGCTATGATAGCAATTGAAATATTAGTTGACTTTCGAATCTTAAAGATGCTCGACGCGTGCTGGTCTTTTACTTCTTTTACGTATCCAACGATTCCATTTCAGGCTGCAAAGTAATCCATTTTGGGTCGACAGTGACTGGGCTTGCTCTGAAGTTGAGCGACATAGACTGTTACGTGAATATACCAGATGACAAAAGAGACCCAGAGACACTGATGGCTGACGCATTAGACATTTTGAAGAACTACCCGCATCTGTTTCAGCAGTTTAAATCATTTTCGAAGGTACCTGTGCCGCTTTTAATTTGCGTACACGTTTCTTCTAACATCTTTGTGGACATCACATTCTCCAACGGAGATGCTATCAACAACAGTCTTCTAGTCTCCTATATTCTACATTTGGACGAAAGAGCCTTGGACTTAGCAACAATCGTTAAGTATTGGGGCTCCGTACACGATATTGCCCACGGGAACCTCACGCTGCCGAGCTACTCGATGGCGCTAATGACTGTGTTTTATTTACAACAAAAGAACATCCTGCCGACGGTCAGTGCGCTGCAGCAAAACGTGAAGTCTGACGAGATAGCTCACTGGAACATGGCTTTCCAACCAATAGAGTATCATACAGAGAACAACGAAACACTCTACGAGCTGCTGGGAGGGTTCTTCAAGTATTACAGCTCCTTCGATTTTGAAAACACCATCATATCCCCATACGTCGGGTATCCCATAAGCCGAACACAGTTCTTGGACTTAGATAACTTGAAGAACTTCTCTTTATATAAACATAATGTGGTCAATGGTTTGGTTGAACCATTCATGTTTAGTCATCTGAATATACAAAATCTATTTATGCACAATGACAATGTAGGCAGACCTCGGACCGGCAAATGGCTTTCGGAGAGATTGATGAAACAGTTGGGGGCTGCGGCGAGGATGTACGAAGTACTGAGCAGTGAAGAGTTCCTGACTGCTTTGTTAGTACCTGAGAAGAGGATAGAAGATGGCGTACTAAAGACATTTTGGTCCGGTGGCGTTGGTTCAACAGAATACTGCAGGCGGCAACAGAACGTTAATTAAGTGATTTTTGTTTTACTGATTGATAGAATAAAACAACGCAACTTGTTTCTATATCTAAATCTCAATTAAATTCTGAGATTTTAGGTTAGTTCAAGAGAGTAATCTATATGTAGAAATAGGTACATAAAAGCGAAATACCAGACTGACTCACTCACTATTTAATCACGATATTTCAAAAACTACTAAAGCTAGAATCATTAAATTTGATCAGATGATTTAAGGTACCTACACAAAACAGGATACAGCCATAAAAAATACAGGGTTTTTATAAAATTACACAAGTTAAACCAGAGTGTATTACTACTTATGAAATAAATATTATAACTTAATAAATATAATATATACAGGGTTATTTTTAAAACACTGACAACCTCGCAGGACTAGATTCCTAAGGTCATTTGCTACTACTTTTGTTCTACGACTTTTCATAATTTGTTAGATTTTATTCTCATACAAAAAAAAGGATGAATTTAATTTCCGTCTTGAATGTTACCTACGCTCTGCGCGCATCGCAGATTACGTAATACACGCGGGCGCACGCGTCAGTTTAATGACCCGCCGCGCCGTATCGATCGATAATACCTACACCCAGCCGTCAGCTGATGTCACTATTTAAATACGCCTCCATTAAACAATAAAAAGTAAAGAAACCAAACTACCCATATTAAATTGGTTTAATTAATCTTTAGAAAACGACAAAAAATATTTTGTTACGTAATCGTAACATATTTTAGATGTTTAAATACTGTATTTGTTTTTAATTGTTTAAT
Source organism: Amorpha juglandis (assembly GCA_949126905.1). Lineage (NCBI taxonomy): Eukaryota > Metazoa > Arthropoda > Insecta > Lepidoptera > Sphingidae > Amorpha > Amorpha juglandis. The sequence continues at coordinate 574,781 of OX421380.1, forward strand.
GTAGCTAGTCCTAAGCCTGGTAAAGTATGAAGGGATTGTGGACTCAGTGTAGGTATGTACATACCGGCTACAAACCCCGCGAGCAATAGAAATTAACTAGATTATTATTATTAGCAGCGCAAGCGGGCGCAAGCGTCGGGTCGTTCGTCTATGTCTGAAACGTAGACGTACGAACAAAAACACTACATAACAAAAACTTGTAAAATCATTTTTTTTCTTATGTATTGAGTTATGTCCAAACTCGTAGAACAAAAGTTGTTCCTTATGGGGTCAGCTATATGGCCCTGCGAGGTTGTCAGTGTTTTAAAAATAACCCTGTATATCGCACAGTATAGAAATAAAGGTGCATGCAAAGGTTAGCAACAATCTTTTCATGGCTAAGATTAGTGTTAATATGATGTAAATAGGATGACAAGTAAAGGGGGGTGAACTTTGTATGAAACAAAATATAGCTGTGGAATTTGAGTACAAATATTTCTTAAAAATAATGAATCATAATTACACATTTTGCTTGCGAAAGGGAGTGGTTGAATTTTGTATATAATTTTTGTGGCACTTTCGATATTTGTAGATCCACGGATATTGAAAAAAATTGCCACATAGAATATGAATTAGAACATTGACCATTTTTTATGTTAAAATCGACATTTACGCGAGCAGAGCCACGGGTAATAGCTAGTCTAGCATAATGTTAATATAACTAAAATAATCATGTTTGTAACTATTTGGTTATTGACAATATTTAAGTGTCGCAAAGTCGCTTGTCTCGGAGGTCCGTTTTTGGAGTGTGGAGAAGCATATACAGTGTTATTTTGACACCCTGTTACTAAATGAAACCACATATTCGTCATCGCCTCTGCTTACCTTGTACCAAACATGAGGCTTGAGCTTGTAGTAGTTTTGGCAAAAAACGTGATTTAAGTTTTGAGCCTTTTAAATCACGCTGTACGGTTTTTGCACTAAAATCTATTGAATAAAATGTCACAGCTGACGATGTAATTATAAAACACAAACGCTTAAGAAGGGCAACTCCATACATATGAAAATACGTTTCAGGCTCACAAAGACGCTCTTGACACATTACCTGAAAAAGTTGCGACAGTATTACTTTGTTAATTGATAAAACGTAAAAAAATTGTGTTTGCGAGGAGTACGTAACGTTATTCAACAATAAATAGGTATCACAAATTTGACTAAATACAAATAATCATTGCAAAAGTTACAAGATTCTATTTTACTTAGGATTTTATTACATTTCATAGGGTAATCTAATATTTATTTCTATTCCTAAATTACTATTTTGAGCCGTCATTTCCAAAATAGTTTTTAACTTATCTAATGCGCCGTTTGCCTTCTGTACGCTTGGCGTTTTTATAAATCGGGTACAATGACCTTGATGGTATAATAAATGCACACAAATAAACTATTATCGGGACTCTTTTCGCATTAGAGTAAATACAATAGCTGTCACTTTCTCCCAATAACACGTGTAACATTAGTGCTGGATTCATTGCTATTCATGCGTTGTAATCTTCTGTTAATCGATCCTTCAAATCGAACTTAATCTTAACCTTACGATTATTTAATGTCGCTAGATATAGTCGCTAGGTTTCAATTAATATTGATACATTATAGGTTTAATAAGTTTCTTGAAATGTTTTTAGTGAAGAATATTTATGACGATTATTATAGCGTAAAGGCAAAATATTTCGTGTGATGGCCTATCATTTACGTGGGCTCATGTCGCGATATCAATTAAGCTTGGAAATGCATGCCAAACCACCCGTACAAGTTACCTAAGCAGCACCATAATTATACACATAATTCACGTATCGTTAAGTAAAATACAAATTCATAATAAAATACATGTTTTCGAACCGTAGTACTTACATACATTTTTGAACCAATACCTCATCGGTCTCAGCCTGCAATGTACTACTACATTGCTGCTACATCAATGAGATTATCGATATGTTTATCGCAATTCCAAGAATCGGTATTTTTTATTCGATCATAGATTCGCGGATCGAATCATACATAATCACATTAGGACAACACTAAAATGTATCATTTAGGCATTCCTTATTCCTTGGTATGCGTGCATTCAATACGGACTTATACCTACACTCACAAGTTTAAAACAAACTAGGTATTCTTAGTTCGCTTCGGGTCGTTTCGTTTGATGTGCACGTATTTTTTTCAAACCGCCATTTTGCTCAGTATTTAGTTTTTATTAGTAATTAATGATGATTACGGTACATATTTCGTAATTTTTATTAGTGCGGTGATCTTGGTGAAATTGATACTGTTTTCACAAACGTTTGTGTAATGTTTTAAGTGTGTAATAATTATTCGTATTGAAGTGAAATTGACACTACCGGTTTATCAAGTTTAGAATAATGCCTAAGTGTTTGTGTTAAGTACATACTACATGTATACTGAAGTATAAACATGGTATCATGGTATTATGTATAATTGTACATGTCCAAGACTTGCACACGAGGGGGTTCCCGCATGCCGTATTTGTCGATTTAGTAAGTATTCTACATCATTTAAGACGTTAACCTACATTGCAGCATTATGTAGGCCGCGCTAGTATTTAATAAAAGTTGTTCGGAAATTGAGAAATTAACTGCGCGCTACAGATTTTAATGTAGGTGACTTCTTTAGAAATCTGAGGGAGACAATAACATTTTATAGAGTTTTATTAAAAATTAAGTTTACTTCCGGCTCAGCGATACTGCACTACTACACTGTCGTTTATTTGCTGCTTTTGATAAATTATAAGCTATTACTTTACATCCGGGGCGCAATCTTACGGGCAGGATCTGAATTAATATTATTCGCCGTAGTTGCTTATGCATGTATCTAATGATAATGTATGTGTGTGTGTCTCATTCATTCGATGACGGGTGTGTAGTGTGTACTGTGTACGATGTGTTGAGTTGTATATGTGTGTGCGCGCGTATACAGACTGTTTAAAATTAATCTAATGTTAATGGCATTTAATTTGTTAGGAAATATTATTTTTTTATTTTGCCTTTAATAAGAAAGTGTCTTAGCTCAAAGTACTTATATTAACGAACACTACACATGGTTTCATTTAAGTATAGGGTGTCAAAATGACACTGTATACAAGCCGGCATTGTGGTGACCACCGATAAACGCATTGTTTGTCGGTGGTCACTGGTTGTTTTGGACTCCATTGCGCTTACGATCAGGTGTAGTACAGTCTCTTTACCGTGATGGGTTAAAGAAAAATCTATCTTCACACCATATTTTATAGGAATCAGTTTAATCGAGCAACCGTTTCAGACAGACTTCATATAGCATTTTATAATATTAGTATGTATAAACAAGATGTATTCTAATGATAAGGAATGTAGGTATGTATTATTAAATTGTAATAACTATAATAAATGATAATAAAATAAGAGGATGGATATACACGCTTTAATTTTATTTACCTACAGAGGAAAAATATCCATCAAGCAGGCAGGGAATATAGACAAAATAAATGATTATGAAAAATTATATAACTAAACTAGCTTTTCCTCGCGGCTCCGCCCGCGTGATCTGCTTTATCCGGGATAAAAAGTATGTTCATCAGGGAGACTATAGGATTCTAATGGTGAAAGAATTTTTCAAATCGGTCCAGTAGTTTTTAACGTATAATGGTTACATACAAATCTTTATAATATTAGTGTAGATAAAATGTGTATTTATAAACGTTATTAAATAACCGAGATAAAATCACTCAAGACTTATAAGTAAAATGGTAAACAGCTCTGATATCTCATCCTCAAACAACCAAAGCGTCGTATGATAAGTTCGGTGTGCCTCACGCGAATGAACATGGCGATTTGCGTCATACAAACATTTACAGGGGCAGAGATTTCGCACAATCTAGATGCAGCGCGGTGGCAGCGTTTTTAAAGATTTATATTATTATTTTTGAAGTGATAACTTCTTATGGGAGGGTGAACCGATGCGTTCCGTAACGCGAGCGGATTCGAGAACCTTCCGTGAGACGTCACGCGGGCCAGTTGACCAGCCAGCGTTAGCCGACCTCCCTGGAACTTAGAGAATTTTCGAAGTCCCAGGTGGCGTCACATAGTGACCAGTCGGCTTTGACCGGACTTTAACAAGACTTTGACAGGAGTTTGACCGGAAGTTGACAAGACTGACCGGACTTTGACACGACTTTGACCGGACTGTGACCGGACTTTGACCGTACTTTGACCGGACTTTGACCGTACTTTGACCGGACTTTGACAGGACTGACCGGACTTTGACCGAACTGGAGTGCAGTACAGTGCAGTGCAGAGCAATCCAATGAAGCGATAACTTCTTATGGGAGGGTAAACCGCTTCGTAACGTAACGCGTTACGGCGCCACTCTTCCCTTTCGCTCACGCATACGGCAGCAGTAGGCAGGCTCCTCCTCTCTCACTTTAACCCACATAGCGTCCCGAGACGCACACTTTTTTTTTTTGTTAAGAATACTGGAAGAATTTCAAGTACGAATATTTTATTCGTTCACAAGGTATGTGGTATAGGTTCGCATGTTGGTGTAGGATTCATGTGAATCAGTAATGTGACTCAGTAGTAATTTTACCTTAAAGATTACGAAATTGCAGTAGTTCAAACGTTTTATACAAAAGTTGAACGCCTTTAAATTCTGCTTCGAAAGTCGCGGCTTCGAAATCAGATCCAAGAACATGCACATCTGACTTTTGTAAGTTATGAAAGAAATATCGTGAGAGCATATTTAGCGATTAATGAGTTTAATCTATCTCTTAGTGACCATCGTTTGTGTCCATCAGAACTGAGGTCTGAGTTTTTTCTATCTAAGACTATGCTTGTCAAGCCTAGTCGCCGAGTACTTCCATAACACACTAGTAGATGAAGACATTTAGGCATTCCAAGAAACTCTTCGAGCTTCACTGCTCGTGTCAGCAAGAAGGCAGGCCACTGTTAAACCTGGTGCACAGGAGTTACAGTATGTGTGGGCGGGATAGGCTCTCTGGTAGATGAAGACGACCAGCACTTAGAGCATGGGGCCAATAATATTGACCAACGTTCGACGTTCTTAAGCCACCATTTCCACATGTTATATCTGAAGTTGAATGTGGTGAAGTCATAGTATAAAATGACCTGAATGAAGTCTATTAAACCCAACAATACGAAACCATTTCAGATACAACGTGTGGCGGATAGGGTATTTGACTCAATTAAGTTTATTATTTCAATCAATAAATTACGTTCCCCAAAATCTAGTCTCGAAGGAATTAAATAGATTAAGTCAAAAATAAATATGTTAGAAGCCATTTAAATCTGCTGGAAGGGGTAGTTGTCAATTGACGGACAAAGGACGCACGACATGTCATATTACGTCACAAAACAGGTCACGCAAATACGGCGCACGCGTGCGAAGGAGATAGTGATATTACCCCGCCACGTGTTCACCTTTGCTCATACCAATATTTAAAAGAGGAACTACTGATTTTTTACCCAATTTTAATTCTATTTTCGCAAAATAATTTCTTTTTCGAATTATTGTCGGTGGCACATAAAAATCTATATATATATATTACTAATAATAAAGCTGTAGAGTTTGATTGTTTGTTTGTTTGTTTGTTTGTTTGTTTGAACGCGCTAATCTCAGGAACTACTGGTTCGAATTGAAAAATTCTTTTTGTGTTGGATAGTCCATTTATCGAGGAAGGCTTTAGGCTATATAACATTACGCACCGACCATTAGGAGCGAAGCATCAGTGAAAAATGTTGCAAAAACGGGGATAATTATTCATATTTGAAGGCTTCCGTTGCTAAGCTACCCAAATAATATTATTTGAAGGCTTCCGTTGCTAAGCTACCCAAATCTATACTAATATTATAAAGCTGTAGAGTTTGATTGTTTGTTTGTTTGTTTGATCACGTGGGCGGAGCCGCGAGCAAAAGCTAGTAAAGTATAAAATTAGACATAGTCATATAAAATTACACATAGTTAGTTATTGGAATTGGAGTGGAAATTGCCCTCCCCCGGATCAGATCGTGAAACACAATTAGCTAAGATTTGCCACGGTCAGGTTCGCCGAGCTTATCGTGTTTGATCAAACATCGAGCAATTAAGTTGGCATTACGCATTGCAATATATAATGTTACGTTTGCTTCGTTAATGGTTGGTTACACGATGAACAGAATATCTAAAGTTACCTTTTCGTTGATTGCCTTTTCATATTGTAAGTAGTTTTTACGTCGTATTACTTATTAAGTAGGTACCTACTTTTTTCATGTCGTATATCTAAGTGTTATGATTATTAAACGTGAAGTTAAATGCTTAATTTTTGAAGTGCTCTGCGTGTCTACAAAATGGAAAGATATTGGCTAAGCTACAGCAGTAAAGCAGTCCCCCTCGACCTTTATCTTAGATCGCCAGAAATATGTCGACCTACATAATTAAGTACTTAATACTCTGAAGCTTTGTACCTCAGAAGTATTACAACATTCCTAGTTCGATCTGTGATGGAGGTACTAGAAGTTGTGGTTACGCAAGCCAGCACGTGTGGTTCTCATTTATCTCTTCAACTAACTAATGGTTTCCAAAATAGCAGATAACATATATTTGTTTCGGGTCTGGGTGTTATGGGAGCGCAAGTCCCTCGTAGTTCCTGATACCCTCGATATAGGTTGCACCTAGTATACTACTACTATGTGTGTGACTGTTGGATGTATTATTATTAAATGAATGACACCCAACAGTCACACACATAGCCCTTACCCCACAGTTAGATACGAGTCTTGTGTCGTGGGTATCAGGAATTACGAGAGACTTTCGGTCTCAAACGCAATCCGAACAAATTTGTGTGGATCAGACAAATATTTGTGTCGGTGCGAGGATCGAACCCGCGGGCTCACGTTTCACAGTCAGCTACTCGCCCACTGCACCACGGAGGCTTTCTTTTTGACGTGATAACGTCTTATAATTCGATAGAGCCGGCTGCACGCACGAAAAAACATGACTCATGCGTCGTTACCTCGCTCTGTCACGTTCCATTTAAGGCTTGAAGTGCAAGCGAGAGCGCGGAACGAGCGACAAAGAAGCACAATCGGCCTTTGCGTTCGGCAGCGTTCGAGATTTAAAAAAAATTAAACATAAATATTAAATCTTCCACATATCACAACAACGTGTCTGAAATGACAGGTTAGACCAGCCATCCGTCAAAGGGAACATTTTCTCCTATATCAAACACATTGAGGCGGGCTTTTTAAAAACTAGATTTACGAAAAGGACATTGTTCGTCGTCCATACATAGTTGGCCTAAGAACCAAAAGGTAGGTGAATTTACTTTTTGGGTTTTAGATAATGTATATATTTGATTGAAACTATATTAAAACTACGGACACTTGAGAATTCCGAAAAATAAATAAAATACTTTCGGATTTTGAGGTTATAATTAGGCCAATAAATACTATCAATTATAAAACAAATGAAATTAAAATTTTCTTTTGAAAAATGCTACCATTCCATCAGTATTTTCTTAAGACGTTATCACGTTCAACTATCGTCAGTAAACCGACTTTACAGACAACCGATTTTTTATTTGATTGAATGACACCACGCCTGCCCATAAACAAAAGCAATACCACACAGAACTTTGAATTACATAGCCCTGCATGGCACTGAACTGCGCTCGTCAACCCGAGACATAAGATGTTAAGTCCCATAATGCCCAGTAATGTCTGCTGTCGTATTAGTTATTGAATGTTTGTTTTAAAGTGCTAGCTGCTTCAGTGTACGTGGCTGCGTCGCCTACATGCGTGCTGGGCGGGTTCGAGAGTCAAGCGCGCGTGGTGCTGCGACACGTGCAACTGTCGCCGGCACATCTGAGGGACATGACGCGCGTCGTCGACCACTTGCAACGCATCCTGCAGCCGTTATGGCCTGGTCTGACTCCTTGACACTTATTCTAACCGACTTCAAATATGAGACAAATGTTAATCATTGTTCAAAAATATTGAATCTATCTATTGAAATTATCTTGATATTTGTAAGTGTATGTGTAAGTTGTAAGTCCGGAATCCGACCAAATGCAGGGTTGTAGATGGGGAAGTAAGAACGTCATCTTTCCTTTTCGGCGCTATACTAAGAGATCAAAATGCCCAGAATTCCTTAAAGCATCAGCATTTGGTTAAGTGGAATGTCACCTTCTGCCGGATCTTAACGAGGAGCTATTAAAGCCTTTAGCTGTCTCCGTTCCCTAGCCAAAAGTTCAACTAAAAGTAGTATAATTAAAAATGTCTCAATATAGTTTCAATTTAGACTACGAGAATAGAATTAACAGTTAACTTGTTTGCAGGCAGTAAAGTCTTACAATTCGGCGCCACCGCAAGCGGCCTCGCGCTCAAACGGAGCGACGTCGATTGCTTCCTGTTCATCCCTCACAGAAACAAGATTAATGCAGACGATAGGACAATCATCTCCGGATTGAAATCAGTGATAATGCAACATCCAGACTTGTTCACAAGCATACACCTAAAACCAAATGCTGACGAACCTGTTCTAACCTTTGTATACGCCCCGAATAAAATAGAAGTAGATCTGGCAGTGACCAGACCACTTTCAATACGAGATGCTGTTATACTCTCCCATATCCTGAACTTAGATGAAAGGATCATGAGGATGGCAATCATAGTCAAATACTGGAGTTATGTCCACGGTATATCGGGCAGTGAGTATGTATTACCGAATTACACCATGACTTTGTTAGTAATATTTTATTTACAACAAAAGAATATTTTGCCACCCATCGCTGCACTGCAGAAGAAAGCAAAGCCGGTAATGGTAGGTCATTGGAATGCTGGTTTCGATCTCTCAGATCATCAGGCGGTCGTTAACGAATCCCTTTACGAACTGCTTGGAGGGTTCTTTAAGTATTACAGCGATTTTAACTTCGACGACGTAATATCGCCTTACTGCGGATGCGTTCTAAAACGTGAACAAATTGTAAACTTGGACTTACCGAAAATATTTTCTTCTTACGAAAATAACCTAAAGTTAGGCTTTGTTGAGCCGTTTGTGTTTGGTCCGGTGAATGTTCAAGATATTTTTGAGCAAGACGTAAACATCGGCAGACCTTGGAACAACAGGTCCATGGTGGATAATTTATTGTTTCACACAAAATACGCGGCTAAAGTGTACGACAGCGTGAATAGCGATAGATTCCTACTTACAATACTAAAAACTGAGGATACAGAAAGAGATCTTCTGTTCAAACTGTGGACACAAGGGGACGGCATATCTGAGAGTTGTCTAGGGTAGTGATTAATGGTATTCATTAATGTAGACTGTAATACACATTCTAGTTTATATGCCTCCTTATTTGTTCTGTAGTTAGTTATTATGTCTTGTTCAGAAAATGTAAAATGCGAACCAAAAATGTCAGTAGGTACGTAGCAGGATTGTGCTACAAACTAGCATATCGTCGATGAAGTACCAATACCTCCTAACTGACAATTTAGTCCAAATTTACTTTTTTATTACAATAGACGTAAACATAAACCACATCCCTTAGTAACTAATAAAAAGGTAATGTATTGGAAACTTTAGTATAATAGTTGATCAAAATAAATAAAACTTTATTTTTAACAGTTTTTGTAAAATAAAACCTTATTTTAAACAGTCTGGTGTAAAATTAGATTCTCAACACTTAGGAGGTATTGGTACTTCATCGATGATATGTATTCTGGGTATTATTTCGTTTACTATTTAAAGTGCAAGGCATACATAAGTCGCAAGATATAAAAGGAGAATGTTTGGCGTAACGAAAGAAAAACTAACAAATGTGTATTATCATGTTTATAATTAAACGAATTTTTAACATAAATCAATAAATTCTGCGATTCTTTATAATCTCGTGAATGTGATATTTTTGTTTTTAACTAACCAAAACGAGTCGATGACTTTGCCATCCAGATCAACTGACACCTGTAAAATGAACAATAAATAATTACAATAAATCCCTTACTTTTTATTTCTTGACCCGGGATTTTGCAAAGAAATGGGGTGGGTAATTTTTAAAGCGCAAGGTGAGAGAGCTGAGTTTCAATTGTATGTATTAAAAACCGGCCAAGTGCATATCTGACCACGCACCGTGAAAGGTCCCGTAGTCAGGAGGAATGAATATTTTCTTATAGACTGGCAAACAGACGAGCAAGTGGGTCACCTGATAGTTAGGAAATAAATCCGGCAGAACGTAAGTTCAGCGCTAGTTGCACTTCTGATATGCCTTCAAGGATACAGGCGTGAATGATATACCCGCTACTGTGCTTCGTTCAGGCGAGTCGCGTGCCTGGGTCATCCAGTGTATATCCAGTAAGTTCAGGACGGCATAATGCTGCCGACCGTCGAGGGACGCAATATTGCCGGGCGGTTGACATGATATGTTCCTCATTGGCATAAATTGAGCTGCTCTAACTCAAATAAATAATACTTCAATATATGTAGTGCTAATATGTATTGTAATAAGTTTAGAAAAGAGCAACGTTAGAGTTTCTTGCCCGTTCTTCTTTAACGAATCAGCATTCCGAACTGGCGGTAGAGTTAAAATTTGACTGAATCTAAATGATGTTTGACATTTTATTGATACAATAAATGATTTGATTTGATTTGCCATGTGGACTGCACTGTACTAAACATTAAGTCTAGTGTAGTGATTATGACAGGATAAAAAAAACATAATTATAAATAGATACCTGTTCAATATTGATGTGAGTTTTGTTGTACGCCTTGAATTTAGTGTAGCCGAAATCCTGTGACCGGAATGCGGACCATTTGAATGGGTTATCTGGAAATTAGCACAATCATTATCTATAGTCAACTTCTCCTATATATTGGTAGCAGCGATAGCTCAGCAAGATATGGTTCGGACTGCAGAGTCAGAACACAGGTTCGAAACTAGCCCTAAGAGCATGAACCTCTAACTTTTCCAAGTTGCGTATATATTCATTGGTAATGGGGATGGTGTATGAACTTAAATTAGAACATAATGTTCTAATGTTGTTCCGCCTTAATGTACATGCGTTAGAAAATAACACAAAAAAGAAACTATTATCAAAATAGAATCAAAATGGGTTGAAAAATGAGACTACAATTAATTATTCAAATATTGTTTAAAACGTGTATGAAATAAAATAAAGAGAGTTCCTCCACCAGATCAACTAGCTCATAACTTAAATATTTTGGAGGCGACTAATATTTTTTTTATTATGCATTTTATTATGAGTATGAGCAATCTAAGGTATTGATTAAAATCATAAAAAACACATGCCAGGGTGGTGGACTGAGGCCTAACCCCTCTCATTCATATTGGAGGCTTGTGCCTAGCAGTGCGACATGTTTATTACACGGCTGATAGTAATACTCACGTCTAAAGTGGTCCCTTCCTTCTTTGCACCCAGCCGACCCAGTGACTATGTGTACTGGAGCTCTAAAACAGAAAATATTATCTAGAATAATTTCGGAGTTCGACGCATAAACTACATACGTATATTTTTAAGTGGTAGAAGCACGCTGTAGACCAGTGTTCCCCAACGTGGGGTCCACAGGGGGCAATTTAAAAATGGACTCGACACTACTTTAACCCTTTCGCTTTGGGTTATTAAGGTTGGTAACGCGCCTATGATTCTTCTAGTATTGTAGGCGTATATGGGCGGTGGAGATCACTTACCATCAGATGACCCACTTCTTTTTTTTTTTGATTGAATGACGAGACGAGCACGGCGCTCGCCTGATGTTAAGCGCCCCGCCTGCCCATAAATAGAGGCAACACCACACAGAACTTCGAATTACAAAGCATTGCATGGCACTGAACTGCGCTGGTCACCCCGAGACATAAGATGTAAAATCTCATAATGCCCAGTAATTTCACTGGCCTCAATGTCCTTCAAACCGACATACAACAATGCTTACACACTGCTGCTTGGCGGCCAACCAACCCAGACGGCCTCACGCATACGAAGTACCTACCACCTTGTTATTATTTTTAATACTTTTTTTTACTAGCCCTGTATTATACATGTGCCACTGCTGGGCACGAGCCTCCTGTACTGAATGACTTTAAGTACTTACTTACTTACCACCTTGTTCATTATTACTGTTATGCATATTCTATATTACATTATGGACAGGGAGCCCTCGGGTAGCTGATCCACTTGACTACTATCAAGCTCATTTTCCGTGAGTAGCTTCGTTTCGATGAGACGACCAACTATTCCCTATGCGAAAATTCTCTATTGTGGTAGCTAACAGAGATATCAAGGATAGAATATTTCGATTTGATGATACTCAAAAATTTATTATTTTATTTGTAGGACAATATGACTGTTAAATTATATGGATATTAACTAAGTAAAAACAAAAAAATCAGCTGAGTATCATCAAATCGAAATATTCTATCCTTGATATCTCTGTTAGCTACCACAATAGAGAATTTTCGCATAGGGAATAGTTGGTCGTCTCATCGAAACGAAGCTACTCACGGAAAATGAGCTTGATAGTAGTCAAGTGGATCAGCTACCCGAGGGCTCCCTGTCTATTAGGTCTACGTTTTCGAATTTCTTCGCTTCGTATCATTTTATAGCATAAGGGCCCAGACACGGAACGGTACCGGCTGGCAATTCTGGAATTGATAATTTTGTGCCGGCGCGTCATACGTATCTGTACTTATGGTCTAAGATCCCGCGGAACATTGACCTTCACCCATCTGTTAACCGGATGAAAATAATATTTTAGGGTATAAAAGGTGTTGCTGAACACATACAAATAGGGTTGCCTAAAAAAATATGGTCAAGGATAGGTTTTGCGAATTAAAAAAAAAAAGAAGATATTATTTCACTGACTTGCTCACCAAATAAATGAACCTTCAATGAAAACCTACAATGTATACTACCTGCAAAAGCTAGGAGCTAGATGAGCGCAATTACCACTTTTTAGTTACCTGTTTGCACACGGCAACCAGCTAGTAGTGGCCAGAAAAAGGTAGGCAACCTATTTTTTGCAGATAGTATACATTGTACACTTTTCATTGAAGGTAAAAAATGTTTGGTAAGCAAGTCAGGGAAATTATAAAAAAAAAATATTTTTTTAAAATGTTAATCATATCCTTGACCATATTTTTTAGGCGACCCTATTGGTATGTGTTCAGCAACACATTTTATACACTAAAATATTATTTTGATCCGGTAAACAGATGGGTGAAGGTCAATGTTCCCCGGGATCTTGTACTATTATGAATTATATACGGTCAGATCGCCGGAGGCCCAACCCATTGCCCTGCCTCCCATTCCGTCACTGTAAGCTTGGCACCACGCCGACAATTCCCCTGGTATTCATGGGCCGCGATCTCTTAACAGGTGTCTTACTTATTCGTTTGCCGCATATACAATAAAAAGGTAGGTATGGAAGCATCACAAAAAATAAAACACAATTTATTTATGCATCTATATTTATAATCAAAATTATTTAGTAAGATATGTAAATATACTTTTATTGTTTGCATTTAATTAACTAATACAATCTTTTTATTACAACAAAAATCATTTATAGCAAACATAATTTATAATATCACATTATCTTTTTTAAGTTATTATTTGCATAGATTTTATCACATTTTTAACCAACGACAAGAAAGAGTGTTGTTATAAGTGACAGTGGTATTGTTGCATCTAAACAAATGAACATATTTGAATGAGTGTTTTTTGTTTGAAAGCTGGTTGGTTTTTAGTGAACCTGATCAGCTATAAGATATTTTCTAATTGATTTCGGAGGTTTTAAACGGTTAAACCGTTTATTTTTCTACACACATACACATAATACAATGTTACTGTTACACGATATAGTGTATTTAGCTAAGCATATAAAAATATATAATTATAACATATAAAATTATATTTAGTATACCCCTCGCGTCTGCAATGGCTGAGTCGGCTCAGATCACAGTATTTCGAAATAAGCATCTTTCCATTCCTTTTGGAGAAATTATTTTGATTAATCTTCTAGACAAATTCTGCATATTTTCAAAATAAGTGATCGATAAAAATTATTAAAGTAATTATAAAACTAAATTAAGTAGTATAATTAATACAAAAATATAAGAGATTCTACAATAAGTATGGCGATATTTAATAAATATCATAAATTTCCAATTTAGTGTGGTAGAGGGCGCTGGCTACCTCCATCCCTATTGGTCAATATTGCTCAGTACCAAATGTCGCCATTATTATTTAATTAAGTGGTGAAGTGGTGGGGTTCCTCCTCACAGGAACTGTTTACAGATCGTATGCGGCGTGTTTCTCCTTCACGATCCAGAATGAATCGATGACTTTCCCTTTTAAATCCACACTGACCTGCAATACAAACAATTTAGATAGATAAATACACCCAACAAGCACACACATAGTCCTGACCCCACAGTAAGATACGAGTCTTGTGTCGTGGGTATCAAGAACTACGTGAGAATCTCACAACACCCAGACCCCGAAACAAATATTTGTTGATCACACAAACATTTGTCTCGGTGGGGGAATCGAACCCGCGGCCTCTCGCTTCACAGCCGGCTACTGTGCATCAATGTATACATTAATTCGATCGAAAGTCTATCCAGATTGTTCAAGTTCATATCACATGCCATTTAGCAATTGATCAATGACAATGGAATCGTGTGAACTCGCCATATAATACACGTAGTGCAGTAATTTATTTTATTACCTGTTCAAGATGTAAATGTGTATTGTTGTAAGCGTGGAATCTCGTGTACCCGTAATCACTTGATCTGAACGCAGACCATGCGGGATGAGACCCTACAAATTGTAAAACAAACACCATAAAAACGTCTTGAAAACACCATTTCATGAAAACTATAAAAAAAAAGTTTCTTCAAACTAAACAATTTTGATTTAATGTTACTGCACCTTAATGGTCGATGATGGATACCCATCGGCTCATTAAGTATTTAATTTTATATTAAGTTTTTTTTGTAGGATTTAATTTTTCTCATATAACATAAGATTGGGAAACGCCATACTTATTCAAAATATATTTTGACAGCTTTTGTAAATAGGATATTAATTGTTGCTGTCTGAATTTCTACCCAATTTTATACGCAATCGATATTGATACAATAAATAAATTGATGTCGCCAAGCAGCAGTGTGTAGGTACAGTTGTTTCAGTTTGAAAGACACTGAAGCCAATTTTTTTTTAATTGCCTTTATTACCGTGCATTGTGAGACTTAACATGTTACGTCTCAGGATGACGAGCGCAATCCAATGTTATGCAGTGCTTTGGGCCTCCTTTATTTATAAGAGAGGTTAGGCCTTAGACCACCACGCTAGTATAATGCAGGTTGACAGACCTTCGAAATTCTTATAGCTAATTTTCAGGTGTGCAAATTTCCTCACAATGTTTCCCTTCATCGTTGAAGCAAGCGATAATTAACATTACTATTGTCCATCAATAATTTTATATAATATAATTGAGATATTTTCGATTCGACAACATTCTACCCGACACAGATGTATACATCTGTGTTGATCACATAAAACTCCGTTTCGGAATCGAACCCGCAACTAGCATATAATATACTTACTCTCAAATGGATCGACACCTTCCTTACAACCCGCCGAGCCGGTTACCAAATGTACTGGAGCCCTAAAATAAAACATAAATGATAACATAGGGTACTATTTTAGTTATGCGATTCGATAATCTGCGACAATGTATTAAAAAAAAACACTAAGATATTATAAGACAAAATTCCATGATGCTGTGCTTTATATTTCAAGGTTCTATGTGGGTTATCTGTTTATGGGAAGGCGTGTCGCTTACCATCGACCGGGTTACCACTGTTTCACAGATTACCAATGTAAAGTAGCGGCTTAGTGCTGCGTTTCGTACGGTGAGTGAGATATCCAGAACCAAATCCCCCCCTCCCCTTCCCAATCCCTCAATTATACCTTTCCTTTAAGGTCGGCAACGCGCCTATCATTCTCCTGGTATTGTGGGTGTCCATAGGCGGTGGAGATCACTTACCATCAGGTGACGCACTTGCTCGTTTGCCGGCGTAGGCCATATAAAAAAAATCCGGTACGTTTGCTGCTTTATAGTAGTCAGTCATCGGATCTTATGAAAGAATTTGATGAAGAAATTTATGAGATCACTCTCGGAGTCAACCCTATCGAATACAACAAGAATTATGAAAATCCACATTTGCGCACCTAATAGCGGGTTCTAACGTTTTAATGTGAGTTTATCGACTGCTAAATCACTTGTGAACGGTTTGAAAGGACTTTCAATCGACTTGCTCAACAAAACCCATATAGTTTTGTTGATTCAAGTCAGTCAATCGACTCAAATTGAATCATGTGAATCCTCTAAGTATATATAATAGATTCAACCGAGATGAATCGCAAGACATTGGAATAAAAAAACACTATGTATAGGGTTTTATTTTTTATTGGCTAATTTCAAACTCTCTTCAGACAGTTCAAATCGCATGCGATTTAATAGTCGATCAACTAAAATCGAACCGTGTGAACACGCTAGTGCTTGCAAAATTAGATTATCGAAGTAGCATAGTAATATAGATTTTCAAGGTCGGTTGAAAATTAATGTTAGGAAAAGCGGTTTTGTTAATAAAGCATAAAGCAAGGATGAATGTATTAATAAGTTAATATATGATATTTGTTTACCTTTGCAATGTTGACAGATATTTGCACACAGAAAGCACACACGTCAAAATGGTAATAATAAACAAGTATCGATGGAGTTTTTTTTTCATAAATACAATTATATATGAGTTTTTTTATAAATATACTCTATGATAACTTTATAATAAGCGTAACTATAAAGCATATAATGACGTTTAAGGCCCACTAACATTATTCCATAAGCATATATAGGAACATAAAAAAGAAGAATACGGGCAAAATAACCTAAAATAAATTGTCCGTCGCGAAGTTAGTCACTTCCCCCCTCCACTCCGCCCTCCTCCTCTTCCCATATGTGTTATTAAAAAACGTTGTCTAACTTTAAACTAGGTTTATACGTACCTGTTACTATGGTAACCTATATTATTAATTCATTTAAAAAAAAAAAACATTTAAACCATTTATTTGCCACAATACATAAAATACAATATTACATTATAAGATAATTTAACTTCACATATTTTATTATGTATGTGGCGAAGAGCCAGCTCAGTGTATACACTGATTTTCAGCTGGTTCTTCCCAATATAGTACAAAAAAAAACATGATTAAATATAAACATATATTTATCGGAGACATCATTAGTACGGGACGTCAATTGACTACGAAACGCAAGCGTGAAGTTGGCGCGCTTCGACAGAGTCTGGCATGACGTTCGTCCGGGTCGCGAGAGCAGGGATAGCTGCGTGTTCGTCGAGCTACTCACTTCTCATCGGGACTCCGAGCGATCAACAAGTGTCTAGAAACTGTCTCACGTTTCGTATAAAATAGTAATTGTAATAAAATAGTAATTTTAATTATCAAGTAAATCGGATGATCGTCACTACGAGTTTTCCTTCTACAAAAATCCATATCTACGCCCTACAAGATATGCGGTGGTGAAGCTAGCTGCAAATCGGCCGCCGCATCTGACATATTAATATACACTCCTTTGCAAAAAAAACGGGCGGGTTTGATTTTTTAACATTATTGGTAATAATTTAGTTCTTCAGAGGTTTTAATAGCCAAACTATGTTACTGGCACTTAATAAAGAGTCTGGGTATGAAAAAAAGTTCATTCCAAATTCAAAACTTTTGTTTTTTAAATTATTAATCCCTTTTTCATTTTGTGACACTTTTCGCGGGTTTGCGGTTAAAAGGTTATCAAGCAACTAAAAGTAACTTTTCGTTATTTTTAGTACAACAATTTATGTTTATCGCATAATTCTGCCTTATTGTGACTTAAAACAGATATCTTTGTGTCTATCGTAATGGCAGAAAAAGCAATGAGAGCTAGTAAAATTATAGCGCTGCTGGAAGAGGGGTGTAGCCAATGTTACGTCTCACAGCGGTTAAACGTGAGTCGTTCAACCGTACAAAGAACCTGGACTCGATACCAAGAGACAGGTTCCGTTCAGAGAAGGCAAGGTTCTGGGAGAAAACGTTGCACACAGCCGCGAGACGATCGCTTTTTAGTGACTCAGGCGCTGAGGAACCGCAAATGCAGTTACATAGACCTCAAAAGAAACCTTGAAGAGGTACGAGGAGCACAAGTTAGCCTATGGACTGTGAGGAGAAGACTTTTAGCTGCTGATATACGTAGTCGACGACCAGCGCGGGCCCCCAAGTTACTCCGTGAGCACCGGATTGCGCGGTTGAGGTTCGCTAGAAATTGCCTATCTTGGACACCAGGTAACTGGAGTAGCGTACTCTTCTCCGATGAGGCTCGAATTTGTCTGCATGGTGAGGACCGACGTCGGCGAGTGTTACGAAGACCAGGGGAACGCTATGCCGATGTGTGTTTTGAAGAAATCACCCCTTATGGTGGAGGGTCCGTTATGTTTTGGGCGGGCGTAACTTCCAACTATCGTACCGAGATAGTATTCATAGAAAATGGCTCACTAAATGCGCATAGGTACATAACAGAAATCCTTTCTCAAAATGCACAACCCGC
Organism: Amorpha juglandis; assembly: GCA_949126905.1. Classification (NCBI taxonomy): domain Eukaryota; kingdom Metazoa; phylum Arthropoda; class Insecta; order Lepidoptera; family Sphingidae; genus Amorpha; species Amorpha juglandis. The sequence continues at coordinate 593,483 of OX421380.1, forward strand.
ACTGACTGTAATTGGTGAAGATGCCATTTACATGGACGATAATGCTCGGGCCCACCGTTCTGGCGACGTAGATGCTTATATGCAAGAGGTCGGTATTCGTCGTTTGGATTGGCCAGCGCGGAGCCCCGACCTTAACCCCATTGAGCACGTTTGGGACCTCCTAAAAAGGCGAGTACGATCTGTCCAACCACCTCCACAAAACATCAGAGAGCTTAAACGTGTAATCTCGACTGAGTGGGAACACATTCCACAGGACACCATCAAAAGCCTGGTGGGAAGCATGCCAAGACGATTACATGCCGTAATCGCTGCAAGAGGAGGTCATACTCGTTATTAATTTTTATTTTTTAATGTCTCTTTTATTAAAATACCATAAAAATACTCGTAGTCTTAATTTCATTATACCCATAAAAATGTCCATTTTAACACGGCTCTCTGTTTACATTGACTAAAACACCGATACCAGGATAAAAGTGTTAAAAAACTAGATTCTCATTGATAATAAGAAATTTCTAGTCATCCAAGCTAATGACATACTAAAAATATAATAATATTTACCCATAGAAAAGCTAAGGTAAAGTGTGTGTGTAAGGTGCCCGTTTTTTTTGCAAAGGAGTTTATATAATATATATTAATTATTCGATATAAACCTTGTTTAAAGTTAGACAACATTTTATAATGAGACCGTAACGATTTATTAAACAATAACTACGGCGCCGCTTGTCACTAACTGCCACCGTCAGACATTAATTAATTTTAATTGTCTTCTATCTTCTTGGAGTACGTCGGTCGCAGATGCCTGAGCCAGATCGTACCAGGGGTACGATCCCGTGGACGGCCCAAAAGGCGTTGACTTGACGTATTATAGGGAGACATGAGAGCCAATGGTCTCACTATAGAGGATGCTCAAGATCGGGCGAAGTGGAGGCGTTTGAGTAGGAAGGCGGACCCTGGCACTAAGCCGGGATAACGCAAGGCAGAAAAAAAGTCTCCTATGGTGAATATTATACATTGTTTTATACGCAACAGAAAATAGAACGAAAAAGAAACCCTTTGGGCGCGTTTATATGACAAGGAATCCCACCGCGTTGCGGCCGCGCGGCGGCCGCGCGATCGCCTCGCTCGAATCACTCGAAAAACGAATGTAAACTCTATTGACTAAGCCATAATGTTTAATTCTTCGCAACGCTCAACAAAGAATTTCAACGTTAAGTCCTAGTTAATAAGACATACATTTGCTATGACTGAAAAATTTCGTGCAGCCGCCGCGCGGCCGCACGAAATTTTTCGCGTCGTCTAAACGCAGCCTTTTACTGAAACACAGTCAAAATCGGTTCAAAAATGAGTCTGCAATTGACAACATTTCAAAAACGAAACGTGCCTAAAACAAAAATACCGTTTCTTTATTTTGCTATCCTAAGTTCGATTATATTTTATAATTTTTTTATTACTACTTAATTTCGGAGAAAAAAAAATAAAAACCAAAAAACGTGTGATGACGTCACATATACGGTTGAATGATATTAATTGTCCTTTGGCCATAAGTTAAAAATAAAACTATATTGACAATATGTACTGAACCTTTAATTTGTTTTAAATTATGTTTAAGAAAATATTTAACATAATCATAGGAATACATATAACCAATACCACTACTACCAATACTGGTGGCTTGGGGAGGATGATATTTTTAATAGATTTTAAGCGTTATGTAACGATTAAAAATATAAACATCCCTTTAAAACAAAGAGTACTGAATACATTAATAAGGAGTAAGATAGAAGAATTTTTGATTGCAGAAAACAGTCAATTTAGAGAAGCCAATAAACCTCTGATGAATAAAGATGATATGCAAGTAAATTAGGTACTCACCCGGGATTAACATAGGGATGTTCTAGGGATCCGTTATACACCTTATTGTCGTAGAGAGGCCAGGTGCGCTCGTACGAGTGCTCGTGCGCCCAGATCACGAGGTCCACGCCGAACTCGCCCAGGAGTGGCTCCAGACCTCCTAGGAGATACTATCACTAACATACATGCCGACATATATTTATGACCCGTTTCAATAAACGATCTTAGATTGATTATCCAGATAGATCAAGGAATACAACCAATTAAACAAGTAATGACGTCGATAACAGCGATAGCTCACCGGGGATGGCTACGGACTGTCGAGACGAAAGTCGCAGGTTCGAAACCAGCCCCAAGAGCATACACCTCTGACTTTTCTAAGTCACGTGTATATTAATTGTTAATTATCGCTTGCTTTAACGGCGATGGAAACATCGTGAGGAAACCTGCATACCAGAGAACTCGATAAGATTTTACGAAGGTACGTGAAGTCTACCAACCCGCATTAGGCCAGCGTGATGGACTAAAGCTTAACCCCTCTCATTCAGTAGAGGAGGCCCGTGCCCAGCAGTGGGACATGTATAATATAGAGCCAGTAAAAAAAAATGACGTCACCATCAAACTGTATTCTGATTGGCTCATCTGTGCGATCCATCTGGAAAAGACTACTAAGATAGTTTATTATAACCGGCATTATAAAGGTTGCCTGGAAAAAATATTGCCGTTAGCAATAAGGCCGCCTATCATACTTCTTTTTATTATTTTTAGATGTCTTTTGTGTATTTTCAATACTTTTTGTTGTGATGTACAATAAAGTTGTAAATAAATAAATAACCGGCCGTTAAATATATTTTATATTTATATGTAATATTAATAAAATATTATTTAAGTCATTATAGATATACGCTGATAAAATTTCAGATTTTCAGAACCAGCGTTTTAGTCGATCGAGGCGATCAATCTGCAAGGATAGGTTTTTTTTTTATAAGAAGCGGTGTGTTTTCTCACCGAAGAGTCCGAAAAGTCCGACCCTTGTGTACTCGAGGCTGCAGTCGATATCGTTGGAGTTGCTGCAGTACATGGGCCGGTGGCCGTACAGGACTATCCAGGGACGTTTCGATCTGGGAACACGTTTCATATCAGCCACCTTGTTGGGAAATGCTCCGGTAAGTAAGGTGGTAGCACAAATATTGCTGACGTGTTACAGAAATTAAGGTTATTATGCCAGAAAAGGTAGGCATTTGCAATCGAGAATATGAGACACTTATATAAAATAAGTTACAAATACTTAATAAACAGACTTTAAAAAAATATCTTCAGATATAACAATTTCTATAGGTATCTTTGGAATCGGTGACTGTGTCGCTATCGGTCAACTGAAACTACTCCATGATCTTAACCAAATTTATATGAGACGCTTTTTTTGGGATTTGAGCCTCCTAATAGGGATATTTCGTATTGTGAGTGTGAATTCACGAAACGTAATAACAAACTGCTATTTATTGAAATAAAACTAATTTAAACGTATTTTATCGCGGTTTTTTATTTATTTTAATCCAGACTGGTGGACTGACAGTCCACCCGTGATGACGAAGGCTAAAAAGTCTTCGAAACGTCGGGATCAAAGTTAATAAAAAGCTGCGATAAAATCCGTTTAAATTAGTTTTATTTCAATGAGTAATATTGGCGTAAACATAAGAAACCATTAAGCTGATTTATTTGACACTGATTTTCTGTGAAACAGTGGTAACAACCCAGTCGAGCCGGCACATCCAGATTGTAGACAACACCGTTTTTTCTAAATCGACATAAATAAATTTGTGTGCATCGGTCTGACTCTTCGAGTCTGAAATCGATCCACTAAAACTTTAATCGATTCAACAATCGATTATTTTACTATAAAAATCGAATGATTTATTTGAAATCGATAACGCCTAGTCATCTGCTTGCTAGCCAAACGGCCATTACACCTCTCTTTTTCTATGAGGTTAAAAGAAAGAAGTGAAGTCTGTATCGGTACCTGTTCTCCGGTAAGTTGGCTGTAGCGAGATCATTCTTGAGCCACTCGTACTGGTTGAATATGAGCTTGAGCCCGTAGTGGGTGAAGTAGTACACCTCGGTGGAGACGGACACGAAGTGCACGGGCCCGAGGTCGAAGCTGTAGAACAAGCTGGACTCGCCGCCCGGCATCGAGAAACGGCTCGCGTAGTTACTGAAGTTGCTGCCGAATAAACAAAATGAAAATTATTTACTATGTATATTGAATCATAAATATCACTTTGACATGTCAATATTTTTTTAAAACTGGATTATATTTACATCGGCATTTCGTGGCTAGCCATGAGAAGAAATGCCGAAGCAAACTCATGGGTTATTGCATCTTTTAATAAAAATATTTTAATAATAATATTCATTGATTAATCGTGTGCTAATTATAGCATAGCAAGACAAATCATTAATAATCTGAGTGGTAGAGTCACGCTGTAGACAGATTGGTCTACGACATGAATGGGCCGGCTCTACTGGTTCGTTACCATTGTCTTACACAAAATCGACCTAAAGCAGCTTGCTGCGATGATTGATTTTAAACGGTGCGTGAGATATCTGGATCCCAATCCCTTAATTATCTTTTTCCTTTAAGAGCATGCTGCCTAAAATATTTCGTGCGTTAGCTCCGCCCATCCACCCCGCTACCCTCTGCACTTGTACGCAACGCGTCGTTTCGCGCGTCGCTTGACGTTATAGTAGTGGGCATAAATACACGGAGACTTCTGTACATAAATATTTTTTTAATAATATATTTTGTTTTGAAAGACAAATGTTTTGTTGATATAGGTAATATAACAAAATTGTATCAGAGCTGTGTCTGTACATTTGATATGTTTAAAAAGTAATGATAAACATATTCGATTACAGAAATATATATTTTTAATTATCTTGTCTGTATGTTTGTGCGTGTATTGTACATGAAAACCCACTGAATGGAAATATGAACAGGATTATCGCAGTTTGTATGCATATTTCCAAACTTAGAATCTTTGATGCTTTTTTCACATTTTTTAACCAATGGAAAAACAGAGGAGGTATATATATATACAGACGAGTTGCGAACATACATTTACATTACATTTTGAGTGGTAGAGCCACGCTGAAGACAGTTTTGTCTACAGCATGAATGGGCTGGCTCGACCGGGTCGTTACCACTGTCTCACAGAAAACCGACGTAAAGTAGGGGCTTGCTGCTGCGTTTCGTACGGTGAGTGAGATATCCGGAAGCCCAAATCCCCTCCCCTTCCCTATCCCTAATTATCCCTTACCTTTCAGGTCGGCAACGCGCCCATGATTCATTCTTCTGGTGGTGGGCGTACTTGGGCGGTGGAGATCACTTACCATTAGGTGACACACTTGATCGTTTGCCGGCCTATGCTATAAAAAAAAAAGTACAATATATTTGTTTATTATATGTTCACGCATAATGCCGCTAAATGTAGACTGGTTACAAAAACATACTCTAGTAGTTTCATGAAAGAAATTAATGTTATTTGCGCCTTTTGAGTGTTTTTTCTTTTTTTCTTCTTCAAAATTTAAATGAAATATATTTTCGTTTGAACAAATGTGTTGGTGCTAATTTAAAGAAAATTCATTTATTTTTTGTTTTATATACACATGGTCCGGGTTCCCTGGGCCAGCTGATCCACTTGATTACTATCAAGCTAATTTTCCGTGAGTAGCTTCGTTTCGATGAGACGCCCAACAATTCCCTATGCGAAAATTCTCTATTGTGGTAGCTAACAGAGGTAGCAAGGATAGAATATTTCGATTTGATGATACTCAAATTTTTTTTATTTTATTTGTAGGACAATATGACTGTTAAATTATATAAATATGAACTAAGTAAAAACAAAAAAATCAGCTGGTTAGTAATAATTTTTTATGACCTCGTTTGCGATACCTATTGGAAGCCCCTCCTTCCAATAGGTATGATTACTAACCAGCTGATTTTTTTGTTTTTACTTAGTTAATATTTATATAATTTAACAGTCATATTGTCCTACAAATAAAATTATAAATTTTTAGGTATCATCAAATCGAAATATTCTATCCTTGCTACCTCTGTTAGCTATCACAATAGAGAATTTTCGCATAGGGAATTATTGGGCGTCTCATCGAAACGAAGCTACTCACGGAAAATTAGCTTGATAGTAATCAAGTGGAAAAATGGCCCAGGGAACCCAGACCATGTGTATATAAAACAAAAAATAAATGAATTTTCTTTAAAATAGACTATAGTTTAATTTTCTTTTGTTTTTCAAAAAATGACTGTACGTCGATGATACGTCTACCCATTAGAACGTGTATTCAAAAGGAAATAACGAAAAGTGCAAAAAAGAAGGAATAAATACTGTGTATTTATTTATTAGGATGATACTCATGTGTCTATAGAATGGTTTAAGGTCGAAATAAAACAACAAAATCTTACATCTTCACCTTATATTTTGTACCTCGTAAGGATTTTTTCATGATCAACATCAATCTGAAAGACATCATAATAATATACATTTTGTTATATAAAAAAAAAAATCGTAAATTAAACAACATAACAGTACGTTCCATACAATGTCAGTTGCATCAAGTAAGGGGTATATATTGTCATATTTGCTTTCATGGAACAAATATTATGAGAAATGTTCTCTTTGACATCGTATGGGAGGTTTGTCCCCGAGAGTTGATGGTGGCGAAATATATGCACGATGAATAGCTGTTATGTTTTCAGTGTTCTCGCTAGATTCAAGGTTTATCAAGTTTAGTCTGCAAAAACATCATCAACAATCATCATCATATAATCAAATCATATTTTTTAACATCACTAGAAGTTAGAGCTCAGGATCATCATCATTTTCATCCTTACCCATTTATGTAATCAATTGAGGAATTGGCTATTGGTAGGATATTCCTAACCGCTCGGATAGCGACAACCATACACACGGTGTAAGAACCCGTCATAATGATCCCACACACCTTGTGTGGATCGCATTCCAGGATCAGCCAGTGTATAATTGGTTCTCCCGAGGAGTTTGTGACATGACTCGATGGTTGGTTGAGACGGGTATAGGGATACATCCTTGTATCCCTGTGCCTTCATCAGCCATCCGCCTATCCTGTCGCAGGCTCTTCGATTTGCCTCTTTCCTCTTCCAGAGTGTGAAGAAGCATTATTTTAGGCCGGCATGATTCTGGTGACCACCGATAATCTCGTTGTTCATCGATGGTCGCTGGAGTTTTTGGTCTACACTGCGCTTACCATCAGGTATAGCGCAGTCATTTTGCCGTGCTAGGACAAAAAGTAGGTAAGCTGATGGTAAGTGATCTCCACTCATTGGTGATTTATGTAAATAGATTAAATAATAATGTAACAATGATTTAGGTAATTATGTAAATAAATCATCAATGAGTGGAGATCACTTAAGTATGAATAACAGTCGAGCCGGCTTATTCAGATTGTAGATAAATCACAAAAGTGTCTACAGCATGGTTCTTTACATAGCAAAATAATCGTCATTTTGTTTCTCCATGATAATAAAAAGAACATAGATTAGATTTAATGTAAATAATTACATACATAGTTAGTAGTTATTACCCATTATCATATAATAATGCCAATAAAATATGTAATAGTTTGTTTTATTAGCATGAATAACGTTTTGCTAGCCTGATGGTAAGCGCCACATCTGACCATAAACAGACAATATTACACAGAACTTTAGATTACAACGCACTGCGTGATATTGGATTGCGATATTTACTCCGAGACACAAATTTTGCAGTCTCATAATGCCCAGTAATGTCACTAGCTTCAAACCGAAACACAACAGTACTTACACACTGCTACATGGTAGGACAAATAAACGAAGCGGTGGTACCAACCTAGTTGGTCTCTCGCATACGAGGGACCGACCACCTAGTGAAGAAGAAGATAAAGTAAATATTACTTACAATATCAAGTTAGTAATTATACATGACGATTAGATGCATACTTGCTTATAATCTTATTATTAGTATAGTATAATATAATGTTAGAGTAACTCACTCTTCATGCATCACAAAAGTAGAAACTAAATCAAATAATTGCCGAGGCGACTCCACTGACTCTTTGTTCCGGATAACCATCATTCGATTTTCTTTATTTCTTTTTCTAAAAAAGATAGGGTATATAAGTAATTATAATGATTGTTTATACATACTCACGACTGTAATCCCCGAAGGGATAGGCAGAGATGTAACTAGTGCACCCACATTTCGCAAAGTGTATTTCCATCCCATGATGTGACAGCGGGCGATCCTATCGCCATACCGGGCACAATTCGGGATCAAACTCCGGACCGATACTGAGCATTTCATGATAGAAAAACCCAATATCATTTGACCCGACCCGGGGATCGAACCCGACACCTCAGCATAGCAATACCGCGTACAAAATATAACTACGCGACCGAGGCATTATTATGTATGTAATAATGTAAATAGTTAAATTCTATTTTAGAAATAATATTATTAAAATATGTTATATTATATATAATAATACTTTTAATTTCAAAATGTACAAATAACATTCTAACAAAATACTTACGCTTTTGCTTCTCTCATAATAATTGCAAAGTTTTTGAAACGATTCACTTTCTTTCTTTTTTGCACAAATTATTTATTGTCTGTTTCGCATAGTTTGTCAAATATAATAAACTGATTCAACACTCGGGCAGAGTGTTCGCGCGGCATAAAACACGTAGTCTTTCCTTGAAGCACGGCGCTGTACTAACGATAAATAGCTTTAATTATTAGTTACCGTGCACTACTCAACACACTATGAGAAATGACATAAGGTTGAATATTGCGCACATCGTCGGACGTTTATCAATGCACAGAAGTAAATGACGTAAGTCGCAAATCTATTATAATTTATATTATGAGTTTTAATTGATCTAGGTAATTTATATCTTGGCAGTGGATAATAAACAATATTTACTAACTGTGAATATTTATTTTAGACATATAACTCAAGCCATTTATTAGAAACAGCAAAAATTCTACCAAAAATACATCGTTTTCGGAATAAAAATGTATCGAGGGAAAATAACACAATTGTGTAACTGTCTTATTAACGGAAAGAAATAGGACTGAAAAATCATATATTAAAGTTTTATATTCCTTGGATATATAATTGACGCAGTATGGTCATCGAAACTAACGTACAATTTAGGGAGCCTCCTCTCAAGGTCCCCAACGCATTCATAATTACGCAGCATTATTGTTGTTCAAGGGCGGTGGAGATCACTTAGATGGCCCACTTGCTCGTTTGTCAGCCTCGGCTATAATAAAATGCATTTCAGAAAACGCTAGAAGTGACCCTTTTATGGCGATTGCTTTCTGAAAGGGCCCCGAAATACACATATGTATTGAAATAAAACTAATTCAAACGGATTTTATCGCGGTTTTTTATTAATTTTGATCCCGACGTTTCGAAAGCTTTTCAGCCTTCGTGGTCACGGGGTGGACTCCTGCCCCTTGAAAATCCGTTTAAATTAGTATTATTTCAATGAGTTATATTCGTGTAAACATAAATCATTACATTACATATGTAATGAACAAGGTGGACAGACGACCTGATAAAGATCGCAGGAAGTCGCTGGATGCAGGCCGCTTCCAACAGGTCGGTCTGGAAATCGGGGAGGCCTATGTTCAGCAGTAGATGTCTTGTGGCTGATGATGATGATGATTTTTTTTTTTTTATCCTGGCTCGGCAAAGTGACTACGCTACACCTGATGGTAAGTGTAGCGCAATCCAAGAATAGTGTCGACCAACGATAAACAATTTGTCCATCGTAGGTCGGCAAGATTATGCCGGCCTGCCAAACGGCCAAAGGGGAGGGGAAGGAAACAGGGATGGGAAAAGGGTTAGGATCAGGGGGCAAGCCCCCTGAGGAGAACCGGATATACACTAGCTGACCCTGGAACGCGAGCCACACAAGGTGGGCCACTATGGCAGGTTTTAGCACCAGTGTACGGTGGTCGCTATCCGATCGGATACAAGTATCCTCCCACCAGCAAAATGATGATGATGATGATGTAATGATGGGTGGTATGTACTGACTATTTCTCCTCGTGGTTGCCGGGACACGTCATGTAGGGCATAGCGGCGGCCAGCGGTTGTATCTGGCGCATGAACTCGTCGCCCACGCGAGCCTCATCTGTGTCCATGTCGTACGCGAAGTCGCCCACGTGCAGCACCACGTCGAAGTGCCCACGTTGGGCCTCGTCTTGTAGATACGATAACGACTGAGGAATACAATCATATGCTACACTGGTGCTAAAACCTGCCATAGTGGCCCACCTTGTGTGGGTCGCGTTCCAGGGTCAACCAGTGTATATCCGGTTCTCCCCAGGGGGCTTGCCCCCTGATCCTAACCCTTTTCCCATCCCTTTTTCCTTCTCCTCCTCCTTGGCCCTTTAGCAGGCCGGCATGATCTTGCCGACCTACGATGGACACATTGTTTATCGTTGGTCGACACTATTCTTGGATTGCGCTACACTTACCATCAGGTGTAGCGTAGTCACTTTGCCAAGCCAGGATAAAAAAAAAAAAAAAATGCCATCGCAGTCATGTGGAGAAAAACAAAACTAGGTCTGTCTCACTCCGCGCAAAATTACCGAGCCAAGGTGCGTTCCCTGCCGGTGACAATCGGATCATACAATAAGACCACCATTACCATCAGGCGACGGATCTGCTGTTTTGGTCATTCAGGCTAACAAAAATAAAAAGTTCCAGTCCCGATTAACTTAGGTTAGGTTGGTTAATAATAGGATTAGGCTCCTCTTGTCTCTTCTACTCTCAAATTATTTGACACTAGCGACCCGCACCGGCTTCGCACGGGTAAAAATATGTCTGTTACGACATCACATTACAAATCTTTGAATTTTTCGACTTTTCTGTACTATAATATGTTCCTGATGAATCACTCTATCTGTTACTGAAAACTGCATTAAAATCCGTAGAATAGTTTAAAAGATCTAAGCGAACAGACAGCGGAAGCGACTTCATTTTATACTATGTAAAGATTATTATGTAGAAACGGAACAAACGAACGAAACATTCCATAATAAACTTTTTATGTGACGTATGGGGACACTATCTATAAATAATACTCACGTGTGCATTCTCGCTTCCCATATCACCGTAGATGGCGGCCCGTAACACCCAGTCCTCACCAGCTGGCGGGGTTTTGAAGAAGAACATCTCCGACCAACCGTACACAGAACCAGCGTGGTACACTACAATACACAATACACACTGTTATATCAATAAATACAGTCACACAAATAGGTGTCACCCCACACAAGGTTAATCTGTAACGTGGGTATCAGGAACTACGACGGAATGTCCCACAACACCCCACATCAGGGACAAATATTAGTGGATCACACAAACACTTGTCGGCTTTTTTTATAGCATAGACCGGCAATCGAGCAAGTGGGTCACATAATGGTAAGTGATCTCCACCGCCCATGTACGCCCACAATACTAAAAGAATCCTAGCCGCGTTGCCGGCCTTAAAGGGAAGAGATAATTTAGGGATTGGGAAGGGAGGGGAATTTGGGCTTCCGGATATCTCACTCACCGTACGAAACGCAGCAGCAAGCCGCTACTTTACGTCGGTTTTCTGTGAGACAATGGTAACGACCCGGTAGAACCGGCACATTCATGCTGTAGACAAAATGTTCGATTTTGATCGATTATAAAATAAATAAAAAAGTGTGCGTGGGCAATTCACACACGGCAGAAGCGAAACTTCAGAATTATCAAAATAAATTAACTAACCAACGAATTTTAATATGCAAATGTAAAAAAAAAAACACGTGAATAATACACCACGTTGTTTATGACACATTTTCCGAAGGCTTCGTTGTACGGAGGCGCAAAGACACGTGATAGCATACTTATACTCTATCTCGTTCTCTCGCTGGCTAAATCCTATTTATGAATATGTTTGTCTTTGTCGTGACGCATTTTCGTTTCATAGAGTTTCGAATTACGATTCTAAAGAAGTTTCAATTTCATTTCAAAAAGTCTCAGGGCGTATTTAATGTTTTTACTCACCATACTTAGTGTCAAACTTCAAATCTTTCAACACCACTTTGTGTATCCACTGCGAGCGCCGTTCCTTCCCGCCATCGACGAACAGTTTCGCCGCGCCCACAGCTTCATTATCCATAAACTCCTGTCCATATTCAACACGGGACTCCTGGGTGTCGTTGAACGTCGACCATGTCACTACTATGTCATTTGTTTTCTCTGCAAGTCGAATAACAATATAATACACATAAGATCAAATGGATTTTTGCCTTATTGTGCACACTAATCTTGTAGAGATTAGCGAACATTGGTTAAACAAATTTGGATATATTTTTAATTATAAGTCAGTATTATGGTTAATATAAGCTTAGACCGACAAGGTAGTTGTTTTCAATTATTTGTCAGACATATGACATAGTATGGCCGGCAACGCACCGTCAATTCCTCTGGTATTGATGGTGTCCACGGGCGGCGGTGATCACTTACCATCAGGTGAACCGCTAACTCTGTTGTCCCCACTCCCAAAGAAAAAAAAATAGAATCAATGATATTGATTGATATGATTTATTAATTTAACCATTGTTTCTATGTACTATTTTTATTTCCACTTCTTCATACTCTTAACGAATTTTAGCTGAATGTAATCGTAACTTGTACATCAACAATACATATAAAATTACATACACGGCCGGCGATTTGTGATATAAACAGGACGTGAATATATTAACAACGTTTATTATTACATTAATTAATTTAGTATCGCAGTATTTCTAGCTCACGCTAATCTGCGGTCAACAGTTACTGAAGTCGCGACAAAAACAAACACAGGAAAATGGTCACATTGCGTCATAAAGCGAATTGATAAGTGCGCAAAAACATTATTCGACTTGTTATACTGGACTTATTCTATTAAATAAATAAATAAATACACCCAACAGTCACACACATAGTCCTGACCCCACAGTAAGATACAAGTCTTGTGTCGTGGGTATCAGGAACTACGAGAGACTTTCGGTCTCACAACACCCAGACCCCGAAACAAATATTTGTGGATCACACAAACATTTGTCTCGGTGCGGGGATCGAACCCGCGGCCTCTCGCTTCACAGCCGACTACTCGCCCGCTGCGCCACGGAGGCTATTGTATATTGTAAGTTTTTTATTTGATTGAATGACGAGATGAGCAAGGCGCTCGCCTGATGGTAAGCGCCATGCCTGCCCATAAACAAAAGCAACACCACACAGAACTTTAAATTACAAAGCACTGCATGCCACTGAACTGCGCTCGTCACCCTGAGACATGAGATGTTAAGACTCATAATGTCCAGTAATTTCACTGGCTTCAATGTCCGTCAAACTGAACCACAATAGTGCTTACACACTGTTGCTTGGCGGAAGAAATAGACAAAGCCGTCGTACCAACCCAGACGGCCTGTCGCATACGAGGGACCTACCACCCTGTGCCTTGTGGTAGAACCACGCTGTAGGCAGTTTAGTCGACAGCAAAAATAGGTCAGCATGCTAGGGTGGTTACCACTGACTCATTGAAAACCGACGTGACGCAGCAGTTCGCAGTTGTTGCTGCTCGAAACTCTCTGCTCGAGCTACTGTCTTTTCGAAATACAATGAGCGAAATTTCTGGAGGTCTAAATAAAATTCCGATTCCATGTTACTACTGATGCCGTGGATGTTCACAGACTGTGGAGATCAGTAGTCATCAGATTACACAATGCGATGATGTCAGTCTTGTATTTGGCACCCTTGGTTTCTATCCAGATCGAGGCATGTCATAGGTATCTATTATTATCCATGATCTTTGAACTCAAATATTTCTGTGAAAAGATATTAAAACCAAAGGCCTCTCACAGTATTCACATTGAGTGGCTCTTTGACCTACCCATTTCATACATACTGTTGTTTATCTACTTTTAATACTTGGTGTACTATGTGTCTCTCTGCTTATATAGGTACAGTTAACTGAATGAAAAAAATCCTGACAGAATAATTAAATAAACAGTAACATATGAAGAGGTTGCAGCACTCATTGAGTACATCCGCAGCAGCCTTGGTGTCCACAATGTACAGATAAATATCAGGACTGGTGGACAGATATATGGGTCAAGCCAGATTCTTTCGCATGGGCTATCCTGAAGACAGTCCAAAAGTGCTAGCTTCATGTATGAGTTCAGCCTCTGGACACAAGAGCCAATGCTAACACTATGGAGAATGGTCAAAATCAGGCGAAATGAAAAGGCCTTATTCATAAATGCTTATTGGCAGTAATTTAACTAATGTGTGTTGTGTCTCCCGAACTCTTATATAAAGTTACACTCAATATTCCCAGTAAAAAATATGATTGAAAGGGAAGCTATAACACAATGAATGACTTCTCTTTGTGTAAGTAAACAATAGATCTCTGGCAACTTATCGAAATTATAAAATATATCTTAGCTTACCACCGAATGCTATGTGTATCTGTTCCGGCTGACAATATGTGCATACGTACGGAGACGCAGATCGATCATTCAGGGCCCAAACCGTGCAAACATGAAGTAAAAACAAAATTATTAATTTTCTCATTATTACAATTTTATCCTATTGGCAAACTGATATGCCAGATCACCGGATGAGCAAATCCGCTCAGTAATAACTACAACTGCGCTCGACAATGAATCGCCTTTGTTTTTTAAGTTTTTATTTAAAAACAAGCTTGACGTCTACCCGCCTAAGTATATCAAGTTAATAACAAAACTAGAAACAAAACGATGTCATGTCATTTGACAATAGGGATGTTGAAAAAATATCGATATATAATTTTTTTTTCTCATCTATATTTATGGCACTATCTTGTGATTCGATATGATAATTTTTATTAAAAAATAAAATCATATTTCAATCGACATTTTTTTAAATAGGATGCCATGAAATCAGATCTGTTTTTCAATATTTAAATCAAACCAACAAAGATAACATAAATTGCACTGTTATAACTCCATTTTTTTCTGGGCAATTTCAAAATTAAGGGCATAATCTAGAAAAATCGAATTATTGTAATATAAATTTGATTCTGCCTCTCGTGCCTTTTTCTGACGTTCTCCGCTTGATTCACCAACAAACGGTTTTTTTCTCACTTTTTTTACAGCCATTTAATGAGTTATCGTTCATGTTTGGATAGCATTTTTCTATTATTTTTTTTTAGGTACAAACTTAATATTCACTTCAAAACATGTTAAATCTCGTAATTACTCCAATAAAATAGTATTTCTGTTTTACGGCCGAAATAAACATGAAATGAATTGAACTTGTTCTAAAAAAAAGGGATGAGCCGTCGTGGGACGCCTGGCAGATGTGAAACATCGAAATTATTTTGTATAAGTAATATACATAAAAGGATAGTTTACGACGGGAAATAAATATAATTAAAAATACTTTTTTTTAACAATTTGCACACCTAGATATTAAGTTAAATTACTATGTCAAAGCACAAATCTATAGCGTGATAGTTTTTCAGTAAAGTGTATAACAAAGCTGCCCAGGATTGTGGAATAGTGATACTTATGAATATGGAATAGAATACTTCAATGTATGTGTGCAAATATGTACTGTAAAACAGTTTAGAAAACAGCAAGTTGCTTGCCTGTTCTTCTTTAACAAAACAGCATTCCGAATTGGCGGTAGAGTTAAAATTTGACTGAATCTAAATGACGTTTGACATTTTAATGATTCAATTATTTGATTTTGTTACTTTTTTGTGCTTTAGAGATGTCATCAATGCAATAAAAAAAAGTCACTGTTGTGACCGGAAAAAAAACTTACAGTAATTTAATTAGCCACCGTTAGTCAAAAACATTTTCAAATTAGAGGCTAATGGTGCTTTTACAATCTATGTAGTTATTTACATATTGAAACTAATGGGGGCATAGAGAACACTAGAAACGAATATTAGATTGAGAAAGGACTTTGAGGTACTAATAAGTAAAAAATATAACTACAGAAACAACACTTTATTTCAGTCGGATTAAAAAACCTTTTACCTAAACAAAATAAAATGGCATTATACAAATAATTACACATAAACCTAAAAACATAGCATATATTACAAGACCTTTGTACTGTAGGTGTGAACATGGTTTTACACATATCCAAACATAATAATTAAGGCACTTAATATTACTGTACCCAAGTAGTGTACAACAGCAAGTCATTATTTCCTATATATTTATTTACATTCTTGTTCAAACAGAATATCCCAAAGTATAATATAGTATGAGACAGCTACATATAAAAAAATATTATATTAAATATTATACATTACATCTCTCTTAAGTTCTACTTATTTCAACAGATCAAAACTAGCTTCACCATCACTTTTCGGCCCTTTAACTGCTGGCTCCCCACTGATTTCCCCTACACTCCTTAGTGGCAAAATGCCACCAGATAGCGCATCAGAACTGTATATGGAAACAGTAGATGTAGAACTTGATTCAGAAACTGTTGGCACTCTCTTTTCTATAATTCTTCTTTTAAGTGTCGTTTTGATCTCACCCAGGCTACTGATATCTGATGAAAAATTATCAGCATCTATAGATGTGGAGCTTTGTGTTGAAGATTTGGGAACAGTTTTAGATTTTGATACTATCTTATATGGACTTTTACTGCAACTGCCTAGTCTAGATAATACATCTCGAGATGTCTGTGGTAAACGAAGGCTGAATCTTGGTGATGACAGGTTTATTGAGATATCAAGATCTTCGTTATCAATATTCACATTGACTCCTATATCTTCAGTCGTAAGAATTATTGGACTTGTTTGATGGTCCGCTACAGACAAATTAAATGGTGATGTTGTTCTTGTCTTTGTCCTTTTAGGTGAAGTCATGACACTCTTTACTCTTGCTGGAGATGTTTGCGTGTTCTTTTGGTATGCAGCTACATTTTTATCATTTTCTGCCAGACTGTCTTTTGAAGTTGAGGGTTTTGTTAAATTCTTCTCCATCAAATCTCCATACTCATCTATGATTAACTTTTTAATTAATTCCTTTTCTAATTTAAACATGTTTTGAACATCATTAGAAGAATCTATTGAAGGCCATAAGTCATTGTGAATAGGTTGTATGTTGAGAGTGTCATTCCTGGGTGAAGTTTGGGTCTGTTTGGGTATTATTCTACTTGCGTTGAAACTTTGAGTACCTGTATCTTGTCTATCTACTGAGTGGACAAATTCGAATATATCTACTGACTCTTTGAATGACAGGTTGGGCGTTTTGGTGTATGTTGTGTCTTGGATCCTGGATGTTCCAGGTTTCTGAAAGTCGTCATTACCAGAGCTATCATCAGAGTTTTCTTCACACCCAGATTTTTCAGAAACCTTAGACTGAGAATCATTTGTGTTGTTGTCATTTACAGATTTAGCACTGTGGTCTGAGTTGTCATCATCAAAGTCGTCTAAATAAGTATCGTTTTTGTCATCATTGTCATCAGTTGAGATATGTTTATTTGGGACATCATTGGACTTCTGACTAAGATTTTTTGATATAGTTTCACTTATGGTCTTTTCTATATCTAAAACTTCTTGCAATAAATTTTCATCTGATGTTGTCAGAACTCGAGGGCTTTTATTTTGTTTGTGCTTTCTAGGGCTATTTTCTCGACTATTAAGAATTCTGTCTAAAATAGGACTCAAAGGTACATTATTCTTATTGGGGATTTCAGATATTTCTTTTTCTATGTCACTTACCCTAACTCCACCTAACGTTAGTTGTGAATATGGTATGTATTCAGCATTATTTAGCTTAGTTGGCTTTGAAGTTATGTTACCTGAATGTGTGTTTTTATTACCTTGAACTTTGGAAGTAACAACACTTTTTCTTGAACTAGATGGACCATACACTTTGCTCAGTTTCTTTTTCCATTCTCCCAAATTCAAGTGGGGCTGTTTTTCGGAAACTTTCTTATTTCCAGCAATTTTTTTATTACGGTCAACGATCCTACGTGTTTTTGGAGAGTGAAAAATAATATTTGATCGTATATTAGGCGCTTGTAGCACGATTGGGACATCAGGAAAAACATTATTAGTCGATGCACTGCTATCACACGTAGACATTTTATGTACTTTCCTAACTGGCTTATTGTAGTTTGGTTTCTTGTATTGTACTGGCTCATTAGTTGTTACAGGTACTGGCTTTGGTTCTATCTCATATTGTATACTCACTACAGACACGTTATTTCTATTACTATTAATTTCCTTACTTTCTGTGCATTCTGGCATAATGTCTATGTTTAAAACCTTCTGCTCTTTAAATTCGCTTCTAATGTTAATGCTAGGCATTTCTTGTACTTGCAGCACTTTACGAGAGTTTTCTTTATCTACCGGTTTAACATAATTATAATAGAATTCATTATAAGCAACAGTTGGCGCATTATTAAATACTTTACAATTATTTAACTTTTCACTATTTTTGTTATCTTGTTTATTATCGCTAATTTGTATTACCTTAGTGCGAGATATACCTAAATTTCTATTTACTGGTTTAGTTTGAAGCGTCGGTGCTACGTTTACTTGTACACCAGTGTTGTTTACTTTGGGCCTTCGTACGTTTAATACAGGCTTTGGTTTATTAGTGACGCTACGAAGTATCGTTGGCTCCACCGCGTGTGGAGATTTATCAATAATTTTGTGCCCATGAAATTTAGCGTTAACCAGTTCTTCAATGTGAACTTTTTCGTTAAATTCTTCGTCCAACGGAGTTGGCGCCGTTTTTATTTGTACTCCAGGCTCATGAAATTTAGACAGTTCCCCGGATAGAAGTTTCAGGTCGTCTGCAGTCGATTGCAGCATATCATGCAGTTTTCTTAATATTATTTCATCTTCTGGTCTTAACGCTGGTTCTGAATTCCATAAACCGTCATCTATGATGTTAACCATTTCAATGTTTTTGCTGCTCTCAACCTGCAAGTGTATGAGAGGAATTTTGAGTATATTTAATTTCCGACTAGATTGATTTGCAATATTATACGTTATTCTAGTCTGATTAATCGTTATTAATTTATGCGGTCATTTAAAGAAGCAAGTTATTTTGCCTCGTTAAAGGTCTTCTTTCTCCGTCAAGTTTAGAGAAATAAATACTAACCAAATAACGATCGACTGGGTATCGCAGACCTGTCCTCATCTGTTTGTCAGACAGAGCGGTTCTGGCATCCTCTCCGTGGTCCCGTTGCTGCGATCTGGTGACAAACAGAATATGTGCGCCTTGTTACTGAGCTCTAATGTATTAATACATTTCATTTAATAATTTGATTATACATACAATAGTAATGATTTTGTTTCCATTTTATTGAAATATTCTTCTCTTTTATTTAATAAAACAAGATCATGTAGAATATCAAAAGCTTAAAGTTATAAATTAAAAAGGGGTAATAAATGGGTAAAATGAAATCACAGATTATATAAAATCACATCAATTGTATTTCACCAACATGTACATTAACGTCTTAATCGAAGCATTTCACTTGCTGCTTACAGTAAGAAAGAGACAATTCTCAAAAGTATAATATTTCCGTGTCGAACCACAGTCGACAACTACAAACAAGCCTATTTGTAAAGGCGGATTATATCGTTTTGATATGTTAAATGTAACACAACGGATCGCTTATTTTTTGTTCATATTACAATGTGGCTCTTAAAAATTGCGTGAAAGATTGCCACGTTAATGACACGTACTTAACACATGTTTAAAAATATAGCTTCATATAAAACATCTTCAACATTTAAAATTTAAAATAAACACGAAGTTTTGCCTTTCCAAATATCACGTTACTTCAAACAAATATTGTTACTTTGCGGAAATATTTTAAAACTTTCAAATAACACTCAAAAATCCACTTCGCGCCAATACAGTTGTATCATTTAACATATCAAAAGAGTAAAAATAAGATGCACATTATGTGCTTACAACAAATATCTTTGCCACAATCTGGCGTGTATTAACGCACGACAAACCCGTTCATCGGGTGAATGCTTTTCACTGATAATACTAATATCAATTTCGAAACTATCAGAAACACGACGCTAAGTAGAATATCAAAATGTCGGCAAATAAAAAACATGGACACATATATTTTGAAGTAAATTAACATTTTCCGAAAGCGTATTAAGAAAAATAGCTGACAATCTTAAAAGAAATCGTTGAACGTAACGAAATTCTTACACATTTCGGATTAAAATAAGAGAAGAGAAAATTATATAAAAAAAGCTCAAAGTTCCTACTAATACTGGATCAAAGGCTTCAAAATAGAGCGACCGTATACACAAAGTTATCTAAAATATTTACAAGTAGACAAAGTATATACAACGTACGTATATATTTACACATATAACATCTAAAATAAATAATAGACTTGTCAATTTAATTGAACGTTCTATAGTCAGTGTTTAAAGACTTAGACATGTCTCATTAAATATATAAAACTAACAAACCTAATACGATCGATATCGAACGATAGGTAAAGTAAACTGTCATCCACGTAACACACCGCTTACGGAGAAAAAACATATGCATACATAGGTATACTGAGGCTATTTTTATTTATCATAGTATTACTTTTGATTATGTATTCAAAAGTTAGCAATCGTATAAATATTGTGAATACAGAAACATCTAAACGAATATTATATCACACTATAAGATCGCTAAACCTGTTATAAATGCAAAAAAAATATTGAAGCCAATCGACCGTCGTCTGATAGCGTTCGAAATTGACGTACACTACGAATCGTTTTACATTATGACATATATAATGATAATTATATAATGATTACTTCATTTTATACAAATATAGCAGCGAGTTTTAAGAGTTCCTATAACGGCCGCGTGTTCGCGGATCTGACAATTTGACATTTCACAAAATGACTAGGTACGCCTCCTCCGCTTGCAAAGCGATGTCGCTAATATTGTGAGTGGCGCGCGGGACTGGCCGGCGCCGGGGCTTCGCTGGAACAGCTCCGAGAACCGGACAGGCGGGCGCGCCACCGACCTGACCATTCATTATCCTTACTAAATAACCAACTCAAATGCTGACGCTACCACGCTTAGCCGAGCGCCAATAACTACACATTTTGAGTGATTCCCGACCCAATGTAAAGTCGCTAACAAAGAAATACACTTAAATTCTCACCATACCGAATCTGTTCGTCGAATGCAAGACAGTAACGGAACTCGAGCCACTCTGAATAAATCGCTTTATAAAATAACATTATTTAGCATGCGTTGAATGTAATAAATACAAATATACATTGAGCTACGGCCTGTACATGGAGCGATACGCTTCCGATATCCAACCACTACGTTATTACAATCAGTACTTTCGACTACACAAAACATGTCATGATCATGATATCGCATATAATACTTGTACAGTATACACAAGAATTAGATAAATAAATGCCAAGTTCATTATGGTTCGGGACCTAAAAGTAATTAAGAAAATGGCATCCGAATAAATCCCGCTCACAAGACGGCGCGGGCCGCCCTCTAAACAGAACTTCGACACCGGAAGAGAACGGCCTCAGATCAATAAAAGTTTCCCATGAATGATGCGGGTCGACGAGGCATAGTGATAATCGAAAATTCATCGAAACGGATATGTACTATTTCAGAATCCTGAAGGGTTCCGTCGACGTCGCCCGGTCCGTCGACCGTCCCGGGACAATCAAAGAAAACGACAAGGCCAACATACATTGACACGGCTTATACCGCTGCGACTGCAGCTGACCGCGGCGTTCGCGGCCGCGGAAACCCACATCCGATACTTCAACAATCGACGGCCTCCGGCGAGCGAACTAAACTTAAAGTTGATTATTTACAATGTTATATACAAATATGTCGGTGTGTCCGAGCGACGACTGGCGTCGCCCCGCCGCGGAGCCGCGCGTCGTGCGCTTGCGGCCTCGTGCCGCGGCTAATCGTCACTCCTCCCGTGTGTTCACAGCGAGAGGGACAAGAGGTAAAATCGGGGCGGCGACGCGCTGCCCTAGGTCTCCCGCTCTTTCTTCGGTTTAAACTCCTCTCCCAAGATCGTCGCGATCTCGCCTTGCATAAACGCCCACGGGACCGTCGAGTTCGCCAAGGGGCATTTTTCTCCACTTGGACAATACACCTGCAAAATGTAAACATACGTTAGCCGCATCGTAGATGATCTCACAAGAAAAATCATAGCGATTTGTAGCGATCTAAGCGCTAACTGAACAAGAATTATAATGCAATGACTGACCTCTGATCCCTGTTGTCGCTTTATGGAGTCCCGGGAGCAGGGGAAGCAGAACTTGTGGTGCGGTTGACTGGGGCACTGCACGAAATGTGTGTCCTCGAGTCGCTCCTGGCACAGCGTGCACTTGAGCAGCGGCGTGGGCGCAGTGGCGGCCGCCTCCGCGCCCTCGCCCGCCTCCGTCGACGACACCGACGTCGTCGACGACACGTGCCGGGAGCCCGACGACCGCCGCCCGCCGTTCGACCCTGCCGGACCGGACAACAACTTGTTACAACTTAACGGAACATTCACAAACGAGGGGAACAACTTGAACGCGCGGAGTGACGCGCTAACAGTCGGCAGAGTGTCGCTGGACGTTTGGGCGCAAGCGGTCGTCGGGCGCCGTTGCCCGGCCGGCCCGAGTGCGGACAATGCGAACTACCGTTACGGTTTTGGCGCCAGTTATTGCGCAGTTAACGTTATGTTCCAACATTCGTTTACGTGGATGTTGTTGATCTACCGATCAGATCATAAGGCGATACTGATACGTGGCATAAACACGGTCGGTCAATGTGACGGATATGATTGACCATTTAATATTCTAATTTCGTCCCATAATTCGTTTCACTATTTATGTCATAAAATGTTAAATACCTGAGGAGTTGGGCGAGTGTTGGCTAGACCGGCTGGCGGAGCGTTGTGGCGGCGGCTGTGGGGGAGAACCTCCCGCCGACCGTGGGGAGCCTGGGGGTAGCGTGTCTGCTACGGACATGAGCGCCGCCATCGGCGAGGGTCCGGCGCCTCCGGCACCCGACACCGGTGGGGAGCCCGCCGTCCGACCCAGCGGCGATCCAGCCGATCCATTTGTTAATGGGGTGGCATTACCATAACCTGTAAGAAATCCATTACGTTGACGATGATTACACTGGACGAAAATAATACTACTGATATATTATATAAGCCGGTATTATCGAATGAATTGTGCGAGGACACAATAGTAATAAAGTGTCGTTGCATTAGATTGATAAATAAGTTGAATGTGTGTGAAACTATTACGATGATGAGAAGAATGTTATTGGAACAGCTGTCGAGAAAGGTCTTGCGCGACGTAGACACACCCGACAAAACGTGACAACATTACACAATAAAAACTAGATTAGACACGTCGAGTCGGTTGTAATCACGATGAAAATAGATTAATTTCATTGTATTCAACAAAACAAAAGTAAAATCTCATTTAACATGTCACCGTTGAGAATAGTAACTGGCACGAGACGTGGTCTGAGTAGCAGTGTTGCCACGATGCGGTACATTCGCGCGACACCGTTTCCATTTGCCCGAATAACCTCACATTCAATGTTGGATGACACATCGTTTGCGGTGGACCGGCGGATAGTAAACATACGTTCACGCATATAACGTGTTATAAATAACATTGTGTTAATACGCGCTACGTAGCGAGCGGCGAGTGGCGATGTGTCATTGCATGGTCACAGAGAGTAGCACGCAACTTCTGCAGCAGACGAGAGCAGGCCAGCACTCGCCACTCGGCCGACTCTACCACAGTGCAGTGCAGCGGGACGTCGGTATCGCGACGCGACGTTGCCAAACCTATCCACTAACCAGATGTGGGTACCGACCCAAGCGCATATGTGTGCGTGTGTATGCGTAAGCGCGCTCGTTGCGAGCCGACCGTTGCTATGTTACGAAACATTCATTACTATGTTTACGCTGTATTTTTCAACTATGTATTTGCAAATAATAACCAAAATCAGTTATATAATTTTATGAGTTTAAGCAAATGGATACTTGCATTATTTTCATACAGGTAATTTTATTTAAATGATTGTAGTTTTTATCGTAATGTTTTCTCAGTACCACTAATGCTAATGATTATTTACTTTTATTATCTGACAGCAGATAATGTTTAATATCTTGGATAACGTTTCGATCGAAGTGTGTCATCCGAATGAAAGGAAACAATGCTACACTCCATTGTTACGTTTAAAATTAAACGTAAACATGGATGGATTATTCATTAGTGAAACGTGGTAAAGGGCGTGAGTTATGGTCGGGTGGTCGTCGGCGGTGAAGGCACGGCCCATATGGCTGCGATGACGTCACGCACGGTGACCTTTTTGGCCGGCGCGGCGGCTCGTGGCGACCGCGGCTGAGCGTTTGCTGAACACGCCAGCGGAATGTGGTCGAGCGACTCTGCCAAGCGTAGGCAGGAGTTATATTATTTTTTCGCCCGCCGGCCTACCTACATACGTACGCGAGCGAAAATGTCGTCACGCGACGTTGCCGCACTGGCGCACGGGCGGGCGGCACGGCTGTGGCGTCGTGCATGCATTCACAGCGCTCGTTTATGTTACGTGGGTGTTTGTACGTAGCGGCGTGGTGTGCGAGAGGCCGCCAGCGCGCGGGTACAGTGGCGCGGGCTCGCTTTCGAGAACGCTCAACCAGTCGGACCGGTTTCGTATTTATGGACTCGCTTAATGCACCTACCTAGATACGAGTCCCGTGGCGGACGCTTGCGCAAAACGGCCGCCGCTCCGTCGCTTCGGACACGTTCACGTTCGCTGCCTATCATCGTTCGTGTTATCGTAGCACGCGTGACTCCACTAAATAGCAATTTTTATATGTATATGTAGGTTACATCGTTATTTGTAAACAATGATATTACACTTGTATTGCGACACTCCGTATTGCAGCCTCAGCTACGGTTGGAGTTCTCGCTATTCAAAGTCAATTTAGCCCGACGAATAATCGCTAATATACGCTAAAGCATTCGTCTTGCTGAGACGAAACTATGATTTTTGTTTAAAATAATGATTAATAGCTAATTTTGTTGAGTTATGCTTACATGTTATACGAATAGATTTGAATATTTGGTAATATTTGACGATACAGCTTAGGACTTTATTTCAAAAATATTTACCACAAACGTCAGTTTCACTACTGCTGAGTGTAGTAATCAAATAAATGATTGGCAACGTATTATGACATGTTCAAATACAAAAGTCACACTATACAAGTAAAGATGTCTGCAAGATCCTTTCAAAATAGCTGTTCTGTACATTATTTCGCGGTTCAATCTTACTCGAACATCGTGAAATATGCCCTAAATATTGTAAAAATAATAATGTATAAACGTTAGTCACGAGAAAAGCCTAGCGTCCATATCAAAATTTGGTAAACTATAGTAACATTGGACTGATACATGCATAACATTACGCTTCATATCCCCAAAATGGTAGGTAGAGGCGTAACTAGTCCACGCATGGTTCGACGATCTTATTTCAGTCCCATGAACTATGCGTCTTTCGCCACATCAGACTACAATTTCAGTGTCAGCCAACCACTGTCTTACTTTTCACATAGAAAAAAACTTAACACAAATTGTGATGGCCCGATCTGGGATTTTAACCTCGCGGTTTCATAACTTAGGTACGCAGCCACTAGACCAATACGGTGACAATTCAATAAATTTTTCCGTTTGTTTTACAAGAACCTACATTCGTAAAAAAGTTATGCGGCATACGTTATTTCGTAACAATAATTGCCGCTATCGATAGATAATAAAATAACGTAGTAGAGTAAATATTCTTTTTTTGCTAGCTACACTACTGCTGCTGGGTAAAAGCCTTTCAGGGCATTACTCTATTTTTCGGTTTAATGATTTTATTACTGATCTATCTAAAAAGAGCGTCCGTCTTTCGTCCGATCCGTCCGTATGCTCGTAAGTTTTAAATGTATCCGGTTTGAACGACCAAATGAAAAACCCAATGCAGAAATGAGAATGGATATATCAGGAAATATCTATAACAGACGTTACTTATATTTTATGGATGTTTGTAATTTTTTTAGATAAATTATATAGATAGAATAATTAGTAACATTGGGTATCGTACAATCTAGCAATTACTTTTACTTATACTATACGTAACAGGGTCAGTAAACAGTATATTTATCGGTAATACCAGCTTACGAACGTGTTACATGTCTAAAGTTTACAGACAGAACTTGAAAAGATCTCGAAAGTATGACTTACCGTTTGATTTGAATGATGTACCGTCGAAAGACGGTGTGCGTAGGGGATGTTTCTCCTGCTTGAACACACGATCCTGTGCGAAAGACGCAGCGGCCAACGAAACGGCGGGCAGAGAATCGCCACGAGTCAGCGGCGGCCGCGAGTGCTCCTCCAACAATCTCTTGGCCGGCTCGTGATGTGTCTGATGATCGTCATCGTCCAGCGGCCGCTTCAGCGTGAGTCCGGGCGCGAGCCGGGCGCCGCCGTGCGTCGGCAGGTGGTGCGTCGGCAGGTGCGCCAGCCGCCGGCCGTCGTGCTCGTCGCGCCGGCTGCCGTACTCGGCCAGCAGCCCCGCGGCGGCGGCGGCGGCGGGGCGCTGGTGGTGCAGCGTGAAGCCGGCGGCGGGCGCGTGGTGCGCGGGCGGCGCGGGCTGGCCGCGCTGCGTGTCGGCGCCGTTCTGGTGCGCGTCCAGGGGAGCGCGGTGCGTGCCCTTGGCGTGCGAGGGCCCGCGCCCCTCCTGGAACCCGTGCGCGCGCTTCAGCTGGCGCGCCGTGTCCAGCACCACCTCGATGCGGTCGGCGCCCTCGTAGTTGACGCACCCGCGGCACACCGCCTCCGAGAACTCGTGCAACATCGCCCACGGCATCCGGGGCAGGTCGCACAGATAACAGTGCTGTCTCTTCTGCATCACCGACATCTCGCCGCCGAGTGGAGCGCGGAGCGCGAGAGATCGGCTTTCCTCGTTTCTCTTGTAAATTTTCACTGATTTATTAAACCGGTCGACAAAAACACCGTCACCATGGTACACACGCGAACACTGTGCGGGATCGATCACATACGGGTCCGCGAAGTTGTGGAACGCCGGGCGCGGTACGTGTGAGACACTCGTGTTGGCTGCTAGTCGACGACAGACTGAGCTCGGGGTCGGCGGCGCGGCGGGCGGCGGGCGGGTGGCGGCAGGCGGCGGGCATTATCGAGCGGTGACGTCAGCGCGCGCAGCACCGCCACCACGCCACCACGCGCCGAGGACGAGCCGTTAGCCGCGACGCGGATGCGCCGCTCTCCCGCGCCCGCGCTCGCTCGCTCACCTCACCTCCCCGCACCGCCCCGCTCCACGCCGCACCTCTCCGACCCCGGCCCGCAGCGCTTATCGCGCGATAACGAGCGCTGTACAGTGTACGTGCAACACCGCCGCGCCCGCACCCTCTCCCCCGCACCGCCGCACCAACGCCGCGCGTGCAATGGGGTTATTACTGAATTTGATGAGGGTGCAACGCTCGGTGGGCCGCGAAGGTTTGAGCCGGCCTGAAGCATGGGACACACACCGGAACAAAATTGAACTCAAAAGTTAAGTCTGTTAAAAATGAGTTATAATTGGCATATACTCAGAAATGATCACATTAAGGGCCTTCCATGAGCAAACGACCTTGACTGACTCGCGCCATACTAAATCGTGTACTTGGTGTGTGAGTTTTCGTGCAGAATATGCACGTATTTAGCGAATAACTGATTTAAAAAAGCAGGTTTTGGTCTTTTCGACAATTTAAAACGGGCAAAATATTCGTTATTAAATAGCCTATCTAGTGATGTTAATCTAATTTGAAGACATTCTGTACTTTAAAAGGAGACGCACGGAATCTTTGCATTTTTCTCATTTTTATGGTTCATTTATAACGACAATTTAAAATATATATCAGCATTAACATGAATTTGAATCGAACAAAGTAAAGCTGACAGATTGTAGAAATATATTGTATATTTTTTTAGTCAATATTTATTTTAAGTAATGACTAGATAGCCCCTAAAACATCGATCGCGCGGCGTTTTGCTGGGGGCATGGCCTTAATAACGAAAACTGGACGACAACACAGTATAATTATCACATACAGTATTCCACCTTCATACAAACGGATGAATCGCGAGCTATGCCTACGTGACTCGATATTGGTATGCGTTCCGTGTGCAGACAGTCCCGACTGTGCCGCAGTGACGAACGGACGGTGTGTTTTTTTTAACAATAACCACGCAATTTTTTCACTAAAAATAAGATCAAGTACATATTTATAATGACGAGTAGGTTATATTGTGCTGTTTTTGGTTGTATGAATTCGTCAATAACGCATCCAGGGATAGCTTTTTTTACATTACCTGGAAACTCTCAAAGGTAAGACTATAAAATAATTTTACTTACTAGTAGGTAGGTACATAATGTGTGTGTTTTTTAATGGATAAGTATTTCCTTTTATCTCCTGAAAATAAATGTCTGAATTAATAAATAAAGTAAATAGATTAAAGGAAAGTGATTGACACGAGTGAAATAGGTAGTTATAGGCGTTTCATGAATCATGATACAGTATGGTCTAAGATCCCGCGGAACATTGACCTTCACCCATCTGTTTACCGGATCAAAATAACATTTTAGGGTATAAAAGGTGTTGCTGAACACATTCGCAAAACCTATCCTTGACCATATTTTTTTAGGCAACCCGATTGGTATGTGATCAGCAACACATTTTATACCCTAAAATTTTATTTTGATCCGGTAAACAGATGGGTGAAGGTCAATGTTCCCCGAGATCTTGTACTAGTAAGTACGCTTGTGTTAAAACCTCGGGGCATGTGTGTTTTGTTTTGTTAGTTTGTATAATTCAAAGTAATGACGTGGTATTTTATTATTAGTAATAGTTGTTTATTGTACTGTGTGTATGAATGATATTAGAAAAAAACCGGTCAAGCGCGAGTTGAACTCGCGTGGAGAGGGTTCCGTACGATGAATATTTCTCGGTATTAATAACAACAACATGAAATCAGAATATTGATTTGTTTAAGAGGGTTGTGATTTTAAAACATTCGTAGCCAGCTGTTCAGCTTGGCATTGGTGACCAAAGAATTTTTGTTTTGAGTTGTTGTAAGTTGTAGGTACCTAATTTATAGAGACGTTAATAAGCTGAGATAAAAAGTTATTAAAATTACTCGTCAGCTGTTTCTTGAATTTTAGTTAAGTATGTAGGTGTTTTGTTTAGTTGTTGTGTGTAAGTTTGTAAGGATTGGAGTTTTGTAACGCGGCACTAAGGCGTCAGCAGATTTGTTTTCCCTATAAAAGGATTTTTTTTTCAGGCGTCTTCAATGGTTGCAACTGATACGTCGAGATGATTTGGAAAACAAACCTAAGTTTACTTCCTACCGAGTTTGTGAAAAACATTTTAATTTGGACGATGTACTACCATTGTCAAATAGAAAACGTTTAAAAAAGAATGCCCTACCATTGTTGATGCTGCCAAACTTAGCCAGTACCGATACAGTAGGAGTCTCTCTAAAAGAAGACAAACAAACCCAAACTGCTCCGTTGGTAGGAAATGAAAAGAGTACACAGACTGAAAATGCAACGAGTCTCTCTACCAACACTCCAAGGAAAAGAAAATTGAAAGCTAAACTCCTGAAATGCAGAAAGAAAATAAAATTACACCCAACTGAAAATGAAACACAAAAAGCTGAAGAAAATACTTCAAAAATATAAATATATTATACCAATCAAAAAACAACACGCATTTTTATTGAACACTTCCTATCCAATTCACAAAGTATTTAATTTGTTTATTGACCGAGCGAGCGAAGCGAGTTAAGCGTCTCAGTTTCGAGATTGGCCAAAAATGCTTTTGTCCCTCTGTCTGTCAGTTCTCGCCTAGAGGTCGCATTGCATTTATCAACCGATTTTACTGTTCTCCCAGAACTACTAGTATGAAAAAGTATTTTACAATCACAAAACTAAATTTTAATGGAAACACAAAGTAGGCAAATGTAATTAAAATGCTGGAGGCGGGCAGCCCTATCGCATGTTTACGTACCGCGCGGCTGTAGGGATTTATTTCAAAGATACTGCCGAGTTACAATACTGTAAGATAATATTACCGGGCAAACGCTATTCTCGTGTTATAATGAGAAAAAGAGTGAAGAAATTATATGATGCTCACGTTATCGGTATTAATACCTACCTATAAATGACGTGAATTGGAAAGTTAAGTTGGTACATTGGCAGATAGCGGGCGTGCCGCGGCGGTTAACCAGATCGATAAAAAGAATCGAAAAGCCGAGGATGCGTCACTGACAAAATAGACCATTAACGAAATGAATCACGGAGTCGAACGGCTCGCACGCCGTGCCGGCGACCCTCGATTCCGCTAACCGCCATCTATGTTATTCAACGAAAGTAAACAGCATCTGTTGTGGAATAACAATTAGCGTTAACGCGTACTGTAGACGTGTTCCATGCATTAAATTTCAATCTATTCTCGCTCGGTTTCCTTTCTGGCGGCTGCATTCTAAATTATTATTACCGAGCGCTTTGGTTGGATCCGGCCGGTGTGGATGCCGGGAGCGGGGGGATGCGCGACCGGTGTGGCGGCCATCTTGAGACGTGACGTCACGTGACGAGTCAGCCGAGCGTGCGGCCCGGCAACGTCGCACAACCGGCACAACGCACCGCTCACTTCGCCATGTTGCCGATCATTTTTGTTGTGCTTTAATAATAATGAAGACGGCTCATCGCTTTTTGTATGCGGCAGGATCCGAGAAAAAACAGTTATGCGGCCAGGTAAACTTGGGTGACGATCCGGTGACCGTGTCCACACTCGACACTCACTCGGTCTCGCCGCTCGTGTCTTACGCTCGTACTCTCGGTTCATGTTGCAACTTTCCAACAGACGCATTCCAGAGGCCGACCACTGACGAGCGCCGTTTCCATCTCGTAAAATACGTTTCAACTAACACGCGACGCAATTACACTATATCGTATCAACACTAAAATAATTCAATCGTCAAACTGGTCATAGCACGTATATAATGAAACGCGATGCGATGATTAATGTATTAATAGCAAAAGACTCCAGAAGTGAATACTAAATAAATTGAACGGCATAGCTATTACACCTACTGGATACAAATTTAACATTACACTGAACAAATGTTATCGGTTTTGACTATTTTCCAACGTGACGGTTTGAAACACGAGTAAATACTCGATTAGTTACAGCGATCAGAAAGAGTTTGGCTTGTGAGTAGACGAATGTTTACACAGACCTATCAAATCTACTTAATCCAATGAAATAGATCGTTTCACAAAGAACGCCACAGGTTCGGATTTTATAGAGCTCGAAATGTGCAATCAAGTAATCGAGTTAGCCTTCGGAGTTAGTAAACTCCACCTCATCACGGCTGAAAGGATAATCGGATCCGACACGAGTTCATTTAGAATGACTGTCGCTGTTAACAGTAACTTGGCTGTTGAAAAAACCTTTATGGATGTAATATTTGAATTTATTCGAAATTCTGATTCGAAAAATTTGAAAAAGAATTGCAAGGACTAACCCCTCATTCAGCAGAGGAAGCCCGTGCGCAGCAGTGGGTCGTGTATAATAAGGGGTTATTATTATTTTCGAAAAGTTTATCAGACTGATGATACAGAGAAACAATCTATAAGCGATATCTAATCGAACGAGTGTAATTATGGTGGTTTTGCGTCGATATGCACATTATTATTTAAAATACTATCACGCAATTGCGGTCATTAGTTAATTAAACTTGCAGTCAATTAGATAATCAAGAAAGTAGATACCGTACATAACAAAACTAGTTTTAATATACAACATGGTCATGAAGCTAAGACCACTAATGCCAGCGAGAGTTGTCAAGGTTTTATTGTCTTATTTGTATAAATAATCCTATTTATGACACATGCCTTAACTAACAATCTACAGAAAACTTTACGAATATTACGCGAACGAGGGCATGCCCAAAGTAAAGAACAGGGATAATTAAGGAATTGGGGAAGGGAAATTTGGGCTTCCGAATATCATAGTCAGTCCTGTGAGACCATGGTTAACAACTCGGTCGAGCCAGCGCGGCCTATTCATGCTGCAGATCAAATTATTTACAGCGTTGCTCTACTAATTGTTACACTTGTGTGTTGGTAGCGTTTACATATCTTCGATTCTTAGGTATGCCGGTTTTCCCATAATGTTTTCCTGCACCGTTAACAAATAATTAACACTGAATACACACGTAACTTCGTAGTTAGCTCACTACTCCTGCCTTTTGGGTTTGTTTCGAACCCCCGATATCTGTCTTGGCAGTCCGTACCACTTCCCGCTTAGCTATCATTGTATTTGACTGACAGAAAGTGGAGGTGTATAATAAAAATTAAGAGAGAAGAGAGAAAACAATGGTTTTTAAAATATATA
This sequence comes from Amorpha juglandis, assembly GCA_949126905.1. NCBI lineage: Eukaryota > Metazoa > Arthropoda > Insecta > Lepidoptera > Sphingidae > Amorpha > Amorpha juglandis. The sequence continues at coordinate 625,973 of OX421380.1, forward strand.
TTTTAACACAAATAATCCGATTTAACCGTAATGAAAAAAGTTCTTAGCCAAAAATGGATAAAAGAATATTTTTGAGTAGATGTCAATTAAATCGATTTATCTGAGTTATAATTTTAATGGAAGTTTGTTTTCACTACTTTCTATCCACCCACTTTTAGCTCTTTTGTATGTACTTAAAGTCACTGAACAAGTACTGCAATATAGACGACATTCACCGCGATTCAAGTTTGTCAACATTGTTGTACCTTTAACATAGTTACAGCCGGAGGTGGATACCGGCGACATCACGGTTAAGGTCTAACGATAAGAGCACTTTAAATATATGGATACGTATAGTCCCGTATAGATAAGCTGGCAATAACAGGATTTTATGTTTCTCAATTTGTTCCATATAACCTCTTAATTTAACAAGGTGGACAGACGACCTGATAAAGGTCGCAGGAAGTCGCTGGATGCAGGCCGCTTTCAACAGGTCGGTCTAGAAATCATTGGGGGAGGCCTATGTTCAGCAGTGGACGTCTGGCTGATGATGATGAACCTCTTAATTTAGAGTCAATTTCCTTTTTGTGAGTTTTTATTCATTCGACAGTCTTTTGGCAAGAATAATAAAATATAATTTTGACTACATAATGCGAACGTTAGACCAAAAAACATCTTTAACTGACACAAATGTTTTGCTCAGACCAATGAAACCATAGATGGAAAGCGAAGGATAACAACTAGACGATCAGTAAGATGAAACTATGATGTCCTATTGAGTATGTCATTTTACTAGCCAGGCGATTTACATTTAACATTAGCTCACTCCTTATGTATGGTACTAAGGTGCAATGATGGAATAGGGCAATAGGCGGTAAGGTAATCACCACACCGTAGCGGGCACAACTTTATATCCCAGACCAAGCTGGTTTATATTTCTGACGAAGGTTTAGCCACGGTTCGTTCATGAAGTTGGCAGAAATACATCGATAAGATATACCTTAGAAAGTTCCAGATCTATAAGCACTTGACAATAGATAGAAGGAAAAATTCCAACATCGTTGAATACAAACAACGTGAAACAGGTTATACAAATGAAAAAAATGCAAATCCGCTTGAAGATAAGCATATGCGTGTAGGTTTATAAATCACGTAGTAAGTCGTAGATCTCCTTGAGTGAGCTCTGAGTACACGAGGTGGGCACGTGGTTGCCTCTGTTTATTTACAACTAACTGCAACAGACAGACGCACGCATCACGGATCTACCGTTTATTTTGTAATGTTTTTAATCCACATTCGTAATGAAAAAGTGTTGTTTAGGAATTTCCGAAATTTGTTTGGCTGATATATGTATAAATTCTTGGTAGTAAAACCGGTTCTAGATAGAATATGTTCTGTTATTGGACGTGTATATTATTAGCTGTGCTTCCATGTGTACTCCACACATGGAAGTTAGGTGTAGCGCGAAGAAAACTATACTTTGGGTGGAAAAAGCTGATGATGAAGGTGATACAGAAGACAATGAGGTTACAGCGTTAGTGATAGGGATATCTTCAATTTGCATCTGACTTCGCACTTTCTGAAATGTAATGGGGCGAGTAATTCATAAACAAACAGGAGGATTATTGGATTATTACTGCGAGTTATGGAGTTGGAATTTGCTGGTGTAACGATACTTGATCATTTTGCAGGTATCCGACTGGATGCGACCCCCATTGAAAATTCCGCCATAATCACTCATTCAGACGAGTCGCGTTCAGGGTCAGTCAGTTAATATGCAGTAACTTTAGGCTGGTATACTGGCTGTCGAGGTAGAAAATGCCTCTGGACAATATATTTCGATTGCACTGTACTCAACACCAGGTCCAGTGACATTTTACAGTGCCAGAAAAAATATTTATTTTTAGGTGGAATTGCCTTTATGTCGTTTACCTACCTACCAAAGCAATATATGAATTTCAATCGTTAGAGATATGTTAAAAACATCATCATTATCTTACAGGAATTACCTACGTTATGAGTATTATGATAGTAACAACTTAACAGTTCAGACACTTGGCTCTTTTCAATTATATTCCAAGTATTTGGCACTATATTATTGGTATAATGGCATTAGCCTGGCAACAGAACATAATCAAAAGCATAAGTAAAGATTGACAAAATGTCTACAAATAATAACGGTCACCGAGTTCCAACACGGAGGATTCTAGATTTTTCAAGCGACCTGTAAGGGTGTTTCGTATCACGTATAATGTGCCGAGGGGTGGCACTGTGGCAGGGATCGATGCGTCAGGCGCGGGACAGTGCGCATGCGCCCGCCCGGCCCGCACCCATAAACACGTGTCAATGTTTATTTACGTTCAGCGCACGTATTAACGAGCCGAACCGTGGGGATACGACACGACACTCGCCACCTCTCTTCACAGACCACCTATATTGAAAAACTCATACTGTGTGGTAGGCACTACCTATTCTCATCAAACAGATCAGAATAGGGATCCTGAGTACCTACAGAATAGCAATGTTGCTTTACTCTATTCCTACAAATCTTTAACTCTTTACCTTTTATGTGATATCTGTCTAGCTCAATGATCATAATGCACCTAGATACAATTGATCAAGCATATGTTTGCGTAAGTATTATGATCTTAGTCATGAATACATAATATAGGCTTCGTCAGATGCAGTACAAATAAGTAGTATCTCATATATTTAACTCTTCGTAATGATTATAGGAAAATAAATTCATTCCAATTTCAAAAGACGTCAAACATACGTGAAACACATGATATAAAACAAAATTGTTAATATCGTTTGCCAGTTCCGCAGAGTGCGATGCGGTGCCCAGAGACAAACAAAATAAAGACTTGCCAGCTCGTAAAAGTGGATTGACGTCATAAGATTAATTAGGGTCGTTAATTTTAGCCAAATCTAAACTTAATTATTTCAAATTTCGTAAACAAAAGCATATTTGATGTGTTCATACATTTATGGTACAATATATTTGAAGGTTAATTAAACTAGACGATGATTATTTGTCAGATTAAATTAGAAAATAATGAAGAATAAATGTATGCCTTCTTCATTCTTTTTCTGGTAGAAGCCAGGCGTTACCCCGGCTAGTGCCAGGGTCCGCCTTCCTACTAAAAACTTCGCCCGATCTTAAGCATCCTCTGAAGTAAGGCCATTGGGTCTCATGTCTCCCTCTAATACGAAGAATAAATGGATGGGAATAGATAATATTATATTTCAACTCACAACAAATTAAAATTGATATATGTATGGATTTTATTTTGCTAAACTCAGACTAAATGCGTTAAATTCCATAATTTCTTAAATACTATAAATGAAGCATTCTCCATGTAAGATTAAGTAAAATAAAATATTGTTTAATTTATGTAATGAATTTAGCAAAATATACCAATTTTTAATTGTCGTGTTAAATGTTTTTTCATAATTAGGTCCAAAGTAAGAATTTACTTTAAATATAAGATTAAGCAATTTTGCAATGTGTTATTTTTTTTATTAACAATGTTAGTACAAAAAAATAATTATTTAAATAAATATATGTATTTATTGAATAAGACAAAACAAACGAACTAACATAATTATTTTCAGATGTACCGAGTAATTATAAGTTTAACGTAGATAAAGTAAAATAAGATTCATCATGCATGCTGGTGACAAAATGACTGATATTTGTACCCGACCGGATTACTACCAACGCACCCATGGTTCATGGTCATGGGTCTCATAGTCACCATGTACTTAGTTCGGCATATCGACATAACGGAGTTTACAGTATTCCGGAATCCCACCGTCACCTTTTATAACAGTTTAGAAGTAAGGATGACCTTTATGTTGTGGTAATTAGGTAATCGTTGGCCGTTGTAAAAGCCAGCGCTGGCAATGGCCGTATAAATAGCACTACCAACCGTCCTACGAGCCCCTATATTTATATGAAACATAATTAAAGCCCGATGAATAGCAAAAACCAACACACACAAAAAATATAATATTTAAAACAACTTTAAACAACCACCATACCCGCATATGATAACCAAGCAACGTCGCATGTAATTCGAAATGTTACCACCCTTGAAAACATAATATTAGTTACATCAACCCTGCGATGTGCCGTTACATCATGCGGGGGTTGAAGTATCGATTGATGACGTCACGCCCCCACTGACACCCCCCACCCCCTCCCACACCGCACCCCGGCCAACTTGAGGACTAAATAATACATGCCGCGCCTTGTTTACTTTGAACCTATGTACGTCGAATTTTGTTTTGCTAACCTATGCCAAACAGCAATAGAAATGGAAACTATGATTATGGGATGAACAGTATAACCATATCATTAATAAAAGAGAGCTATGCCTGCTACTACAACTTCCGTAAGTCAAGATTAACAGTAGTAGGACAGTTGGGGTACAATGATGTAAAAAAAAGTAAATTTGCATGCTTTAAATCAGTCTTTAACTTAATACTTGCACATGAAAGTGACTTCAAAATCCAACGTTACGGCTAAAATATAACATTTGTTTCATTGTACCTCAGATCCCAGAGCCGGGTGAAGATGAAACACCACCCGGGCTACAATAAAACACTACAGGGCACATCAAAAAATCTATATAAAATCACACCTGTCGCTTTATTTAAATGTCTCGCAGTTTAGACGCCAAGACCCTAAAACATAAAAGTCCAGTGCAGTCTCCAAAGGTACCTTAGCGTTGACCGTTATGCTTATTTAAAGATGTTGCTCTAGAAAAACGGCAGGCTTTCGGCTTCCTCTATCTTAAATCTCGGTGCCGTTGGCTAAATCCAAACAGCCAGTCAAAGTTAGGCATTTTTCTGTCATCCCATGGTATTTGACCATTAGATATGATAACCGTCTTGTTTCTAAGGTATCCATTGAGACTACATCACATGTTAGAACAAATTACGCGATGCTTCGAGTGCTTTTTCCTGTTCACCCGAAAATACGTTTCTAATTACATCAATTGGGATCAATCGAACTATTTGTTTACTATTTCCTTGACTTCTCATTTTATAAACATATCGAAATAACGTCATGTGTTTCCCTTGTGTCAAATCAGTTGCTTTACATAACATCAAACGTACCACTTTCAACAAAACATAATGCTTCTCTCATATTCCCTTCACCTCACCATCTTGAATCTTCAAACAAATCTGAACCAAGTACGCATGGTGCTCCATTACTACACTGTTTCATTGCAACCCGTTTCTTCCTGCGTCACCATTATGAAAAATTTCAAACTTACATACCCGTGTTAACGTCAGTAATGAAAATATGTTGTAAGTAAAACATTACTCACATATTAGGGTTGTCTGTAAAATCGCCGGCGATAAGACCGCCCATTATATCACCCTTACTATATCATATGATGCTTACTTCTAATTTACTTTATTTGGTGTGTAATGAAGAATATTCTATATAATCTATTATTTATACTTTTCCACTTTACATAAAATATTTGCACGAAATAAATTCAACATTTTATTGTTTTATTGTTGTGTTTTATTATACCCCTTTGTCGTATGTATTTTGTTGAAACCTAAAACCGAAAACTAGCGGGAACTCTGGGAACATAACTAGAAAAAATAACAGGATTAAGAAATATTTACTTGAAATAAGGACAGATATTGTTTTCATTTTTGTATTCGAGCTCAACAAAATTTCTAACTTGAAAATAAGCTTAGTTGAGTTCGAAAACTGTAAAGAAGGGCGTCTGTCGATGTTCAAAATACCACGCTAGCTTACAAAATACCTTCTTTGTCATCACACTGACCAGCCGGAATATCGATTTGATCTCCGCGCCGCGCCGCATTGAGCAGGCGTGGTGCACTCCAGCTACCATCCCAACCCCACCCTTAATGCGAGGCGGGCACTGTCTGAATCTCAGATATAGGTGTATACATTAAATACATAACACCAGTAATTAATTTTGTGAACGACGACTGAAGAAAGTATATCGAACATTTAATAGCTGTCTGTATATTACAAATGCTGCAAACACAGGTTGCGTTTGATTGCAGCTGTCATATGAATGTTATGGTCCGGGTTCCCTGGGCCAGCTGATAATCATCAATAAGTAATCATTTTTATGAACTCGTTATCGATACCTATTGGAAGCCCCTCCTTTCAATAGGTATGATTACTAACCAGCTGATTTTTTTTGTTTTTACTTAGTTAATATTTATATAATTTAACAGTCATATTGTACTACAAATAAAATAATAAATGTTTGAGTATCATCAAATCGAAATATTCTATCCTTGCTACTTCTGTTAGCTACCACAACAGAGAATTTTCGCATAGGGAATTGTTAGGCGTCTCATCGAAACGAAGCTACTCACGGAAAATTAGCTTGATAGTAATCAAGTGGATCAGCTGGCCCAGGGAACCCGGACCATTAACAAAGGGTCGAACGCAAATAAACAAATTAGACATGAATTGTTAATGCACTATACATAATGTTTCATATATGTTAACAATGTGTAAATGGAATTTTATATTATTACACTTTATAAGTCTAATTACTTAGTATTACTCAGAAAACATTTCGATGACCTCACTAAAAATTCCCGCCAAACGGCAACATAACCAGGACCTACCCCAACATTTAATTTAAACATATCTAACAGTATTCAACCAAAACAACGCAAAAAAATAACACTACATAACAAATACGATGACTACGCAATCCCGTACGGCATGCGGAATTAACATAAAGACCTATCATAACGTTGGGCATGTCGTTTACCTCGGATGCAATGCTGGGGTGACGTGGTGGTATCGACCTGCGCCGGCCTGCGCAGACTCTGTCAACTCGCGGTCGATGAGCCCCGCCGTCTTCCGTACGTGATCGGGTGCGACGCTAAATAATATATCAGCCGGCTGGCACTACATAATAACTGCCAAAAACTAACGAAAACTTATTTTGTCGCGGATACTGTTCGACGCGTGAAATACTGGAGTCCAGTTTTGTCAACATTAAAAGCATACTTAAACGTGAAATAAACATATCTTGGGATAGGATGATTACCTACTTTCAACCACTTTGTACATCAAGTATACGTTTTGTAAGAAAGTGGAGATGCTGCTTTAGTGTTCATCTATCTGAAGCTGCACACAAAACATGGTTGAATAACAATGTAAGAATTTTAAGCACAAGCGCCAATAGGAGTGGCACGAAAACTGAAGGGTATTTTTAGCAATTATGACGTTTTTATACAATTTATAATACGATCCTAAAATCACAGTTCAATAAACTACTGTCTACTTCGCATAACAATTAATTGCATACTCCATACATATTTGTGCTGGCGTCACACAAATACGGTTTTTACAAATTCGTGTCATTATGCAAAATTGACGCCTTAAGACATTTCCCATGTATATCGGACGTAACTAGTACTCAGTAATCGAAATTACATCACGGGTCCCGACGTTTGCGTGGAGCGGTTGGCGCGGCGCGGCGCGGCTTGGCGTGGCGTCTGGTGCACAAGCGATCAATACTATAGAGCCAGCGACGCGGCACCATGTTTATAGGCACTCCTGACTACACCGCACACGCCAAAGAATTTTATAAAACATGTGTTTCCATGCACGGAATACTCTACTGTTATGTAAACTATATGTTTTTATTTGAATGAAACTCTACCAATATGCCTACATATTAAAATAGTTAATCAATAAATTCAAATTTGGAGGTATTTATAATACCTACTAATATTTAATTGTGACTGGATGTCAAGAAGGAAAAAAATATTATTTAAATTCCTCTTACAGGTATAATGAATGTTGGAAGTTGGTTAAAAGTAATTCGGGAAAAACTTTTTGCGCAACGCGCCTATGCGTTCCGCGATGACAACCTCAGTATACGCGTAGTGGCCGGCGCTCATTGACGGCATGGCACGGCATGGCACGGCAGGTCATGCTGCGGCATCCCGCGGCGTCCCGTGGCATGCCGTGGCATCCTGCTGAATGCCCAGCCACTCTCTCTCTCTCGCGCACCGCGGCAATCCGGGGAATGAAACAGCATGACACGTTTGGCCGGAGCATCCCGCGGCGCGTCGCGGCATGCCACAGCATCCCGCGGCACGTCGCGGCACTGTGGTATTGAAATAAAGTAACGTGAATTCTAAACTCGTGGCAATAAGATTCAAAATAACTTAATTAGTAATAAAATCCTTTGCCATGCCATGCCGTGCCATGCCGTCTATTAGCGCCGGCCCTTAGTCTACGTTGTAATAAAGTTTTATGTATGTATTACCATTATTTATCTTAAAGATGTAACAATATTAACAAAGATCGTGGCTATATTTTATTACTTCTTTTTTTGTAACGAGTCTTCAGAGAAGTTCAAACCCTCCCACATATAAAATAAGAACACAAAAGAAAGGGAAAGGAGTGAAAAAAGTGTAAACGGTTGATGCGAGTATTTTTTAAGTAGCTTCACAATAAAATATTACAAATAATCGCTTCATAGGTCTAGTCGCAATTTATATAAACTGAGAAACCGTGAGGTCTTTCTTTCAAATCCTACATCGGGCAATCACAGTTGTGTTTGATTTGAGGAATTTGTGCCCAATATAGCAATAAGCTCACTCATGGGACCGAAACAAGCTTGTCGAATCGTGGTTATACTAGTTACTGCTTGGAAACCGGCAGTATGCCCTCTACTATGGTAATAGGCCTTAGTCTAAGCCTAGTCACTAAGCTGGCCTAAAGCAAGTTTGCAGACTTTCAAAATTCGTTTGGAGAAATTCCCCAGTTATGCAGGTTTCCTCATAATGTTCCCTTCATCGTTAGGTACAGCAAACAATAATTCACAATGAATAAACACGTGAATTTAAAAGTTAGTGATGCACGCTTTGGGCCTGGTTTTGAACCTGACACAGTCCCGGCAGTCCGTACTCCCTGCAGAACTATCGCTGCTTTTTTATATGCAACAAACTAAGCAAAAAGTTGAGCCTCATTATGACCCGGGGAACAATGGCAGCGCGTCCTCGGAGGATCAATAGGTGCTCAGCTGGATCCTTGGCCCGGTTGCCCCCGTGACCCGGTCTTTGGCCCCTCAACCTCCCGTGAGCCACTTGACAGATTCCGTGTATCGAGACGCATGTATAACAAAAGAGGGTGAACATTAAATTAATAACTACGTAATTACAGTCTCGTGGAATTATCTAAAACTGTATTACATTTTTAGAGTTTGTGTATCCATAATATAGCTTAAGTAGGCTTCCACTAGAATTCAGAATGATGGCTGCTGATGGTATGATGCTGCCACAGAGCTGAAGATTATGAGTTTACTGTTTAAGTTTGGTTAAAAGGGGGCGGGGGCGACATTTGAAATATAAGTCATTCCAGTTGCTCGACCAAAAATACTTTCATTTTTTAATTTGTTCGCTTTGCCAGACATAAATAACCTGTTTGTTTGTTTGAACCTTTTATATGAAATCACGTTTTGTACGTTCAATGGTTCTAGTCCATTGAAAAGTTACATTTGGGGTTGCGTTTCTTAGAGGACGCAATTTTATTTTTTTGATGTGTAGGGGGGGTAAGTGTAAAGCTAAAATCAAGTTTGTGGGGTCGCCACCCTTGTCCCACGGCCGCCATCTTGAAAATAGGGGTTGAAACGGTTTTTACGATATATCTCTTAAACTATTTATCTGATAAAAAAAATTTGTTAACGTTTTTTGTTGCTAATTAAATTCTCTATAACTTTGGTCCAGTAACTTTTTGTCGTAAAACTATAAATAAAAAAGTTATAAGTGAAAATGTAATAAAGAAAAAAATAAAGATGATAATTCTCTTGACAGCCTAAGATACAAACAATTCGCCAAGGCAGTGACAAAAAGTACATTTAATTTATCTTCACTTCCTCCAACATAAGACACAGCTCGCTTTCATACTTTCCGAGTCTACCATCAGGTCCAGTCGTGGCTTGGTAATAATAATGATCCTGAAGACTGGGGCTGGAAAAAATGTGGAAAATTATTGATGCCAGTGCAGAGCTCTAAACCTCCAGCACCCCCTGAGCTTCTTAAATTGATCTTTTGTAAATGCAAAGGAAACTGTGGAGCGATGTGTGGATGTCGAAAAGCAGGGCTAAAATGTTCCGCAGTGTGCTTCCATTGTTCTGGAGAACTGTGTTCTGTGTCTTGTGTTGGAGGAAGTACTTTTTGTCACTGCCTTGGCGAATTGTTTGTATCTTAGGCTGTCAAGAGAATTATCATCTTTATTTTTTTCTTTATTACATTTTCACTTATAACTTTTTTATTTATAGTTTTACGACAAAAAGTTACTGGACCAAAGTTATAGAGAATTTAATTAGCAACAAAAAACGTTAACAAATTTTTTTTATCAGATAAATAGTTTAAGAGATATATCGTAAAAACCGTTTCAACCCCTATTTTCAAGATGGCGGCCGTGGGACAAGGGTGGCGACCCCACAAACTTGATTTTAGCTTTACACTTACCCCCCCTACACATCAAAAAAATAAAATTGCGTCCTCTAAGAAACGCAAGGTGAGGCCTAAAAAATGTAACATTTCAATGGACTATTCATAATGAAACCATTTTAAATATAACCACGTGACAGCTGGCGAATAACTTCAAACTTCCAAAACTTTGAGTTTTTCAAAGCGTTTTTGTCGTGAATTCAGTGAAGCCTATAAAACGACCAAAGTTATAAATATAACGACTTTGGGAGGTGAACAATAAGAGTTTTTTTTATAAAAAATTAGACTTATTGCTAAACGCAACTTCAATTAACTTCAGTTAAATCTTGGGGTGCAAGAAATTCCGGAGAAATCTGCAGAAGGAATCACTGTGTAAAATATAATTATTAATGTGTTAAAGACATACCACATGTCATGGAAAAGATAGAAATAGTAATTTCATATAGTACATAATGTTAAAATATCAGCTGTCATGTTAAAGTACGAGTTGTATCAAACATATTGTGAGCCCCGTGTTCACAAAAACAGATAAGTGAGCTCTTTGATAGTGTCTATTTCTGTGCAAATTATTGGTGACCCACTTGTTGACATGCCCAGCCTCGTTTGCCCACCGTCCAACTATTAAAACTCTTCTTCATTGTTTTCTTACTTACTGGTGCTGCTAGATCCTCATCATCATCTGTTTTAACAGTTTTGTGTGGTAACATTTATCTTAAACTAGCCGTCCCTCGCAGTTTCACCTGCATGTTTCTGCCCTGCTCCCATTTGAGTCCTTCGAAGTTTCCGATACCCTCGACACAAGTTATCCTAATTTGGAGTCTGAACTATGTATGCAACTATTTAGCATAGGGTGGCAAACGAGCAAGTGGGTCATCTGTTAGTAAATGATCTCCACTGCTCATGTACGTCCACAATACCAGAAAAATCATGGGCGCGTTGTCGACATTAAAGAAAAAGGATAATTAATGAATTAGGAAGGGATGGGAGATTTGGGCCTTCGGATTACTCATACACCGTACGAAACGCAGCAGTAAACCGCTACTTTACGTCGGTTGTTTGTCGTCAGTCGTAACGACCCGGTCGAGCCGGCCCATTCAAAAACGACAAAATGGTCTACAGCGTGGCGCTACCACTCAAAAGTACTAAGAGCATTATTAAGAAAAATAGATGCAATAGACGTACATATATTTAATATCTTTATCAGTACGGAAGCTTATTCACCGGGACGTGCAACTGTAATCGGTTCCTGAGTCATCTAAACCCATAGTGCACGAGTACTCACTGTGTACAGTGCGTCAGATAGATAACGACGACATATGCCTGCTGCCGGGTGGTCGTCATTGTCGCATGTTTCCTAGTCCTAGCTCATTGTTCTTATAAAAAACAAGGACAATAATGCAATAGGAATAATCCTCTTCGTGCTAATTAAAAATGTGCTTCTGGTATTATTTTTACTTATTTAAAGACGATTTAGATCCGTAACCAGAATAAGCATAGCATGGCATTGAATAAGATTGATTCAGTACCACGTAGTGCTTTGTAGTTCAAAGTTCTGTGTGGTGTTGCTTCTGTCTTTGTGTTCTTTCTTTTTTCTGTTTATTCTTCTTCTTTCTTCTTCTTCTTCATTGCTCGTCTCGTCATTCAATTAAATAAAAAAAACTACAATAGGCTTCACTACGTATTCGTTATTGCTTGTAGCAGGGACTATAAAAGTCCGATATAATTCTATACATGTATGTGCCCCGGTTCGCGAGATGTGAACTTGCAAAGACAAGTTGGAAATCAGGCCACAGGTGCCTAAATCCTTGGCCCGGTTGCCTATTTCGCCAAGGCCTTTACCTGTTGATCGGTTTTTTGTTGACACACTTGCGTATGGGCGTGTCTCTGAATTATATTAATATCAATGGTATTCTTCATTTCCTTATTTCGTTTGATACATACGTAATCAGGTCTGTAATCCCCGAAGGTGTAGGCAGTGGTGTAACCAGTACTCACATTTCGCAGACCTTATTTCCGCCCCATGATGTGATAGGGGGCGAACCTATCGCCATACCGGGCACAATTCCAGACTCCGGGTTGGTACTAAGCATTTCGTGATAGAAAAACCCCAATATCACTCAACCCGACCCGGGATCGAACCCGAGACCTCAGCTCAGCACTCGTATCGCATACACAATACAACTGCACCACCGAGGCAGTCGTTTGATATGATTGAGTAAATGAAATAACACTTGTATGAAGCATGTTCATGTGGGTGTAAGGGGGTCCAACCACCATCTTCCGGACTCCAAGCCAACCTCACCTGCCCGTGGTGCACCCTGCTGGTTAACGGACGAGGCTCTGGCGACCGGCCGATGGCAGTATAACCATCGTAGTGATGGCGTAGCTAAATGCCACAGGCTGATGATGGGCAGCAGCATCTTCAGCGCAAGAAGCTACGCCTCTGCGCTCGCCAACCCGCCTGCCAAGCGTGGCGAGTAATGGCAAAACCTCCCAAATGATGATAAGACAGACAAGAACTAGGCCCCCAGTCCCCGGCAGCCCCGCTATTCCTAGTTCTGGTAGCAGCTACGGTAACGGCGGGGCAGGGGGTGCTAAGAATCCCCGGGTAAGATCCCGCTACCACCCCCGACGACGACTGGCCCTGGTAACACACAACATTCGCACTATGAGGACCGACGAGAAGATCCTTGAGCTGGAAGAAGAAATGAGTAGGTTACGATGGGACATCTTGGGTTTATCAGAAGTCCGAAGGAACGGGGAGGACACGATAATCCTCAAGTCTGGTAACCTACTCTACTACCGGGGTGGCGATCAACAGTCTCGAGGTGGTGTCGGATTTCTCGTCCACAAGTCCCTCGTTAACAACATCGTTACCATCGAAAGTGTGTCGAGCAGGGTAGTATACCTTATACTCAGAATATGTGAGAGATATTCGTTGAAGGTCATACAGGTATATGCGCCGACCTCGACACACCCAGATGAGGAAGTAGAGGAGATGTATGACGACATTAGTCGGGCCATACACACCTCCGAAACCTACTTCAATGTTGTTATGGGGGATTTCAACGCAAAACTGGGCAAGAGAAGAGATGAGGAGCTGAGAGTGGGGCAATTTGGATATGGGCAACGAAACCCCAGGGGACAAAGGCTGGCCGATTTCCTGGAGAAAGAGGGACTCTTCGCGATGAACTCTTTCTTCCAGAAGCCGCCTCACAGGAAATGGACCTGGATGAGTCCAGATGGTTCTACGAGGAACGAGATAGACTTCATCTTGACGACGAAGAGACGGATACTCAATGATGTCTCTGTGATCAACAGGGTGAAAACCGGAAGTGATCACCGAATGGTAAGGGGCACATTGACTATTGACGTCAAGGTGGAAAGACGTCGCTTGATGAGGTCTATGCTCCGCCCTACTCGCGCCCATGTTCAAAACCCCGAGAGCTTTCAGCTTGAACTGGCAAACCGCTTCTCTTGCCTAGATAGCTGCGTAACTGTGGACGAAATCAATGACGGGTTGGTAGAAGCTGTCCACACGGTGGGTTCTAAATTCTTTAGACCCCGTCGTAGAAGTCGACCTCAGAAACTCTCGGTCTCGACGCTCGAGCTCATGGCCGAACGTCGATCTATGGCGCTGCAGTCTTCCGATGACGCTGAGGCATATCGGCAGCTCAATAGACGGATATGGAAATCCTTGCGACACGACGTCCGCGCTCACAACACTGCGAGCATAAAGGAGACGATCGAGCAAAACAAGGGCTCCAAAGTGTTTGCTAAGGACCTGTCTATTGGGCAAAGCCGAATGACAAAGCTGAAGACGGAAGATGGCAGTGTAGCGTCGACCAAGGCAGAGGTGTTGAGAGAGATCGAGAGCTTCTACGGACAGCTTTATACCTCGGTTGCCAAACCCGTTACCAGCTCGGCTAAAGACCCAAGAGCCGAGCTGGTCCGGCACTACAACGAAGACATCCCGGACATCAGCTTGTGCGAGATTCGGATGGCCCTCGGACAGCTCAAAAACAACAAGGCGCCGGGCGAGGACGGAATTACTGCAGAGCTTCTGAAAGCGGGCGGATCGCCGGTACTGAAAGTCCTTCAGAGACTTTTTAATTCTGTTCTGCTCGAGGGCGTAACGCCTGATGCATGGAACAGGAGTGCGGTGGTACTGTTCTTCAAGAAAGGTGACAATACCTTGTTGAAGAATTACAGGCCCATCTCACTCCTGAGCCATGTGTATAAGCTGTTTTCGAGGGTTATCACGAATCGTCTCGAGCGCAAGTTAGATGACTTCCAGCCTCCCGAACAAGCCGGTTTCCGAAAAGGTTATAGTACCATAGACCACATTCATACGCTGCGGCAAGTTATACAAAAAACCGAGGAGTATAACTTGCCACTTTGCTTAGCGTTTGTGGACTATGAGAAAGCCTTTGATTCGATCGAGACCTGCGGGCCAATTCTCGTATTTAACATTAACTGAGACTGAACTTTAACCAAACTGAGATTAGACTACGAATTGAATAAAATGTGGCATTCTGCTCCGCTTATAGTTCCAATATCATTTCAGTAGCATTATGATATCAATTCGATATCATTTTAATTCCGAACTAATGTCAGCCACCACAGACTAAATTATAAAAAAATGTAAAGCGAATGTTATAATAAAGTTGCCAGCGGACAAAATATATTGGCATTGTGAGTAATTTTGGCGATTTGAATTGGATGGAAAAGTTATTACTCTACCACGAAGTTATTAATTTAAAATTTGATTAATAGATTTTATAATTTATTAATTGATTAGGTAATTTCTCATGTTTCCCCTAAATTGAAAACCCGTTTTTTTTCGGATTTCTGTAAATTGTGAGTGAAAACATATTATGCGTTAATTTATTGTCGTGGTGGGTCACCCCGTGATTACATCTTTGTATCTTTTATTGCAGGCTCAAAGTACTAAGATCGAGAGCCGTAAAATTTGTATTAAAAAAGAATGTCTATTGTTATTGTTCCGTGATTTAATTTTGTTGTGTATGTTATTTAAGTACGTATCTTTCAATTTCTATAATAAGTTAATTATGATTATCCATTGCGCGCGATAAATACTAATTGAAAGTTGAAACAATATCGTGAGTTAATTATTAGTGGACTGTTAGTAAAGTGTTAGTGAAACAATGACTAAACAATTAGAACTGTTTCTGGATTTCACTGAAGCAATTCGGATCACCAATTCTAGGCCTTGGGCCGACTCTGAAGGAGGAAGGACAGTGTATTATCCAAAAGGTTATGTTCACACAGTGCAAAAAACATGGATTCAGCTGCAATGTGTAATATGTATGTGTATGTAATAGTGTATTGTATTTTTATTGTTAATATATAATGTTTCCTTACGACTTTGTGATTTGATTGTTACGTATTTACATAGAATATTACCCATGCATATATACAAATATCGATATGATTGACTATATTTCAGTTAATTCACAATATCATTGCAGTTACATTTCGATGTCAATTTAGTCAACTTTCAAGTTTCAATATACTTTTGATTGCATTACAGTTTTAATGGTTTACGGAATGCCACTTGCAACTTTC
Organism: Amorpha juglandis; assembly: GCA_949126905.1. NCBI lineage: Eukaryota > Metazoa > Arthropoda > Insecta > Lepidoptera > Sphingidae > Amorpha > Amorpha juglandis. Next base: position 642,035 of record OX421380.1, read on the forward strand.
TTGGCTCTGAAACTAGATCGGAATGATATTTTGAACATTTTTAATTACCAGAATTGGCCCGCTGGGCAGTGCTGCAGGCTCTCCAGTGGTGCCGCATCGACTATTGGTATATCGAAGTGTTGAGGTGCTTGTACAACAACGCCACCATGTCGGTCCGAGTACAAGAACAGAGTACGAAGGCTATTCCACTACAGAGAGGCGTGAGACAGGGAGATGTTATTTCTCCGAAACTGTTCACTGCCGCGCTGGAAGATGCCTTCAAGCTCTTGAACTGGAAAGGATTCGGCATCAACATAAATGGCGAGTACATGACTCACCTCCGCTTTGCCGACGATATCGTGATCCTTGCGGAATCGCTGGAAGACCTGAGTACAATGCTCGAAGACCTCAACAGAGTTTCTCAACGGGTGGGCCTCAGGATGAACATGGACAAGACGAAGGTCATGTCGAATGTCCATGTTGTGCCCACCCCGATTACTGTTGGAAGCTCATCTCTCGAAGTTGTCGACGAATATGTCTATCTAGGACAAGTAGTCCAACTAGGCAGGTCCAACTTCGAGAGAGAGGTCAATCGTCGAATCCAGCTCGGCTGGGCAGCGTTCGGGAAACTTGGTAAGGTCTTCTCGTCCAAAATACCTCAGTGCCTGAAGACTAAAGTCTTCAAACAATGTGTGTTACCAGTGATGACATACGGGACTGAGACGTGGCCTCTGAATATGGGCCGTATAAGACGGCTCACAGTTACTCAGCGAGCTATGGAGAGGGCTATGCTCGGTGTTTCTCTACGTGATCAAATCAGAAATGAGGAGATCCGTAGAAGAACGAAAGTCGCCGACATAGCCCAGCGGATTAGCAAGCTGAAATGGCAGTGGGCAGGCCACATAGCTCGCAGAACCGATAACCGATGGGGCAGAAAGGTTCTGGAATGGAGGCCACGTACTAGCAAGCGCAGCGTTGGACGTCCACCTACAAGGTGGACAGACGACCTGATTAAGGTCGCAGGATGTCGCTGGATGCAGGCCGCTTCCAACAGGTTGGTCTGGAAATCTTTGGGGGAGGCCTATGTTCAGCAGTGGACGTCTTGTGGCTGATGATGATGAAGCATGTTCGAAATACATTAAATGTTCATACACTATTTCTTATTTTTCACAGTAATTTCACTGGTTTCAATGTCGCTTTAAACCGAAACACAACATTGCTTACACACCGTTGCTTAGCGGCAGTAATAGATGGCACGGTGGTACTAACCCAGAAGGCCTCTCGCATACGAGGGACCTACCACCTTGTATTCATTATACCTCATACGAACGTGTAAATCCTATGCGAGCCGTTCCCATTCTTGAACTAAATCTATGTTAATTAAGTTTACAGTTTACACTGTCATGTTATTAGTACGATTATTGCTATTAGCTACCACAGCGTTATGTGGTTCATATTATTTCTACGAAACAACATTTATTATTATAATTATTATTAATATAAAGTACATTGACATCGTGACGTAAGTAGTTAATTTGTATTGAACGCACACAGTAAGCACTTGACTCAGTACGCGCTAAATTAATATTACCTATATTTTAACATAATCTTGAAGAAAATTTAATTTATTGGCTGATTATTTGTAGATAACTTATAGATGGGAAAACCTAATTTTAACAAGTTAAATTATATTTTATTGCTCGTATTTAAAATTAAATCCGAGTTGCGTTTTAAATGCATGAAATAAAATATTATACGCTTTGTCTGGGACTTTGCATTTTTATTTATTCAAGCCTTACCATACTTCTTACACATTAAACAGGTGTTTACCCATCCAAACATAACCCTAAATGAATAATTTACCTAATCGTCAAAATGGCCGACATCAATTAGGAAAAGATGTGTACCCTATAAATGGTTAGATAATTTTTCAAAAATAGAACTATCTCGATCAAAACTTTAAATAAAGAATCATTCATCATTCAATCGGTGTATTTGTTTAGGTACTACAATGCCACAGATAGTCACAGGGACAATTAGACGAACAGACAGACAAAGGGATCAAAGTTTGGAGGTTAAAAACTCTTTTTGCATTGCGTCCCACAGTGCGCTACCATCAAGTTTATCGGGACGGTTATAGCTTGGACACCGCCCAGCATCACTGGAGATCAACAACCGGAGGTAGTGCCGGGTCGGGTCGCCGGATCCTTGACCTGGATCGCCGACCGCTGCACCTTGTTATTGCATTTTTTTTCTTATAAGTTCAACTTTATCTGTGAAGTTACTATTTTCATTACCAACTGGTGTAGTATTCTAAATACGATTAGCATAATTACTTTCACAATATATAAATACAATAAACCGCAATAATTTTCCAAATAAATTAACCGCAAATTCCATTAAATCACAACAGTGTTGAGTCGTGTGTTGCTTATCAAACACATATTTGCATACAAAATGCTTTGAAAAATCATTTATGTAAATGTAGATTTGTATGCACGTCGTGGCACAACCTACACAATGGCTTATCCATACTAAAGGTGTGAATCACAAGATAACTCTTGTCTGGCTCACATGATGCTCACATATAGGGAAAACAACACCTTAACTTACAATGCGATGGAAGAAAACATGGATCGTGTGAAAACGACACGTGCAGGATAAATTAATATTTAAATCATGGGAGATAATTGAGTATCCTACTTGCTACCCACAACCCCCCTATTTTTACAAGGTACCTAGTATGCGAGAGGCCGTCTGGGTTGGTACCACCGCTTTGTCTATTTCTGCGGCCAAGTAACAGTGTATAAGCAGTTAGGTTTGAAGGACATTGAAGCCAGTGAAATTACTGGGCAATATGAGACTTAACATCGTATGTCTCGGGATGACTAGCACCGTTCAGTGACATGCAGTGCTTTGTAATTCAAAGTTTTGTGTGGTGTTGCTTCTGTTTATGGACAGGCTTACTATCAGGCGAGCGCTTGTCTCGTCTCATCATTCAATCAAATAAAAAAAAACTATCAGTATTATAAATGTGAAAATTTGGATGTTTGTGACTTTGTATATTTGGATGTTTGTTATTAAATCAAGCCTTAACGGTTCGATGGATTTGGCACACACGTAGATCACGACCTGGATTATAATAAAGGTTATTTCTTTTATCCCGGAAAAGGATATTCAGACAGACGAACCTCGAGCCTCGATTTAGTTAATAAAATAACTTAATCAGTCAGATCAGAGCAGGAAAAATTAGGTGTAGGTACTCTGTTCCTGGTATTTTACAGCTTGTGAACGTATCACGAATGTCACACAAAAACTGTTTTCGTGCTTTATTGTTTATTAATTTAAATAAGATTCATTAAAATTAACCCCTATGCCTACGAGGAAATGTTAATTAACAAAGTGTGGTCAAATGGCGGCTTTAGCCACAATATGTTTAAGGCCTTGCCCATTAGTTGTACTTTATATATAACAATGGAACAGTCTGAGTCGTCAGCGGCCGTCATTAGTGCACGTTGCGGTTTGCCTGTTTTGCACAAAACAGTTGGAATTATATATTTTTCCCTAGAATTTAATAAACAGCCGTGACTAAAAAGGGAAAAATATTATAATAACTATTACGCACATTCGTGTTAGGGCGTAGAATATCGATTATAGAGCATTGTTTATTTGGGATAAAATGCTGAACGCTTGATAATAGGGTGGCGGATGAAGGAGAAATTACGCTACAAGATAGACTCAAGTAGCATCAAACGTAACTATTTGTACATACGTACATATACCTACACATAAACTCACATAGACATCATATTTTCCATAGGGGTAGGCAGAGACAATGAGAATGTGTCAACGAAATAAAACGAATGAAAACATGCCAAACCGATCGCTGATTTACATATCCATAGACTTAAATCTATTTTAAGTGAAGTTATTTGAAATATGTAGGTACTGAACTTCATGAGAATTATTCTGAAAGCAGTGATTCCGCACGCTGTGTTATGAAAATGTTTAGTAAGTCTTAGTCCCGTCACAGTTTTTATTCGTACACATTACCTACGTTTTCCAGTAAATACTTTAAGTAAATCTATTCTATATTAAATGGTTAGTGGACAGACTAGTGTCAAAGTTTTCAAGCCGCCCAAAGGCTTCTGCTATCAGTTAATAACAGTGGGGACCGACTTTTTACGTGCCCTCCTAAGCACGGAGACGCTCAGTTGAAATAACACTAACGGTCACCCATCCATAGACTGACCGCGCTAACGGTTGCTTAACTCACATATCGCTCCCCGATCAGTCAGTGCAATTAGCCATAAGCGTCTCTATGTTAATGAGACACGGGTAGTTTTGAAACTAATACAGAGTCGTTTGAGCACCTCCCAACCTACACCATTAAACCTTCAACGGGAATATGACGTGGCAGTTCCGATGAACTATGTTTGCCGGTACATTATTAATCCACCAGAATTATTACATTTATACCGTCATTCGTAATAATAGGTACTGTAAATGTTTTTCCTGTTTACTTCTCACTAATCAATTTAGGTATTGGACCTACTTCCGCTGCGGTTGACGATTGTACTAATGTATAGGCACAAACTTTACACGAACCCAAACTGTCCTCAATTACCTAACTATTAATTATTTATAAAAATGACATACACGTTATTTATTAAAGTTCATAGAGAATTCTAATAACTTGTGAATTCTAATACTAAGTCGCTCGCCTGACGGTAAACTCCACGCCTGTCCATAAACTTCTGTTTACATAAACTTTTGATTGTGTTTACTAAGCACTGCATGTCACTGAAAGGCGCTAGTCACCCCGAGACATAATATGTTAAGTCTGATAATGCCCAGTAATTTCACGACTTCGATGTCCTTCAAACCGAAACACAACAGTGCTTACACGCTGTTTCTTGGCGGCAGAAATAGACAAAGCGGTGGTATCAGACGGCCTCTCTCACACGAGCGGCGTACCACCTTGTGAATGTATGTGTTGCGAATGTATCTACATTTAATATTGAGTTGAACGTGAAGTATTCTACCATAGTTGACACGATTCGGAGCGTAGTCTGTACGAAATCTATATTGTTGGCGAACTCTAATTGCGTTCTGTAGGCCTAATACAAGTTTTAATAAGTTTTTTCGTTTCTGTTTCTACTGTCCGTACTTCAAGTCTCAGTAACCACTAGTTGAAACTAATAAAATTACTGGTATGATTTAATTGTATATAATTTTAGTCGATATACAAAATTAGTTTTTGAGCGATTCTTTCCTTTTATACATTTCGCCAACAGTAATTTTATACGTATTCGAAAACTATGAACGTATTTGTAACTCGTACTAGACCTACTGGCCTCCGACACCAAAAGTGGTCAGCCTTCCATATCCAGCGCAAAAAAGCCATAAAGTCGTGAGAGAGCTCTCGCTAATCCTTTTTAGTTCATACTAGTAGTCATACCTGAGATGACCCACAGTTTTTGAGTGGTAGAGCCACGCTGTAGACAGTTTTGTCTACAGCATGAATGGGCTGGCTCGACCGGATCTTTACCACTGTCTCACCGAAAACCGACGTAAAGTAGTGGCTTGCTGCTGCGTTTCGTACGGTGAGTGAGATAACCGGAAGCCCAAATCCTCTCCCCTTCCCAATCCCTAATTATCCCTTTCCTTTAAGGTCGGCAACGCGCCCATGACTCTTCTGGTGGTGGGCGTACATGGGCGGTGGATATCACTTACCATGAGGTGACTCACTTGCTCGTTTGCCGGCCTATGCTATAAAAAAAAAAGTGTACATGCGATCGGTCAGCCCACGCTCTCCTTATTGCACAATGTTCTCCCATTGAGACTACGTGACCGAGGCAGTGAAGTCTGTATGCCTTTGTTTCATCAATAATATTTGACTCAGCTAACAAAATGCACGAACATTTATTTCCCCAAACCAACATTTCGCACACGTTGCGTACGAGTGATGACGTTTAGGTGATGATAGATTTATCGACCGTTTAGTCCAACGCCCTTCATTTCACTGCGACATTATGAAGAGTGACGACCGAGGTCGACGTGCCCACTGAAATAATTCCGGGAAGTGATATAGAAGTTACAAATCATAATCTTCCTACTAATTATCATCGTGCTGTACTTTTTCGTATGACTTGATAAAGTTCTGCAAAAAAATTGCAGTGTTAAGTAGATTTGTATGAAGGCTGTAATTGTAAGAAATTTTTAAAAGGAATTTATATGAGAAAGAATGACAAAACATAAAGCCAAGAAGTTCGTTTTTTCATCACCATAGGCTATTTTTATTATGTTTATATACCACCACACACTTACACATTTTAATTTCTTCTCGCGAAAACCACAAGAGATTTATGATACTCATGAGAACTTTTGGAATAATACGAGTAAGACCCAAGATCTTAATATAACCCAAAAATTATATAGAAATATACAATCATTATGGAGTAATTAATGTGATATGTGGATAAGGAGTGCTTAGGATCATCTGACATGGCGTACCAAAACTGGAGCGAAGAAATGAGGATGAGGGAAATGAGGGAACACCTAACGATAGGCAGAAAAGGGCTGATGAAGATTATGGTAATGAAACTGTAACAATAATAAATACTGTAATACCAAATGAAATGACAGTCTTAAACATATAAATAACAGGAAAGCCTACCAATATCGTTGATATGTTTCCACTGTGATTTAACTATGTAGTTATTATTGAAATTGATGTAACGTGCAGATTAGTTAGTGCTATATCTGTGACGTCAATACTTGCATACGTGATCCATTAGCAGACATTTTTCTTTCACTGACTTCTGTTGGGGTGTTTTGAAATAAAATCTGTAAAAACTTTTAATTTTTGTTTATTCGCACCCACGCCTGTAATCTTCAAAGGGGTAGATTATGTGTAACCAGTGCATCCACATTTCGCCGAACGTATCTACGTCCGATGATGTGATACGGGAGAAACCTATCGCCTTACAAGGCACAATTCCAGACTCCGCGCTGATACTGAGCATTTCGTGGTAGAAAAACTCAGTATCTGTTTTACCCGACCCGGGGATCAAACCCGAGACCACAGCAAAACAGTCGTACACAATACAACTGCGCTATCGTTGAGATTTTGGATTCGATTCGACAGTGTGTAAGCACTGTTGTGTTTCGGCTTGAAGGACATTGAAGCCAGTGAAATTACTGGGCATTATGAGACTTAACATCTTATGTCTCGGGGTGACGAGCGCAGTTCAATGTCATGCAGTGCTTTGTAATTCAATGTTCTGTATGGTGTTGCTTCTGTTTATGGGCAGGCGTGGCGCTTACCAACAGACGAGCGTCTTGCTCGTCTCGTCATTCAATCAAATAAAAAACAAACTAACCAGGAACACATTTAAGTACAATTCCGCGAAAACTTCGAGAGCGAATTTAATCTATTCGCAAATATTTTCGTGTAATACCACGACGCTGGGACATCGCGGAAGGGGGGGAGGAGGGTGTGTTGTAAATATAAACAGTGATAACGTGATAAGGAGCCCGTCCGTCTCGGTACAAACACTAGCACCCTCTGATGGGCGGCGGGAAGCGTGATTGGCAGATGTTTCGATTACTTGGTCTCGAGGATACGAACATATAATATGCATTATTGAAGTTTCGATATGTACCTACGTATGGGGCGTATATAATATGCTATTCGCAATATAAAATCGTAAACAAGCCCACGTCTGTATCCCCAAAGGGGTAGGCTGAAGTACAACTGGTGCACTGCTAACTGCAACGCATGGCCTAGCGCGAAATGTCACGGACTGTAGATACGACAATCGCGGTTTCAAAACCCGTCCCAGGACATGCACCTGACTTTTCGAAACTACGAGTATATTTATTGTTTTATATCGCTAATTTTAACGGTGAAGAAAAACATTGTGGAGAAACCTGTGTATCTGAGAATGTCTACAAGGATGTTGAAAATATGTGAAGTCTACCAATTGGCAATAAGTCATACTCTTCATTAGTAGAGGAGAACCGTGCTAGGCAGTCGAACGTATATTATAACTAGCTTTTGCTCGCGGCTCCGCCCGCGTGATCTGTTTTTTCCAGGATAAAAAGTAGCCTATGTCCCTATTCTGATGTATAAGCTATATTATTGTAAAGTTTCATTAAAATCCATCTAGTAGTTTTTACGTGAAAGAGTAACAAACATACATCCATCCATCCATACTTACAAACTTTCGCGTTTATAATATTAGTAGGATACAATACAAGGCTGGTATTACTTTGATTACTGCGCTGGAACTGGGAGGCAAGGCCACACAACCTAATAATGAATAGTCCAAATTAGTCAACGTATTTCTGACAACTTTAAAATCGAACGAGATTGATTTGGCATTGAAACTGGTTCACTAAGGTCACTGCAATGAGGAAACATACGGAAAGGTGCTCATTTTGTATAATAAATTAAAACATTCGATCGCATATTAAATATTGTCATGCTATTGTCCACATAATATGTTATTCATTAGGTATTTAATTTGCTTACATTATACGAAAACACATGAAAATTATCAAAACCGATAATAGTAATATGAGTAACAAAACTTCCACTAAGCCTATTGCTATTAACTAAAATAATATACTTGGAATGCTCACGTACGGTAAGAAAAACAAAAGCTTAAAATAAGATGGACTTATTGGCAATAATAACTTTACTAGAGACTGAAAAATAAATTGGTTCCATCGATATAAATATGCCTGTGTGAAACTTTAATGAAACGCGGTAGTTTATGTTATTACCGTATTTTTTTGCAAAATTGGTTCCTTTTTGCGTAACTAGATCCAATTATCACAGTGATAAGCAAAAACTTGTACAGTGTATCTTGTATATTTTCATTAATTAGAAGCGGTAGGCAAAGATGTAATATGTAGGTGACATTTGTCAAGGAATTTCCATAATATGATTGATAGGGGTAAACTTAATATTTTCTAACCTAGGAATTGAATCTAGTACTAACAGTTCACAGCTGGCAGATACTCAAAACAATTTGAATTAGTCGCTTTATAGATGCTGTAAACAACAACTGTGATCTTTCCGATTGAATGACGAGACGAGCAATCGAAAAGATCACAGTTGTTGTTTACAGCAAGGCGCTCGCCTGATGGTAAGCGCTACGCCTGCCCATAAACAGAAGCAACACCACACAGAACTTTGAATTACAAAGCACTGCATGGCACTGAACTGCTTTAGTCACCCCGAGACATAGGATGTTAAGTCTCATAATGCTCAGTAATTTCACTGGCTTCAATGTCCTTCAAACCGAAACACAACAGTGCTTACACACTGTTGCTTGGTGGCAGAAATGGACAAAGTGGTGGTACCAACCCAGACGACCTCTCGCATACGAGGGACCTACCACCTAATAGATCTTTACAATTTACAGCTTAACCCTCAAACAAAAGTAAAAATACTATCCATATCTCCCAAAGTCCATTGTAAAATAACAGTAGGTAAAGCAATAAATACTGTGTTCAAAGCAGTGTCAGCTAAATCAATACAAAATACTGAGTTCAATGCAGTGTCATATGTGCAATAAGGCACCAGCGTAAATGAACCTTATGCGACAGACAAAGGCTGACTGATGAGCTCACGATGCATCATGCACTGCACGATCCACACGGTAGGACACCCTGAGTACACTACACTTGTGTCATTAATTCAGCTGGCGCAACGTGACACACTCCTTTTACATACTGACAGTAAATATATATATAACACACAGAAATCAACTTGGCACCTCAGTGGAATGCGAGTCCCCTCCCACCACACCCCACCGCCTACCGCTCTCGCCCATGACGCGTCATTACGGTCAGTAAATTAAATACTACCGTTACGCACGCGCCTCCTTCGTGTTTTTTTCGTTATATTATTGTTATTTTTATGGATATAGAACTGTTACCAAAAAATATACCTACATTTAACCCCCTTATTGATAAACGCTGAATAGGTATCTATTGATTAATTATTATATGTTTAGCGTCAGTCATACATTTGTCATCTGTCAGAGTGAGAATAAGACAAAACATATTTTAGTAACCAATTTAGTAGGTACGCACGCGAACCCGCGCCCGTGAACTTCGCTTGAAAACGTGCCCATCCACATTCGCAGTCACAATAACTTGTATCGATGGGTCTTATAAGGGTACTTGAATTTTTTATGCAGTTAGTACATTCCTATGACGTCATTACACCGAGGTGCCTAGTTAACTTCTGCGTGTTATAAACAAATTGACGAGCTTACTTCCGTCCCATGATGTGACAAGTGGCGAGACTAACGCCATATCAAATTACAGTCCAAATTGTGATTACCTAAAACCTAATGATTCAAACACCAAACTGATAGTTAAGTTAAAGTATATAAGTAGACCAAGGAATAATAGGTGTACGGTTTTGCAGTATGATTCCGTATTAAGGCTGATTTTGAGCTTGTTTGCTTCACCGGTTGTTTGCTTGTCCAGAGATATCCGGAAGCCCAAATCCCCCTCCCTTTCCCAATCCCTTAATTATTATCCCTTTCCTTTAAGGTCGGCAACCGCGCCGCCTCGCCTATGACTCTTCTAGTATTGTAGGCGTACATGGGCGGTGGAGATCATTAACCATCAGGTGACACACTTGCTGGTTTGTCGATATATGCTACAAAAAGGCGGTAATAATGCTATTACGGTTGTTAACATGATAAGTACTTGATATTGAACTACATACCAGTATTTAAAATCATAATTGCAGGCTCATTTTGAACCGATTTTGACTATGTTTTAACAAAAGGATTTCTTTATCGTATTATTTTCAGTTGCTTATAAAATAATGTATACGAGTAATAATCAATATAGGAAACTACCCTATTACGCTGTGTGCATTAAACATCTTTATATATATAATTCTTCTGTGAGTGTGTATGTTCCTGAACTTCTCTTAAACGACTGGACCGATTTTGATGAAATTTTTTGTGTGTGTTCAAGGGGATCTGAGAATGGTTTAGATTCACAATTTTGTCCGCTGGACAATGTTTTTTTAAATTAATTTTTAATTTATTAGTAGTTGTTGATTTTGGAATGTTCATTTTCCAGTACAAACTGTTCCTGGGTACTATAAGCGCAGGTATAAACCGGATGGTTGTCTTTGCGAAGCTTGCCGTGATGACGGGTCGTATAGCGTCTAGACTGGACAGGGACAGGACAGGGACAGGACAGTGAGACAGGACAGTGAGACAGGAAAGTGAGACAGGACAGTGAGACAGGACAGTGAGACAGGACAGTGAGACAGGACAGTGAGACAGGACAGTGAGACAGGACAGTGAGACAGGACAGTGAGACAGGACAGTGAGACAGGAAAGTGAGACAGGACAGTGAGACAGGACAGTGAGACAGGACAGTGAGACAGGACAGTGAGACAGGACAGTGAGACAGGACAGTGAGACAGGACAGTGAGACAGGACAGTGAGACAGGACAGTGAGACAGGACAGTGAGACAGGACAGTGAAACAGGACAGAGAGACATGACAGAGAGACATGACAGTGAGACAGGACAGTGAGACAGGACAGTGAGACAGGACAGTGAGACAGGACAGTGAGACAGGACAGTGAGAGGACAGTGAGACAGGACAGTGAGACCGGACAGTGAGACCGGACAGTGAGACAGGACAGTGAGACAGGCAGTGAGACAGGACAGTGAGACAGGACATTGAGACAGGACAGTGAGACAGGACAGTGAGACAGGCCAGTGAGACAGGATAGTGAGACAGGACAGTGAGACAGGACAGTGAGACAGGACAGTGAGACAGGACAGAGAGACATGACAGAGAGACAGGACAGTGAGACAGGACAGTGAGACAGGACAGTGAGACAGGACAGTGAGACAGGCCAGTGAGACAGGACAGTGAGACAGGACAGTGAGACAGGACAGTGAGACAGGACAGTGAGACAGGACAGAGAGACATGACAGAGAGACAGGACAGTGAGACAGGACAGTGAGACAGGACAGGACAGGGACAGGACAAGACGGGGACAGGACGGGGACGGGACGGGACGGGGACAGGACGGGGACGGGACGCGGACAGGACGGGGACAGGACGGGGACGGGACGGGGACAGGACTGTCCAACCGGAGGGAGGTGGGAGACGACCTGACTTAGGTCGTCGAAGTCAATTAAATGTGCGACGGGCTACCTCACGTGCAATGGCGCAGTACCTCACTTAATTGCATTTAATGTAAATAAAACATTTGTATTAAGTTTTGACCACATTTTACACAAATATATGCAGGTGATACGAAGTTCACCGGGTCATCTAGTGTTTTTATAAATCTGTGATTACGCACGGTTGATAAGGACGATAATATCTAATGACTTCTGTATTCTACATTATGATTAACATATCAGATGTTATATTGATATCACTGCTAAGGAGATTACTATTAATTTAATGATACTAATAGTACACACAGTCCTGAGAACCCAGCCAGAGCAATAACTACTTCTAAGCAAAGAAATATTAAACAACACATACCTAAATATTTTAATTTTATTTGTGTATTTCGATGTTGGGAAAAACACAATATGTAAATTGCTTTTTAACTTTAACCCATTCCAAGAAAAAAATACACAATTAATCTTTACACAGTATAAAATGAAGTCGCATCCGCTGTCTGTTCGCTTAGATCTATTAAACTATTCAACGGATTTTAATGGAGTTTTCAGCAATAGATACTGTGATTCATCAGGAAGGTTTATATGTATAAAACATACATATTATACTACAGAAAAATTCAAAGATTTGTAATGTGATGTCGTAACAAACATATTTTTACCCTTGCGAAGCCGGCGCGGGACGCTAGTAAGGTGAACTGTGATTCACGGCGTCGACCTCACAAAAGCAATCAATTTATTACGAATAATGGAATATAGCGATTAACAATATTCCACGTAAAAGCCAAACAACACGATCGTAGATGGTTAAATAAGCCAACATTTAAACCACTAATTATCCGGCAGCTTGAAGTGGAATAAATAGAAAATAGTATAGACTATTATCACCTCGCTGATGGTAGGATATTCATATCCGCCCGGATAGCGATCACCGTACACATGGTGTTAATACCTGCCATAGTAATCCACACACCTTATTCTTCCTGTCAATCCCTCCTTGTGTATTGACACACAACATACATGCCTAATCTGGAAATTGAACACAGGATTGCATGTGTTCAATTTCCAGATTAGGAATCACCATGTATGTTTGAGTTTTCAATTCCAAAAGTCACACATAAATAGCCCGATGTCAGAATTTGTGCCCGCCCTTATCACATCATAGGATAGAAAATATAGGCTCGGTAAAAAGTGGGTGCACTATTTGCGCCTCTGCCTACCTCTTCGGGGATGAAGACGTGAGCTTATGTAACATTAATATTTTTTAAAAGAAGGATACAGGGCAGATGGAATTCGGGCCTTAAGCGTCGCAACAGTAGGGTAAAATCCCACTTGCAATATATTGTAATAATATTGTACATTATGTCCTCATGAAAAACCATCATATTTACATTCTGACATCATATTGAGTCTAATCATTTTATTATGTGTGGTGACATAAATTTTCAACCTATAGGTTTTGTATTATCCTTCCTTGTGTTTACTTCGTTCACGGTTAATTTATTACTAACCAGTTTTTTCAATAATAACATGAGTCTGGTATGTCTCACTGTAGTACAAAGAAATACGTCCCTTTTTAACTAATGAGAAAAATCAGTGTAGGTTACCAATTCGTCGAAAATATTTGTTTTATTTATGTATAACTTTCACAGAATGGTCTTAATGATTCTTATTCTTGGATTTGATAAGGCAATAGTTTGAGGCGGTTTTGTTACCTACGAAAATGTTTGTACGAAGAAGTATGTTGACTCACACTATCTGCAAATTCCACTGAAAAATACTCTCAAAATGATCAGGCCATTGGCATCTTTTTTATTGGCATGAATGACGAAACGAGCAGGCAAGATGGGCTTTTACCTGATGGCGATACCAAGCGCCACACGTGCCCATACAAATAAGCAATACCACACAAAACCTTGAATAGGGTAGTTACCTATGTTGAATGTTATACATTATTTTATATGCAACAGATAATAATACGAATAAGAAACTCTTTTGTTAAAACAAAATCAAAATCGGTTAAAAAGTGAGCCCGCAATTATGGTTTTAAATATTGGTATGAGCAAAGGTGGGTGCGTAGTGGGGACTTCTCACTATTTCGCTCTCGCTTGAATACCGTAATGGCCATTTGCCACGGTGACGTCAAAGTTTCAGTCGTGTGTTATTTGATAAGTGCCACCACCATCAGATTTTAATGACTTCTAATTTATTTTTTTGTGCACGGATTAATGTGATTTTTTCTGCAATAGGTTTTGGGTAACGTAACTTATTGATTAAAATAATAATAAAAAATCATATCAAGTATGTACCCTAAAGCACTATACGATATAATTCCCAATAATTTCACTGGCTTCAATGTCCCTGAAACCGAAACACAACATAGCTAACATTGCTGTTGCAAAATTTATATCTCTTCTACATTATCACTCGTCATAATGCATATCCATCAAATAAACGTCGAAGCGTGGATTTGATGGACATGAGTTATTACCTTATGACCACATTTCACCGCATTATCTTGCACGCACTATATACAGTGCTTCTAGAACTGTAAACCTTATCACGGCGATTCGAAGCTCAACTTATCTGGCCATACGCAAATAGTACTGTTACATAACCGAACTATGTATAGCTTGTGACCGTTATCTGTCCGTATGTTTGTCTTGTTCAAGGGCAAGCCGAGTACCGAGAAAACAAGACGCGCAAAATACTTTTAGATTCCACGATAGTAAGTTTGTTTTCAGTTTTGTTTGTGTCTACCTAACTCACATCCAGCTACTGTGAAGGTTGATCTATTGTATTGAAAACATTTTATTGAACCGTGGTTTGACCAAAACAGTAATTCATGAAGTGATTGAAAATCCAGTCATTACACATGACGGGACTACAAAACAACTCACATTTCTTTCAAAATACATTATCTATATTGATTTTGAGAAAAAAGATTACATTTTTTTTTATTCGTGCACGGCACAGTGACTGCACTACACCTGATGGAAAGCGTAGTGCAATCCAAAAAACCAGCGACCACCGACAAACAATGAGTTTATCGGTGGTCACCAGAGTCATGCCGGCTTGTATAAATGCTTCTTCCCTCTTTGGAGAGGAAATAAGCAAATCGAGGGGCCTGTGATAGGACAGGCGGATGACCGATGCAGGCACAGTAATACAAGGATGTGCCCCTATACCCGCCCTAATCAACCATCAAGTCATGTCGCAAGCCCCTCGGGAGAACCGGATATACACTAGCTGATCCTGGAACGCGATCCACACAAGGCATGTGGATCACTATGGCAGGGTTTAACGCCATGTGTACGGTGGTCGCTATCCGGGCGGATATTAATATCCTACCACCAACAAACATTAACCTATAATGTGCTTCATAGCACTACTAGAAAGGAACTGGTAAAACTTTTAATATAGTTAATTTCATGCTTATAGTTACGATGAAAATTGAAAAACCGATAAGAAAGAAAGAAGAACCGTCCGAAAGGACATTTCAAAAGGACCTGGATCAACCAAATCCTGCAGCAAGCCGAGAATAAACAATAGCGGGATGCAATCTCGGCCGCCGATGACGTTGTATCAAGTCATACACCAGAGTGATGGCAGACGGCGATGCGACGTAAACAAGCGTTGAGAAACGTATGGTCGCGCCCACGAGGGTCCCGCGTGGGTGATAAGTTATCAGTGAGGAAAGTTTCCACGGACTACGCCGCTCGCCGCGTGCCTACCATGCCATACGGTTGTTTACATTACAGATAATTGTGGTTAAGGTTCGGTAAGAATTTGCTTAGTGAATATTATGTCTTTTGTCGTTTTTATTGTAATTCATAACTCCATTTTCCCTTGCATTTATCAAATTACAAGGTTGTCATGGAAGAGTGAAATTTATGTGGCCAAATATAGTAGAATGTCTCAAAGCAGCACTGTTCCATTTGAGTAGACTTAGACCTTCTAAGTTGCGGGAGAAAAAATAACACGCCTGATGATATTTTAAGACAGGAGATAGAAAAGGCTAGTTAGAAACAAAGAAAAACAACTTAATCATATTACGTCTATATTGCCGAAGGGGTAGGTAAAGGTGCAACCAAAACGCCACCTTGTGCCAAGCTTATTTTCAACCCATGATGTGATAGAGTCCAGTCACAGTACCGGGCACAAATTCCAATCGCGGGCATATCATGTGTGATTTTATAAACTAAAACTCAAATACAAATTGCGATCGCTCGTCCTGGGAAGTCTAACCAGGACTTTACCGTGCTCAGCTTCAGTACGCTATTACTAGACCAATGAGGCGATAAATAAATAATAAATAAATACACCCAACAGTCATACACATAGTTCTGACCCCACAGTAAGATACGAGTCTTGTGTCGTGGGTGTCAGGAACTACGAGAGACTTTAGGTCTAGCACCTAGACCCCAAAACAAATATCACACAAACATTTGTCTCAGTGCAGGATCTATTACTACTCGCCCGTTGCGCTACGGAAGTTGTCAGATATTGTCCATCTTTACATAATTTGTACACGAAACACCGAAATAACTCATCACCTTTAAAACTCAGTATAACGCACAAACATAAAAACACGTGATCCTCTACACGTATGTACAGCATTATCGCATTATACATAACAGTTAAATGTTTACAACGGATGGCGAACTTTATCGTGTTTGGACCATACGAGGTCACCTTATTAACAACCACATTGCACGTTCGCAATTCTGTATTATCGTGTCTGGTTTTTTTTAGCAGCTGCTGTTTGCAACGTGTGCATGCAATCTATCTGTTCATTGATTTATACCCTGCCCTTTGGTTTGGTCAATGTTTGTTAATAGAAGTAATCAATCTGTATTAATTTTTTCATAACGATGATTGGCAGATATGTTTTTTTTACTAGTAGTAAATCGATAGCTTTAAAGAATAGTTTTGCTGGTGGTAGGATATTCATATCCGCCCGGATAGCGACCATCGTACACATAGTTTTAAAACCTGCCATAGTGATCCACTCGCCTTGTG
Organism: Amorpha juglandis; assembly: GCA_949126905.1. Classification (NCBI taxonomy): domain Eukaryota; kingdom Metazoa; phylum Arthropoda; class Insecta; order Lepidoptera; family Sphingidae; genus Amorpha; species Amorpha juglandis. The sequence continues at coordinate 659,232 of OX421380.1, forward strand.
GGGATCGTGTTCCAGGATAGGCCAGTATATATCCGGTTCTCCCTAGGGCTTGCGACATGATTTCTGCCTGTTGTAGATTCCTCCATGTGCTTCTTCACTCTTCGGAGTGTGAAGAAGCACTAATGCGGGCCGGCATGATTCTGATGACCACCGATAAATTAATTGTTTGTCGGTGGTCACTGGTTTTTGGACTGCACTGCGCTTACCATCAGGTATAGTGCAGTGTCTTTGCCGTGCACTGATAGAAAGAAACATCTTTTGAATTTCATAGTCACAAGAGAATTCCAACTCAATTGCAGCGGTCACACGACAGCGTGCCTAATTGAGCTATGAACATTATTCCGACAGCACATTGCATAACGATCGTCACATGGCCCGACGTCACCGCTCTCATCCATCTTCATCAACTAGAACAATTAGGTGTGCATGACCTGACACTCCGCACGCCGCTTTGACTAATTGTCGCGCTAAAATAGTAATATAGCTGCTCAAACATCATTATAACCTAAACTTGTTGATGTCATCATTAACTAGTTTGGAGTTTTCCGAGTTTTTGCTGTTCGGTGAAGTCGCGTCTACTATTTTTCGGTACTTGCTTAAAAAGTGTCCTCTAGATTAGAGAAATACTCGTAGATTTTGAAAAATCTGGTATAAAGCTACTATTTCTGTATCTTCTTTTGGCATTTATTGTATACTAGCGACCCGGGTAAAAATATGTTTGTTACGACATCACATTACAAATCTTTGATTTTTCCGGCTTTTCTGTACTATAATATGTGTGTATTATACATATAAACCTTGCTCATGAATCACTCTATCTATTGCTGAAAACTGCATTAAAATCCGTTGAATAGTTTAAAATATCTAAGCGAACAGACAGCGGAAACGACTTCATTTTATACTGTGTAAAGATATCAATAAGTTACGTTACCCAAAGCCTAATTGCATTAGTCCATCTTTAAAAAAAATAATTAGAAGCCATTCAAACCTTAATAACAGACGACGCAAACTTTGACTTCGTTGACTAATAAAATAAATAATAAAAAAAACAAGTCATCTGCCCTTTCTGTATATTGCTTGATAGACTCCAACCGACAATTAGTTATAAATAAATTCCTTATCTATAACAATTACATCACTTGGCCACTAACATAGCAACTAGAAAAATAAATACTCCAAGTCACAATGCCTACAATGTTGTCTGTTTATACTGTTTTTAACCTCAAACCAACGGTCAGGCACTATTGTTGTTTACATCTCTGTGGCAGAAACTAATTTTAATTACACGGTTAAAAGACATATGCAGTTAACCTCTATGTCATATCGATAACAGTAGAACGTAATTTGCGTGTGCAATGTTTTTACGCAAAATAGTTTATCTGTTTCTCCTGTGATTTTGCCTGAACCGTGGCATGACGACCTATGATACATATTGGAATGAGATTGTATAACATTGTTATATGATAAATTCTTATATATAGCACCGCACAGAGTAATATAATGATAATTTCAAATAAAATAACATGGTAAGAATAGCTCTGTGGTACATTGTGGCATATATCAAACCCCAGCTCAGCAATGTTCTTTGCTTCAATGAATATATCCTCATAGCATCTTTCTATTTAATTATTATTATGCAGATATCGGAGATACTACGGTCGCTGCAGCTGTATACTCTTGTCATCCGCTAGTGGAGGATCACATGACTAAAATATTGATACTCAACACTTTCGCTACACTTGAAGTATGGTAATTGTATTTCTAAATCTCCACGACAGAAGTATTTATGTTTTCAATAAAGCAATGTAAAATAATAAAAGTAAATAATAGCTTACAACGTCCAAAGATAGGATTTAATGCAATGAGTTGACTCACATTCCATCAAGGACCTTTCGTCTCGTGATACATCGTCTGCCTATCATCATAGATTAACGTGTTCATGAAAACTTACACCAACATCTTGGAATTGAACTCTCACACGCAGTGACGCTATAACTATACCATTTGCAGATGTAGTGGCGTAGTGCGTCACAGCAGACCTTACTGATCACGTGTATCAGTAAATTCTTAGAATACTCTGCAAACGTGCTTCAAATACGAGTTACATCCTAACCTAGCGACTTATGGACAGCAACTTACGTATTAATAGAAAAAAACTGTTATAATTGCGACAAATTACCTATGCTTAGAAGTCGCTTTACAAGATAATAGAAATACCACCAAGCAGTATAAATATTAGCTTATAGTTCTTTACAAAACTTGCTCTTCACCAGATGAAATTAAAATGTAGTTTTTCCAACGACCCTGTATAGAGGGTACATCGATTGCTATAGTATATGGACATCACCTAAAGATGATGAAACAACAATATGAACACATTTAACTCGTTTATTGACAAATTCCGTTACATTGGTGCGCGCATGTAAATGGATGTCAACTGTTATCAGAGAGGTGATAGCGCTCGTATCAGCTTATCAGTTGTTTGCTGAGCCACAACCAACACGCTCCGGCCTAGCACTTTTATTATAAATACATATTTAAATATCAATTTCATTGCGCGATGTCCACGCGGCGACTAAGTGGACAAAGAGAACCACAGTCAAGCGATACTACACTTTTGATATCGTAATATTTAAAATGTATTCTAAAGTTATTTTTTACATTGTATATTATAATGAGCGTATTCTAAAACATTGTTGATACGGATATATATAACATTTCTATTTAAGTTTCTAGGTAATATCAGTTTAGTTACGCGTCACTTAGGCATCAGAAGATGTCAAGATGTTGAACAGAAATACCAACCTTGGACAAAAGCCATCTCAATGTCTATCCTACTTGTACAAAATAATCTCTATTATGTTGATAAAATACCAGCCCCCTTAGAAAGCAAATATTCAAAAACGGAATGTTTCATCGTGTCGTCCCAGATTTGTATCGGAAAACGTCACACGTTGGTCTCTCGACCAATCACAAGCGAGCATAATGAACGTTCGTGTCGTGTTTTTGCACCACATCTCATCCCGCAGGACATTTTTAGTAACAGTTTTTTGTACAGTCCTTAGGATTGCATAACGTCAAAATTTACTGATATACGCATTACATTTAATGACCTATCTATCATGATTGTCCCGTTACGCAATGAACAATTCCACAGTTAGACTGTCCATCATCTACGATATACACACCATTATCAATTACCTTAACAACAGCACCATATCTATAAATAATCCTTATAAATCAAACGCGAACACACCAGTCATTGTCATCGGCTGGTGGATTAACGTGGTGTGCTGATAGGCTGCCACTTGCGTCAATAAGATACACGTCGTTATCAGATGTTATCAGGCGGGTGAAGTGACGCGCCTTCGTACAGATCGCCCTGTGTGATATGATAGATTTACGAGGCCACGCTATGCACTGCTCACATGGTATGATCGTTAGGAAATTTTTATTTATCGAAATTAATTTTTATAGTTTATTTATGTATTGCTATAAGATACATATTTGGCTTAACACTTATCACTTACAGCGCAATTCAAATTAGCTGTTCCAGTCTATGTGAGTCGCCTATAACAGAGTAACGTGGATGCAGTATAAACCCTATGTTAATCCTACTAATATTATAAATGTTAAAGTTTGGATGTTTCTGATTTTGTGAATTGGGGTATTTGTTAATCAATCAAATTAACGGCTGAGCAGGTTTTGATAACATTTGGCACACAGGTAAACCATAATATGGTTTAGGACATAAGTTCCTTTTATCTTGAAAAACAAAATTCACTCGGGCGGAGCCGCGAGCAAATGGTAGTCATTAATTGTTGTTTTGAAAGCTATGTTTCTCTTTAAGATTAAAAATTCATTTGTGCCAAGATTTTTTCTGACGGGTCGGTACGGGCTACAGCCACAACTCCGTATTTTTACAAATTTAATTAATCTGGATATTCTTTCAAGATTCTGAGAAAACTCATCATGAAAAAGAAAGCCTAAGATGTTGCTGAGCAACATTTAATTGATAGATTAAGCTATGAGATTTCAATTAATCTTCGAACGTCATTACATACAATGACTGAACCTTTTTGATTGTTGCTTATCTGACTGCCTCAACGGTGGCACATGCATATGATTAGGGTGACTACACCACGTTGTCATTCGATATCCAAACTCCTGAAGTCAACCTCATCGATTGAAACGTCTGGATAATTCTATACACTTCAAATAAACTTTGAGAAAATCTGAATTTAATTTAGAGCCTTTAACATACTTAACATTACGAAATAGATGATACTCTACATATGTAGAGTTGGATAGAACCGTGGTGTTTTCGGGAGTTTGGAGACGATTAACTATAGCACCACCAGGTTCCAATAGGTCATCTGCAACAACAAACTCTACAACGCAAATCCATAGTAGGTAAGCTGATGAATTTCATGTAAACATGACAGAGTACTCGCACATTGGTGTTTACTTGCGCATACGGTCCGTGATAGCGCACTATCGCCACTCCCCCCTCCTCCCTCGCCCTCCCTCGCCGTCCCTCGCCCGCCTCTCGTTGCGTACCACATTATTTTTAGTCCGAGTTCACGATACGTTACCGGGTCATCAGCTATTGCGTCGTCTGTAGTTTTTATCGTTTCAATTATAATTATGAAAACTTAATTATAATAATGAATAATGTTGCAGTTGTAATATACATTTCAGACAGTAAAAGTAGAAAACTTTACCATCTGTTTTGGGTATAGCAGAGGCCGACAAACAAGCAAGTGGGTCACCGGATGGTAAGTGATCTCTACTGCCCATAATCATCTACAATACTCGAGGAATCATGGAAACGTTATCGATCTTAAAAGAAGTAGGGCGATTGGGCCTCCGGATGTCTAACTCACCGTACGTAACGTAGCAGCAAAGGCAGCAGCAGAAAAAAATAATTTAATTATATTATCCTTAACCAAGTGTACATGGAAAATTTACTGTTTCTAAGCTGACATAACTGTACCTACATAACACCAAGAGGAAAAAATAAGTCAATAAACTTATTTTATATACATTTTTATACACATGCAAATCGTATCAAAAATGTACATATGTATGTATCACATATACAACGTAAAGGAGGAAAACAAACAGCGTGTTTTCCAACAAGAGGAATTTCGAGTATTTGAAGCGGGCGTGTCGTAAAACTTGTGATGCCGCTTGCAGGATCAATAATCGTTATATGTAAATATAATGTATAATGTGTAATAAATAATATGTAATACAGATTCACAAGTATTTTCTTTGTATTGATGAATCGTATCTGCGATACCAAGATTAAGAGAGGCCCAATATTACCTTCAACGTCCGTCACCTTTACCTCATTTATTTATTCTGACAAAGTGACCACACTGCACATTATGGTAGCCGGTATCAAATCTAATATCGATAGACGTTGCATCTCTTCACGGTCCCCATAATTGTGCCGGCCTGAAATAACTTGGTATACACCGTCCGACCCCGGAATGGTTGTTGTCGGAGCATGTCACTATGGGTTCTTCCCCGTGAGTTGTGTATACGGTAGTAGTTGTCGGGTAGGTACCTACAAACATCAAATATCCCCCACTAGCGTAGGTCATGAGTCGGCAACCCACCAACAATTCGTTTTGGGTGGCCGTTCTCAAGACGGTAACATTTTTCATAAAGCAGTTCATTAGCTCTTCTTTGCTACCTATAAAAGCCATCGGAATCTTGATGCACGATTTACTCGTAGAGTTTATTTTTTTATTTCTATACTAGACGCCAGCTAGAGAAGTGAGTTAGACAATGTGATCTCCACCGCCTATGAAAGTCCAGAATACTATATGAATTATAGCACCATTGCCGATCAGGCAAGGAATAGGGATATGGAAGCGGCGAGGGGCTATTTGGCCATTTTGGCCATGATAACACTTTTCACCATCATTATAATCCATTGACAAGTCAAAAATAAAGTAGTCAGTTATTGATATGTTAATTCTTTTCGATGTAGGTACTGCATACCACTGGTATATAGTGGAAATCCATAAAAGCAAAAAGCTTTTGTTTACAATATAACTTATATTATTATCAACTTGTGACTAATAGGCTAAACATTCCGTTTTACGTGTGGAAATAATTCCTAAGTTCATATGATGTAGGAGTCAAGTTTGTAAGTTTGTGGGTTTGTTTGCAGGCGGTCATCTTTGAAATTACTGATTCTAATCTGAAAATTCACTCGGAAATAGGAAGTTACATTATTGCCAACGCATTTCATTGTGTTGTTTTTAGTGAGTAAAAGATTTTTCGGTGGGCGAAGCCGCAAAGAAGATAGTAATGTAGACAATATTATTAATGATCAACATTTCATTTGTAGAGGTGGCTCTATCATATATTATATAACGCAATTAAAGCTAACGTAATTTATCTGCAATCCGAATGTTGTAAAAATACCACATTTTATCATCAGTATTGAGAGGTTTTTACACATGTTTGCGATACGGGCGTGGTCATCGTGATGTTCGGTTGCAGCAACACTTTTAGCTATTTTGTTTCTTTCTAAAATGACCTCATAACGTATTTGAAGACCTAATAATACATGATATATAATATGTCGTAGTGTTTAACGACTGCTATAATTATAAATCTAATTTGTATGTACTACCTTTCTATAGGCATTGTTACTAAATTGAAAAGTGTTTGGACCACGTTGTTGTAGACAGTTTTGTCTAAACTATAAAGCATGATAGGGTCAGCTCGACCGGTAGTACAACGGTCTCTCTTAAAAACCAACGTGAAGTGGGAGATAGTGAGATTTCAGGATGCCCAAGTATGCCCCCCATCCCAATTTAAGTTGTCTTTAAGGTCTACAACGCAACCATGATTCTTCTGGTATTGTTTTGAACGCTACCATCAGGTACCAACTTGATTGCTTGAAATGTTTGAAATAAAATAAAGCATAGGTTCTTATTGACTACTGACCACAACTGTAACTGATAACTTGGAATATGTAATCTTTAATCAATTTAATATTGACGTCACTGAACATTTTATAGTCGTTGATAAAATTATTGATGCCAAAATCGATAGTCGATACCCTAATAGGTCACAAAACTTGTCGTAACTAAAATATATGGACCGTTTATTTTGAAAGTGGTGTAAGTCCATTTGCTTTTGTTTCGAGAAAATTAAAGGTTTCTATATTTGTTGATTTAAAAATATAGGCAAATCATATAAGGTCTGGCATTCTTTATATTGTTTTATCAACATTTAATTTGTTTATATAAATCTGTTTTTGGCTAATTAGACTACGATAACACATATTTATGTGCTGTAAATGGACTTACACCACTTTCAAAATTAAAAAATTGTAAAAATCGTTTAATTTCAATTTTGAGAAATCAAATATCGCTTAAAATATACTTCATTTTACGACTATACTGACGGCAATTACATTATCATTACAAGATACTGATTACAAGAATTTATTTATTCTCTGCATGTGGTAGTGTTTCAAAATATGCATGATGCACCGGAGGTATATAGGGTAGTAGCTGCTTCATGTCTTTATATCTTTCGTACGTAATAGGTCTGGCATTTTGGTACAAAGGCTCCAGGGCGATTTTTTCAAATTTTAACGGTCTTCCAGGACGTAGAGGCAATGAATTGATAATTTTAAATTCTGCGTCCGTCATTGTTGTTTTATAAAAAATGGTATATGGTGCTATTTTGAGAAACCTCAACCAACATATTTGCAACCAATTGACCTGTCCCCCATTAGTATTTTTTTGTATCTGTTTTTTAATTGCATTTTGGAGATTTTTTGTTGAAATGAAACTCTCCCGTTTCATGTCATATAAAATGATTTTATCCTGTTTTCTATATTGTGCTATTACATTACAGTAATCTTGTGGTGTGTATACAAAATTCATTTTTCTCAAAGCCATTTCTCTAATTTTTTAATATCTATCTTTTAACTTACGAGTAGTGGAAACACGGAGGGGAAACAATGCAAATCGTCCGCGGGTGAAACCGCGGGACACAGTATAAAATAAATGAAAAATAACAAAACACTGATCGGCATCCATCTGCTATGCCACCTACTACTATGTCAATTGGACTTACACCACTTTCATAATCAATGATTATACAATTTCATTTACCGCCCGATTTTAAGTTGTACAAAACATGGGAGTTTTTTGAGAAATTAAACACGGACTAGTTATATATAAAAAATTTACATTAAATTAAGCATGAATTACGTGATAGCTCATTTTTCCCAAAAATGGACTTACACCACTTTCAAAATAAACGGTCCATATATAAATCGTGTAACACAACAATCGAATAGACGTTTTAGAAACGTTAATTCCATAATAAATGTATTAAAATGATCAGCCAAAAAAGGTACAGCGCGTAACGCACACAAGCCAAGTAATTATGCAACGCGCGTCGCGGATGAGCGACCACACGTTTGACAATCCAATCCAAATGTCAAGGTGAAGGCGACGCGAAAGGAAACGCACGATGACGTCACGGCCGCCATTTTGCCGCGGCCTGCCCGCCCCACGCCGCACCGCGGGTACCTCTCTAGTAGTTTATATTTGGGACGTTAGTTGACGTTTGGATGATACAGCTGTTGTTTGAATGGATGGCGTGTGTAATTAGTATTTGCTATACACACGTATATAAACGATTTAGTTTGGCAGTAGGGAAAAGTGTTCAAATATGAATATGACATCATTTGTACTCTTTATGTCTGAATTAAACTGAGACTTCAATTGTACTGATGATTAAATTGAAATGTTTACACCCCGCACTTATCTATATATATAAAAATGAATCGCTGTGCGTGTGTCTCGCAAAAACTCGAGACTGGCTGTACCGATTTGGCTAATTCTGAGCTTGAAATATCTGTGGAAGTTCAGGGAAGGTTTACCCGGTGAGAAAAAATTAGTAACATAAATAATAAGTAACGGAAAACACTAAAAACGACAACTTAATTTTACCATACAAACTGTTCCTGGGTATGAAACATTTGACATCTTTTTGATGTGAAACATCTATAAGCGTAGGTATAAACTGGATTATTGGCATTGCGAAGCTTGCAGTGGTGACGGGTCGCCACGCTATACTAGACAGGACAGGGACAGGACAGGACAGGGACAGGACAGGACAGGGTCAGGACAGGACAGGGACAGGATAGGGACAGGGACAGGAACAGGAACAGGAACAGGAACAGGAACAGGAACAGGGACAGGACAGGGGCAGGGACAGGGACAGGGACAGGGACAGGACAGGACAGGGACAGGACAGGACAGGACAGGGCAGAACAGGGACAGGAACAGGACAGGAAAGGACAGGACAGGAACAGGAACAGGGACAGGAACAGGACAGGGACAGGGACAGGACAGGACAGGACAGGACAGGGACTGGACAGGACAGGGACTGGACAGGACAGGGACAGGGACAGGACAGGACAGGGACAGGACAGGACAGGGCAGAACAGGGACAGGACAGGGACAGGAACTGGACAGGACAGGACAGGGACAGGTCAGGACAAGGACAGGGACAGGGACAGGGACAGGGACAGGGACAGGGACAGGGACAGGGACAGGGACAGGGACAGGGACAGGGACAGGGACAGGGACAGGGACAGGGACAGGGACAGGGACAGGGACAGGGACAGGGACAATGACAGGGACAGGGACAGGGACAGGGACAGGGACAGGGACAGGGACAGGGACAGGGACAGGGACAGGACAGGACAGGGACTGGACAGGACAGGGACAGGACAGGACAGGACAGGACAGGACAGGACAGGACAGGACAGGACAGGGACAGGACAGGACAGGGCAGGGCAGGGCAGAACAGAGACAGGACAGGGACAGGAACAGGACAGGGACAGGACAGGACCGGCACAGGACAGGACAGGACAGGGACAGGATAGGACAGGACAGGGACAGGTCAGGACAGGGGCAGGACAGGGACAGGGACAGGACAGGGACAGGGACAGGACAGGACCGGCACAGGACAGGACAGGACAGGATAGGACAGGACAGGGACAGGTCAGGACAGGGGCAGGACAGGGACAGGACAGCGACAGCGACAGGGACAGGGCAGGGACAGGTGTATAAATGTCAAAAATATATGTAGGTGATACGAAGTTCACCGGGTCATCTATTATATAAAAATAAGTCGGGTTTTCCTTCCTGACGATATAACTCCAGAACGCACGAACCGATTTCCACGGTTTTGCATTCGTTGGAAAGGTCTCGGGCTCCGTGAGGTTTATAGCAACGAAAATCTAGGAAAAATTTCAATAGAAAAGCGGGAAAATAGGGAAAATCATTTTTTAAATACAGCGCCATCTCTGATACATAGCATGTACTACAAACCAATATTTTAAGTAGATGGCGTCGGTGCGTGACACATTGCTGACAGATGGCGCCACTGTTAGGCTACTTTTATCCCGGAAAATACAGATCACGCGGGCGGAGCCGCGCGGGACAGCTAGTTAAAAATAAAAGACAGTTGACATAAATAAAAATGTACTGTTTTAAATGTATGGTGTTAATAAATGACGTCAGTTATGGTAGTATCGTAATAGTTAATTTAAAAACGTTTTAATTTGATTTCGTTTACAATTACTTACTAAAGGTCGTATTGATTTTATAATAGTATGGTTAGTTGTGTTATTATTTTATGTATCTATTTGGATATAGATATTATTTAGCTAGGGAAGTTTCTGTGTCTCATAGGAGTAAGCAGAAACAACGGATCACCACTTTCGTTATCTTTCAGTCATCATTAATTTTCGCAACTGCCACTTATGTTCCCCGCTGAGCTATCGCTGCAATAAGTAGTCAGTTTCCTTCATCTAAATTGACTTCTTTTCTTTCTCTCGTTTTTCTCCGAAAAATAACTACTTCTAAAGTTCATTCTTTAATTTCTATTACCCGGTTATTATCTTCAGAGGGTTAGGTTGTTACACCTTCTACATAGAAAGCTCGAAATCAATTTTCGAACTCTAACCTCGAAACTGACAAACCTAAACAATTCAAACACGCGTGATTCAGCGTTTGCAAAAAGCAACAAGTTGTGTGTACAAACGAGCCGGTCGACCTTGGCAACGTCGACCACTAATTGATGACATAAAATATCACGTTATTAACTCAGTGTCTTTTATATGGCTGAGTTCTCTAAATAAATGATCCCTGACTCACGGGGAGATATGATTGGCTTGGTAATATTTAACTAATCCCTTAAGTCTGTTACTAGATGCTTAGTAACAGAGAGGACAAAAGATACTATTTAAAGGTGTAAAATGAATAATACACCATGACTAAAGTTGTTTCAATAACAATATCTAATATTTCATTGAATACCTAATAAAATACACGCATGAAGTCTTCGTGGCGCAGTGGGCGCAATCCACTCGTACACCTTCGACTGTTTCCTGCGACCTTTGTCAACCTGTCAATGCGGGATAGATTTTGATCTTGAGATCTCGTGTCGCGAAAAAGATTCCTAATATAAGTTTCCCATATTTTCAACTTTTCCTCGACGCTAGACGCATGATTGCCATCCTCTTTCACAAGGGTCATTTGGGTACGGCCTTCATTTTTTGGTGCAATTACTTCATTAATTTTTTTGTGCATATTGAAGGTGTCATACTTTTGTTCTAATTGCTCAATCTCCATACACAATCCCTCTAACCAATTTGCTTTCGCTTCCCTTATTTGTCTTTTTAATTCTCTATGTATCTGGTCATATCTTACTTTGTTGCCTTTGCTTTCTTGCCTCTTTTGCATAGTTTGTAGTATTTCGTCTGTTATCCACGCTGATTTTTTGATGGTAGGTTTTGGTTTTAGTGTTTTAATAGCTATAGGCAAAATGGTGGATTTAAGCTTTTGCCAACATTGTTCTGTATGATGTTCATCAAGGCTAGTACCTTCGTCCTGTTTAAGTAATGCCATTTCATTATTTATGGATTCCCGCAATATTTTAATTGTTGTTGGATCTTTACATTTATTTACGTCAATCGCTCTGGGTATTGTGGGACGTTTTAGATTTTTCAAGCGTACTTTAACTTCCACAACTATGGGATTATGATCTGAGGCAATGTCAGCTCCGGGGTACGTTTTAGCAGATTTTATGCAGTTACGATGTCGTTTATTCACCAGTATGTAGTCTATTTGGTTTCGTACGATTTTGTCCGGTGTATCTGCGGGTGATCTCCATGTGTAGAGCCTTCGATATGGTAATTTGTAAAAGGTGTTTGTTGCAATAAAGTTATTTTCTTGGCAAAATTGAACTAGTCTATCACCGCGATCATTTCTTAATCCTAGACCAAAGGGACCTACGCAACTAGGATTTGAAAATAAGAAAATCCAAATTCGAAATTAACTATAACTCAATGTTGTTTCAAAGCTCTTGATCCTTATGCACTAAAACACTGACCAAGAGGCCATCAACTATTCAATGTACAGACATAGATTTTTGTTTTACCAAATGCCATTTATGAGAAGACAATGTCAACATCTTTGCTCTTCTACAACTTATACTAAGCCGTGGTAACTTCCAATACTTATCCGACATAAGTCGTCATTCGAAGGTCATAAATCAAATTCAATCAATCAGCCGTTTGCGAGCTCGGTTGCTCTTACAATTACGATGACACAAATTAGCATAATATGCATAGAGCGTGACAGATGCCCAGTGGGATCGATAATGGTCTGATCAAACGAGCCGGCCGCGGCGTCTCGTCGAGCCAGAATCTCTGTAACGGTGTACTTATTGTGGCCTTAAACATGCACGTGATATTTGTTATTACAGAATCTATGAAACTTGAGAATAATGACAAACATATTCATACTATTTCTAAAGATGAATTGCTGCGACGTGGTACCATTGTTCGCGATGTAAACGTGGGAGTCATTGTGGGCCAAGTTCCAGTCTGTTAATATATAGACTATAATGGGGATAATACGACATGTCTAAGATCTATATTAATCATTTGCTTTGCAGACGTCTTCAATAAATTATTATTCATCACTTGTATAATCAGTCTAGTAAACTGAATCATACTCCATAATAATAGACACTGTAAAACCCCTGTAAATAGTGTCACGACCAGTAACATTTCAAAGAAAGCAAGACGAAACAGATGTGTCTGTTTCGAGAGCTCTAGACAGCTTTGTCTACATAATGAATAGATCGGCACCACCGGAGTAGTATCATTGCCTCACAGAAATTCGACGTGATATGCCAGCTTGTTGCTACGTTTCTTACCATTAATGAAACTAATGGGTACCATACTCATTCTCCAACGGCCCCTTACCATCGCCAATCCTTTCCTTTAAAACTGGCAACCCATCCATAATTTTACTGGTACTGTAGAAGTTCATTGGCGGTGGAGATTACTTACTACCAGGAGACCCACTTATTTGGTGGCCTCTGCAATAAATCTCATCATCATGAGATTTCAATATAAGCAATGTACACCGCCTCATCGTTTAGTGGTAGTGTACTTAGGCTGACAATCGTGAGGTCCAGAATTAATTCCCAGATCGGGTAATCACAAATTGTATTTGAGTTTTCGATACATTCGCCACCTATCACAACATGAGCCGGAAATAAGCTCGGCAAAACGTGGATGCACTAGTTACCTCACCATCACTGCCTACTCCTTGGAAATGAAGACGTGTAGCTCGTGTATATTTATGGAACGAACACCCTCAAGCTGCATGTAGCATAAAATAAAATGACCTTCGTAACAATTTATTTTTGATTACCACTTACAATAATGACGCACAATTCAGTCCTGTTAAACAATGCAAGTTGTAACCAGACAATCAACCACACCACAGAACGAAGCGGTATCACTGTCATAATATTATTAAACAAAATCAGAAATAGCGGAAATAAATTAAATAAATAGAACAGACTCATCGCCTGATTAATAACGATCACGTTGTAATAAACACCTTTTTAACCGCGAGGAAAATTACTAGTACCTTCCTAGATTTTAGGCATAGCTAATCCGTTAAACGAGCGGCACTTGCTGAAGTTAAACACAGTTTTACTATTCTAAAGCTGTACAGTAATCAACAATCTACAACCATCACAAATATTTATTAAATTCAATACGTACATTCGTTTAATTGGGATCAAAAGTGCGAATATCTCTCTGCATCTGAGCAACGTTTTAAAATTGTGCCACAGTAATAAAAAGTTAAGTAAGGTAAGGTCGTGTCAGACACGAATAGTCAAGTAAATAGCTAAGATCAATATCTGCAATTTTTTTACGTTGCAACGTAATTTGGTATAAGGTAAAATAGTTGTGCATTGATTACGTAGTTACAATAGAGTGATTAACGTAGCTTTATTAGTTCAAACTCAAAACTGGCGAAACCTCCATTACTTACTCACATAGTTAACTAATTTTTTTTAATAGAAGAATCCGATAAATCAACAAGAGAGACTCTTGAAGGTAAGTGATACATTTCTACCGCCCATGAATCATGGGTGTGTTCGACTTTAGCGGAAAAGAATGACTATTAAGGAGACGTAAGATTTCGTCCTGCGAATATCTCGTTCACGCTGGTTGCGGCACCCGAGTTGCGGCAGGAAAGGACAGGACATTTATGCTGTAGACAAAACTGGCATGCCTCTACCACTACCAAAGGCACTTGTCATCGTGAGATCCACAGATTGTGGATAATCTGGTATTACTAACTGAAAGAGAGCGTTCCGTGCCCGCACAGAGAATACAATTCTCACGTTCTCCGACGCTTGCGAGTTGCGTGAGTGCCGATTGTGTTAAATGTTAAACAGTTCCCGAGACCATTGTGTCGGGTGAGCCAAGTGGAAAATCTCGCCACCAATTAGCCTCCGAAACGGGCTGAGTGATTTTTTTTTCACAACACAATGGTTGAGGTTCCCAGACGCGTTTGCGCCATCCTTTCCGCGTCAATTAATTCTGAATTGCACCAGTAGATTCCCACTTCCTTCGGTAAGATGCGAAATTAATGTTGAATATTGTTCGTAAATCACGCCTCAGTTTATAAGGCACAGAGTATTTCAGATACTGATATTAAGATTGTTTCCAATAGGCTGGCAGCGTACCTACGCTATGACTGGCGAGGTTCTGGTTTTAATCAATAGGTTGAGCCATACAAAAATGTGTTATATTTATCGTTTCGAAAATATAAGACAGTGGCCAGGATTTGCAATTTGTGACCAATAGGGATAGGGTCACCCTCTAACCGAATTATAAAATGAATATAATCTGAGAGAACCGTGAATGTGATGTTTTCTTTTCTTTCTTTCTGTATGCTGTTAGACCGGCGTAACACCAGGGTCCGCCTGGTTTGGTATTATGTGGGGCGACCCGTCGTCTGACCTTCACACCCCGCCATAGGAACCAAGTTTCGCCATTGCCTGGTCCGTTAATCTGCAGACTGTACTACGTGCAGGTGAGGTTGACTTTATGCCTATTATATGGATGTATGGCTGTTGGTAGCACACTTACACCAATATTCGCTCTTGATTTTCAATTGGAAAAGCTTGGGTAGGAGCTACTGTCATGCCTAGTATATATATCTAATGTTAATTATTACTGGAAACTATAATGTAATGATTATTTGTTGTAATGAATGTTAAGTGACTTTCATGGAACTCGTTAGGAATTAATGACTGCACTTCTCTTACTTCTACCTGTAATCAGTCTGGATGTGTCATACATATATAAACTCACGCCTTTTTCGCATAGGGGAGGCAGAGACAACTGACTTCCACCTGCTACGATCCTTACACACCTCTTTGGCCTCCTTCACTCTCATTCAATTCTTCAAGTATGCATGTCGGTTTAGGGTATTTCTGACCTGGTCTTTCTCTTTTATTATATTCTTAATTTATTCGTCATTCTTGTGGGCGTCACGCATGCTAATCCAATGCGTAGATATAACTTGTAAGACTGCTTATTAATACAAATTGAGCTATTCAAATTCCAATTAATTATTGCAAAACTTATACGCTCTCAATAATAATTGCAAAACTAGTTATGAAAATAGCAACGCTAGAGTCTCTTGCCAGTTCTTATCAAACGAAATAGGTTTCCTAACGAGCGGTAAAGCTTTGATAGAATCTGAATAATGTATGTTACATTTTATGAGAACTTTGAATTACAAAGCACTGCATGGCACTGAACTGCGCTCGTCACCCCAAGACATAAGATGTTAAGTCTCATAATGCCCAGTAATTTCACTCGGTTCAATGTCCTTTAAACCAAAACACAACAGTACCTAGACATAGACAAAGCGGTGGTACCAACCCAGATAGTCTCTCACATACGAAGGACCTTCCACCTTGTAATTAGACAAATATTGTGAATTTACCCAAAAAAAAAATATAAAAACCCTATTACTACGCCACATTATGCCCCGAATAGATCCCGTAATTCAATAACATACCAATAAAAGTCAACCCAATGGTTTTTAAATCGTTCCCGCGTGAGTTTCGTGGAATGGTCGTGTGAAGATTCCCACAGTTTACTTTCACGGGACCGTTATTTTTTGTATTATAAACGATCGTCTACCGGTCCTTCAAGCATCGCGTAAAATGTCTCCTCATCAATCATGTCGGATACGTGTTGATTTATATTGATTGATTGTTTTTATCTTATGAATAATACATTTTAATAACAAGTTCTTTTATATATATGTTTGTTTATAAACGATACATCTTACTGTACTCAGAAATTGTTACTATGGGAAGTCGAAGCTCTCCCAAGAAGAAGAATTTTCCAATAGCTTTAAGAGGAATCTCAACGAAAAATATTTGTATAATTTTTATTTATTTATTTAAACTTTATATACATAACATGTGTAAAGGCGGACTTAATGCCAAAGGCATTCGCTACCAATTGTCTGTCAACTATAAATTTTTTGTGAGTGAAATAAAAAAAATGTAACTATTATTATATTCAAAAATATCTTTTATCACTGATTGGTTTAAAGTCAAAGTACCTCTATACCTAATATGTATTCGTCGCAGATTAGGCAAGGCTGAAAGTGCAATAGCTAATCTCAAGCCAAATTTTGAAAAAACTATGGTGTTCACCGTAAAACTAAAGTACGTCTTGTGCGTGCGTTGGTGATTTGCGATCTTTCTGTATGGTGCCGATACTGGTGAAGATTGCTACGTATATCGTGGACCGCCATAAGAGCTGGCTACTCAAGACTAGAAGAACTCAACATCACAAAAAAGCTATCCGATGTCTCTCAGGAATGGGCTCTTAGGTTTTTCGGACACATTATGCCAGAAATTATGAGTGGTAGAGTCACGACTAACGAACGGAGATTTTTATATATAAGAAGAAGAAGATGAAGAGGTATATTACATATTGCTTTGTACATAGTTTTAATACTGATACTAGAAATAAAATACGCTCTTTTGTATAAAGAACTCTACGAAATCATACAAGAACAAGTCAAAATTATTATTCGACTACAATACTTCATTCCGCATTCTACAATAGTGAATCAAGTTTACGAGGGAAGCTGCACGAATGTTTCCCAGGACATGACAATAGAGGCGATTCGCCGGTCGACCTTCGACGATCCAGTTTCGGCGCACCGCAATTCGACGTGATAAAACTAGACATGTATGTACGTAGGTCTGAAATCGATTGGTCTACACGTCAATTCTTTTGAGTAACAGAATCGATTGTTAAATCAATTTGAAATATGTTTCACTATTAGTGAATTAATTTAAGAGATTCAGATTTATTCTCAGTAAGGTACTAAGGTTCGATGCCGAAATAATGTTAATATATAAGTAGAGTACAGATTTTTGTTGTCGTGCATGTAATTATGGCATTTTGATCGTTCATTTAAAACTTGTAATATAGGTGGCATTTAATATTTTACCTGTGGAAGGGGACGCTTGAAAACGGTGGTCTGAAACTAAATGTGGCGAAGACCGAGTACATGGCTTGCTGGAGTGCAGACCCGGATAGTATCCGAATAGGGGGTGAACTTGCCGTGAAAACGGACAAGTTCAAATACCTGGGGTCTGTACTGCATGAGTCCGGTGACATCGACCTCGACGTTAGAGCCTGTATTGGCGCTGCTTGGGCTAAGTGGCGGGAGCTCACAGGCGTCACTTGCGACCGAAAGATGCCGATGAGACTTAAAGGTCTCATCTACAAGACCATCATTCGGCCTGTACTCCTGTATGGGTGCGAGACGTGGCCGGCCCTTAAGCGCCATGTCGGAGAAATCCATGTCGCGGAGATGAAGATGCTGCGGTGGATGTGCAATGTTACACGATTAGATCGTATTCGTAACGAGTACATCCGCGGCAGCCTTGGTGTCCGCGACGTGGCTGATAAACTCCAAGAATGTCGCTTAAGGTGGTTTGGCCATGTTTTGAGGAAACCACAGGAGTACGTCGGTCGCAGGTGCCTGAGCCGTGGACGGCCCAAGAAGCGTTGGCTTGACGTATTGGAGGGAGACATGAGAGCCAATGGTCTCACTATAGAGGATGCTCAAGATCGGGCGAAGTGGAGGCGTTTAAGTAGGAAGGCGGACCCTGGCACTAAACCGGGATAACGCAAGGCAGAAAGAAAGAGTTAAGATTATTGTAAAACATTCCGTGATTACCTAAAAAAGGTAACACCTGACTGATAGCTGACTGGAAAATAAATCGAGAGTAGACGTGTTTTCTCGAGATTAATAAAAATCGATTATTAGAATCGATTCGTTATTTTTCCAAAACGACTGGACTTCCTTATAAGAAACGTGACCAATGAATACGTGACTCCTGTTTTTATGTACTATTATTATAAAATTTCAATTATTTTTGAGTTATTGTTGCGATGTTATATATCTAGCGAATTGACTATTGTAATTATTTTTGTGTTACCTACTTCGTGAGTCGAATGCGAGGTACCTACGTCACACTAAACATTCGATTCAAATGCCGTTACATTTTTTTAGAAGGCACCTTGGTGTGATTTAAGTATGTAATTGAAATAGTCAGTGTAATCAATATTTTTCTGTGATTTAAAAATGAATGCAAACAACACAAAAAAGATTATTAGCTCGGTAATTCAGAACTTAGATAGCGATAGCTTATAAACATATTAAATCAATTAATAATATGTTTTAAATAATTAATTAATCAACAATCATTGTTCCCATTTCTGCTTACTCTTTATAAACAGGTGTGCCATTTTAGCGATATAATATTAAAATATTTTAAGATAACGACGACACTCTAACATTAAAAACTTGTTTCTTCATGATAATGAAGATTGTAAATAAATATGCAGGCAACCTTCCTTAAATAGATTTATATTCAAGGTGAAGGACAACCGAAAATGTCAACAGCTTCATTTTACGTCACGCCCAGATATTATAGACGATTTATCAAGTTTACCTTAAAACGTCTGTAAACAACATTTTTGAAGCATTTTGTAATCCTAGCATCAATAAAATCTATTCATTCTGTTACTAGCAACTACTATAAGGTCCTCAGAAGATGTAAAATGTAATGATATAGTCGTATCGTGTGCTTCAATTTTATTCTGGGTATGGGTTTAGGGTAGTTTGGATGGGACTGAGTAAATCTGATAATCCTTGTTGGTTGTTTACTGATGTTTCGTCTTTCTTATAATAACTATAAGTAGAGATTAAAGAGAACAACATTGGTCTTTCTCAACTACTAGAAAATAGCAGTTTAAGAGATTAAACAACGTGAAGTTTTTTGTTTTCCCAACTTTACTAGATTATGTGAGAATCCGAGTTTCTTGTTTAATGTGGTCACCGAAATGAAGAAACTCAATTCTGGATAATGGTTCTTAAAACCAAGTACCAACTTCTAATGCTTACTAACTCCGAAACTCATGGTTAACAGATTTGCTTGTTACCAACTGTAACATATTATCATGTTAATGTATTTTAAAACGTGTTTAAGGCCCTACATTGAAAAAAATGGGACATTTCTATCTCGTGTATATAATTGTGTACGTGGAATAGAGATTTAATATTTTGGTATACGTTTTTTGACTTTCTGCTCTAGGATTGTTCAAAAGGAATACACGATTCAATGAAATTTTCTCGATAGAAAAAAATCGCAAAGTTGTATCTATTTTTCTACGTTTTTGGCTGCCGAAGCGTAACCCTCATGAATAAGACAATTAAATTTACTTTAAAACATGGAGAATTATCGTATGAAAGTTTGGTCAAAGCAGTTTTAGATTTAATAATGAGTTTTATTAGAAAACAAGAAAAATCGTTTTGGCACATACGTTGTTTTATTCTGAAAGTACACTCAATATAGCCATCTCTTATTTTGCATTTCAAAAGTAATTGCGTCACTTTCATTCCCTCAATAGATCAGTCGGCGGGAGCGCCTTATCGTGGACGGACCTATGCCGTTTTTTTGCAGATCGGATTTTCGTGATTTCATGCATTAATATGATTTTATTTACCCTCAAAGTCAATTTATATTTAATAATGCAAATAGTTATAGGATGTACGCATACATTATATTATTTTCACTTGTTAGATCTCATAATATCTTCAACCAAGCCACTTCCATCAATAGACTCATTTAACATAAATGAGTATCCATAGATGATGAGCGTAATGTCACAGTGTAAGTACATAATAAATATTTTTTCGTCCTAATATGCGTATATTTCTGTACCCTCTGTGAAAAGTGATACAAGTCTGAAAACCGAATTTTGAGAAAAAACTATTTAATGATATGATGCTATTTTAAAAATTCGACAACTTTTTTTTACTCTATTCTATTCTCAGGATGTTTTAACTTTGATGGATTGGGATTACTTGCTATTAACATAAATGTACTATGATTTTTGTTTATAGTAACAACAATAATATGAGATAATAAAAAGAAACTAAATTTATATCATTAGCCATATGTTATAGTAGTTAATATGTGTATAATGATAAATCTTATATCTTTAAATGAGCAATTCTTGTATATATATTTATATATAATTGGAATCTCGGAATCGGCTCCAACGATTTTCATGAAATTTAGTATATAGGGGGTTTCGGGGGCGATAAATCGATCTAGCTAGGAATCATTTTTAGAAAATGTCTTTTTTTTTTTGAAGTGATAACTTCTTATGGGAGGGTGAACCGAAACGTTCCGTAACAGCCAGCGTTAGCCGACCTCCCTGGAACATTGATAATTTCTACGTACAGTAATACCCCGGACTTACGCGATAGGTGGGATCGAGCTATAACCATGTAAGTCGAATTCGCGTAAGTCGGGGTACAACTTTGCATGCACTTTTGAGTGACATAATTTGAGGTTATCAATAAAACACAACGTACGTAAAACAATTCAACGCGGAACACGTTCGAACCTGTCGTAAACGGATCACTAACATGGCGGAATAGGAGAGCTGACGCGCGCGGCTATCAAAAAGAATAACCGCGTATCTCTGAATTCGCGTAAAACGGGGTAGCGTAAGTCGGGTTATTACTGTACCAGGTGGAGTCACACAGTGACCAGTCGGCTTGGACCGGACATTTGACCAATTTGACCGGACTTCGACCGGACTTTGACACGACTTCGACACGACTTCGACACGACTTTGACACGACTTTGACACGACTTTGACACGACTTTGACACGACTTTGACACGACTTTGACACGACTTTGACACGACTTTGACACGACTTCGACACGACTTCGACACGACTTCGACACGACTTCGACACGACTTCGACCGGACTTCGACCGGACAACGACGACTTTGACACGACTTTGAAACGACTTTGAAACGACTTTGACACAACTTTGACACGACTTTGACACGACTTTGACACGACTTTGACACGACTTTGACAAGACTTTGACACGACTTTGACACGACTTTGACACGACTTTGACACGACTTTGACACGACTTCGACCGGATTTCGACCGGACAACGACGACCTTGACACGACTTTGACACGACTTTGACACGACTTTGATACGACTTTGACACGACTTTGACACGACTTTGACACGACTTTGACACGACTATGACACGACCTTGCCACGACTTTGACACGACGTTGACACGACTTTGACACGACTTCGACCGGATTTCGACCGGACAACGACGACGTTGACACGACTTTGACACGACGTTGACACGACTTTGACACGACTTTGATACGACTTTGACACGACTTTGACACGACTTTGACACGAGTTTGACACGACTTTGACACGACTTTGACACGACTTTGACACGACTTTGACACGACTTTGACACGACTTTGACACGACTTTGACACGACGTTGACACGACTTTGACACGACTTTGACACGACTTTGACACGACTTTGACACGACTTTGACACGACTTTGACACGACTTTGACACGACTTTGACACGACTTTGACACGACTTTGACACGACTTTGACACGACTTTGACACGACTTTGACACGACTTTGACACGACTTTGACACGACTTTGACACGACTTTGACACGACTTTGACACGACTTTGACACGACTTTGACACGACTTTGACACGACTTTGACATAAAATATATATTATATAAATATATATTTATTATATATATATATATATGTATATTCTTATATCTTTAAATGAGCAATTCTTGTATATATATTTATATATAATTGGAATCTCGGAATCGGCTCCAACGATTTTCATGAAATTTAGTATATAGGGGGTTTCGGGGGCGATAAATCGATCTAGCTAGGAATCATTTTTAGAAAATGTCTTTTTTTTTTTGAAGTGATAACTTCTTATGGGAGGGTGAACCGAAACGTTCCGTAACAGCCAGCGTTAGCCGACCTCCCTGGAACATTGATAATTTCTACGTACAGTAATACCCCGGACTTACGCGATAGGTGGGATCGAGCTAAAACCATGTAAGTCGAATTCGCGTAAGTCGGGGTACAACTTTGCATGCACTTTTGAGTGACATAATTTGAGGTTATCAATAAAACACAACGTACGTAAAACAATTCAACGCGGAACACGTTCGAACCTGTCGTAAACGGACCACTAACATGGCGGAATAGGAGAGCTGACGCGCGCGGCTATCAAAAAGAATAACCGCGTATCTCTGAATTCGCGTAAAACGGGGTAGCGTAAGTCGGGTTATTACTGTACCAGGTGGAGTCACACAGTGACCAGTCGGCTTGGACCGGACATTTGACACGACTTCGACACGACTTTGACACGACTTTGACACGACTTTGACACGACTTTGACACGACTTTGACACGACTTTGACACGACTTCGACACGACTTCGACACGACTTCGACCGGACTTCGACCGGACAACGACGACTTTGACACGACTTTGAAACGACTTTGAAACGACTTTGACACGACTTTGACACGACTTTGACACGACTTTGACACGACTTTGACACGACTTTGACACGACTTTGACACGACTTTGACACGACTTTGACACGACTTTGACACGACTTTGACACGACGTTGACACGACTTTGACACGACTTCGACACGACTTCGACCGGATTTCGACCGGACAACGACGACGTTGACACGACTTTGACACGACGTTGACTCGACTTTGACACGACTTTGACACGACGTTGACTCGACTTTGACACGACTTTGATACGACTTCGACACGACTTCGACCGGATTTCGACCGGACAACGACGACGTTGACACGACTTTGACACGACTTTGACACGACTTTGACACGACTTTGACACGACTTTGACACGACTTTGACACGACGTTGACACGACTTTGACACGACTTCGACACGACTTCGACCGGATTTCGACCGGACAACGACGACGTTGACACGACTTTGACACGACGTTGACTCGACTTTGACACGACTTTGACACGACGTTGACTCGACTTTGACACGACTTTGATACGACTTTGACACGACTTTGACACGACGTTGACACGACTTTGACACGACTTTGACACGACTTTGACACGACTTCGACACGACTTCGACACAACTTCGACCGGACTTCGACCGGACAACGACGACTTTGACACGACTTTGAAACGACTTTGAAACGACTTTGACACGACTTTGACACGACTTTGACACGACTTTGACACGACTTTGACACGACTTTGACACGACTTTGACACGACTTTGACACGACTTTGACACGACGTTGACACGACTTTGACACGAATTTGACACGACTTTGACACGACTTTGACACGACTTTGACACGACTTTGACACGACTTTGACACGACTTTGACACGACTTTGACACGACTTTGACACGACTTTGACACGACTTTGACACGACTTTGACACGACTTTGACACGACTTTTACACGACTTTTACACGACTTTGACACGACTTTGAAGTCGAATTGGCGTAAGTCGGGGTACAACTTTGCATGCACTTTTGAGTGACATAATTTGACGCGCGCGGCTATCAAAAAGAATAACCGCGTATCTCTGAATTCGCGTAAAACGGGGTACTCCTCTAGGTACAGCAGGTGCTGACAGTTGATAATTCCATTATCGTAAAGAACAAGGAGGCGATGGTTATAGGCCTGTAATTGGACGGATCCTAGCGGTTGCCTTTTTTAGGATCGGGTGCACTAAACACTTGAAAATGGCGTACAGAAATGTGGTGGAAACCAAATTTATGGCCTACGGGAGTACGTGTCCATAACGTGCCAGGTAAACTCCAGTAAGGTCGCTTAAGGTAATATTTTTACGTTTTAGAGAATCACAAAAGTACGTGGGTCACAAACACCCATGCTAAATCGTACCCAAGGTACGTTCGTGCCGATGGCCAAAAAATCGATGTGTTGATATACTAGAGAAAGCTATGAGAGTCAATTGTCTTTATAAAAAGGATATTTAAGATACGGTGAAGTGGAAACATTCGTAAGTACTAGTCTAAGATCAACCCAGGCAGAACTGCTGGTGTCACTGGTTAGAGGGTAACCGATACATTTGGGTATCGATTGAATAGCGAAAACCGTACACATGGCGAAAAACTCACCATAGTGGTCTAATCAGACATGTCACACTTCGGGACTAGCCACTGTATATCCAGTAGCTTCGGGCCCACATAATGCCGATGATTAACAAAATTAATCTTGTTGGTCGCAAATATATTTGAACTGGACTGTACTTAATACCAAGTCAC
Source organism: Amorpha juglandis (assembly GCA_949126905.1). Classification (NCBI taxonomy): domain Eukaryota; kingdom Metazoa; phylum Arthropoda; class Insecta; order Lepidoptera; family Sphingidae; genus Amorpha; species Amorpha juglandis. The sequence goes on from OX421380.1 coordinate 684,420, forward strand.
TTTACTGTGTCAAGTTAAAAAAACTTCAATATCACCATTTTGCTTTGCTTTAATTGTATTATTGCGCACATACAATGTTACAAATTGAGATATAACAAATTAAACATATTTGCTTTAAAATAAGGCCTTAGTTCAATTTAATATTCCTAAAGGAATATCAGCATACACAATTTTTTTATAAAAATTGACCAAAGGTGGTCCTTATATCATTGCGAACGAATTTTATTTTCCGTTCTATATTAGATACAGGAATACCGACTAGACCGAAAAAATATGCTTTTAGACTTATATCACTTTGCGCAGAGTGTACAGCTTTGTAATACGAGTCGAACGCCCGACGACAAACGAGCGCGGCTTGTCGCCCGAGCGCGTGCTATGCCTTCGCAGCTCCCCGCGAGCGGGTGCAAGCCCCGCCCACCAAACTACGGATTATTTTCGCTGTAGCCTCTTAAGCACTTTACAAGCACTTTTATGCATTTATGGTATGAGCGAATAGATCTGGCATCTGTACACCCACTTTAGGCAGCCATTGAAAATAGTGTCAATGTAAAGGCTTGCAGCATTCATGTTACTTGGTTCACATTGTTTTTATAACTTTGTTAATTATTGAAATAAAACTTAAACGGATTTTATCACGGTCACGGGGTCCGGACCACGAAGGTTGAAAGCTTTCGAAACGTCAGAATCAAAATTAATAAAAAACCGCGATAAAATCCGTTTAAATTTGTTTTATTTCAATGAGTAATAATCGCGTAAACATAAGAAATCATTAACTTTGTTAATGTTGCATGTGTATTACTGTGTCAATAAACCATTTTTTCCTTCTTCTTTATTGGCACATCCTATCAAAGTAATAATACTTACCTGCCGAAAACTCACATCAAATTCAGTTAACCCCAAATACACATCGTCTCACGGTATTCTATTGTTCGTGTGTAAGTCTCACATCTGCCGCGTCACGTGATCGCAAATAAAAACAACCCGAGACTCTACGAAGGGGTTCGGGTTGGTTCCAAGGAGACCAGAAACAAAGGACTTCCTCCGCTTACCTGCAACAAAAGATGTTCGTATTATTACCTTTTTCCATTTTTAACTCGAGTGTGGAGCATGCATAATGACGACGAGTTATTCACCATCATCTTGATTAATATTATGACTGTAATTTTACTAGTAGGTTTTACAAGGTGATAGGTCCCTCATATACGAGAGGCCGTTTGGATTGGTACCATCGCTTTGTTTATGTCTGCCGTCAAGCAACAGTGTGTAAGCACTGTTGGGTTTCGGTTGAAGGACATTGAAGCCAGTGAAATTACTAATTATGAGACTTGATATCTTATGTCTCGGGGTGACGAGCGCAGTTCAGTACCATGGAGAGCTTTGTAATTCAAAGTTCTGTATGGCTTGGCTTCTGTTTATGGGTAGAAGGCGGGTCGTGGCGCTTACCATCAGGGAAGCGTTCTCGTCATTCAATCAAATTAAAAATGAAAAAGGTCCATACCTGGGTAGCAACAAGGAAAGGTATGAAAGCGACGTTGCGACTCATTTTAAGACCAATTGACAAAGCATCTGTCAACAATTTATCAGAAAGGTCAGCTCGATCAAAGCAGTACCCTTTTAGGCATACATCATCCCTATTTAGTATATTTTGGCCAATCAAATTATATTCACTATTGTCATTTTATAGAGTCACGATAAATCCTATATGAATAATCAAACAATTTCATTAAGTCGTGGCAGTCAAAATTATTACTAATAATACATATCAAATAGCTAATTTATAACTTTATACATTAAAATTTAAAGCGTAATTTAATTAACATTACTAATTTTTCATAGAAGCTGACAGGTGTTTGATATTTCAACGTTGAGTAATGAAATGACGAGTATAAATTCATAATAAATGACTAAAGGCAAATAAAATTCAGATACAAAGTCCACCATTGGTGATGTAACGTTTATTATATTTGTATATACACATTCCATTAGAGAACTCGGCGCTCCTCTTACATCCTAACTGTAGGTTTGCAGTCAAAACATTCAATTAAAAATAAAAACATGTTATTTTTATAATGTATCGAACTACGTTTGCCTTGTTCAATAATACTGAAGCGAAACATATTTCATAGAATAACTACTTTAAAGGTTCGATCATAAACATAACCTGTTTATGGGCGATTGAGAGCAATCATCTACAATATATATAGTACAAAATATGTTTGTGATTATTATGATTACTATTTGGTGCAAACTAGCGATGAAATTTTATCGAGGATCACCTCATTACTGTAGTGATTTTTTTTAATTAAAGGTTTTCTCGGCGTGAATACAACTTTTCTTTAAAAATACTAATCAAATACTATAGCTATACTGCATAATTCAGATAATGCCGATATTAAAGATCCCAAAAAGCACTCTTTTACATTATTAAAAACAGACTTAAATCTATACAAATAAATGAAATGCTGTTCGTTGGTAACGTCATCCCTTAGAGAACGGCTAGACTGATTTAGCTAATTTATTCGTAATAATCTGAATAAGGTTTTTATGAAAAGAAAAATTGGTAAAATTGCCCTGAATAATTTTAAATTCGTGAAAAAAGCGCTTTTTCTCTAAGATTTTTGTATGAACTTAGGGCCATCATCATTTCAACGATGGATATGTATAAGTAATTCTTTTTCTTGTTTGTTATGGTTCTGGAAAGGTTTCCAGGTAATATAAATTCGGGACAATCACAATTCAGCTAAATCAATTTTTGATCGCCATGTAACCAATTGGGAACTGTTGACCGCCTTGACCTTTGAACGATTGAGGATCGTATTCACACCAAATATTTGTTAGTTGAGTCGTTTGTTCATAGGTATATACCATGTAAGCGGGTAAAACCACGAGAGACAACTAGTTAAAAATAAAACTAAGATCAGACTTGAGGCGCCAAAGAGATTAGCTGCAAACAATACAGACAAAAAACTGATACAATGGCTACTGTGAAAGCATTAAAAAATAACATAAAAAATATTCTATGTTAAGAGATAAAGTCTGGTAAAATGGGATTTGTTTTGTTGAATGGGATTATAAACGTAACAGGAACTCTTGAGGCCATAACAGTTAATAAAAAAAGAGTGGTTTACGATGGAGCAGATAAAAAAATAAAAGTATGAGATATAATAATTATTGACGTGTTTGTACCGAAGAAGGCTATAAATTGACAAATACCGTTAATGCGAAACAAGGTTATTTGTAATTTGTTTATTTTTGTAGTACTGTATTCAGATACACAGATTATCCATTATCAACTTGCAAAGGAGTGAAGTCATCACAGAGAAGGATTCAGTTGCAATTACCGGCGCAGCATAATGTCAACTTAGCTGAGAAAACATAATTTGTTCCTAATATAATTTTATTATTGGAAGGTAAAAATATATGTATAATGATAAATAATAAAGAAAACGGAAATTCGTCAATTTCATTGGTAGCTCTTAGCGTTTGGCATAAGGAAATCTCGATTAATTTAGTAATTCCTTAAAAGCTTATCTAAAATCAAGACAATGCCAGAAAGGTGTGTCGTTGCGCAGGTTTTATTACATCCGCATTTACAACAGTAGGTGCAGCCATTTCAACTAGGACATGGCGTATAAGATTTTTTAAATATTTTTGAAGTTATACTTCTTTAGGCACGTTATGAAAAAATGATGAGAGTGAAATTTTAAGATGCGCGCGCACCTGTGACACAAAAAATTAACAGTATGAAGTTAGGCGCGTTAAGAAAAAATGATGAGAGTGAAAGTAGCCGTAATTAATAAACAAATGACGATTTGGACAAAGAAAAACTCTTTAGGTTTTTTCTTATTCGGAACATGTTGCCGTAAAAAGTACCAGGCTCGCATAAACGCAAAGAGAGTAGAATGTACTTCTATCATGTCGAGTGGATATGTTGCTATAAATTAAAATACTTTTATTTAATATAATTAACACTAAATATTATTAAATTATTAATGTTACGATATTTCATCGTTGTTGTGAAGACTTGAGAATAAATTACACTTGTCTTTGGCGAAATGCATAACAATGCGAAGCTTAAGAGTGTTGTTACAAAGACTTGGCTGTATGAGCTACAATACCTTTGCCTATTAAAAACCCGAATTTGAACCAAAAAATATAATACCGAGGACTATGACGGAAGTGAATACTTTTTAAATTGTTTTCGAAATTAATAAGTGTCCGTTCTATTGAAACTATGAATCAACACGCATGAAACATTTACTATAATAATAATTATAATGTACATTATAAATAATAATTATTATTATAGTAAATGTTTCATGCGTGTTGATTCATAGGCCATTTTTGACAATGTCCTTTATAATTTATATATGTGCTAATAAATTATATTCAGTAGTGATTTAAATTGAATATTTTGATTGATATTACTTACTATTTGTGAATATTAGTGAAAAAAATTGTGCTTATATACTTTTTCAAGTGCTCCAATATAATTGAGGTTAACTATCCGTATGTATTATTTATTGATATAAATTAAAATACTTTTATTTAATATAATTAACACTAAATATTATTAAATTATTAATGTTAAATACTTATTATTATTGTAATCAATTATTTGCATGCAATTAAAAACTATTTTTTAATGATGCCAAAGAAGTATAACTTCTCACGCGCGTACATAAGTACACGCACCCATTTTTTTTTTTATTTTATCACAATGCGTGTGCAGACGATAAAATTTATTTTCTTACATAAGTTTTTAGAAGTCATCTTTTGTATTTACAATATTATTTTTGAATTTCACTGTTATTGTATTGTGCTCTAAAGCTACTACTCCTTTGAACTTCTTGTAACTATTTGTAATTCATTCGAAAGCATTTTTATTGTAATATTATCAGCTATACACATCATTGTCTCTCTTAAGAAAAAATCATTTAGAACATAATTCTGAGACTGAAAAATGTACATATTGTCGAAAATGAACATTGCTTTAAAAAGGTGAAATTTAATTTATAAAGGTAATGTATAGAACATTGATAAAATTCCAAAAATGTTATCTATGAATTCATGGCCTGAATTTAACACTTTTACGACTCTAATTACCTTGGCACAAATAAATTACTGTTTTTGGAGCATTCATAAAATTCCTTTAAATACTATTGTGAAGTTAGGGTTCGCCATCAAGTAAATATGTGCAAAAATCAATAGCCAAGTTAACTAGAATACATAAGAGGGCATTCCCAATGATTCAGTCCGAAATCCCCTAACTATCAATATGTATACAAATATAACTTGAGGGTATGTTTAGGGTTGACAATAGTTTCGTCTCTAACTTCAAGTCGTAAGTAAAATAAAAATTATATATTTTTAGCCTTGTATCACTGATGTGGACCTCCTCTACTAAATGAGAGGGGTTAGGCCCTAGTCCATCTAGCTGACCTTATTCGGGATTGGCAGACTTCATATACATTAAAAATTCTTATGGAGAACTTATCAAGTATGCAGGTTTCCTCATGACGTTCCTTCACCATTAAAGCAAGCGATCATTGACAATTATATGTTCATCGATTATTTCGTTGACGGTACCCGATTTTATTGGAAGATAAATCCATAGAGTTTAGATACGATGGGGTCTCATATAAATTTGGTTGATAATCTGAGAATGGAATACGAATAAAAAATTCAGTTTTATAAAGTAGGTTTTTCAATTCTGACAAAACTTATTTTATTTTTTGCGGTTATATACTGTTTAGTTCGTTTTTGAAAGGCTTTTTTTTACTAGCCCTGTATTATACTTTTCCCACTGCTGGGCACGGGCCTCCTCTTCTGAATGAGAGGGGTTAGGCCTTAGTCCACCACGCTGGCCTAATGCGGGTTGGTTGACTTCGCATACCTTCGAAAAATCTTATCGAGTTCTCAGGTATGCAGGTTTCCTCACGATGTTTCCTTCACCATTAAAGAAAGCGATAATTAACAATTAATATACACGTGACTTAGAAAAGTTAGAGGTGTATGCTCTTGGGGCTGGTTTCGAACCTGCGACTTTCGTCTCGACAGTCCGTACCAAACCCCGGTGAGCTATCGCTGCTTTTTATTAATAAATATTCTCTAATAGTGGCTCCCGCCAGCCCTATCGCAGGCCTGTGTCTGTCGCGTGACAGACACAGCAGCGTCGCGTCGTGCGGTCACGCAAGCGAGCGGTTTCCGCGCCGCTCGCGTGCCGCACGCCAACATTTCTATCGGCCTGATGGAATTAGACACACGTCGAGTGCTCTGTCACCGGCTATCGTGACACATGCCCGCCCCGTTTTCACAATGGCGGCAAGGGAAATTATATGGGATGTTTTCATGACACTATATCATAAACTTAGTTACTACATTTTTTGTTTATTTCATTGAATGACGAGACGAGCAAGGCAGTCGCCTGATGGTAAACGCCACTCCTGCCCATAAACAGAAGCTACACCACACATAGCTTTAAATTGCAAAGCACTACATGGCACTGAACTGCGCTCGTCACACCGAGACATAAGATGTTAAGTCTCAAAATTCCCAGTAATTTCAATGTCCTTCAAACCGAAACACAACAGTGGTTACACACTGTTGCTTGGCGGCAGAAATAGACAAAGCGGTGGTATCAACCGAGACGGCCTCTCGCATACGAGGGACATACCACCTTGCATACAATTAAGTTCAGTACTTAAACGTTTTTAAATATATGAATAATCCGTGGAGTGGAACGAACTATCTACACAGAGGTCGTGATTCGATTCCAGCCTTCAAAGAACACATCTCTTGAGTTTTCAAAGTTACGTGTTTCATTGTTAATTACCGACGATTCGTTATGAAAACATCGTGAAGAAACCTGCATACTGCATGAGAATTAGGCCGGCGTGGTAATTTAAGGCCTAACCTTTCTCTTTTGTAGAGGCAGCTGTAGACGCATGCCAAGCAAACCCTGTATTATATACACGGCTGATATTATTCTTACTTTATATTAGGAGTCACGTCTTTAGTTATTCATTGGTATCCAAGATATTATTTGTATGGCATTTTTTTATAGTACAGTCGAACAAACAAGTAGGTTATCTGATGGTATGTGTCTTCCACTGTCCATGACCATCTGTTACCGACCTTTACGTAAAAGTATAATTAAAGGATTGGGAATGAGAGAGGATATCTCATTCACCGTACGAAACGCAACATGAAAGTGCTGCTACTTCACGTCGGTTTCCAGTGAGATGTCAGTAATAACCCGGTCGAGCTGGGACATTTCTACTGTAGACCAGGGATTCCCAAACTACTTTGCAAGAGACCCCACCCCCATAGCCAAATTACTTTAAAAATCCATATAGTTTTTTTGCCTATTGATACAAAATACTTACCAATTTGCAAACTTTGCGGTTTTCGTTTGTGTCGACCCCAAGGAAACCGATGTTCCCTGCTATAGATAATACTGTCTACAGCGTGGCTCTACCACTTACGATGTTTACGATATGCCTTGCCTGTTTTATAATCTCCAAGAACCAATTATTAAATTAAATAAAATTGCGCGCAGACAAAAGGATTACTTTGACAATACACACGCGGTGAAGCATAATAAAGTCAAATTCCTTTTTTTTTTTAATAATGGGTTCGCTCTTGACCTCAATCTAGCCGCATGGACAAAGATGAGGTCGACGACGCGATGGAGTGAGCGCACCCAGAAGGTGCCGATTCACACTAGTCTTAAAGAGTTTCGGGTTGTACGCACTCGGAATTAATTAACTCCTGAATTAGCTGTCTAATCTTCGGAAAGTAATCCTATCGTACATTGTGAAGGTCCTTAATCGAAAAACTTTTATTCTATTATTAACCCTAAAATATACCAAGAACGCCATACCATGTCTCAATGCACTAAAACCTTATCACGCTACTCCAGTCGCCACAGCACTGTCGTGTCCGACCGACGTTAAAGCAGGCACGCGAGGCATTAAAGCAAATTACCCAGCCCGGCACCGAACACGCGACCTGTAGAAAGCGTGCTAGCAGTTAACACGCATCGCCCTCAATGATCTGTACAATTTTCATAACGAACGGAATGTAATTTTGAAGTTGGACTTGCGGCACGGTGGTGATTTTGATTGAGTTGTGTAGACTAGTTAAATAAATAAATACACTCAAATGATACATAAATAATCTTGACCCTATACGTTTTGTGAGTAATAGCGCCACGCTGTAGATAGTTTGTAGTCCCAATCCCTTAATTATCCCCTTTAAGGTCAGCAACTGGCCTATGGTTCTTCTAGTATTGTGGGCGTACATGAACGACGGATATCACTTACCATCAGGTTGCTGGACCCACTTGCTCGTTGGCTCGTTGGCCGGTCTATGCTATGAAAAAATTACGGTTTTTTACACATGTTACAGAAGATTTCGCTTGTAGTTTTTTTTACGACCGGCCGCTTGCCCGTCTTCAACCCCTCTGGGGGGAAAACAACCAAACACCCAGAAGTTTGTGAATCACACAAATATTTGTCGCGGTGCAGGTATCGAACCCGCGGCCACTCGCTTCACAGGCTACTCGCCCACAGCGCCACGGAGGCTGTTATGCTATTTCTACAGTAATAAAAGAATGAGGAAAATGTAAGTGCAATGGAATAATACTACAGTTTACAGACACACCATGTACGTAACAATGTGCATGGTCGAGAATATTTCTATTAGCACAATTTACAACACTAAAAGCTAAACAAATGAAAACCATTACGAGAGTTCTGGGCGGAATGACTAAATGTCTACCAATATATACAGCCTTTCGGGGTCTGGGTGTTCTGAGACCGAAAGTCTCTCGTAGTTCCTGATGCCCACGACACAAGACTCGTATCATACTGTGGTGTCAGGACTATGTATGTGACTGTTGGGTGAATTTATTATTATTATTATATAATGCAGCAAATATGATGACAGGTAATTTAGACAGCCTGACGTCGGTACCACGAAAAGAGTAAGCAGAGATCCAATTAGTTTTGCCACTGTAACGAGGTTCTTTCCGTCCTATGTGATAGTAGGCGAGCCTATCTGTTTAAAACTAATTAAAAATGATTTTGCATTAGCTTAGCTTCGCTTTTCTAAAGGTAGATGCCACGCTTGCCCATAAACATACGCAACATCACACAGAGCTTTGCATTTCAAAACACAGTATGCAGTGGACATTAATTCTTATTTTATTCGACCGTCATTTGGTAAATTAGAATTAAATTTTATTTTCCAGTAAATTACTAATTTTCATAAAAATCTGAATATCTACTGATTATCCGAAGGAAAATCTTAATTTTTGACGGAAAGTTTGCTTTGGTATTACTTGAATCAACTGATGTATCTGAACTTTTTTGGTTGGTCTCCTAATATTTTGTACCTCATTTCACCCGGTTTAAATTACACCTGGCAACACTGATCGAAATTTAAAATCGAAAACTATTGATTAGCACAAACGTGCCCTAATATTATTTTATTTATTTGGCCACTAACAATTGTTTCCACCAATACATATAATAGGTACATAGTATATCAATGTAACTTAAGTGTAACAATTAATACATATTACCAAATTATCAATGTATCCACGTGGTAATACGTCATTGTCTGTATAAATGCCAGTTTGGTAAGTACCGAACGGATATTTATCACTAATGGCGGATAAGCCACGTTGATAATGGCACTAATGGACCGTGGGCCGTGGCTGTCTTGTAATTAACACAAACATGTTGCTGCAGAACGTGCAGCCGATTATAGATGCTGGTCACGGTGTATTGAGATGAAATCCGATTAATTCCTCTTATTAAATACATAACCAGCACGATCCTTGCGGAGACTTTACAAGGTGGTAGGTTCGTATGCGAGGCCGTCTGGGTTGGTATCACCACTTTGTCTATTTCTGCCGCCAAGCAACAGTGTGTAAGCACTGTTGTGTTTCGGTTTGAAGGACATTGAAACCAGTGAAATTGAAATTGAAACAAACGCCACACAGAACTTTGAATTACAAAGCACTGCATGACACTGAACTGCGCTCGTCACCCCGAGACATAAGATGTTAAGTCTCATAATGCCCAGTAATTTCACTGGCTGTCTAATAATCTATATATATATCACATGTATAATAATCTCCATCGGCCATGGACACCTACGATACCAGAAGAATCATAGATGCGTTACCGAACTTAAGAGTGTAGGCATTATAGGTACTCCGGTAATACTATGTGATATGAATTATGTTAATTGTTTTACATCAACTATTTTTACAACACAAGTATATAATATCAGCAGTACATGGTCATTAGCGCCATACAAACATATGACATATACGAGTAAAGTCACGTAGCAAACACATTAAATATTTATATTGCAGTAAATGTGTGTTTCGTTTAGATATAATTGTATGAATGGCATCATTACAATGTTATACTAATGTGTTATTGATACGGATATACAACTTATTGACCTGGGGGCTTAGCATACGCAACACAACATACCTCACGCGGGAGACATAATATTGAGTGGTAGAGCCACGCTGTAGATCAGTGTTTCCCAACGTGGGGCCCACGCCCCACAGGAGGCAATTTGATAGTTAAGGGGGGCAATTTAAAAATGAACCCTTTCGCTACGGGTTATTTAAATGCAATGCTAGATATCGATGACAAATTTAACAAAAAAATTCTAAGGTGGGGCATGGCCTAAAAAAGGTTGGGAAACACTGCTGTAGATAGTTTCGACCATAACGCTCCCAAAAGTAATAATAAATACACCCAACAGTCACACACAATCCTGACCCCACATTTGGCTATCCCGTACCGTGGTTTTAAACACCTACGTTGGAGTTGCGATCACACAACACCCACAAAACAAATGTAAAGTCAAAAGTAGTATCGTACGCTTATGTTATACGGTAGTAACCCTCAAATTTATTCACCGTTTGTTGACGTCTCGTGCAGCTAATCCACGTTTCGACTGACGCACGGTCCCTAAACGGCTTCCATAAAGGTCATGACGACTGTTCCGCCTACGAGCAAACCTTTAACGTGCGTGTCAAGGAGCAATGACGCGCGCCCTTCTATCATCACCAAAATGTTGGTACATTTGTTTATGTAACGAGATTACTGGTACAATTTTTTTCTTTTTATAGTAAATGATTACTCCTGAATTAAAACTGTTCAAACAACATGATACATTATTTGGAATGAAAAAATGGTGTAATAAAATTATACAACATATTGTGAATGGACGTGAGTGTTTTTGTATCGGATCTTATCAAAATATTCGTCCTAAAAATTGACGCTATCGTCAATCACTCGTTTATTAGGATTAATAAGATCGTTTATAATCTTATGAATTAAGTGAAGTGCGTGACAGAGAATTACAATGCTGGAGTAAGACAAATGTGGGTTTATCATTTAGGATTCTCTAAAACTGCAAATCGAATATCGTTACTCATGCGATAAAAAGAAAATGATTTATTTATGTTCTAGCAATCAAATCGGATTTTAATACTACGGGGGGTGAAATTCTTATATCGTACACTATACGTAGCTTAAATTTGACTACACCTTTCCGTAACACGTTGTAGAATTGATAGAAATCGACTGACAATACTTAAATCCTTTAAAACTTACAATTCCCTAATACATTCCGTGATTAATAGGCGCCTACTAATATCTTTCCAATTTAAATAATATTTTCGCGTTTCACCATAATGTTACAAGCATGAAATTCAATTGTAATTTACCAAATCATATTTGGAAACAATCAAACAAACTGAACCATAGAATCAATTTGTATAATAAGCAAGCAAGACCAATTCATTTGCTATTAATATTAAATAAAGGAATTACAAAATATATAAAATAATGGCTTGGTTAGGTAAATAGAATATTCTTTATTGCACATCAAACAAAGTAACTTTAAAGTTTAAAGGAAGGATAGTACAGTAAGGATGATACAATGCGCGGGCTTAAATTAGCTCGTAGCCTATGCAATCCTGAGAATGAGTCTTTAAAGATCATGATAGGATCAAAGTAGGTAATAATACTTTGACTGAACAGAATTATCAAATGAATCAAGTTTTTTTAGGTCTTTTTGCGTGTTTTTCAAATTCGCCCATTTGTGTTACTGCCTTTGGGACTGTCTCGGTTTTGTGTCGATATGGCAAAAGCGTCGCCATCTGCAAAATCGTAAAATCAAATACCTATTGTGATGTTTGTAGAAAAAGTTACTTGTCTACAGGAAATATAATAATGAAGGCAGGAGTTGGTTTTTAGTACTTTATTAGTGACGGACTCTTCGACAGACATCATTTTAAAAATTAATCATTGACAGACAACATTAGACAATAGGTTATGATTTGAACCGATGAATGTGTTCGTTCATAAATACGAAATACTTAAAGATAAGATTACATTATAACACCTTTGTTCGTCAGTCGTTGTTACCATATCTCCGTTTTCAAGGATAGTTTCATTCAATGAATAAACAAAACCTTTGTAACGTAGTTCCGTCTGACCTATAACTGTTGGCATAACGTTTGACATTTCGTGTATAACGATCATCAGGACCGTGGCGTGAGTGCTTTACCATTGTACGACACCATATAAACAAATCAAATTTTCATAACAATTGCTATCAATCTCGTCCAATTTGGCAATTAGAGAGGTTTCCTTTTTTTATCCGAGCACGGCAAAGTGATTGCACTATACCTGATGGTAAACGTAGTGCAGTCCAAAAAACTAGCGACCACCGACAAGCAAAGAGTTTATCGGTGGTCACCAGAGTAACGCCGGCCTGTATGAATGCTTCTTCCCTCATCGGAGAGAAGAAGCAAATCGAGGGGCCTGCGACGGGACAGGCGGATGATCGATGCAGGCACAGGGATTCAGGAATGTACCCCTCCCTATACCCGCCACAACCAACTATCAAATCAAGTCGCAAGCCCCTCGGGAGAACGGGATATACACTGGCTGATCCTGGAACGCGATCCACACAAGGTGTATAGGTCACTATGTCAGTATTATTCATTACTCGAGAAATGTTTATGGCAGAGACGAAATAAAGCTCACTTCAGAATCTTTAAGTAGGAATGGTGGCGAGCAAATATTATGTACATGTGTAAAAAGAATTGTGGTTTGTGGTCAGCGGTCAATGAATATACATTTAGAACTAAACAGTGCGTGTGGTAAAGTGCGTAGTATATACTTTTGCAAGCGATCATTGTTGTTTATTTCTTTACACAGTTTATGGATATTGTCTATTTGCAGCGTCTAAGTATTTTTATCTTCTTTACATAGAATAAAATGAAGTCGCTTCCGCTGTCTGTTCGCTTAGATATTTTAAACTATTCAACGGATTTTAATGCAGTTTTATGCAATAGATAGAGTGATTCATTAGGAAGGTTTATATGTATATCACGATATGACCTATGGGAGCAGGGCAGTAGCATGCAGGCGAAACCGCGAGAGACAGCTAGTATTTTATAACCTTACGGATAGTTGTAAAATTAAATAATATCATCTTCAACCAATAATACGTATAAGATAAGGATTTATAGATAATAAATATTTTTCAATAATTGACAGCCTCCGTGGCGCGGCAGGTGATTTAAGTTGATTACAATCACCTCAGATGTAATACCCTGTACATCAGAGGTTTACTTTTGCAAACTAAGATAATTGTTCTTAATAAAATCAGTAAGGTTTATTACAATCTTCTAGCTGCAAACATTTTTCATTCTTACAGGTCGGGGCATTATGAGTACTTGTTTATTTACTAAGCCAACCTGGTCGCATCCGGTTTCCTAACGTCAAATGAACTCATGAGAAGTGTTGAAGTTGTCAGACCTTGGAACATTTCTCATACAGGAAATGTCAATTTTCGTGAAAGTGTTACGTCTCCGCCTCATAATTCATCAATATGCAAAAGAATACAATTTATACGCCACAAATCAATTGAAATAAAACTAATTTACACGGATTTTATCGCGCTTTATTTATAATTTTAGCCCCGGAGGTTTCGAAAGATTTTCAGCCTTCGTGGTCACTAGGTCCACCAGTTTTATTTAAATGTGCAATATCCGCGTAACCATAAGAAATCATTACGCCACAAATCAAATTACTTCACATCTCGACACTATCAAAATGTACAATAACCAAAATCAAAATGTCGTAAATCAGCTTCGAGTGTCTTTCTAACGTAGCAACTGGCATAAGATCAGCTTGGTGGTCGAGAGCCCAACTATAATTATTAGAGGAAACCCGTGCCCAGCAGTGGTATAGTATACCTATATGTATAGTTGATTGGTAGAGCCACGCTGTAGACAGTTTTGTCTACAGCATGAATGGGCTGGCTCGACCGGGTCGTTATCACTGTCTCACAGAAAATCGACGTAAAGTAGCGGCTTGCTGCTGCGTTTCGTACGGTGAGTGAGATATCCGGAAGCCCAAATCCCCTACCCTTCCCAATCCCTAATTATCCCTTTCCTTTAAGGTCGGCAATGCGCCCATCATTCTTCTGGTGGTGGGCGTACATGGGCGGTGGAGATCACTTACCATCAGGTGACCCACTTGCTCGTTTGCCGGCCTATGCTATATAAAAAAATACGGGACTGCCGGCAGATACAAACTAACTAAATGACTGAACTTACTTTAAAGGGATTTTCACGGACAGGAAGATGGAACAACTATTGAAAGATATTTTAAGAACAAATTAAGACACCTTTTATCCTGAAAATAATAACGGATGCATTCTGCCGTGACAAGATTGACTCTTCCTTAGTAGATCTCGCCATATCCTGGCGAGGTAAACTTAAAATGGTCACAATGAAAACTTTTCTGATAGGGACTTCTACGCAGATAAAGCCACCAGCAAAAGCTAATACAATAGGTTCGGCGATCTTGCTTTTACGTTAGGTAATCGTACACGTGGATTCATCAAGCTGAGTACTAATTGCTTAATTAATATTCTGTTTATGTACTGAGGTCAACAGATCTCGCAACGCGTGACGTAACTGGGGACACTTTTGTAAGTACAAGGTAATAGTGTGAATTCATCTTGAATTTCAATTATAAGGCCCATGCTGATGTCAGATTTTACCTTAATTAGTAAAGACTGTATCCGGAAGACTCAAAATAAAAATCTTTATTCATCATGTAGGCTAAGAAAGCGCTTCTGACAGGTCAAGTACATAACATTTAAGTCAGTAATAAGACTTAAGATTATGAACTTTGGAATAACCGCCGCGCTATTGGCTGGCAGGAAAAGGCACACCAACAGGCATGGAAAGAGGGAGAGGAACCTACTACTTAGTTTACTCGAAATTGTTATTATCTATAAAAACATAAATAAGCTTTATCCCCAAAAGGGTAGATGCAACCAGTGCTGCCCACGCCGATTTTATTTCCATCCCTTAATGCGATAGCCTATCCATACCTGAAAATTGAAGCCAGGACCTCAGCCTTAGTACGTTGTTACTAGGCGAATGAGCGTAGCTTTGCTTTGTGTGAACAAATTTTAATTTTTGACGTCGGAGTTTTTGACGGTTGGGTTAGTTTATACCAAAAGAGGCAAATGAGCAAATAAATCACGTGATATTGATCAGCGAGGTCCATCAACACTTGCAATTCCTGGAAGTTGTTAATGTTACTGCGTTTTTGCCTCGATTTCGATCAAATGTGGCACACGGGTACACCATAACCTGGATTAGAGTTTATGTACCTGATAGCTGGTTTTATTCTCGCGCCGGGAAATATATATATTTGGAGGTAAATATTGGGTGTACCTATATTTTATTTTATAGGGCAAAATCGTCTTGATTATTTTTTAACGTAATAACGCAAAAGGACCGGCGGGCAAAAGTTAGTTATCTTTAAACATCCACTGACTCCGTCCATCTCGATCTTAATATTAGTTTACAACATTTTAAGCTGAGTGGGTAAACAACTTGTATCTAAATAAATGACATAAAATCCTGAAAAACATGTTTATTGATTTGATTTGTTTGACCTCGTTTGCTGTCACAGCAACAGTCGTTACATTTAAAACTAGATTGGTACATAAATATGGAAACGAGATCGAACTTAAGAAATTTAGATAAACTCGACTTATAGACATAAAGATTTCACACAGGAATGTGTTGTACACAAACCCATAAAACTAGATCTTCGTCAAACAGATACTGTCAATCCATCTAACGTAGGTTTTTTTCTGTATACACAGTTTTAGTAATTTTAAACATCTTTCTTTGCCACTTAAATTATTGTTTTTGGAAGTTTACGTTACTCACAGATTGCGCTTCGTAGGCTTCTTTATTATGATCACCTTAGTCATTGCCTACATCAGTAAACAGACCCCAATGCCGAAATACTAAAAAAAAAACAAACCATTATATGATGTCATTAGTGGTGCAGCCTACACCTTCCTTGACCTTCTTAATTAAATTAAATCTTTAGCAACTAACAGTGAGATTGACAAATAATTTATTAGTTACATAACCACAATGTATTCTTTTATGACATTAAAATCATATGTGACAAACCTTGACAGCAACTTGCATCACCGCAAAAATTCCAAATTAGTTTATAAAAACCGTTTAGAATCGGTTACACGTGTATTCTAGACTAATACAAAGGTCATATGAAATACATATCTAGTATAACTAGTTTGCGAAAAACTTGTACAAAAACACGTAGAATTATATTACATTATGCGCCATTATTTATTATAATTAGTCTTGTGTTTTAAATCCTTTTGGCAATTAATGTAACTAATCATCATTTATTTGCTAAATAGAGTTTATTATCATATTATTATTTCTTATTGCTCACATTCCATTCTTTGTCAGCACTTAAAAGAAATGTATATCATATTACAATAATTTTTATTTAGGTCAATTTGTTCTTTAAGATTCTCCATTCTTCATAATAAAATAATCAGAGAGAAGTTAGGTACGTCGATCGCACATAAATAAGAATGATTGATTTTTGTAGCATGTTCTATTTTTAATACACCCAACAGTCACATGACTATGAGTCATGGTCCATGACCCACTAGGATAACCTGTATTATGGGTATTAGGAACTACGAAAAACTTAAAACAACTTGTAACACGCAAATACTTTACGTACTCTGATTTTTAAATGAGATAGAGCTTAAAAGCTGAAAATAAAAACAACCATTTTTGAGTCGGTGATTATGAACTTAAATGGTCAACTATTTGTAGAAAGCATTGACACAATATTATTTAACTTTTTTTGTTTAATTTTTTACTTTACATTTTAAGAAATTTTAGACCGACTTGCACGAAAATCTTTAATGGTATTTAACTGCTACGGAGACAAAATGTTTTTGTGATCTATAAATATTTGTTCGGTTCTGGGTGTGTTTTCTCCTCAGAGGCGTTGACGTCAGACAAGACGGCCTCAGGCTGGCGGATCTTAAAACGCATGTTTTGCCGACCCCACTGCAAGTGGGATAAGGGCAGTTGAAAGAAGAAAATGAAACTTATGAATGATGGGATAATGATTTATTTACGGCACATTCTAACAGAATCGTGGTAGATGGCCAAACGAGCTCAAAACAATCCTCGATATCCCTTTCCTTTTCTTTAAAGTCGGCAACGCACCTCACTCTATTATACTGATTCAATGAAAAAGGATTACATGATTCAACAGTACGGGAATCGTTGGGCAAGTGTTAGCACCGGTGCCAAGTGACGTCACGCCACTCGCTGTCAGTGTGTAATGTAAGTTAGTGAGAGTACTGCAATGTCAAGGAATCAGAGGAACGTTGGCGATGCGCCAACGACGCGACGTTACCTTTCGGTACCGCTTGAGTAATGTCTGGAATATCCGACTTGCCGAAGTGTGTTGATACAATATATGAGAATGTTGGAAAATTAAATTTGTCTCCTGTGTTATATGAAATGTAAAACTGAGCTGTGTACCCAGTAATACGATAAAGATTGGAAATAAAATATATCTGATCCTCATAGTTTAACCATTAACCAACAGGGAAGACATTTTATATGTATGCGTTTTCATACCCAGTAAAATGGACTCCATATTATAAGAGAAAAACAGAGAGAGAGACAGCTCAAAAAAAAAATTCTCAGTTCTATGGGCTTTAAAGTCACGGTCTCGAAAATCATATACACGAATCGTTTCGATATCTTTTCGACTCTCCAACATCGAGTAGCCCCATCCCAAATATCATACGTCTAAGTGGAATATTACATACATACATAAGTTTACACCTTTATACCCGAACGGGTACGTTGAGGTGCTACTAGTGCTACATATATCCGTCCCATGGTGTGATAGAGCCTATCATTATATCGGGCAACAAATTGCAAACACTGGCATCGCATGTGTGATTATAAGCATCGAAAATTCAAATGCAAACTGTGTTTGCCTGAACTAGGGATTAAAGCCTAGAAGGACCTCAATACGCTGCCACTATACTATATAATATTACTATTCTAAGTCCCAAGAATTCCACCACATAAATGCTAGCAAATGACACACACAGCCTTCAATACAGCAAAAACTGTGCCGACAGGTGCATAGGACACGCGCAGAAAAGAGATTGTCAGCACGCATTTATGAGATATAAATTAAGGAAACGAAACGTTTTTTGCCGACGCACGTTAGCCGAGCCGGATCAAATGCTATTGCTAAATATAGAACGGTCCATGAATAAGCGAATGCTCAAACGTGCGAGTAGCTTATGTCCTTGTTGATGAATGTAACTAACGCCGACTTGACTCCAACAGAACTCGTTCCAGCGCCATTAAGCCGAAACTCGTTATTTTTAAACAGAACTCGAGTGGAAACTTGGTGTTTCTGGTTTTAATTGTGACGATGTATGACCCTGTTGGATCTGTATTATTCATATTGTTAGATGCTTAGTATTTGAGGCCGCGGGTGCGATTCCCGTACCAAGACAAATGTTTCTATGATCCACATACGTGTTTCAGGTTTGGGTGTTATGGGATCGCTAGTCCCTCGTAGTTCCTGATACCCACGATACAGGTTAACCCTACTGGACTATGTGTGTGACTGTTGGGTGTATTTATTATTATTTATTTATTTCCTGGTCAACGCAGAATAACATGTTATACCTAAGAAGAAGTCAAACTGATCCGATAAAAATTTTGCTTAAACAAAACAAAACAACAGATAGAAGCTCGCAATGGCGTTATGATTTTCTGCTATTTCAAAGTTTGCTTCTACAACCATATATTACAGAAAATTGAATCTACCAGCATTTTTACAATGAAGGTACAGGTGACGCCCAACCACATCGTAGCCTCGTAGCATACTAGCTTGAACAACTAATACGCATGCAAAAAGTTAATCTATTTTTATTATTTTCATTGTATCGACGCGCGACGGCGAGGCACTAAATCCATCGGAGCTGGTTTACAAAGCAACAGCTATTGAATGTAATTGAACGGAATTAAAATATATTGTGCTTGGATACAGCAGTCAGATAATAAATAACAGGTTCCACCGAGTCATACACACATACACACACACTCATAACCTCACACTTGACATTAAGTTCAATAAAATTATTCTCCTGTTTTTAAATTCCAAAGCCATTATACATCACGC
This sequence comes from Amorpha juglandis, assembly GCA_949126905.1. Lineage (NCBI taxonomy): Eukaryota > Metazoa > Arthropoda > Insecta > Lepidoptera > Sphingidae > Amorpha > Amorpha juglandis. The sequence continues at coordinate 704,060 of OX421380.1, forward strand.
TTAAAGAAGACTGCATCAGTGGCGCAGTGGCAATGCTTACACGATACGACAGCTATGCTGAGGTAAGGTCTCGTGTTCGACCCTGGGTCGGGTAAAAGTTATTATGAGTGTTCCTATCACGAAATGCTCAGTATCAGCCCAGAGTCTGGAATTGTGCCCGATATAGCGACAGGCGCGCCCCCTACCACATCATAAGACGGAAATGGGTTCTGTGAAATCTTCTGTTCTTAAAGAATTAAATTTCGGGGGTTTTTATGTTGGATCCTATACAGTTACAAAAACGTTATATTTAAACATTGTCATTTACATAGCTTGAAAATTTTGAAATAGACGATGCAAAAGTTGTGTAAAAGTTTGATACCAAGCGTGCCATATTTTTTGTTGTTGATATAACAATCATAACAACTTCTTCCTTCCTTCCTTCCAAGAAAAGGGTCTGGGTGTTGTGAGACCGAAAGTCTCGTAGTTCCTGATAGCCACGATACAAAACTCGTATCTTACTTTGAGGTCAGGACTATGTGTGTGACTGTAGGGTGTATGTATTTGTGTATTTGATAAATGACAATATGATCTAGATCTGATCAATATCTACCTGGTCTTTCCTGTTAGGTGCTTTTGATTTGATCTCACATAATGGATATGCATACACTATCTTATTATAACAGGCGATTTAGAGGTAGTTGATCTGATGTCTTGTACTAACGATGCCTTGTCGAGAAGGAAAAGATGTTGACTAAAGTTTTATCGTCAGTCATCGGTTGGCGATACAAACTGCACAGTGCACAGTCAACATCATTATACTTACCCAGTTACGTTACCAGTTGGAGACCAGTTTTGAAACCGGCGCGGCGTCCGCTGCATACCGTCGATATATCACCAAGTTTTTGCTCGAATTGCTGATTCACAGCCTTCATAGGTATTATTAAACTTTACAAGCAACCTAGTTATTGAGCAGCCATTTGAAACTCCAAATTAATTCAGTACATTTTCTTTACTTCTGATTTTTTTACATTTATTTAAAGAACCGGTTTGTTCTCGAGATAAATTACTTTAATGTTCCCGTCAAATGACATGTTGTACTCTTAGATAACAATAACAGGTATAACTTCTTTTCATACCTCACTATCACGATTTTAATTTACTTATTTATTTGTCACACAGTGTCGTATTTCACAATTAATATTTTCTGCGTCCTTTTTTACCTTAAGCACTACATTTATTCAACACTTTTTTTAAATATATGACTAATTATAATAATCATCTATGGTCAGGGTGCAGACAGGGGTCTGTAAGCTGATCATACACCAATGTTTACACGCTCAACATTCAATACTTATCTTTGCTTAGTTTCTGTATGAAATTTCCAACGTTTTATGTTTAAATTATCTATCTTTTCGTTTTAAATAGAAACACGTGAATCTACAATTTTATAATACTTTATTAATCCTAAATGTTATAAAAACCTCAAACTAATCGCAAGGATATCTGTCTATATACTTATTTAAATCATGTAAAACGTATTCATGACCGTCATAAAAAAGCAGTAAAACTTCTTGCATACGTAACTTATTTAAAATAATGTTAATTATTAAATAGGTCAAACTTGATTGTGATCGTGAAAAGATGTCAGAGCGGAATATATTATATCTTTACCAAGAATGGCGAAGACCGGGCTAATAAACACTTCAGTGGCAGTGGTTGGAACGACTTATAGAAGATTAAGTAGATTAACATAATTAATGTTTATGTAATTTGCTTTTAGATATAACCTGTTAATACAAGGTGGTAGGTCCCTGGTATGCGAGAGACCATCTGGGTTGGTACGCACTGTTTTGTTTCTATTGAAGCCAGTGAAATTACTGGGTATTATGACACTTAACATGTTATGTCTCGTGTTGACGAGCGCAATTCAGTGCCATACAGTGCTTTGCAATTCAAAGTTCTGTGTGGTGTTGCTTCTGTTTATGGGCAGGCGTGACGCTTACCATCAGGCGATCGCCTTGCTCGTCTCGTCATTTAAGGAATTTAAAAAAAACACTTCTTAGTCCTCAAATATAATGTAATGATACCACACATCCGATGTCAAACCATAGACGATATACATCAACATTATTATTGCTCCGCCATAAAGTCTTTCACAAATATCAATTCACATTACATAACTTAACACGTCATCAGACAAGCCTACAAACAATCCTAAACTAACTGGTTTAATCTTTACGCAATCGAAACCCGATCATAATCTCAAATGTCTTCCATCCTAAATGTATCAGAAGTTATAGCAAATTGTTTCGTATGACTAGGAAATACACATGTTTATGAAGCGGCGCTCAAAAATAGCGTCCAATTGACGTCATGCCATCACTGTCAAGGACATTACGCACGGCGAACCGTTATAGTGGATATGAATATCGGGTTAAAGGTAATGTGATGTTTATCAGTCTATTTGGATTTCGATCAAATAAAACAATCATCAATCAAACCACACGAGCTGACGAAACGTTTCGTATTGTTGGTGATAACGCTTGGATTTTTGAAGTGGAAGTTAACAATCATATTGAAACTTCTGTTATGAATGATGCCACTGCTAAGCATGGATTCGAGAATGGCCTAATTCGAGTTGGTAAAATCCAAATTTACTTCATATTGAATGTAGTTTTAGTAATAAAAGGTAGCGTATGTCTCAATATAGGTTATGGTCTACCTGTCTGCCAAATCCATTCAGCCAAAGTAATAAACTCACATCCAAAATTCACAAACTCATATCCAAGCTTTTACATATATAAGGATAGTATAATTATTATCAGATATTGATGTTTTCCTTCACTGAAGGTTTAATTAACAATGAATACACGGGTAACGACAAAAAGAGTTGCGTGTATTAAGATATACCTAAATGTTTTAACATGTCCAACATACTATTATTTCGTGAATATTCTCTGTAGATATGTTTCGTAAAGTATTTTTTAGGAAAATCCAATATCGTTTTATCTTAAATAATAATAGACTGGGGTTAACCCATGAACAATCTTGCATAGATGAACATAAATTTAACATGCCTTTCGCCTACTTATATAAACTCATCATCATCATCAGCCACAGGATGTCCACTGCTGAACATAGTCCTCCCCCAAAGATTTCCAGACTGACCTGTTGGAAGCGGTCTGCATCCATCGACTTCCTGCGATCTTTATCAGGTCGTCTGTCTACCTTGTAGGCGGACGTCCAACGCTGCGCTTGCCAGTACGTGGCCTCCATTCCAGATACTTTCTGCTCCATCGGGTACAAATTCTAATTCAGGGCAAGTTATGTGTGTTTTCATTTATGTTTATAACCTAAGACCTGATGTTTCTCAGTCTATGTAGCTGATTTCGCCTACTAACTATCAAAATTTTCACCATGACCAGCCAATCGTTTATTATATCGTTATTATACAACATTATACAGAAAGGTGTAGTCACATTTCAGACAACACTAAATGACACACAGCTAAGCTTTTGTCTCTTTCTATCGCCGTTAGTCCCGGTGACGCACTTCACTTAATTTATAGGGGTGTGATCGATCTTGTTAATCGGAATAAACGACTAGTTACTACATGAAATGACGACTATTAACATGAAATTTTAGGATGTTTAGATTATTTTAAGGCTCGGTACATAAAAACTCACTGGCAGGTGTTTGCAACGACCCCTAAATATGACCACACCCTAGTGTAACGAGTTGTATGATGTACAAATTTACTGACTCTCAAAACAGGACACGCACTCATCAATCGCATGTTCTACGTGTTACCATCTGAAAACAGTTTACATTGAAACTATTTATTAGCCATGTAAATATAATTCGTAAACACATCTAGTAAGCAAATTGGATGACTCGGCGATCCAGCCGTGTGGAGAACTACACTCATACAATAACGTAAGCATTTGAAGCAACACTGTTTACTTTACGGCAACTCAACCGAATCTTGATCTTTTATATTTGCAGTAGTAATTTACGCTAGATCGGTTGAAATCTGTTTTGATTTATCTAATTAACAGTTGTTGGCCTGAAATTGCCTTTCTAGCGTTACAAAACCGTGTTCGTTGTAATAAACTAGACCGTGGTGGCAGCGTTCACCCAAGTGACTGCTCCAATCACAACAAAAGCTAATACATTTTTTTTAAGACCATTCAAACGGTTTCAATCGGAAACAACGGCAAAACAATTTGAATAAATAATAAACAGAGATCAAACATTGTATAAGCAAATGACGGAAAAGCAATCCTGTTATAAGTTATACCATCTGCATCTGCAACAAGTTATCCAAAACAATATAAATTCCCAATATCAGTAAATAGTATGGATTGAAAACATAACAATAACAATGTATTTATATACAAATCGTAAAGTTCACAGCGAATCACCAGCCGACATATTAACTAGAATTCATTTATATGTTAAATTACACGAGAAGTGGAGGATTCGTGGAACTTATCGGTCTTAATGATGAATAATATTGTCAGTATGATTCATTTGGACCGTGTTGATGTGTGAGAACGGATAGTGTAGGTTGGTCCAGTGTGATAATATTGCAATTTAGCACACGTTCAATTCTAATATATTTCAAAGACTAATAAGATTTTTAAGTAATTAGTATTTCTACATCTTTATGGTAGTTAAGCTGATGAGAATAGAATCGAACGACAAAAACGGTAATTAGTTTTTTCGTATGCATAATGCACGTAACAAAACGAACCAGGTCAAGAACCTTACTTAAACAGACTATAATAGAGTAGCCGTGAGTGAGGCCGACCTTCTGATGGCGGTGTACTGTGGCGGCGTGACGTCACAGCGTCGGCGTCCAGTGCCAAGGCTCCCGAACGTAAACACAGGCCACAGACTCGCAGGGTGGTTGAAAAACTGCGATGACGCAACACAGCTGTAGCGGAATCGTACGATGTTGATAATAGAAGCGTTGAGAGATGTTAAACGATTCCGCAATATATTCCGTACATTGCGGATTTATTGGTCGCAAATCAATGTCAACTATTAATACTGTACTTTATTGTATAATTTACACTGTGTACGAACTTTCGGATGGTACAAAATAAAAATAATAGACTTCAATATGTGTTGTACTAAATTTGCACATTTATCTCACAACATTACAACACTTAGTCAAATCAGTTTATTTGCAGTATCTGCAATGTTACTTAACCAACGTCTAAACGGAGGAGGTTACTAATTGGGTGCGTGATTATTATATATATTTTTATTTCAGTAAAAATACTCCACTACATAATATTACGTACGACTCGCGTCCTCAAACTTACCACTTTATGATTTTAAATACTGCTAATACCTAACGGTTTATATTACCATTCTACATGGGGCGGTATACCGAAACTCATCTTCCGGCTAAAAAAAATACTACAATATACATACATTAATTCTAAGAATACATACAAGAGCGAGCTTTCCCTTTTAGCACTAAAACAATGGACACAGAAAGCTGTGTTGCAGTGAAAGCTCCAAAAACCTTTACAATACAAAACATCAATACTGAATCTACAATAATAAAGCTCGTGTAATCCAAAATAACGCACACGTCATCAGCCTCAAACTACTTAATTTTGTGTACACTAAGGTTCAGAATTGAATGGCAGTGTGCGTCATTCCGTCAGAAGAGCTTTATTCAGTATTGGCCGTTGTAATTGTGGAACAATAGTTCTACAGTCGAGTGCAGTCGTAACTTACTGTTCGTTAGTCCTTTTGTTTAAATTGTTCTGAGGAATAGATTCAATGCTTCGTTTCAAAACGGTTTTTTCAATACAATAAATAACCTTCTTCCTATTGTATACGTATGTAACGCAACGTGTGATCAAGGGGCTGGATACTTACGAGATGGTCGGACCGATTCTTGTATTAAGACAAAGGGTTTTTTGAAGTGAAAGTTCTTTAGAATCGTTGTGATTTGAAACTCGATGAAACGAAAATACGTCACTACAAAGACAAACATGTTCATAAATAGGATTTAGCCAGCGAGATTGAGATTGATTACAAGTATGCTGTCACGTGTCTTTGCGGCTGAGTACAACAAAGCCTTCGGAAAATGTGTGTATAAACAACGTGGTGTATTATGAGGCTTAACATCTTATGTTTCGGGGTGACGAGCGCAGTTCAATCCCATGCAGTGCTTTGTAATTCAAAGTTCTGTGTGGCGCTGCTTCTGTTTATGAGTAGGCGTGGCGCTTACCACCAGACGAGCGCCTTGCTCGTCTCGTCATTCAATCAAATAAAAAAAAATTGACTAGAAAGTCGGATACAATATTCATCAGGGAACAGTCTAAAAGGAATACCTAAATTATGTATTTAAATAGAACATACGTCACCACATCATAATAATATTTTGTCTCATATTACCAAGTTAGTTATAAATTCGGCTTCCTTTAAAGCTAGTTGCCGCGCAACTGTAAAAGGATAACGGAATGTGAAAGGATTTGTGTAAACAAATACTTTACAGCTCACTTTTACCTTCGTAACGGGTTTTAATTAGGATTGTTTTGTTACTTTGCCCTATTTTAAATTGTAAAGAAATTTGGCTATTATCCCGACCTTTCGTTTTCATCTGTTACTTCCGTTAAGTTATAAATAAGTAATAAAATGCAAAAGACACAACAGAGCTTTTACTTTACGGAACTTTGATTTGAAGCAAATAATAATAAATGTAATAACAAATATCTCCGAATTGATCTAAGAAAGTTAGCCGGGGTCTTCCCCTCCCAACTGTACCCATCTATGTGTGTCTATTATAAATTACCATATAATATAGTCATCTATACTAATAATAAAGCTGTAGAGTTTGATTGTTTGTTTGTTTGAACGCGCTAATCTCAGGAACTACTGGTTCGAATTGAAAAATTCTTTTTGTGTTGGATAGTCCATTTATCGAGGAAGGCTTTAGGATATATAACATTACGCTGCGACCATTAGAAGCGAAGCATCAGTGAAAAATGTTGCAAAAACGGGGAAAATTATTCATATTTGATGGCTTCCCTTGCTAAGCTACCGAAATAATATTATTTGAAGGCTTCCGTTGCTAAGCTACCCAAATCTATACTAATATTATAAAGCTGTAGAGTTTGGTTGTTTGTTTGTTTGTTTGATCACGTGGGCGGAGCCGCGAGCAAAAGCTAGTATTTAATATATGGAGCGGGGAGTGGTATGGACTGTCGAGACGAAAGTCGCAGCTTCGAAACCAGCCCCAAGAGCATACACCACTGACTTTTCTAAGTTACGTGTATATTAATTGTTAATTATCGCTTGCTTTAACGGTGAAGGAAACAACGTGAGGAAACCTGCATACCTGAGAACTCGATAAGACTTTCGAAGGTATGTGAAGTCTGCCAACCCGCATTAGGCCAGCGTGGTGGACTAAGGCCTAATCCCTCTCATTCAGCAAAGGAGGCCCGTGCCCAGCAGTTGGACGTATATAATACAGGGCAAGTAACAAAAAAAAGTCATATTTATTGTTCAAAGGTTTGTGACTGATATGGCGACAGGCTTGGTGGCAATGGCCACCGCATGTGTTCCACAAATATTAGTTGAGTGTAGGTGTTGTGAGACCATAAGTCTCGTAGTTCATGATGCTTTTGACAAGATGATCGTATTTTAATGCTTAGCTACGTGTGTAACTGTTTTGTGTTATTTCCGTGACGCCTCGGAGCGGCTCGATGTTTATGTGATCCAATTAGTTTTGTTTCGGATGTTGTGGGACCACATAGCCCTCGTAGTTACAGATTAACCTTATGAGGTGTGTTTGTGAGACTGTTAGGTGTGTTAGTATTATATCGAGGTCAGTACTGCCGATGAGTCAGTGTAGTTGATACAATACGCCGTGGCTTGTGTAATAGTGGAACGACTGATACAATGAACCGGGTGTTACGCACGTCGCACCTGATCCAACATCATTTGCGCAACCTGCTGATGCCATCATCATTAGACGTCACGATACTTGGAATTCACCGGGAAAGATAATGGTTTAGAGTCGGTTGTTTTAATTTTTTATTTATACTCGCTGAGCAAAGTGACTACGCCACACCAGATGGTACGTGTAGTGCAATCCAAGAATAGTGTCGGCCAACGACAGACAATGTGTCTATCGTAGGTCGGCAAGATTCTGCTGGCCTGCCTAACTGCTTCTTCACAGTCCGTTTAAAGGACTCCATATTATAGGAAAGAGGGAACACATGTGCCGGCAAGAGTAGTAGATGCGTTGTCAAGATTAAAGGAAAGGATTGAGAAAAGTTTCGGTGTTCGGGCCTCAGAATATCTTATTTTTTTACGAAACTCAACCACAAGCTGTCATTGCATTCCGGTGTTCTATGATACAGTGAATTATCACACAAGACTGGGTTGGAATCGACCAGAGTATTAACTCTGGTCGATTCCAACCCAGTCTTGCTGTAGACAAAATTGTCTACAACGTCGCTTTACCAATACAAATTGCCAAAGCGATGACGTGATTGGCAAATCATCTATACTAATAATAAAGCTGTAGAGTTTGATTGTTTGATTGTTTGTTTGTTTGTTTGTTTGTTTGTTTGTTTGTTTGAACGCGCTAATCTCAGGAATTACTGGTTCGAATTAAAAAATTATTTTTGTGTTGGATAGTCCATTTATCGAGGAAGGCTTTAGGATATATAACATTACGCTGCGACCATTAGAAGCGAAGCATCAGTGAAAAATGTAGCAAAAACGGGGAAAATTATTCATATTTGAAGGCTTCCGTTGCTAAGCTACCAAAATAATATTATTTGAAGGCTTCCGTTGTCAAATCAAAATCAAATCTATACTAATATTATAAAGCTGTAGAGTTTGATTGTTTGTTTGTTTATTTGATCACGTGGGCGGAGCCGCGAGCAAAAGCTAGTGTAGTATATTTATGGAACTTAATGTATATTAGGTCATGTGGAATTTCCGTAAGAGTATGTAGCTAGTGTAATATAAGGAAATAGCACAAAAGTAAGCAATTACTTGTTGTAATTGTTTCAATAACAGACTCCGTGGCGCATTGGGCGAGTAGCCGGCTGTGAAGCGAGAGACCGTGGGTTTGATTCCCGCACCGAGACAATCGTTTGTGTGATCAACAAATACGTGTTTCGGGTCTGGGGCTTGTGGGACCGCAAGGCACTCGTAGTTCCTGATGCCCACGATACAGGTTTAACCTAGTGTTGGTCAGGTCTATGTGTCTGGTTGTTGGGTGAATTTAGAACATTATCGTTATTAATCTCTCCCAAATAAAGCTATGAGGTATATATAAGCTTGAGACACGCTACCGAAATAGGAAGACGCATGACACGAATCAGCTTTTGCGCTTTGTATAAAATTGTATCGCAACGGTCGCGCGTTGCACTCTCTTGACTTACCAAAACAAAAAGCGTCGTGTCGGAGTTCTTGCCCGTCGCGGTCTCCTGTCTCGGTCGTGTACCTGACGCGACCATCGGAAGTCTGCGTTACTATACCAAAATATTTAACATTATTATATTTCTTTAGACACAATCTATTTTCTATCTACGCAATCATCGTGTCGTTAAATATAAATAAACTCATGCAATAAACACTTCATTCGAAGAGCAAAAATTGCATCATTATTTACGGAAATAAGTTACAGAGGCGTTTTGATGGGTATACGAGATCGTAAAATCAAATCTTACATGATCTCGTCGAAATATTTACTGTTGTTGCGAATATTAATATCACATACAATCTATTCAATACGTAGAAACTCTTTTAATGCAACACTCATCCCACTTGGGCGCTTAACATAACGTCTCGAGATTATTTTGTCGGGTAGTTTTCTGTTTTCTTGTGCAATCTCCACATGCCTGTCGAAGCAAAGAGCAGGTTCAAAAGGTTTGAATTTAGTTTATCAGCTGCTAAATCAGATGCGATTTGAATCGTCTGACTTTGAACCGACTTTCGATCGAATTGAACAACAGAAACCACAAGTCAGTTGATCAACTTAAATGGAACCATGTGAACCCAATATAACATGACCGGTGTTTAAACGACGAGAAAATGTTGTGAGCTCGTTTTATCGTGATAAATATAACTCTTATTACACTGTCAGTCCTAGGGAGTACGGTACACTAATAATTGATATCAACAAAGTTTACATCCTCGCGCGCAAAATATCTCGTCGATTTATGCTAAGCAGGCAGATATGCAACTGGTTTAACTACCTTTCTACGACTATTTGCAAAGCATTTATTTTTCATACCCGAACTTTGTTTTCGCGGTCTCCTCAAGAACTATTAATAAATAGGGAATCCCCTACCAGTATTTATTGGCACCAATAGATGCATTACATTCACTTTTCTTTGGTCGGTGTCTCATATACGAGAGACCAACAAAAAATATATAAAAATAAATCTCATATATGTTTGCTTTTCTGTTTTCACTTGAACTCTTTCTGCTGCCAAGCCACAAATTGTGAAAAATGTAATAAATAGCTCATCCAAACTGAAGCTAGTTATTTCTAACTACATTTGCTACCCAGCTCGTGACTTATTTCGCGCGTATTCAAGCAATTCAAGCCAATAAATTTACAGGGCATTATAAGATGTAACACGTTATGGGCCTTACTTATAAACGTAACTTCAGAAAGTTTATAGGTGAGGTTCTATGTCTTGGAATGACGAGCAAACATTGCAGTGCGATATTGGTACTGTTTATGGACGGGACAGGCGTGAGTTAACGTCAGCAGAGCTACCTTCTCACCTCGTCATCAAGGTGGATATACAAAGATCATTTACTGTTTATTGATGTCACCATCTCATCTGTGTCGATGACGGCCCGAGTTCTGACACAACGTGATTACGTCACCGATGATCCAGCTCGTTTTGAGATCAGCTCGCGGTTGGTGACATACCTGTGGTTGATGTTTCATTATTGAAACTTGCGTGAAGAAACGCTTCTATTTCAAATACATTATCAACAACAATATATAATATATCAACAATTTGTTGTTCATTTTGAAAGCTCACTAATGGAGATTCAGCGTATTTTCATAATCAATGCAGCATAATATGTCATATATCATAGCATACGATTCGACTCGGCGAGTGCTTACACCCAGCCACAATGCCCAGTAATTTCAATGTCCTGCAAACTGAAACACACCGGTGCTTACACACTGTTGCTCGGCGGCACAAATAGACAAAACGGTGGTACCACCCAAGCGGCCTATTGCATCCGAGGGACCTACTACCTAAGTCACCTATTATGATAAGCAGAGGATGTCTTGTTGGATCATCATAACCTGTGCTTTTTCCGAAATCAAAGACTGCAGAAGCGGCTAGTTTAAATCGTAGTACATCAGAGTGACAATTATAAGATGACTGTCAATAATGATAATCGACAAATAGTCCATTGAAAAGTTACATTTGGGGTTGCGTTTCTTAGAGGACGCAATTTTATTTTTTTGATGTGTAGGGGGGGTAAGTGTAAAGCTAAAATCAAGTTTGTGGGGTCGCCACCCTTGTCCCACGGCCGCCATCTTGAAAATAGGGGTTGAAACGGTTTTTACGATATATCTCTTAAACTATTTATCTGATAAAAAAAATTTGTTAACGTTTTTTGTTGCTAATTAAATTCTCTATAACTTTGGTCCAGTAACTTTTTGTCGTAAAACTATAAATAAAAAAGTTATAAGTGAAAATGTAATAAAGAAAAAAATAAAGATGATAATTCTCTTGACAGCCTAAGATACAAACAATTCGCCAAGGCAGTGACAAAAAGGCAAGGCAGTGATAAATTTGAACTACTCCGTCCTCGGTCTTTTCGATGGACCAGGCTGCAGCTCAGCATCTGATCGGTTTTCTGAATCAAATATCAGTGGGAGAACTGGAGAAGGAAGGGGTGTCAATGTCGGCGGTTCATCATCGAAGTCATTTTCATTTGTTAATTCTGAGAGTTCCATTACGTTACTGCAAGTCTCTCCAGAACAATGGAAGCACACTGCGGAACATTTTAGCCCTGCTTTTCGACATCCACACATCGCTCCACAGTTTCCTTTGCATTTACAAAAGATCAATTTAAGAAGCTCAGGGGGTGCTGGAGGTTTAGAGCTCTGCACTGGCATCAATAATTTTCAACATTTTTTCCAGCCCCAGTCTTCAGGATCATTATTATTACCAAGCCACGACTGGACCTGATGGTAGACTCGGAAAGTATGAAAGCGAGCTGTGTCTTGTGTTGGAGGAAGTGAAGATAAATTAAATGTACTTTTTGTCACTGCCTTGGCGAATTGTTTGTATCTTAGGCTGTCAAGAGAATTATCATCTTTATTTTTTTCTTTATTACATTTTCACTTATAACTTTTTTATTTATAGTTTTACGACAAAAAGTTACTGGACCAAAGTTATAGAGAATTTAATTAGCAACAAAAAACGTTAACAATTTTTTTTTATCAGATAAATAGTTTAAGAGATATATCGTAAAAACCGTTTCAACCCCTATTTTCAAGATGGCGGCCGTGGGACAAGGGTGGCGACCCCACAAACTTGATTTTAGCTTTACACTTACCCCCCCTACACATCAAAAAAAGAAAATTGCGTCCTCTAAGAAACGCAAGGTGAGGCCTAAAAAATGTAACATTTCAATGGACTAAAATGGGAGGTTCCCAATGCGCCACTTATCTCGCCAAATCATAGTTGTCCCTTGCTTCGTACTCTATGTTATTATTAGACATGTGTTTTGGCAGAAAAACCGATTTAAACCGGCAGAAACTAATGTATGCAATATAATTTAAGGAGCGGCATTATAACAAAGAAATAGCATCATGTCTGTATCATCATCGCGTGTTTTGTTATTCATTGTAGTTTCCTTAAGTTTTCGACAATGTACGATGTCGTGGAGTAAGTTTCAATGCTCAACATGGATGCGGCATATTGACAACCAAATGTGTTTGGTTTTTAAGCCCTTTTATAATATTTGAATGACATGACATAATATGATTGTATGTGAAGTACATTCGTACATATAGATAACAAACATGTATTCTTTAATGACAGCCTCCGTGGTGCAGCGGGCGAGTAGTCAGCTGTGAAGCGAGAGGCCGCGGGTTCGATACCCGCACCGAGACAAATGTTTGTGTGATCCACAAATATTTGTTTCGGGGTCTGGGTGTTGTGAGACCGAAAGTCTCTCGTAGTTCCTGATACCCATGACACAAGACTCGTATCTTACTTTGGGTTCAGGACTATGTGTTTGACTGTTGTGTATTTATTTATTATTATGATGGTCGATGGATATTACGATTGCAATCTATTTACTATCAGGTTATTTAAAGTTACTTCTCCATGCTAGGATAAAAAGTACCACATCTAAAGCACTGTAGTAGGTGCGCCTTCGTCCTGCCATTATGATGTGAACGTCGGATGACGCCATTCCCCAACATCTGCCGCCACAGCTGGGCCCAAGGTTAAGAGCGCAGCCTTGCGCCTTGCCGAGCCGCTCCTCCTATCTGATTGGAGGGTTGCAGGACTGACGTGTTCTTTTTTCGAATGTGACCTCATTTATTTAAATATCTTTTAAATACGTTTCTTTGTGACCAGTTGTATGTGTTTGGCTTTTTAAATTGTCTGGTATTATTAACTCCTTTTTAGTAAAACAAAGAATAGGCATAAGAATAAATATGAGCCTTTTTGGAGCGGAATGGATGCGTTACCGACTTCAGAGGCAAGGAATGATAGCAGGGTTTATTGTTACTCCTTCGGTTTTTCACTGACTGCACAATCGCAACAGCAAAGTTATGTCGGCTTTCTATGAGACGGTGGCACCACTTCATTCGAGCCGGCCTATTCATGATTATCAAATATGACATCCCACACTAGGACACGTTTAATTCTGATGTCAAAAACTGTGAGGTTTTTTGATCTTATAGCATCATCAGGCACGGACGCAACCCATCTGTCATTTATATGGCACTGCACCATTTATGTAGTACACAAGACCTTTTCATGGAGAGTTGTCCTTTCGCCATGAGCAAGCAACATTCATTAATTTAATAATCAATGGTGATGATGATAATTTTCATAATGATCATTAAATATTTGTTTCAGATATAAAACCGATAATGTAAATTATATTATAGATAAATGTTATCAATTATCAGGAACTTGTTATTTTTGTGAACCAGGATTTAACTGAACATGATTTACAAGTCCATGTATCAAGTTTGATAAATTGTTAAATCTATAAATAGGAGTTACATAAATAATCTTTTTTACATTCAGTGCATACGTTGTTATAACTAAAACAGGTTTGTTGATGTTTCTTAATAATAGGTTTTTCTGAGTTTTTATACAATACACGCAATTAATCTTGGACGGTGTGTAGTTAGTCGCTTTGCGCGTCTTAGACTCTCGACACCATTAAGTCTTTTTTTCCTCCGAACACGACAAAGTGACTCCACTACACCTGATGGTAAGCGTAGTGCAGTCCAAAAAAGCCACAAACAATAAATTTATCGGTAGTCACCAGCATCATGGCGTTCTGTATAAAAACTTCTCCACACTCATAAGAGGGAATAAGCAATTCCACACAACCCAACTTTTAAGGAAGTTTAATTTAGGGATTGGCAACTGGGGGGCCTTCGAATATATTACTCACAATACGAAACGCAGCAGCAAGTCACTGCTTTACGTCGGTTTACTGTGAGACAGTGTTAACAACAAAAAATATTCTTAAATATTTTTTTTATCACAACTTAATATTTTTTGTCCCTTTTATTCTCTAATTATTTGATCGAGTATTGTGACACCACATTCCTCGGGATCTGCTATCATAATCACATGTGACGGAACGCGGCTGATAAAATAATTAACGCCTGATGTATGCGACGCTAAGACGTTGTTTATCAGATGTCATTACCCTTTACCTAAATCTTGTGTAGTTTATACACAAGATTTAGCTAACATTTAAAATCGCCGACATCAATGAAAAAAAAAACATTATAAATTCTATAATAATTTTTTTAAATGGTTGATAAAATTTTCTTCAATCGTAGCTTAAGAACCGTCTCGCTTAAACCAAGTCTCAAATAAAAGAAAACGAATTCAAAAAGTTCATTCTTCGTCCACAATTTCACACACAGACAAAGGAATTAAACTTACGTTGACCCCCTCTTCCTCCTCCCTCTTCATTTCGAGGATATAAATGAAATATGAATGCCGGAGGATTGGATTTTATGGGATTTATATCTATGGCCGAAATGGCGATAGGCTGATTACCCATCACATCATAGGACGAAAATAACCTCGAACTGAAGAGAAAAGTCCACGAGTGGGTTTACTAGTCAATACCATCTGTCTTTGCTTCGGGGATACATGCGTGAGCCAAGAGTATGCATGGAACGCGAGAGCAAACATGTGCAGATCAAATTTAATAAGGGATACTACAAAGAAGACAATGAATCTGACTTCAACAGGAAGTATTTTGTAATAATGCATTACTTAATAATGTACTCACAGTGATGTAATTGCTCAAAATATCAATATACTAGCATTTGTGCCACAGCAAATATTAATTAACAAACATACAAATTCACAAACTGCTGAAGATCGAACCTTTACATTTATAACTTTAGTAAGTTAGCAGGATGCAGACTGATGGGAAGTCCCTAACTTGAAAGCAAGGAAAACCTACAATACAACAATGGAAATCATTTCAAATTCCAATAACCTAACTTGAATCACAAATCGATGAGTCCAAATTTTCCTCACCACCAAAACGCCACGACATTATAGGAAAATGTTCGAAATCTCCACAAAGGGGCTCACGGCAATAAATCCATCGGTCTCGCATTAACCGCCGTTTGGCAGTCGACGCGCGTCGCCCCAAGGACCAGTGTAGGCAGTTCCATTCGCATTCAGTCCTCAAACGGAATCAGTATTCCGAACGGCATTCGGGTTTAGCATTCGCGAAACGTACCAACACTACGTCATGGTTCAGTCAAGGTGTATGTGTTCGGCTGCAGGGGAGAATTCGGGATTTTTGTGTAAATATTTTGGAAAACTTATCGTTGATTTGATTTTTCTCACTATTTGATAATGTTTTAAAACGTTGCGTTGTGTTTTGTGGAGATATAAGCACACGTAATCGTTTTAGCAGTTGTTAAGAGACTGCACCGATGCTGCATCTATTTAGACTGATTTCGGTGTAGAATCAAATAGCGTGCATATAATCGTTATGAAAAACAACTTTTATTAATATGTGCGATGAGAATCATTCCATAACAATATCTAATATTACCAGAATTTCATGCTGACGAATAGGTAGGTAAAGACTATTATGGAATATTTAAGGCTTTTACTAGTTTAAAATGTAATCTGTTGGAATACACACATAGTACAATAGTACATAAAAAAAATACATTAATTACTTAAGGTATTGTATGCTACCGATTATTGTTTCATCGTTCAAGCAGATTTTTTCTGAACACGGCCTGTTTCCAGTAGAAATCTTTTCTCACATCGAGATCCACTCAATTAGTAGTTTACACCATATTCTTTTAAAAGCCTAGGTTATTATGAATTAATGTTCATACATTTGGATTCTGTATTGCCTTGAACTTTATTTTCTATTACAACAATTGCAACTAGTAAAATTCCCACACCCAGATCCTCCTTAAACATTAACACGTGTAACACGTTAGCTCGTGATTTAGTAATTGAAAATTAACACCAGCTAGCGTTAAGTGTATTAATAAGATTGACGCAAGGCGCTCGTTGGTGAAAAATGGCGGGCGTAGTTTCGCGCGCGCCCGCTAATCTCTGTGCACACACGTATTGACGTAAATGTTTCGCGTTTGCAAATATTCTGCTCGTGTCACCGCGTTATCAAAACACTGTGGGGTTATTTACCTAGCGCTCATGTGATGTTCAACGAAACTTCATGTCGTCCACGCTTCCGCTTCACCTACATTTTGAAGACATTTTACATGTATTTTTTCTGGCGACTGTATACAATTTGTTACAGAAAGTATGGTCATATATCGCTACATAAACCTTACAATAAGTATTTATGTACTGGATCTTATCAAATCTTGACATCCCAAAACTTCACGCTAACTTTAATCACTCGTTCATTACAGCGAGAATTACAATGCTGGGCTGAGACAAAAGCTCAGTGGTTTATTATTTAGTATTAACCAAACTTGCAATTCAAATATACACATGTTACGCATTCGATAAAAAAGGTAATGCTTTATTCATGTTCTAGCAATGCGGATTTGGTACTACGGGGGATAAAATACTTATAACGTATACTATGTGTTGCTTAAATTTTACCACACCTTATGTAATACCTTGTATAAGAATATTAATAAAGTACACATAATATTACGATTTTTTGGGTTATCTTCTTTTGTTTTGTTCTATGTTTCTATTGTGAGCGAACATACATATTTTAACAACCGTACCGTCATATTTACTATTTACGGCAGAGATGTAGATCACATGTAAATTTTGTAACACAATATTACTTCCAAATTATTTTAATGTGGAATATGCCATTACAACTACAAAGTAAATATTAATACTAGCTCTACATGAACCAGTTATCACGCTGGCAACGAGATTACTATAATCCCAGCGTTTGACATTAATGTTATCTCGGTCAACGCCCACATTCCACTCTGTCCAAACAATCCATTTCACTAAATTTCAGTATCTCCACTTTTGATATCTTCATTCATCTTGGGTATATCATCTTTTTTATTCGTTACATAATATTAAATCATTCTACATTCAACAATATATATTTTTTACACTCGAAGCTTTTTTTGGCTTTCTGCTTATTATAAGTTTTTTTGAAAACTATTATAATTGTGCGCTATCTACATTATATCATACATTAAATCAATTCCTGTTCTTTTGATATACATCTGATTTACCACTTCTCTATAGAAGATTTGTAAAATTTGTTGTTTTTTTCAAATAAGAACTGTCGGAAGAAGGTACTTCACCGTGTCAGTTGCTACGACGAATTCTCAACGTACATTGTAAACACGATGATACTCGCGACAAATATTTTAAGCACTTACGCCATATATTTCTGAGTGCTTCTCAAATATAACAAATAGTTCAAATTTACAGTACAAATATTCATAAATATTTCTCACTTAGTGATCTACTAAGCACGAACAAAGCATCTGGTAAGGGAACCTTAACAAACAAGCATTAAATCAACACTATTGATGTATTTTTAGTTAGAGTACATTGAATGTTTCCATTGTTTGTAGCTAATTTTATTCGTAAAGTTAACCTACAACATGAGCTCCCATTCATTGATCTGGCGATAAAATAGAATTGTTGTGGTAGTTGTCTTCGGGCCGTCAATAGTAGTCGATTGTGATGGTTTCATAGTTTTTGGCAGATTCCGTAGTTTGCCCACGCGTTTCCTTAAATCTATTGACGTTACGTTTAAACTGGGTGTTGTTTTTCTAGCCACTTCTTCCGTAACTATTTATGCGATCAATAAGACTGTGTCAGTTTTGTTTTCAACACTTGAAAGTCACTAATTAATGTTATTGTTTTTTGTGTTCTTTTTGCAAGTAGTTATGACTCATATAATAAATAGCATAGATTTCCATCTAGTTTTTTCTTACGTCAACTCATTAGAAACGCGCATAGTTTTTGGAATAAATAACAACTTTATTCTAAATAAAAGATAATGTAGACACACCACCTTGAGATTATATCATAATCTGTATTTACAAAACAACTGGTTCTATTTCATCAGTATCGTTATATAAAACAGTAATCTATGAATCATCTCCATTACTCGGTAACACATAACCAAGAGTTCATTATGTGATATTAAAACATATTATTATGATGTTAAATTACGTATCGATATTTATCGTAGCGTTTTATCATAATGCATT
This sequence comes from Amorpha juglandis, assembly GCA_949126905.1. Taxonomy (NCBI): domain Eukaryota; kingdom Metazoa; phylum Arthropoda; class Insecta; order Lepidoptera; family Sphingidae; genus Amorpha; species Amorpha juglandis. The sequence goes on from OX421380.1 coordinate 722,994, forward strand.
CTATAAATATCCTGCTTATATATATTATTATGTAATATTGAAAATTCTTTGTGACTGTCGCAGCCTTGAGGAATTTAGCGTAACTCATGGCGATAAGGCATGCCAATCAAGTTTTTGTAGAGTTTTGTACGATGAGTGAGATTTCCGGAGGCCTGATTCTTCCCGTGTATCAATCCACCTTGCCTTGCCACATTCACCTTGTCGTTAAGTTTGACAACACATCCATGATTCTTCTGGTGTTTTAATTACTATCAGGTGACCCAATTGCACGTTTGTCGGCCTCTGCTATAAACAATTAAGAATTGACGATTTATGACATTCTGCCATATTGTAGCTAGTTTTGTCTACAGCATGCATGCCTCCACGAATACTACTGTCCCACGGAAAACCTTCGTGAAGCTTTGTTCGGCAGATCAGTGACCTTGTGAAACACTCAAAGAGTAAAGATTACCCAATTGTAATTTCTCTGACATTGTAGGTGTCCATGAACAATAAACAATAAGAATCATCTATGATTATCTAACTTCTGCTTTAACAGAAATGTCACGACAATACTACAATAAAATACCCGTCCCCAAGTCCGTACCCCGTTCTCGCTGATACCATATTCACAGCGCGTACCGCCGAAGGACGCTCCACCGTACAGATGCGCCCGAGTGAACCGTGATCCGAAATCGTTCCCTCGCCCCACCACCTCCCCTTTATCGGAGTGTATTGTGCCGCATAATAGTAACACATGGTAAGAAGGAAAGCGCGCCGACGTGTTGAATTGTAATGAGCTGCTCGAGTTTATTCTTGATTTGAGTGAAAGGAGAGGCTGTGGTATCTTCAGAACCGTAGCTGACGTCTCCAGATGTTGAACATCTATACATGGTAACATACATAGGATCTCAAAATCATTACCCTTCCTTGCTTCGCCGTAGTCGGATAAATAGCCCGCGCGAAATCCCACACGCAGAAGCGGCATTGTAAAGGTGTTTCCACACCGTCACGCGCGGCTGAGTGTCGGTCAGTGGCGTGACAGCCGTTCGCGCGGGACGCTCGGCGGACGGAGCGACGCGCTTTCTAACGTCTCACTCTGTGCCACGTATAATTGCTACTTCGCGAGTTAAGTGCCATTAGCAACCCGTGAGAATGCATAACGTCGAATAAGCAGGAAATGTACTTGATGGTTTATTACGCGTATTTCCTATTGTAACCCACTTTCCTTATAAGGTTGTTAGACGTCTTGTATCGTTTTTTTGCTAGGAAAGCGTGTTTCATCTGAGGCCACATCATAACTCACCATCAGGCGAGATATTGAACAAATACAAGCCTACTATGAGTAAAAAAAAATTAGGCTGATAATAACTATATTTGGCGACATGGCATCACATCGTCGGTCCTATCATCACCAATCCGATGCGACGCAACACGATTGCTCGAACTCGCGCATAAGAAAACATAAGTAAAAAACGAATTTAATCGATTTGTCCATAGCGCATAACGGCATCTCGCCGGCCCCGGCCACCACGTCCCACGTGAATCCAATTCGAGTCAGTAGTAGCCTAACTCGGGTTTACTTCAAAAAACCCCAACCCAAAGTGGGTTACCAGTTTGATAAATCAAGTTGACCCATCTCTAATTAAAACATGTCATACCATGATTGCCCGGAAGAGATTGATGTACGATGAGTGAGATATACAGAGGTCCAAATCGCTCCTCTCCTTTTCAATCCATTAATTTTCCTCTCAGGTGTACAACTCATCGACCTACTAGCTCGTTTTCCGGTCTATGATATAAAAATATACGACTTATAGTTGTAGTCCTATCTTTCCTGATAAAGAGGGTAATGCAGTCCCATGCAGTTATTTGTAATACCAAGTTCTGGCTGGTGTTACTGTTTAAGGGCTTACAATCAGGCCAGAGAAGTGTTTGCTCGTCAAACACACAAAAATAACAAAATAAACAGCTTCCAAGCAGGTATATTCCATACTATACTCTTATAAAAATCCCCATAGCAGTACCTCGAACTCAAAAGCCTTTGAAACTTCACACGTTGTAACGTAAAGCGAAACATTTTTTTACGCCATAGTGATTTCTTGATAATATATTCAAGACGTTACGCAGCATGACTGCCGAGGCTGACAACGGATGAGGTCACGCTCCAAGTGTCGAAGCCAATTAGTTGGGTTTTCGTATAGATAACAATTTATTGCCTACAGTAACTAAATAACGGTGAATGTTTCAAAAGCAATATTTGGAAAGTAGAAAATTAGAGACGTATTCAAATGTAAAATTATATTTGAAAATAATTTGATTTTTTTTAGAGGTGAAGGTCGCCAATATTTAAGCCACCTCATGTTAATAGATCAACACCGCTCGTAAACACCCACAATGCTAAGGGAACTGTGGGTGCAGTGCTAACCTTTAAAGGAACGGAGATTTGCTAGCTTTCGACAATCTTACGGCACCTATAGTGTGACACTGATTGTGCGAATCGCAAGAGCGAAGTATGTTATATCTGAAACTGAACATAATATAATTATGTAAATATTGTTATATCACAAATGCACAGAGTAAACTTAGTCTTCTAGGTAACTATTTCGGCATGTATTATAAACACTTGGAAAAAATCTATGAAAAGCTCAATGTGCCACAGATTTTTCGTTCATTACCTATGTTACTACTGAAGTTAGTAATTGTGACACAGGACTTGTTTTTATTGCCCATGTTACTATTGTTCTTTGGAGTTTGTGACGGTTTCTTTTTGGATTTCTATAACAAGACTTCTTAAAAGGGTAACTTTCATAGGTACTAATAAAATTACGTTTATTTAACATTCTATCTATCTACAGCCTTTTATTGACCCACTGCCGGGTACAGGCCTCTATTCCAGCACGCCAAGTCAAACGGTCAATTTAAATAACATTCATGCGATTAAATATACACAGTTTTATAAATACAATAATAATAGCGTAGTACATATAACTCAATGTACACTTTTAGTTAGAGTATTTTATATTATTTTAACCAAATAAATTAAGTAATATAAGTGTAACACTAACGTTGCTAACGCTAAGAGAGAAAGCTGCAACGTGTCTACAATTACGTGTGTATAATCGTAGAGGTTACCGGTTTAAAAGCGAGTTTCAAGCCGCTACACAAAAAGCGGCATCTAATAAATAAAATGTATTAAATGCGAGTCATCGGGCCGTCGTACGGAACGGTCACGCGCGGCGACCAAGCGTGGCGTCACGGGATGTGACGCTCTCGCGCTGAACGCGCGCGGCGCGGTGGAAGGCATGCGGGGGCGGCGGCGAGGGGAGTCGAGCCGAGCTCGTCACGCGCCCGCGGCCGACACGCTCCGCCGAGCGCGCCCCTGTGTGAACGAGCCTTTATATTTGCATAAGCTGATCTCTTGATTGGCCGTTGTTTTTTCGACGGTATGGTAATAATAGGTTATGTCTCAGCCATGTCTGTATAATGATATCCTATTGTTTTGCAAGAAATGTGTTTCTTCTAGAACGTAATTTGTAAACCTGAAGGTAAAAAAATATTATTTTAGAGAAATACCTGAACAATAAGAGGCCCAATGAATAGGTAGTGCAGACACCACCTCTTCTCATGAGACCGCATCCAGCAACTATCATCATCGGTTCATTTCTACTTATCTGAATAAAAACAAACCCCATCATTGTAAAAAGGATATTACTGTACACCACATTGCAATAATCAAATCAACTTGAGTCTAACCATAATGTTTAAGTACCGGGACCTTAAAATGCTTTAATGTACTAGTAGCTCCTGTTAGAACTAATATTTAGGATATATGTATATAGGATATTCATCGATATCTAGCCATTAAGAGTCTCTATAGCGCAGTGGACGAGTGGACGCAATGAAACGAAAGTCTGCGTGTTCGATCCTGCACCGAAAATGTGTGTTTTTTTTTATGGAATAAGGGGGCAAACGGGCAGGAGGCTCACCTGATGGGAAGTGATCACCGCCGCCAATGAACATCTGCAACACCGGAGGGCTTGCAAATGCGTTGCCGGCCTGTGTGATCCACAAATATATTTTTGGTGTCTTGGTATTATGGGAACGTAAGTCCAATGTAGTTTCTGATACCCATGATACTTGTTAAACTATTAGAAGATAGGGAGGAGTAAGAAATATAAAACGGTTCCATTCGTAACAAAGCGAGTGAAAAAAGTAAACTAACGAGGTATTAACCTCCCCCCAGTGGATTGGGGGCATTTGGAATAGTTCACCAAGATATCTTTTGTCTGTCGTAAGAGGCGACTAATAAGGGGCTATCGTTGTCTTATCGGTGAGTCTAACATATAGTCCTGCCTCCCCGGATGGGACGGTAGCAATAAATTAGTTTATACCCGCGAAAACAAAAAATAATAATATATTAACCTCAAGTATAAGGATGCATTGTCATGCTAGTCAGCCAGATACACAATACTGATAGCTCTGCGAGCAATGACAACAGCTGAACACGTCACGACAGAATAATTAACAAAATCTACAAACGTTGGAATTCGACGAGCAAACACTGCCGAAACTCCTGATACGTTATCAACGAGATAACGTCGCGATAACGCTACAATTAGCGTTAATAACATGTATAATAAACGTTGGTATCACATGTCCATGCGTCATCGACGGATTAATATATTCACCTGCATTAAGCGGTGAAATTAAATAACAATGACATTTATTCTACATATCTGTGGAAAATTTTGTTTTGATTAAAATAACAAAGGATAAGTCATATGATATTATCTCTGTCATTATCTGGATATGTGATCAGCATAACGTATTTTTCTTTTAAATTTTCTGTATCAACTATCTTCTGTACACTTACTCTCATTCTTATACAGTATATCCTTAATTTTATTTTCGGTTGTTTGCTACTTTAGTAATCATTCTTCTTTTAATCTGTTCCAGTGCTAGACACGGGCCTCCTATAGAGTAAGAGGAAGGCTGATTAAAGTTAGTCCACTATTTAGGCTTAATAACTTGGTAGACTTCTTCAAAATGTTATTTCTATTATTAAAGCGAGCGATAATCGACAAAGAACACAAGTAACTATGAACATTCTGTTAGATGATCACATACCAATGGTGATCTTCTTGCTCATTTTTCGTCCTATGCTTGCTATATTAAAAATAGTTGTGGTATTTAACCCTTAACCTTCATCTGGGCAGTCTGTTCCACGCCTGCTAGGCTTTGGTAGCAACGTCCGACCAGTTCTTCAAAATTACCTTTGAATAATTAAAATGAAGGAGACATTCGCCAGTCACATTCCGTGTCTACCGCGTCAGTTGAGCAAAACGTATAATGAGGTAAACTCTAAAAATAACTTACAGTTAGATCACCTACCGTCTATAGAGGAAAAAGGCTTTGAACGACACGTATTTTACTGTTTTGCTGAGAGAATAATTTTAATACTATACTTGAATAATCAAGCCTTTTATGAAGAATATATTTTCAATGTAACAACGGTATCGTCTTCTATTCACCTATTTCAGAAATATAAACAAATATAAATTTACCTATTATTTATTTCTTTCTCGAAGTTTCGACCGAGCTGCATCGGCCATGGTCACAGGTTAACTACATCAAGACCCGTAAAATAAATAAATATTATAATATGTATACAATTGGCGGAAGCCGAAAAATATGTAAGATATTTGTTTAGATTTCTAGAACTGGCTGATGGATTACACTATACATATATTTTTGTGTGTGTGCTGGGATTGCGTGGGTAAATGCCTCGGTTGAGGTCGACTGAAAATCAGATCAAAAAACAACTTTATGTCTTTAATTGAAACAGGAAATGATCTGATTACAGAGCTTCCGCTTGGCGGATACGTTCTTCTTGCTTGCGTGACCGTTTTTCTCTTTTCCGGGCGTAGCCTGGACGTTATTCTTGCTTCTGGGCGTAGCCTGGACGTTATTCTTGCTTCTGGGCGTAGCCTGGGCGTTTTTCTTGCTTGATTCTTCTTTTTTCTTCTTTCTTCTTTTTAGTTGTGACCCGAGGGAGCTGGAGCGGCGAACTGGCTTCGCTGGGCCGGCAACCCGTAATTTATTCGATTGCCGGCCCTCGTCCCTCACTCCTCTGACCCTTCCCCTCTAGGCGATCGACCAATAAGGAGACGGGATTCTATATCCTTTATTATGTACCTTATTTACTATCTTATATACTATGTTATAACGATATAACTACACATGCTACTATCTTATTACTAAAGGGATAAAAAACTGTATATTTTATTAAAGTCAAAATATAGAAAAACATTGAAAACAATAATTAAAAACTATTACGCTTAAAACTAACTATTTACAGGACGAAATGTGCAAAATAACGAGGCTCTCTTTACGGTATTGCCGCGCGCCACTTAAGTAAAATGTATATAAGGGAGAGGCGCTCCCTACGGCATTACCCGAAGTTACCTCAGGTCATCGTAAATTCGAGCTGATCCTGCACATTTCTCCCGCCGTGCATCGCCCGCCGCTGCGATGCATTTTAGGTCGGTGCAGGATCGCTCGGCAGCAGCACGATGATCTTCTTAGCTGGACGCCGGAGCACGCCGTTTCTTGTCTCGATGTCCACGGTGCGCGTGATGCCGTCTGGTCCAGGATACGATGCGCTGATGCGTCCGCGCACCCACATGTTGCGAGGGAGGTTGCCGTCCACGATCTGCACCAAGTCTCCGACTTGAGGCTCCGGTCCTCTTCCGTGAGGGTCTCTTCTGTTCCTCAGCTCCGGCAGGTACTCCTTCAGCCATCGTGCCCAGAACATGTCGGCTAGGCGTTGTGAGGTACGCCAGCTGGCACGCAGGTTCAGGTCTTGATCTTCGAACTGGCCCGGCGCTGAGACTCGTCCCGGTCCGCCCATGAGGAAGTGGTTGGGCGTGAGGGCTTCTGGATCTTGAGGGTCCACGGATACGTGTGTCAGAGGTCTGCTGTTGACGGTGAATTCAACCTCCGCGAGCAAAGTGTGTAGAACCTCTTCTGACGGATGCCTCTCATGTAGCACGGTCCCGAGTGCCGTCTTCACAGAGCGCACCATGCGCTCCCATGCTCCGCCCATGAACGGTGCTCCTGGTGGTATGAAGCGCCAGTCGATGGCCTGCTTGGACGCCTCTTGCTCGGTGGCCGCGATGACAGCTTGACGAAGCTCCTTGTCCGCGCCGTGGAAGCTGGTGCCGTTATCCGACCATAGTTGTGTCGGACAACCTCGTCGTGCAATCATTCTTCTCAGCGCCATGATCGCAGAAGATGCGCTGAGCGACGATACCAACTCCAGGTGGATGGCGCGCGTAGTGAGGCAGGTAAATAGGGCGACGTACCGCTTCTGATGAGTGCGGCCTACAGTGATGCTTAGCGGCCCGAAGTAGTCCAATCCCGTGTACGTGAAGGGTCGCTGATGGTGTGCAAGACGACAAGGTGGGAGGTCGCCTGTGCTGGGTTGTGGTGGAGTAGCGGTTCTGACGCGGCATTGTAGGCACTGTCGCACGATGCTCTTGGCCGTAGGACGTAAGCGGAGGACCCAGTGCCGTGTCCGGCACTCGTTGACCAGTGCTTCCACGCCGGCGTGATGCAGCTGTCGATGTATGTGCTTGATCCACAACCTTACTGCTGGATGGTCACCATCTAGTACTAATGGGTGCTTCATGTCTTCGGATACTTCGAGTGCGGCCCCTATTCTGCTTCTCAGCTTAATGTATCCCTCAGAGAGGTTTACACTAAGCGCGTAGAGCCGGCTGTCTCTTGACACGGCGTTTCCTTTCTTGAGCGCCTGTAGCTCCTCGGGAAAGGAATCCTCTTGGCTCACTTGTAGGATGAGGGCTTCTGCACGGCGTTGCAGTCGAGCGGGGATCGGCAGAAACGTATCTTCTGTTGTCGAAGTAGGCGTTTTCTTCGGCGCGGGCGTCTTGGCCTTCTGGTTGCGCCATGTCGGGTCCGGGTTCGAATTCTGTTTCGTTCTCTTGTAGTTGATTTTTTGTCTTGCTTTTTGCTGGAACACTTCCACGGCTTGTAATGTTCGTGCCGCGGCCCGCAGATATCTTGTCCACTGAGAGAAGCGGTTGACGTCTGGTAGGGCCTCCTTGAGCCGTGGAGGTTGCTTCTTGGCGATGTGGCACAGTCGCTCTTCACCCGTCGCAGTGATGACGTCCCTGTCATCCGGTGGCCACATCTCCGGTTCCTGCAGCAAAAACTCTGGCCCGGTGAACCAACGGTGGTCCGACTCGAAGTCGTCCGGCACGTTGCGAGTCGCGTCGTCGGCCACGTTGAGCTTTGTTGGTATCCACCGCCACTCGTTTGTGTGACTGTGCTCTTCTATCGCGGCGACACGATGAGCGACGTATGCCTTGTATGATCTTGACCCGGTGCGAATCCATGCTAGTGTTGTGCGACTGTCTGTCCAATAGACTGTCGCCTCGGGTTTTCTGTGATGTTCCTGCTTCACGGCGGCTGCCATACGCGCGCCGAGTACTGCTGCCTGCAACTCCAGTCTTGGGATCGATGTCACTTTCAGAGGGGCTACCTTGGCTTTGGCAGCGATGAGCGTGACCTTGACGTGTCCTCCGGCATCCACGGCGCGCCAGTACAGCGCCGTCGCGTACGCGGACTCACTCGCGTCGGTGAAGACATGTAATTGCAGGGATATCGCCGAGCTGTAGACTGGGTAGCACCTCGGCACCGATACTGACCTTAGATTCTTGAGGTTGGTGATCCACCTGGCCCAACTCGCGGCCAAGTCTGGTTCTATTGGCTCGTCCCACTCAGTGCCGTGTCTCCAAACCTCCTGTAAAATTTGTTTCGCCGCTATGGTTATTGGCGAGACTAACCCGAGCGGGTCAAATAGCGACATTACTATTTTTAGGGCTTGTCGCTTCGTCGGCCTTTCGCTGTGTAGGACGTTCTGAGGTATGCGTCCCAAGTCTAAATTAAAGGCAAGACGATCTTCAGTGGGTTTCCAGATGAGGCCGAGTACCCTTTCGATCTTGGTATCTTCCTCCAAGGCGACGCTGTTTTCTTGTTCAATATTCTCGCCGAGTTCTTCGAGTAGAGCCGTCGAGTTCGATGACCATTTGCGCAGTTCAAAATGTGCGTTCCGGTGGATCTCCCGCACCTGTTGTGATATTCTCGTCGCATCTTCCAGTGTCTTGAAGCTGTCGAGGTAATCGTCCATGTAATGCTTCGTCTTGATTGCGTCGACGGCCTCCGGGTACTTGTGGCGATGTTCTTCCGCGTTGCGATTCATCACGTAGATGGCGGTCGAGGGTGAGCTTGATGCCCCGAAAATCAGCGACTTCATGCGATACTGTCGCGGCGGGTGTTCGTCGCGTCTGTCCCCTCTCCACAGGTACCGGAGCGCGTCGCGGTCCTCTTCTCGCAGCTCGACTTGCATGAACATTTCGCTTATGTCGGCGGTTACTGCGATTGGATGTTGACGAAACTTCATTATGACACTAGGCAGCGGTTGTAGGAGGTCCGGACCGGTGAGCAGCTGGTCGTTCAAAGACGTTCCTCTGGTCTTGGCGGCGGCGTCGTGTACCACTCGTAACTTGCCAGGCTTCATTGGGTTGAACACGGCGAAATGAGGTAAGTACCAAGTCTTACGCGTTGTCGTAGGAGGAGCCGGTTCGGCGTAACCCTTGGTTACCAATGCCTCCATCTGTTCGTTGTACTTTACCTTGAGCTCGGGATTTTGATCTAACTTCTTCTCAATGGTGAGAAGTCTTCTTAGTGTGTTGTCGTAATTATTTGGCATGACAACATCTTCTTTCTTCCACAACAATGCAGTCCTATAACGGCCATCTGAGTTCTGTTTGGTGTGTTGCTCCAATATACGAAGCGCTTGCTCCCCCGGGTCACTATTGGGTCGTCTTGGGTCGACGTACAAGTTGTCGAGCGTGATGAACTTCTTCACCATCTCTGTGAGTTCGCCGTCCATTGCGCTGTGGTTGATGAAGTTTACACGATGTCCCAGTGTTCGCGTATGACTTCCATGCACCACCCATCCGAGCGGGGTCAGCGATGCGACTAGTTGATTCCTCTTCCCGGTTCTAACTTCCGTAGCGAGCAATAAATGCCAGTTGTCCTGGCCTATCAGGATCTTCGGTGTCGCGTCGCTAGGGCGTAGTTCCGATATTATGTCCTTGAGGTGTTCGCAGTTGTCGATCGCCGCCTTCGGGATGTGTTGCGCTGTCAGCCGGAGGTTTTCTACAGTGCGCGCTTGGATTCTATCTTCCTGTTGATTTGTTCCTTTTATCGTGAAGGTGACTCGACGGGACTTGAGTTCGCTTCCTGTTTCCCCGTCGTAGGTAGTGATACTCAGGGGCTCATCCGGACCGTCGGCTCCTATCTTCCTGGCCAGTTCCGCGTCGACGATGGTTATGGTTGAACCGTCGTCCAATAGGGCCAACGCGTCCGCAGCTCCCGCCGGTCCGGAAATAGTGACTGGGATAATCTTGAGGAAAGACACCTTCGGAGCGCATGCCATGTTTACTTGTTCTTCATTCTTCACTTCTTCGTTACTATTCTTCTTTGTTGAGTGAAGAAGCTTGTTGTGGAAATGTACACAGCCGTCGATCTCGCATTTCTTGGGTTTACAGCTGTGTTGTTTCGATCTATGTCGCAGGCACCGGAAACATAGGTGATGCTTCTTCGCTATGTCCCATCTTACATTGATGTCTGCGTCCTTAAATTGCTTACATTCCGCAATACTATGTTCCTTGTTGCAGAGTCCGCAAGCCGGCTTGTTATTTTCGGCGACCGCGTTCACCCGTTGTCGACGTTGTCCCGGCGTGTTCGGCTTGGTTGGAGTTCGGTCGACGACTTGTTCCGGTGGGGCGAACGGGCTACAATACTCCGCTTCTTTCGCTATAAAGCGGCAAAATTTAATTAGATCTGGATCCGACTTCGGTTGCGCGGATGCGAACACGTACCATTGTCTTCTCAACGTTGGTGTAAGTTTTTCGACTATGTTTCGCGTGAGTTCCGGGTTGTACAAGTAGAAGGCACAGTCGAGGGCTTGTAGTGTTCCTACAATGTTCTCGATTCTTGTGGCGAAGGTGCATAGTTCACGCGGCGATTCGGTGAGGCGCGGCAAAGTTCTGAGTCGTTCTATTTCCGCTATTGCGATGGAGTCCGGTCGCCCGAATCGCGTCTCCAGTGACTTCATAACATGGTTCGGGTCCGCGATGGAAATCAACAACCCTTGAACCGCTTCCTTCGCCAATCCTTTAAGGCTTCTACGTAGTCTTGACATGTTCTCCAACGATGAGAAATGATGCGCCGTCTCGATGTAGGCGGCTCTATAGGTCAACCAGTCTTGATGTGCACCATTAAATATTGGTAGTTCACTGTACCTTATTGGCTGCCTGTTCTGTGCAGACTGGACTGCGCATGTAATCGCGGAGGCCAACTCTTGAATCTCCGTCGATCTTCGCTGAATGGCTATCGCTTCATTAAGTTCTTGACGCGGGACGTCTGAAGCGAAGGGTCTCCAAGGCGCGTGGCTGGCGGCTTGGTTTGCTGTTGGCGGCTGTGCTTCCCCGAAGTTCTGCATGGGCGGGTGCACAACCGGGTTCTGATGCCACGGTGGCGCGACCGGTGGCGTGGGCGGCGGCGCAGCTCCGAAGTTCTGGCCTCCCGATGCGGCGGTGATCGGTGGCGGAGGTAGCTGCGCTGTCGAGTTCTGGAGTTCGCCAGGTGTCACCATGCGCAGGGGTGGCGGGAGTGCGGCGGTGACTCCCGCCGGTGCAGGCGCCGGGGTGTCCCATGACGCGGCAGTGGTCACTGGGACGGCAGGATCGGCCGGCGGCTGAGGTTCATGTTGCGCTTCTGGCTGGTAGTCGATGGCTAACAGTTGACTGCTTTCCAGCCAACTGTGGACCCGTTGCTCCTGTTCAGCCTCGGTGACGGCGGAGTTCGTGTCTGAGTCCGACTCTGCTTCTATTTCGGCTATACGGGCGGCGGCTAATTCCACCTTGAGTCGGGCGAGTTCGGCCCGTGCGGCGGCCAGACGCGATGATCTTGTTGATTTCTTCGATACAGTCTTGCTTCGGCGTACTGTCGCAGACTTTGCACTAAGTGCGCGAGTGGGCTCGACCGTGGTAGCGGGTGCGGGCGACCGAATGTTCGTGGTACCGGGCGTGTTCGTGGTACCGGGCGTGACGCCGTCCGCGCGCGCGGCGTCGATTGTGGTAGCGGGCGCACGCGGGAGCTCGGTCGCGGCATCCGGGATGCGCGAGACACCTGTCGCGCGCGAGGTGTCGGTCGCGGTCGCGGTTGCGGACGTACGCGAGAGGTCGGTCGTGACCGTGACGTCCGTAGTTGTGGCCGAGGTCCCGGAAACGAGCGTGGCGGCACTAGACTGGCCTGTAGCGCTCGTCCCGGTACCCGACGCACTCGTGGCGTCCGTCACGGTAGCGCTTGAGACTGTCGCCGAAGCGGCTCTGCGTCCAGTTGACCTGGTTACAGGCATTTCCCACGTTAATCCGACTCCGAAGGACCAACGATGTGTGTGTGCTGGGATTGCGTGGGTAAATGCCTCGGTTGAGGTCGACTGAAAATCAGATCAAAAAACAACTTTATGTCTTTAATTGAAACAGGAAATGATCTGATTACAGAGCTTCCGCTTGGCGGATACGTTCTTCTTGCTTGCGTGACCGTTTTTCTCTTTTCCGGGCGTAGCCTGGACGTTATTCTTGCTTCTGGGCGTAGCCTGGACGTTATTCTTGCTTCTGGGCGTAGCCTGGGCGTTTTTCTTGCTTGATTCTTCTTTTTTCTTCTTTCTTCTTTTTAGTTGTGACCCGAGGGAGCTGGAGCGGCGAACTGGCTTCGCTGGGCCGGCAACCCGTAATTTATTCGATTGCCGGCCCTCGTCCCTCACTCCTCTGACCCTTCCCCTCTAGGCGATCGACCAATAAGGAGACGGGATTCTATATCCTTTATTATGTACCTTATTTACTATCTTATATACTATGTTATAACGATATAACTACACATGCTACTATCTTATTACTAAAGGGATAAAAAACTGTATATTTTATTAAAGTCAAAATATAGAAAAACATTGAAAACAATAATTAAAAACTATTACGCTTAAAACTAACTATTTACAGGACGAAATGTGCAAAATAACGAGGCTCTCTTTACGGTATTGCCGCGCGCCACTTAAGTAAAATGTATATAAGGGAGAGGCGCTCCCTACGGCATTACCCGAAGTTACCTCAGGTCATCGTAAATTCGAGCTGATCCTGCACAATTTTCAAGAATACGACATCGTCGGTTGATTGCATATAATAATTATAAGCCACTTCCTCTCCTGTCCGGGTTTTCCCCAATCTTACGTATCTTTGACCATCGTCATATTTAATATCGATACTATCATACAATTTTATGGCCTTTCATGCCTGAACCAATAAATTACCTATTGAAATTGTCGTGCGTTTGGCACATGTTATTACAGTAATCAAGGCGTGTCAAGATTTTTTTTCTTGTAAATAAATGTTTTATCTATTACAAAGAAATGTGAAACGAGGTCGGCGAACGTAATCTTATCACGAAACGCTTGCTATCTGCTAGCAAGAACCGTGCTCGAGGAGACAAAGGATGTAACGCACTGATAATGCGTAATCTATGATTATGTGCTCATTCAATGTCTCCATTCGCCAGTACTCTTACTTAAATTAAATACACGTGTCGCGAGCCGAAGAACTGACAATTTTAATTGTATCCTTGTACTTGCTGATGTCGTAGGACATGATCCCTTATGGGAATGTCTGCTCAGCTTGATGACAGAAATGATCATGAATTTGATCGAATCCGTCAATCATAGTAACTTGCTATTGAGATATGCGTTAAGGAATTACCTACATTATTTCTAGTTTAATTGGTCGTTGATCTAGGGGTAGCATATTTAGACTGAGAAACGATAAAGTTCCGCGTTCAAATTCCAGATCGGGCTATCACAAAGTATTAAGTATTTAAGATTTTTATTCGAAAAATCAGACGTGATTTGCCCAGGGTTGGAAATTTGTTTCGGGTATTGCGTTCGCCAGTTCAGTTCGCCCTCTATCGCATCATGTGACGTAAATAAGCTAGGCGAACCGTGGGTGCATTCGTTGCACTTCTGCCTACTCCTATAGGCGTGATCTTATATATGATTATATGGATAATTGCTGTAAACTCATAAACGTTAGCTACGCAAAGTATACGTACCACGCTACCAGAGCCAATGTAACTATACAGATAAATTAAGAAACAACATATTGTGGCACAAAAAGAACCGCAAAAAACTAAATTGTCATTCGCAGAAACTAACCTAGTCCATATATACTATAATACTGTCAGTCACGAGCATACTACGTGTTAAACAGAAAATGTAAGTACAATGTGAGGTTGGAAAAAGAAAGTCCCGCGGTACCGTTGCGCGACCCACATGGCGCAGTGGCCACGACGTGACTCGGGACGCAACGTGCAACGTAACGCCACGGGGAGACGCTGCGGCATGAATTCTGATCGACACCGACATACTGCCAAACTGGTTGGTGCTTCTCGAAACTGTACGCGATGCGAGAGTGAATTTGGTAAATGTGTGAGACAAAGCTAAAGGAGTATGTATGAACAAATGGTTAAATGTATACTATATTGATGGTGGTAATCTGAGAATTGTGGAGAATTGAAAGTTCGCGTTGAACGATGACTTGTATCCTGCATATGATTCAGTATGTGAATTGTGATGTAATTTGACAATGTTTAACGTAACTGAATAGAAAGTTTCTTGCACGCTCTTCTCTGAGGAATCTGGTTTCTGAAACGGTTGAGACTCATCGTTTAAAAATGTTCAACGTTGCATTGCTTTAATCATTTAAACTTGTAATTAATAATGATCGAGGCGCAGAACGAACTCGGTGCACAACCATTAATATTGTAAACGTTTAAATAGCTATGTATTCAGTAATTCAATATGTCAAAAGTAGCAAATGTACGGTAATCCAAGAAAAAAAAATATTTGAAAAAAGAAGACGTAAGCCAAAGATAAATCAACACATTAGTGTGGACAACGATTATTTCGGGCAAACAAAAAACAATGATTTGAATGCAAAATTATAATAAAGATAACTTATATTCAGTGGTAGAGCCACGTTGTATACAATTCTGACTACAGCATGAATGTGCCGGCTCGACCGGGTCATTACAACTATCACACAGAAAACTGACGTATAGTAGCGGCTTGCTGCTGCGTTTCATACAGTGAGTGTGATTATCGGAGACCCCAATTCTCCTCCCCTTCCCAATCTCTTTCCTTTAAGGTCGGCAGCACGCCCATGTGGACGTACTTGGGAGATGGAGATTACTTACCATCGGTGACCTACTTGATCGTTGCCGGCCTGAGATAAAGAAACTTAAAATTACTTTTGATGTTTATATATAACACTTCTTTATAACATCGATGACGTTCTTCGTATTCAAGTATTGTCGATAACTAAATGACTTGAATTAAGCTATAGTTTGCCTAATATGTTTACTTCCAGTAGTTTCTGTGACATACAAACGTAAGATATTTTTTAAAAGAAGGTAACTAGTTCATCCTCATGCCACCATTTGAAGAATTTCCTAGAAAGATGTCGTACGCCATTAATTAGGTACGTTTATTGGAGTCGTTCCAACAATGTGTTAGTTTTCTCATAATTTTCCTTTCTAATTAGAAATCAATACATATGTAGCTACTTGTTAAGTTAATCTTTTAATTTTATTAGCCCTTTATAATATACTGTCCCACTGTTGGGCACAGGTCTCATGACATAGAGCTCTTCTTGTGTTCTAGAATCCTGTCATTACTTAATGATCAGTAAAGGCGTTTTCTTTATCATTTTTATGAAAAATATCTAGTCTTATTCCTCCACCTGCCCTTATACCATTCGCAGTGAGGTCGGCACAACATGCTTTTTAAACACATGTTACAGAAAGATTTGCCTTTTGGTTTTTACGACCGGCCGCCTGCGTAAAGTCAACCCCTCTAGGGAGAACATAAATACCTAGAAATAAACTAAACTCAAACCCACTGTATTCTTATAACGGTAGGTAAATTACAAATGATGTTAAGTTGTTCATTATTTCTAGTATACATTGAAGTTACAAAAATGTAAATAAACGTTTTGACCCAAAACACCACCTAAAACAAAACAAACTTTCATAAAGCCAAACAACACTTGTGCTAGTTTATTAATAGTATTATCAATGAAAACAAATTAACTTCCGATGTGGCAATCACCAGATGTACATGAGAGCGAAGTTTGAGCGTAGTTTTAAATCATCGTCTGTACCTAACCAAGTTACATCCGTAAATAGCTATTCAGGTCGATCCACTTGAATTCGATGGATGTAATTAATACGATAGAACGTACCTCTGGACAGAAGCCATTTTCCACTGTATCTTAATGTCTAGTCTGAAGTGGAACGGCAGTAATGTTACCAAGTGAAGTGCATTTAGTTACATTAGACTGTATTCTTTGTTCAAACGAACAAATAGAAGATGTGAATTACTTTTATAGTTCGCCTCTTTTGATCGTTGAATCTTACCATAGTTAATCAATTTCCAAATATATAGAACAGAACAACCGTATTTCTTCTCAGTACATATCCTCAGTACAACAAATAATAATCTACTCTACATTCTCTTCAATTTTCGAAACAATGATTGACTTACAAGTAGGTCGACAGCTAGAAAATAAACGACCACCTGTAGTGAAGAAGCCGCAGTTAAAAATATACGCCAAAAACACGGGATCAACGGCCGCGTGGAGCTATTATAACACCTTCGGTAGAAGTGAAGGTGCGCCGGCGACCGTCCTTAACCAAAATGTCGGTGGTGTGACGTCGTCAGTTAGAAAGTTGCCGTGCTTGCGTCACGACGCATCGCGGTCGACGACCTGACGTCTCTGCCAGGGCTGCTACGGTTGCTACTATCTGTGATTTTTCGCTTTTACGATATTTGTTGCTGAAATCCTAATATTTCAGACTTAGACTTCGTTTAGTGCTTTTGGGTCAAAATTGTGTTTGTGGAATGTTAAATCCCAATTCGATCATATTTAATTACTCATAAACTTTGTCTATTGCGCTTCATCTTCATCACGCTTGATTAATGCTCTATGTATTTATTAGGCGATTTGATATTTACTCTACAAATAGTTGCGGTAGACTAGACAATGTACTTCTTGATAACATCTTTATCTATACGTTGCAACAAGTGTAATGAGAATTACTGATTAATGTTGTTCGTCATCCTGTTTACATAACAATGCACTTATGACTATCTGCGCATATAAGAGATTAGATATCGTAGGTTTAAATATAACCAGAATGGAATAGATATGGCGATTAGACCTTAAACAAAAAAAATACTGACACGCTTAAAGAAATTGGTCACATAGTATAACAAAAAGATAAAACAGGTATGTGTCAATAAGATTACGAATTTCCACTTTACAAATTCTTGACATACATAACTCTTTTTTCATCCTCAATCATTCTCGTGGTTTAAAGATAGTCACATGACTTGATGGTTGGTTGGGGCGGGTATAGGGGTACATCCTTGTATCCCTGAGCTTGCATCGGCGATCCGCCTGCTCCGTAGCAAGCCTCACGATTTGCTTCTTCCCTCTTCGGAGTTTGAAAAAGCATTTATACAGGCCGGCATGATTCTGGTGACCACCGATACTCATTGTTTGTCGGTGGTTGCTGGATTTTTGAACTGCACTGCGCTTACCATCAGGTGAAGTGCAGTCAGTTCGTTCGTGCTCGGATAAAAAAAATGTTAGTTAGCGGGCTATCGTCTGGATATTTAAGCGAACGAGCATTACGATTGTTACTTATTATTAAAGACAACAGACATTATTTTAAACGTTCTTACCTCATTTATAAAAGTACAACGAAACCCTGATAAAGAAAAATGTGACTGGAATTACACCAATCAATATGCAACGCACACACGTCTCAGGACCAACCTTTATTTATCCAGATAGTCGAGTAGTGAAGCGATTGCAACTATTTATACTAAATACAATAAGTTTGATGACGGCAATTTTCTTATAATTAGATATAATGATTTTTTTCAGATATTAAAATTTATCGGAAAATTAGAATTAAATAAAAAAAAACTTGTATAGAAGCTGCTCAATGATAATTCACAGCCGTTAAAATGGAAAACTGCTAAGAATAAAAAACCACAAAAATAATACCAGTAATTAAATTAGTATGCCTTATGCCGATCCTTTACATCATCTCACATGCCGAACCATTATTTCCGTTTTAAAACCCTCTGAAAATGGACGACAACTAAAAATTTAAGAGTATTTTGTCTTTGGCAATAAATGATTTAGGTTTTACAGAAGTGGAGTCAGCCCTGGTTGTAGAAGGTACCATCTCCATGCGACCTCGGCGAGTCGCAGACGCGACCGCGGCGCGGCGTGCCGACGTAACCCGGCTGACGAGCCGACACGGCCGCCCGGCGCCATTAACTGTTCACTCCATCTGAACGTGCATCAAGACACAACATCGGATGCATTATTCCACATACAAGATTTTAACAAAATATAATAAACATTGGCCGTAAGATGTATTTTCCGTTGATATACCCTGATTTAGTTGACTTGATCAATGTTAAAATTAACTAACCATCTGTCAAATCTCATGTCAAGTCAAAATTGAGTTGCTAGATAGTGGTTAATGCTTTTGATTTGACAGACCTATAAGTTGACAAAGCTTTTAAACTAATATGAAAAATCGTATGTCAAACGCTAGGGTTTCAGATTTTGGCTGAAGATTCACAGATAATTCTAGCGTCGAATGGTTTGTCAATTACTAACAAGCGATTGTTCCCAAATTAGATCAGAGATTAATACATTTTTACGAAAGCCTAAAATTATTGTCAACATTATAAGATCAGCTGCAGTGTAGTAACTTTCGTGCAGAAAAAAAATAACCTAATGATTGCGTAGACATTGGTAAACGCAAGCATTTTTAAAACTCACGAGTGTCAGTTGATTCCATGATGCCATCTTACTATGAGATATCATTGAATCTGTATACCTACATGAAACTATTAACCGAAGCGAACTGATGTTTACGAAACGAGGATAACGTCCCAGCTCTCAACAGTTATTTGGAGTATTACAGTTTGAATTCGAAAATATATTTCACTGTAATTACAATTTCAACACAACTCGTATGTGAGGCGTCTACCTCTTACAATAACTGGATTCAAATTAGATGCTTTTACGTCATGGTCGATGCGTTAACTCATACCTACTATACATATCATATCAAAATTTGAATATTTGATGCATTATAAATACACACCTTTTAATATAAAATATATTAAAAGAAAATAAAAGACGTTCAGTAGCTAAGATCGAATTAAATTAACACTGTGTGGCAGTTTTAAAGACTGCAAATACTTTTCATCATTTATCATTTCAACAAACAGACAATCTACATAACAAAGTTCACGCCTGTATCTCCGCATAGGCAGAGATGCAACTAGTGCTGCATCCACGCCTTCACCGAGCTTTTTCCGTCTCCGATGTGATAGAGGCGAGCTAGCGCTATAGCGGACACAAAATCCAATCCTAGGCAATTCATGTATTATTTCGAATGGAAAACTCAAACACAAATTGAGATAACTCTACTTGGGAATAGAGCCCAGGACCTCTCAGCCTCAGTACGCTGCCATTAGACCAATGAGGCGATTAGTACACTATTAGGTACATATTATGATATTTCCAAGACAATGCAACGTCAGACAGCTCTTGTACACCATATAATCAGCTTAAAAAGCATGTGTGTCGAAATTCAGCAGAAATACACAAACCAATGTGGTGTTCGGAGCTTACTATTATCAGTTACCGTCTAGGATATTCCATATCGTGTACTTTGCATTAGACTACACAAAGGCAAAACAGAATCTTGATTATATTACAAGGAAATCTTTCATAGTAACTGTACTTGCGTCGGCTTGCACAGACTTCTTGATAAGACTTGATTATAACTGGGGATTCATTTTAATCGCATGAACTCTTTATTTGCAATTGAAGTATGACGATAAACAGAATAAATCATAATGTGTAAATAATGAATATCTATTGTCCTTCCAGCTGCTCACACCTCACTCGCAGTAGGGTCGGCGCACTATGTTTTTAGCACATGTTACAAGAAGATTTGGCTTGTAGTTTAACGGCCGGCTGCCTGCCTGAAGTCAAACTCTCTGGGAAGCAAATTCAGTAGTCTGTTATCTTTTATGAAATTATTTGTCAGATAAACATTTATTTGACTATTCATACAATTAATAATTGAATATTTAGAGACAACCCTGACACCTGTATTCATTTCCGTAACCTACACTTTTTTAATGACATCGTCTAGAGGCCAACGTGTTGTGATCCAATTGGTGTAACCAGAAAAACATTTAAATTATGAAACCCTTCCACTGGAAAATTTCATATTATCTATATTAATGTCAGGCACGATACGCTCGAAATAAACACGCTGATATCTATTATATAAAAATAAGTCGGGTTTTCCTTCCTGACGATATAACTCCAGAACGCACGAACCGATTTCCACGGTTTTGCATTCGTTGGAAAGGTCTCGGGCTCCGTGAGGTTTATAGCAACGAAAATCTAGGAAAAATTTCAATAGAAAAGCGGGAAAATAGGGAAAATCATTTTTTAAATACAGCGCCATCTCTGATACATAGTATGTACTACAAACCAATATTTTAAGTAGATGGCGTCGGTGCGCGACACATTGCTGACAGATGGCGCCACTGTTAGGCTACTTTTATCCCGGAAAATACAGATCACGCGGGCGGAGCCGCGCGGGACAGCTAGTCTATTATATAAAAATAAGTCGGGTTTTCCTTCCTGACGATATAACTCCAGAACGCACGAACCGATTTCCACGGTTTTGCATTCGTTGGAAAGGTCTCGGGCTCCGTGAGGTTTATAGCAACGAAAATCTAGGAAAAATTTCAATAGAAAAGCGGGAAAATAGGGAAAATCATTTTTTAAATACAGCGCCATCTCTGATACATAGCATGTACTACAAACCAATATTTTAAGTAGATGGCGTCGGTGCGTGACACATTGCTGACAGATGGCGCCACTGTTAGGCTACTTTTATCCCGGAAAATACAGATCACGCGGGCGGAGCCGCGCGGGACAGCTAGTTATCAATATAAATAGGTTCGCTTTGCGTTTTCGTGGATGTAAAAACAATCCGCGTAGTTACTGTCCGCATTATACTGAACAGCAGCGTCGGACGCACATTCACACGTCAAAGATAACATCTTTATCGAAGACAGATAACGATCTGCTGGACTGACAGCCATTATCAGATTTAGTACTTTATTTCTAGATTATATAAAAATAAGTCGGGTTTTCCTTCCTGACGATATAACTCCAGAACGCACGAACCGATTTCCACGGTTTTGCATTCGTTGGAAAGGTCTCGGGCTCCGTGAGGTTTATAGCAACGAAAATCTAGGAAAAATTTCAATAGAAAAGCGGGAAAATAGGGAAAATCATTTTTTAAATACAGCGCCATCTCTGATACATAGCATGTACTACAAACCAATATTTTAAGTAGATGGCGTCGGTGCGTGACACATTGCTGACAGATGGCGCCACTGTTAGGCTACTTTTATCCCGGAAAATACAGATCACGCGGGCGGAGCCGCGCGGGACAGCTAGTCTACTATATAAAAATAAGTCGGGTTTTCCTTCCTGACGATATAACTCCAGAACGCACGAACCGATTTCCACGGTTTTGCATTCGTTGGAAAGGTCTCGGGCTCCGTGAGGTTTATAGCAACGAAAATCTAGGAAAAATTTCAATAGAAAAGCGGGAAAATAGGGAAAATCATTTTTTAAATACAGCGCCATCTCTGATACATAGCATGTACTACAAACCAATATTTTAAGTAGATGGCGTCGGTGCGTGACACATTGCTGACAGATGGCGCCACTGTTAGGCTACTTTTATCCCGGAAAATACAGATCACGCGGGCGGAGCCGCGCGGGACAGCTAGTTATCAATATAAATAGGTTCGCTTTGCGTTTTCGTGGATGTAAAAACAATCCGCGTAGTTACTATCCGCATTATACTGAACAGCAGCGTCGGACGCACATTCACACGTCAAAGATAACATCTTTATCGAAGACAGATAACGATCTGCTGGACTGACAGCCATTATCAGATTTAGTACTTTATTTCTAGATATAAACACTTGGAACGATAAAGTTGCAACAGGCGGATCTAAGTGTTTGGACGTTAAATTTAGCACGACGCACAAGGCCCCGAGATCGGAAAGTGGCTAGTCATTGAACTCTGCAAAACAGGCAAAAAACGATGGTATTCGTAAAGGTTGCATCCCATTTGAGTTGGATATACATTGATGTATTATGTTGTTGAATAAAATAAAGTTGTTGCGAATGTCATACTTAAGATGTATAAAGGTTTAATGCCAGTCTGTATGCACACAGCTTGAATCAGTGAAGTAGATTTCTTCTTACGTAGATTTCAGTAGCAAATTGGAAACTGATACTGAGCCATTAATCAATTTAGTAGACAATTCTTGATGATATAAAAAGCTTCTGACTGGACATAAGTCAAGAATACTTAATGCAGATGTACACTCGATATTGGCGAAATCATCGAAAATCGATGGAGCCATAATGTATTTTTTTCTGTTCTTTCCACCTGCCCTTGTAACACTCGCAATGGGGTCGGCATAACATTAAAGATTTGGCTTGTAGTATTTACGACAGGCCACCTGCAACACGTAAAACCCCTCTGAGGAAATGGAACCATAAAGTAAAATAAGAATATAAAAAATTCGAACTGAACAACTCTGAACATCAGTAGGTACATAATAAAGCCAAATATTCAAAGGCCTCCAAATCAGCATCAACATACCGGCTCCAGTTATTCCAGTTCTATGATTAAACCAGCTCCACTGGTACAATAATGTGCATATACCTTTCTCTTTTAACGATTCCTTTCGTATGCTTAAAAATAGCAGCTGCTATCCTTACCGCCTGTACAGACACATGTAAGTGTCTGACCTTACCGCTGAGGTCATTAGAACAAGGATTGTTTGTATAGTTTTACATATATTTATTTCTTGTAATGTTGGCATTGGCAAGTCACGGAATTTAAAAAAAAAACCGTTGCTTGTCTTTAAAAGGCTACATACTAAAAAGCTACTAATATTATAATTCCAGAACTATGTGTTGAAGTGCAGTTTGGTTGCTACTGAGTTTAGTAACCACTTTAATCAGTATCCGATCGTTTAAAATAATTTGGAAATCCAAACGTTTTGCAATGACTTCTAGCTAAATCTTTAAACTACTATAAGTATAAATTATACCATCATCGAAAAAAACATTACAGGTAAATTTAACGTCGACAATTTACACACAAATGTGGAAATGAATTGTGCTTCCATTTCTGTTGTCAGTTCGACGGCCGGCCTTAGCCCGCTTTAGTGACGTGAAGGGGCCTCGATCGCTGGCTCTGGCCTCTCCCCTCCCAACACCTCACAGCAGGCACCGCGCGCCTACTGTGCCCCAAAGAATGTTCTCAGCGCTCGAAATGCTTGCAATTCAATAGAATCTGTCATGCAGGCTGTGTGAACTCGTGTTTTGTCACAGACGTGGGAGGCGCCACAAACCTCTCCTGCGAATGCAATGCGGAGATTGTTGTTTTAGGAATTTGGACTAATCTTTAAAGAATTTGCATAGTTGAAATGAATTTATTTCGTAAGGCAAAGCGGATGTGACATTTTGACAAACTTAGTGGCACAGTGCCCGAGACGCGAGAGGCCACAGGTTCGATTCCCGCACCGAGAAAAATGCGGATGTGACATTTGCTTATTAATTTATTGCGAACTCTGTGATTTTAACACCGTCATAATACCTTAACACATCGAAAGGTATTTTAGGCTATAAACTCAGTACAAATCTAACGGGGCCGAAGGATTCTATCAACTTAGTTTCTTCATGTGCTCCGTTACCTCCATAAAAAAACTCAGATATTACAAAAGCATTCAATTATCAAGCATCCCTCACAAGAGCAATTAGAACTAGACACAGCACAAATGATGGTTGCCAACATCGGCAAACATTTGCTCAACAAGATGGACAGCTGTAGAATTAGGCATCAATAATGGAGGATATTACATAATACACGTTGCGCAACATGCAAACGAGATGTATGTAACGGTTAGCTAAGCGATGACAAAAGAACCAACCGTTTTAGCACCGGTCGGTTGCGTGATCGTAAATCTTGTGAATAGATGCGTAAATTGATTTGGCGTTTTTTTTTCTAATTATTCAAATGTTGTTTTTACTTGATTTTGTAGTATCTGTGTGGAGATTTTGTTGGTTCATTTAAATGAAGATTCCGAACTTTTATGGGAATTACATTTGATAACTATATTGCAGGTATAACCGAGATGGGCAAGTGGTAGAAAATAGATATTAATAGCCAAATGCAGTGCCATGCCATCCAGTCCGAGCCCATACTAGAGAACATTTATAACTGGAAGTGATAAGTAGAAAAAACCTAGTGACTTTACAGTTGATAAAGCGGCACACAGTGGTTCTCTAACGACGTAGCTGACGAGCTGGCAAAGAGGAGGTCGGATCTGCCGGTGATCGGCCCCATTTCAATACTTTAGTTACTTCAGTTAAGGTCATGGCTACGCTACATAACTTTAAACAAAACACAAATATTAGTATGTATGCAAACAATCCAGGGAAACACACAGGGGCACACCCGGACGCACCTTTAACAAAGCACCTGTTATTATTAGACAAGACATCCCTAACCATAATCGTAGGCAACATTACTGGCCATTGCCTTGCCATTGGCCTCAACCATCATTTATATGTTTTAGGTATGACCGGCAGCCCCCCATGTACGGGATGCCTGTCGGCCCATGAAATAGTTCCCCAAGTTGTCTTGGAATGCAAAACTGTAGCTACACAATGGGCTGAAATCCTCAACACACAGAGGTTACTCTGCACGCACAATGGCCGAAATACTTTAGGGGTTAAGTGCGAAGAATAGAAGCCCACAATTATGATCAAGATCAAGAAGCTACTACAAATGTTCCTAATTATTACTGTAGAGCTGAGAGCTATTATGATCTAAATATATTTGCGAAAAATATCTTTAAATTTTATATGTAGATAAACATCCAAAGCCTTCAATGTATACTAAGTACTAGAACTTATTGAACTGTATGCATTAATCGACCAAATTGCTTATATTAATAGAATTTAATCTAACACACGTTAGACATCCGTAGGTATATATTTGTCTATTATTAAGTTCTGTCTATATGACTTTACTCATTATAAATTACATACTCCTATGTTTGCCACCAGAATTAGTAATGTCTTATGATTCAGGTAATTCCCCAATCATTAGCTATGGTTATTTTTCTTCCGAGTACTTTCGCAGCTCCTTCACAAAATCGATAGGAATGCCTATGGAATGTAGGTAAATACAACGGTCCATGAGCAACACTTTGGCAGTGTTCTCTCGAACCAACATCATTTTTGAAAACGGAGTATAACTCGATGCTTATAATTATTATACCAAAGTTTAACAAGCCTGGCGTTAATGGGACTTCAGATAAGTATTGCTTAAACGTAACAAGAGAAAGTAAACATGACACGTTCAAAACAGGACTTTATAAAACCTGTTAAGAATCGACATAACAATATAGCGAATGACGATGACGGTGTTTCAAATGGTATTCAATTATAAAAGTAGTTACGACGTGAGTCACATCCGTCCGACCTTGAACAAAACAAAGAACACGATGTTATATACACTGCCACTATAAACAGTAATGTAATGGCGATAAAAGCACACCTAAACAGGTAGCAACGTGTGCCGGCTGAATTATAATTATATTTACATGTACATTGTGTTGCATGAATTAATGAAGGAAGAGTGATGAGAACTGTGCAAATGTAGAATGATGTCATCTTAGAAACATTTTTACACTCTTGCTCTTAAGATTCTTACCATGTGTCGAATCTTTGTCCACAATACCATATTAATTAGGAAATGTTGAATTAAAAGAAGTTAAAATGTATATACAATTAACACATGCACACAAAGTCAGAAATACATTACTAAACAAACAAACAAACTAACAACATTATAATTATTTTCATCAACTAAAAAACTTCTTGGCTGAAAAGCATCTCGCTTGATTGCATTACAACAACAACAACAACATTATAAGAATAGACAAATCTACAAATAAAGTTTGTTTTTAAAATAATTACTTACAGGAAAATCACGGTATTACCAAATATATACGGTATACCAATGGCAAATGTGTTTATAAATGTAACCAGTGGAATAAATAACTTGGTTCATTCGGTACGGCGTTGCTGCGTCACGAGCATACTGCGATTCCAATTATTTCTAACATGCGATCGCGTACAGCTTAGATGACACATTAATTGACATTATCACTCATTGAACTATGATTCGCTTCCTTGGTCTAGTTGCAGCCTACTTGGGCTGAGAAAAGTTGAAGTCCTGGGTTCAAATCTCAAGCAGGTAGTGACAAATTGTTTCAGTTTTCGATTCCAAAAATCACATATGAATTGCTCGCAATTGGAATTTATGTCCATTATAGTAGTATGCTCGCCCCTTATCAAATCATGGGACGGAAAAGAGCTCAGTGAACCGTATGTGCAGATCGTGCCTTATATTTTTTTTATTCCAGCATGGCAATGACTACACTGTCCCTTAAATACAGTGAAATCCAATATCATGTCGATCGACGAAACAATGCGTTCTTCGATGGTCGGCAGAATATGCAGTCCTGAAGTCACTGAATATACACTGACTGAACCTGGAACGTGACTCGCCTGAATGAGCCACTATGGTGGGTTCTTCACCACGTCCTCGGTACCCTCCCACCAACAATGCATGGATGGTATTAGGTTATATATGTTCGTGATGATTACCACGGCTCGTAATGTCGTTATGTGATCTTGCTACTAATTTTGATTTCTTTTCAATAGTATGCTCTGTGAAACATCGTTATAATGAAGGTCTTCGGTGATTTGGTTTGAGGATCACCTAGTTCAGTTTAAATAAGTAGACAAATGTAGTGACTCGAAATTGATTTGTATTAATGTATTTTTTGTAATAGTTTCAGTACGCCTCACTTCATCACAAACAAAACATAATATACATTTTTGTTGTACAATTTAATTCCGTAATTTAACGTTACCAATTATGCACACGGCATGTGAATGGGGCCGTTTGCATCAATGTATCTGAGAAGTCCGAGAAGCGTTTATTTATTGTGTAAACACTGCCCACACGAGTAAACAGATTGCAGTCAGTAGTTCAAAAGACAAGAGTTTGTAAGATCCTACTGACTGGAAAATACTATTTTTGAAGCCGATTAAACATCACACATAAGCTCACGTCTGTACTCTTGAAAAGGTAGGCGGATGTACAACTAGTACACCCACGAGCCATGACCAGAGTTCGTCGAGTTTATTTGCCCTTTATGGTGTGATAGGTGTCCAGAGAAAATTTAAGCCATCATACATAGAAAGGCATCAATATCGTACAAATGTAATGAAATGAAGTGGTTCAGCAACATTTTAGACCCGAAGCTAACCCCACCAGCTCCCGTGGTACACTCTGCTGATTAACGGATGAGGCAACGGTGAAACTTGGTTGCGTTGCGGCTTGTGGAAGTCATACAGCGCGACAGATCGCCCCACATAATCAAAATCACCATCAAATCATGATGACGGAAAAGCGGACCCTGGCTTTAAGCCGGTATTACACCAAACAGCTTACTGTTTTTTTTTTTCTTAAAAAAGGACAACCGACTAATAAAACAATTGGACATTGAAGCCAGTGAAATTACTGGGAATTATGAGACTTAACATCTTATGCTCAGTGTGTGACGAGCGAGTGTGACGCGCGCAGTTCAGTGCCATGTAGTGCTTTGTAATTCAAAATTCTGTGTGGTGTTACATCTGTTTATGGGCAGGCGTGGCGCTTACCAACAGGCGAGCACCTTGCTCGTGTCGTCATTCGATCAAATAAAAAAATAATACACAAATTCGCAATAGATGCAAAATATCACGACACATTCTAGTAAACGCAATAGTATTTTGGTTATATACGTGACACGTGGTTACGAAATAATAAACACGGCACTTCAACAGGCCGCGTGAAATCACTCGAGTTCGTGATGATGCAATCGTAGATAACGTATCTGCTAAGTGCGAACCTATACACTGTCAATTACTTCCAAAATGTAGGACGAATGAATGAGCGTGTTACGTAACTGTGGTATATCAAGTATCAGTGTAGTGGCCTAATGCCAAAGTCTGGAAAACCATCACCAATCTGCTAGTTTCATCTAGTTCTGTGTGGTGTTGCATCTGTTTATAGGCAGGTGTGGCGCTTACCATCAGGCGAGCGCCTTGCTCGTCTAGTCATTCAATCAAATTAAAAAAAAAAGTAATTACTCCAGGGCCTTTCATAAATGTGGGAGGGTTAAAATGAATTTTGCTGGTGGCAGGGTACTTGATAAATTTCTGTATTCAACTAGACAGCGACAATCGTATATAATATGGTAAAAAACACAACACTATAGCGGCGCATTCACGCGAACAGCCGCGTACTGACTGATTGAGCACCTTCACGAGGCTGCCTGTCTGGAATTTGATCGCACGAGGTCTTGGTGCTCAGGAGTACTCAGTAACGCCAAAAAAAGACAACCCTTGGCTCGGGCGAGGTAGCGAACGCATTTGCCTCGAGCGAGCGTTGTCCTGACCAACCGAGCATTTGCCTCACAGTCACGAGGTTGCAAGAGGCTACTCGCATAGTCAGTACCCGGCTAGTCGCGTTCCGGATTCTGCAGTGTATATCCAGTAACTAGGCCGGCATAAATCTGCCGACCGTCGCAATGTATCTTGCATACAGCATACAATCTGATAACTGGATGGGTATCTGGACACACTTTTGGAAAATTTTATTGCGATTACACTCCATTCGTCTACTTGAAGTAATTTGGTTTAAGGCACATATTTTACAACTGTTCAATTTCGTGGATCACATTGAAAGACAAGCCTTTAGTGTATCATCCATCAGATTTGTAGACAAACTCACACTCCTACATGTCTACTCTAACAGCGCAATATTCAAAGCAACCAACAATGGTGTCGTCACCACGGCTGCCGTGGCCGCCTACATTTGCTCTCGCAATGTCAGTGCCAAGGTTAAGGCGATAAGGCATTCGTCACAAAGCGACACGTTTAATTGCATTCCAACGATAACGCGGCCGCGTTGCATCAGCAACATAATCAAGGCGAAATGGTCGCCTTTATCGCTACCAGCCACCAGTCGATGTTGTTTACATTACGTTTTCGTCATGCTCAGTATTGTATTGTTTTTATATAATGGAGTATATTTCTTCTTGAAGATTGATTATAGCTTTATTTTCCGTTTTTGATGTATAATAAACAAAAGCATGTTGACTCGGACACGCTATAATTCAAGTAAATCTAATATTTAGTTATAATAATATTCGGAAATGGTGTTAATATTTGTAGGTCAGACAATGCTTTGTCCTAATTTTCGTGTGAATAACCATGATTTGCCTTGTCTTGTATCGGATATGAAAACAATCGCCCACCATCATATCAGTAAGATGAAATATCAGCGAAAAGTTGCATTGGTACTTCTTGTCTTTTTAAGGTCCATCTCGTAATGGGCTAATGATCTATCTAATAGATATAAATACTTTATTAACGTGAAGTATCTCTCAAAGATAGATATATCTATTCTTTCATTAGGATAATAATGTTTTACTAAACAGAAAAATTCAGTTAATATTATTTCATAACAATGCATGCCCATTCGCAATGCACTCAACGTTCCAGAAGTAATGAAACGACTCTAATGTCCAAGATTATTCTCTGACCTACGTTTGACAACTTAATCACCGCCACAAACTGCTTCTATATTTTTATTTCCTTAACACGTTTATGTTTGTAGAGGAAAATTACCAACTATACAGTTATTATGATCAACAATAACCTAAATTAAAACATCAACTGACATTCAGATTACTTGCCTAACTTTTGTAGTTAAAGAACAAGGAAATGTTATAGTGACGGTACAAAGTATTATTCTTCTACAAAGTATGTGTGTTTTGTTAACGTTTTAGTAATATTAATAATAACTTACATCTTCACACTGGAAGGAAAATGTATACATAATGACTATCTCGGTATAGCACAGCCGATATACTTAAAAAGGCCTGAACTTAGGCATTTCACCAGCTCTCTACGTTTCTTCAGAACACAAATGATTCTCGGAGTAATCAGAGGTAGGTACGACTAGTGCACCCCACGGTTCGAGTTGGTTATTTTCCTCACATGATGTTATAGGTATATGAGGTAAACATTCCAATCACAGGAAAAAATATATGATTTACGAATGGAAAAACTGATTCATTTATGTGATTCCTCGCCCTGTGATTTAAATCCATGACCTCATCAGCTTCTCAGCCAATCCTCTGTGCTTCTTAAGTTCTAATCTCTAAAAATAATGCGACTCCTCTGGTGACCAACTTCGATCATAATTCATACTGTAAGCTAGTATCTCCCTGGATAGCAACAAATACTCACAGGACTACATCCCTTCGAATTTACTAATCACGCATCCAGCTCATGCATTCCTAGTGTCAGCTGAAAATCGCCTTCATGTTACACATGTTATGTAACCCATTCACCACGCATTCCGAGCGATAAGCCATAACCATGATATAGAGGTATGCATAACAATGTAGTTTATTTCCAGGAAATGTACGTGTCAGGTGACCGCAGTGCTATCGGAATGTTTCGGGTAAATGTCCCGATGAAGTGGCACATGACTGGCAGACTGCTTGACATACTGACTGGTTTAATGGGCAGTGTATATGCGGAATTATTATTTTAGAGATATTTCACAAGGTAACTGCCAACTTAATAGTCCTACTAATATTATAAATGTGAAAGTTTGGTTGTTTGTGTGTTTTACACACAGGTAAATCATCGCCTCGATTAAGACAAAGTGTAAGATAGTCACGCTTGTAGAGAGATAACTTAACTGTCTTCAGTATTGCTCAGTACCATTTATAAAATTAGCGACCATATCGCCAGACGACGCACAAATACCGGCCAACCCACGCGTAATATTTGGAATCCGAAAGTAAATCACAAATAGTAATTGCTTTACCCGTGATTTAATTGATTTCGATGTATCTACAATGCCACTAAAGCAAGGAGTTAGTATCCTTGGTTAACAAAAATATTCCACCACCCTTAACCATGTCTCCCTCATTTAGCAGATGGAATCAAAGACTTGCAGAGCTTTAACGCACTAATCGAAATTTTAATCAAGAAACAAAATAACTACCTCTTAAGAGAACATGACCACAAAGCACGATTTGTATCCAATGATTGACATTTCCCGAGCATAATCTATTAGAAATGTTGAAAACACAATAGATTTAATTGTGCCAGTCGACAATAACATCATTTGTTGTTATTGCATTGACTGAAACGTTGACCTACACAATATTATCGCAACACCCACGTTACTGTTACCAGGCAATATATGAGTACCAAGGGTCAACTCGACAACTAAGCAATTCCTGAAACATAATATAAACAGTATCGTTATCACCAAAGCCATCGGTGTTCAAAATTCAAACGACCTTCCACCAGAATGTGCCCAAAAGGTGTCAGCAACGTCGCCGGAGCGTTGCACGTGAATACGAACAGCTCATTATTTTAAATGACAATTGAAATTGAAATCAAACGTCACGCGCGCTAGGCCGTTTTATAGTTAGTGGGTTCGTGATCGGAGTCCTAAGGATGTATTGACGAATCATCTCGGAAGTCTGATCGTAATGTGGAAGTGGCAGCGACACTCCCGCTGACTAGCAATTGGTTTTACGCAACCTTCGTGACATCGGTGAATGAATAATTAATTGAGAAATGGGTCACATTTGCATGCAGCGCGTTCGCCGTCTACTGCGAATGCTCTTGGGGCGCTCGGAGCAATTTTTCGACGAATGCCTGCAGTTGCTCAACCGTGTGGCATACATAACGCCTGGATCCGTGACTGGCTTAAATATGGTTATAGCACTTACTACTGCACCACTATATTTGAAATAAAATTCATCCCTGTATTCTGTATACTCTCCTGTTTGGCATGGACTTCATCTTGACCGCATAAGCGTGATGGCATTTGCCAACTAAAACTAACTAACTGATATCTATCACACACCTTCGAAATTCTTATCGAAAATGGCTATGTTCTCATCCAGGTTCCCTTACGATGTTTCCTTCACCTTTATAGCAAGCGACAATTAACAATGAATACACACGTAACTAAGAAAAAGTGACACACAGGTGAATGTTTTTAGGGCTGATTACGAACCTGCGACTTCCATCTCGGCAGTCCATGCCATTCCCAGCTGAGCTATTGCTAAAAATGCATCTGCAAAATACACCCTCAAAATCCACAAAATGTAATCTATGGATTTCTGTACCTAATATGTGTCTAAGGCGTCTATGATTACTAACAATTTTATGTGGTAGAGCCACGCTGTAGATAATTTTGTCTACAGCATGAATGGGCCGCAAAGACAACTTAACCTAGATGGACCGTCTCGACCGGATTGTTACAATTGTCTCACAGACAACAGACGTAAAGTAGCGGCTTGCTGGTGCTTATCGTATGGTGAGCACAATACCGATCGTACCCGAATGTACGAAATAAGGGAGGCCCCCGGGGAGGGCCCCGTCCCCATCCCATAATTATTCCTTTCCTTTAAGGTCGGCAACGCATGCATGATTTTCCTAGTGTCGTATGCGTTCATGGGCGGTGGTGATGACTTACTATCACGTCACCCACGTGCTCGTTTACCGGTCTGCTCCATTAAAAAAAATACTACAGTCGGAGTACATAAGTTCAGGCTTGTATACCCAAAGTGGTACACAACTATGCGTATTCCCGTCCCATGATGTGATAGGATGCGGGCCTATCTGCATACAAGGCACAAATTTCAAAAGAGAACATAAGATATAGATAACATAAAATATAGAGTAATGGATCATCATCCGTTCGAAGCACCTGCTTATAAATAAGTAAGAAGTAAAAAAAGCTATTCCGATTTATACAAGTTGACTGTTTTTTACACTGAAGCAGTGTAAAAAACATCACTAAAAGACCAGACACTGTGTGTCTTAAGCCTCAAATAAACTTATGCACACTGCTGTTTTCCGTATAGATTTTCCTCAAACCATATGCCATTTTTTTTACAGATATCTTTACATCTTACTATTACTCATTGGCACAGACATATGATTGTTCACCTATGCAAAACAGTGACGGGTCATTGTGTGCCTTTTAAAAAATGCTAATCTCGGGGTTTCTCGCCTGTCGCCGAGACAATACTGGGGAATCACACCACGCTTTCAACTCGAGTTGGCAACGAAGCCAACTTAAGGAAGATACCATAATATTGGACGCAGCGAAATGATTCCGTGCTGAATATTATTTATGTATTATCCATTAACTGTAATTTACAAAACATTTTACTTTACACTGAATTTCAATTCGACTACTCGGTAGATCATCTACAAAACTCACAGCTTCATGCCTCATCCATTAATTGTATTTATGTGCTTGTTATTAGAATTATGATTTAATAGAATATGCTCTTCTTGCTTCCTTCCACTCATGCCTATCAAGTACATTCACATTTTTCTGACACATTGGCGCCGCCTCAACGTGAGACAAGTTCTGACATGGCCTATTAGGCAGTTTGACGAGTTTTAGTTGCGCTATAAACAACCAAGTTCCAGGCCGTGCGGACGAATCCATATGAGCAGCCACACTTTGGATTATCAGCTTTAGGTATACTTTAGAACAAAGCTTCGTGAGTCAGGCGCCCACGATCTGTTTATTATCCAATTTCAACGCTGCGTCCAATCTGTAATCAAATTACTGCTGAATCTAGAACATGTGAATCACTGTAGAAACACATTTCAAAGATAATATGAACGTAAAGCTGCTGTGCCAGTATTTTGTTGCTGATGACATTTAAGTGGTGAATGGCGAATTTGTTTTCTTGGGTTTTTTCGTAGCTCACGACTAATAAACGAGCAAGAGTTTGGTGATAGAGATATCCATCGGTCATGAATATGCACAATGCCAGAAAAATCATGAGTAAAAAAAACTAAACTGCAACAGCGTCTACTCACAGTTGGTTATTTTCTTTTAATCGAAATCGCATCGATTTTATTTTTCGTTACAAAGTTTTTTTTTTCTATTCGAATCATACACAAATTGTGCTTGCACGAACTTTAGACCTAGGACCTAGCTGATGGTACAGCCCACGCGTATACATAACACATAGGTGATATTGCACCAGTTGAGCAAATACACAAAGAATCACTTATGTTAGGATCACACGGTGATTATGATCGTGCGGCACGCCATCGCCTCAGTACATACGTGAACACATTAGAGAATGCATCATTGGTATTCCCCCGCGCGAATAGGAGCCGAGATTATCATTGTAAATGCGCTGGGCTTGCACACGGGACGCTTTTGTGAGCCTTTCCGACGAATTGATATTGTATTTTCGGCTGTAGGTTGGCAAAAAAATAGTAACCGCTCCGTTCTTTTCCCGACCTTGAAGATGTAACTTAGTTTCATCAGTTTGGACGGTTTAGAGCATAGGCTGGCGAACATGGAAGGCTAGGAAGGCAACATGGAGCATGGAATGTTCACTTCATGGTAAGTGTTGTCTGCCGCTCAAAATACCGGACGAATTAAGAATGAGTTACCGATCTTAAAAAAGAGCAATACGGATGAAAAATAAGAGAGGAATTTGGGTGTCCGGAAATCTCACTCACCTTATGAGACGCAACAGCAGGTTGCTTCATGTCGGTTTTCTGTGTGACAGTGATGCTATCCCGGTCGGGCCGGCTCATTCATGCTGTAGACAAAACTATCTACAACATTACTTTACCACTAAAAACACTTATTAGATAACTCATAAGAACAATTGTCACATAGTTAATTCTGAAACCTAGAGTTCTTTTCGTTACCTTCCCATTTTCATCCAGCTCACGATCAAACGATTGCGACCGACGATTCACTCTTTTAATTGATCATCGACCGTTGACAGCCTTTATCTTTACACCAGATTCATACTTATTCTTTTGGTTATATAAGAGAGGGCAAATGAGCAAAAATTTCAACTCAAGGTAAACCGTACATTAAGAGGTATCCCTAAATCCAAAGACATGGTAAACCTTTGGGGCCTTGTATTTATTCACCCGATAGCTCTTTATATTTGTTTTTCAACACATTATCCCGTGCACATACGTGTATGCGAATATAAATCGAGTTGAGTCGACCTGTCGTCGCCGCCTCGCCACTCCGCTCTGGCGATGGAATAACAATTCCACAAGGAACGTGTTCGGGGTAAAGTCCACGGGTCGTCTCTCCTCACTTTAATTATACGCTGCTGCCGGCCATTATAGCACCTTTGTGTGTGAGAGGGTACGTGCTGTATGCAGTCATACATATTTCATTTAAAGTTCTGTAAGTATGTCGCATATACTGAACTACAGATGTAATTACATGGACATAAGAATTTTCCTTGATGTTTATTGCCTTTATAAGTAGGCATGTAGCCCAATCATCAACAGTTCAAAAACAGCACATGACTTATCTCGTTCTTAGAAATTTCCTTAATCATTTTTGGCGTTAAATTCCCTTTAATGTCAATTATGGGATAATATTCATTAATCATTTTCTTTAGTCTATGGTCACGGATTACTATTTCATGCCATTCCTGCGGCCTTTGTACTTGTCCAATTGAATTTATTGTATCGTCAATTCAGCGGGTGGCTGGATCAATTTTGTTACTGTACGTCATGCAACAAAATCATTTAAAGAAATAATTCATAAACATACAAAAAGTGCAAACAACAGAATAAATGTTATCTTGGCAACATCCTATTATCATATGGTCTTTGGCAGAACATAAATAATGGAACATGACATTATAATGTAAACACTCATCAATAAAACGCAATTTCCGTTGCGTTTCTCAAACAAGACGCGACGGTTGGCAATGACATTACTCACGATAAGATTACTGCTTATTTCACTGTTGACACTGAACTTGGGCTTGCCGATAACGTATTTTCGCTGCGTTCGCATAAATCAATGTTATTGAATCATTGTTGACTCACGTTATAACGTATTGAACTGAAATGATCAGAAATACTGGTGTTATACAAAATATTTTAAATGTAAAATATTTACATTACAATTCGAAGGCATTCTCCTTAGAGACGTTAACGTCAGGCAGGCGGCAGGTCGTAACAACCACAAGCCAAATTTTCTGTAATGTAATCTTGTGGGATAAGGGTAGGTGGACGAAGAACAATACGAAAGTAATATCCAAACATGTACATACTTGAACAGACAACTTCCAACCTCTCTAGGTTAATACACAGACGTCAAACCTAAAGGCACGTTTTATTGAGGTTCGCGATGGAGACAGGGAGACTGCGACGCGTGACGTGAGTCAGGCGATAGCGACACATCCACTTTGTATGAAAATAAGATGTTTTTAAACCAACGTGCATGTATGAATAATGTAATTGGAGCCAAGAAGGCCAAAGAGGTGTGCAAGGGACGTCCGTTGCACACTTGGTACGTACCAAGAAGAAATCTGTTGTCTCTGCCTAACCAGAACTTATGGCAAACAGGCCCGAGTCTATGTATGTATGGGAAATATGTCCATAAAGAGCATATCCAAATCACACAGGCTCAAACGGAGTAGTAGAGCCACGCTGCAGACAGTTTTGTCTTCAGCATCAATGGGCCTGGTTTGTACCACTGTCTCACAGGAAACCGGCGTGAAGTGACAATTTGCTGTTGTATTTTTTTTGGTGACTGACTTATCCGGAGGCCTAAAAGATCCCTATTTCCTTTCATTAAAGCCGGAAACACATTCATGATTCTAAGGACGATGGGATCATTTACCATCAGCTGACCAAATTACTCGTTTGCCGGCTCATGCTATAAAAAAAGTGATAACACAAATTGAACGGCAGGAAACGTTCGAGGCGGTGATGCTAGCACATAAATCACTTATCACGTCGATTTCCGTTCCAAAGCGCCACGTGTCACTGTTACCGCGCATTTAATCCAGCCAAGGTCGTGAGCTATCACAGTTTTCATACTACACCACGATATGAACACACATTACTGTGTTTTAAACATTAACTGACTGAATCTACATTTTAATGTACCGCTGTAGGTATTAGAATTTAAATGTGCTCACAGTTACCGAGCAAGCTAGATGATAAATTAGGATCGTTGAATATATCAGGTCTAGATTTCAGTTTCAAATCTTTCTAAAACCAGTCTAGTCATAGTGGTGATATCAGTAATCTTATAGTGTACTCATAATTATCTGAAATCTCGTAGTATCATTATCATTAAAAACGCATTATATTTTATAAATACATACTCACTCCTAGAATCCCTGAATGGATAGACAGATGTGTAACCAGTACATACTCCCATAATATTTATTATTTTATAGATATTAAGTTTTTATACCTCGTCCTCGTGTTCTTAGCCACTTTCCAAAATCTAGTTTACATTTTGTTTTTCCAATCATGCCTTTTATCTTTCTATCAATACGCTGGACTATTTAGACTGAAATTGTCTATTAGTATTCAATTCGCCTGCCCTCGGCGCCTATCCTATTAACAGTCACTATGAGGTTATTGCGAGAAGCGTAGCATACAAGTCTTTGTCTAAAAGGTAAAACTGTATAATGAAATAAATATTGTCTACTTGATAATATTTTTATGTTATTATATCAAAAGTCCGGCAAACTAGCAAATGGGCCACCAAAGTGATCTCTACACCGTCTACAGACACCCATAATATCAGAAAAATAGTGGATAGGTGCTGTTAATAAAATTAATGCAGTTTTTGGCGACAATTCGGCATCCGATAATATTGAGGATCTAGAGTGATTCGAGTATGTAATGGAAAATAAATCAATAAAGTTATGAAAGATTAGGTTAGGTTAATTAATCGTTTTTTGACAGGTAGACAAGGTGAAATTTAAAAAAAGTTTTAATTTCATTCGGACATATGGCACTATTATGGAAAATTACTGATAGCAGATAAGCTTCGTAATGAAATCAATAACGCGGGGGAAAGTTGGTTCATAATAATGATAAGGGAATCAATTAAGTAAAAATCAATACAGATAACGATAAAAGATATTAAGGGAATGCCGACACTGATACTTATTTCATATCAATACGTAACTGGAATAAAAATATTAAAGGATTCATACTTAGGTAGGTACGCTTTTGAACATCCTATCTTTAAACTGCGATAAAAATAGCTATGGTAAAATAATGATGGAATATTACTCTGGTAAAGTAACGTTGTAGATATATTTATCCAGAGCATGAATAATAATAAAAATATTGTACAGACACGACCGGGGCGGTAGCAGTAGCATTATCTTACAGGAAACAAACGTGAAGTGACACCTTGCATTTGTTTCCTTAAAGGTTGATGTTGTCATAACAGCCCAACAATACTGTTGGCCTTCGTGGGTGATGGAAATAATCATCAGATAATCAGCTTACTTGTTCGCCGGCTTTCTTTCATATAAAGTAAAATACTATCTGAATAAAGTAATGTAATAAATGCAGAAGTTCAAATCCGCATTAATTTATAGAACAATAAACGTGAAGTGTATTTTTTTCCTTATTTTTTTTATGCTTCACATGATTTAAAGATCATATAAATGATGTGAATGCCAACAAGAAGATTTACGCATCATTTGTTTCCTTTTTGGGTCTGTTAATACCAGTTGGCATTTTGCGGTGTCTTCGCCGGCAGCGAACTGGTTGGAATTAAACTGATCGCAAAAACAGGAATCGAATGAGGAAAACATTTTCAATTTAAACATGATTGTTTTTAAAGATGCTGTTCCAAATTCCTTCACAGAAATAAACTGCCAAAGGGAAACTACTTAGGGATAAAGTAACTCATAACATTTTCGTTTTCTTTATTGCCTTTTACCCCAAGAAATATGGTCGTAATGGCGGTAATAAATGCTATAACAACCACTAGATGTTCATTTATATTATGAGCACGTGATGAGTCCTCACAAAGGCAGCTCACGTTGAATCTTCCCAATTTCTTTGTGAATTTTGCAAAGTTTTCTGAGCACGTGAACACGTGACGTGACTGGAAAAGTTTTGAGTGAAACTCCTCAAAAATGTCACGAGGGAGTAACGTGAATCCAGAAAAATTATTAAACTTCAACTGTAAATAAATTAAAAAAAATTAAAAAAAACTACAGACGTGGAATTAAATTACGATGTAGGAAAAACATTATTCTAGCAATTATTATAAGAAGTTTAACACATTAACTAGTGGTTTGTCAAAACTGTTTGATTTAGAATTCGTAACTTAGATCTCGATAATTTTACCTAACCACTTTTTACCCTAATAAGATTTACCTCTATGTAAAAAATATGTTATCGTGATGAAATTTTAACTATACAAAATCATATGATAAGATGTTTGCTGGAATAAATACAGTAACACTGCCACCAAATCTTATCAACAACAACCATCGCAGCACTCACCAAATCATTCCAACTTAACAAAGTACTAGTGGAAATCATCGGCTGGGACCTGGGAGGTCAATTATCCCGGATATTTGTTAGCAGGCGGTTCTGCGGCCCAAAGTACCGGCCTTCTGCGGTTCGTGCCCGTGCATAATCCGTAAATAGAATTATACAAACGTGACCAACTCCGAGAAAGTTTAACACTCGTGCTGTGATTTTTAAAAACTCCCGCACCGCATTGTTCAAGGTTTATTTTATTTTTACGATAGTTAAATATTAAATTTGAAGACCCGCCTCGCGAATAATGGGTATTTGAAATTTAAATGTAACGATAAATGCTTTTGCTTCAAAACACAATTTAAATAGTAATATAATCCACTTGACAAATGTGTGATTGTATGAAAATATTTACTTTGTTCCAAGGATTGTTTACTACACAATTTAGAAACGATATTATGACAATTACGACTGTGGGATTTAAATATAAATAATGTTTTTTTAAAAACATAGATACTAGTATGGAAACAAGGTCAAGGTATATCTAATCATTAATATACATACATTAAACAGTCTTAAATGGCTGCTTATCTTTATTAACATGTTACTATCATTATTCACATGAATAACACTTCCCAAACTTCGAATTCGAATAACAACCAAGACTTCATCATGTATACAAATTTCATCCAAATGTAAAATAAATCAAATTTCAGCATATTACTACATACAAGCAGCTTAATCCACAACATCATGAACAAGAAACCTCGCTACGATCAAGGTAACGCGTTAGAGGAAGATGCGAGGTGGCATGACGGGAGGGGAGGCTGGGAAGCTGCGCAGACGCAGGCCGTCGACCCGGTCGGCGACCGCAGGGCATGCCCTTCGCGCCGGGCTTATTGTAACCCAGGACCCGATTAGAAAGTTCAAGAAAAAAAAAACAAAGCACGCCCACATGAATTCCCATGTTGGTAACAGTCGAAATGATCCGTTATGTAAGCGTAAACATGTTATTTAGTGCGGTACGGTGGTACCTTCTCACGG
Organism: Amorpha juglandis; assembly: GCA_949126905.1. NCBI lineage: Eukaryota > Metazoa > Arthropoda > Insecta > Lepidoptera > Sphingidae > Amorpha > Amorpha juglandis. The sequence continues at coordinate 763,871 of OX421380.1, forward strand.
ATTTGTATCCTGTTGGAGTCAGCTGTCGTGTTAACGTATAGATTGGGACTGTGATAAGATGACACAATATGTCATGTATAATCTTGTTGGTCTAATTTTAAACTTACTGACATTAAATTATGTACAGACAAATGCTTAAGAGTTGAATAAAGTAACCCAGCCGCCAGCTGGTGTTTCTTATTTTTTTTTTATAGCATAGTCCGGCAAACAATCAAGCGGGTCAACTGATGGTAAGTGATTTACACCGCCCATGTACACCCACAATACCAGAGAAATCATTGGCGCGTTGCCGGCTTATCTTTTAACTTAAAAACTTAACTCAAGCCACATTTGGTGGAGATATCGCGTAATATATAAAAACATACAGACTTATTAAGAACCTCAGCCTTTTTCATTCAGTTCAAAGTGACAGCGCAGCGCCAATTAAATAAAAACCTCGAATGCACCTCAAATCTAAAGATTAAAGATCACTTAAAGATTTTAACATAAAAATCAGCATTCTAAATAACTGTCAGAATTTCTCAATCTTCAAGCCCACTAAATCCACTAAATCAACCGGCCATACAAGTACACATTGTTAGTATATGTACCCTCACCAAACCTGTACACAAAGGATTCTCTGCCAGTCCGGTTAGAGTATACTGCGAGGATCGTGACTCGTAGGCCTGTCTTGTGCAACGCGGCGTACGTGACTGCAATGCATACCTTGTCCCATACATAGTTAGATATGTGGGCGTGTAAGCCAGACCATATGCTGGAAATATAAATCCGAATCCGTCGCAATGTTTCCATACCATATAAATTAAATACGTAGCGGTAAATGCACAAGTTTAATCGTGGTGCTATTGTCTTAGATATAATAGACGTGAAGTGTCTAAAGGCTATGCTATTGGTTTGCGTGTGATGAGTGAGATTTGAGGCGCTCATAGCCAGTTGCACTCATTGATCAGTAAACGATTAGCGAGTTAAGCAACCTTTGGCGCGGTCAATCTATGGATGGGTGACTGCTTAGTGGTATTTCAACTGAGCGCCTCCGTGCTTCGGAAGTCACATATAAAAATCGATCCGGCCTGTTATCAACTGCGGGCCAATTCTGGTAATTAAAAATATCATTCCGATCTAGTTTCAGTGCCAAGAAAGTTGCAAGTGGCATTCCGTAAACCATTAAAACTGTAATGCAATCAAAAGTATATTGAAAGTTGACTAAATTGACATCGAAATGTAACTGCAATGATATTGTGAATTAACTGAAATATAGTCAATCATATCGATATTTGAATATATGCATGGGTAATATTCTATGTAAATACGTAACAATCAAATCACAAAGTCGTAAGGAAACATTATATATTAACAATAAAAATACAATACACTATTACATACACACACATATTACACATTGCAGCTGAATCCATGTTTTTTGCACTGTGTGAACATAACCTTTTGGATAATAAACTGTCCTTCCTCCTTCAGAGTCGGCCCAAGGCCTAAAATTGGTGATCCGAATTGCTTCAGTGAAATCCAGAAACAGTTCTAATTGTTTAGTCATTGTTTCACTAACACTTTACTAACAGTCCACTAATATTAATTATTAGTGGACTGTTAGTAGTAGTACTCACTAGTTAGTAGTTAGTACTCACGATATTGTTTCAACTTTCAATTAGTATTTATCGCGCGCAATGGATAATCATAATTAACTTATTATAGAAATTGAAAGATACGTACTTAAATAACATACACAACAAAATTAAATCACGGAACAATAACAATAGACATTCTTTTTTAATACAAATTTTACGGCTCTCGATCTTAGTACTTTGAGCCTGCAATAAAAGATACAAAGATGTAATCACTGGGTGACCCACCACGACAATAAATTAACGCATATGTTTTCACTCACAATTTCTGAAATCCGAAAAAAACGGGTTTTCAATTTAGGGGAAACATGAGAAATTACCTAATCAATTAATAAATTATAAAATCTATTAATCAAATTTTAAATTAATAACTTCGTGCTAAAGTAATAACTTTTCCATCCAATTCAAATCGCCAAAATTACTCACAATGCCAATATATTTTGTCCGCTGCCAACTTTATTATAACATTCGCTTTACATTTTTTATAATTTAGTCTGTGGTGGCTGACATTAGTTCGGAATTAAAATGATATCGAATTGATATCATAATGCTACTGAAATGATATTGGAACTATAAGCGGAGCAGAATGCCACATTTTATTCAATTCATAGTCTAATCTCAGTTTGGTTAAAGTTCAGTCTCAGTTAATGTTAAATACGAGAATTGACCCGCTGATAGCAGTTAGTTTGAGTGGTAGAGCCACGCTGTAGACAGTTTTGTCTACAGCATGAATGGGCTGGCTCAACCGGGTTGTTACCACTGTCTCACAGAAAACCGATGTAAAGTAGCGGCTTGCTGCTGCGTTTCGTACGGTGAGTGAGACATCCGGAAGCCCAAATACCCTTCCCCTTCCCAATCCCTAATTATCCCTTTCCTTTAAGGTCGGCAACGCGCCCATGATTCTTCTGGTGGTGGGCGTACACGGGTGGTGGAGATCATTTACCATCAGGTGATGCATAGTTTAATATAAACCCACTAAACTAGTTAACCGGCACGCATCTCTCGACGAACCTAACGTCAACAAACTCACAGGAGACTTGTAAATCTATAATTTCCACGTGAAACGCCGGGCTGGATCAATGAATCACTTTGCCGAAAATAAACAGCGTGTAACGTGCCAAATCAACATAATGCATCTTCCAAATGCACGACAGCTAAAGAAATGGCCAATTTAACTTACGCAATTTAGTAATCTAATTGATTTCGTTATTTATTATTTCAGAATATGTATAAATTGTAGGTAGATAAGTTTTGCAAATGATTCAGTCACGAGTTCAGAAAACCAGGAATGGGTAGGACACACACACAAATCCTTCTCCCCTTCCCAATCCTGTCCTTTAAGGTCGGCAACGCGCCATGATTCGTCTGGTATTGTTGACTTACATGGGCGGTGGAGATTACTTACCATCAGGTGACCCACTTGCTCGTTTGCCGGCCTATGCTATAAAAAAAAATATATATATATATATCCAGAAGCACTTACGCACCGCGTAGTGTATACAAAATTATAAGTTTAAAAACTTCACAAACCCCCTTCATCACGAAACGCAGTGCCTTTGCTATTATCGCTTGATGAGTTTCCTATTTTTCCTTGTACTCTGTCATCATGTCTTAACTAATTTATATGTGACCACTACTGGAATAATTTCAATCGAAAAAAAATATCAACATTTTATAGGATTACAAAAAAAACTACTGCTTGTTATGCAACAACAAATACCTCATCATCGCATTGACACTCGATCCGTTGGCAGCATAGGTGAGCATTACATATGACATCACACATAGTGACGTCATTGAACAGTAACGCCACACTGCCAACACCCTAATACGGTCAAGTTCGTTAGATGTCCCGGTAACGTCACATACACATGTGTTTTTATTTATTGGTGGGCTGTTTGTATTCATATCACGTTTCTATTGTGTACAATACAACGCAATTCGATATTTTTATACGAGTGGAAAGTTGGTAATGCAAATTACATTTTGATATTGTATTTGGTAAAAAAAATTGCACATTAAATAGATGAGTGACACGGTACAACAACTCAATTTTACACAATGGCAGTTCGATTTCTTCTCTCCCAAAGAAGCCTCTGATTGTAAAAAAAAATGCAAATTTAATCCCTTCAGGAGTCTAAACAATAGTTAATATTGTATGTATTTGAATAGTTTAAAACGCTAAAAAAGAATTACACTCCACTCGCAACCGACAATTTCGAATAGTGTAACTAATAAATAAAATCAATATGTGAAATACAACTTGGTTTAATACTATGGGTGTGGATAAAGCTGATGGTAAGTTTCATAATATCACCGATCACCTCTAATAGACTGTAATTGCTGTGACCTCCTTCTACCTCGTAATTGCGTTTAAATATAGTGGTCCCAAAATGGGGATTGAAGGAATGAGTCACAGAATCGAGTTTTTCAACATTAACACTGTTCTCGAAGATTTGTAGATGATCAGGATCTTAGTCCAGGTCTTTAAAGCCTAATAAAAAAAGTATAAGGTCCTCCCACTAGTAACGGTTAGTAACTGTAGGAGGTAATACAACAATGCCAGGTTTCACCGACCTATGCTTAATGATTCTAGTAGATGGAAGGTTTTAGTCAACACGTAACTAGAAGTCACCCTATTTTTACGTTACATCATCGCACTACTTTGATGTGTATTGGGACTTGGTGGTCTACTTAAGGAAAGCAATGATCGCTGAAATATTAAATCACAGGTTAACCCATTCACCGGCCTCAATACACGTGTGCATCAATCAACAGAAGTTAAACACTGGAAACGCGATGCACCTACCATCCGGTGCATCAGCACCACGAAAATAGACTGGAGTTGTGCCAGTGTTGCGCCACGAGGAACGGAAGTGACGATATGCAACCAACCTCTCAGATACTTCTGCGAAGAGTGGGGTGAGGGTTACTATTGTTGGTGTTGAGGATGAAATCAGTAAGAGAGACAACGACATGCAGAATACTGGTAAAGATTGAGAGAAATCCTGATAGATGAATACGAACTAGCTGGCTGGCTGGCTTAGTAGCTATTTTACATCCTTGAGGAATATTTATGGATTGAAGTACTTGCGTTTTACGAAAATACGAGTACAATCGAATTACTGCCGTGTGAACACAAATAATGTATACTATGTATCATGAGGAGCATATTTATCGACTACCCGTAAAAAGACAAGTCATCAAGTGTAAAATTAGTAAACATAATCTTAACTATACTATGGAAAGAATTCGGCCACGAATTATGAGGTTGATATAGTAGTGAATTCTACCATTACACATCCCACGTGATGCAGTAGACGAGCCGGCTATGAACCTAGAGGCCGCGAGTTCGATTCCCGTGCCGAGACTTTTTGTGTGCTTACGATCAAGTGGACCGCCTGCTCGTTTGTCTTTCTGAGCAATAAAAAATAAAGAATGCAATGTTTATTTATTAAGTTTAAGATAACCTAACTTTAAAACTTCTTGAACTAAGACTATATTACAAGTCTACGCAGTACAGTATTATGTACAGTCTTCACTAATATTAAAGTAGTAAAGTTTGGGACTTTGTAAGTTTGATTGTAATGAATCTGTGTAATTACAGTCATTACACACCCGATTTTCAAAATTCTATCATCAACGATTTCTTAGGTTGATCATTTATTTATTAATTAATTGTACATCACTTTTACTTTATTGCATGTGTTCATGTTGGCAATAAACGTTCCTTGCTTTCTTGATAGAAGTGAGCTTTAACAAAAATACTTTCACGTCGGCCGCCAAAGGAAAATAGTTAGCTATAAAATGTTGCATTACAAACGGCGATATTCACTGTCCAGACGACAAATGTGTTGGTAATATTCATAACACTCAAGATCGGAAACACAGCAATGAAAGCGTGATAATAATTTGCGCCAGCGCATCGCCACGCGACAGGAATAGCCTGGATGGTTGCCAGGCGAGGCGGGAAACGGAAGTGACGATGTACCGACGCGACGTGGCCCCTGCGCTGTCCACCCACTTTTAGTTCACTTGAGTATGTGAGATTAGCTGTTACGTTAAATAACGAAATTCAGAATACTTAAACTACAATGAAGCAGCGTGCTGTTGATCTTGACCTATGGCAATAGAAGATTTCTTTGCTTCTTCTTAAGTACTAAATTATATTTTGGATAATGATAACTCTGCACACAACTATTAAGTTAAAGAACGATTTTAGAGTAGATCAATTTTTGCGACTGTGTTACATTTTGACGAATATTTTCTTGAGTGGTAGAGCCACGCTGTAGACAGTTTTGTCTACAGAATGAATGGGCTGGCTCGACCGGGTCGTTACCACTGTTGCACTGTTAAATCGACGTAAAGTAGTGGCTTACTGCTGCGTTTCGTACGATGAGTGAGATATCCGTAAGCCCAAATATAATATTGAAAAATTCTTTCACCATTAGAATCCTACAATATCCCTGATGAACATAGGCTACTTTTTATCCCGGAAAAAGCAGATCACGCGGGCGGAGCCGCGAGGAAAAGCTAGTAAGTCGTATATTAAAAAACTAATGATACATATGTTGTTTCCATAAACCTTCTTAATGGTTCTAAAATATTTATACAAAGTGCAAATTTTCACATAATTTGTTTAAAAGTGGTTCCATCCATCACCCTGTGAACTATAACTGGATGTTCACATAGCAACATTCGTGGGAACATACAAATAGATGTCTAATCCTGGCACTGCTACGTCAGAGGCGAGAGGCAACCGTGTGGGCTCACCTAACGGGACGGGCAGGTAAGATAACGGACCGGGCGGCTGTAACTGTATTCCAGACAGTAGACAGTACCTACTACGAGAGTACAAATTTTCTTGTACATATTTAAGCCGTTCTAAAGCCTCTGTTCGAGTTATCGACCACACCTACCAGACTGTGATCGATAAGTAAGGAAAGTATTTTTTTTTTCTTTTTTTGGAACGAAGTTCCTTACGGCAGGCTTGGAGGGGATAGGGATTTCGCTGCGTGACCGAACTGAAAAAAATGTGATAGTAAAACCGTAAGAAAAATGCGTGGAAAAAATTCGTGGAATAAAACCGTTAAATGAGACATGCGCAGGCGCGACAGTCGCATAACCAGTTTGATATCTAGCACACAAAGTTAAAGTCGAAATTCCGTTATTAAAACAGATGGGTGTGAAACTTATGACATTTGGAAATGTAGACGCGGTTTGAAATTTGAATTTGAATTTTTGATTATAGAACACGGCCGTCCACCGTTTAGTAGCCAGTCTAAGTCCAAATTAATAAGTTTTTATTATTTCCTAAAATACTGAATTTCCTAAATACTTTCTTTCTGCCTTGCGTTATCCCGGCTTAGTGCCAGGGTCCGCCTTCCTACTTAAACGCCTCCACTTCGCCCGATCTTGAGCATCCTCTATAGTGAGACCATTGGCTCTCATGTCTCCCTCCAATACGTCAAGCCAACGCTTCTTGGGCCGTCCACGGGATCGTACCCCTGGTATGATCAGGCTCAGGCACCTGCGACCGACGTACTCCTGTGGTTTCCTCAAAACATGGCCAAACCACCTTAAGCGACATTCTTGGAGTTTATCAGCCACGTCGCGGACACCAAGGCTGCCGCGGATGTACTCGTTACGAATACGATCTAATCGTGTAACATTGCACATCCACCGCAGCATCTTCATCTCCGCGACATGGATTTCTCCGACATGGCGCTTAAGGGCCGGCCACGTCTCGCACCCATACAGGAGTACAGGCCGAATGATGGTCTTGTAGATGAGACCTTTAAGTCTCATCGGCATCTTTCGGTCGCAAGTGACGCCTGTAAGCTCCCGCCACTTAGCCCAAGCAGCGTCAATACGGGCTCTAACGTCGAGGTCGATGTCACCGGACTCATGCAGTACAGACCCCAGGTATTTGAACTTGCATAAATACTTTCTTGTACTTAAATAAAAACTAATCAGCAAAATTTAAGAGAAAATTCAAGAAAACCTACATAATATTGAGCACGACTTTTTTTGCAATTTGTGTCGATTCTACATTAGCCGAAGGAACTTCGTTCCTACCTGGTGTCCCACGACACCACTAATTTTTTTTTATGTCATAGATCGGCAAACGAGCAAGTGGGTCACCTGATGGTAAGTGATCTCCACCGCCCATGTATGCTCACAATATCAGAAGAATTATGGGCGCGTTGCCGACCTTAAAGGAAAGGGATAATCAGGGATTAGGAAGGGGGGGGGGTATTTGGGCCCCCGGATATCTCACTCACCGTACGAAACGCAACAGCAAGCCGCTACTTTACATCGGTTTTCTGTGAGACAGTGGTAATTCCTATCTACAACAATCAGCCATAATCTATACCACCTCTTTCCAGTTTGTGTACGTACTATTCGAATCTTAACCGGAGGACGCCTAAAGGAGACGACACTATACCATTCTTCCTAAGAGTAAGGAGTGCAGAGCTATTAGTGTATAGGGCAACCACGTCTGAATACAGTTACAAATCACACAATACCTATAACTGGTTGCTTTCTAATACTGGTCTGAAAATCTTACTCCGGATTAAATTGTCTGACATTTGGTTCTTAGACTGCCTGTGCTTAGGTCTCGGGTTCGATCCCCGGGTCGGCTGAAGGCGATAAGGCGTTTTTCTATCACGAAATACTCAGTATTAGCCCGGAGTCGGGTATTGTGCGGTATGGCGATAGGCTCGCCCCTATCACATCATGGGACGGAACTAAGCTCGGTAAAATTTTGGTGTACACCTCTGCCTACCCGTTCAGGGATTACAGGCGTGAGCGCGTATTTCGTTTCTATAAAGGTACGTTTCGAGGTGCGCGACCGAGATGGAAGACTGCGACACGTGACACGAGTCTATTTTATTTATTGCTTATTTCTGCCGCCAAGCAATAGTGTGTAAGCACTGTTGTTTCGGTTTGAAATAACTAGTAGTACCTACCTACCTAATTACTAATAGTACTTACTACAGTGAAATTACTGGGCATTATGAGATTTAACATCTTATATCTCCGGGTGACGAGCGCAATTTTATGCCATGAAGTGCTTTATAATTCAAAGTTCTGTGTGCTGTTGCTTCTGTTTATGGGCAGGCGCTTACTTACCATCAGGCGAGCGACTAAAAACACACATTATAGGTACTTTAATAAAACTATACATAATGTAGCCACAGTAAACAATAGACAGGTACCAAAAGTATGGCGTCATTATTTCTCACGAATAATAAAATTCTAAGTTGAATTTTAAACCGATTAATTTCACACAAAACAATGGCATGTACAAACGATTTATAGAAGGATCTGGAGGAATAACAACTTTTTATAGGTGACTCTGTAATTATAAATGAAAACCGGTCAAATTTGACTTGGACTCGCGCACAGGGGATTCTGTAAATTTTATCTATTTTTTTTACCTATTGTTTTTTTATGCATATCCGGAATAATTACACCGTTTCTGCGAAAATTTCGACTGGCTACATATAACGATTCAAGAGATTAAAGTTAGGTAAAACGGCGTAGTGACTTCGTACTTGGGGAAATTCTAAGGCTCCTTATTAAAGTTCCGTTGGCATCATTTTGGTACGTAACATAAAAATTACAATGAACGCTATAGTCATTTTCCTTGAAGCGGCATAAAATAGTAATTTCTTACGTTTAGACGAATGTTACACATTAAAATAAAACTAATTTAAACATATTTTATCGAGGATTTTTATTTTCATTTTGGTCCCGACGCGTAATAAAATGCATAATTATTATTTAGCAAATGCTAAATACCCATTTTATTGTTCATACTTCATAGTACCTAAGCTTTTAAAACAAAAAAAAATCATAATCATACAATTAGTTCAAAAGTTTATCAATAACGTAATGATAGACACGAATTGCACAGATTCTAAACAAAATTAAAAAATAAATAATTCATAATTAAGATCATTAACTAACAAAGATTTTTCGTATACGAATAATGATAAAATAGCAATGAATTATACAAAAAGCAAATTGATGCCTCCTGTGAGGATTGAACTCACGACCCCTGGTTTACGAGACCAGTGCTCTACCACTGAGCTAAAGAGGCGATGGAAGGACTTGCGAAATATCCACCCAGCTTTTATAGCCCTATATTGCGGATCATCAACTTTTTTAGCAAATTTTTACTTTTTTGTAATTAGCGAAAATTTCATGTTGAAGTATCTAACGACGATTAATATTTTTAGATTTATCAAATAAGAATAATTTATTTGAAATAGTATAATATATTGATGTAAAATATTATAAATTAAATAATATTGGTATTTTAGATAATATGAATGAAAGAAAAAAAGAAATATCGTTAAAATTACTCTTACATATGCATGTAGGAGTATATAATGTATATGCATATAAATATTGCATAATTCATCAAATCAACTCACCAAGTTGTCAAATTAAAAGATACACTCATGAAATAATAAAAAGAAATGAAAACGTCGTTAGAAACTCGTGAGTCGTAATCGCAATGTTTGCGAAACATATTGGCATGTTTGCTACAGGCATGTTCCAATAAAATAAAAAAATATAGGTCACATCCTACATTAAAGTATTATGTATGCTGAATTATTTTTTTCAGCTAGCTTCAACATGGTGGTAAGTGGGGACCAAACCTTGTATTAATGTATAAATTATGATGAATTGAATTGAAAGATCTAAGTCATTCTCCAATAAGAAATGTTATAGAAAAGTGTGCATACAACCAACAGTGAAATAACACTACACATATATAAATACCACATACCTTTTTTCTATGTGTTCTTTATCTGTAATAAAAAAAAAACAAGAGATATCAAACAACTTCAATATTTAATGGAATTTAATATGTATTGTGTAGCTGTTTCTCCATCTACTATTTTATCAAACATTAAGTCAAAATGCTACAATTGATAACATAGTATATAAATTGTTATATCATAAAAACTAGGATTTTTATGACTTTATTGATAGTATTGTGATATTGTGAGGAAACCTGCAGACCATAGTTCTCAAAAAGAATTTTGAAGTAAAGTGAATTCTGCCAACCTGCATTAGGCTGGCGTAGTGGACTAAGGCCTAACCTCTCAGTAGAGGAGGCCCATGCCCAGCAGTGGTATGTTTATAATATAGGGCTAGTATTATTCATAGTACAATCACAAATGATAAATACACCACAAAAAATTATAACAGCGCCATCTGTGTCACACATACTGAAACTTTAACTATAGTGGTTAACCACAGAAGCTAGTAGTCAAAACTTTATTATTATACTGCTGTTAGTCATTTTTAAATTTTACTTAGTTTGAGCTAAATATTAATTAAAATACCATTTAAAAAGCAAAAAAAAAAGAAACAAACTCAACAAGATAAACATTATAGGTTTTTGGGATAAATTGAGTTTTGAGAATGAAGGTAATAAACTCCATGGTTTCCAAAATGTTGGTTTTTTAAAAGTCTATTTTGTAGTACCATGGCAAAATATTGTCAGTTTATCATTAATAAACCCTCACCCAATTCATTACACCTACATATAATTTGTTCACACAATTTCTCCTAAAAATTCTCTAGATGAAATCGTAAATCTAATTTTATAATAAAAAATATCAGCCGAGTAAAACATACTAACCACTCTCCATATCCTCCACCTGGACAGCCTTGTCAGCAGCCAGATGTCCTGCGTCATCAAGCACAACCCCACAGCGTTTGTACAGGTGACTACAAAGCCTCATCATCTTGTCTGTGTTGTGGTAGGCCTTAATTTCATCCTGGAACATTAGCACAACAGGTATTAGGTAAAAAAGGTATTAATTATTTTTACAAATCAACAATTCTTTTTATATGCTACTGCAGTGTCTATTCTACATGGTAAGTGTAGTGCAGTCCAAAAGATGTAGCTTTGATTTTAAATAACATTATGTACTTATATTATATAATGTCAACAAACGAGATACAATATATTTTTATACAACTGAATGATAAGATAATTTCAGCATATGTTATGATGCTGGTGGTAAGCACCTGCCCATAAATAGAAGAAACACTTATATGCCTCTATCTTGCTGTATCTTTAAATGGTCATCAGAATTTTAACCACATAACTGCTTTTTCACACTCTGCTCAAAAGAAGGGAATATGTGAGCTAACCTGCTCCATAGCATAATAACGTGACAAAGGTATAATGTATCCCTTCAGGCCTAATCAGAGCAGTCACGAAAAATTTTATATTAAAATTTGTTTACCTTCAGTTCTTTTAGTTTTGAATGTGATCTACTGGTTAAACAACGATCTAAATGCGTGTCCGACCATTTCTCGCGTTCATGGAACATAACAGAAGGCGCAGAGCTCTGAGATAATAAGTTAGGAGCCCTTTTTCTCGGCTCACTGACTTTAACGTTTCGATGCGGCGACAATGCCGGATCCAACGATTTCAAAGTTTTCCGAGGTTTTGCCACTAACGTTCGTTTAGCATTCTTTTCCCTACTAGATTCAGGCACATAGTCATTCAACACCACTGGAAGTTCACTAAAAACACTGGAGCCACAGTTTGAAACAGAAGGTTTGGCGCCAATTCTGCTAGAACTCGGTATTTCATGTCGAGTTACCGTAGAACGTGACTTTAAACTCGACCGAGACTGATTGTTTATCCGCGGCATAACCCTATCGTACTTTTTGTTAATATTTTTAATATCATTTTCCATTTTAGATTTCGAAATCCGATTTTACGCAATGTTTGGAAACGAAAACATGACAAGTGTCATTTTAAAAAGTCAATAACATAGTGATGCGTCCAATCCCTCGTTGACTCGTTATGACTTGTGAGGGACCTCATTTGAGGGTCTCATCGTGACGAATTGGATACTTTTGTATTATTTTGACCAATAAGTTACATTTCCAGAAATCTATTATCTCAAGAATTATATAAACCTATAAATAAAACTAAATGATGATCGCTATACACTCAGCCCGACAATAGCAAAATAATATCTAATATTACCTCGTAAATACTAAGGCTTCATGACGAAAAATGAGGAATTCCCGCATCCTCAAATGAAACAGTCACCCACCTCTACAGAACACAATATTTTTTTATTCGAATTAATATAATTGGTTCGGAATATGGGCTATTTTGCCATTGTATAGTAAACGACAAAAGGAAATAATAACGATGCACTTTTTATTAACCGGGTTAATGGACACGGCACGCATTGTGAGGAGGTTCCTCGCTCTGGGCTCCTTACCACCGGTGATTGGGTCCTAGTCCTCGCCATTGAAGGTGATGTTATTTTATTTTTAAAACTAATATTTTGAAATGTAAAAAAACCCTTTTGAATTAAAAAGTACTGTACGAAGCACTTTAATGTCAGGTACTAATGCAGATTCGTCACCTTTAATAACTTCACTGGCTTCACCATCCTTCAAACCGAAACATAACAGAGCTTATTACACCGGAGCTTGCAAAAAAAATTAAAATGAAAAATCTTTATTTAAACACAAGAGTGATAAATATTTTCAAAAATAAAATATTTACCAGGGGTTCTCAAATTAGGCGAAGCCTGTGCCTTGAAACAAAATGAAATAGTGAAACACCTAGTTAGTTAGCATGAGTAAGTCAGTAAATAAGTATGAGTGGGTATGTCTTAAAAATTATGCTGCTATGGCAAAATGATGAGTTGTGGCGTGTACGTTTACGTGTGTACGTGTGTGCATGTACATTTCCAAAATGGTAAGTATCTAGCAAAAGGACTTGCATTTTTCGTCTATGTTAAAGTAGTGTTTTACTACTGGTTCAGATTTGTAAGCGGTCCTATACCCAGCAGTATAGTGAATGATATGAAACATTTTTATTTATACACCTAGTATTTACTTTCCACCAAAAGTGTAAAATAAAACAGAAATGTATGGTAAAACATAACTTTATTTCCTAATTTCTAATCCAGTATGTACTTACATTTCATTATACAACTTATAAATTATTTGCCAACTAATTCAACATGTTTTGCATCGTAAACATTCCTTGCTTCTACCAGATACTTTTCACACATTGCATTTATTTGCTTTGTAACATTGAAGATTGTGTCTTCAGACACACCAGTTTGTTTTTTTATTTTTTTTATATAATCATTCTGTACATCTTTTAATGCATCCCTACATTTGATGTACAAAACTTTTGCATTTTTTGCTAGTGCCTCCCTATGTTCCTTCGTGACTTTAGGCACAGGAACATAAAGCGTAGTGCCATCTTGTTGGGGATTTACATTAAGACCAGAGCTATTTATAGATTTCAATGCATCAGGGATGGCTTGAGGGAAAGAAGCAAAATTTATAACAATCGTTTTAGGATTTTTTCGTACAATTTGTGCTAATTCCTGTAGCTCATAGTCTTTACCTTCAAATATAACTCGCAGTGTATCTATAGATCCTGTTGTTGAACGTAAAGAAAGGTGTTTTGCAAAGTCTTCCTTCATCTTTTCTATTGCAGCATTACTTCTCTCTTTTAATTTTTCCAGCGGAACAAGTTCTGATATCATTGCAGGATTAATTTCCACTTTGCCTTTTCCTTTTTTATCCTTACCTTTATCTTTACTTTTTGCATAATATCGAATATTAATAAAACCTATGCTAGGAGCGTCAAAAATTCCTTCGTTGAGTCGAATAGTAAGAGGCTTGCATTTATAAGAATTCACCAGTGCCGGCACAATTAGCCGTTGTAAAATTCTTGACCCCATGAAGAAAGAGTCACATTTACACTTAAAAATCTATGAATATTTATTTATTTTTAAGGTTAACCTGTCTTTAAGGTTTGACATTACTAGCAGTGCTGCCAGCCTAGACAGTGGCGGATTTACCAGTAGGCTGAGTAGGCTGGAGCCTAGGGCGGCAAATTTTAAGGGGCGGCAAATTTAGTTCATATTTTTTTTTATTTCGGATTACAAATTTAAAAAAAAAATATTATACACACACATAAAGAGACAAATTAAAATATTTAACAAAAATCGAAATATTCTCATGTACAGTGATAATTAATAAATATTTCAACATCTCTGCATGAACAATTTCTAAACGCTTTACTAATTATACATTAATGATTATGAACTTTTAGAATATCGCAATAGCGATTCGATATTATAATCGAAATTTAGTAATTTTTACATATATTCTTCACTGATAACTGATATAATGTTTTCTCCGTGTACCTAATAATTATGAGATCTGCTTACCCAATTCAATCTTGATATAATATCGATGGTCTAATCATGATTGCTGCAGCAAGTTTGCAACTTGTCAAATTCAAAAATGAAAAAATGTATCCTAATGATTTAGAAACAGACTTAGTTCACGAATTACTACACTTTCAAAGCTACCTTTCGTCTGAAAGAATTTCAATAAAACCAATTTCTGGATCATTAATAAGTCTGTCTTCATTCCTGCGAGAACAGAATCTAGGAAACATTTATTCAAACTTGGATATAGCACTTCGTATGACTCTTTGTACACCAGCGGCAAATTGTTCAGGTGAAAGAAAATTCTCTTGCTTGAAGAGAGTAAAGAACTACCTACGATCGACTTTAAGTCAAGAAAAGCTAAACGCTTTAGCTCTCTTGTGCTAATGAACAAGATTTCGTACGACGATATAATAAATGATTTTGCGAATTCAAAGTCTCGCAAAAAAGTATTGTAATGCTTTTATAATTTAACTTAAATCATAATGCTAACAAATAATTAAGAAAAGATATATTTATTGTATTGTTTTTAAACTGTGAGTTAGACAGGGAGCCCTCGGGTAGCTGATCCACTTGACTACTATCAAGCTCATTTTCCGTGAGTAGCTTCGTTTCGATGAGACGACCAACAATTCCCTATGCGAAAATTCCTTATGACCTCGTTATCGATACCTATTGGAAGCCCCTCCTTCCAATAGGTATGATTACTAACCAGCTGATTTTTTTGTTTTTACTTAGTTAATATTTGTATAATTTAACTGTCATATTGTCCTACAAATAAAATAATAATTTTTTGAGTATCATCAAATCGAAATATTCTATCCTTGCTACCTCTGTTAGCAACCACAATAGAGAATTTTCGCATAGGGTATTGTTGGTCGTCTCATCGAAACGAAGCTACTCACGGAAAATGAGCTTGATAGTAGTCAAGTGGATCAGCTACCCGAGGGCTCCCTGTCCATAATAATAAATGTAAATCAACGTTCACCAAATGTATGTTTTTTACGTAAGCTTAATTCATATTATGTAAGTACCTATTGTATAGTTTTAAGACATACCTTACCTTACTTTAAAAGTGGTATATGATTGAGATATTTTTTCCTTAAAATAATGTTTTTTGATAATTCTTTGCTGTAAAATTAATCAAGGATCTAACACGGTACCATAGTTTTCAATAATAATAACTATATGGGAAAAGTTGACGTAACGAAGATGATGAAGCACAAATTATAAAGTTGGAATTTTATTGATAGAAAATTGATATGATTGTGTACTAAGATATCAAAATTTAGAGGCGGCTAAAATTGAATAGCCTACGGGCGGCAAATCTATAAATCCGCCACTGAGCCTAGACATGGATCAAATCTGTGATACCAACAAAAAAATCTGCATATATTCATGCAAATGTTAGTTCAAACATGTGCGTAAAAACAAGTATGCCACACTTCGCGATTATGTAGTCATGTACGAAAATGACGCTGCTGGGGCGAGCATGAAATATGTAGAAAATAAAAAATACCTATTTAATGAAATTATTTCGTGTAATTAATTGAAAAAGGAATCTTTTCGTTCAGAATTGAATTAATTACTTCGTTAATACAACATAAAATAAAAAATCTAAATGAGTACAGTCAACCTGGGTAACTTTGGCTCACTTTAGAGGTAATTTATAGTAGTACGGATTTACTTTTATTGTTATTTGTCCTAAATGAGTGTTTCTAGTGGGATATTGGCCTCTATAATCTAAATTCCTGTGTTATTTATCAAAACGATAAATAAAAGACCCTTAAATTACCAAAAATTTGGTGAGCCAAAGTTACACTGAGATTTGGGTAACATTAATAAGTATGAGGAGTTGATGAAGAAAATCTCTAATTTATGTAGTTTTTTTTACTCCTCGGTAAGATTAGCTTGTCATATTGCAAAAAAAAATACATTTCGTTTATATCACTATCTCCTTTTTAGTCGCAACGTAGGATTGCCATATTAATACAATATTAAACTGCCTGGTTTATCGAAATCAACTTCTATTTTATGGACCTCTTAAATCAAGTTATTATTGTATTAATCAGGTTTTGATGTACTTATAATCATTGAGCAATGCCTAAAATAATAAAAAATAATAAAACAAACTCAATCACATATAAAAAAGAAACATAATATCGGCTCTCAATTCCCCCATACCATGTATAGAAATTGATCATCAATCGCATAAGAATCGCCTCGTTTTGTGATTTTAGATCCTCCAAATCGACTAACTATATTTCGGGGGTGACAATTAAACATGTCAAGCTTTGATGGCCACTTCCACCCTTCAAAACTTTTTTGCATAATTGAAATTTTCACGCATTGTCTGTCCTCGCCCCGAGCTAATGTTACCCCAAATGGTCTGAAAATGAAACGGCTCGAAGATTAATTAAAGATTTTTTAAAAAATCTATCAATATCGCGGGATATTTCAGTGTTATTACATAAAAAACATATGATTCTTCAACATAAAACTGAACTCGCCTTCTGTAGTTCTTCTGAAGTAATTGCTATACACAACTTTTTAGCAAGTATATTTCTAACTCTGTTTACCGCCCAAATTTTGAATGGTGAGAAAAAAATATATATTTGATAAATATCAATTGTCACTGCAGGTTTCGTTTAAAAACACTTTTTACTTTCATAAATTAAACAACTTATTATTATACAGTGTATCAGTAAGAAGAGAAAAAATTAAACGTTCAAATACAAGTTAGTGAGTCAATGTTACATTGAAAGCTTAAGTTACCCAGGTTGACTGTATTTTTTCATTAAATATCATATCCTTTACACATACATTTATCAACCGTAAAATTATTCAAATAAAATATATTTTTTTATGCGATATTATTATTTGTCACCGAACAGTTACTTTTTTATTTACACTGGAATTTTAAACGAATCAACTTTATTTGACAATTGGGCCAAGGGAAAATGTCTGTGTTATTTCAAACAGCTCTAAATACAGGGAAATTAAATTCTTTTAGAAAAATATTAAACACGTCTTTCAAGACGTGTAATTGTTTGCTTGTCAGAAAAAACTCAGGTAGATTTTTCTCAAGGACATGTGAAAAATGATTACGAAGTTGATTTCTAGGTTATGTTTTTATTTTAGATGTTAGCAAGAGGTTTGTGTCTTTCGATGAAGTTGTGGCCCAAAGGAGAGCTGAAGCACGGCGTAGTTTCGTCGTACAGGTCAATTCTGAAGCTTCATTTAATGAGCTGTACGGGTATTGTTCAAAATATGCAATTATCAATGGTGTTCATCACTACAAAAACGTTAGTGGAGAGGTAATTCTTATTGAGCTAATGCTACGGCTTTTTTCAGTATTGTTTCTTAATATATTGTTTTTAATTACATGGCATAGCTGGTGGGCTAAACACATTGGTAGATAGATTGACTCTAAGAAAT
The DNA here is from genome assembly GCA_949126905.1 of Amorpha juglandis. Taxonomy (NCBI): domain Eukaryota; kingdom Metazoa; phylum Arthropoda; class Insecta; order Lepidoptera; family Sphingidae; genus Amorpha; species Amorpha juglandis. The sequence continues at coordinate 782,208 of OX421380.1, forward strand.
CATCTTGTACTTAGGCCTTCACCTATATTCTATTTATAGATAGATTTGCTTACTATCAATAGTGTTATGACAAATCTTACATACAAAATGTGTCAAATATCTGCTGCTTGTAGGCAAATATGTTAGTAAACACAATATTGGGAATGTTCATTACAGCACTTACTATCAGATGCTGATTTTACAAGGTTGTAGTTCTCTCCTTCGAGAGGCCGTCGTAGTTGGTACCACCGCTTTGTCTATTTCTGCCGTCAAACAACAGTGTGTAAACACTGTTGTGTTTCGGTTTGAAGCCAGTGAAATTACTGGGCATAATAAGACTTAATGTCTCAGGGTGATGAGTGCAGTTCAGTGCCATTAAAAAAAATGTAGTGCAGTGCCATCGATGACATGCCATGCAGCAATGTCTCTTGTGATGAAACTCAGGCTGGCCCAGTCATTTTATGCATATTGTATACATAGTTAAAACAAAGCCCAATATCCAGTAATAAATGCCTAATAACTTTGTAATCTTGTTTTGCCATGCTCCACCCTAAAGTAAACTATTGTGTTTTAATAAATAATGTAACCCTGTATTTCAGCATTTCATGCTCATTGAATTTGCATCGGAAGACAATCTCAAGGAGATAATTCGCTCTTGTAGTGCACATCAAAAAGATATTGAAGTCATGGCATTGCAATCACCATTTCTATGGTTCCGTGCAGCGGACAAAAAGGACACCAAATTAGTTTCCAATACAAAATTGTCCTGTATCAATGGATCTGAGGAAGTTGACGAGGATGCATTGTTTGAAGAGCTGACGAATTGTGCGAATGTATCGGAACAGATTCAAACTCTTTATGATAAGACTGCTTTGAATGATATAGGTGTGCGGTTGAGGTATATGGTGGCACGACAGGTGAGTTCTATACTGTTGAAAAATCTAAAATTTTCCTGTAATAAAAAAAGAATAGAATGATTTATTCAACCAGTTCAATGCAATGGTATAATGACACAATATGCAATAATGTTTGATAACATTTAAAAATCAATCTTATGTGCTTTCACACATGGAAGGTATACAGAAAATCAGTGTTTTTTGCCATTCAGATGTCAGCCATATGCTGCAGTCTCTAAGATTGTGTTTTGAATTAGTGTTTTGTCCACTTCAACTCCTAAGTTTTTAAAAATATTCAGATACATAGCACTGCCTATATAAATTATTTAAGAAACAGTCGACATTTATAAGTTCATTTTAATTTATTCAACACTCAATCAATACAATTAACATCAAGTTATTTTATTCCAGCTAGAAACTATATTTGAGAGTATGTATGCAAATGTAGCTGTGAGGCCTTTTGGATCATCAGTCAATGGATTCGGAAAGATGGGGTGTGATTTGGATTTGGTTCTTACAAATGTTGTGACTGATGAAATGGTAAATTTGTGTTTTAGTTAAAATTGAATGACGAAACGAGCAGGTCCATAGCCCACTCAACTCAAGCAAGCAACTCAGACAACATCTTATGGTGGTGGTGTACCGTAAGATGTTGTCTGAGTTGAGTCCCTCAAACTGATACAACAATATTTATACACTGCTGCTTGGTGGCAATAATAGACAAAGCGGCGGTAATGTTGTATTTTGCTGGCTTATATTTTGTTTAACAAGTAAAAAAAAACACACTGAAGATGTGACATCATACCTTGCTGTTACGTTTTGTATGGTGAGTGAATGTTTGAAATCTGTTCATGTGCTGTGGTGATTGTAACCATTAGGTTCCCACTTACTCGTTTGCCGTCCTTTGCTATAAAGAAATTACAGGAACTGTGAAATAGGTGCCAAGTTGTGTATCTTAGACTAATTGAACAAAGTATTGAGTAATATTTTTTTTTATACATTTTTGATATCCATTTTTTTTTATTAAAAGCGTGAGTCAGAACAAGCGAGTCACGTAATGGTAAGTGATCACCGCCGCCCATGGACACCATTAATACCAGAGTAATTGACGGTGCGTTGCTGGCCTTTGAGGAGGGTTCTTAAAGGTTCCTTAGTCGTATCTGTCTGGAAATACCACAGGTAAATGCTGATTCCACGAGGTTCCCGTACGTGGAAGAAAACTTAGCCACTTTTCTCAAATGATATCAAATTGTAGAGTGATTCCTCGAAACGACTGGTTTTCCAAGAGAAGAAATGCGAAGGCGGGCGCAGTCCGTGGCAGCGGCACATGGAGCTGGTGGCGGAGATCCTCGAGCTGAGGGTCCCCGGTGCCACGCGCGTGCAGCGGATACTCCACGCCAGGGTGCCGATAGTCAAGTACGCGCACCACTTCACCGATGTCGACTGTGATCTCTGCTATAATAATATGTAAGTACATACTTGAAGCGTAATGCCTGATATTATATTTGTACCCCGCTGGATAGTAAAACTAGACACATAGTCCCATTACAGTGGTGAGCTAGTATATATTGTTACTATAGGCCGGCATAATTCTGACGACTGTCGAGAGATGCAACATTAATGTTCGTTATTGTACTGTATTTACCATTAGGCCACTTTGATATGCCAGGATAAAAGGGTTACATCCTTGTATCCCCATGCCTGCATCAGTCATCCGCCTGTCCTATTGCAGACCGCTCGATTTGCTTCTTTCCTCTCAGGAAGAAGCATTTACATAGGCTGGGATGATTGTGGTGACCACCGATAAAGTAATTTTTGGCGCTAGTTTCTTTTGGAATGCACTACTCTTAACATCAGGTATAGTGCAGTCACTTTACCGTGCTCGGATAAAAATAAATTGTGGAAACATACATGTTGACTACCAGTTCCGATTATAATATTTCAGATCCGGTGTATACATGTCGGAGTTGCTCTGGCTGTACGGTTCGCTGGACCCGCGGGTCCGCCCGCTCACATTCGTGGTACGACGCTGGGCGCAGACAGTGGGACTCACCAACCAGCATCCTGGACGGTGGATCACCAACTTCCCTCTCACCCTGATGGTGCTGTTCTTTCTACAGCAGAAGACCAAGGATGGAAGCATCCTGCCTTCGTTTAAGACTCTTGTTCGGAAAGCAGGTGGGTTTAAGATTTTTATTTGATGTTTTTTTTTATAGCGAGGGCCGGCAAACGAGCAAGGAATGGAGTGAGACCTCCATTCCGGCAGATTTTTGTATCGCGCATATCGTCAAGATCATAGGCGTGGCGTACATTTTTAAGTCTTACTGCCGTATTCAGATATATCAATTAACTTTGATTTCAATTGGTTATTCTTAAAATTCAATTAGTTAATATTTCTTGCGCTGTCATGGAATACATAAAATGCTTTATACTCCGTTACTGAGTACAAAAATAATCTTAATTGACGTTGCTGAGTGTGGTAATGAGAACATAATTTTCTAACCTAATCAAACCCATTCTCTTATTGATTAGGTAAAGAAGACATGAGAATAGCTGAAGAGAACCTCAATTGTACATTCCTTCGCGACTTGAACAAACTACCACCCGACACATATGGACAGAATGAGACCAGCCTAGAAGCATTACTACTGCAATTCTTCGAGTTCTACGCGCAGTTCGACTTTCAGGACAAGGCCATATCTGTCATAGAAGGCGTGCCAGTGAGAAAGCCTAATAATTTACCAATATACATTGTCAATCCACTAGAGCAAGCGTTAAATGTCAGTAGGAATGTGAGCTATGAAGAATGCGAAAGACTTAAGTCAGAAGTTAGGAACGCGGCGTGGCAACTAGACGCAGGATATGACCGACAGAAATCTGATGATTGGGGCCTTATAGCATTACTCGAGAAAAAAGCAGCAAGGAGTCTTAAAAGGTTACTGCGAGTTGGGAATACTCATCGGCTTGTATCAGTCAAAGATTTGTTCAAAGAAGACGATGAACAAAACGAGTTAAGGAAAAAAAAGAAAAGTAACAAAGAAATAGATGAAAGTGTGAAGGAGTTTAAAGAATCAATATCACAAGTTAACGGTAAAAATAAGGAACAGAAGATGAAATTCAAAAACAGTCATGTAGCGAGTGAAGTGTATAGGATACGACGGGATAAGATTGTGTGACCAATTATTAGTTTGTAGAATTTAGAAGTAATAAATCAAAAATATGTTTGTATTTTGCTTTAGCCAAATTGACTGACTGCTCTTTAAGTGTTCGGTGTTTTTCATCAGACAAAGGATGTACTGCATAAAATATAATATCAGCTGTATACATTGTATCACTGTTATACTAATGAGAGTGGCTTTGGACCACGGTTATATTTAGACATCGTATGTGCACTTTCGTATATTTTGTTATGCACACCGTAATGACAGACCGTGTACATAGATTGACGTATATGTCATAACTATGAGGTTTCGGTATACTTTCATTTTAGACTAACTGACATCGCGAAGTCCGAAGTTTCGTGAAAAATACCAGACGCCTACAAAAGCACCACTTTTACCGATAAAAAGAAATATTGGAAATGTGTGAAAAAATATTGCGTGCGATTGGACGATCGGTTTCTATAAAGTAATACAAGGTTCACCAAACGCATATTTTAATTTATATTTTGTTATGTTTTTATTTTCGCAAATATAGGTTTTAAATATCTATTATTTAAAGGCCCATCCCATTTTGCTGTAACATAGTTTTGTTTACCTACTTTTTATTTAGAATCTGTCTAAATTCTCCTTTTAAGATATACTGTGGAAAAAAAATTCAACCGTTATTGTAACAGTTTATCGCGTTTGAGACTTGTTGGTTCTTATGTTATTTAGCTCGAATGATTGTGTAGTAAGGAATTATACAAAATTTATAATTTGTTGTTATTTTATTTAATAGGCTATTTGTAAATAAAATTTATAGCTATATAGAATTACATTATTTAATGGTTTAATTGTCGATCTATGCACGAAGCGTAACCTAATAGTGTACACGACGTAGTAAGTCCTCATAAATACCGAAAGGACAATGGCAAACTCTTATTTGATTCTAATTTGAGTGTATAAAAGTGTCATAAACACGCAACATTTTTTTTTCCAAATTATCGCATCAAATAGTTAAACGCGGAGAAAATAACAATGATTTATATAATAGTTGTATTGAATAATTTGTAAACTTTTTTATAATATTTTATGGCTCTAGATACAAGTCCTTTGAGTCTGTCTTACTTAATATTCGTCAGAAACGTCACTACGAATAGAGTGCTGAGTCGTGTACACAAGTAGGCTGCGGTTCGTGCATAGCTCGGCTCGCTATTACGCCCTATCCTTGAAGTGTTTACGCAATGCATTTGACCTGATTCCAAGATTATGATCTATGTGGCGATATTCTCGATTATGGAATTCGGCACGTGTGCAACCTAATATACATATTGAATAGTGCTACGACTGCTCCAGTAAGAGATTTCCGGATCGGCTGCAGTGCGTAAACACTCATTATTTTTCCGAATCGAACGTGACGCAAGTATGTCGTGAATCCCCAAAATTATCACATGAATATCGATTTTCAGTACAAAAAATTATCTTTAGAATCAACCACTTTTACATTTATACATACGCACTTACGTCTGTAATTCCTGAAGGGGTAGGCAGAAGTGCAACCAGTACACTCATTTCGCTGATACAGCCATATTTGCATTTATTTACAGCAAAATAATATTCCTATTATAGTATTAAAATAATCTCATACACCATGGAGTCTCATAATTTCTAGAAACGGTCATTAAAAATACAAGATATTTTTTTTTATTCTCTACATTATCTTAAATCTTTTATTTACTTACAACATAGCATATTAATAAATAACCTTATTTTAGGATTAATCGCATCATTATCACATTCACTTCCATCCACCATCTTTTTGAACAAAACAATGTTGTTGCTGCACAATTTGTCGTAAGTATTCGCGTACACAGGGTTGTCGACAGTCGATAAAACTTTATCGATAACATTGGAGTTGTTATGAATCTTCATTATTTTCTTAGCACACTCGCTGGTCCATACAGTTTCTTCTAAAAATATATTGTATCGCTCGTTCTGGTCGAAGACTCGACACTATAAATATTGAAAAATAAGTTAAGTTTACTTTCGATAAAGCTCGATAAAAACCGAACTCAGTATATTTTTCTTTTGCAAACCAATTTGACAACGCACTACGAGTTTTTAGCCGTTGCCCCAACTGTTACCAAAGCACAGAAAATTTTAATCTGCTGGTGGTAATAAAACGAACAGATCTATCCGCAATTAAGTAGGTATCTATTGTAAACTCACCTCATCATTAAGTTCATCAGTGACACACACTTCAGACCGGAAGTCCAACAAAGCCACCAACACATACAGCGCTATACTGTTCTCATATATTTCCATATGATCTCTGAGTATTTCGCCACATTTGCTCGATATCACTTGTGTGTTTGTTCCGAGTACAGATAGTATAGTGTTGGCCGTTTTTTGTCGCAGTGTGTCACTATCATCTTCAAGAGTCGTTATGAGAGTGGCGAGCAGAGTTGCTGTATATTCAACTGTAGACAATATATGTACAATTGGGTAGTTTATTTGAAATTGATATCGTTTTTAACATTACGACGAGACATAGATGTTAAATCTCATAACACCCACAAGGTGGTAGGTCCCTCGTATGCGAGAGGCCGTCAAGCAACAGTGTGTGCGACGGCACTTGTGCTGTTGTGTTTCGGTTTGAAGGACATTGAAGCCAGTGAAATAACTGGGCAGTATGAGACTTTCGGGGTGTACGAGCGCAGTTCAGTACCATGCAGTGCTTTGTAATTCAAAGTTCTGTATGGTGTTGCTTCTGTTTATGGGTAGGCGTGGCGCTTACTATCCGGCGAGCGCTTTGCTCGTCTCGCCATTCAATCCAATAAAAAAAAGAAACGCCCAGTAATAACAGTTGCTTCAATGTCCTTCAAACCGGAACACAACAATGCACACACCGCTACTTTGCAAACTAAAAACATTATAAACTTACATCGATCTTCTTCACTCAATCTAGTTAAGTCTAACTTCATTAACTGCATTGTATTTTTCTCCAGAAATCCAACAACCACATTTCGATTATCATCCTTATTATCAGGTGTGCTATATGCGAACATAGTCCTTAACACATCCACAATTAAGATCAAACTTAAATGCTCTAAATTCTGTGCTACGTACTTCAATAAACTCTGCAAATAAATATGCGTAAGATTCTCATGCGAATCATTAATACAATCAATTAATTTTGTCACGATATAATCGAGAGAAACATCTCGATTTTTGTTATCGATATCGATAATCGCTTTCTGCGTGTCGCCCTCTATCGTTAAAACTTTCAAACATTTCTGCTTACATTCCAAATATTCTGCAGATTTCATTATTTTAACCAACAATTTTATGTATTTTTCATTGTTTGTCAGTTTTAGTAATACTGCATCGTTTCTGATTGTTGATAAATGTTCTTGGAACTTGTTTTCCGGTTCTAAATGTTTGTGCAGTATTAGAATATAATTCAACGTTGCTAATACAACATCGTAGGTTTCATGATCAAAGGCTTTAAGTACATTTTCGCATATACTATCTACTTTATTTAATTTAGTTAGTACTATTATATATAAATATAGTGAGTTGGCAAGACAAATATCTCTTCCTGCTGTTATTTTTGCTATTTTTTCGTTGAAAAGTAATTTTGGTAGTATTGTAAGAATTTTGTTTATTTTGTGTTCTTTAAGAACTGTTGGAAATCTGAAACAAAGAATAGTATCTCATTAAAATTAGAGAAGGATATTATACTACCGATAAACTCAATTCGAGATCAATTTCGTCGATGTCGATTGCTTTTACATGGATATTAATGACGACAATATCGTTGGGGTCGACATGGATTAAGCAGCTATCGATGAATTAGTTTACCTTATAAAGATGATCATAATAACTAGTTTATCGCCATTAAAGATATCGATATCTTTGATATCGATAAATTTGTCAACCTTTTTATAATATCGATAATCTTAACAAGACGATCTTGATATCTTTTAAGTTGTTCTAATATTACTTACCTCCATAGTAACAAGTTAATCACTTTAACATATTCATCCGCGATGACATAACAAGGCATATTTCCAACAGCTTGTTCCAACACCCATACACTGCCATCGACACTGTTTGCGAGCTTATTGACCATGTGTTTGTCGATGGTCACTTCCGGTTTGGCGTCTAGTAACCTTGTTAACTGTAGGAGTATTCCGTGGCAGTAGTTACGTTTTATGATGGTATTGTGAAGGATGGTAAACATCGAATCTAAGTGGGAGATATATCTGAAATAATGATAGGTTTGTAAGTTTAATCATAATTTGTGGGGAGTAACAGTAATGTAAATTATGAAACTTAACATCTAATATCTCGGGACGACGAGCGCAGTTTTTTTTTTATCCGAGCACTGCAAAGTGACTGCACTGCACCTGATGGTAAGCGTAGTGCAGTCCAAAAAAACAGCAACCACCGATAAACAATGAGTTTATCGGTGGTTACAGGAATCATGCCGGCCTGTATTAATGCTTCTTCCCTCTTCGGAGAGCGAAGAAGGAAATCGAGGGACTTGCGACAGGACAGGCGGATGACCGATGGAGGCACAATAATACAAGGATGTACTCCTGTACCCACCCCAACCAACCATCAAGTCATGTCGCAAGCCCCTCGCGAGAACCGGATATACACTGGCTGACCCTGGAACGCGAGCTACACAAGGTGGGCCACTATGGCAGGTTTTAACACCAGTGTACGGTGGTCGCTATCCGATCGGATACGAATATCCTCCCACCAGCAAAACCACCAGCAAAGTTGCATGCAGTACTTTGTAATACTAAGTATTGATGTTGCTTTTGTTTGTAGTCAGGCGTGGCGCATATCATCAGACGAGCGACACGCTCGTATCGTCATTCAGTTGTATAAAAACTAAAACAATGTATATCAACTTACTGTTCGGGCGATATCAAAGGCACCATTGCTTTGGCGGCCAACTGCCTGGTCTTTAAAACGCTGCTTTTAGCACACGAGAGCACGTGCGGAATGTATGCCACTAGCTGCAAAAGATTAGTATCACATAATTTTATTGCGTAGTTTTTTTGAAGTGATAACTTCTTATGGGAGGGTAAACCGAAACGTTCCGTAACGCGAGCGGTCCATCCACCAGCCAGCGTTAGCCGACCTCCCTGGAACATCGATAATTTCGAAGTCCCAGGCGGCGTCACACAGTGACCAGTCGGCTTGGACCGGACTTTGACCGGACTTCAACCGGACTTTAACTGGACTTTGACCGGGCTATGACCGGACTTTGACAGGTCTTTGGCCGGACTTAGACCGGATTTCGACCGGACTTTGATCGGATTTTGACAAGACTTTGACAGGTCTTTGACTGGACTTTAACCGGATTTTGGCAGGACTTTGACCGGGCTTTGACCGGATTTTGACAAACTTTGACAGGACTTTGACCGGACTTCGACCGGACTTTGACCGGATTTTGACCGGACTTTGACAGGGCTTTGACATGGCTTTGACCGGACTTCGTAACGTAACGCGTTACGGTGCCACTCTGGCTTCCCTTTCTCTCACGCATACGGCAGCAGTAGGCAGGCTCCTCCGCTCTCCCTTTAACCCACATTAGTTTAATTTTTTTATTTGATCGAATGACAAGACGTGCAAGGTGCTCGCCTGATGGTAAGCGCCACGCCTGCCCATAAACAGAAGCAACACACAGAACTTTGAATTACAACACAATGAACACACATAGTTGTTTCTGTTTATGGGCAGGCGTGGCGCTTACCATCAGGCGAGCGCCCTGCTCGTCTCGTCATTCAGACAAATTAAATAAAAAAAACGAGCACGTGTGTTACCAGATGGTAAGTGATCTCCAACGCCCATGCACGCCCAAAACACTAGAAGAATCATAGGTGCGTGGCCGAGCTCAAAGGCAAGGGATAATTAAGGGATTGGGAAAGGGAGGAGTATTTGGGCCTCCGGATATCTCACTCTATGGAGATGTGAGCGTATTATTATACTTTTCATCGTGTTATTCAAAGGTTATTCGACAAAGTGTAAAGTCATTCCAATGTTGAAGTAAATCGTAATTGTTCGGGAATGTTACGAAATTACCATCTGCCCAATAATTATTTTTTTCCGAGCATGGCAAAATGACTGCACTGCACCTGACGGTAAGCGCAGTGCAGTCCAAAAAGACCGGCAATCACCGACAAACAATGAGTTTATCGGTGGTCACCAGAATCATGCCAGCCTGTATAAATTTTTCTTCACTCTCCGAAGAAGCAAATCGAGGGTCCTACAACAGGACAGGCGGATGACCAATCCAGGCACCACTATACCCGCCTCGACCCACCATCAAGTAATATCGCAAGTCCCTCGGGAGAACCAGAAATGGCTGATCCTGGAACGCGATCCACACAAGATGTGTTTGTCATGGCAAGTTTTAACACCATGTGTAAGGTGGTCGCTATACGGGCGGATAAGAATATCCTACCACTATTCTAAGTTTTGTTATAACTTATTTTAATTTTCAATTTTCATTGTTAGGTTTTGCTGGTGGGAGGATATTCGTATCCGACCGGATAGCGACCACCGTACACTGGTGTTAAAACCTGCCATAGTGACCCCCCTTATGTGGGTCGCGTTCCAGGATCAGCCAGTGTATATCCGGTTCTCCCGAGGGGCTTGCGACATGACTTGATAGTTGGTTGGAGCGGCTACAAGGGTACATCCTTGTATTATTGTGCCTGCATCGGTCATCCGCTTGTCCTGTCGCCGGCCTCTCGATTTGCTTCTTCCCTCTCCAAAGGAGTTTCATTTTTTTACTCCGTACTCCATCATTAGATCTTAACCAAATTTGTATAGGACCACATCGCACCTAAACTGTATAGAATGAAATATTTTCGACAAAATCGGTCCACAATTGACGGAGAAATCGATGTGCATACATAAAAACGCAATAAAAAACTCTCCGAATCGAGAACCTCCTCATTTTTGAAGTCGTTTTAAAATTAAACATTTGCCTTCCAATAATATTACAGCGTGACTTTTAGGCTGCGGACTCGAAGTCAGCGGCAAGCGGCGGCGGCGTGGGAGCGGCGCGTTCAAATGCATAGATTTAAATGGAGCCGGTCTCGAAAGCAGCGGCGCGGCGCGGGCGCGAGGAGCGACGTACGAGCGGCGCCTGCGCGTCTGCCATGACGTAGTGCTGTGTATTTTCAAAAATGCCCGTCGACGTGGAGCAAATTATTTCAATGATTTTTTATATGGAACATCATATTCACATCAATTTCGTTTGCGAACAGACACTGATTTCTCATAGCACAACACTACGCCGCTCTAGCGCCGCGCGATCTGTCCGCTGGCTTTGAGACCGGGTCTCCGCCTCTCCCGCGTCGCCGCCGCCTCGCACTCGCTGACTTCGAGTCCGCAGCCTTACATTTGAACATGTTTGGCGCACGGCGTGCCTCTTACAAGAATTACTAATAAAACCGCATTTCACACATTACATACAACATGAGTTATTGTCTGCATATGTTTTATATAGTTTTTTAAACGTCTCCTTTTTGTTTATGTAAAATCACAAGTATGCGTCGACCTTGAATTAAGATGAACAATCATTCTGCTTCCGTAATATTAGGTCCTTACATATGAAATTGGCGTTTTTCGTACTGGCCACTTTAATCACAAATTTCTCCTCTTTGGTAAGGAATTCCAAATTCAAATTTGTACAGCTATAGACTCATGTATTTGTGCTTCGATGATCGTCATTCATTTGTTTTTTTTCTTCTGTTTTTTTTCTGTTTGCGTCACTCATTTTACAAAATGGAAAACTTAAAATATCGCATTATTTACGAGTACGAGTTCCGCCGTGGCACTAGTGCTGCGGAAACAACTCGAAGGGTGAATGATGTGTATGGCGGTCGTGTTGCAAAAGAAAACACAGTTCGTTTTTGGTTCCAACGTTTTCGTTCTGGAAATTTCGACCTGCAGAACAAGCCCCGTGGACGGCCTGAGACTCAAGTTGATAATGAAGAGTTGAAGGCTATTGTGGAAGCGGATCCATCGCAAACCACGTCCGAGTTAGCTGCAGGCTGCGATGTTAGTGATAAAACTGTTTTAATTCACTTGAAGCAAATTGGGAAGATTAAAAAGCTTGAAAGGTGGGTACCTCACGAATTGACTGAAGCAAACCGGCAAACGCGCGTCGACTGCTGCGTTACATTACTAAACCGGCACAATAATGAAGGTATTTTAAACCGAATCATTACCTGTGATGAAAAATGGGTTCTTTACGATAATCGGAAGCGCTCAGCGCAATGGTTGGATCCTGGCCAGCCAGCCAAATCCTGCCCCAAGCGAAAATTAACCCCAAAAAAGTTACTTGTAAGCGTTTGGTGGACTAGTGCCGGTATTGTTCATTACAGTTTTCTCAAATCTGGCCAGACTATTACGGCTGATGTCTATTGTCAGCAATTGCAAACCATGATGGAAAAGCTAGCGGCTAAACAACCTAGGCTGGTCAATCGCTCCACGCCACTGCTGCTTCACGACAACGCTAGACCACACACTGCGCAACAGACGGCTACTAAATTAGAAGAGCTTCAATTGGAAAGTCTAAGACATCCTCCGTACTCCGCGGACCTTGCTCCAACAGATTACCATTTTTTTCGAAATTTGGATAACTTCTTGCAAGGGAAAAAATTCAACTCCGATGGGGCAGTCCAAATCGCCTTCAAAGATTTTATTGATTCCCGTCCGACTGGTTTTTTTAGTAAAGGGATCAATGAACTACCTATGAGATGGCAAAAGTGCATAGAAAATAATGGTTCATACTTTGATTAATTAAATATATTATATTAAAAAATATTCGATTTTTTGTTCCTCGCATACAAAACGCCAATTTCATATGTAAGGACCTAATATTAACCGCTTTTTGACTACAATTTTTTATGTAAATTTGTTTTTATTTCGCAACTGTGAGATGATAGAAACTTTTTATGTCTAATCTAGGTATAAAAGGCGAGTGGGACTTGGTGTCTTCGTCTATCTGTAGTTAACATTCATCGCAGTTAAAGGGTAAGGAAATTTATTCATTTTCACAAAATAAATTCTTTTAATATTCATTAATTCAGCGGATAACAGTACAACAACAAGAGAACAAAGTCCCTGGTTCGAAACCAGCCCCAATAGCATGAATCTGTGATTCTAACTAATGTAGTAGTAGTGTTGGCCAAAGCTGTCGAATATCAACATGATAATCTATACAAATAAATAAAATTGGAGTGTCTGTTTGTAATATTAAAATAACCGCTTTTTACTAAATGCATTTGGATGTTTACACGGTAAACAGTTCAGTGAGATGCAATGCTTTTTCAAAGTTGTATGTGGTGTTGCTTCTGTTTATGGGCAGGCGTGGCGCTTTCCGTCACGCGAGCGCCTTGCTCGTCTCGTCATTCAATGAAAACAAAGAAATACCTCAAAGTTAGTTCAATTTTAAGGCGCTTCCGTGAGCAAATGTCCTTGACTGACGGTGGCATACTGATTCGTGTACTCGGCGTGTGAGTTTTCGTGCAGAATATGCACGTATTTAGCGAATAATTGATTTAAAAAATCTGGTTTTGGTCTTTTCGAAAATTTAAAACGGGCAAAATATTCGTTATTAAATTGCCTATCTAGTGATCTTAATCTCATATGAAAACAATCTGTACTTTAAAAGGAGACGCACGGATTTTTTGCATTTTTCTCATTTTTATAGCTATGTATATTTATAACGACAATTTTAAAAAATATATCAACATTAACATGAATTTGAATCGAACAAAGTAAAGCTGACAGATTGTAGAAATATATTGCACATTTTTTTATTCACTATTTATTTTAAGTAATGACTATATAGCCTCTAAAAATCTCGATCGCGCGGCGTTTTGCTGAGGGTATGGCCTTAATTTACTAAATTCAACCCCCTGAGAGGGTGTTATTTTATAATCTTTAATTATTTATAACTTTTTGACAGGTCATAAATGCAGTCGCTCGCAATTCTTTGTTTGTTCATCGTTGGCGCGTTCACAGCGCCATTGGAACATGACGGCGAAATCTACGAGCAGCTTGACTTAAAGAAGATCGTGGAAACTGACGAGTTAAGAAAGGCTGCATACGAATGTCTGATGGACTTGGGTCCGTGCGATAAAGATAATCAGCTTATCAAAGGTATATTTTCTTTCTTTTTTTATGAACAAACAAGTCGCTCCCTTGATAGCCTTTGAATTATAAAGTCCTGGCACCCACACAGTGTTACTTTTAAAATAACAACAACCTCGCAGGACTAGATAGCTAACCCAATAAGGAACAACTTTTGTCTTACGACTTATGATAATTTGTTAGATTTTATTTTCATATAAAAATAAGTATTCATTTTATTTTCGGCTTGAATGTTTATATCTCTACGCGCATCGCACAGATTACGTAAACAAACCCCTGTGAAGCGTGAGGAAGGGGGTGCAGCGCTTTGAATCTAATCCATTTATCTAGCCGCCAGTCGTCTGTCATTATGTCATTTTTTTCATGTTTTAAGTTATGTCCGTACTCGTGGAAAAAAGTTGTTCCTTATGGGGTCAGATATCTAGTCCTGCGAAGTTGCTGGTGTTTTAAAAGTAACGCTGTATAATACCCACTAATATCACTGGCTTTAATTTCCTCAAAATTGCAATGCATTGGTGTTTGGCAGCAGAAAATTGTCTACAGGGAGGCTCTACCACTCTGAAATGTTCTAGTACGTTTTGTGTAAACCTCTATATATATTTTATTCTCAATTTATTTATGGGTATTTTACAACGACCTTCACCCTTCTGTTTACCGGATGAAAATAATATTTTAGGGTATGTGTGTATTATGTGTTGCTGAACACATACCAATAGGGTTGCCTAAAAAAATATGGTCTAGGATATGATTAATTGACATTTTAAAAAAATGTTTTTAAAATTTTCCTGACTTGCTTACCAAAAAAAATTAACTTTCAATAAAAAGTGTACAATGTATACTACCTGCAAAAATAGGTTGCCTACCTTTTTCTGGCCACTACTACCTAGTTGCCGTGTGCAAACAGGTAACTAAAAAGTGGTCATTGCGCTCATCTAGCTCCTAGCTTTTGCAGGTAGTATACATTGTAGGTGGTTAGCAAGACATTGAAATATCTTTTTTTTTATTAATAAAACATATCCTTGACCATATTTTTAGGCAACCCTATTGGTATGTGTTCAGCAATATATTTTATACCCTAAAATATTATTTTAATCCGGTAAACAGATGGGTGAAGGTCAATGTTCCCCGGGATCTTAGACCATTTTGGTTGTGACAGAATACTCTGTATTAGTCAAAAAAGTTCAATTGAAATCCTTTCCTTTCCATTCTCGCTCAACTTTGTTTTTGACACCATCCAACAGCACACGCTGTACGTCCTCTATTTTATGGCAGACCGTGCATTTGTCCGAATCTACTTTTTTCATTATGCAAAGGACATTGTTCGTCGTCCATACATAGTTGGCCTAAGAACCAACAGGGAGGTGAATTTACTTTTTGAGTTTTAGATAATGTATATATTTGATTGAAACTAAATTAAAACTACGGACACTTGATAATTCCGAAAAATAAATAAAATACTTTCGGATTTTGAGGTTATAATTAGGCCAATAAATACTATCAAATGTCAAATGTTGTCATCTGTTAATTCATTTTGACGGAGTTTTGGCGGGAATTCTGACAGTGCGGTTCATTGCTCATTTTAATTTATTTCAAAAACTAGTTTAATGTTGTGTTTGTTGTATAAAAGTGGTGTGGATTTGTGCAATAAACATTTACGGCGATGAACAGTGTATGGAAATATTGAAATAAGTGAATTAAGTATCGTACTGGAAAGAATGCACAACAAAACTCCAACAAGTCCTTGAAAACTTCCACACCGATATTTCATCGTTCTTGTGAATAATACTATTATAATATAATATATAATAACTTGAGAATAAATTACACTTGTCATTGGCGAAATGCATAACAATGCGAAGCCATAAATACATAAAAAAAAATCATTTTGACAAGCCGTATTATGGTTCCGCGACATCAAATCGGACTGTTTGTGACTAAAAACCATAATCATGGTTAATAAAATAATGGTTTTTAATTACACAGACAAGCGTCAGTATTCTCAACACTGGAGTTTTGAGAATACTGACGTTTGTCTGTGTCAAACTCTTATTAAGAGTGCTCTTACAAAGACTTGGCTGTATGAGCTACAATACCTTTGCCTATTAAAAACCCGAATTTGAACCAAAAATTATAATACCGAGGACTATGACGGAAGTGAATACTTTTTAAATTGTTTTCGAAATTAAAAAGTGTCCGTTCTATTGAAAGAATTATAATGTACATTATAAATAATAATAATAATTATAGTAAATGTTTCATGCGTGTTGATTCATAGGCCATTTTTGACAATGTCCTTTAGCTTTTGGATAGAAAAAGTCCGGACCGAAGTCGTACAGCTGTTGTAATATGTTTTTTTTATAGCATAAGCTGACAAACGAGCAAGTGGGTCACCTGATGGTAAGTGATCCCCACCGCCCATGTCGCCCGCTCACAATACCATAAGAATCACGGACGCGTTGCCGACCTTTAAGGAAAGGAATAATTAGGGATTGGGAAGAGGAGGGGGATTTGGGCCAACGGATATCTCACTCACCGTACGAAACGCAGCAGCAAGCCGCTACATTGCGTCGGGTTTCTGTGAGACAGTGGTAATGAAAAACTATGTACAGCGTGGCTCTATCACTCCTAAACTCAACCTGGTATTATCAAACCTCTATGTTTAATAATAATTAATTATTTACAGAAGTAATTCCCCGTATAATGAAAAGCAAGTGTGCCGACTGCAATGCGTCTCAGAAAGCTGTTTACGAGTATACTATAGGCTACTTACAGAAGAATCACAGTGATCTAATCAAACACGTCGGCGAGAAATACGGAATAAAGTGATATACAAGTGTATAAAATAAAATGTTCACGTTGTAACTTTGTTGTTATTTTTTAACCGACAATAACTTCCTTAAAACTGTCGTACCCCCGGGTTTTATGTTATACTAACTTTTGTTCGTGGCTCCGCCCGCGTGATCTGCTTTTCCGGGATAAAAAGTATACTGTCACCCAAGTCAGCTCATACCCTGTCTGTATACAAAATTTCATCAAAATCCGTTCAGTAGTTTCAGCGTGATTGACGGACAAACATCCAAACATCCAAACAAACAAACTTTTACATTTATAATATTAGTGTGATTCATATTTAATCTTTTTTTATTAAATACACCCAACATACATACATAGTCCTGACCCCACAGTAAGATACGAGTCTTGTGTCGTGGGTATCAGGAACTACGAGAGACTTTCGGCACTGTACTTTCGGTCTCACAACACCCAGACCACGAAACAAATATTCAATCACACAAACATTTGTCTCGGTGCGGGGATAGAACCCGCGGTCTCTCGCTTCACACCCGCTGCGCTGCGGAGGCTGTCAAAATCAAATCAAATCAATCAAAATCTTTATTAATCATGTAGGCTAAGAAAGCGCTTATGACAGGTCAAGTACAGAACATTTGTCATTAAAAAGAATGCCTCTCTCTATCTTTAATGTATTCAAGTACTGATCTCGCACTTCTTGACCCACGGTGTTCAACAAAATTACTGTTTCAAGACCTGCCGTTCCAGCGATCAGTATTCAATACCTTTTTTTTTTTGGAACGAAGTTCCTTACGGCAGGCTTGGAGGGGATAGGGATTTCGCTGCGTGACCGAACTGAAAAAAATGTGATAGTAAAACCGTAAGAAAAATGCGTGGAAAAAATGCGTGGAATAAAAGCGTTAAATGAGAAGTGCGCAGGCGCGACAGCCGCATAACCAGCCAGCGTTAGTTCCTTTTTTAAAATGAAATTCATTCAGCCAGTTACATATAGTTCTTTCTTTCTTTTTTATTTATGGCTTTCGCAGTATTATGCATTTAGCCAGTGTCAAGTATAATTTATTCTCAAGTATTTTTACAAGAACGATGAAACACGGGTGCGGTCGATTTCAAGGTCTTGTCGGAGTTTTGGTGTTAACTCCTTTCAGTACTATTCTTAATTCACTTATTTTAATGTTTCCATATACTGTTCATCACCGCCAATGTTTATTGAACAAATCCACACCAATTTTATAACACAAACACAACTCTAAACTAGTTTATGAAATAAATTAAAATAAGCGATGAACTGCACTGTCAGAATTCCCGCCAAAACTCCTACATATAGTTGAAGTATTTTTATATCTCCTTCGATTTTTAAAAGATTATTACATAAGTTGATAAAAAATGCTATACAATAGCTTTACCGCGGCAGTCTCCGAGTGCCACACGTCTTTTTTTTTATTTCTATTTTTCTATTCTATTTCTATGTAATTATATGTTGTCAAACAAAAATAAAGAGACATATTTTGTTATTTTAGTTGATAATTTGAATTTTTTGCAATTTGTGTCGATTCTACATTAGCCGAAGGAACTTCGTTCCTACCTGGTGTCCCACGACACACCAATTTTTTTATTGCCTTGATAGGCAGACGAGCAAGCGGCCCGCCTGATGGTAAGCGGTCACCGCCGCTTATTTAGCCGAGATGGAGGAGACCACGAAGATGTGGTAACGCAAACCAGCACGCGTGATTCTGTTAAGGAAAGGTGAGGATGGGATAAGGTCAAACAATTCTTCACTCACCGTGATCTAACTTTTCAAAATTCTTGTTAGGTCTTGCGTCGACTGCGCCATGTATTATTTTTTATAAAGTGTCGCAGATGATTCAAATACGTTTATCTTCTAAAAGATTACATAATTTACGTGTTACCTCGGAGGTCATTGCAAACCTAAGTGCGGTTCGTATCACACTAAACACGTTACAAATTAGTCATTGTATGAGAAGTTTTTATTTGTTTTTGTGTTACGGTTAGTGTGAACAATTGTATATCCTACTCCTACTAATATTATAAATGGAAAGTTTGTTTGTTTAGATGTTTGGATGTTTGTCCGTCAACCACGCTGAAACTACTAAACGGATTTGATGAAATTTGGTATACACACAGGGTATGAGCTGACTTGGGTGATAGGCTACTTTTTATCCCGGAAATTGCGGAAAAAGCAGATCACACGGGCGGAGCCGCGAGCAAAAGCTAGTTTTAAATTATTACACACCACTATCTCACAGAAAACTGACGTGACGTAGCTAGCGTTTATAGCAGAGTCCGCAAACGTGCAAGTGGGCCACCTGGTAGGGATATCCATCGAGTAGTTTGGATCGTAACATCCCCAATAGCAGAGAATCATGGATAAGTTGCCGACCTATAAGGCAGAGCGAGCATTTGCTCTTCCAGAAATCTCACGACCACATGAAATGCAGAGCCTGTAAGTTGTTAGTTCACGTTGGTTTTCTGTGAGTCATAATAAGGTGAAGGAGCCTATTCATGCTTTAGTCAAAAATGCCTACAGCGAATCTACAACTTTTGAAGTGAAATTTCTTTAGAATGGTTGTGATTTGAAAATTTGATGAAACGAAAAAGGTTGGTCACTAAAGAGGTTGGAAAGAAACAAGATCTCAAGTATGTAAATATATGAAATGTAATATTTCGCATTACAATTTTAAATAATTTTTAAGCTTGGTAAAAGTATTATAAAAATATTAAACCTTTTAATTATCCTAATACCACTGATACTCTATTTTTATCTCATTCTCTTGTTGGTTATTTTTCTGAAGTTTCACTTCTGCCGTGTGTGAATTGCACACACACACTTCTTTTTTTTTTTAGGGGAAAACTTCTTTAGCTGCGTTGAGCACTTTTCTTGGGATGGGTATAAAATGTTAAACTCGCGTCAGGACACGTGACCTGATCGAAAATTCGTAAGACGGAGGGACCGCGTACTACGACTCTCGCGTATCTACGGATGGTGACTGCTGATGGCTCGTCCGTCTGTATACTTGTAAAATTCGTATATATAAAGTGTTTAAAATATGGGGATTGAACAAAGTGCATCTATTAATGAAAAAAGTTTAATGTTCAAGTTTTCACTTCTGCCGGCACTCCCGGAGTGCCATCCGTTTTTTTTTTTCTTTACTTTTCTTTGTATGCAAGACATTTTTGTCCGCAGCACAAATGGGACGGTACGACCGGGGTACCACTGTCTCTTGAAATACCAATACGAATAGCCTAAGATCCGGCAGTAGAATCTCTACGTTCATGACGTAGATGCTCAAGCTCAAATTTCTACATTCTTTTTCGAATAGGACAATACATTGATCATAGGGTGCGAGTCAAAAAGTGCCCGCATAAATTTAAAAAAAAAACAATATAATTACATTTTGGGAAAAAATTTCGTTCATGGTGTAGTTAAAAAAAGACTTTGTTCCTATTACACAGCTATGTATGTAGAGAATTCAAAAAACCATAGTTGCCGTACAAAAAAGTATTACCTGTTTACACCTGGCTGCCAAGTAGTTGCGGCCGAGTAGGCAACGGCACCCATGGTTTTTTGAATTCTCTACATACATAGCTGTGTAATAGGAACAATGTTTTATTTAACTACAGCATGAACGAAATTTTTTCCCAAAATGTAATTATATATATTTTTTTTTAATTTATGCGGGCACTTTTTGACTGGCACCCTATGATCAATGTATTGTCCTATTCGAAAATGAATGTAGAAATTTGAGCTTGAGCATCTACGTCATGAACGTAGAGATTCTACTGCCGGATCTCGTGCTAGAAGTGGTAGTTGCGGTCAATATCAGTCAGTGTGATTACCAGAGGTCCAATAAATACACCGTAAAATCAATTACTGGACATTAAAAGAGACAATAAACTATGAGTTTGTTTCGGAATTTCTTCTCATGGCTAGCCACGAAATATCGGTGTAAATGTAAATATAATCTAGTTAAAAATATAGAGATGTTAAAGTGATATTTATGATCCAATTTACAGAATAAATGATTTGAATATACTCTCGAGTATCGAAAACTTTCTTTCTTGTTATCCTACTAATATCATACAAGTGAAAGTATAAATGTGTGTGTTTGTTAATTGGATGGTTGTTAATTTATTTATTTTATCTATTACGTCTAAAAGGCTAGACCGATTTAGACGAAATTTGGCACACAGATAGATCATGGCCTGTATTAGGACACAAACTATTTATTATCCTGGAAAAAGACGTTGACGTAGCCGCGAGCAATAGTTAGTAATTTTTAATGTAATAAAAACAGTAACTTAGCACTATAATTTCGATATCGATTATGTATCGATACACTATCGATTACCTTCAGATTAGAAACGGTTCCCTCCAATGACGACGGGTATAGACGAGCCAGTAGTAACAATATAGGATATAACGACGGATGGATAGTTTGCTCGTTTTCACTGCGGCTCACCTCTTGTAGCTTTTCCTGGGAAAATAAAAAATAAAAACTTATAGCTGTATTAACTTATTTACTACCAACTCTACTCGACTCGACTTGACTCGATACTCGATACTCAGAGCTTACAAGATTTCCCCCATCCAAAAAGCGTGTAACGCGCACAGCACACGGTCGGATATATACGATGTGTTTGTTATACATGTATAGTCTGAATTAACGTTAGCATGTCGCTGACGCGGGCAGAGCCGCATGCAAAAGTTAGTATACCATAAAGTTGAAATTGTAATGTACATAAAGTTATTATCATTTGCATCCACTTTTTTCTGGCGACTGTCCCTCGGTACAGTGTAGTTTTTACTACGCCAGAATAAAAAAAAATCATACCAGCATATAGTCGTAGAGTCTTGGGTATCGCAGGAAGAATATCCGTCCGGTCATCTTGTTCCGTACGCACAGAGCGTCGGGGTCGCGGGTTCGATTCACGCCGAACGTTCGCACCATCAGCGCTGAGAAGAGGAGGGTCGATGAGTTGCGCTCCTGGGAGGCAGAAAGTTATCAAGTTGTTATAAAAAAATTATCGACTTAAAAAAGAAAGTTTTTTTTTATCCTCGGCAAAGTGACTACGCTACACCTGATGGTAAGTGTAGCGCAATCCAAGAATAGTGTCGACCAACGATAAACAATGTGTCCATCGTAGGTCGGCAAGATCATGCCGACCTGCCAAAGGGCCAAGGGGGAGGGGAATGAAAAAGGGATGGGAAAAGGGTTAGTATCAGGGGGCAAGCCCCCTGGGGAGAACCGGATATACACTGGCTGACCCTGGAACGCGAACCACACAAGGTGGGCCACTATGGCAGGTTTTAGCACCAGTGTACGGTGGTCGTTATCCGGTCGGATACAACTATCCTCCCACCAGCAGAAAGACCAGCAGAAGTCCTCAATTTGGTGCGTATTTTCTTGCTTTTTTAAGGAGTACACATCATTATTCTAGAGAACATAGTCCTCCCCCAAAGATTTCCAGACCGCCCTGTTGGAAGCGGTCTGCATCCAGCGACTTCCTGCGACCTTTATCAGGTCGTCTGTCCACATTATAGGTAATCGATTCAAAAAAGTGTGCGTCTCGGGACGCTCGACAGAAGTGATAACTTAAACTAATGTGAGTTAAAGTGAGAGCGGAGGAGCCTGCCTACTGCTACCGTATGCATGAGAGAAAGGGAAGCCAGACAGAGTGGCGCCGTAACGCGTTACGTTACGAAGCAGTTTACCCTCCCATAAGAAGTTATCACATCAAAAGGTTGAAAAATACAGAGTTACTTTTAATACACCAGCAACCTCACAGGACTAGATAGCTAACACTATAAAGAACAACTTTTGTTCTACGAGTTTGGACATAACTGAATACATGAAAAAAAAGACTGAATGACAGACGACTGGCGGCTAGGTAAACTGGTTAAATTCAAAGGCGCTAGCGCTGCACCCCCTTCCTCACGCTTCGCAGGGGTTGTTTATGTAATCTTTGCGATGCGCGTAGAGTCATAAACATATAAGCCGGAAATTAAATTAGTACTTATTTTTATGTGAAAATAAAATCTAACAAATGATCAAAACTCGTAGAACAAAAGTTGTTCCTTATGGGGTCAGCTATCTAGTCCTGCGAGGTTGCTGGTGTTTTAAAAGTAACGCTTTATAGTGTGTCAGTGCTCACCGTCCAGGTTCGTCCATGGAACCCGTGCAGTGCAGCGAGCAGTGCCTCCTGCACGTGCGGCGACACTGCACTGTGCAGTGCGGACCCTCTCACTACTGCACGCAACACGTTACTGCAGCGGGACCACACTTCTGCCTCCATTTCATCTGCATCAACTTCTACATCTTCCTTCTGTGTTATTTCTGAAACTCTTTCTGCTGTTGTAGCTTCATCTCCGCTAACTTTTAAATCTTCCTTTTGTGTTACGTTAGAAACTTTTTCTTCTAAATATGGTTTTTGAAATTTCAAAGAATCTGCTTCACAAGGGGATTTGTTGGTCGGATTTGTGTTATGATATGTTTTCGAAGAGTCCATATTACTGCAGCGTTGGATAAGTCGTGTCACACAATCGTGGAAACATCGAGAGCTGCCGAGTGCTTGCACTTCACTGGTCACTAGAGCCTATGAATTAATTATATTAGTACAAAATACTGTATTAGCAATAACACTAATCAACAAAATTTTATAATAAGGAAGATACTTATCCGGAAACCCAAATACCTTCCCCTTCCCAGTCCCTAATTATCCCTTTCCTTTAAGGTCAGCAACACGCTTATGATTCTTCTGGTGGTGGGCGTACATGGGCGGTTGAGATCACTTACCATCAGGTGACCCACTTGCTCGTTTGCCGGCCTATGCTATAAAAAAAATGCTTTCTATTTCTGAAAACTTTAACTATTCCTAATAAGAAGCAGTTTTTAATTCGTTTCTACCACGTCTAGTTGAACATAGGATAAAGACCATTGGCATGATTATTTCCTACACTGTGAAAAGGGTATCATTTAAAAGTAAAAAAAAAGTAAAATAGATCTACATTCAAACATAGACACTAGAAGATTCATAGACGCGTTGCCGACCTTAAAGGAAAGGGATAATTAGGGAGTAAAAAGGAAAGGGGGATTTGGGCCTCCGGATATCACTCACCGGACGAAACGCAGCGGCAAACTGCTACTTTACGTCGGTTTTCTGTAAGACAACGGTAACGACCCGGTCGAGCCGAGCCATTCACGCTGTAGACAGCCCATTCACAGCGTGGCTCTACCACTTATATAATTATACTCATAATTTAAATACGCCATCATACCAATGAAGCAATATTTTGAACGCCTGCGAAATATTGAACAATCATATCACCTGTATCATGAAAGGCACCCCAGCACTCCTCCTGGTGGCACACACAGTTCCCTTCTCCTTGGACATTATAGTGTCCATCAACTGCGACAGCCACGACCGAGGGAGAGAATGCAGCTCTGAACTTCTACAACGCCATAACCTGAACAAAAAAAACATTGAACGCTAAGAACCACTTAATCCGAATCACTTATCAGTTGTCACCAAATTGATATGGATAGATTCAAAAAAATGTGAAATGTTTATCTGGTCTACTGGCCTCCTGGTCAAATGGCATCTGGTTTCTTAACGAATTATTCTCCTAGCGTGCTGATTTACTTCTTTCTCTTTGTATGCTCGTCTTAGGGTTTATTTGTCTACGAGTCTTTTTTTTTATCCTGGCTCGGCAAAGTGACTACGCTACACCTGATGGTAAGTGTAACGCAATCCAAGAATAGTGTCGACCAACGATAAACAATGTGTCCATCGTAGATCGGCAAGATCATGCCGGCCTGCTTGCGGGCCAAGGAAAGGAAGGAAAAAGGGATGGGAAAAGGGCTAGGATTAGGGGGCAAGCCCCCTGGGGAGAACCGAATATACACTGGCTGACCCTGGAACGCGACCCACACAAGGTGGGCCACTATGGCAGGTTTTAGCACCAGTGTACGGTGGTCGCTATCCGGTCGGATACAAGTATCCTCCCACCAGCAACATGTCTCATGTTCTACATGTCTGTATGAATGTTGGTGGTGGGATATTGATATCCGCTTGGTTAGCGAGCCCCGTACACATGATATTAATACCTGCTATAGTGATCTACACGCCTTGTGTGGAGCGCGTACCAGGATCAGCCAGTGTATATCCGGTTCTCCCGAGGGGCTTGCGATATTACTTGATGGTTGGTTGGAGCGGGTATAGGGTTAAATCGTTGTATCCCTGTGCCTGCATCGGTCATCCGCCTGTCCTGTCGCAGGTCCCTAGATTTGCATCTTTCCTCTCCGAAGAGGGAAGAAGCATTTATATAGGCCGGCATGACTCTGGTGACCACCGATACACTCATTATTTGTCGGTGATCGCTGGTTTTTTGGACTGCACTACGTTAACCATCAGGTGTAGTGCAGTCACTTTGACGTGTTCGAATAGAAAAAAAAAATGTCGACTGGTTTTAGGCTGCTGGCTTCATGTTCTGCTTGCTGTCAGGTTCTATTATTACAGTTTACTTCCCTCAAGATCCGCTGGTATAATGATATATTGGTCCCCCACCTGTCCAAAAGTCTCGTGAACCCCACGTATGCCTGTTCGAATGCGCCGCGGTGTTTGGTCTCCGCCAGTAACCTGGTGAAGTGTTCGCCCATGGCAGACAGCTGGCTCGCTTGTAGAGTACCAGACGGATGACCCTCGTTCCTGATGCTGAGGCGTGATGATATACTGCCGAGGAGGAGGGATACCTGGGGAGATATAGAAATAATAAACGAATCGGTTCATTTATCACGAAAGTTTAAACAAATTGAATGTGTTCTCACATTTTTTTTATAGTATAGACCGGCACACAAGCAAGTGGGTCACCTGATGGTAAGTGATCTCCACCGCCCATATACGCTCAAAATATTAGAAGAATCATAGGCGCGTTGCTGTCCTTAAAAGTAAGGAATCATTAAGGGACTGGGAAGGCGAGGAACATTTGGGCCTCCGGATATCTCACTCGTCGTCCGAAACATAGCAGCAAGCCACTACTTTACGTCGGTTTTCTGTGAGACAGTGGTAACGACTCGGTCGAGCCGACCCATCCATACTGTAGACAAAATTGTTAACAGCATGGCTGTACCACTCATAATAATGGATAGTAAGTAGGGACACATTGTATACAGTTTTGTCTACAGCATGAATGGACCTCTTCGATCGAGTTATCACCACAGACTCACAGAACACGGCTATGAAACAGTAGCTTACTCTTTCTTTTTTCACAGTGAGTGAAATTTCCGGAGGCCCAAAATTTCCCTACCCTCACAATTCCCATTCTTCTCCTTTAAAGGCGGCAGCGCGACCATTTTTATTTCAGTATTATGGGTTTTCGTAAATAGGTCACCCAACATCGGTACCTGTTTGGTAATTTACTGGCCTTTGGTGTTAAAAAAAGGGGGTGTGTGTGCAATTCACACACAGCAGAAGTGAAACTTGAGATTTATTAAAATAAATTAATTAACCAACGAATTATAATACGCAAATGCAAAAAAATAAAACACGTGAATAATACACCACGTTGTTTATGACACATTTTCCGAAGGCTTCGTTGTACGTAGGCGGAATGACACGTGATAGCATACTTGTAATCTATCTCATTCTCTGGCAGGCTAAATCTATGAATATGTTTGTCTTTGTCGACACTCATTATCGTTATTTTTTTTTTATAGCATAGGCCGGCAAATGAGCAAGTGGGTCACCTGATGGTAAGTGATCTCCACCGCCCATGTACGCCCACCACCAAAAGAATCATGGGCGCGTTGCCGACCTTAAGGGAAAGGGATAATTAGGGATTGGGAAGGGGAGGGGATTTGGGCTTTTCATCGAGTTTCAAAACACAACGATTCCAAAGGAGTTTCACTTAAAAATAAATGAGTAAACATACCTCTTTAACCGATCTCCATGCACAGAGCAGCACCATCTGCGCCGTCACCTGCCGTCCGTCCGACAGCGACACTCCGCTACACACACAAACATTCTACAATATGGTCTATGCACTGAAAGTCTTAAAATCTCGAATATTCTCGAACCTTCCGTTGATCGATAGACCGCTCGCGTTACGTTACGAAGCGGTTTACCCTCCCATAAGAAGTTATCACTTGAAAAACTAGTTAATATATCCATTGACTTCTCACCCCGAGTTGCCATGATCTCCGACGGCAACGCCACACGTGTCCATGGGCAGGTGACCCTCAGGCGAGGAGCTGTTTACCACACATGCGACACTCGCGTTTACTTTCACACACGTGTCTATGATTTCCTCTATTAACCGTGTCCAGCTGATGTCCTCGCGTATTGCTCTGAAACAATTTATTAATTACATTAATTATACAAGAATTAATCGGTAAGTCATAAGTGAGAAAAAATATCGATATGTCTGGTATCGATGTTTTTTTAAAGTATCGATAAATTTTTAAAGTCTTTGTAGCAAAGTGGTGGTGGAACAGTTTCGATTCCCGTACCAAGACAAATGTTTCTGTAATCCACAATTTTTGATATCAAGTCGGGATGTTGTGGGACCGTAAGTTCCTCGTAGTTCCTGATACTTTAGATATAGGTTTAACAAAGTGTGGGGTCATGACTACGCATAGTGCATAGACATAATATGTGCTACTGTAAGGTGTATTTATTTCCATAAAGTATATATGTCGGCTTGATATTTAGGCACCTTTTTGGCATCTTATAAAAATATATAATGATTTCTTACGTTTACGCGAATGTTACACATTGAAATAAATTAATTTAAACGGATTTCACAGTTTTTTATTTTAATTTTGGTCCCGACGTTTCGAAAGCTTTTCAGCCTTCGTGGTCACGGGATGGACTGCTTGATTGCTTGCTTTTCCTACCACCAATAATGTTTTCCCGTAAATGGTTATTTTACTTACTCAGTATCGACATATTTGATGAGATGCGCCATACAATGCAGCACACCATACATTGGACCCTCTCTGGCGCCCACCACTACGTTACGCGTGCAGATATCCAGCTCCACTGTCAACTGGCTCAGCAGACGTCTCAGAAGAGTGTACATTGTTGGTTCTGCAGTGTTACTGTTGATAAAAAGAGGCCATAACCTATGAGTTTGTTTCGGCATTTCTTCTCATGGCTATCCACGAAATACCGATAAAAGATAAATACATAAATAAATGTAATCAAGTATTAAATTACTGACATGTAAAAGTGATATTTATGATACAATTTACAGAATTAATAAAGAATAAAGTTTTTTTATAGCATACACCGGCAAACGAGCAAGTGGGGTTTTTTTTTTGTGGGGCTCTATGCCCCACTCTCCCACCTGTGAATTCTCAAATTTTTTTAATATAAAAAGTAGTAATGCAAGAGTAAAAAAGTACATATAAAATATATAAGGTAAAAGAATAAAAGAAATAAAAGAGATGCACACATTATAGTGTTTGTCTGCATTATTACGGCTATAAAAAGTACAGAGACATTAAAAATTAAATTTACACAATAAAAACATACAACTGTAAAAAACAGATCACACATCTTATGATTGTCGGTGTCTCTGTACTGTCCTGAAAATCATTCGTCCGACAACTACACAGTAAAACAAATTATAAAATCATTATAACATTATAACACATTCTTAGAGCCAGTGGGGTTACCTGATGGTAAGTGATCTCCACCGCCCATGTACGCAATACTAAAAGAATCATAGGCGCGTTGCCGGCCTCAAAGGGAAGGGATAGTTAAGAGATTGGGAAGGGGAGGGGGATTTGGGCTTCCAGATATCTCACTCATCGTACGAAACGCAACAGCAAGCTCCCACTTCGCGTTAGTTTGAACCAGGTTTTTCGTATGCAGTTAAAATAATGTGCCAATTTTAACCTCTTGCATATACTTACCACACTGTTCCTTGTAATATATTATGTGGTAGTTTTCTCCTCAAGAAGTCGAATTTATAAGCGGCCGAAGTGCAGTCAGTGGGTTTCAAAGACGATGCTTGTCGGAGAATATCTTCAAACTTTGTGCTTATTGTGTAAGTATTTTCCTGTAGACCAAAAATCACGAATAAAATAGGATAATAACATGTAATGTCTCGGGGTGACGAGCGCAGTTCAATGCCATGCAGTGCTTTGCAATTCAAAGTTCTGTGTGGTGTTGCTTCTGTTTATGGGTAGGCGTGGCGCTTACCATCAGGCGAGCGCCTTGCTCGTCTCGACATTCAATCAAATAAAATAAATAAATAACTAAATCTACGAGAAGTAGTGAAAAATGGTGTAAGGAATCATGTTCAAGATTTCGATGAAAACCGTAATGTATAATTACCTTAAACAATTCGACAGGACACTTGTCCAGTATGTCCAGTGCGAAAGCTTTGTTGTTCTCGTAACTGTCCTCCAAATGCAACAGCAATTTGTCAACGTATTCACGCTTCCAAGTGCTGTGAAACCATTAATAATAAAGTATTTTTATACATTATTTTATAAACAAATGAAAACAATACGAAAAAGAAATTATTGTTCGAAAACAAAATTAAAATTAGGAAATAATGAGGCTGCCGTCCATATTTTAATTATTGATATAATCAAAAATATAAATAAAGGTGTAGTGGGGACATCTCAATATCTCGCTCGCACGCGTGCACTGTAATGAATTTTTTTTAACTTAAACTTTAAATTGTCAAAGTTTGCGTCGTCTGTCATTTGAGTAATACCTCTTCCATCAGTTTTGATACTGGGCACAAATTCTAGACTCTGATCTGAGCATTTAGTGATAGAGAAACCCAATATCACATTAACTCGACAATCGAACCCCAGTCCTCAGCACAGCAGTCATACCGGCAACACACGCTACTGAGGCAGTGAACCCATTTATCGAAATCGATTAAAAAATGGTTTACCGTACCTGTCATAATCGATTTGTTCACACCAGATGATCATCTGTAACGCGACAAGCCGTCTGCTATAGTTAGCGGCCGGCATCAAACTGTCGAAACATAACGCGCGCACTTCCTCCATGAAATATATGTAGTCGGCGTATCGAGGGTGTTTCGTCCTTTTCAACACATTACCACTGTCTTCTAGGCGTTTCATGAACTGAAACATTGAGATCTTCTTTTCAACCGAGCACTGCAAGGTGACTGCACTACACTTGATGGTAAGTATTGTGTGGCCTCGCTGAAGACAGTTTTGTCTACAGCACGAATGGGCTGGCTCGACCGGGTCGTTACCTCTGTTTCATAGAAAACCGACGTAAAGTAGCGGCTTGCTGCTGCGTTTTGTACGGTGAGTGAGATATCCGGAAGCCCAAATCCCCTCCCTTTCCTAACCCCTAATTATCCCATTCCTTTAAGGTCGGCAACGCGCCCATGAATCTTCTGGTGGTGGGGTACATCGGCGGTGGAGATCACTTACCATCAGGTGACCCACTTGCTAGTTTTTCGGCCTATGCTATAAAAAAAAAAGCGCAGTGCAGTCCAAAAAACCACCGACCATCGACAAACCGAATCATGCCGGCTTGAATAAATCCTTTTTTACACTCAGGAGTAGGAAGAAGCAAATCGAGGGGCCTGCGACAGGGCAGGTGAATTACCGATGCAGACATAGGGATACAGGGATATACCCCTACATCCGCATTAACCAACTATTAAGTCATGTCGCAAGCCCCTCAGGAGACCCACATATACACTGACATACTGGAACGTGATCCACACAAAATGTGTGGATCGCGTTCTCTTCTATGAGTTCCATAAGGTTCTAACAGATGCCGGTGTAAGGTAATTTATCGACTGCATTAAATATCCAACAGATGGCGCATATTGTACTGAATAGTTTACTACAATAAAATTTAACATATACATTAGCCACAGCAACGCGTGGCCGGGTCTGCTAGTATACAGGGTTATTTTTAAAACACCAGCAACCTCGCAGGGGTAGATACCTAAGGTTATAAGCTACTACTTTTGTTCTACGACTTTTGATAATTTGTTAGATTTTATTTTCATACAAAAATAAGTATTCATTTAATTTCCGTCTTGAATGTTACCTACACGCATCGCAGATTACGTAAGCAAACACGCGAAGCGTGGGGAACCGGACTAGCGCTGAAGGTCAACGCCCGAGCCAGCTGAGCGGCTCCTTTGAGTCGCGCGCGCACGCCGAACGCTACGAAGAAAAATACGACACAATAAAAACTTGTAAAATCATTTTTTTTTAAATATATTGAGTTATATACAAACTCGTAGAACAAAAGTTGTTCCGTATGGGGTCAGCTATCTGGTCCTGCGAGGTTGCTGGTGTTTTAAAATTAACCCTGTATTATAAATACCTTCTTTAAGATAGAGAGCGTGAGCTGTCTGAAGTTAGGCGCTTGAGCGTTCAAATTGTACTTGAGGTAGTACAGTATAAAAGATAGATCGCCTTGTGTAAACGATTCCGTGGACTTTGGTGATTCCACGATTAGAGATAGGGACAGGATCCTCGTCTGGAAAGCAATGTATTAGCTTGAATCGATTGAAATAACAGGATTTATTATTTAGTCGGTTTGTTATAGAGATGCGACTCGAGTAGGAATTTGTGACTCGAGTCACTCGAGTAACTTTACTACGTACTATGTACTAAAGAAAATCACTTTATTACGTACTAAAGAAAATCACTTTATTAAACGAGCTCCTTTCTATAGCTTTGTCTTTGCCTCGTTATTGACGAAGCAAACTAGATACCACGAGTGACATTGGCGATATTTATTAAAATACGAGAATACATAGTATTTTTTTTTTTTTATATATAGTATAGGCCGGCAAACGAGCAAGTGGGTCACCTGATGGTAAGTGATCTCAACCGCCCATGTACGCCCACCACCAGAAGAGTCATGGGCGCGTTGCCGACCTTAAAGAAAAGGGATAATTAGGGATTGGGAAGGGGACGGGATTTGGGCTTCCGGTTATCTCACTCACCGTACGAAACGCAGCAGCAAGCCGCTACTTTACGTCGGTTTTCTGTGAGACAGTGGTAACGATCCGGTCGAGCCAGCCCATTCATATTCATGCTGTAGACAAAACTGTCTACAGCGTGGCTCTACCACTATTTGTTATTATATAAAAAGACATGAAATAAAGGCTTTAAATGTTGTTTCTTTCGTTTTACAGGTGAGTGAATAAAATATTCTGTTAACAAATATTGTAATATTTCATAACTTGTAATTATGTACATAAATTAAACTTTCGTTTTACAGAGAGAGGGAGTACACGCAATTACATATTTTTTTCACTATTCCTATTAACAAGGACAAAAGCTCTATTCTATATATTATAGTTATTTTTCCTCATAATATTCTTGTTACCTCGTCAACAGCATCGACGGCGGCCATTTCCAAAACGTCGTAACCGATCAACCCCTTCCATTTGTCGCAGTCGGTACACATGTTATTTGTAACACCGGATTTCCGTACAACGCTCAGTAACATCAGAACACATTTCAATTCACCAGTTTTGTACAAGATGTCTGTCTGCTTTATGTACGGTATGCTGGAATAAAGAAAGGAAAACTTTCGATTTAGGCCTCCGGTTATCTCACTCAATGTACGAAACGCAACAGCAAGTTGCTACTTTAAGTTGATTTCCACTGGCTGTTTTTTTTTTATTTGATTGCATGACGTAACGAGCAAGTCGCTCCCCTGATGGTAAGCGCCACGCCTGCTACAAAGCACTGCATGGCACGGTAATGCGCTCGTCACCTCGAGACATAAAATGTTAAGTTTCATAATGCCTAGTAATTTCACTGAATTCAATGTCCTTCAAACTGGAACACAACATTGCTTACACACTGTTGCTTGGCGGCAGAAATAGACAAAGCGGTGCTACCAATCCAGGCGGCCTCTCGCACACGAAGGATCTACCACCTCGTAAAACACCTGGTCGAGCCGGTATATTCATGGAGACAAAACTGTCTACAATATTGCTTTACCATACTCACATATAATTCATGATATTTTCATCCCATTTAACGGCTTTCACCAACAAACTCTCCAATATATTAAGCACAGTCGAATCAAGTGTGCTGGTGGTAACGTGGGTCATTATGGGCTGAATCCATTGTTTGTGTATCTCAGTTGTAGAACATTCCTTTGCGTGCCTTTGTAGCATTGTCTCGAGCGCTGTTGTTGCCTAAAATATAATTAATAAAATTCATATAGCACAGGCCGACAAACGAGCAAATGGGTCACCCGATAGTATGTGATCTCCATCGCCCATGTACGCCCACAATACTAGAAGAATCATAGGCGCATTGGCGACTTTAAAGGGAAGGGATATTTGAGAGATTGGGAAGGGAAGTGGGGTTTGGGCCTCCGGATATCTCGAAAAGCAGTATTTTTTATAATATTTTTACCATGCTTAATAATTTACTAATGTTAATAAATTAAATTTTAGATATTTAATATAAATAAAAATTATTGGTCACATTAACACAGACGTTTTAAATAATTAACCAACGAATTTTAATTCGCAAATGGAAAAAAAACATGTGAATGATACACCACATTGTTTATGACATTTACCGAAGGCTTCGTTGTACGCAGGCGCAAAGACACATGATAGCATACTTGTAATCTATCTCATTCTCTCGCAGGCTAAATCCTATTTATGAATATGTTTGACGCTTTTTACTGTCGCTTTTTCGTTTCATTGAATTTTCAAATCACAACGGTGTTAAAGAAGTTTCACTTTAATAGACGATTACATAATTTGAAATTTTGTGCTTAAAATATCGCCCAAAGCTAAGCAAAAGTCGCTAAATATGTCCACGACACTCATAAATATTGGTTACTTACACTAGCCTGTACAGCTTGTATATTCAACGCGTCCAGTAACTCAGGTATAACAGTAGGCAGCCTGTCCATGACAGGTAGAGCTCCTAGCTCGGTAGTTAGTGAACTAATACTCAGGTAGTAACTCTTGCGAGTCTTGTCTAGTGATAGAAGTGCACAGAACAACTCATTTAAGGCTTTGTCGTTACCTGTAATAGGAGAAATTATGTTTAAGTTATTGTGGTTGATTGCTGAATGAATTATTTTGTTAAAAACCAGAGGGCAATCAAAAACAGCCTTGACAGTCTCCGTGTCGCAGCGGGCGAGTAGCTGGCTGTGAAGCGAGAGGCAGCGGGTTCGATCCCCGCACCGAGACAAATGTTTGTGTGATCCACAAATATTTGTTTCGGGGTCTGGGTGTTGTGAGACCGAAAGTCTCTCGTAGTTCCAGATACTCACGACACAAGGCTCGTATCTTACTGTGGGGTCAGGACTATGTATGTATATAACTGTTGGGTGTATTTAAAAACATCTGTATTTATTGAACTGTTGAACAGGTTTTTTCATAGTCAAGAATCACCTCTATTAAACAAGCTTTAGAACAAAAACAAACATTCAAATCGGTCCATTTGTTTAGGCATTACGGTGCCATGCACGCAAGCATGCACGCACGCAAGCACGCACACTCGCACGCTCACACGTTGACACGATCGCACGCGTTCACGGGCTCCCGAGCACAAGCGCAACTTGCTATGGAAGATGATGATCCAGGAAGATGTTTAATTGTATAGCCATATATTATGTACATAGGACATATAAACTTTACTTAGGCATGCTTAGTTAAAAACTCTTTTGTCTTTTTCAACGCGATTTATAAAGTGGGTAGAAAGGGACGAAAATAGTGTTTTAACCAAGCAGTGCGAACAAAGTTTATAAGTAAGGCTACATACCGATAAACAGAAAAAAAACCGTTTTAGTGAAAAGCGGCCAAGCTCGAGTCGGCATCCCGCACCGAGCGTTCCGTACCACCACAATTATATTTTACGTTTAAATTTTTTTGTTTTTTTTTTTTAAATAAATACTCCCAATACATAGTCCTGATCCCACAGTAAGATACGAGTCTTGTGTCGTGGGTATCAGGAACTACGAGAAACTTTCGGTCTCACAACACCAAGACCTCGTAACAAATATTCGTGGATCACACAATCACTTGTCTCGGTGCGGGGATCGAACCCACGGCTTCTCGCTTCAGAGCCGGCTATTCGCCCGACAAGCCACGGAGGCTGTCATAATTCGCTAGGATATGAATAGATAGATATTCTGTAAACATTTCTACCGGCGACCTTATGTTTAAAGGCAAAAAAACAGACAGATCGACGGCGTTCTATTCGATTATAACACACATTTTTACTTCATTTTCCCTGTAATTACTCGTACAAATGGTCTACAATGAAGCGTTAACAATCAGTCGATAACAAAACCCACGAAAAGCAAAAAAAAAATCAAAAATCAAAATCTTTATTAATCATGTAGGCTAAGAAAGCGCTTATGGCAGGTCAAGTACAGAAAATTTGTCATTAAAAAGACTAACTTAGAATTAAGGGAACTTTGGACTAACCGCCACGCTAAAGGCTGGCAGGAAAAGGCACACCAACAAGCATGGGAAAAGGGAGGGCATCCTTAAGTGTAGGGATTCACGGACTAGGATATGGAAATCGGGATAGGGCAAGACGGAGTAGGGTAAGTTTACAAAAAATCTGTAAGGGTTTAAAAGGTAAGGAGATGTGTCGTGGACCTGAAAGATTTAAGTGTGCACTTCACCAGAGTCCATTACATACCTTGTTTCTTCAAATGACTGCAGTATCTCACTACACACGTCATCATCTGCGCAGTGATGTGTCTCACGCTATCCATGTAATGTTCTAAATGCGACCATATGAACTCTAACAGTAAATCCACCATTTTCAAGCCCACTGTTTGATCTGTCACCTTATCTAGCATTTTACATATTTGTAACAATGTACGGGACACTCCCAATATGAAAACAGACTCGGATGAACTTCTGAAAAGAAAACACAACACAAGGTGGTAGGTCCCTCGTATGCGAGAGGCCGGGTCAGTACCACCGCTTTGTCTATTTTTGCCGCCAAGTAACAACCTTTAAGCACTGTTGTGTTTCAGTTTTGAGGACATTGAAGCCAGTGAAATTACTGGGTATTGTGAGACTTAACATCTTATGTCTCGAGATGTCGAGTGCAGTTCGGTGCCATGCAGTGCTTTGTAATTCAAAGTTCTGTGTGGTGTTGTTTCTGTTTGTGGGCAGGCGTGGCGCTTACCATCAGGCGAGCGCCTTGCTCGTCTCGTCATTCAATCACATTAATAAAAAAACCCCGACAACAAATAAAAACCTGTAGTTACTCTTGAATATTTGAATAGATTTTCTTCGAACATTACTAAGGTTCAGTTTGAATAAACTAGCTTTGCTGGTTCCCAAGCCTACCTGGTCATTTTTGTATCTGACTGAATGCCGACCACGTTAAAGTACCGGTTAAGCAAAACATGAGTTGCACTATTTGACAAATGTTAGATGACGTCATAACTTTAGCTGTTAACCGCCGAAGATTCGCTAGTTAAAGCTATTGTTTAAGTTAGATAGCTGTCAGATGGTTCAATTATGACCTCCAAACCGATATATCTCTTAAAGCGTCTGTGCTCCAAACTAATATCATGTTCCTGCTTCTAGAATTAATCGAGGAATCTAGTAGTATCGGAATAAGATAGTGCAACACATTCCGCAGTCAATGTTAAAGTCAGCATTACTGTTATCGTCAAATTTGACATAAACCTTAACTATAACAGCTATTATGGTGCAATCCAGCCTTAAGAAAAAACTATAAATACCTCTCTCCAATCTCGAGTAACAAGTGAGTAAGTACAAGACAAGCCGGCGAGTTAGTTATAACTTGTGACTGCAGTTTATCCGCCGAGACCACTGTAGTTAGAGCTGAGTATAAGGACAGTTGTGACGCCTCATCTTTCATTAAATCTACCAGGTCGGTGTCTGACCCCGGTTGTAGAATCTGGAATATGTTGAAGCTATTTTATTATTGCGGTCATGAGTTTAGCTAGTTTGGTATGATGGCATTTTAAATTGCTGACAGCAGATAATCTTGATTTGATATCGGGCTTGATTAACCATACCTTTTGAGTATGCGAGAGGCCGTCTGGGTTGATACCACCGCTTTGTCTATTTCTGCCACCAAGTAACAGTGGGCAAGCACTGTTTGAAGGACATTGAAGCCAGCGAAATTACCGGGCATTATGAAATTTAACACCTTATGTCTCGGGGTGACGAGCACAGTTCAGTGCCTTTCAGTGCTTTGTAATTCAAAGTTCCGAGTACTTTTGTTTATGGGCAGGCGTGGCGCTTACCATCAGGCGAGGGCCTTGCTCGTCTCGTCAAGGATATTTCTTAGTGTTGTATTCTTAGGTTGTATGCAAGTTTCTTCACTAAGTTTTTTTCATCGCCAAAGCAAGCAAGATCTAACACATTATTCCTTACAATAAATGAAATAATATACTCATACTTACATCTATCCATGAATCAACCCCATGGTCCAGTAAATGCATTGAAAGATACAATATACCACAAACAGACTTGGTGTCCATAGGAACATATTCATCACACAGAAGATGTTGAATACATCTTCGTATTGTACTGAACAGTGCTGTTAGCTTGTTGATATTACCACTGTCTGCTTTTTGGACAATGTATAATAGCAATCTTGATGCTAAATGTGCCAGGTTGAAGATTTCATTCTTTTCTGTTGGTGATAGTGATGATTTGTGTCTAAAACAGTGAATGTTTGCGTTGTAGCACTTTTTACGAATAGCAACCTACTCCAGTTGAAATAAAAGGTGGTTTTTGCTAAAAAAAAAACCGGCCAAGTGTGAGTCTTACTGGCGCAACGAGTCCCGTACCATCCCTCTTAATTTTTAATTTTCATGCGTTTTTCCATTTCCCAATATATTTTTTTACTAAACTTAAAAATTTCTATACATAAATATCACCTTTCCACATAACTCTCCATTCAATCTCAGATGTTCCAGGGCAACATACATTATGAATAGATTTCAAATATTCACGAAAAGTAACATTGGTTAAGTGGTAGAGCCACATTGTAGACAGTTTGTCTACAGCATGAATATGCCGGCTCAACCAGGTCGGTACCAATGTCTCACAGGAAACCAATGTAAATTGGCGGCTTCTGCTGTGTTTTGCATGGTGAATGAGATACCCGGAGACCTAAATCCCTGTCCCTTTTCCAATCCCTCAATTATCCCTTCCCTTAAAGGTCCGTAATGCGCCATGATTCTTCTAGTATTGAGGGCGTACAAAGGCGGTGAGTTATCGTCAGAGACCTACCTGCTTGTTTGTCATTCTATGCTATAAAAAAATATCAGATAAAACAACCCAATATATAATTACCTTAATGTTGTAATACAACATTCCAAGCAATCATTAAAATACATTGCCAATGGTATTTCTAGATTTTTAACAGCTATAGCTCCTGCAGGGAAATTTTCAACACAAGCCGACACCTTCGTAACTATATCTATGTAAGTTTTGTAATCTGTATGTTCACTTATAATTGATGATTTTATTTCTTCAGACAGTGTTATGGCAAATGCATTTTGGAGGTCAATTCTTTTTGTTATTTGCCTGTAATTTGTAAAATAAGTACGATTAGTTTATAAAGTCGTTTATCATGATTTAAAATTTCTCGGTTTTTTTCGGTGACTATTGAGAGACAGTTACAAATACCATTACAGAAATTCAAATTGATTTGACAGTGCTGTCAAGATCAATGTTCTGTTAGTTGAATGTTGATTTAATCAGCCTTTAAGAAACGGGGTGTAATCCAGGGTTCGAGGATATATATCAATGGATATATATCAAGATATATATCCGATATATATCCGATATATATCAAGCTGGGTTTGACGATATATATCAATATTTTTTTATAATATATTGCAATACAAAAATTGATAAAAAAAATAATGTTATTAAGTAATTTTTAGAGTTTGTTACTGTATTTCTACTTCCCAAATATAGATGGCGTGGGAGTAGTGTTAAAACATACTCCCTAATGGTAAGTTCTAATCCATAAATGGCAACACTTCTGCCCTAAAAGAAGAGTTTATGGTTTTTAGTTGATTTTGCCTTATCCAAAAACGAGTTTTCTTTTTTATAATTTTAGTATGTGTATGTAACACATATGCAAACAGTATTCATAAATAATACAATAAAATAATAATATGGCTTTCATACAAAATTGATATATATCCAACTTGATATATATCGGATATATATCATAAATATCCGATATTTTGATATTTATAATAAATATCGGATATTTTCGAACCCTGGTGTAATCTAATCTGGTTTGTAGGTAACACAAACTACAAAGGATCTACAGTTCCATAACACTCATACCCGTTACAAACATTTGTAGCTCACACAAATAGTTGTATATATTTATTGTGGTTTATTTCATAATGTTGAAGGAATATGTGAGAGAGAGTATAACCTTTTTTATGTCAGTAGTGGTGTTGGTACATTGTAATCGTAAAATTACCTTGCGATAAAACACTTAACAGGATGCTTAGATTCGGCCTGAAAGAACACCATCACTAGGAATTTGATCACATCTTCATCTGGAGCATTATCTGGTTCATTGAATACACTTTTTAAAATTGCCAACTGGACATCTGAACTTGAGGACTGGTTGAATTCATCGAATAACTTATTTTTCTTGCCTAAAATCAACAAAGATAATGTTTTCTATTGCCAATTGACTTCAAAAAAGGAGAAGGACTTGTCAATTTAATTTTTTTCATTATTTTTTATGAATGTTCCGCGAAATCTCGTGTTCGATAAGATTTACTCATAGTCCATTTATATTTAGTTATAATATTAATGACGAAGAACGAAGGAAAATGGTAAAGTCCCCATAATAAAATAGCAATAGCACTGCGATTCAGGTACTGAAGTTGTTTTTTTAGTTCGTAATATAGCCTAGTGTATGTTTTATTACAACAATTCCATTTGCTTACATACGTACCGAAATCTTGAATGAAATTTGCAACTACAGGTGCAAAACCAATGGGTGTTTTAGTTTTCTTACTGCCACCACCGGTAATTCTTAATGATAAACCATTCATTTTGAGCAATTTATTATATTTTTAGTTAGCCAATACATTAGCAATTTTAAATGGCAACAACAACATAACCTTACAAAAGCGTAACGTAAACACATGGAATCTGTCATTTGACAGCTTCTCATTTTTTTTATTTAATTGGACTTGTGAACGCATCCGTGCGGTTTTTTAAAAGGTACGTCCTTTGTAAAAAAATTGGTTGTCTGTAAAGTCGGTTTACTGACGATAGTTGAACGTGACAACGTCTTAAGAAAATACTGATGGAATGGTAGTATTTTTCAAAAGAAAATTTTAATTTCATTTGTTTAATGGATTTGTATGTATATAGAGAAGGAGGTAATTGGAAATCACAATGAAATTGATCAAGTTAGATTTATTTGTACGCATAAATACAATTATGTCAATTTTTTTTTTACAATTTAATAGTTTTTACAAGTATATAATTAATATCGAAAGAATCATTACTTTTATCGCTGTAATTATCGTTGCTATAAACAATTGACACCACATTCACTTTTCACTGCACTTGATACTCGATCAAAACATGTAAATGTACTATAGTATAGCAGCTGTCCACGCAGACGCATCGCTCACTCAAGTAGGAGAGAGACGGATGTCGAACGCTGCCGAACGCAAAGGCCGATTGTGCTTCTTTGTCGCTCGTTCCGCGCTCTCGCTTGCACTTCAAGCCTTACATGGAACGCCTCAGAGCGAGGTAACGCCGCATGAGTCATGTTTTTTCGTGCGTGCAGCTTTTCGGGCTCTATCGAATTATAAGTCGTTGTCACGTCAAAAAGAATGTCTTAATTTTCCAGGATTCATTAAAAAAAATAATATCATGAAACGAAATATAGGTATATATTCAC
This sequence comes from Amorpha juglandis, assembly GCA_949126905.1. Lineage (NCBI taxonomy): Eukaryota > Metazoa > Arthropoda > Insecta > Lepidoptera > Sphingidae > Amorpha > Amorpha juglandis. The sequence continues at coordinate 823,149 of OX421380.1, forward strand.
ATATAATCATCGTCTTCGTAACGTACTCTAAATGTAAGTATTTATATTACGCAGACAGAGGTGCAAAGGTTTTATCCGGATGCCGAAGTATGTAGGTACCTATGTGTATTTTCCCTCGGACTGCTCAATAAGCGCTGGCTACTGGATAGACATCATACCTATATTGAGGCATGACAGTCAATAGTTTTTCTATGAAGGATGCTAAAGATCGGGTGAAGTAGATGCATGATAGAAGGAAGCGAAACCAGGCACCAGCAGAAATAACGCCAGGTAGAAAGAATAAAGACTGATGTACAAAAACTAAATGACCTAACTAATAATAATGGCACACGAGATTACCGATATGTGGGATGTGGACTCAACAATTATTGTCCCGATAGTCGTCTCTGCCCATGGGTTGATACTGAAGAGCCTCGACCAACATCTTCAGAGGCTTTCAAATGGTCGTTGGGTCAAAGGCCAGATACAGAAAGCGGTGTTATTGGACACGGCAGGCATTGTGAGGAGGTTTCTCTCTCTTGGGCCCTAACCGCCGGTGGCTTGGGTCCTAAGCCTCGCCATTGGAGGGTAATATTTACTATATTTTTAAACGTTTTGTTTTTTGTTTGTAACTAATATTTAAAAATGTAAAAAAACCTTTTAAAATAAAGAGTACTGTACATCCTAGGTAATAATGATGGAACAATTTCACAAGGACCTTTATTAAGACAAACCATTAAGGCCAGGGTATCGAGGCAGTGGTAAAAGGTAGGGGAAAGGTGTACGAGATGATTCCCTTAACGGAAAACGCTCGTAATATCAAAGATATTTAACATAATTATGATCTGAAAGCGTTTACTACTAGCATATTTATCTGTCTTACTTTGGGCGTATGTTAAATCATTTAATTTATTAAAATTGAAATAAAAAAAATCGTTTTTTAAAACCTTGCGAAAGGATCATCTTGTACACCCCGGTGTTCAAGATGATCCCTACGATATGGACAAGATGATCCTCGGACAATCATCAATAAACAACATACTTACTACATAATTTAAGTATTCTATAGTCAATTTTAAATCACATAATATAATTTGTGAAATCAAAAATCATACATTACATAGTTACGGGCTGATTCTTCAATCAAAATTCACGACAGTTATTCTTTTGATAGGCGATTGAAAAATCATTCCTAAGTAGAACAATTAGAATAGATTAGAATCTTCTTGACAATAATTAACACTGTTAGTCAAAATCAACAATATAAAAGCTTCGTAACGTACGAATTAAAAAAAGTCAATAAACTGACTTAATCTGTTTTTAGAATTCTAAACGCTTTTTAGCCGGCGACATGATACACATATCACAAATAAATTCATCGGGATCATCACTACCTATCCCTGCACAAGCTTCATGTTCCCATTTTTGGCATTCAGAACATTTTATCCATCCTTCACCCATCTTATCTTTGGAAAATGTTTCCGTGCAGAAAAGGCATTCTGTATTATTGTCAGATGATTCGGACTCTGAGACATACAAAGTTTTTTTCTTTTTATTTGATACTCCTTTTTCTACTCCCTTCCCTTTCTGTTTATTTTTAGTTATATATTTTTTGACTGTGTGCTCTTTTCGTAACTTCCTATTTTCTTTTCCAGTTTTTTTGCTTGTTTCTTCTTCTAAGTATTTTTTGTATGGTGTGCTGGTTAAAATTGACGTATCCACCTTTTTTCTCTTTATGTTGCTCCTTTTGCCTACAATTTTTGGGTAAGGTTTTATCTTGGCCGGTGAAACAACAAAATTTACAAAATTACTTTTGTCAAGGAGTGACGGTGAATCATTTCGGTTCAACGCATAACTTGTAGATGGCAACGATGACAAAGGAATTCGAATAGAAAGCGATTCTTCTAGATGATCCCTAGGGACCATCTTGTACACTTAAAAGGTGATCATCTTGCCCCAACCTTAAGTTTTCCATTTGTTACTCTGTAACATAACCTCTAAGTATTCTACTGTTACCATACTATCAAAAAAACTAAATTGATCATATTAGGAAGCTACAAGCACAACAATGACTGTAACTGACAGTATACAATAAGACTTACATGAGTTTAAAGTCAGCGTTACCTTAGATCAACAGCACACAATTTTAATATTTTCCCATTAAAACACGTGCGTCGGTCACTTCGCCATCACGAATTGACTAACGCGGGGGATGGCCGGGGGCCACACATTTTCGAAGAATATGACTAGATAGCATTTACACTTTAGTCGCAATTGAAAGTGATCATCTTACCTTAAGGGATCATCTTGTACACCTTTCCCCTATACATTTACAATCATTTGATTTAGACTGTCTCTACTAACATGCCAATTATCGATTGGTTGAATGAATTCTTACATTGAATCCACTTTATTAACTACGCATCTAGTTAAAAAAACACATTTTAAAAAAATATTTTATTTATTCAATTAATTTCATCACGTTCGCTTATTTACATACAAAACCTTAGATTAAAATTATCTAATTGTCGTATCACACTACCAACTTATTCAGTCTTATCGGAAACTTGCTCTGTTTCTTTAACTTCTTCCATAATTTCTGAGACCTTTTGTGATTCTTCTGATGCTGTTTCTAACTGGCCGCTGTTGCTGACAATACCCCCTGGAATCAAATAAAACTGATAAAATAAAATTCTACGATTTAATGAATTTATATATTAAATTATTTTTATAATAATAAATAACGCATAAATAATTTCCTTAAATTCCCATATAAATTACTAGGAAGTAGGGCTCGAATATTGGACACATTTTCTAGGTTTAGATTTGATTATGATTTTAATAGATAGTTATTGTTAAGATCAATGACAGACAAACATGGTTGGAGACAAATTAATGCGAAAATCCACCAAAATTCAAAAGTTATTAAATAATTTTATTCATTGAGCAAAAATCGTCTGCAATGAACAAATGTAACATATTACCTACTAAAAACATCACTAAACATTTTAAAAGTAGTTGAATCATTTGATACAGTTTGAAACTGTGGAATGTGTGAAATAAAATCTCATCTTAACAGCCATTTAATTTATCGAAACATGTTATTTAGTTCGACATTCATTATATTACAAATAGATAAGCGCAGGCCTACGTAATTGCGAAGGCCTGCTATTAATAAAATTAATATAGGTAAACGAGATATTTAATCATGTTACTGAAAAGCTTTTTTAACAAACACTTTTGCTATCTTAGACTCCTTTTTTATTTTTGTCTATGCTAGAGTTAACACTGCAATTATCTATTTTTCGAAAACTTTAATAAAATCCATAGGTATTATACTAGCCATAAATAGGTAATGTGGTAATTAGCAACGATGCACAATCGGGTTAGGTCCCTACCTACCTATGTTACGAACATTGAACGAGTTATTGTGTTATGTAGGTACGCACTACAAACGATTACAAGTGTAATTAATGTAAATTACACGCAAGACTTGGTTAGTGGATTACAGGAGTTAAGTAGCTACTTGTAAAATTTTATTAAGTTTATCGATGGTACATAAGTATTTCCTTAAATGATTACTTTATGGTTCCTCACACTATTAGATTGAATTGAACTGAAGATTAGCAGACTTCGGCGTCGCGTCGACGATGTGCCATTTTCATTTTCTTATCAATTTTCCCATGTAAAAATATTAATCCTAAGCCTAATTAGTCTCATGGCGTACTTGGGCTGACAAACCGTGAGATGTTGGGTTCCAATTCCAGGACGGGCAAAAACAATATTAAATACGAATATATATAGTTTGAGTTATCATTCGAATATATTAACAATTCGAAAATAACACACGATTTGTCTGGGATTATAACTCGTGCCCGGTATGGCGACAGGCTCGCCCCCATATCCCCCCGCCACGATATCACATCATAGGAAGGAAATAAACTAGGCAAAACGTCATATATAAAAACCCAAAGTCACTTTTACGCCACCTTTGGATCAAACCCGAGACCTCAGTACAGCAGTCGTACCGCTTACGCATTACTGCGCCACCGAGGCAGTCACTGTATTCGGTGCTATAACTTTACAAAATAAGAACAGTATGTGTTTGAGTGCGTTCAACTTTTATGAACTAATTAGCTTTTGGACAAAGCTCTCTTGCGTGATTTAATTCATTGTACTACTATACTGACTTTAATTGCATTTTTTGGTGATAAAAATAGAGAAAAGAGGAAATTATAAACAACATTCTAATCGATTTACGTTTTTGGCGCAATTATAAAAGTGTTTTAGGTCATTTTTTTCTCACTTCCATCGCAAAACAACTTTCTAAAGCCGCTAACAGTTTACAATGTACAAAAACATCACATGCCAGTGTTATTTGGTTAAAAAATGACTTAACGGCAGATTTTGTCAACTTTAAAAATGCTATTGACTTGATTCGGACCTCGGTTTACTTTTTGTAGTTTACTTTTTTGTAAAAGTGATTTTTACAGTACGGAAGTTGTTGATTTTATAGTTAGTTTCTACACTTATTTTTCAGTATTTTGACACCTATTTAATGTTAGAATGCTGAATTAAAAATAAAATTAGGTAAAATCTGCGTTATAATACAGTGGAAAATTGCATTGTATTTATTACCAACGCATAAAACTCTTTTCGCGACTGTTAATAGACATACAAACAACATTAGTCACTAAACATTGTCATTTCGACAGCAATTTCGAGGGCTTTATGCTTCAAGAACATTTTCTTTCTTTCTCTCCACCTGCCCTTAGGGTCGACGTAACATATTCTTATTTAACACAGTATGTGACATAACAACAGAAAGATTTTGTAGTTTTTACGACCGGCCGCCTGCCTGACGTTAAACCCTTTAGGGAAAGACACCCAGACACGACACAAATATTTGCGGATCACACAAACATTCCCGCAACCTGCAGCCTCTCGCTTCACAGCCGGCTACACGCCCACTGCGCGACGGAAGCTTCAAAATAATTACCTACAATTTAAAAATAAAATACTGAGAGTATTTTAACTCATAAATACAACAAATAAACCATGGACCAATAAACCACTATGTTAGAACAACAGAAACGCGTCGCTGATACCTTGATGTTTCTACTATAAACCTTCTTACAAAATATTCTCTACTAAAAATACAACAAATACTGCCACCGTAAAGCCAACACTAAGAGACGGACCAAGTTCCTATCATACAATAGTTTATAATTTTACAACACAACACATACTGTTCAATGTTAAGAACAACACAAGAGACGTCGCCGAAACCTCTAACCAACAATACGTGCGAAATAAGTTAGCCAGATTGAAGTTAGTCATTTCAACAGCTCGCTGTAAGGCTATAGAATAAACTTCAACTTAAGTCAAGTCGTTCTGTATGAAAAATACTTCGCTAAGTCTGAAAGTCTAACAATACGGTGACTCGATCGCCCCGTGAGTTCGACTCACAATGACGTCAGAAATATTTATATCTGTTTAGATTAATTATTTTATTTACTTTCGTCTCTTCTCTGACGAGAACAATTTAAAAGATATATGGTTATTTATGGTCAAATTTAAAAAAATTAACTAAGCGAAATGAACATTCTTACGTTGACTTTAGAAAGTTGACTTTGGTGAGTTCATATCGAAGTTTACTACGCAAATTCACTTTCTGAACGGCTTAAGTCGAGTTTATAGATTTGGACCCAGTGCCACGCTGCTCATGACCAACTTATCCGGCTTAGTTATTGCGCCTATTGTAAACACAAAACACGATAATCATTTCCACCATGTTAGAGACAACACAAAGTGACTGCGCGGCGTCGATACCTCAATGTTGGTGCCGAGTGTGTTTATGGCACTATTTATCGCTGTCGATGCAGTCGCGATGCTGCTGTTTACCGTCGCTCCTATAGTGCCGATAAGGGTCGTTATAAACAGACCCCAGTGTTCTATCACATAACATAAAATAATTAATAAGTAGCACCTAATAATGTCACATAATTCTCCACAGTAAGATATGATTATCTTGTTTCGTGGGTTTCAGGAACTACGAGAGACTTCCTCACATTACACGGACTCGAAACAAATATTCGTGCACAAAGCAACTCATTTTGGCTCAGTGCGGGGATAGAACCCGCGGTCTCTCATTTCACAGCCGGCTACTCATGTACTGCGCCGCTGACGTTTTAAAATTATATTAAATAGGTACGGGGACGTGTTGCATGTAACCGAATAATTTACTCGGCGTATATAAACGACTGTTGAGTTCTGTTGCTTGTCAAATTTAAAATTGACACAATGTAATTTAGTGCCTATACCTGGGAAATTAACCTAGGTTTACAACTAAAATGAAGCCGCATTATTCATTTACTTACAATGAACAGTAATAGGCAGATGTAGAAGGCAAAAACGATAAACTACTATGAAAAGTGTGTGGAAAAGCTATTTACCAGGGTGGCCATGACCATGAATCGGACCGTAGAACAAACCGCCTTTTTCCTGCTCGGTTTCACCTTTTTCCGTCTTATCGTTTTCAAGTTGAGGTTTGACCTCTTCAACTTTTTCTTCTTCAGGATAAGAGGTTAAGACATCAACAAGAGGAGCTTCTTCAGCCTTTATCTCTACAACTTTTACCCCTTCAGGTTTAATCTCTTCAGATTTTACAGCTTGTGCTTGTTCAGCTGTATCCCTCGGATTGTTAGGGTTATTGGCAGACTGTATCCTTTGTACGGCTACGTTTATTCCTTGAGCAATAGGACTGCTTTCTAGAATTTTTCTGATAGGATTAACACTTGGCTCAGGATTCTTTACCGGTTCTGAATTAGTCACGATTTCTTCTGGCTTGATGGGCGCTGGAACTGCGTTGGTTCCTTCGAGAGCAGGATTTGATGGTGGTGCTACTGGAGGAACAGGGGATAACTGCGGTGCATCTGCAGGTTTCACAGTAGTAGCACCAGGCCTCTGTATTAGATTGATGAGACCTGTAATTATTGGGAACGGCTGCCATGCCGGTGGACGGGGCGTCGTGGAAGTAGCGGAGACAGGCGTGTCAGCGAGTGGAGTCCCTGTACTCTGTTGGAATATATTTGACAGGTTTGGCAGGTTCGGTTGGTTTTGAGCGACAAAATTGTTGAAAGCTTGGCCTATGTTAGTGAAGCCCGTGCTCACCGAGTTTTGCAAGTCACCCATCATTTGCACCAGGAACTGGAAAGGGTTTGACGCACCTGCAGGTGCAGCTGTTGTTGAAGAACCTGAGCTATCGGCCGCATTCGCTCCTTCTTCTCTAAGATTTGCAACCGTCTGTATTCCTTCAGATAAACTCTGGACTCCAGTCTTGAAGTTGCTTTCCAATGTTTCAAGACCGGCTTCGATATTTTCGATATTAGTTTTAGACACATTTTCTCCTTCAAGATGAAGCGGTTTGGAATCTGGTTTTAAAAGGTTTTGTAAAGTGTCGTTGAGTTTTTGGAGTTGAGCTGAGAAATTTTCTTGTAAATTGTTGATACTGCTTTGTAGATCATTGATCTGTTCATTGTTGGCATACCAGTTTTGGATTCCGTTGGTGACACCCTGGAAGCTTTGCTTTAAGGAGACTTTAGAGTCTTTTATTTCCTCTTTGACGAAGGAGACGGTGCGCTCGATATCTTCGTAATGTTCAGGATTTTGCGTCTCGTGTTCCTGATGCTGTGGCGGGCCAGGGTTGCGCAAGTCAACCACCGGCCTTTTGATCTCTTCTTCGACCACTTCATAGGTCGGTTCAGTCACAGCACTCTTCACAACCGGCTGCGCTTCCTCGACGATGACTTTGACTGGGATATCCACCGGTTTTATATCATTCTTGAGGTTGTTTTCAACATCTATGACGGTGTTAGCTGGGTCGACGAGGACTGACTCGCTGGGGACGTTCTCCGCGGGTGGTTTCTCATCATCAATGACAATTTTTTTTTCTAATTCGGGTTGTATTTTGTCGTAGATGGAGGCGGCGTGCGCGCCAGCGAACAGCGCGAGTAGTAAGGGCGCGTACAGTCTCATGGTAGTTGCGCGGCAAACTAAGGCGTTCGGGTGGGGTTCCACATTTATACGAGAGAGCTAACGGTGCCGGCCGCCGCACATCCATGTTTACGTTTTCCGCTAGTTTGGACCGCGCTAAATGTTTTTGCCACTATTTGTTTTGAAACGAACAACATCGTCTATGTGTCTCCGTGAGTCGCACGTCGTTTTACTGTCGTAAAACCACAGTTTTTAAGTGTGATATATTTGACACACTTTAGAGCAGGCAATTTCGCCGAATAATCTAGTGCTTTTGTTGTTAAAATGATTGATGAAATAGGCAAAAATGAGGAATTCATTTACCTACTTACACGTATGTATTGGTAATCGAAAATACAGCTAAAGTCATTAACACTTGAATAAACGGTTGATATCATTGACAGCAGTTATAATAAATTATGTTTCTTAAGTAACATGGGCTCCGTTACGAAGAATTATGTGAACATAAAATTAAAACAAACTAAACCTGTTTGCCCGTGTAAATACCGGCGGACAGGGCCCAGCCGGCCCTACAAGTTTTAACTGCTGCATAAAATAAAAAGTATAATAATGCACTATACGAAAATTCCTGCACCATATACATACTTTTTCCTTACTTGTCTTAAAGCGTAAACAATCTGAATACTCAAATAAATAAATCAGACCTGAGTTATATCGTCCCATAGCTGGGCTCGGGCCTCCACTAACGAGAGAGGTAAAAATACAATAATACAAAAAGAAACCTAAAACAATTTTAATGATGCGTTCAAAGCTTTCTTATTATTTATTTAATAAAAGTCTATACACATTATTATATTGTATTTCAACATATTTAGGTCATACCTGACCAATGACCTTTAACGCCGGGTCAATGACCAAGGTACAAGACAGGAAAAAAAAACAAATTATATGCACTTTGTTTATTTTTACTTAACGGAGATACTTGATCGCATCTCATAAATATTGCCAAATACGCAAAGATTTTTAAAAATGTTTTAAGCTGTTACTGTTTATATATGAAACCAAACTATTACGTACTATAATAAATAGATAGTGTTTCGACGCCGTTATCTCGGTCTGTAGGTCTCAGGTTCGATTCACGGTCAAGGATAAAGACGTTCAGTTTGTTCGCTGTTTGTTATGCGTTGTACATATCACCGACGTCACAAAATAGACTGGGTTTGTGAATAAATATCCGTACCTTGGTACTGTGTAAAGATATCGTTACTGGACAGGTTGGCTTTGCTGGTGGTAGGATATTCATATCCGCCCGGATAGCGACCACTGTACACAAACCTGCCATAGTGATCCACATTCCTTGTGTGGATCGCGTTCCAGGATCTGCCAGTGTATATCCGGTTCTCCGGAGGGGCTTGTGACATGACTTGATGGTTGATTGGGGCGGGTATAGGGGTACATCTTTGTATTATTGTGCCTGCATCGGTCATCCGCCTGTCCTGTCGTAGGCGGCTCTCCGAAGAGGGAATAAGCATTTATAGAGGCCGACATGACTCTGGTGACCATCGATAAACTCATTGTTTGTCGGTGGTCGCTGCTTTTTTGGATTGCGTTACACTCACCATCAGGTGTAGTGCAGTCACTTTGCCGTGTTCGGATAAAAAAGAAGCAAAAATACTAAAGCGCCAATTACGTGAACTTAAGGATAGAGCGATTTAAGGTTGTTCTTTATGATAAAAGTTCATAGATTCTCGATAATTTTCAGTAAAATTTATATTTTATTGAATCATAATTTTTCCTAATATAGTTATTATGTCTTTCTGATGTTTTCCAGATATTAAATTCCTTCAACTAACTAATAAAAATAAAATTGATCCAAAAAGATTAAATCGCCTCATGGGTCTCATGGCATTTTACTGAGGCTGAGAACAATCCTAGGTTCAGTTCCCAGGTTAGACAATCACAATGTGTGTTTGAGATATTAGACTTGCAAATTCACACGTGAATTCCCTGGTGTAGAAATGTATGGCCGGTAAGGCGATAGTTGCGCCCTTATTACTTCAGGGGCAGAAATAAGCTCAGAGAAACGTGGGTGCAGCACTAGTTACACCTTTACCTATCCCTTCGAAGATATAGGCGTGAGATTATGTATGTAAAAAACTAAAAAGCTAACATTGAAGTAACTTTTTTTATTTAATTGTTACTGAATTATTAATTGGTAGATAGCAAAGACTCAAAATTACAAACAATGATAATTGTTTGGTAGAGAACAGTAAATTGAAATACATAATTATATTTTCAACTTTTTAATGTGGTAGACAGTTTTGTCTCGTCCACGAAAAACAGAAAACGTACTGTTATTCCGATCTTGAAAGTGGTTTTCGAATATTTTAATCACGGACTAAAAAATATATTTATCGTATTATATGCGTAGCAATGGAACTTAGGACTTCTGATGGCTCTCAAATGCCAAAAGACAGTATACACTTTTAGTCTAATTTGCAAAAACAATTTACTTAAAATCATTTAGCAATTTTGGTGATGTTAATATTCAAAAATAAAAGTATTATTTTTAAACTTTCTAAAATGGTCTCAAATTCGTGTACCCAAACGGCTTCGCATGGTCAAAGATTAAACTTATTATTGTTCTTAGTTTCATTTCTTAGCGTATATCAGTTCATCAGAAGGATTCAAGGCCACAGTATAGAAAAATAAAACCAGCATATAAAATATAAAAACAAGTTTCGATACAGTCGATTCGACTCTACTCCTATCTATTCGATTTCTAGCATACAAAGGCACCTGTACAAGGAGGTCACCGCGGCGGCCAGCGCGTCTCCACTGCGCCACTGAGCTAGATCCAAACACAATCAGGCTATCTCCATTTATATTGAGACGACAAATACTGGACCTTTTTTGCATATAGTTTTGCCCGCGGCAATCTGTACGGAAATACCAAACGACTTTTAGGGTTCCACGCGCGAATGGTGCTAATGCAATGGGACACTAAAAAATGAAGCCTACATCATGCGTTCTCAAACTTATTTTGTCTACTGCCCACTTTGAGAATCAATTATTTTCTAGCGCCCACTGAAATTACTTTATTTTAAACTAGCTTTTCTTCGCGGCTCCGCGCGCCGATTTTTCCGGGATAAAATGTAGCCTATGTTCATCACATACATGCGTTTCTTTTATCTGAGCACGGTAAAATGACTGCACTACCTGATGGTAAGCGCAGTGCAGTCCTAAAAATCCGGCGACCACCGACAAATAATGAGTTTATAGGTGGTCACCAGAATCATACCGGCATGTATAAATGCTTCTTCACACTCCCAAGAGTGAAGAAGCAAATCGAGGAACCTGCGACAGGACAGGCGGATGACCGATGCAGGCACAGGGATACTAAGGATGTACCCTTATATCCGCCCCAACCAACCATCAAGTCATGTCACAAGCCCCTCAGGAGAACCGGATATACACTGGCTGATCCTGGAACGCGATCCACACGAGGTGTGTGGGTTACTATGGTAGGTTTTAACACGATGCGTTCTGTGGTCACTATCCGGGCGGATATGATTATCCTTCCACCAAAAAACATAAAGAAGATAGTTTAGTAAGTACCTACGACGGTTAAAGTTCTGCGATTACATAATCTTCATCTATTTTGGAAATACGAACGCGTGATGATGATGACCAGACCTGTTAAGAGATTTTTTAGATCATGTACATCATAGTCTAGACTGACTAAGCTATACCGGAAACTAAGGCGTATAAGTATTAATTTGTAAAATACGCATATACATTGATTGCTAGAGCGTATAACTTCGTCTTAATTATTTTTTGAAACTAGAAGTTCCGATCGCAAGTTTAAGCGGCCGAACGAAACCTCTTTAAAGTGTGTGACCTTAGTTCAAGCAATTTTACAAACTTTCAAAAAAAATAATATCACAGTAATGAAGTGGATGAGTTTTTAAACGTCGGAATTCCCGTTACAATCGATACAGAATTTCACTTACCTTTTCTTTCCAAAGAAACAGTGCATCGAAGATTTCTCTGCTATTGTATCACGAGCATCAGTGATCACTTTGTGTTCGAGTCTCCAAACAGTATTCCGGATATTTGGACTGGGATAGTACCCCTGTCTTGCAATAAAATTACTTTTTTTATATAGCAGCAAAGGAGTAGTATTAGTAGATGACACAGAATAAAATAAAGCCTTGATGTGGCGTCGCGCATGCAGGACTGCCGGATGCTTAACAAAAAATTCTTTAGCATCTTTATTTCTTAAGGATCAGCAATGCATCCACATTTCTTTAATATTATCGATGTAAATATTAGGGCGCTTATAGTCAGTTGCACTCACTAATCAGTAAACGATTAGCGAGTTAAGCAACTCTTGGCGCGGTAAGTCTATAGACGGGTGATCGCTTAATGGTATTTCAACTGAGCGTCTCCAAGCTTCGGAGGGTACGTAAAACCTCGCTCCCGGCTGTTATCTACTCACAATAATAGTTATGCCAAGTCGGACGTCTTCGGACGGCTTGAAAACTCTGACACTAGGTTGGCCACTAACCGATATTCGGTTCGGGATATACCTACAGGGTTATTTTTAAAACACTGACAACCTCGCAGGAGTAGATTCCTAAGGTCATTTGCTACTACTTTTGTTCTACGACTTTTCATAATTTGTTAGATTTTATTCTCATACAAAAATAATTATGAATTTAATTTCCGTCTTGAAAGTTACCTACGCTCTGCGCGTATGGCAGATTACGTAATGGTGCTGCCACACCGGTGTTAGAAAATGTTATATAACATTTTATAACACCGGTGTGGCAGCATCATTTAGTAAACATTTCTTAACAATTTGTATCATTTTGTAACATTTCTTAACATTTTATAACCGCAGGCGGCGGTACTTTTGAGAGCGGCGCCGTCAAAGAAGAATGTTCAGAAATGTTAGAAAATGTTAAGAAATGTTATAAAATGTTAAGAAATGTTATAAAATGTTAGATTTAATGTTAGAAAATGTTTGTGAACATTTTATAACATCGGTGTGGCAGCACCATAATACACGCAGCGCGCGCGTCAGTTCAATGACCGGCCGCGCCGTATCGATCGATAATACCTACATCCAGCCGTCAGCTGACGTACGAACACAAACACTACACAACAAAAACTTGTAAAATCATTTTTTTTCTTATGTATTGAGTTATGTCCAAACTCGTAGAACAAAAGTTGTTCCTTATGGGGTCAGCTATATGGCCCTGCGAGGTTGTCAGTGTTTTAAAAATAACCCTGTATAATTCGATATAGTAGATTGAAATGGGATAGATTTATGGACTGTATTCATTATATATCATTATGTGAGTCATTTGACTGCATTTCTGAAGTAAAATATTCTTATTTCATTATTATATAGCCCGGTATATCCCAGTGCAGTGTAAAAATCTCTTTTCATTTCTTAAATTTTTTATTGAGGGCATTTATGGGCCCGTTTTGCCTTCAGATGCACAGTCGTTTCTAGTCCAACTCTTCCTTTCTTTGCCTATCTTAGATTATTGTGTAGCAGGCTATAAAAAATGTTCTCTTTATATAATTAGTAAAACGTTGACTAATACAGCATTTATAAGTATTTACTAGTTTAATACCGGTTTCAGCACACTGTGTACGTTCAATTACTATTAAACTAGGGTTGTAACATCACGTGCAACCAGTCACGACTCGGTCTATCAGATAGTTCGTGTTGCAGGGATAACTGTATTGTGATAGCTTTCGTCTTTCCTTTCCCATGTAGTCTAAACTAATATTATAAAGAGGAAAGATTTGATTGTTTGTTTGCATTGAATAGGCTCTGAAACTACTGGATCGATTTGAAAAATTCTTTAACCATTAGAATTCTACATTATCCCTGATGAGCATAAACGATAGAATAGCTAGACTAATATTATAAAGAGGAAAGATTTGTATTTTTGTATGTAACGAATAAACTTAGAAACTACTGGACCGATTTGAAAAATTCTTACACCATTAGAATCCTACATTGTCCCTGATGAACATAGGCTACTTTTTAAAGCAGATCACGCGGGCGGAGCCACGAGGAAAAGCTAATTTTCAATAAAGTTAGGGATCTGTATAAAAACTTCGATAACGTTTTAACGTGTGAAAGAAATACAAAAAAATCGTTATATCGCATGACGCAAAAAGAAAGTGTGTGTGTGTGTGTTAATATATATTTTTTTTGTTAAATACCCGTGCGAAGCCGGGGCGGGCTGCTAGTAGTTATTATAAACCTGAATAATCTTATCACGTTGCTATAACAAGTCAAAACTAATGGCGGAAACAAACTATTGTGTCGTGTTGTGGCGTGTCGCGTCAGAAGCATGTCGGTTTTTTACATTCAATATGGTTAGTGTAGTGTATGGCTGAACTACTGTACAGGCATACCTGCGGTATTATAACTATTGTGCGGGTAGTCGCTAAATAGACTGACATCAACGACGGATAATACCTAGTTATGCATCCTACACCTGTTCATAACATGACAACAATTTGCTTAACATTTAAATGACCTTATTTAGTAAAGTAAGGGCTCTATGTAACTCTATACATTGGAAATATGATATTCTTGTTTAGACTAAACTTCTTGGAACTAAATGAAAACATGTTGACTATAAATGTGCTGACCACTGTCTGGAAGGTGGCCTTGTTATGATCAAAATTCCTAGAATTGAATACGCCTTGTAAATAAGTTGCTGGTGGGAGGATACTTGTATCCGACCGGATAGCGACCACCGTACACTGGTGCTAAAACCTGCCATAGTGGCCCACCTTGTGTGGGTCGCGTTCCAGGGTCAGCCAGTGTATATCCGGTTCTCCCCAGGGGGCTTGCCCCCTGATCCTCACCCTTTTCCCATCCCTTTTTCCTTCCCCTCCCCTTGGCCCTTTAGCAGGCCGGCATGATCTTGCCGACCAACGATGGACACATTGTGTATCGTTGGTCGACAATATTCTTGGATTGCGCTACACTTACCATCAGGTGTAGCGTAGTCACTTTGCCGTGCCAGGATAAAAAAAAAAAAAAAAAAAAAAAAGTTAGGAGTATAAATAAGGATATTTGCTAATTTTAATTCAGTCTGAAATAAATCTTCATCGTGAAAAGTTGGACTCTACATTTTTGATTTAAATAACCTCATGACGCTCCCGCGTAACTTTTGTCTACCTTGTAAATACAGCGGCAGCTCCCAGGAACACAGTCGTTCCAGTAGAGCTTCACTGGGGTCAGTATGGCAGGTTTTAACACCAGGTGTACGGTGGTCGCTATCTGGGCGGATATGAATGTCCTGCCACCAGCAAATATGCTAAACCAATAATGCAGTTATTATCACCGTAAATTTTAATCAATCGTACATAATTTCCCCATCATTTAAAGTAGACTGCATAATTTATTTCAGCTTTAATGGACATATGTTACTCGTAAACCTGAACCATTGCCCAATCTACTGATGGGTAGAATTCATTAGCATGACTATTTGATTTAAATATTAAGAATATACTGTTATAAGTTTTTCTGTGCATTAGCATCGCCTTCTTGGTGTATCAGCGTTTTACTGAGATACCGATGAGATCTAGGATTCAAATCCGGGCTATTACAATAGGGAAGATTCCTATGCTGAGTTTTGTACAGTATTTTATACGCAACAGAAAATAACATGAAAATGAGACCTTATCTCATCATCTTCTCCTTGCATCCCTCCCCTCTCCACCATTTTTTTTTCCTCCTGTCACTTCCTCTCTTCCATCCATGATATCACCTCCCCTTTTCTCTCAACTCCCCCCGAAACCATTCACCCTCCCACCCTAACTCCTGCAACCCCGATTATGAGATACTGCAGGGGTCGCCAGTATACCATTAGCAAGGACCCCTGCAGTTCATCAAAAGGTGAGTAAAACAAAATTTCTAACGAACTTTCGTTGGCCTCTAACCCCACTCCGCGTCTGACAATTGACATAAACAATTAGTTAGTCAAATGAAAGCCTTCACTTTACAATAACTATTAGTATTGATGGTGAAAAGGCAATCAAAAGGTTGTAAATTTCATGAGAACTTGTTTTCTTGCTTGTTTAACTAAGAAATTATGGTTCAGAAGGGTAAGGTTGGGATTTTGGTGAACCTCCATGCTTCGACATTAGGATAGTTTCCTATACTAAACTGTATTCAATGTTTTATACGCAATAGAATATAATACGAAAAAGAAATCCTTTTATAAAAACACAATCAAAATTGGGTCAAAAACGAGCCCACAATTATGATTTTAAATGTTGGTATGAGCAAAGATGGGCGCGTAGTGGGGACATTTCACTATCTCATTCGCACTCGTGCACCGTAACGGCCGTTTTACACAATGACGTCAAAGTTTGCGTTATCTGTGATTTGACAAGTGCCCTTCTATCACATTTGAATGGCCTCTAACTTATTAATTTTTTGTTTTTTTTTACGGATTTATAAAATTCTTTCATCAATACATATGTTTTAGGTAACTGATTGCGTAACTAATTTAATTTAAACAAATTAATTCAACTACCCTATTCTATCGCTGTACAAAACTAAGATGCCGTTCAAAACTGACGTAAAGAACATCGGTTTTCTGTGAAACAGAGGTTCACCCCAGTCGAGCTGGCCTCTTCCTGTTGTAGCCGAAACTGTCTATTGCTCCATCACTTTATTTCTATCCGACATTTATGTATACCAAGTCTGCTTTAAAAAGTAAATTAAAAAGTAATACATGTATGTGGTCAACGCACCGACGCGCCACGTAACGAGCCCTAACCGGTAACAAAGAATTCACAAAATTAATTAATGTAATTTAAAAACATGTATTTAATTTATGCAAAAGACCCAGAGACAAATATTTCGAGATCGGATATTTTTGTGTTTGATTATATCTCCCGTTATTGGGATATAAATTAGTAGAATCGTAAATAACTTTGTTGGTGTAAGCAGGCAATTATCACAGTGCTACTTATGTAAAACCTGTTTCGCTTTTAGAAAGATGGCGCTTAGTAGTGGCGAAAGGTGAAAAATTTAAACGGGAAGCCGGCACTTTTCGATTATAGAGAGATAGCGCCAAACATCTACCATTTTTGTTATGGATGGCCATCTGTATTATTATTTAAGATTATTATGTATGTCTTACCATATCTCGGGATTACAGAGTCCCGAACCTTTGGTAGACGAGCGCTGGGCCAAAACCAACACGTAGAGTTAGACAAATTTAATCCAATATGCGGTCATAAAAACCTAATATTAATAATATAAATTCAATAATAAGTTAATAATCATAAGATACAGTAATTCATATAACTTAGTACTGTATAACAGGTTTATAAGGGGAAGCCGGGAAGAGTCGTGTGGCACGAACCCTTCGCCACTGGCGCTGATAAATTGTTTTTAATTATTTATGGAACACATAATACGGGAAATAGAGACATAAATTCGATTGAATTGTGCGTGAATTTAGGCTACAAATCTAGTTCCAAATCCGTGATCCGGGCCCCGTCCACTTGACTGCTATATTCTTTTATTTAATTTATTATAAATTAAAAACAGGCTTAAAAAACTGGGAAGTAATAAATAACAAATTCTAGAAGTCATTTTGGAGTCTGTGCCGATACCGTAGTCAGTCAACGGAAATTGCAATGACTCCCAAAATACCTCTAGAAATAATTAAATTTTAATCAACTTTTAAAAAGGAGGTTATGGCTTTACAGTTTTATATTTGAAATCAGTTTTTAGGTATTTTTAAATACTTAGTGGTAGATCTTATTATCCGTACGGGTTTTAATTTTTTACTCCGTTCATCGCAGCCAAACTCTATCGAATAATTGGTTTTTCAACAAAAGACAACAATATTGACGGAGAAATTGATGTATATACTTAAAAATGCGCTGCATTGAGAACGTTCTCCTTTTTTATAGGCAGTTAAAAACTAAGAGCTTCGCAAAAGATTTGCAATGGACACTTTTGCAGACAACGAGATTGTTTACCACTTTTGTATAAAAAAAAAAAAAAATTGGTGTGTGTCGTGGGACACCAGGTAGGAACGAAGTTCCTTCGGCTAATGTACAATCGACACAAATTGCAAAAAATTCAAATTATCAACTAAAATAACAAAATATGTCTCTTTATTTTTGTTTGACAACATAAAATTACATAGAAATAGAATAGAAAAATAGAAATAAAAAAAAGACGTGTGGCGCTCGGAGACTGCCGCGGTAAAGCTATTGTATAGCATTTTTTATCAACTTATGTAATTATAAATAATAACGAGCTAGCGTAATCTTTTAAAAATCGAAGGAGTATTTTTATATACTTCAATTATAACTGGCTGAATGAATTTCATTTTAAATATGTCTCTTTATTTTTGTTTGACAACATAAAATTACATAGAAATGACTGACATTAAAATTGACACATTGACTGTCGCGCCTGCGCACGTCTCATTTAACGCTTTTATTCCACGCATTTTTTCCACGCATTTTTTCCACGCATTTTTTCCACGCATTTTTCTTACGGTTTTACTATCACATTTTTTTCAGTTCGGTCACGCAGCGAAATCCCTATCCCCTCCAAGCCTGCCGTAAGGAACTTCGTTCCAATATTTTTTTACACTTATAATTAAAGAGTATTTATAATCTGTATAAATTTTACAAAAGAAGCATATGGTGGATGTTTTATCTATACCTTGTGCTTATTTATTCATCGTTCAATAAGCCAGGATTTCCCAGAAACAGGCAGCCTGGAAAAACATTAAACACTCCTGAGTGCCATTCGGGGTAGCTTATACTGATGCTGTTATTAATGCTGGTGGTAGGATATTCATATCCGCCCGGCTAGCGACCACCGTACACATGGTGTTAAAACCTGCCATAGTGATCCACGCGCCTTGTGTGGATTTAATTGAACAAATTTACAAATTTATTATCATAAACGTTGGGAAAGGCGGTCATTCGTGCCTCTGGAAATCTCAATTAAAAGTTAATCTTATCATGCTAATAATTACATTCTCTGTATCATTTTCGCCCTCTTTCCTACGTCACATATACAGCTTGCATGGGCCGTCTCGACCGGGTTCTTACCACAGTCTCACGCAAGATCGACGTGAATTAGCAACTTAGTGTTGCGTTTTCTACTGTTAGATATCCGGAGTCCTCAATCCTCGGCTCCCAATTCCCTAGTTGTCCCTTTCCTTTAAGGTCGACAACGCATCCATTATGGATGTCATGAGCGGCGGAGATTACTTACCATCAGGTGACCTACTTGCTCATTCGTCGGCATTTGTTATCAAGATAAATAAATAAATACACCCAACAGACACATAGTCCTGACCCCACAGTAAGATACGGTCTTGTTTCGTGGGTATCAGGTATTATCTTACGGTCTCACAACACCCAGACCCCCGAAATAAATATTTGTGGATCACACAAACAGTTGTCTCGGTGCGGAGATCGAACCCGCAGCCTCTGGCTTCACAGTCGGATACTCGCCCGCTGCGCCACGGAGGCTGTAATGACCGATGAGGTGAAACGAGATGTAATGAACTTGCATTTATGGTATAATTGTGATGTTGCATTTAGGTACTCGTGTGTATATTTGGGCACCTGTGGTCATTGACTCTGCGCGGGCTCACAGACGGACAAGCAAACATCATGACACTGATAATATACCGTTATTTCGACGTTATTATACAAACTGTTTCTTTAATTGCTTTTTATTTGGGCTCCAATGCCCGATACCCGATTCTGGTGGTGTTTGAGAATTAAGTGGATGAAGCGCTTGAAAATTTTAGTTTTTAGTATATCGATGTTATGTACAGATATGTATGTGAAAAACAAGATGAAAGGGCTTACTTTTAGTCGAGTAGTTGCAGCGATTTAGGCTTGCTTTATATAAATTATGCAAGTACATAACAACACGAATAGCCGGTTCATTAATGGTAAGTTTAATCCATTCCTTTCCTTAAAGATTGGCAACGTACCTACATCTCTGGCATTGTCGGTGTTAATAGTATAGCTTGTCCGCCCCGGATCTCACCAGTTTGAGGGAGATATCCGACCTGAAATAACCCGAAATAAATACCTAAAATTGGGAACTTCATACTTTTATGAAATCAATTAAATACATTTAAAATATTTTTAAGTTTTCATTCTTGGGGTGCTACACCCGTGCTAGCGATGTCACTAGTCGGTGTTATTGTACCTACACTGGTGCTTACGTAGGAGTTGATCCACTTACTAATTTGCCGGCCGTATCAATAATGTATACACGCATGACTAGAAAAGTCACAGGTGCATGCACTAGTAGGCTTGGATCGATTTTCGTCTCGATAGCCCGGTGAGCTATCTCTGCTTAAACCACTAAAGTATTGTCTACAATTTTTGTGATCTACATTGCGAATCGTTGTCTGATGGATTGCGTTCGTAGACCATTACTCACGTACAGTATGTTATGTCGACTGACAAAGGCAGATAAATATAAGCCGATCGCGATACGCCCGCGCCGGCCTACTTTCTATTACGTTAAGGAGGAGGTTCAAAAATCAAAATAAAAAATAAAAGTCTTTATTCATGTAGGCTAAGAAAGCGCTTATGACAGGACAAGTAGGTACATAAAATTTAAGACGAATTTCGGAATAACCACCGCGCTATAGACTGGCAGGAAAAGGTGCAGCAACAAGCATGGGAAGAGGGAGGGGATCCTTCATTGTAGGGATTACGGATAAGGGTGGAGGATATGGCAATCGGGTTAAAGGTAATGGTACGAGTACTATGCAACTTCACTAGCAGTGCTAGATCACAAAGATTGTGTTGTAGGTAAATGAGCAAGAAAGGCCCTTGATGGTTAGTCAGTGATACTGCGCTCAAACACTATCAACTCCAGAGTAAGTGTCTTTGTATGTAAGTGCGTTCATAAAATAAAGTAAAAAGCAACTTTGGCTGAATCACAACAGGAAAGTCTTTATTTCTTACTGATGCTACAGGCATATGAGCATAATATGTTTTGTTTTTATGTATTTTTACATAAACAATAATAATAATGTCCATAAATAGACCTACATAATATTTAAAATTATTATGTTTTATTTTATATTTATCTTCCAACTTATAGTTTTGATCTTACCTGTTGTACCCAGCACACGATGTGGTTACCAGTTCAAAGATTTTAAACATGTACCTATATATTTTAATAATTGTATCATTGTAAACTTAGTCGGTAATCCATAAAATAAATAACCCTCTAGAATGACTGGAAATTTTTGTAAGCCAGCACTGTGGGCTAACGCCTAGCCGCCCCTTTCGTTAGTAAAGGAGGTCCGTGCCCAGCTGTAGGATACGATAAATTATTATCTAACTTCTTATATACTAAAATGGCATTCGAATTGCGACTTTCAAGTTCTCATCTTCGATCTGTTTACTTCAGTGATTAATTAAAGGTATTTTTTTTTATTCAGTTAAGCCCCAATATAACGAGTGCAGCGCTTGCAGCCGCTGCAACGGTCACTTGGCACGGACCAGCCTGTCCAGATATGCCGTTATGTGTAGGGTTGCCAACTTTTGATATAAGAAAAATAATATATTAGGATCGCAGAAGGAAAATAAACAGGATTTTGAAGAATAAACAGCAATATGTATTTTAATTGTTTTAAAGCACTATAAAGATAGCTGTTTATTTTAATTTATAGCTCTGGATACTAATTATGATGCAAACAGTATTCTACAGCAAATAGTGTTAACTAAGGATCGAAAAATGTGTAACACACAAACCTAACACAACACTTGCAAGCATGCAAATAAACAATCTGCTCAAATCTATAATAAAATTAACAAAGCTATAGATATTTAGGATCGTAATATAGTTTATATTACGAATGTAGAAAAAATAGAACTAAATGATAATCTCACTTACTTATGAAAAGACAGATACTTCTAAGGCAGATGGAATAAGGTAAATTGATTTCCATACAGCCACATACACATACACATGCGCACACATACACACACTCTTTTTCATTTATTACGCAATTTAGTCACATTTTTCGTTTATATTCTTTGATTAAAGCTATTAAAAATACTTCCAAACATTGTAATGTTTTAGATATGGAAGAGCGGAGTCTCCTAATTTTATTTAGGATCATTGCAAGCTTAAAAGTAGGCTCCAGACGTCGCATATTGTAAACTTACATCTAAGCTAAAGAAAATAAAGTATTAAAGTACTGTCTTTAAAGGTATGGTTGGCAGCCCTAGATACATGTGCGTGTCGGTCGCGTGTAAACATAATGTTGTGAACTAAATAGTTCGATATTAATTTAATCATTGTACAGTTTCTATGTGGTAGAGCTGGGCTGTAGCCAGTTTTGTGTACTCAGCTTGACCGGAGTGTCACTGTACTTAGTCACAAAATCAATTAAAGCATGTGGATAGACTTCGTGGTACAGTAGGCATGTTGAAAGGACAAAAATGTATTGATGTATATCGCATCGATACTTTTTAAAAGTATCAATATCGATTTTGATATATCTAGACAAAAATATATCTCTATATCGCCACCACCCCTGCCCATATACAGAAACAACATCACACAGAACTTTGAATTACAAAGCACTGCATGGCACTGAACTGCGTTCGTCACTCTAAGACATAAGATGTTAAGTCTCATAATGCCCATTAATTTCACTGGCTTCAATGTCCTTCAAACCGAAACAAAACAGTGCTTACACACTGCAGAAATAGACAAAGCGGTGGTACCAACCAAAACGGCCTGTCGCATAAGAGGGACCTACCACTTTGTATGGGAGGTATCAGAATTACCATTTATTATTTTTTTATTATTTCAGAATTACTACCTGTACTAGTAAAATAAGATTTTTATGTTTCAAATTATTGTGTTCAAAATCTATGTAATACATAATCTTTTTTCTAATGACAGCCTCCGTGGCACAGCGGACAGTAGCCGGCTGAGAAGCGACAGGCCGCGGGTTCCATCCCCGCATCGAGACAAACATTTGTGTGATCCACAAATATTTGTTTCGGGGTCTGGGTGTTGTCAGACTGAAAGTCTCTCATAGTTCCTAATACCCACGACACAAGAGATCTTACTGTATGGTCAGGACTATGTGTGTGACTGTTGGGTGTATCTATTATTTCAAATAAATAAAAAAAGTACTTTCACCTTCTTTAGAAGTTTATCCATATCATTACTATGTTAGTACGGTCGGCAAGCAGGCACGGTTAACACCTTTCTTGAACCTTTGTCATGCAAATTACTTTACATAAGCGTCCACTTTCACTGTACTTTCTTTCAGGGCCACTGTGTTAGTTAAACAATGAAAATAAATATAACCAATAGTCTTATTCCTAATGATTTCTAACGAAGTCTGAAGTTGAACATTCAGAGGAAGGCTCCAAACATTATCTTAGATTTGACAAGCCACAGATCCTTGCCAAAGACCACCGATTCCTACCTAGGATGATTCGTGAGGCTATTGAACTTACAAAACATCCAAATTTCAATAGAGACGATAGTTGGAAGCTAGTACAAGCCTGGGATCCGATCATACACTTAATAAAATCGGAATCCAAAAGACTAACTGCCACACCTCAAGACACCGTGAGCTCTTTCTGCGTAGATCGGATCATCAACAAACCTTAATAATTTTAAACTGAAGGTATGTAGATAATGTAACATTAACATTTGGGGACAACCTACACCTCAGTCTACCCTGTAACCATGAAGGCTTTCATTTCACAATATAATTAAAATTTAAAACCGCGATAAAATCCGTTTAAATTGCGTTTATTTCAAGTCTTATTCCTACGCATTTTGAGGACTTTTGATGACATTTCCAAACCTGCCATAGTGATCCACACCTCTTGTGTGGGTCGCGTTCCAGGATCAGCCAGTGTATATCCGGTTCTCCCGAGGGGCTTGCGATATGATTTGATGGTTGATTGGGGCGGGTATAGGGGTACATCCTTGTATTACTGTGCTTGCATCGGTCATCCGCCTGCATCGGTCATCCGCAGGCCCCTCGATTTACTTCTTTCCTCTCCGAGGAGGGAAGAAGCATTTATACAGGTCGGCATGACTTTGGTGACCACCGATAAATTTGAATTGCACTACGCTTACCATCAGATGTAGTGCAGTTACTTAGCCGTGCTCGGATAAAAAAAAAGAAGACTTCACAAAAATCAATTAGATAGGTATTTGAATGTATGAATAAAACTCACATTGTATAATAATTAAATATTTTTATATGACTACGATAAAAGGCGCTCCGTCAATCTTAGTTTTTTTTACAAATTACTAAGCAATCAATCTTCGGCCATTCAAGCCCGGTCAGGCCAGAGCAAAGTAATTACACTAACAACAGGTTTGTATTGTTACATTCACGAAGATTGTTGTAGCACACAATTCCAATCGTAGTACTATAAGAAGTTTGTAGACTATGTAAGTCTAATTGTACACTTAAATTAGTTAATACTAAGTCTAATAATGCGCTCTCCTGCTCTTGTTGCGCACGTGGTTGGCGAGGCACAGGCCGAACACTACAGCCACCAGCTGAAAATTACATAACATATTAAAATATTATTAATATACACAATAATTGAAATAATATCAGTCATGTCATAATACAATTCATTTTCTTTTTGGCATTGGTATGTCTTGGATTTTAATTTACATATAATTTGACTCACGTAGCATGGAACAAAACATACACTTTGAATCAAATTAAAATGAAAATCAATTGAAATAAAACTAATTTAAACGGATTTTATCGTGGTTTTTTAATTTAATATTGGTCCCGACGTGGTCAGTCCACCCCGTGACCTCAAAGGCTGAAAAGTCGGGACCAAAATTAAAATTAAAAACCACGATAAAATCCGTTTAAATTAGTTTTATTTATTTATGTAACATTCGCGTAAACGTAACAAATCATTATGAAAAGCAATTTACATCTATCACTTGTACGATTTCTTGAAAATGAACTCTCAAAGTGATAAAAGTAAATGAGCCATTGAGTTATTTTCGTACCTCAAGAGCGACGACAACGATGGCAACAACGCCGATGGCCATGCCGAAGGTCTCGAAGAAGGTTTGCACGATGGTGTTGCAACCGGAGAAATTCTGGTTACTCAGGATGGAGCAGGGCGGCGCGGCGCAACAGGTGTCCGGCAGAGTGGGGCTTATATACGACAGGGGACCAGTGGGACCGCAGCATTGGAACTGAAAATTAATTAAACTCACCCCTGTAACCACGAAATAATAGGTAGAAGCAGTGGCGTAACGTTGATTGATATTTAAATGGCTCCATCGTTTCGAAAGAATGTTAAAGATAATTTTGGCAAGAATAAAATTGTAAATTGCGTATTCTACAAGTTAAGTTTGGAGTGTTATAATATTGAACATTATTGAATTTCAATTGATTATTCAGTATTCAACATATGAAAGAATTCATTCTCGCTTAATATTCGTCATGAATAATCCGAGTACATTTTTTATTTATGTAATAAATAACCATAGTTACATTTTATACACCATCGTCAAACTGTGCACACAGTTTGTTGGCGAAAGAGGCGCTCTTATGGGTTAATAAATAATAAATAAATGCAACTTAATTAAAGGCAAGGTTAATAAAGTACATTTGACAGCCTCCGGGCTAGTAACCAGATGTGAAGCGAGAGGTCGCGGGTTCGATCTCCGCACTTAGACAAATATTTGTGTGATCCACAAATATTTGTTTCGGGGTCTGGGTGTTGTGAGACCGAAAGTCTCTCGTAGTTCCTGATACCCACTACACAAGACTCGTATCTTACTATGGGGTCAGGACTACGTATGTGACTGTTGGGTGTATTTATTTATTTATTATTACAACTACTTAGGTAGTCGAAATTCGACCTTTTTAGATAATATACTACTTGTCCTCTAACGTCAGCTGCGAGATTTGACATTAAGACATTCAGAAACAGATGAGGAATCACTGCATGGCAACTTTTTAGGATAAACGGTGTTGCCATTTGCTAGAGGAACCAAGATGACCGTAATTCAGTTATAGAAAAGGAATTACCCGGCTCCGTTACAAAATCTATAATAAAAATCCAATCTCATTGTAATCGGTCTGAATTATAGGTGTGACATGAAATATATTTTTTTTATCCAGATTACAAGGAAATTGTTATTAATTATTGTGAAATTTTGCCGCCCCCAAAAAGTGTCACCCGGAGCGGCAGCTCTCCCCGCCCCTACCACGCTAAGCCACTGGGTAGAAGTGGTATTGTCCTAACTATACATCGGCGCGGTGGTACAACTAACCCTACTATTCTACTATTATTATGTGAACGTTTGGATTATTTTTTGTTTGTGTATTTGGATGTTTGTCCATCAATTATGTCTTAACCGGATAACGATTGGATGAAATGGCACACAGGTAGACTATGATCTGGGAATAAATTACTTTGTATCCTTGAAAAACATTCACGCCTTCGGAGCCGCGAGCTAAAGCTATTGGTTATATGATATCACCCTCACCGTTCTTTCTATTTCCTGGAAACCGGTCTGATCCCTGTTAAAGGCCTCGTTCAACCACCTTGGTATCGCCTCCACCACGTCATCCAACTTCACAAAGATTAGGACAGCCAGCGTCAGTTTCAGGATCATAAGCACCAGCATGAAGATCGAGTACTGAAACGAGAATTGCGATGTTAAATATAACAGATGCTTTTTTTTTATATAAGACCCAGTTCTGGTGATCGCGTCAAGCGTCAGGCACCAGTGTCGTAGCGTTCTCGTCTGCATCACTTCGTCTTTCAGCTTAATAGGGAATGATGCTCTGGATACCCTTGTGAGTAACCGAACATTCCTTCTTTGGAGTGGGAAGAAGCATTTATACAGGCCGACATGATTCTGGTGACCACCAATAAACTCATTGTTTGTCGGGGTCGCTGGTTTTTTGACTGCACTGCGTTTACCATCAGGTGTAGTGCAGTCGCTTTGCTGTCGTCGAATAAAAAAAAAACCCTTTCAAAACTCTTTTTCTTATCTTAATACCAGAGCGTGGTGCGTAAAATATACAACTTTGTTTTTACTCCCTGACTGACTGATTCTTTTATTTACTTTCCCTGGCTTTGCTCCTCTTGAAACACATCCCTGATAACACCAATGCAGTAGAACATGCTCATGAATAGAGTGATTTGTTTATCTCTTTTTTATAGCATAGACCGGCAAAAGAGTGTGTGGGTCACCTGATGGTAAGTGATCGCCACCGACCATGTACATCCACAATATCGGAAGATTCATGGGCGCGTTGCCGACCTTAAAGGAAAGGCATAATTAAACGATTGGGAAGGTGACCGGGATTTGTGCCTTCGAATATCTCACTGACCGTACGAAACGCAGAATGCTGCTAATGACATCGTTTTTCTGTGAGACAGTGGTAACAACCTTGACGACCCTTTCCATTCATGCTGTAGATAGAACTGTCTACAGTGTGGCTCTACCACTTATTAAATTCAACTCCTTTTTACATTCTATTTTTACATTCTATTTATTGGTGTTATAATATTATCGTATTATTTTGTATAAGAACTCACCGTGACGAGCATGCAGTTGCTCTCCCTGATAGCTCCACAACAGCCGAAGAAAGCGATGAGGAACACGACTGCGCCCACTACCATGGAACTGATTGGCGCCACTTGTATAATGTTGGTGTCTGCTATGTTCACGATATCTGTTATGTGGAGCTGTACTGCTATTCCAATACCGAGAAGCGCCAGGCCTGCCAGCTGGAATCATTTAAAGGATTACATTAACAAAAGGTCCAAGATCTTGCAAGATCCTAACTATTTGGACATTTTTTACCGGCGAAAATGGCGTTCTGAATTCGACGCGTATATATATTTTATAACTTTTTACAGAGATCCGATTTTAATGATTTTATTTCATTCGAAGGGAAATTGGTCAAAGATGATAATATTTAAGTTCAAGAAGATTATCCAACACCAAGAGGAAGAAATCGGTGGCGAAAAACTAAAGCTTTGTCATTTATATGCCGATTTTGATGATTAGTCCGGAGTCTTGATTTTATGCCCGATATGGTGATTGGCTCGCCCCCTATGACGTTATGGGACGGAAATAGGCTTGGCGAAATGAGGGTGTACGGGTTATACCACTGTCTAACACCTTTCGGGGATTACAGGAGTGCAAATTTTGATATTTCTTTCACTAAAGTAAAACTTTTTTGTTCTTATTATTGTTAATTGCTATTTGTGAATTTCAATGTTAATTTATAGAGCCTGTTTTTTTTGTTTTAGTTAGAATTATTTCTTTATGAATGAATATTAAAGACATGTATTAGGTTTTTAAAGAAACCTGGCTTTAGAAACAATGGAAAATTAAGTGATAATGAAACAATGTGAAGTTGGATAGAATAGAAACAGTTGAAACAATAATACACGAGGTAATAAGCGGCGCGGCGCACTGTAGTCCCGTTTACTAAAATAGCGGACGTAGGCACTTGAATTTTTTTTTTCTCAAAATAGTGTATTTTTTTGATGGAATCGTATTTTACTAATAGTTCTTATCATGTTTTATTCTTTGTATTTTTTGCGTATCTTGTATAATTATGCAGTTATTCAAGATATTGTCCATATTTATGTCGATTTTGTATGGAGATGAAAATTCAAAGCTCTATATCTCGAAATTTACTACGGTTTTTCAGATGCGGTTTTTTGTATCGTACAAGGTTCGTGTATAGCTTTAATAAACGGTTGAGACTAGGTGCGCCCGATTTGCACTTTGCGAGATATAGGATGTTCATTTTTATCGATATTAAATATTTTTTATTTCCTTATTTCAGTTCATAAATATGTTTTTAAGTAGTCGACATATATACACAAGCATAAGAAACGTTATACAGGTTGATGTTTCATAGTATGAATCATATACATATAGATATTATATGTAATCCGCCTTCTAGAATCGGAAGTATAAATGATCTACAATCATATATTATGGTGGTTTGTAAAAGATCTCGCGACATTTAATAAGTACCTACTTACATGAAAATTATGACTTACAATCGTAATTACCCCACTCAATAGTAGATAACAAGTTTTACGCACTTATGACTACGAAAAATACATTATTTTCTAGGTAAATAGTATGTATGTACTGATTGTAATAGTTTATCACCTTATTTTGGATATTGTTTTCTTGCTCCTGATGTTTCGTTTGTTCGACTTTTTGCACCTTAGATATTATATGGTACTTATTTTATTGGTGTGATTGTGTCATTAGTGACCATAAATCTATTGTTTTTTTTATTACTAAAGGTTCCGATTAGTGTCTACCTGATTATAAATAAAAATTAACAAACGATCGACACATGTTGATGTAGTTTTTTTTAGATTATTAATCTTAACAATGGTTAAGTACGTTAAACATTAATAAAAACGCTGAGAAATATAAAATATAGAAAACAATATGACAAATCTAACCAAAAACATACGAAGTAAAAATAAAAAAATAATTACTTAAAAAAAAGAAACAGTAAAAAATGTATCCTCGTCACTACTATCCTCTGATCCCGATTCGGAGTCGATTTCTGGTAAATCGCTTACATTTACAAATTCAGATGTATCTTCTAATTCAATTAAATCATAGAAGTCAGAAAAGGCAGATTTTTTTATAATGTTATTGAATTTTGGGCGGAGACTTGTAAGAACGGGATCAGATGATAGTAATAAATTGTGAAAAATGTCCTCGTTACATGAAATAGCACTATGTTTTCGTGAATGATGCTGCCTGAAGCTTCGGAAATCCTTATTTCTGGCCTCAGAAGCTTCTTTAGATAGGACTATGGGCAACATAGAATAATTCTGCACTATTTCTGGACCATGAATTAGTCATTTATGTAGACTCGATGGCATATAGTAAAAATCCGTCTTGTAGTGTTACCAGTATTGGTGTTTCCACTACCTTGCTTTACAACGTCAATTAGTAGGCCTGTTTGATGTTTGAAATCTTCTTGTATTTTTAATTTTCGTGCTTCCACGAGGCTTTTCATTTCTGGTCCTTTGGCTTGCCATGTTTTGATGTCCAATCTATATGAAGTAAACACTCCATAGAACGAATCCATGCATGTGGGGAGCTTAGTCCATACTTGTATAGCTCTTCATTTACAGGTCTGTTGTATACTTCACCCAAATTGTTCATCTCTGATGGACGCGCCTTGCATATGTCACACACAGCTGCTGATGTTCCCGAAATATAAGAATGTATTTTACCATCAATCATCGTCAAAAGAAGCTGGTGTGTGACATTTACTTCTTCTATTACTGTCGGCTGCAGCTGCGAAATTTCCGTTTGGTATTCTGCCATTTCTGTTTTTACGTTGCATTAAGTCTCTTTGATGATGATGATGGCCGTTCGTTCTGCCAAACAATTTCACCATTTTCAATTTGTAACCTAAGAGGCACAAGACTCGCCATAAAAATTGATGAAGAGTTTTCAACGCCTCCTTTTTGTTGGTGAATTGCTTGCCCTGAAGATCCACCAAATCCCCATCTACTTATTAAGAAATCATTTTTAACGGTTTCCTTATTTTTCGGTATGGTTTTAAAGAGCCTTTTTACCGTTAAGTCAAGCTTTGGAACTTGATTTTCACTGAGTCTAGTGTTACTACAATGTCAACTTTAGGAGGGTAACATTCTTATTTTTCCTCAATTATTTTTTGATAACTAGGATAAATCGTTATTCTATTTTATTTTTTATTAAAGCCTCTCAATATCTTATACCTCCATCTAGATAGGATAGATAGATCTAGGTTCATTGATATATAAAGTGATAATGCCTTCAGTGGCGTCACTTCATTAGGCTTCGTTTGGGTTTTTAGGAATGTTTTTATGTTAGAAGCCATGTCAGGATTTTCCCTAAGATATTGTACGATATCGGCTATATCCTTGTTTTCTTCTACTTTGTCTGCTGCGTATATAATGTCATCTTTACTACATGATGCACGAATAACTTCGGTGCGTCTTCTTTTTTGATAATTTGATAATTCTTTGAATGTTTTTCGGGGACAAGGGGTGGTAGTTGTAACCGCATCAGATTTACTTGGCGAAATTACATCCTTAGATGTTTCTGCAGATTCTTCACAAGGTAACACAACGTTTTCCTTTGAATAACTTGGCCACTTGATATCGTCTTCAAGCCCCTTGGTATATTTTCATGTAAGTAGGTACTTATTAAATGTCGCGAGATCTTTTACAAACCACCATAATATATGATTGTAGATCATTTATACTTCCGATTCTAGAAGGCGGATTACATATAATATCTATATGTATATGATTCATACTATGAAACATCAACCTGTATAACGTTTCTTATGCTTGTGTATATATGTCGACTACTTAAAAACATATTTATGAACTGAAATAAGGAAATAAAAAATATTTAATATCGATAAAAATGAACATCCTATATCTCGCAAAGTGCAAACCGGGCGCACCTAGTCTCAACTGTTTATTAAAGCTATACACGAACCTTGTACGATACAAAAAACCGCATCTGAAAAACCGTAGTAAATTTCGAGATATAGAGCTTTGAATTTTCATCTCCATACAAAATCGACATAAATATGGACAATATCTTGAATAACTGCATAATTATACAAGATACGCAAAAAATACAAAGAATAAAACATGATAAGAACTATTAGTAAAATACGATTCCATCAAAAAAATACACTATTTTGAGAAAAAAAAATTCAAGTGCCTACGTCCGCTATTTTAGTAAACGGGACTACAGTGCGGCGCGGCGCTATCAACTTTGTGATAATGGATTATTTAGGACCAAGGCCACTTTCCTAATTAGGTTTTATAATGCGGCCGCGAGCTAGTTCGTATGACATATGTCAGGGAAATAAACCTATATACATGTAGAGCCTATGTAACTGGGACAGTTACTCTCTAAAATATTTGAATATTTGGTCAGGAACTAATGAATTATCTATGTCGAGTAAATTACTGTTTAGGTATTTTAAGGCGAATTCAACTTTTATTATAAATGCAATAATTTGGTTGTTTGAGAATTTGGATGCTTGTTAGCCAATAACGCCTTAACGGCTGGACTGTTTTGTCTGAAAGTTGGCACACTAGTAGATCATGACCTGGCTAGGACACATAACTTTTATCTTTGAAAAGGTTTACGCGGACCGAGCCGCGAGCAAAAGCTATAGTTATTTAATATTTTATAATATAGTTATTTCTTTAAATATTGGCCAAGTTTCCGACTTATAATTTATAAATAAATACACAATTTCTGTATCACAGTAGGCACTGGTAGGTAGGCTTGACAAAGTGAATACACTGGATCGTTGTTAAATACAGAGCAGTCAAATTGTAATATCAACGGTCATCAGAATTATGCCGGCCTGAAGTAGCTGGATGTTCACTGGTTGATCCCAGAACGCGTCTCGCTTGAACGAGCGAAGGTTTTTAATCATATGTACAGTGATGGCTATCCAGTCGGTATAAATAGTAAGATACCCTCCCACCAACATTCCTTCCATATTATCTGGAAAAAATCCCGTCTAACAAAGTGTCTTTCCAGCGTGCATACTTGAGGCTCTGGAATGAACACTGTCTCGGTGCTTCCCAAGTGTTATGACCATCGATGTCAGTAGAAAGAAAGAAAGAAAAGAAAAGTGTTAAAGTTTTAAAGCCTTCCGAAGGATGGAAGGAGGTGACAACAGCCGGGACCAAGTTTTTAAGTCGAAGCACGGAGACGCTTAATACAAATACCACTAAGTGGTCACCATCCATAGACTGACCGCGCCAAAGGTTGCCTAACTCGCTAATCGTTTGCCGGTCAGTGAGTGCAGCTGGCTTTGAGCGCCGGATATTAGAAACTGATGCGGTGCGTAAACACTAATTGGAAATAAAGATTATCTGTTCTCAAGCAAAGTAAAGCATCGTCATTTCCTGAAATACGGTAATATTATACGAGTTTATTTGCTGGCACCAACGCGGCCAACATTATCTTCCAGTATATCGGAGTTATCTTATCACTTATCGATAAGGCGCGTCCGACTCCGCCGTGACACTATTTGTACACTAACATTGCGATCGAAGCATATTGTACCTAATACAGCAACACTTTCGTTGGTGGTAGGATATTCATGTCCGCCCGGACAGCGACCACCGTACACATAGTGTTAAAACCTGCCATAGTGATCCACACACTTTGTGTGTCTGCATCGGTCATCCGCCTGTCCTGTCGCGGATCCCTCGATTTGCTTCTTCCCTCTCCAAAGAGGGATGAAGCATTTAAACAGGCCGATATGACTCTGGTGACCACCCATAAACTCATTATTTGTCGGTGGTCGCTGGTTTTTTGGACTGCAAGTTGCTTACCATCAGGTGTAGTGCAGTCACAAAACACCTAGTCTTCCCTGGCCATTATAATGTACTATATTCTACTCGTAGTTACATGGTATACTCATGGCTATTTCCTCAAAAGGAATGTCGTATTTAGTCAAGCCAGGAGTCAAAAAGAAATTATCATCGAAAACGCTGCCTAAGAACCCCTTTGGGATTTAATAACACAATGCGTGGTGGTAATATTCCTCTATTATAGATCTACAAAAAAGTCCAGGATGGCATATATCTATCTTTTAAAGACTTTTATTATACCCATTCTATCTTTTTAAAATAAAACTTAAAAAAAAACGCAATAAAATCCATTTAAATTAGTTTATTTCAATGAGTAATATTCGCGTAAACATAAGATATTACCCATACCCATTCTATCTTCTAAAAATGGTCACGTACAATGCGATAATTGGACAGCTATTTAGACGGATAAAGTATTAATTATTATCATCTTAAAAACGTTAGTTAGCTTAAGCATTTCATGCACATTATTATAATATTTTACACTATATAATTTACATGAATATCTTAGGAGTTGTCGCAAAAAATTAACCCGCGAGAAAATAAATTCAAGCGCGTTTCTCACACCGTTGGCGGGACTCGCTTGGTGCGATCCCCTCGCGCCCACCGCAAACATGTAGGCATACTCAACTATCCGTACGAAGTCGAGGCGGGTCGTTAGTTTATATATAATGTATATAATATGTTCTTGCTTAGTCAGTTACTGTATATCCACATAGGTATATATGGTTTTTCCTTGAGTTATCAAATACGTTTGTTTAAGCATGTGTGTACCTATTTCTAATTAAAATGACTATGTAACCATTCTAATAATATAAATGACGATAATATAATAATAACTAGGCTATAAATGGCCATAACAGACTTCAAAAGGAGGTTGTTATCTGTTCTTATTCATCATCATCATCATCAGCCACAGGACGTCCACTGCTGAACATAGGCCTCCCCCAAAGATTTCCAGACCGACCTGTTGGAAGCGGCCTGCATCCAGCGACTTCCTGCGACCTTTATCAGGTCGTCTGTCCACCTTGTAGGTGGACGTCCAACGCCGCGCTTGCCAGTACGTGGCCTCCATTCCAGAACCTGTTCTTATTATTATGTATATTTATTGATTTATAAAATTGATACGATGTTAAGTCTCAATGCCCAGTAATTTCACTGGCTCCAATGTTCCTCAAACCGAAACACAACAGTGCTTACATACTGTAGCTTGGCGGCAGAAATAGACAAAGCGGTGGTACCAATCCAGACGGCCTCTCGCATACGAGGGTCCTACCACCTTGTACCAGCTCAGCATATTGCTGTATTGTGACGCGAGCAGCAACGAGTTTTGATTAGTTACCTAGGAGGCATACTTGAAGTGATTGTTTATCAGGTGTCATGTTTTTTTACTACAGTGCAATGCACCTTTAGTAAACATACACATTACAGATGCTTACAGATACCTGATGTTACATTTAAAATAACAGATTTTTCGTTTTTGCTAATCCTTTTTTTAAGTACATATATCAAACTTTGGTAACCTTGTTCTAAGTGGGTCACCAGATGGTAAGTAACCACGGACGTGTTGCCGACCTTTATGTAAAGGGTTAAAGCATTGTGAAGGGGTGGAGAATTTGCGCATTTGAATATCTTTTTTGTTTTCCGAGCACGGCATAGAATTATCATAATCAGATAATTCTGTGAACAACCATGCGTCGATAAAACCCACATTAGTACAAAAATATTTGGACCACTTTTTGACTCGATTGATAAATTTTCCTGGTGGGAGGGTACCTGTAATGAATTGTTCCGGCAAATCGCATTCCGCAGTGAAATAGTGTATAATAACTTCAGGCCGGCATAATTCTGTCGACTGTCGAAAGAAGCAAAGTCTCTTGACGGCCGACATTATATTTGGGCTGCACTGTACTTAACATCAGGCCCAGTGTAGTCATTTTGCCGTGCCAGGAGGATAGAAAAATGTCAGAATATCACTTACACATTAAATGAGTCATCGTAATGCAATCAACCATTTCCTCAAATATTTTGATTACAATATTTTCACAAAAGAGTTTTAGTATGATGATTTTATTGGAATAAAACTAATTTAAACGGATTTTATCGCGGTTTTTTATTAATTTTGAT
Organism: Amorpha juglandis; assembly: GCA_949126905.1. NCBI lineage: Eukaryota > Metazoa > Arthropoda > Insecta > Lepidoptera > Sphingidae > Amorpha > Amorpha juglandis. Next base: position 858,759 of record OX421380.1, read on the forward strand.
CCCGACGTTTCGAAGACTTTAAATTAGTTTTATTTCAATGAGTAATATTCGCGTAAACGTACGAAATCATTATGATGATTTTAAAATCGGGTAAAAATATTTTACACACAAAGCGGTAAATTATTGAGTAATCCATATCAATAACACGTAAAAAGTACTTACAGCAAAGGCCAAATTGACGAAGAATAGTATGTACTTGACTAAAAATTCACCACACCCCATTTTGATGATTTTTTTTCTATTCCTTGCAGTAAACGCGGCTCGCGTCGTCACCGAACGAGTATTATCTTCACACTGGCCGTGTAAAGCCCGAAGTATACCTTACTGATAATTTGATAATACATTTATAGTACGATTGTCCCGTGTGCTGTAATGACTAAGTTTTACTATGACATTATTTGCCGGAATAAAACGAATATTCCAAATCATAGCCCTTGAGATCCGCTTGGTGCGTCATATTTGCTTTATATTAGAAAACGTCCTTCCGTGAAGTAACATCAAAATGTCTGAATTTTCTTGTTGAAGTGAAACTTCTTTAGTGTCGTGGTGATTTGAAAATTCGATGAAACGAAAAAGCGCCAGTAAAATGAGACAAACATATTCATAAATAGGATTTAGCCTACGAGAGAATGAGATATGCTATTACGTGTCTTTGCACCTGGGTACAAAGAAGCCTTCGGAAAGTGTGTCATAAACAACATGGTACTATATTATTCACGTGTTTTATTTTTTAGCATATGCGTATTAAAATTCGTTGGTTAATTAATTTATGTAAATTTTTCAACACACAGCTGTGTTAATTTGACCAATAATTTTAATTTATAGAAATTGTCTCAAATTAAACTTATTAACATTAGTCAAAATCAAAATCAAAATCTTTATTCATCATGTAGGCTAAGAATGCGTTTATGGCAGGTCAAGTACAGAACATTTGTCATTAATAAGACTAACTTAAAATTAAGGGGACTTTGGAATAACCGCCGCGCTGTAGTCTGGCAGGAAAAGGTACACCTATAAGCATGGGAAGAGGGAAGGGATCCTTAAATGTAGGGATTCATGGATAAGGGTGGAGGATATGGCAATCGGGTTAAAGGTAATGGCACTATAGAACTTCACTAGCAGTGCTAGATCATAATTTTTTTTTGTAGGTAAAGCGGTGACTATCACTCACCATTCGGTGACGCTCTTGCTGGTTTGCTCAATTCATAAAAAAAAAACATTTATATATTTATTATGTTTTCAGAGACTGTCGCACGAAAGACCTAAGATTATTCACGTGAGACAATAATGGCTCGTGCGACATAGGTGCCAGTTGAAAGGATGACGTCAACATTTTGTTTTGTTTCTAATTTACACATGTCTGGTAATAGAATTACAAAATATAAATCTTTATGATTTAGTTTCGGTAAAAATATTGTGTTTTTGTACTCGGTAACGGAGAATAACGCAATTTTAATTTTTTTCAGTTTTCGATTGGTAAAATTATACATGAGTTGCACGGGATTTGAATTTGTAGCAGGTATGGCGATAGGCTCACCACATATCTTATCATGGGACGGAAATTAGTGATAATTAAAGTGCCATTAACATGGTCCACACGGCTCGTATGGATCGCGTTCCAGGATCACCAAGTGTATATCCGGTTCTCCCGAGAGACTTCCGACATGACTTGATGGTTGGTTGGAGCGGGTATAGGGGTATAGCTTGTATAACTGTGCTTGCATCGGTCATCCGCCTGTCTTGTTGCAGGCCCCTTGATTTGCTTCTTCCCTATCTGAAGAGGGAAGAAGCATTTATACAGGCCGGCATGACTCTGGTGACCACCGATAAACTCATTGTTTGTCGGTGGTTACTGTTTTTTTTGACTGCACTACGCTTACCATCAGATGTAGTGATGTCACCTTGCCGTGCTCGGATAAAAAAAAACTAGCTCTGGGAACCGTGGTCCAATAGTGTGAGTTTATATATATGTGTATACAATACTCATGGATATAAAAATAGTTGTTTATTTTATATAACGAGTCAACTCTGACTACCTCGGTGGCGCAGTTGTATTGTGTACGCGGTACAACTGCTATGCTAAGGTCGCGGGTTCGATCCCCGGGTCGGATAAAAGTGATATTGGGTGTTTCTATCACGAAATGCTCAGTATCAGCCCGGAGTCTGGAACCGTGACGGGTATGGCGATAGGCTCGCCCACTATCATATAATGGGACGAAAATACGCTCGGCGAAATGTGGGTGTACTGGTCACACCTCTGCCTACCCCTTCGGGGATTACAGGCGTGGTGAGTGAGTATTTAAATATATTATTATGAGTCAACGGATCGCTGTCAGTTATTTGTAGTTATTACACCGAGCAATTGTGCGAATTACTTTATCTGATCTACTCAGCATTGTTTGAAGCGTTTGTCATGTTGGTTTGCTGGTGGGGAGAAGGGGAGGGATATTTTTTTTTATAGCATAGGCCAGCAAACAAACAAGTGACTCATCTGATGATAAGTGATCTCCACCGTCCATGTACGCTCACAATACCAGAAGAATCATAGACGCGTTGCCGACCTTAAAGGAAAGGGTTCATTAGGGATTGGGAAGAAGAGGGGGATTTCGGCCTCCGGATATCTCATTCATCGTACGAAAAGCAGCAGCAAGCCGCTACTTTACTTCGGTTTTCTGTGGGACAGTGGTAACGACCCGGTCGAGCCGGACCATTCATGCTGTAGACAAAACTGTCTACAATGAGGCTGAGAGTGTCTCGTTGCATCGAGACGCCTTCCGAACTCAGCTAGTGTATAATCAGCAATGCCGGCATAATTCTACCGTCGAAATTTCATGATGTGTCTTCGCCCGACATTATACTTAGATTGCATAGTACTTAGCATCAGTACGTAGTGACAGTTAGTATTCTTTGATATCAGCTACACTAATATTGCCAGGATAAAAAATATGTTAAACTTAAATGAGTTAAATAGACATTTTCCGTCGCATCGGCTCCTATTGTAAGTGCCAACTGTCAAGGGACCCGAATTACTAGTCTACGCTGTTTGATAGAATGATGTCTTTTGAATCATAATAGATTTTTGGCTGTTCACATATTATAAATAAACATTTCGATCGAAAAAAAGATCACAAGGTGATAGGTCCTTCGTATGCGAGGCCGTCTGGGTTGGTATCACCGCTTTGTGTATTTCTGCCGCCAAACAACAGTGTAAAAAATCGACTATCCAGGAGACTTAACATCTAATGTCTCGGGGTGACGAGCGCAGTTCAGTGCCATGCAGTGCTTTGTCATTAAAAGTTCTGTGTGGTGTTGCTTCCGTTATGAGCAGGCGTAGCGTTTATAGCCTAAGATCCGGCAGTAGAATCTCTACGTTCATGACGTAGATGCTCAAGCTCAAATTTCTATATTCATTTTCGAATAGGACAATACATTGATCATAGGATGCCAGTCAAAAAGTGCCCGCATATATTTTTAATAAAAAAAAATATAATTAAATTTTGGGAAAAAAAATCGTTCATGGTGTAGTTAAGTAAAACATTGTTCCTATTACACAGCTATGTATGTAGAGAATTCAAAAAACCATGGGTGCCGTTGCCTACTCGGCCGCAACTACTTGGCAGCCAGGTGTAAACAAGTAATACTTTTTTTTCCCAAAATTTAATTATATTTTTTTTTATTTAAAATATATGCGGGCACTTTTTGACTGGCACCCTATGAGCAATGTATTGTCCTATTCGAAAATGAATGTAGAAATTTGAGCTTGAGCATCTACGTCATGAACGTAGAGATTCTACTGCCGGATCTCGTGCTATTACCATCAGGCGGCATTCAATTTATAGAGTACGGTAACATCGCACAAAAATCAGTGTAATTGGTCTATATATAAAAAAAAAACACAAAAACAAAAGAAAAATAGTTATGTTACTAATTTTGAAAAAGGGATTTTTTTAAAGAAGCAAAACCAATGTTAAGGATGTAATAATCCACACAAATATTATTAAACGATTTGCACATTCTAAACAGAGGGTTATAAATAAAAAAAGGCATTGACAAAATATATGCTCTCAAAAAACAAATACAAAATAATCTGCCATATTATTATGGTGAGATCGACCGCGGACTGTTTTCGCAGAAATATTTATTTAAGATTAGATATGAATGGTGAATGGATAACGCTTATTAAAGTAGAATGTGCATTGTTGAACAGGCAATCTTATTGGCCCGAGTCGCTAAAACGTCGATCACAGTTCTTAGAACATCGTCTTTGTTTATAATTGTTATTTCTTTAAAATGATGTTAGTTAAAGTTCTTAGGTATCATTTGAGGGTATCTGAAGTGATGAGAGCCACGCTGTTTTGACGTGACCCCGCCTAGCAGGACAGTGTAAAACAGGGTTGATATTATAGTTTACATCTCTGAGCTATAGCTTGTGTGGTAACCACATTATTATGTTTATACCTAAACACAAAATAAGTCAATGAACAAGAAGTTATTTCTGAATAGGGGATTTTTAGGGGAGTACTTGAATCGCTTCAAGTGCAAGGAGAGCCCCTCATGTATCTGTGACCCGGCAGTTATAGAGGATGTCGCACACGTGTTGACCGAGTGCCCAGTATTTCTGTATCAACGTCTGAAAGCTGAGCACGAAATTGATTTTAAAATATGTAAGGAAAACTTAGGCAGAATACTGGAGACCGGTGCAGTAAGACAAAAAGAATTAAGCTATTGCAAGGATATAGCATGTTAAGTGTTCATTGAAATAAAACTAATTTAAACGGATTTTATCGCGGTTAAATTAGTTTTATTTCAATGAGTAACATTCGCGTAAACGTAAGAAATCATTATGTTAAGTGTTGTTAAGAAACAAATAGCCGGGCCAACTATGCTACATAATATAAGATTACGTGAACTTAGTTGCCAAGGAAAGTGTGTTTTTAGAGAAGGAGACATGCTATATCCTAATAATTGTGTAAAAATTTGATTTAGTAATAAGTATGCACCGTGTAAAAAACTTCTTTTTTAAGAACGTGTTTTTAATTGGCATACTTATCGTGATTTTTTTAACCTGTTTTACTGTGTAGTTGTCGGACGAATAATTATTCAGGACAGTACAGAGACATTGACGAGCACAATATGTGTGATTGTTTTACATAGTTGTATGTTTTTATTGTTTACATTTTAGTTTAATTATATATGTCTCTGTACTTTTATTACTGTAATAATGCAGACAAACACTGTAATATGTGCATTTTTATTTATTTATATATTCTTTTTACATTGCATTATTACGGGGTTATTATATTAAAAGATGTTGAGAATTTTTCTAGCTGGGTAACATCTTTGAAAAATAATATCAGAGGGACGAGAGTGGAGCATGGAGCCCCACAATAAAAAAAAAGCCTATGTCCTATTCTGATGTATAAGCTATATTATTGTAAAGTTTCATTAAAATCCATCCAGTAGTTTTTACGTGAAAGAGTAACAAACATACATCCATGCATTCATCCATACATACTTACAAACTTTCGCGTTTATAATATTAGTAGGATAGGATTTTGACCCAAATAAGGTAGCCATGAGTGACGTCGGGGTTATTGTTTCTCTGCCTGGCGTTATTCCGGTTTAATGCTGCCTTTCATCATGATTGGACGGTGGATGTGCTAATTATACGGGTCGCTGTCAGACCCACACAATGCGCTGTTTCGGAACGCTGTTCGCTTCGTGTGGAACAATGTTCCATCGCTCAGCCGAGTTAAACGAAGCCAGTAAAATTACTGGGCGTTATGAGACTTATCATCTTATGTCTCGGTGTGACGAGCGCAGTTTAGTGCCATGCAGTGCTTTGTAATTCAAAGTTCTGTTTATAAGCAGGCGTGGCGCTTACCATCAAGCGAGCGCCTTGCTCGTCTCTCATTCAATCAAATTAAGAAATAGAGGGTATACCATGTGAAGGTGAGGTTGGATGTGGGTCCTAAAATGTTGACCCACTTAAACTCTATATTATATTATAATTATTTATATATTTGGATCGAAACTGTATATCTAATCTTAAATCGATACGTAGATACTGGTATCGTTGTTCTGATTTACATTGTTTTTCTATTACATCGCCTATTTTTGAAGTTAGAAACAGCGTACCGCCTTGGCTTAGTGTCTGGGTACTTAGGCTGAGAAACTTATGAGGTATTCGGTTGAAATCCCAGCTCCAACGTAGAATAAGGCCTAACTACACTCCTTAGTAGAGAATGCCTGGACCCAGCAGTAAGACAGTATCATGTATGCAGGTTTCCTCACGACGCGACGTTTCCTTCAACCTTAAAGCGAGCGATAATTAAGAATTAATACAAACGTAACTCAGAAAAGTCAGAGGTGTATGCTCTTGGGTCTGGTGTCGAACCCGCGACTTTCGTCTCGACAGTCATACCATTCCCCGCTGAACTACCGCCGCAGAGCTGTTAAATGGTTTACAATAGATTTATGTAGCGTACAATACAAACGCACAGACCAAGTGCCACTGGTGTAGCGCTACTGACACTCGAATGACGCATATATGAGTCGCTCAGCGGAAGAGTGGCCCAAGCCTTGCACATTAAGTATGGAGATAATGAGCATTCATGATCTGAGAATTACATCAGTACTGATATTTTGGTATTTTCTCTAGTTATGTAAAAATAAAAAACAGACCATACAAAGTAATCATTTTATTGATAGTTTTATGCTTACAAACTAGTATACAAGTTAGAAATTAAAAAAAATGTGTGTTGAGTAGGCCACTATTCTACTAAATAAGAAAGCTAGTATTGGGTTAGGTCATCATCATAGAAGTCAGCTTCAGTATCTTGTGCAGAATTATTTATCTTCAGGTTGCGATAGAAATCATGTCCCTCTAATTCGATATAAGCTCTTAAGCTGTAATAGATCTTCATATTTTTTCTTCTCTATGGGGCGACCATTGGGGTACAAAACATCTAGATTAATCAAAGAGTCAGTTAATCAGTCAAAGAGGAAGAACAACGAGCTCTTTTTTCTTTAATATCAAAGCCGTTAAATGGAGAAAAAGTTTCATCATTACTGTTGGTGTAATTGTAATATATTTTGTATGGATTATCATGAATAAATCGCAACCATTGACTTTTTAGCCATTTTACTTTGGTTTTTTAACTTTTGTCAGTATTGTTAACTATATTTCTGTTAGTTATTAGTTTTTTTAATTTTTCAATGCTTTTGAAGTCTTCTGTCATCATCTTCACAATAAAAAAATGTTGCTCTTTTTCTTGGCATTTGATATAACACAATTCCAGTCTTCAGGAACAAAAATGTCCTTCTTATGTTTCTTTTCCTTTTCTACTAACCCAAAATCACGGTCACATGGTAGATAGCTATGACCAGATACAAGAAACTTGTGATCTAGTTTTTAAATACCATTTATTTAAATATTATTTATTATTTTTGTTTTTTTTTTTAACTATAAAGATATATACCTAGAGTGGGTTGGGCCACTATTCTGTTGTTCTAAAATTATGAAGTGCTGAAGTTAAAGGGCCTATCAAATAATAGGCCGCTTTTCCTACGAAAGTAATCATAAATTTGAAATGGAATAAGAACATTCATCAACGCGATCATATCAAACACTACTGAAACTAAGATTTAGGCCAGTACAGTTTAAAGGATCTATAGTCTAGTATACAAATATCTACTTAACTCTGTTTCTGTAAATTTGTGGATTAGGCCACTATTCCGCTGAGCGACTCATATACGCTTGACGCGATCATCGGAAGTCTGCTTTTCGTATTCAGCATGATCTATAATAACATAGATAGATAGCAAGATAGATAGCAAGTCGCAATAGTCACGCGACGCCAATCATCTGGTTTGTGTTTCTGAACTCAGAAATTATTGTTATATTTTCTATTTGTTGAAATAGGTGATGATTTCATAGATAATAAACCTCTTTGTGTATTTATGTATGTAAGTACCTAAGTAAAAATTACAGCGATTATCAATGAATCTGTTTTATTTATTGTTTGAATAAAATATAAAGGAAGGAAGGCTTTAGTATATAAAATGCATTGTATTCCATATTTATTTTATTATTAATGAGTACAACTATGTACATGGTATGATTTCAATACTATCACTTTCCTTATTCTGTCATAGTAATAAATTTCTGATACATATGACAATTTACATGTACATAACAAATAATTAAATTATTAAAATGTAAAATTATAACTCAAAATTATAACTTAATTAAATAAGAATTAATTGTAACTTAACTTAATTACCATAACGATATAGCGCCTACTCTCTACTTATTAGCAGAAACATATGAAAGGACATTTGCTAATCATAAACGATCAGGTGGTTAATTTGGCTAAATAAGTAGCTTAGAATAATTAATATTGTTTAATCAGTGATTTGAGTAAACACTGTTTAGTTACTTTCTTTAGTAAATTAGGTAACCGATTTATAAGTGAAACAATAATTAAAACAATGATATATTAAAGTTTTTTTACATATTGATATAAGTATAGAAAAATAGTGCCTGATCATTTTTATTTAGAAATATTTTATTTTAGACATATTGCTCATGTTAACAAGTAGTTAACATGATGATTGCTGGTGGTAAGATTCATATCCTTCCATAGTGACCCACACGACTGGTATCATATATCATTGTTTTTTTTATTTAGATTATAGCTTCTGAACTAACCCGCATTAGGCTAGCGTGGTGGTATGGCCTAACCCCTCCCATTCAGCCCAGCAGTGCGACATGTAATAATACTGGCCTAATATTATTAATATACCTTCTCACTACAACTTTCTGTTGGCATTCGGGTGACATTCGACAAGGCCCTCGCAGAATACCAGCGCCAGGTAGTTTTAATTACTTGGCACATGCTGAGCCTGAGGCCTGTTTAGCCTAACTTGAGACACAGGTGGTCTCTTGTGGAGCCAGACTGTATGCATGCGGCCATTATATTTATGTTGTCACAAGACTTATAATTTATTTTTGTTTTACTTAAGCTTAAACTTGTGAATAATGTATAGTTTCATAAGAATGTTCTTTTAACTCTTCATGTCTCAAGTTAGTGTTTAAATAAATTATTTCTTTCTTTCTTTACTTTTTTTTATCAGAGCACAGCAAAGTTACTGCACTATATTTGGTGTTAAGCGCAGTGCAGTCTAAAAACCAGCGACGACTAATAAACAATGAATTTATGAGTGGTCACCAGAATCATGCCAGCCTGCCTATTGCATCTACACACTTCCTTCAGAAGATGGAAGAAGCGAATCAAGGAGCCTGAGACAGGGCAAGCGGAAGACCGATGCGGGCGCAGGGATACACGGATGTACCCCTATACTCGCCCCAACCAATCATCAAGTCCTGTCGCAAGCCCCTCGGCAGAACCGGATATACACTGGCTGATCCCGGAGCGCGACTAGCCTAAACGAGCCACCATGGCGGGTTTATCACCATGTGTACGGCGGTCGCTATCCAGTCGGGTACAAAAGTACAGGTACCCTCCCACCAGCATCTACAATAAGGGTACATTATGCAAGCCGTTAGACCGAGTAAATATGCGATGGCGATGTGGGCAGGGCACTTGTATAGGCGTGGTAGATAGACCCAATAACAGCGAACTGGCCACGCCTTTACAAGGCAGCCATACAGAGTGAAATTGATCGACGATGAAAATTTCGGGCTGATTTTAGTAGTACAAAGGCATATAAGGCGTTCGATGATTGTTAGCTTTTCAATTAAATGTTGTAAAACCTCTTGGTCTAAGATCCCAGGGAACTTTGACCTTCACCCATCTGTTTACCGGATGAAAATAATATTTTGGGGTATAAAATGTTTTGCTGAACACATATCAATAGGGTTGCCTAAAAAAATATGGTCAAGGATATGTTTTATTCATAAAAAAATTAAAAAAAATATATTATTTCACTGACTTGCTCAGCAAATAAATGAACCTTCAATAAAAACCTACAATGTATACTACCTGCAAAAGCTAGGAGCTAGATGAGCGCAATGACCACTTTTTAGTTACCTGTTTGCACACGGCAACCACGTAGTAGTGGCTAGAAAAGGTAGGCAACCTATTTTTTTCAGGTAGTATGCATTGTACACTTTTCATTGAAGGTTCATTTTTTACACATTTTATACCGTAAAATATATTTTTCATCCGGTAAACAGATGGGCCTAATCCCTCTCATTCAGTAGAGGAGGCCCGTGCCCAGCAGTGGGACGTATATAATACAGGGCTAGAAAAAAAAAAAAAAAAACAGATGGGTGAAGGTCAATGTTCCCCGGGATCTTATACTAGCTATACTATCATTAATAATTGTAAACTAGCTTTGAAAAGAGCAACGCTATAGTGTTTTTGCTCGTTCTTCTCAAACGGAACAGCCTTCCGAACTGGCGGTAGAGTTTGACGGAATCTAAATAATGTATTGTAACATTTTTAACCGATTTAAAAACGGAGGATGTTTTCAATTCAGCGAGTATTTTTCCTTTTTTATGTATGTACATCGATTTCTCCACCGATTTTGACGGAAAAATTTCATTCGATAGAGTTTAGCTGTGATGTGCGAGTCCATTTGGTTAAGATCTAATGATGGTTTATGGGGTAAAAAATGAAACTCCACAACGGACAAGCTCAGTCGTCGCGATTGTGATATTGAGTGGGATTTGGTATACCATACATGAACTTAACGCTGAAAATAGAAAAATACAATACATTTTAACAAAACTTAATAACCGACTTCAAACAAATAACACTGAAAAGTAAAAATAACAATTTTAGGTCTCTTTGGCATCGGTGCCTTTTTCGCTGCAGGTCAACTGAAATTGCATCGACTACAAAGAGACCTGAAATTGTTATTTTTTACTTTTCGGTGTTATTTTTTTGGAGTCGGTTTTTAAGTTTTGTGAATTCAATATATATTTAAAATGATTTATTTTAAGTTAAATCTACCACCATCTCAGTAACTACACTGCACATATGAAACTGCAAATATCGTAATTTACGTGAGTTTTTTTGTCATCTTACTAATATTATAAATTTGAAAGATTTAATGTTTATGAGTTCGTGCGTTTGGATATTTGTTAATCAAACATGTCTTAATGCTGAACGGATTCTAATTAAGTTTAGCACAAAAGTAGATCAGGGTTTAGAATCGGATAATTTTCTTTACATGTGCGTAACCGCGAGCGTCAGCTAATGCAGCATAGAACTATCCTAAAACAGTAAATCAGTATCAGTAGCATTTTCTTCAATCGCAGCATTACGTAAATACAGAACGAACATGTAAAAATATGTAAAGATTTTCTGTAGTATGTAAGAATATTTTAGTTGTGAATCACAACCAATGGCATATCATGTCGTAGAGAGTCGTGGATTCTTTAATACTTTACTACATGTTCACTGAAAAGGTAGAATTACTAACGCGCCAATCCGTTTGCTGGTGGGAGGATACTTGTATCCGATCGGATAGCGACCACCGTACATTGGTGCTAAAACCTGCCATAGTGGCCCACCTTGTGTGGGTCGCGTTCCAGGGTCAGCCAGTGTATATCCGGTTCTCCCCAGGGGGCTTGCCCCCTGATCCTAACCCTTTTCCCATCCCTTTTTCCTTCCCCTCCCCCTTGGTCCTTTGGCAGGCCGGCATGATCTTGCCGACCTACGATGGACACATTGTATATCGTTGGTCGACACTATCCTTGGATTGCGCTACACTTACCATCAGGTGTAGAGTAGTCAGTTTGCTGAGCCAGGATTAAAAAAAAAACCTTTATGATAGAGCATTTAAGGTGTTTTTTTAATAACTCTTAGGAAAAAATATGATTCAGTATGGTATGACAATGGGCTCGCCCCTATCACGGAACGAAGATACGCTCGGCGAAATGTGGGTATACTGGTTACACCTCTGCCTATCCCTTCGGGGATTACATGTGTGTGTATGTACGTTTTATTCGTATTTAATAGCCCACTTCTGCACAAAAGCCTACCTCATCCTTCTATCTAACAAGAATTTATTTTTAATGAGTTTATTTCGCCCACCCAGTGGCCACTATTGCCTATTTCAGGGTATAACCCGACGCTATCCTTCGCAGGTCGCGTTAGCCGATGCAAAGTCACGCGTTTTTATGTTCATTGAGTTGTATAATATCATTCACTACTCAACATAAGTCGATTGACACGTAACCGAAGGGAAATACGATCGGGCTACGCCGCACCGCGCCCCTTACACGTATTGAGATTGACGCGGTCAGCAAGCCGTGTCGCGGCGCCGCGTCACGCCGGTGATGCGTTTTGATAATTATAGAGTTGTGCAATATACTACAACGTATAAGGGTTGAGAGCGCCTAAAGCGTTCGCCCGAAAGTCCGGTAAAGCTGTAGAAAGCCGACTCGAGTCAGGCTAACAGTACAACGCCAAATCGAAAAAAAAAACTACAACGTTCAATGTTCTACGTGGACCGTTCGACACGTCAGGACATGCGCGAGCGCGCCACGCCGGTAGTTGCGTTCGCCGATTGATGCGATGGCGCACGCGTGACTCGACTGACCTCGGTCGCCCTCTGAAATAGGCGTAACTTCGAAACTGTTTTCGAGTGGTAGAGCCACGCTGTAGACAGTTTTGTCTATAGAATGAATGGGCCGGCTCGACCGGGTCGTTACCACTGTCTCACAGACAACCGACGTAAAGTAGCGGCTTGCTGCTGCGTTTCGTACGGTGAGTGAGATATCCGGAGGCCCAAATCCCCCTCCCCTTCCTAATCCCCAATTATGCCTTTCCTTTAAGGTCGGCAACGCGCCCATGATTCCCTGGTATTGTGGGTGTACATGGGCAGTGGAGATCACTTACCATCAAGTGACCCACTTGCTCGTCCGCCGGCCTATGCTATAAAAAAAACTAGAATGTAGGATCGATAGAAGTACGCTTATTGTTGACTCCGATAACCAAGCTGATGCTCAGTGAGTTACTGTGGATGCGGAAATATTACATCATCACTGGAAAGGCGATAATATTAAAGCGTCATCTTTACGTGATCTTTACGATAGAGCATTTAAAAGTGTTTTTTTTTTACGATAATAATTCGTAATAATTATATTAGGAAAAATATGTTTCAATAAAATATAAGTTTTACTGAAATCATTCAGTAATGATTTCTTATTTTTACGCGAATGTTACACATTGAAATAAACTACCACCTCGCGACCATTTAGGCTGAAAGCTTTCCAAACTTCGGGATCAAAATGCATCACCCAAAGGTAGACTGGTAGAGAATGCCTCTGGCATTACGTCCGTCTGTATACGTGTTATGTATATAAAGTTTAAATAAATAAATTAAATAAATAAATTTATATGTAATTTTATCGTAAACAACAAATTTAAAACGTTCTACCGCAAAGTTTACATATTGTAGCTTTTGTATTTTTCCGTTTCCAGTGACAATACGGTCTCCCTTGTTATCGTTGAACTCTTTTCTATCGTTAACTATGGCTAAACGTTTTTTCATTGCATTTTTTATCCTAGCTTGCCAGTGACTATGTGTAATTCGTAGGTATCAAAAACCACAAGATACTTTTGGTCTCACAACATCCAGACCTGAAATAAATATTTGAGAATCACACAATTGTCTCGGAGCGGGGCCGAACCCACGGCCTCTCCTTTACATTCGACTACTCGCCCACTACGGTAATAAGAGTCTATTACACAGTATGCAATCAATAAATTTATGTTTTACTGTCTTACAATTTATTTGACAAGTATCGTTTACTTGGAGATTCTATATAAATGAAGAAAAGTGTCAAAAAATTCGTCATTATTACATAAGGATGATATAATAAATAAGTCATCAATAATAACAACTTACGTAATTATAAAACAATATCTCGATACGGTACAAGTTGATAACATGTCTGAAACATAAATTCTTATCATCCTTACTGAATTTCAATCGTCTTTCACAATTTACCTTTTGGAATTGACTTCATGCGTCATTACACACACCTGTTTAACCGAAAAGGTACGCAGAGAGTAACTAATGCATTCGTAGCTTGCTCATCTACTATCCGATGTGATAGGAGCCTATACATACCATACATTTGGCACAAATGTGTTACACATCAGTTTTAATATCATCACCGGACCTGGGACTTTGGATATGCATCGCGAGATGCATTTGTCTACTCGTACAGTGTGGTATATTCGATAGATATGTATTCGATAGACATATAGAGATACTATATGTTTATCGAAGATCGAAGGTAACATGGTTGTATAGAATACTCTAAGGGTTTTGTCAAATGTAGAGATAAAGCAGAGTAAAATAGAGAAAATAGTGCTTTCAACCTCTCTGTGGTATTTTGTTTACGAACTCTAACATAATGACGTGATTTTATCGAATGTTGACACTTTTACCCAAAATATTTGTCGTCGACAGTTAATTCTCTCGCAAACGAGATTTGTCATGTTGCATTTGCTAAGCCTAAGCATTAATTTTTTTTATTTCTTTTTAGACACAATGTCCTCTTTATTTGCATGAAATGTTCACTGTTTTATATTATGCACTTAGTCTAATAACCGCAGTGAAAGTATTTGTTTTGTGTAACAATTGTTTGTGAACCGATTAAATAAATAAATAAGCCTCTGGATGGCAAACCCCGAAGCATATATCTCATAGGTTCCACACCATTCATTACAATAGTTCGTCCATCACCACCGTCACCATAAAACCATATTATTTTGTGTTTCCGTCCCGACCGTTCTCGGTACCAACGACCTCGCCATGTATTCTTCTAGATTCTTTTGAAAATTTATGCGGTTTGTTCCCAAATCACACTTCGCTATTTATATTCAAATTTGATAATATCAGGTGTAATAGTCAAGTTTAGACGTGTTTTGACTTGCTTGGAATATTGGGAAGTCCTCGTGGTGGTAAATTTAGCGAATAGCGAGAGCCTTAAACAGCTTTTCATTATCTCGGCGGGCTGGATAACTGACCTCGGATGAACGTCGTGTTGTAGCATGCAAGAATATCGCCATAGTAAACATGACCTATCCTTCAGCATCGTCATATCATCCGTGACGCGGACGGAATCGCGATATAATACGCGACCATCGCAGTGAGTCACTTTTGGAATGGAGTCTGAAACTCACATATCTGAACACGCATATGCGTGTACGTACAGTACATATGATTGGTTAAATAACACACGTTATAACCTGAAAAAGGCAATTCTGGATTTCCCAAATTAGTTGTAATTTGCAAAGCATTTTTGAAGATTGTCAGAAGTGTCTGGGTAAAGCCCCTACTTTTTGATAATCATAAGTGAGTATATAGTAGTTCATAAAAATTTACGTATATTTGGTCCAAATGAGGTTAGTATCTCTTTATTGCTATTATTACTTACTAATTACTACTATAGACTATCAAACTGTATTCTTATTGGTGGCATTCGGGACGCTATGTAACATTTTCGAGTCGTCGATCCCTTACAGCTTAAAAACGAAAGTTTTTAACCAGTGTCCACGTTTTAGCTCCGTAGGTCATTACGGATACTCTAACCACATATTGGAACGGTTATGAGTTTGGCAAACTGTGGTTACACTAGTTATACCTTTATCTACCCCTTCGGCGGTATGGGTGGGAGCTTATGTTATGTAAAATGAAGAAACGTTAATTTTACTAGGCGTAAAAATGATGATTATTATTAGTTGAAAAAGAAAGCTATCCACCAACATTCTAGCTGAACCTAAAATAAAATTATTGAAACATAAAAATATATATTTCTTTGAAGGATTAAGGAGATTAGGAGATTTAGATTTTTTTATTACAGCAAGCAAGCGAGCGAGCAAGTAAACACCTTTAGTAGGAGATCCGTAAGAATCAGTACTGAAAAAAGTAGAGGTTAAATGGAAATAAAACAAATACTTAACAATAATAGAATCCACTCTGAAAACCAAAAAGCTAAAATAAAAAAAAAAATTGAATCGGTTTTGGTTTTATCTAGACCTATCGAACTCAGAATTGGTATATTTTGAATAAGGAAAAAGTTATAAACCCGTCGCGTCATGTGACGTGAAGTGGCGTTACATGACGTGCCTCTGTGACGTAGCTCGCTTATAATCCATAACACTATCCCGCCCACACACCCGTCACTGTAACTCCTGTGCACCAGGATCAACAGTGGCACGCATTTTTGTCGACACCGAGCAGTGAAGCTCGCCGAGTCTCTGGGATGCCTAAATGTCTTTGTCCCGCAACGAAATTAATCGTTAATTAATTTAATCCATAAGTATGACATGGTCAAAGCAATTCTTTTTTTCATTTTTCCGATGCTTTAACCGATTCGCGCAAAAAATATTGGCACTTGGTAACAGAGGAGACCTACACAGATGGCTTTATTCGTGTATAACAAATCGAAAACAAGCCGTTTAAATAGGTAACGTGCAACGATGCGGAGCGGTTTGAGTGGTAGAGCCACGCTGTAGACAGTTTTGTCTACAGCATGAATGAGCTGGCTCGACCGAGTCGTTACCACTGTCTCACAGAAAACCGACGTAAAGTAGCGGCTTGCTGCTGCGTTTCGTACGGTGAGTGAGATATCCAGAAGCCCAAATCCCCTCCCCTTCCCAATCCCTTATTATCACTTTCCTTTAAGGTCGGCAACGCGCCCATGATTCTTCTGGTGGTGAGCGTAGATGGGCGGTGGAGATCACTTACCATCAGGTGACCCACTTGCTCGTTTGTCGGCCTATGCTATAAAAAAAGATTTATGTATCTTCAGGCCGATAGTTCGTTTTGATTTGTTAGTGGCGAAATCACCAATATTATGTGGGGCTTATTGAATTTTAAAAGATGTATAAGAAGAAGAATTAGTGCTTATTTAACAATCGTTCCCCTAGCTCGATCTAGCGAGGTTTCATATAAAACGCCCGTACCTGATCGGTCATCGGCTCGGTGAACAAACAATGTTGCGATGACATATTTTAGTTTTTATTCATTACGAATACAAAGAAATAGCATATAAGTTTTATTTAATTCGCGTATAACATTACACGTATTACTTAAATCTAACGAATAATAAGGAGAGCGGAAGATTCAATGACATTTTAATTCAGTAGGATTACTTTATTGGATAAAAAGGTCAAACCATGAATGGCAGCTTGATGACATCATACACCGTCAGTTAAGTGAGCGAACGAAAACGCTGTAGTACAAGTGATCAACAAGAGGATACTGACTGATACTATATACGTAATTGTTTATCATCGAATTCATCAAAATTTTCGCGTAAGGGTGTGGTTCCTCGACATTGACATTGGATCGCTATCACGTTCATGCAAGTATTGTGTAATGATGAAATGGGCATGCCACTTTTTACGTCTAGTTACACCACACACGTGAGTCAATGAGTTAACGACGGATACAGCACCCTCATATCACGGCTTATCCCAATAAGGAACAGTCGCAACTCAATCAAGCGATAAAGTTTTTTATTAAATATTAATTTAAATCAGTTATTGTGAATTCGAACCTCATTTAAGAAATATATTTCCTTTCTTTGAATAATAATTAAAACCAGTTATTGTAGGCTAACATCTCAATTAGGAAATATACTTTCTTTTATTAAATATTAATTAAAATCAGTTACTCTGAATGAAGACAATGGCGCGACGACAAACGAAATTCCAAATTGTGAATGAAATGCCGAGAAGAGCTCAGCGTCCATTGCCAAAAATTGTAGCAACACGGCCTCGAAGCAACGCCCCCGTTATCCATCGAAATGGAAGGCGACTGTGTAAATTGGTGAGTGCTTTATTTGTTTTTTTAAATACGATAAACGGTTTAAATGTTTGAGTTATGCATACGTTTCTCCGCGTTCATTGACACTGTGATATTAATATTTTTCTGATAAATCGTAGACGGCTTAATTAATAATTTAATTTTTTACATGTAGATTGTATGGTCTATATCGTGTGTTATCTAGGGAATTTGTATAAATTCGGAAGATATAGATAATGTGTTTTATAAATATTCCTATTAAGAGATTCCTTAGATATATTTCGTTTTGTTTATGTTTGTTTTTATTAGGATACGTTAGTTTTTGATCGTGTTTTTTCCTCAATCAGTATGTAGTGTCTATTATACCTCTTGAATTTGCAAGATGTTTAAGTCAATATCGATATATTTTTGAAAAGCTCCACCACGCCCGGCCTATTTAAGTCAGTAATTGAAGACAGATAAATTTGATTGTCTTCGATACTTTCTTGTGTTAACAACTACAACATTTTATTATTATTGGTCTTAGGTACCTATTATTTTAAAGGGTTAATAATATGATACTTTATTATTTTAATGTAGATTTGTATTAAATAGGTAACTCAAGTGACTTAATATGTTTGTATGTTTGATATAATAAGTTGCTCAATTGATTTTTGTTTTTTTTATTAGTATTTTCATCATATTATTATATAGGAATTGTAAAAAAAGATGGTATATTGATTAAAATAATGAGAAGTTTAATTTGTAAAAACTGGAAAAACGGCCAAATTGTCTTGTCTTGCGGCTAGAAAAGAACACTGTTTTTTTTTTATTGTTTTGCTAACAAGAATAAAGCCTCTGTTCATTTAAAGCAAAGTATTTAATTTTAAGAGAGATTAACACTTGTTAGTATAGTGACATTTGCATCGAGGATTGCACTGAAGTAGTGGAGTTTGTCGTATTACCTGGGCGGTATTTTCCAAAAATAAAGTACTTTGATTTACAAAGTCCACACCCACCACTACGCTACCACGCCTAAGATACACGTTAACGCAGGTTAAAAACAAGTCTGATTTATGTTTTGGCTGGTGGTAGGATATTCATATCCGTCCGAATAGCGATTACCGTACACATCTTGTGTAGATCGCGTTCCACGATTAGCCAGTGTATATCCGGATCTCCCGAGGGGCTAGCGATATGAATTGATGGTTGGTTGGGGTGGGTAAAGGGGTACATCCTTTTATCCCTGTGCCTGCATTGGTCATCCGCCTGTCCTGTCGTAGGCCCCTCGATTTGCTTTTTCAATCTCCGAAGGGGGATGAAGCATTTATACAGGCTGGCATGATTCTGGTGAACACAGATGAATTCATTGTTTGTGGTGTGTTTTGATTTTGATTTTGGTGGTCGCTGGTTTTTTGGAGCTTACTATCCTGTGTACTATCAGTTACTTTGCTCGGATAAAAAAAATACTTACTTGTTTCAATGTATTATTAAGGACTTTCTGTATCAAATGACGTTCGCAGATTTCTATCATTGCTCCAAATTTTCGTTGAAAATTTAAATACAGTCATATAAACTAAACAAACGCACAAAGGAATGACCGCAATATAAACTCCAGTTTTCATGTAACGATGTAACAGAACGCAACTTTGCTACACAACTAACATTATTTTCATATACATGATCTGGTTTGTTTATTTTATTTTTATTTAGGTTAAACAAGCGTTATACACAACAGTTTCCCAGCGCTGTATGTTGAGTAATGTAGTTTTAGAGGATAATTTTAAACATTAAACCGCACTACACGAAAGAAAATAATAACACGTGTTCGCGAAAATTCATTAACGTTCAAGTTCAAGTTATTTTTACACTAAAAATAGTTTTTATATAGCAATACATAAATACCTATACATGCATACATATATACATAGACTCACGCCTGTTTCCAATAGGGGTAGGCAAAAACAACGAAGTTTTTGAGTGGTAGAACCAAGCTGTAGATAGTTTTGTCTACAGCATAAATGGGCTGGCTCGACCGGGTCGTTACCACTGTCACACAGAAAACCGACGTAAAGTAGCGGCTTGCTGCTGCGTTTCGTACGGTGAGTGAGATATCCGGAAGCCCAAATCCCCTTCTCTTCCCAATCCCTAATTATCCCTTTCCTTTAAGGTCGGCAACGCGCCCATGATTCTTCGGGCATTGTGGGCGTATATGGGCGGTGGAGATCATTTACCATCAGGTGACCCACTTGTTCGTTTGCCGGCCTATGCTATAAAAAAAAACTTCCACTTGCTACGATCATAAGGATCGTGGCAGATGATCCCTCTCCGAAGAGGGAAGAAGCATTTATACAGGCCAGCATGACTCTGGTGACCACCAATGAACTCATTGTTTGTCGGTGATTGCTGGTTTTTTGGGCTGCACTACGCTTACCATCAGGTGTAGTGCAGTCATTTCGCTGTGCTCGGATAAAAAAACAGATGTTAATTACAAAAATCTTTTACATAAACTTTTAAATTATTCTGAATCACCACAATCTTGCAGTGCGTCATACGTTTATAGAGAGTGAGCTATTAGACTTTGGTATATTTTTTGGCTAGGTTATTGCTTATTGCATAAGACTGTTTATACCGGGATTACAAAGAATTGCATAATGAAGAACAGCACGTTTGGGAGAGAGTCTGGCATATCTGACGTCATTAAATCACGCGATTTCTAATCATCCACGGAATACTTTAAAGCCCCATTTAAATGAAATATTATCGCATAACAGCCAAAAACAGTAGAAAACTCTTTTTTACAAGGCCGTTTCATGAAGCTTCAATATAAGAATCTTATGACGTATCCTAACCTAACAGTTTTCTGTAAAAAAAAATCCTGGCACGTCAAGGTGACTACACTGGACCGGATGTTAAGCACAATGCTGTCCAAACATAATGTCGACTGTCAAGAGACATTGTACAATTTTACATGATAATAGGTCCGTCTTATGCGAGTGGCCGTTTGGGTTGGTATGACTGCTTTATTTATTTCTGCTGGCAAGCAGCAGTGTGTAATCACTGTTGTATCGGTTTGGAATACCCTGATACCAGTGTAATTACTGGACTTTATCAGACTTAACATCTGGGTGTAGAGCGCAGTCTAGGGCCATCCAGTCATTGTAATACAAAGTTCTGTGTGGCGTTGCTACTGTTTATGGGCAGGCGCTTACCATCAGGCGAGCGACCTGCTTGTCTTGTCATTAAAGCAAATAAAAGATAAAAATATGTTATCGTTAGGTGTATCTACTTGCATGTTTTTCACTCTTCAGCTACTCATTATATTGGTTTCACTTATTCACTAAGGAGTTTTTGCTAAGCGTAAAAAATATGTTTTCAAATACCTCGAAATTCGTTTTCATCAATAATTTCCGGATTTAGAGTGACGACGGTTAACTCACGCAGTTTCCTACCATGCATCATACATTTCTCATTTCATATTGATCATTAATTGTACCTTGACCTCATTAATAGAATTGATATAAAACTAATTGAAACGGCTTTTCCGACGTTTCGAAAGCTTTTCAGCCTTCATGGTCAAGGGGTGGACTCATTACTTGAAGCCGGAACATTTTAAACGTAACTAAAAGCTAAAAGCTTTGCCAGAATGCTTTATTAAATTTAATAATATTGAACGTTCAATGAGTAACATTCGCGTAAACGTAAGAAATCAGAACGTTTATGTCACTCTTTCTTGGTAGTACCTTCTCTTTACAATATTTACAAATACGGTAGTTACTAATAATATAAAATAATACTAGCCCTGTATTATACAAGTCCCATTGCTGGGCACGGGTGTCCTCTACTGAATGAAAGGGCTTAGGCCTTAGTTCCCTACGATGGCCTATTGCGGGTTGGAGAACTTCTCAAGTATTTCCTCACAACGATCCCTTCACCGCTAAAGCAAGCGATAATTAACAATTAATACACATGTAACTTAGAAAAGTCATGCATGCTCTTGGGGCTAGTTTCAAACCTGCAACTTTTGTCTCGACAGTCCGTACCACACCTCGCTGAGTTATTGCTGCTTATTACTTACTACCGAAATAAAAAAGCGATCTAATTCCATTTAAGTCTATATTCTATATTATGTACTTTCACAGCTTCGATTACTCATGCACTACCGCAATTACGTGGAAGGTTGTGATTAAAATTATTGAAGTGAAACTTCTTTAGAATCGTTGTGATTTAAAAATTTGATGAAACGAAAATGCGTCACTAAAGAGGTTGGAAAGAAACACGATCTTAAGAATGTAAATATATGAAATGTAATATTTCGCATTAAAATTTAAAATTATTTTTAAGCTTGGTAAAGGTATTATAAAAATAATAAACCTTTTAATTATCCTAATACCACTGATACTCAATTTTTATCTCATTCTCTTGTAGGCTACTTTTCTGAAGTTTCACTTCTGCCATGTGTGAATTGCACACACACTTCTTTTTTTATACTGAACGAGTATTCGTACTCGTTCAGTCGATTGTATATTACCATATACTTTACATCAATGGGGAGATAGAAATCCGTCATACGTAGGATAAACCCAATTACTTAATAAGTGCCCTATATTACCCGTTTGTGACGTAGAGTTAATTAACCAGCGTGGTACAGTGGAGGCGGGACTCGCCGACAGGCCAGTTCGCGACAAACCACCGAACGGTACACTCGTGTGGGCATAGTTTGTGAATTTATCAAAACATTTGTGAATGATGGCGCGTGAGAACACGAAACTGGAGATCATCAACGAATCACCCAAAGACTCTAAACCGGATAAGGTCGTGAACCGTGATGTGGTCGAAATGATTTTCGGGACACCAAATTCGCCGAAAAGCAACGGGGCCGGTGTTCATTTAATAAACAGCGAGAGAAAACATGACAAATTGCCAGTAAGTTGTTTAGTTGTTTTACCCGACTGCCAAATATGGAGAATTGTTTTTTTCAAGTTTATGTGTGTATGTGTTTATGATCCGCAATAGTCCCACCTGAATCGATTTAGATGTAATATTGCACGTGGTAGAGCCACACTGTACGCACTTTGGTATACATGAATGGGCCGGCTCTACCGGGATAACACGATCGTCCTGTAAAAACTAACGTGAAGCTTGCTGTTGCCTTTCATACTGTGAGTGAGATTCCCGGAGGCCCAAATCCCTCATCCCCGTACCAATCGCCATTACTATATTTTCATTTCCAATCACATCCACGATTCTTCTGGCTTTACGAGTGTTTATAGTGGTGGAGATCACTTATCAGGTGACACATTTGTGCGTTTGCCAGCCTCTGATATTAAAAAGATGTAGTATCGCTTGAATTATTACCATATCCCGAGTCTTAGCATATTTGTTCCCTATATTTAATTATTAGCGCATTCTTTTTTCAATATTTTATATTGGTTACCAATACTGGATAATATATTCTAAACGGATAGGTAACAATAAAGTTTTGAAAATATTGAACTGTTAACTAGGACGCATATGTATTTAGAATGCAAATATTAAAGAAGACACTTCGCTTGCTCTGTTGTCGTCCAGTTGAAATATTCTTAATATTTACGTTTTATAATTTCTGAATTACAAAGATGAATCTACACGTATATTAAATGGACTCTATACAATCATAAACATATAATGGCTGTTGGAAGTTAAGATTTTTTTTGTCTTAATTAAGCCTTTTTATTAAAAACAAAATATAACTCCTAGACCCCACAAACGTCTAAACAATAACTAAATATTCAGAATATATTAAAATATAGTCGTGTGTAGTAATTAACAATGCTCAAAAATAAAAGAAGGTTGGAACTGACAGTTTTGGAGTTTCGCTTTACTATTCAATGTGCAAAATATAGACGAACAGTGATTTTTTAATGTCAGTCATAGATAGGCTGATAATAAACTGGTAAAGTTATAGTTATAGACAACCTTTTAATATTATGTTATTTTCACTATCCATCCTGGTTTACAGGAGTGGTTCACAAATATTAGTTACGGGTCTGGGTGTTGTGGGATCGCAAATGCCTCGTAGTAGTGTATCGTGGGTATAAGGACCCACGATACAGGTTAACCTAGTGTGGGGTCAGGACTATGTGTGTGACTGTTGGGTGTATTTATTTATTGAAAAAGTCAAAGAACCTAAAGAAGATACGAATATCTTGCATTCATGTATCAAGTACTACGAAAGGCTTTCGTTCTCACAATACCAAGTCCCGAAACGTTTAAAACTACAGAAGTAAGAGGGATCTGAGGATATTTCATACAGTTTTGTACATGACTGGATAACTACCACCGTACACTTGATAAAAACCCCTCCATAATGGCCGGTTATAGCGAGTCGCGTTCGGGGGTCAGCAGTAATAGGATATAAATAGACAAATAGGAAAACCCAAAATACGTCAAGCGGTTTTACTATGACGTTTATTTTTTTAGTTTAAATCGATAACTTTGAACTAATCATCCATGTTTGAACATTGCTGTGGTTAATTTGTTTGTTTCATACAGTCAATCAATTGTGTTGTAATATTTAGGTAGTGTCCCACAACTGGGTACGGACTTCCTGATGAACTACTGATGAGTAATGAGAGAGATTACAACTTAAAATAAAAATACAACTTTGCCTTTGTCCAAAATGACTGTAATTTCATAGAATTTACACTTTATTACTCGGGATAATACACATATGTAATTCAATTCAGCCACTTGGAAGTTATGATGGAAAAAAGAAACAAGACTGAAGAAAACTTTTTGTTCAATCATCATATAGTTTAAAATCAATATGCCTTAATTATAAAAGGCCATTTAAATGTAAATAGTTTGTTTTACGAAACACTCGTTTATGAGACCCCGTCGTCTGAAAATACCTAGTTCGAGACCAGCCCCAAGAGCATACACCACTGACTTTTCTAAGTCCATGTTACATGTATATTAATTGTTAATTATCGCTTGCTTTAACGGTGTAGGAAACACCGTGAGGAAACCTGCATATCTGATAACTCGATAAGATTTTTCCAAGGTATGTGAAGTCTGCCAACCCGCATTAGGCCAGCGTGGTGGACTAAAGCCTAATTCCTCTCTTTCAGTAGAAGAGGCTCGTGCGCAGCAGTGGGACGTATATAATACAGGGCTAGTAAAAAAATATATTTAACCAAAATGTTCATCACTCGAATTAATACATTTTCGACAGTCACGATGATATACGAGTAGAACTGCATTTTGGTTTTCTAGTTGTGTTAATGTATTAAATAAATAGTGCTTTGACGCATGAGTGACGGCACAATGTTTGGAATTGACGCTTTATTTAGAGGTCACTGAACTTCTAAGGTCAGTGTAGAAGATTAGTCATGTACTATTCTAAATTATGTAATATCATTGAAACCTCGAAAATGAAGCGCCATGTCATTTTAACCTAACATTATGTACTGGCGTCATTGTCATTATAACTTCACCGATAAAATGGCTTTTATTAAAGAACTGTATTTTTTTCGGAGCATGGCAAAGTGACTGCACTACCCCTGATAGTAAGCGTTGTGCAGTACAAAAAACCAGCGACCACCGACAATCACCTAATTCTTCGTTTAACTCGATACAAAAACAAAGATTGACAGACAAACCCTTTAACCCTTAATCGGATACGAGCTACTCGCGGCGATATGTTGGGATATTCGGTTAATTCTGGTTAATTATAGTCTAATTATGACATGTACTTATAAAAGTTAAAAAAAAAATAATGGGATCATTATTTTTTTAGGTGGCTAATATATGACCGGTGTCTGATAACAACTCCTAAATGTGGCAGCTATATGACCATTATCTGAACAGGAAAATAAAACTCTGATAGTGTATAAAATGAAATATTTTTGTTTTATGACATAGGCCGGCAAACGAGCCAGTGGGTCGCCTGATGGTAAGTGATCTCCACCGCCCATGTACGCCCACAATACCAGTAGAATCATGGGCGCGTTGCCGACCTTAAAGGAAAAGGGTAATTAGGGATTGGGAAGGGGAGGGGATTTGGGCTTCCGGTTATCTCACTCACCGTACGAAACGCAGCAGCAAGCCGCTACTTTACGTCGGTTTTCTGTGAGACAGTGGTAACGACCCGGTCGAGCCAGCCCATTTATGCTGTAGACAAAATTATCTACAGCGTGGCTCTACCACTCAAAAGGAAAGGAAAATGTATTATTTTTACACGCTTTTTATTAACTTCACCTGTATGTTTGTATGTTTGTAACCGACTCCTTTGGGTGCGATTTTGACCCACTTTAAACGGCCAGATTTAGTTCAAACTTTGTAGATTTATCGAGGACCGATGACAATACACTAATTTGATAAAAAAATAATAATAATTTAATTTAATTAATTATTGATATTCAGGTTAGGAATTAAACTTGTACTTTCTGGATCTTCGTTAATTATAGGGATATCGTAGTATCTTAGAGCGTCAATAGATGGCGCTTTTTTGATATTCGGGTTTAAAATTAAAATTATACTCTCTGCTACAATATATTTTTATTTTAACTAAAAAATGAAAAATAAATAATAGTTAAAAAAAACTAAAAACATGCTTTTATAGAAAGTCTAACTAAAAAAAATAGAAAATAATTTTGAGGATAACAATGTATTTTATTGTAAAAAAAAGCGTGGGGTGCTTTTTAAGATACTATCTAAATGATAATCCTTTTACTAATATCTGTCAATACAATAAAATTAAATATAACTATTGACACCATGCACCCCACGCTTTTAATACAATAAAATACATTGTTTTCCTCAAAATTATTTTCTATTTCTTTTAGTTAGACTTTTTATAAAAGCGTGTTATTAGTTTTTTTTTAAACTATTATTTATTATATATGCTCTCCTGAATTTATCGCAAAATGAATTTTTTTGAAGCAATCCTTAACACAAACAGATACGCCACAGTGAGAACATTTTATATTTGATCTTTTGGCATTTTTTCGCGTTGAACAAAACTTGCAACGCTTATAGGTATCTTGTGCTTCTGGAAAGTGAATTCCGACGCTCTGAAGCCGAATTTCATCGGGGACGCTGAAATTTCCTCCTTTCTTATTTCTAAAAATAATTGGTCTCTTCTTCTTGCACGGGAAGTCGCTAATCAGCGCTCTTGCTAAACGCAAATGAAAGTCCCGATGGGCCAATATCGGACCAATTTTCCAAAATACTAAGCAGTGCAGCATCAGATAGTCGCCTACTTGATGACATCTTGCCCTATAAAAATAAAGAATTAGGCAATAACAATAAAAACGAAAATTATTTACATATATTGACAAAATGTCCTACAACAATACTTTCGTTATTTCAAACATTTAGTTCTACTAACGTACAATGGTCATATAGTAGCCACATACTTTATGAACATATTTTAGATACAATTATTACTGAAAGCAACTAATTTTATACAATCAACACCTAACAATATCATAAACTTTACAAATAAGTATCTCTTATTTACTTACCGGATTTTTTCCAAACAAATCAAATATTTATGAATAAATCACAATTAATCAATCACTACTATCAATCAAAAGTTTCATAATCGTTCTAGTAGATAAACAACAATAAATGGAGGTTGCGTTCAAATTTTACTTTTTTTTCTAAAAACATATCGATCGATCGAATGTGGCATGTATTCTACCATTGTTTGATTAACTACGTTGTTCGGGTTTTTTTTCTACAAACCACGGGTAAAAACCCTTAGTAATTACGTAAAAACATTATAATACTTAATCTCTTCATCGGGTTGACGTTTAATTACTCGTTAAGTTCAATAATTATTAGTTTAAATTAATGATAGTTAATTCGTCTGATCACTTGATACATCATTCTCTTCTATAGTCTATTGTCTGTTTTTATTACCTTTTATTATCCTCTATTAAGTCTACACGCAGCATAAGCTCACGCCTGTACTCCTGAAAGGGTACGCAGAGGTGCAACTAGTATAGATATGATTTTAATACATGTTGCTACACTGCTGTAGCCTGCATGCCAATGGTAGTGGTTAAAAATCAAAATTTATAATTGTTAATGACTAGGTATTTTTATCTAATTTTAATTAATTATTTAATTAATTTTCACAATTTGTTAAATATATATTTATAGGTTTCTGTAACCTGAAATAAAGGATTAAATTAAAATACATAGAAAAAATATTGATACCTCGAATTAAAATATACCGGCATTTAATATCGATGTATCGCAGAAAAAATACCAATTCAAAAATATATTGTTTTGAAAAATCAACATCCCTAAACAAGAAGTAAGATCTAAAACTTGCTTCTGAGTGTAGTGATTTCGAACGTATGATTCAGAACGGATAAATAAGGAGCGTTGTTGCCAACCGTATTGTAAAGTAATATATTATGAACGTTTTCTCTGTTCAATATCACAATTACTCGCGAAACACGATTAATTTCTAAATGTTTCGCGGGAAATCATACTTGTGCCCATACATTATTCATAAATACCTTAACTTTTTTTAACCCCATCAAAAAATAAGGTAATATATTTGATCTATTTGTCGGTATGGGGATATATCTGACTGGAATCATAATGCATAAACGAATGAGTCAATTTCACTGCTCGTCACCCCGAAACATAAGATGTTAAGTCTCATAATGTCCAGTAATTTCACTGGCTTCAATGTCCTTCAAACCGAAATACAAAAATGCTTACACATTTGCTTAGCAGCAGAAATAGACAAAGCGTTGGGTTGGTACGGACAGACGGCCTCTCGCATACGAAGGACCTACCACCTTGATTAGTTTTGTATTAGTTTCTCATACGGCATTGGTGACAATAAAACTGAAATCGTCATTTACAAAGCCGATATTTCTTTAAACTGTAGACGCGGCCTCTTTAAAAAAGAGTTCTTTTAATATGCTCATATGTGCCATGAGATAAACTCCATCTAAATGGAGCTTTATACCGTTAGATAACTTACTTCATAGAAATGATAACTTCATGTATTATACACTAAAACGTTCCTGGAAGTTTATAGATTATTAGAAGTATGTAAAATAATCAACTAAACAAATTCATTAAATTGAAAAAAAAATTGGAGCAATGATTTTATCATCACTTCCGTCCAAATCCAAAGCAACCAATAATGCTACAATGAAAATGATTTTAAGCATATTATGTTGAGAAAAATATAACCTCTGTTTTGAAATGTAGAATTTTTGCATACACACGAAATGTGTTTTATTGCAAACTTACTAACTCCAAAAGAATTACACTCAAAACCATAATTTCCTGTTTATATGACTTATTAAATAATAGCAATGACAATGCTACTTTGATGACTGACCATTACGGCTTATAGCGTCATAGGCGCCTTGTGATTCATTAGGGACGTTTTTTATGCGTGTATAAAAATTAATACTGAGAATTATGCGGCTAGTGGTAGAAAATTAGGCCAATGTCGATGAGAGAACCTGTGACATTATGAAAATACGTTGTAATGGAAGATTTTAATAACAAATTAGTGACTAACAAAAAGAACATTAAACCACGTTTATTTATTATTCTTACGACTGCATTACATTAGAATATTACAAATATTTAAAAGAATTAATTTAAAAGAAGTGTATTAAAACATTGTATTACGATATAAATTGACTAGTAAAAAATTGGTTCTTTCTCTTCTTAAAAGTCTTTTTTTATTTACTGAAAGTCCTAAAGCACTCAGGGATGTAGATCTTAGTAGTGAAATATTTTTTAGAATCAGTAGTTGCAGAGATTACCTACACAAATAAACTCACAAACCTTACCCCTATATATTAGATTCTACAAAAATGTTAAATTTTTAAACTTAAAATATTAACAAATATTTTTAAACAATAAAAACAAAAGTCTAATTAATTACGATCACTCAAGGTTTCCGCAATAAACCTTTTCCTGTAGACTTTATTTATGTTAATTACAGTCTTTACCTCGGAACTGTTGGACACGCATGTGAGTTTGTACTTTGCGGTAACATGCAATCTTTTCCCGGGGTAAAAAATACGACTGTTAAAATTAGTATAAATATTGCACGCTGAAAATAATGAAAATGTGATTAATATTTTTGTAAAATTCTACTTGAAAATGGGGGAAATTTTTTATATTATAAATGTGAAAGTTTTGATGTTTGTACATCAATCACGCTTTGACTGCTGAACTGAACAGATTTGACCAAAATTTGGCATACAATTAAACCATGACAGGAATAACATAGACTACTTTTTATCCCAGAAAACACATTGACGTAGTCGAAGCCGCGGGCAACAGCGTTGCTATTATTCTGATATTATTCATAAAATCATAATCAGTATCTAATCCAGAAAATAAATAACTTATCACTTGTATTTTTTGCTGTTGCCATACATTAATTCGACAAAAACTGTTCACTCGAATCACTACGTAATCCTGCGTGGGTTCAGGGGCAAAATCCTCCTCAACATGACCCACGAATGTCATGATCGATAATCAACATTATGTTTCATCAAGGAGTAGGAGTAAATTACTATCTATCTATATCGAATGGTTAATATTAATCTAGTGTCAAATTTTTTAAGCCGCCTGAAGACCTCAGACTTAGCTTAACAACTGCTACCAGTTAATAACAGCAGGGACTGACTTTTTACATGCCTTCCAAAGCACGGAGGCGCTCAGTTGAAATATACCACTAAGCGGTCACCCATCCATAGACTGACCGCACCAAAGGTTGCTTAACTCGCTAATCGTTTACCGATTAGTGAGTGCAATTGGCTAGGAGTGCCTCAATTACTATACCTTTAAAAAAAAGTCAAAAATTAAAATCTTTATTAATCATGTAGGCTAAGAAAGTGCTTATGACAGGTCAAGTACAGAACATTTGTCATTAATAAGTATAACTAAAAATTAAAAATCAAGGGAACTTTGGAATAACCGCCGCGCTATAGACTGGCAGGAAAAGGCACACCAACAAGCATGGGAAAAGGGAGGGCATCCTTAAATGAAGGGATTCACTAGGAGGATATGGAAATCGGGACAAGGGCAATGTTGTATATGTGTTTAATGTTATACACTGAGTGAAACTCTAACGAAGATGAATGAAATGCCTCTCAACTTCTGAATAATAATTAAAGTCGAAGGGAAAAGTTAAGTTGAATCACGAGCGGTGTCGCTATTGTTTTCTGAAGGTTGACAGGAGGCATCGAAGCACTTCAAGTGGCTGTCTTTAGCCCGGCTAAGTTATTATACGCGTTTAAATCATAATCGCATTTTTATCTTTTCGTAGTTCTAGTACCCTTGGAGGAAGAAACATGCACCAAGCCTGGGCTACATATTAAAAACAGTAATGTCAAATCTTGACGTAAATTAGTTTCATGATTAAGGAAAATACAAAAATATTCGCAAAATTGTATGTGGTGAGGGACAAATTATACAATCCTAAAATAATTTCACATGCGTGCCAAAAATTGACGCTTGGCAAATGTGTGGGTTTGGGACTTTTTTTATGAGTAATGTTGATTGGAATTTGTTACAATTACATGAATTATCATTATCAATTAATTATTAATATAGTATACACATTCAAATTATTTCCTCAATCGAAGGGCAAAGGAATTTCCCTCCATGACTCAATGCCATTTGCACTTTGCATTCTACAATCGATTTAGGAGGGTAATGTAACAATGCAATGCCAATAAATGGAATAGTGTTCACTTTGGCTCCAATATGCAAAGCCTTGGACTGCTTCCGGTGGCGTCTACACATATTTATTATAACAGAGACCAACAATGTTGTCATTGATCTCCACCGTCCTTACTGCTGTACTAAGAGACGTCATTTAACTTTAATTGTGATTAGGTTACTTAGAAAATTATTTACACACTCAGAGCATATAAATGCTTTTTGCTCCGTTACTGAGTACAGTGAATGATTTATGCTTGGTCACCGAATACTGATGTAATCATAACGTGTCTGAGAAATAATTCAATTTTAAAAAATGGCTAATGAATACTTAAATTTAAATGACGTCTCTATGTGTGACAGTTATTATGAGAAGAGTCGTGGTTGGATTGCCAATCTTTAAGGTAAGGAATGGGGGATTGGGAAAGGGAAAGTTGGTAATTCATTCTCTAGACAAATGTGTCTACAATGTGGCTTTATTAATTCACAAACATAACATAAGCTCACGCTTATATACCTAGGGGGGTACACAGAACAACTAGTCACCGAAGCGAGTGCGAGCCGAGCTTATTTCCTTCCTAAGATCTGAAACAAATATTTGTAGATCACACAAACATATTTTGTCTCGCTTTCGCTTCAAAGCCGGCTTCTTACTAATTGCACCACTGAGGCTTCCGATAAATTTAACAAATTCAATAAATATGCTTCGACATAATTCCTAGAAGTTTCATATCGTTGTCAACAGCGTATTAAAAAAGTTCATTGACCCAACCTACACATTAGCTTGGCGTCGGCAAATGGCCTTCAATTAACAAAGATATTTTTGTGCTTGACTGATCTAAGACTACAATTATTATTACGCAATGTTTATACATCTAACAACGAAGACGGGAAAAATTAAGGCCCTAAAATTGAAATAACAACTACATGGGTACTTCGTGTAAATAATTATTGTAAAAAAATCGATCAAGTGAATAGAGCTGTTTTCTATATTTGGGTCGCCTGTGTAATTTATACTGGCAATAATAAAAATAAATAAAGTAAATAATTACACCCAACAGTCACATGCATAGTCCTGACCCCACAGTAAGATACGAGTCTTGTGTCGTGGGTATCAGGAACTACAAGAGACTTTCAGTCTCACAACACCCAGACCCCGAAACAAATATTTGTGGATCCCACAAACATTTGTATCGGTGCGGAGATCGAACCCGCGGCGTCTCGCTTCACAGCCGGCTACTCGCCCACTGCGCCACGGAGGCTGTCAATCAATCCATTAATTAAACCCCATATAGCCCAGTAACGTGTGTCAACACCACAGAATAATTATTGATAGCGAGGCTTGATCTATCATCTAGGTATTCTGTGCTAGCACCCAAAATCTAAAGCGGCGTGTACTTTTATTGTTTGAATGTGTTAATTACATTCATATTATTTTACATTGACGTGCTAATTCGGCGTAACTTCCTCGTCAATCACAATAAGGTAATAATTCTCGATTCCTTTAGACTTTATTTCGCTGTGCTGTTATTGTTACTGTGGAATAACATTTTTAAAACCACATTCATACAGATACAGTTACTAGTTACAGTTTTTTGTCATTCGCACGACCTAGGCAAGAAAATAACAGAAAACAATCGTTAGTAGCGGCTTAGCGGCTTCACACGGTTCAATTTTAATTTTATTTGAATTAACAAAAGCTGATTTTTGTTGAATAATTAGATTGATCTAAGCAGCGATAGCTTAGCGGGGAGTGGTAAGGACTGTTGAGACGAAAGTCGCAGGTTCGAAACCAACCCCAAGAGCATCTGAAGTTCTAAGTTACGTGTATATTAGTTGTTAATTATCGCTTGCTTTAACCGCGAAGGAAACATCGTGAGTAAACCAGCATACCTGAGAACTCTGCCAACCCGCCTTAGGCCGGCGTGGTGGACTAAAGCCTAACCCCTCTCATTCTGCAGAAGAGGCTCGTGCCCAACAGTGGGACGTAAATATTACAGGGCTAGTATTATTATTTAGATTGAAAGTCTGTTCAGACAGTTCAAATCGCATGCATTTTAGCAGTTGTTCAATTAAAATCGAACCTTGTGAAATTCCGAGGTCGGATTATACGATTCTTTTATTTTAACAGCTGAATTTAAAAATATATCCAATTCCAACATTCTCAAAACGATACGACTACTATGTTGAGGTATCGGGCTCGATTCCCGGCTCGGGTAAATATGATATTAGGTTTTTCTATCATCAAATGCTCAGAATTGGTTTGGAGTCTGGAATTGTGCCCGGTATATGCCTTGTTAAAATTAAAGGCAATCGCAGCGTTCTTTACAGTATGGATGATGAAAACATTATTAGAATTGAATTGTGCAATCCAATGTGGTGATTAATTGTCAAAACAAAGATGACCTCTAACTTTTAAAAGGATGAAGACTCTGCGGCGCATTTGTATTGCGTCCGCGGTATGACTGCTCTACTGCGGTCTCGGGTTCGATCCCCGGCTTGAGTAAAAATGATATTAGGTTTTTCTATCACGAAATGTTCAGTATCAGCTTGCAGTCTGGAATTATGCACGATATAGCGATAGGTTCGCCCCTAATCACATCTTGGGACTAAAATAAGCTCGGGGAAGTGTGGATGTACTGGCTACACCTCTGCCTACCCTTTCGGGGATTATAAGCGTAAGTGTATGTATAAATAAATACACCCAACAGTCACACACAGTACTGATACCACAGTAAGATACGAATCTTGTGTCGTGGATATCAGGAACTACAACACACATTCGTTCTCACAACATCCAGACCCCGAAACAAATATTCGTAGATCACACAAATTTTTATCTCGGTGCGGGGATCGAACCCGCGGCCTCTCGCTTCACAGCCATCTACTCGCCCGGAGCACCACGTTGTCTGTCTTAAAAATTGTATTATAAAACGGTTCTTACTTCATGCCCTACTCTATATAATAGTACGGTTTGAATACCATATTACGTCATGTGTTCCGACCCAGGTCCGGTTGGACCGGTTTTGTTTACCTGTGCTGCGGCTCCCACCAGATGATCTACTAAATATAAACTGTTGTTAATATAAACTGTTTTATCTTTGCGTAACGAAAGAACACAAATTTTTCAACCTGAATCTCGAATCTTGTATATAAATAGAACATTGGTTAATCGAATCATTTTCATTGGTCTAGTGCTATTATACTTAGGGTGAAAAAATATTTACAAAACTTAGGATTATTTTTATAGACGAGCAAGCCCGCCTGATTGTAAGCGCCACGCCAACCCATAAAAAGAAACAACACCACACAGAACTTTG
This sequence comes from Amorpha juglandis, assembly GCA_949126905.1. Taxonomy (NCBI): domain Eukaryota; kingdom Metazoa; phylum Arthropoda; class Insecta; order Lepidoptera; family Sphingidae; genus Amorpha; species Amorpha juglandis. Next base: position 893,567 of record OX421380.1, read on the forward strand.
AGTTATAAAGCATGGCATTGGACTGCGCTCGTTACCACGAGACATAAGGCGTTCAGTCTCATACTGCCCAGTAGCTTCATTGGGTTTAATGTCATTCATACCGAAGGACAACTGTGCTTACACACTGTTGCTCGGCGGCAGAAGTAGACAGCGGTGGTACCAACCCAGACAGCCTCTCGCATACGAGGGACCTACCACCTTATATACTACAAAAATATCAGACCTGTTGTTTTACATTGCCTGAAAGAGTTATTGAAAAATCCTATACACATATGTTTGTATTAAAAACTCTGTGGCTTCAAAAAAATAACATAAATGTTCATTTGGAGATTCCCAAATGATGAAATACATCAAATGCCAGTATAAATAGAGAAAAGTGGTACGACGTGTCATCAAAATAACCCAAAATTTGCGAACTCACACAGATACGGAACTGCACTTCCACACACTGCATGAAGAAATGAAACCATGTCCGTTATGACGCATGTTTAGCAAATTTATACATTGACCTTATATTTTTACATCATATAAAGGTGATCTATCAGCGATCATAACAGTATCATCATCATCATCATCATCATCAGCCACAAGACGTCCACTGCTGAACATAGGCCTCCCCCAAAGATTTCCAGACCGACCTGTTGGAAGCGGCCTGCATCCAGCAACATCCTGCGACCTTTATCAGGTCGTCTGTCCACCTTGTAGGTGGACGTCCAACGCTGCGCTTGCCAGTACGTGGCCTCCATTCCAGAACCTTTCTGCCCCATCGGTTATCGGTTCTGCGAGCTATGTGGCCTGCCCACTGCCACTTCAGCCTGCTAATACGCTGGCGACCGGCTGATGGCGGTATACCCATCATATTAATAGCGTAGCTAAATGCAACAGGCTGATGATGGGCAGCAGCATCTTCAGCGCAAGAAGCTACGCCTCTGCGCTCGCCAACCCGCCTGCCAAGCGTGGCGAGTAATGGCAAAACCTCCCAATGAAATTACAGACCATAATAGTATAAGAACCCTAAAATATTATTTTCATCCGGTAAACAGATGGGTGAAGGTCAATGTTCCCCGGGATCTTAGACCATAATAGCTGGTACGCTGGGTCGCGCCGGTACAAAACTGTTGCTGGTGGTAGGGTACCTGAAACTTACCCTACTGGATAGTGACTATCGGCACACATGTTGTTAAAACCTGACATAGTGATCTAAAAAATTATTAACAGGTCTGGTCATCATCATCGCGCGTTCGTATTGCCGAAATAGATGAAGATTATGGGAACGCATAACTTTAACCGTAGTAGGTACTTACTAAACAATCTTCTTTATCTTTGCTGGTGGTAGGATATTTATATCCGCGCGGATAGCGATCACTGAACGCATGGTGTTTAAACCTGCCATAGTGACCTACACACCTTGTGTGAATCGCGTTCCAGGATTAGCCAGTGTATATCGGGTTGTCCCGAGGGACTACGTGACTTGATGGTTGTTGTTTGGGGCGGGTATAGGGTTATATCTTTGTATCCCTGTGCCTTCCCTGTGCCGCATGACCTGTCTCAGGCCCCTGGATTTGCTTCTCCCCTCTTTGGAGTGTTAAGAAGGCCGGCATGATACTGGTGACCACCGATAAACTCATTGTTTGTTGGTGGTCACAGGTTTTTGGACTTCACTGCGCTTACCATCAGGTGTAATGCAGTTACTTTGCCGTGCCCGGATAAAAAAACATGGTGGAAACCCGCCAAGAGACTAATGCCCGTATTCACATATGAAACTGAAGTAAGCTCTGTGCCAAGTGTCGAATTATGTATACATGATTGGTCAGTTCTGATTTAGCGCCAAAAATTTACCAATGACGTTTAGAGAAATCGTCACTATAGGTTCGCGCTCATTATGAGGCCTCATAGTAACGTTTATGAATATGTTAATAAACTCTTACAATAAATACACATATATGCATCTCCGGCAGCATGATGTTCTCGCACTGCCGTCCATCTCGAGATCGCACCGTAATATCTATAGGCCGCATATCCGCGACTCCCAATCATGTAAATCTTTTTATGGTTTTTCTGCTAATGGCCTGATTCGAGTCGGCTGTTGCGGTGGCTGAGCTTCACCGGGCTTGTTGGCGAGTGCTTGAGACGCTCTCAACCCTTACATTTAAGCGACCAAGCTGAGCACATCCCCTGTTGACTAGGAAAGGTAGTTAAAGGTAGGTAGATAGGTAGGCGTAGATAGAGCAGTTTGCAGAACAAGGTGTGTGGGTCATTAGGCAGGTTTTAACACCACTTGTACGGTGGTCGCTCTCCGGGCGGATATGAATATCCTACCATCTCACAGAAAACTGACGTAAAGTAGCGGCTTGCTGCTCCGTTTCGTATGGTGAGTGAGATATCAGGAGGTCCAAATCCCTCTCTCCAATACCTTAATTATTCCTTCCCTTTAAGCTCGGCAACGCGCCTGTAGCCGCTACTTTACCTCGGTTTTGAGACAGTGGTAACGACCCGGTCGAGCCGGCCCATTCATGCTGTAGACAAAACTGTCTACAGCGCGGCTCTACCACTCTTTGTATAATTCTCCTACTATAATATATTGTAGCTGATTTATATTTCTAATAACATGTTTGTGTTTCGTGCTCGTACCGAGGTGAAAGACCTTGACATTGAACCGTTTCGCATTATGATCTCATCAGTCAACAAGTGACTACTGACTGGTATTAAATAGCTGTTCGCAATTTTCCTTTTGGTTTTCCTCTAACTGTAAGAGTTGTGTTTCCGCATTATTTTAAGGAAAATTGTAATGTTATTATCAATCGATTATATATTCAACTATCCCAAATTAATGTTAGCTTCGGATAATGGATCTGTTGAAATAACCGTTTCGTTTAATTTCATCTACAATGGTTGAGTTAAATATTATTTTGAATCAAGAATATAAATGTGTTTTTTTTATTTGATTGAATAACAAGACGAGCAAGGTGCTCGCCTGGTGGTAAGCGCCACGCCTGCCCATAAACAGAAGCAACATCACACAGAACATTGAGAAGTACAAAGCACTGAATAGCACTGAACTGCGCTCATCACGCCGAGACATAAGATGTTAAGTCTCATAATGCCCAGTAATTTAACTTGCTTCAATGTCCTTCAAACCGAAACACAACAGTGCTTGCACACTGTTGCTTGGCGGCAGAAATAGACAAAGCGGTGGTACCAGCCCAGACGGCCTCTCGCATACGAGGGACCTATCACCTTGTTAAAGAGCATGTTGCACCTACGCCATTGCGAGTGGTAGGAATACAGACATGTGGAAAAAGACTAGGGGAATACATAAGATGAAGATTATCCTTAAAAGTCGGTTACCGCCCAAATATTAGTGCACATTGCACAGGTCGGACATAAGTACATTGACCCGTTTTGAGTATTACCCAATTCGGGGAATCTTAATTGTTAATTATCTTTTTCTTAGTATCAGGGGGAACTACATGAAGTACATCCCGTGTGCGTGTTTTTTTTAATCATCAGAACCAGCAGTATTCCTGAGTCATGAGTGGGAATCCCAGGCTATCTCCTTCCGGCAATTCGTGACAATTTGAAATCTGAGTTGCACCAAAGTCAGATAAAGTTACCGTGTCTATTTCTTCCGCCAAAGCAATTACATTAAATAAATAAAATAAAATGTCTTTATTTCAGGCATAATGACTCATAATACAAATACGACAAAGGTAAAGATAAAGTAGAATTTAAAATAAATAAAATAATATTATGTTTTAAATGTATCTCCACTTGAGATATTTGACCACACCGACAGGCGTGTATCGACTGCGCCTGCGCCTGCACCCAGGATTCATTGGGCTTGTTTATGTCCCATAATGTGATAGGGGACGATCCTATGAGAAACCCTTCCATTTAGAGCCATTTAATTATCAATAATCATTACTTTTATTCTAGCCCAAACTACCGGGAGTGCACGGCCATGACACCGAACTATCACGACAGCCACTGCTGGAGCCTAACAGAGACAAGCAGAAACCTCCATTAGCTGGTAAGTAAAGATGCACACATTTCGCGTAATTTATAATGTAGGTCCGTGCCCAGCAGTGTGATGTGTATAATACAGGGATTGTATTATTTATTATTATGTCGAAGCCAGCACTAGCCAATGAAGACTAAGTACCGGAAATTTAATCATATATAAACCTACGCCAAACAATGCCAATTATTGCATTTGATTGCTTATATCACGGTTCAAATACTTTAACAACATTTTCCTCAACGGAAATACAATTAATTAAATAGGCCAGTGGTGCGTAAACATTGATTTAAATTTAAAACTAAAAACGTACCAAATAAAAAGAACAGAATTATTATTTAACTAGCTGTGCCCGTGAACTTCGTTTCGCCATCTTCATACAAACTTTCATCTCCTTTTTAAATCCTTCAGGGGTTGATTTTTGAAAAACATAGTAGCCTATGTCTTATTCTGATGTATAAGCTATATTATTGTAAAGTTTCATTAAAATCCCCATACTTACAAACTTTCGCATTTATAATATCAGTAGGATAGTAGGATTGAATATTGTGAATATTAATTATTAATAATTGTTCATAACGTAAAGTTGTCGGTAAATTTTAAAAGTAAAGCCTCCCATGGTAACAATTTCGTGTACGACATTGCCGAGAATATTAAAGAAAAGTGGCTTTACAGGCCGCATCCGCAATGACAGTCTTCTGTTTATTGCCCGCTTCAATAATGTCGGAAACTCTTTCCGTGTACATGGCGCTTTATTCTAAGAAAATAAGTCCTTGGATCCAAATAGGTACTGTATATATATTGACAGCCTCCGTGGTGCAGCGGGCGTATAGCCGGCTGTGAAACGAGTCGTCGCGGGTTCGATCCCCGCACCGAGACATATGTTTGGGTGATCCACAAATATTTTTTTCAGGGTCGGGGTGTTGTGAGACCGAAATGCTCGCGTAGTTCCTGATACCCACGACACAAGACACGTATCTTACTGTGGGTTCAGGACTATGTATGTGACTGTTAGGTGTATTTATTTATTTATATATCTGTCTGTGTAATCGCAGCGCCTAAACGATTGCGTCTTTTCATTTGAAAGCTGGTTTAATTACAGTTCAAAGCTACGTTAAAAAAAAAACGGTTGTCTGTAAAGTCGGTTTACTGACGATAGTTGAACGTGATAACGTCTTAAGAAAATACTGATGGAATGGTAGCATTTTTCAAAAGAAAATTTTAATTTCATTCGTTTAATATTTGATAGTATTTATTGGCCTAATTATAACCTCAAAATCCGAAAGTATTTTATTTATTTTTCGGAATTCTCAAGTGTCCGTAGTTTTAATATAGTTTCAATCAAATATATACATTTTCTAAAACCCAAAAAGTAAATTCACCTACCTTTTGGTTCTTAGGCCAACTATGTATGGACGACGAACAATGTCCTTTTCGTAAATCTAGTTTTTAAAAAGCCCGCCTCAATGTGTTTGATATAGGAGAAAATGTTCCCTTTGACGGATGGCTGGTCTAACCTGTCATTTCAGACACGTTGTTGTGATATGTGGAAGATTTAATATTAATGTTTTAATTTTTTTAAATCTCGAACGCTGCCGAACGCAAAGGCCGATTGTGCTTCTTTGTCGCTCGTTCCGCGCTCTCGCTTGCACTTCAAGCCTTAAATGGAACGTGACATCTAGCGAGGTAACGACGCATGAGTCATGTTTTTTCGTGCGTGCAGCCGGCTCTATCGAATTATAAGACGTTATCACGTCAAAAAACTGTTAAGCCATAAATGTATAAATGTATTTCTAATTGACGATTGGAGTTTTAACGGTAAAGTCATTATCGTTAATGTATCAACTGTTTTTTTATATGCACAAATATTTCTTTCAGGTCCTGAGATCGACGATTTGGATGATGAAGTGGAGAAACCGCCTGACACCGGTCCCTACCCAGGCATCGATGATGGACTACTGGAGACCAATGGACACAAGCAGCCAGAACATCCATTCGGTAAATAATTTAATTAAGTAATTACAATACAACAACAACAAATAATTAATTTTATTAAGTAATTATCACAATATATCCAATAACATATAGTCCTGACCCACACTTATATCTGATGTCGTGGAAAATAATACAAGAAAATTTCTGTGCCACGAAAAATACTACGTATCGCTTATATATTTTTTTCGACTTTGGGATTTAACTGGGATTGTCGTAAAATTAAGTACTATAATTTGGAGAAATCACAGGTGGTAGGATATTCGTATCCGCTCAGATAGCGACCACCGTACACTGGTGTTAAAACCTGCCATAGTGACCCACCTTGTGTGGGTCGCGTTCTAGGATCAGCCAGTGTATATCCGGTTCTCCCGAGGGGCTTGCCCTCTTCCTATAACTTTCCCATCCCTTAATCCTTCCCTTCCCCCTTAGCCCTGGAATGAGATACTGTTGGGGTCACCAGTATCCCATTAGCAAGGACCCCTGTAGTTCATCCCAAGGGCTAAAAAAACTTGGAGATACCCTTACGCGTCCTTAGCCGATAAGCACAGTTTTATATAGCAAAATAATTTGTCGCGCATTCTTGTTTTTTTCAATGTTCGCCAGCCAACTGGTTATGTCATCGACCTTGATGTCAGACTTAGAACATACGTTAGTTATTTAAGTAAACGGTATTTGATTCAAGTCTCGTTTATTGCACACACATTGTCGATAACATTTAAAATCCTACATTCAAGAGGATGTCACAAAATATAACTACATACAGTTTAGTAACCTTCCGCATTTCTTTAATTTGTTTAAAAAGCAAACAAAACGTGACAGATCTCAATTCGAAGCGTATTTATAATTTTTTCATAAAACATTCTTAGCTGGTCATGTTCCTCAGACATAAACCTTATTAAAACGAAATCAAAGTAAAATAAGTATAAGAATACAATTATACGTAATCAGTTGTGGAACAAAGAGTGGTTTTGCATTGTTTTGACAATTACATGCAAATGATAAAGACCACAACGTACACTAACGCGGTATGATAACATGTGCAATTGATAACGATTGTGGTCAATTAACATATTGCCTTATCAAGCGGTTGATGTCACAGGATGTGATAATTATTTAGGTTATTTTTCAAATGAAAACGTGAAAAGGACGTGAAAAGTTATGCGTAGTTAATACATACATAAACTACTCCTAAAAGCTTCTCCCCTTTTTTGTTGTTTAAAAATATCAGCTCTGTATAAGCAAACAATCTCTTCTACAATCAGAAGTGGTTAGGACTTTCGTCTACCACGCAGCACGGTAGACTACAATCTTCGAAAATCTTATGGAGGGAACCCCAAGTATTCAGGTTTCCTCGAAGCGAGTGATAATTAAAACAGTGCACACACGTAGTTTTGAACAGTCGGAGTCCCATGTGCGCCCTATGATCCAAACTAAGCTAGTACCTACTAACTATTTTTTTGCTACATCTATTTAAGTTATCTTTAAGATAGCTTAAAGACTGCTTTAAACACAATTAATATCTACAATAATTTATCACTTCTGAACCAATATGGGCGTCTCCCTTCATACTTAACAATATCATGTCTTTGGTACTAAGAAAACGTTTTTCAATGATTTTTATGATTGCTAAATTATTGTTCTCCAATTTTTTGCCTATTTGATGGACGTTTTGATTAACTGTTCAACCATGGGTTTTGGCAATGAGAGTTCGTTCACCGCTATTCGGACGAGCAGCATAGAGGAAACTTCCTAACTAATATGTCATTGTAATATTTTAAACGAACTTACCGGAGCTAATGTTCCAATTTGACATATTTAACGTGTATCTTAGTTGCTAGAATAAGAAAACATTACATTCGCAATTGTTAAAATTATATTTTGTAAACCGTACTATTTACTTTGTTTCAATCGGGTATATCTTAATTTAAGTAGATTGTTTTGTTTGAACCAACCCTCAACTAACAAGCACTAAATATAGCGATAGAATAGTATGTCAACTAAATATTTACATAATTGTATCATCAATGATATAAAACAATGTGTTTGTAGGAGCATGACCAGTTTACGTTATCTATGACTCTTCCTGCCCTTCGGAAGGAGAATTTTTTTTATTAGCTTTACGACGATACAATCAGGCCTCGCTTGATGGTAAGCGTCATGCGTATAAACAGAAGCAACACCTATTAGAACTTTGAATTATGAATGCATGGCTATGAATGCGTCGTACGTTGTTAAGTATCATAATGCCCAGTAATTTCACTGGTATCAATTCTTTCAAACTGGAACAAAACAGTGCAAAACAAAAAGTGATTGTACCTACCCAAATGGCTTTTCGCATACAGGCGACCTGCCACCTAGCAAGATCTTTTTACTTTAGCATCAATTCCGTCACAGTGTTGTTAAATCGAATTTTGAATACACAAATGCATACATACATACTCCTTATTTAATTACATATTTTGATATTACAAACTAGGAACATTTTCGGATCCATAGTACTAAGATCGAAATCCACAACAGGCTATCCAACAATTATACTGACTCGGAATCTAACCTGCGACCATGACGATCGCAAGTCCCTCGTGGTTTCTGGTACTGACGATACAGGTTAACCTAGTGAGGGGGTCAGGACTATGTGGCGTATTTATGTACTAATAAATAAATAAATATAAATAAATAAATACACCCAACAGTCACATACATAGTCCTGACCCCACAGTAAGATACGAGTCTTGTGTCGTGGGTATCAGGAACTACGAGAGACTTTCGGTCTCACAACACCCAGACCCCGAAACAAATATTTGTGGATCACACAAACATTTGTCTCGGTGTGGGGATCGAACCCACGGCCTCTCGCTTCACAGCCGGCTACTCGCCCGCTGCGCCACGGAGGCTGTCACTAAGAAGGCTATAATGATTATTGAATTCCAGGAGGAGACGACCACGACAAAGGCCCGGATAGTGAGGATGGACTGACGACGCATGATGATGGCGTGGGTAATGACGATGGTAATTGGCTGCACTCTGACGGCGATGAGGTTGATTATCCTTACGGTGATTGGTCCACGGCTCATAATACGCCGCACAGTTTCCATGGTAACACACTCACTGGTTGCTATTCTGTTGTCGTTCGACTAAATTCAAATGAACTCAGTAAATTTTAGTACCGTCCGGTTGCAGCAAGCCAATCTATTTACACGGTGAATAATTTTAATCCTAAAACTAAGTGTAAACTAGTTTCGGTTAAATTTAGTTTAGTCGATAACAACAGAATAGGCAAAATTATTTCTCTTTGCCTATAAACAGGATATTTCATACATCTTGAATAAGAAAGTTAAATGTTACAAAAACACTTATTTCTAAGAGATATATATTTCGCCTATACACTCGTTACTGCAACTGTTTTAAGCCAGTATCGACGTTATTTAATACAAAGCAATAAAGTTCGTCGAGACTAAGTCCGCGAAGCAGTTTTTATCCCGCAAAGAGTATCAAGTAGACCAATAAGGAGGGGTAGAAAGCTAGGAACTAGGAATTTACCTACATTACTCACTGACTCGTTTACAATACTTCCGATGTAGCATACCAATTATTTAGTTATATTTTATTTTAAGAAAAGAAATAACCTGTATATAGGTAAAGATTTTCTAATTCAAAATGATACGCGACATTCAATTTTGATCTTACTGCACACATCGTCGGCTTTGTCTAATTCTGTCAGTAATATGTAAGCACTGTTATGTTTCGGATTGAAGGAGAGTAAAACCAATGAAACTACTGGGCATTATGAGGCATAACATGTCTCGGGGTAACGAACGCGTCCAATACCATGTAGTGATTGATAATTCAAAGTTCTGTGTGGTGCCTCTTACCGTTAAACGTACAAAATGCTCGTCTCGTCAGACGAGTAAAATAACACAAAACTGTATGGTTCTACTCGTGTGAAGATGCAGCGTATCATTTTTGATTAGAGAAGCTGTAGCTAATAAAAATATACATTTTGATTAAAATCTTGTCTGAGAACCTCTTATTCCAATCACCGCCATATTTTCACCGACAAATAAATGTAATAATAGTGAATGTTTTTGAAATGTGAGTGAGAAAATTACAGATTAACTTTAAGACCTTGCTTTCGAAACTAGTTTCCTTATGACAATTAAATGGTATTTGCTGCGCTGATACTTTTATAGGCACTACAACAAAAGTTATGCGCTTTTCCAATCTTCGTCAATTTTGAAAATTCGAACGTGAGTTGATGATATACAATATAGTCCTGTCAAAATATTGTCAATGGAAAGACAAAAACAGTAAAGAGCAATTACCTGAACTTTACGGTTAAGCATTTTAAATTTGTTTTGTACTATAAAAAAGCATAATAATTATATATTGCTATATTTAAAAATGTAAAAAAAACCTTTTAGTATAAAGAGTACTGTACATATATTGGAAAAAAATATGATTCAATAATGATTTCTTACGTTTACGCAAATCTTACACATTGAAATAATACTAATTTAAACGGATTTTATCGCGGTTTTTTATTTTAATTTTGGTCCCGACGCGACGTTAAATATTTTCAGACTTCGTGGTCACGGGGTGGACGGTCCACTGGGGTATTTCAATGATTCAATAAAATATAAGATTTACTGAAAATTATCCAGCAGGTAAATTCATGAGTTTTTCGCAAAAAACAACTTTAAAGCGCTCTACAGTAAATGTTAATTAATGCATTGGTGCTTTATTATTTTTGCCTTTAACTGACGATATTATTATTTTTCTCCTAAATAACTGTCCAGGGGCGGACGCCCGGATATTATTTGCACATTCGTAAAAACGAAGATAACTGAAGCGCATAACTGTAATTTAACACAAAGCTGTACCATAAATACGCTACATTTTTTTTATCAATTGCATGTAGAGGTCGACAAAAAAAAATCAAAATTTGCATGATTGGAAACTTTGCACTCAGAAGTTCATCGTGGTTCAATTCCCTCCCAGATTTCTTTATTAATAACATACACTGGCATTCGTACATGTGGGTCACCTGATGGTAAGTGATTATCACGGTTTTTAAACACCCGCAATACCAAAATAATCATGGATGCGTTGCCAACCTTAAAAAAGGAATGGGGGCCACGAAAGTAGAGGATTTGGGCATCCGGAATTTCACGCACCGTAGGTACGAAAGGAACAGCAAGCTCCCACTTCACATTTCTGTGAGACAATGGCACAACACCGGTCGAGCCGGTCCAATCATGCCGTAGACGAAACTGTCTACAGTGTGGCTCTACCAACGTTCTTATATTCACGATCATTACGGCTTATTGTTTTTTTTTTTTTATATTAGATGGGGGTAAACGAGATATTGGATCACGTTATGGTAAGTAGTTACTAAGGCTCATGAACATCCAACATTTTAAAATACTATACTATAAATAGGCTAGTGAAATCGCGTCAGTCGTCACATAAATAATATATTCTCTACTTTCCTATAATATTATTTTAGTATGAAGTCCTGAACTAAATTTTTTACTCCCGTAAGCCAATAACATACGTGAACTTACAAAGAAATCACTAGTATGAACAACATCATAAGTTGCGTGTAAACGTGTATAAGTAAGCCTCTTACATTAGTCCGTAAGTAAAATTTACAAATGTTATTCAGGCCTTATTATTTGTAATGCACCAAATAGATATCTTTTTTCCAGGTTTTAGGCCTCTGGCAATTTCATTACTAGATATTGAAAACATATATTTGATTAATTTAAAATTATTTCAGATGGAATGAACGGTATCGGCACACGATTCGGCGATGACCCCACTTCGCGACCCATTTCGCCATTTCCGGCGGTATGTACTTATTATTAGTGTCTACATATTAATTTCCTCATTGACTGCTACCGTGTAATAAATATATTGTATAATAGAGTCTGGGAAGGCATCGAAGGCAGCAAGGCCAACATCGCTGTTTTTTTCTGCTATACTTTTCTGTACCGGTTTGAAGTATATTGAAGCTAGTGAAATTACTGGCCATGAGACTTACATTACATTACATCTCTGAAAGATGAGCGCAGTAGAGTGCCCTGCTGTATTTTTCATTTTTATTTATGAATTCATTCATAATTATGAATCATCTACTTATTAGAATAATATGTAAAAAATACATTTCATTCCTTTCCCAGGTGACGCCAAACATGAACACGTATCAGCAGAAGAAGAACCTGGCCCAGGGTATGATGGACCTGGCGTTACTATCAGCCAACGCGAACCAGCTGCGATACGTTCTAGAATCCTCCAGTACCCACCCATATTACTACTCCAGTGTGACGTTCATCTCTCTTAGCATCATCCTTCAGGTATATTCTATGCACATCTATTCTTTTTATAGCAGAGGTCGACAAACGCGCAATTGGATTACCTGATGGTAAGTACCGTCCACCGCCGATCTTAGTGAAAAGGGTTATTTAAGGAATTGGGAATGGGGAGGAGATTTGGTCGCCCTGATGTCTCAGTCACCGTACGAAACGCAACAGTAATACGCTACTTCACGATTTTCTGTGAGACAGTGGTAACAAAGCGGCCGAGCCGGCCCATTCATGCTGTAGACAAAACTGCCTACAGCGTGGCTATACCATTTAGGATTCTGATTTAAAAACAAAAATTGAAGGAGTATTGTAATTTATATGCGGGGCCGGGCATTATTCAGTACTAAATAAATTAATACATAAGTTCTACTTAACTTATGGGAATATATCGTAAGTGTATAAATAATTTTACAGATCGCCGTAGGAATTGGCCTCATCATGAACAGCCGGTACGACGTCAACGAAAAGGACGACATCTGCAAAGCGGACAAAATAAATAATATGACAGTGCTGGGCGTGTTCCTGGTCACCATCGTGAATGTGTTCATCACATCGTTCAGCGTGGCCTCCACGCCGGCAGTGGCGCCCGGCACTTAGTGGCCCACTCGCACTGTCTGTACAGCGACATCTACCCACACCAAGCTCAAACTTTACTTCAGTGAAGTTTTAGTTATTGTGTTCCTTTGAAATATTTATGCTGTTTCACATTTTGTATCTCAGGTGCTATGTTTATTGTTTAAATGTGTTTGTTACAGTTTATACGACCGTACGTAGTGCCGCACCTAGAGATGTCGATTTAATTTAATTTTCAATTAGTTTTTTCTTTTATTTCCACACTCAGACAACGAATGCTTTATGCTCCTTAAAAAGTGCTTTAAAGTCAGTGTATTCAATATACGTAAATAATCTTAAATGACATCTCTGAGTGCGACCGTAATATAAAAAATTCAAATGTACTTATTATCAGCTTACATTTATGTGACATAATATGCTTTTAATAACTTAGATATTCCAATAGTAAATAAGATGTATGTAAGTAGGTACTAACTGCCCGAAGATATGATGAATTTCTGGTGCATTATTTTTATTATTTGTGTGGATGGCAGTGTCGGTAGAGGTCGACTGCACCAAAACTATGATAACCAAATTGGTGACAAGGGTTTAGAGTAAAGTACAGGACAGAACTCAGCAGTACTCTAAACCGATGACAATGCATGAAGAGATTAATGAAGGTAGATGAAGGGAAAGTTTTTGTTATGTTATCGCCTACGTCATAAACTCTTATTTAAATATAGTCACATAATGTAGAGCTGACTTTAGGCGAACTTGATTTAAAATTATATTAATATGCAGTCTAAGAATCTCGGTTAAAGAATTGAAATTGAAATGAAGAAGACTGATTGCTCAACCACCACGATGATATAATTTTAAATACTAAAAGTAGATTTAAGGATAGTGTGTTGATAAAAAACGCGTATTTCATAATAATTTTAAGTGCCTTATAAATATTATGAATTTATACAAAGTCTAGGAAAAATCACGTTGTAAAAAATATAGTTTGTTTTTATCATCACACAAAATGGTTTGGTTACGTAGTGTAAGTTGTGTAGTCCTTTCTACTTGCTTAAATTACCGCATTATTCCTTATACCGTAGCCAAAATTAAAAAAGATTACACGGAGAGTTTCTCGTACGACAAAGGCTATCGAGAATTTAACAGGTAAATAAATCTCATTTACGAGGCCGCGTCAATCAATTTGAAAGCGATAATCGTATGATTCGTCCTCGTGAAACCGAGTATTCCAATAGTTTTGCCTAAGTTACATAACAAACTCTCTCCATGTATATATGGCTTTATGCAAGCTAAAGTCACGTGCTTATTTTAGGGTATTAGTTTAACGCTATTTTACTATGTACTACATACTGAAAATGTTCTATAAAAAAAATATAAGCGGAAAAATAAAAATATAAATTATGGAACTTCGTTAGCATTAATATGCCATAATAAAATCAAAATTAAATCATTTATTGAATCAATAAAATGTCAAACATCATTTAGATTCAGTCAAATTTTAACTCTACCGCCACTGACACTATGACACTACAGTTCATACTAAAATCCTCTCAGCACCTATTGACATAGAAGTTAACAATGGCAGTCTGCACTATGTAACCAATCCTTACATGTACTGCATTTAATTATTTTAAGATTAGTTTACATATGTGATAAGTACTTAGCATTAAATGTACTTAATAGAGTATAACCTAAAAATGATGCGCGTGGTCACTTAATTTTGACATAAACAAAATAGAGTGACAATGAGGTTTGATAGCGTGTGTCATTTCAGATAAAACAAGCTATAATTATTAATAAATAATTATAACTATTGCTATTGCTATACCGCAGTCTATAGCCTATACGTTAGTCGAGTGAATGTTGAATCTATAATAATATTACGAATCTTCGAACTTTAAGTCAAGATTTTGAAGCGGCCATAAGGCCTTAAGTCAATTAGGCCATAATATTGTACTACTATTAAAATTATACAAAATTTAAAATACACCGAGTCAAACTCGTATTTTACTGTCATAATTATATATTGCTGTTTGAATTATTTGGAAAATAAATAAAATATTATGTAGATATGAATTAATATTTATAAATAAGACATTTTTTTACAATTACCTACTTTCGAATTTTAATGTTTATACTTATATTTTCATTGTGTATTTTAAATCTATGTAAGTTCATATTACATAAGTATATGAACATGACAGGATACAATCCAATGCTCAAAATAATGCAGCCATACTTACCTAGTGAAATTGGTGGTAGGTCCCTAGTATGCGAGATGCCGTCTGGGTTGGTACCACCGCTTTGTCTATTTCTGTCGCTAAGCAATAGTGTGTAAGCACTGTTGTGTTTCGGTTTGAAGGACATGAAATCCAGTGTAATTACTGTGCATTATGAGACTTAACATCTTACGTCTCGACGAGCGCAGTTCAGTGCCATGCAGAGCTTTATTCAAAGTTCTGTGTGGTGTTGCTTCTGTTTATGAGCAGGCGTGGCGCTTACCATCAGGCGAGCGACTTGCTCATCTCATCATTCAATTAAATAACAAAAAGTAATGTTCAGGGAAATGTAAGCACGAAATTGTTTGGCACAGTCAACACGATATTGATAAAGAGTATTAATAAAACAACTCAATCATTTTCTGATCTTACCATTTGTTGTAGATTCTGTCAAACAGTAACTTGCAAATTAACAGTAATTGTCCGGTCGTTATCTAATGTCACCTTTTTAAAACTCGTACTTATGTACCCGTCAATACATACAACTGTTTTAAATATTATCCTTCTTTGTAATACAAGATTTTGGAAAACAGAATTAAAAGATATTAATAAATACAGTTACCTACCAATGTGTTTTTTTTTTTGTGTTTTTATAAGACGTATACAGTGAGTCAAAACAAATTGTAACGACAACTCATTTGATTAAATCGGTTCAGTAACTTGGGTAACAGGTCATAGGGTTACCATGCCAGAGGACGACCACTGTTGATTTAAATCTAATAGAAACCTCCATTATTGTTTGAGTTGTCCCTTGGATATAATAGAACAATGTTTTACCGTTTTGTAAAAATTTTGCGATAAGAAAACGCAATTTTTACGATAAAATGTATTTTGATACTAGGCTGAAGTGCGTACCATGTCATGTCACATGGGCGCCGGCAGCAGGGTGCAAGAGGGTGCACTTGCACCCCCCTGTCAGCGGGCAGCGGAGATTGAATGTCAAATACCCGAGAGATTCGAATTTGACATTACATTTATTTACATAATATACATGTATAATTCTATATTTTATATTAGTTAATAGTATAATGTTTAGATGCAGATGCACCTCCCTGAAAGTAATCCTGGCGGCGCCCATATCATGTCACAACTAGAAAAGATTAAAAAAATAAATCATAGATGAAAAAAGCGGTCGCCATTTTTTCTATAAAAATCGCAGGGAGCGCACGTTGTGCGTTGCACATTATGATGATATCATTCTATAAGGGCGTATGCGGTAAATAGCATATTTTATAGAAATGCAATAAACTATTGCAGATTATATGTCAAATTATTATACAAGTTATTTTCTTATGATAATCTAGTCATAAAAATCACATATTACGCACACGCCCCTATATAAATGACATTTGCGACGGGATAGGATGGTATATTCAAAATAAAACTGCACACATCAGAATCCAAAATGTATTGAATACAAAAACAAATCTAATAAACTGTCAGGTGGCAATTTCAAAGTAATCTATTTAATAATAGTTGATAGAGACGTCTGTCCGTCCCGCGCTAACCTAACAAAGTACATACATATAGAGACGGCGCTCGACTGACCAAACATTGTATAGCGATATTAGCGAAGAACAAGTTTTATGTTCTAACAGTCGAATGTATAACTTGGTACGACGACTATCTTAGGTTATAATCTAAAATGCATACAATATAAGCATAAACAATACCTAATATTGAACAGTAATTATTGAAAATATAATAGCTAATGAGATATAAAACGAGCCATTTTTGTTGAGCGTTATGTAATGCCAATTTTTCGATGGAGTATTGTTTAGATTCGCTTAGTGAACCAATCGGTCAACAAGTTAAACAACATTGAAATTGTTTTTTAACTGCAATTACATAAAAAATACTTGACACTAATATCGCTATCAACACTACGATGGGCCAATAACACTTACTTATCAATCAAGTAATATATTAGTGATTGTAATTTGATTTTAAAATCGTTTCATGCGTATGTTAAAATGATGGTAAAGCTAAATCAAATTGTAACATATTTTATGGAAAATAACATTTACTAAACTACAAATATAACGGCAACTAATGGGACGTCGCACCTCCCGCCAGTCTCCGGAATTATGCTGATCTGCCTAACTGGATATACACTGGCTGACCACGAAACGCGACTCGCTGGAACGAGCCACTATGGCGAGTTTTTCACCGTGTATATGCCATCCAGTCCGGTACATATACTGGTAATATTTATTTAAGTGTAGCAATCTAAATTTATTAACCTTATAATTGGCCCAGTCCAAGTCTCGCGTGCCTCTCACAATTGAGGCGCTAGAACCAGCGTGGCCTAACTGCATTTTGATGATTTGACCAATTTGTATTTTCGTCAATTTAAACCACGGCCGAAATGGACTTGTACTGCCATCTATGTCAAGATGATGTTACTTATTTTAGGCCAGTCTGGTCTTGTAGATTAATATTTTTAAATTGACGAATATACAAATTGGTCAAGTCATCAAAATTGGCATCAAGGCTACTCTGGTTCTAGCAGCCTCAATTAATTTCATACAATATGCCGTACAAAACATATTACAATAGATCGAATGACATTTCATCGTATTGTTGTCACGTAGCCCGTGCGTTTGTGACGTTGTCGTATTGAGATCTTCTTCAGCCACGATGCTCCGGCGCGAATAAATGTATCCAAATTAATCTGATTAATAATAATTTAAAAATAAACAAAAAATCTATACATATAGGAACATATAGCTGTTGAATAATGAAAAAGAAAATCGCTATTTATAAACTGCCTATGTATACAAGCTTTAGGTAAAACGTTACGTTAATGGAGAATAAGTTTTGATTACGCTAACCGCTGTTTATATAATTTTAAAGTATCTGTTATGTTTTTCATAACGTTACCGACGCATCGAAAGTTAGCCAAACGAGTCGTAAGCGTATGTGTTTGTTGTCTACCCTACACCGTTTTGTCATTATCACGACAACCGTCGTCGAGTGTGGACGTGTCGTGAGCCTGTTTAGAGAAAATGGTACGTAATTCTACAAAAAGTACCACAGACCACTGATAATATAAAACACCTTGTACTTCAATCTATGTGGAAAACTAAGCGTGCCAATTTTTACAATGCACACCGACATCATTGTGGTACGCATAGATTTAGATTTATTAATTGAGATTAGACATCGTTTATATTTTAGGTCTGTGATAAGTGCTCGGATTTGTTGTCCAACTTGTCGTTTTCATCTAACATTGTGTCAACTAGTTTAGCAACAAGTTGACCGACTGCGTATTACATTTTACTACATACACAAACAACTCGTTTCGCTAATATATCTATTCAAAATGTACATAATATGAAATACACATCCCCTGATAATAACTGTCGAGTATCCGACACCGGTAATATATGATAGGAATGTTTCTAAGACATAGTAATTAGAAATAGGTGATAATGGAGTTTCAAAGACGAACTACATTTACGAATGTCTCAACAATACTTTTCCTCGACGATTTTGAAGTGATAACTTCTTATGGGAGGGTAAACCGCTTCGTAACGTAACGCGTTACGGCGCCACTCTGTCTGGTTTCTCTTTCTCTCACGCATAAGGCAACTTAGATTAGTTTAAGTTATCACTTCTGTCGAGCGTCCCGAGACGCACACGTTTTTTGAAATCACAATTCCATAGTTTCATGGCGATACACACGTAAATGTAATTTCGTCTTTATTTACTTTTTGAAATGAAATATATATTAAAGATACTCGACTATCTGCGACGCAACTGGTTTAAAATGGTGTTTCGCTTTGAATATAACATATCCAGTAACACAATTTGTGATACATATTTGAATTGCTATATTTCTACTGGATGTAATATTTATTCGATAAATATTTAGCGGAATTAATTTATAATTATTGAGGAATATAAATCAATATTTATATTCTTAGATTACAAGAAGGTTTATAGATTATAAAGGATGGTGTCATACAATTGAATGCAACAAAAGTTTGTTTCAAAATAAATGTGACTATCATAATATTCATAACACATTTTTTGTTGAAAGTTAAAACTAGCGAAACACCAATACAAAAACGCTATTATTTTTAGGGAAGCAAGACCGTAGCTTAAACAAAATAAATTTAATCGTATTGGCTATGTAATCAACCTGAATTTATCTTATTATAGAATCTACCAAACGATAAGGATTACGTATTAAGATTATTGTTTAAATGAATATGGTATTAGCGTGATATCGCACGAATTCTAATATTTGGCAGTTGTCTCGAATTTTGCTTGATCAACCGCATTGCGTACACTTCAAATCAGGTGATACCGCATTATATATGATAAAAAATACCACAGAAGTCGGAACAAATACAAAATGGCCACGGCCCAGTTTACCAATATGTGCGAGTGTATGGGTGTGTAAAGCTTATCCAATCTAAAATCACGCTTCTACCAATTGTGTATTTAAAGAGAGCAAACGCGCAAGATGGCCAGCTGAAGATAAGTGTTTACCGCCGCCCATGACCACTTACAATACCAGAGACAACGTCGATGTGTCTACACCAGTGTTTCCCAACGTGGAGCCCACGCCCCACAGGGGGGCTATTTGATAGTTAAAGGGAGCAATTTAAAAATGGACTCGACACAACTTTAACCCTTTCGCTTTGGGTTATTTAAATAAATTTAACAAAAAAATGTTCTGGGGCATGGCCTAAAAAAGGTTGGGAAACACTGGTCTAGACGAATATGTTTTATCTTGGTCTTTGAATGCGCAGTAAGTTTCAACATTGAGTGGCAGCGCGCGTCATTTTAGATTGGACAAAGTTTACGAGGGTGTGTATGGGGTATGTATGTATGTATGTATGTATGGGGTGTGTGGGTGTGTGTGTGTGTGTGTATGGGTGTCTATATAGCGTCGATGTCGACGTCATCAGCGTCATCGTCAGCGGGCGCGCGCGGTTTAGCGACGGGCGCGGTTGTTACAGCCTTGATCGGAGTCACTTTGGCACGGTCGTCGTATTCGATCTGTAATACATCGTAATATATACTTGTAGCTTTTTTATTTTAGTAAGAAATATGGGGTCGTTTAAACGGAGTGTAAAGAAATGGTGTGGATTTGTGCAATAAACATTGAAAATGATGAACAGTGTATGGAAACATTGAATTAAGTGATTTAAGCATTGGAAAGAATTCACACCAAATCTTCAACAAGACCTTGAAAAAACGTCCACACCGATATTTCATCGTGCATGTGAAGGCTTGAGAATAAATTATACTTATCATTGGCGAAATGCATAATAACGCGAAGCCATAAATAAAAAAATAAGATATTATTTAAGCTGTAAACAAAACTGCCTAAAGTGCGGTTCTACCACTTCAAAACAGAGTGGATGTCCGTATAGGATGGTGTACGAGTGATCCAAGTCATTGGAGGAGTATAACTTGTGAGTGTTGATCCTCCCTCTGCAGCGTTGTGTCATTTAGTAGAAGTGTCACAACAGTATCACCACGTCCTGCTACGTATCCATTGGAAAGCTACAAATATAGTTCGTTTCCAGTCCATTGGACGTGTGCATTTTTTTTTGTCCAAGCACGGCAAAGTGACTGCACTACACCTGATGGTAAGCATAGTGCATTCCAAAAAACCAGCAATCACCGATAAACAATAAGTTTATCGGTGGTCATCAGAATCATGCCGGTCTGTATAAATGTTTCTTCCCTCTTTGGAGGGGCCTGCGGTTGGACAGGTGGATGACCGATGCAGGCACAAGAATACAAGAATGTACCCCTGTACCCGCCCTAACCAACCATCAAGTCATGTCTCAAGCCCTTCGGGAGAACCGGATATACACTGGCTGACCCTGGCACGCGACCCACACAAAGTGGGTCCACTATGGCAGGTTTTAACACTAGTGTACGGTGGTCGCTATCCGGCCGGATACGAATATCCTCCCACCAGCAAATGGGAGACGGTATGCGTGACAGTGAGGGTACAGACCTCAATGTCCTCGGCGGAGTCATGGTCTTCGTCGCTGTCGTCCTCCTCGGCTTCCTGCAGCCAGTCGAGGAAGGGTTGGGCGCGACGCCTGACATCCGCCACCACCTCCTTGGACGCGTACTTGCGCGACGGCTTCGCGGCCCATTCCAGTATGGCTTTCTCCTCGACGATGTCCTCGTCATACAGCAACTGGAACAGGTGGTAACATGTATAAAGGAATTGTTTTGTGTTACATTCATTCAGTATTTTAACGCTAAAAAAATTTTGCTTCCTCACCAGAGAGAATATTATAAAAAACAACTGGATTGATTTGAAAAATTCTTTCACCATTAGAATTCTTTTGTTTTCGCGGGGAAAGTGTTTTATGGCTACGGGACTACGGATATGCGCCCCCACTCCACAGGGCGGGAGACGCCGGTCAGTCGTCCACCCGGCATCTCCTACGTCTCCCTTGGCGGCGAGCGGGATCGTGAGCGGAAGGATCCCGCTCCGCGTTCTCCTTCTGCGAGATGACGCACTCGCAGAAGGAGGCCATCGCACGCC
Organism: Amorpha juglandis; assembly: GCA_949126905.1. Taxonomy (NCBI): domain Eukaryota; kingdom Metazoa; phylum Arthropoda; class Insecta; order Lepidoptera; family Sphingidae; genus Amorpha; species Amorpha juglandis. The sequence goes on from OX421380.1 coordinate 915,326, forward strand.
TCCGGCTGCCGACCATGGCGGCGACCACGGTCGGCAACGAGAGGCCTACCCAGACGACTGTCATGAGAGTGCTGCGCTTATCGCTCCAGGTTGGACACTCCTCCAGAGTGTGTTGAGCCGTGTCCTCGCGGCAGTTGCCACAATGGTGGGACACGGCGGAGTCCTCTTTTCCGGCTATCCGACACAGGTACGTGGTCCGTCAACATTTGTGTCAGCCGGAATGTACGCTCGTCCACGGTAGCGACCACGGTTGGGCGGCGGGCAGCGCGCGGTGAGAGATGAGAGTGTGAAGTGGACTCGAAGTTAGCGGCAAGCGGCGGGTTCAAATGCATAGATTTAAATGGATCCGGTCTCGAAAGCGGCGGCGCGGCGCGAGCGCGTGGAGCGACGTACGAGCGGCGCGCGCCACAAGAGCGGCAACTGTGCGTTTCCATTGACGTAGTACTATGTATTTTCAAAAATGTCCGCCGACGTGGTGGAGCAAATTATTTCAATGATGTTTTTATATGGAACATAATATTCACATCAATTTCATTCGCGAACAGACACTAATACCTCATAGTACAACACTACGCCGCTTGTAGCGCCGCGCGATCTGCCCGCTGGCTTCGAGTCCTTAGCCTGACGGTGAGGTGTGCGGGTGTTCCTCCACATACATACCTTCAGTATGGCGGGCACCTTGGGCAGCAGCGTGGCGTGGTGCGCGCACAATGCAGTGAGCGCGTGCAGGGCGGTGCGCTGCGCCCGCGAGTCCCCGCGCGTGAACCGCACGAGCAGCGCCGGTGAGAGATGAGAGTGTGAGCGGGTGCGGGTGTGACAGTTACCTTCAGTATAGCGGGCACTTTGGGTAGCAGCGTGGCGTGGTGCGCGCACAATGCCGTGAGAGCATGTAGAGCGGTGCGCTGCGCTCGTGAGTCTCCACGGGTGAACCGCACCAGTAACGCGCGGTGTCGGCGCACGTCGGCGGCCAGCGCGGCGCCGCGCACCAGCACCTCGAAGATCACCAGCGGCGCCTTCGACTTCACGTCCAGTCTGCACGCACAAACACAAACATCACATTTCATGCAACTGATACTTCTTAAACACCATTGTGATTTTGCTGGTGGGAGGATACTTGTATCCGACCGGATAGCGACCACCGTACACTGGTGCTAAAACCTGCCGCAGTGGCCCACCTTGTGTGGGTCGCATTCCAGTGTATATCCGGTTCTTCCCAGGGGTCTTGCCCCCTGATCCTAACCCTTTTTCCTTCCCCTCCCCCTTGGCCCTTTGGCAGGCCGGCATGATCTTACCAACCTGCGATGGACACATTGTTTATCGTTGGTCGACACTATTCTTGGATTGCGCTACACTTACCATCAGATGTAACGTAGTCACTTTACCGAGCCAGGGTAAAAAAAAAACATTCAATGAAACGATATAGCGACGGTAAAAAGAGACAAACATTCATTCATAAATGGAATTTAACCTGCAAGAGAATGAAATAGATTTACAAGTATGCTTTGCTTTACGCCTACGTACAACAAAACCTCACGGACTGAGACTGAACTTTAACCGAACTATGATTAGACTGCAAATTGACTAAAATGTGGCATTCCGGTCCACTAAAAATTCAGCCTGTTCCAATATCATACCTTTCAGCCTCATGCAGAATCTCATTGATGGCCTTCCCGTTGGTGAGGTCTCCACTGCTGGCACGTTGTTTCAAAAAGTCGTAGAACAGATCCATGCGCTGCTTCTCATTCTTGTCATTATCCTCGGACACCGTCATGCTCTTCACGCCCTCGGTCAAATCTGAAATCACACACACATATTATTGTAGTAAAAGCAAGCAAACCATCAAGTGAAGTGACCACCGCATGGAGAATGATTGCCACCACTTGTTAGCACCTACAATACGAAAAGAGAACTAGCCGCACTACATTAGTATAGTACTACATTTTAGAGTTAATTCTAAGAAACTATATGCACCTGGACAGATGGGTGATTTTAACTGCTTCTGAGTAACTAATATAAAAATCACTTCAAATAGTTATGAAGTATGTATGTCCAATTAGACACTGGACATTATGAAAACATTATGTGAGTGGTAGAGCCACGCTGTAGACAGTTCTGTCTACAGCATGAACGGACTGGCTCGCCCGGGTCATTACCACTGTCGCACAGAAAACCGACGTAAAGTAGCGGCTTGCTGCTGCGTTTCGTATGGTGAGTGAGATATCCGGAAGCCCAAATCCCCTCCCCTTCCCTATCCCTAATTATCACTTTCCTTTATGGTTGGCAACGCGCCCATGATTCTTCTGGAGGTGGGCGTACATGGGCGGTGGAGATCACTTACCATCAGGTGACCCACTTGCTTGTTTGCCGGCCTATGCCGTAAAAAAAAAAAAATTTAAATGATGGATATTACTAAGCAAAAGCGAATAATTGTGAACATATAGTGCGATGTGACCTTGCATCCTGGCGCGGACCGCTTCCTCGCTCACGTCGACCGTCCATCCGTCGTCGTCCTCCTCGTGGTGCTTGGACTTGTCCTTGTCCTTCTTGCTGGTCTTGGGCACGGGCGTCGTCGGAGTGATCGGCACGTCGCTCTCCTGCAATAACATTGCATGTAGGGTACGCCAGTTATAAGTTACTAGCTGTCCCTCGAGCTACCTAGCTGTATACACCAAAATCACCTGTCTACATTGTTTATATAGTAGAGTGCGTCCAAAAGCGACCATGGCCTGTCATAACCTACAACGAATTGCATGAAGCCTCATAATGCCCAGTAATTGTACTTTAATGTCGCTCAAAACGACACAACAATGCCCACTACACATTGCTGCTTGACGGCAGAAATAGCGGTGGTACCAATCCAGATGCCCTTTCACATACAAGGGACCCTTTCACATACAAGGGACATACATACAAGGGACCTATCACTTAGTATATAGCCTTAGATACTACCATACATACATTCTTGGCATCATTCTCCTGGCCATCATGGTTGCCATTAGCGTTGGCACCCGGACCGGAGCGCTTCGATCGTTTACCACGGTTGCCCTCCGTTAGCGAAGAGCCCTGCACCACAAATTGATTGATAATTTAAGTAATTATAATATCTATTAAGTAATGAATTAATCCTACAAGAATTATCGCATGTTCTATTGGAAATCACGCGATATCGCGTGCCTAGTAGATGCGTTATCGCGTGATGTATCAGACATTATGCGATTTCGAGTGTTTCAAGTTTAGCAGTTCACTTATACATTGATATACAGAGAAGTTTTTTGGGTAATTTTAGTAAGCAGAATAAAACTTTGACCCATTTAGAAAGTATATGGCTAAATATATAACTGACTAAATATCTGTCCGTAGGTATGTCGAAAATACATCGATTAATATCGTAGAATTTAAAAAGTATCAATATAATAAAATCGATATATCGGTATACCGGCTTGAATATTTGGATAACCTTTTTTTTGACATTTTTGAAGTGAAACTTCTTTATCGGCGTTAGAAAAATAAAATCGTCACATTTTTCCGTTACGCGGCACGCGTCACGTTTTTGACTTTGACTGGATTTTGACCAGACTTTCACTGGACTTGACAGGACTTTCATCGGACTCTCAACGGATTATGACCGGACGTTGACCCGTATTTGACCGGACTTTGACCGGATATAGACCGGATTTTGACCGGACTTTGACCCGACTTTGACCCAACTTTGACCGACCCGACTTTGACCCAACTTTGACCGGACATAGACCGGACATAGACCGGACACAGACCGGACACAGACCCGACTTTGACCGGACATAGACCGGACACAGACCGGACTTTAACCGGACTTTAACCGGGCTTTGACCGGACTTTGACCCGACTTTGACCGGGCTTTGACCAGACTCTGACCGGACTTTAACCGTGCTGACCGGACTTTGACCGGACGTTGACCCGACTTTGACCGGACTTTAACCGGACTTTAACCAGGCTTTGACATAACTTTGACCGGGCTTTGACAGGACTTTAACCGGGCTTTGACCTAACTTTGACCGGGCTTTGACGAGACTCTGACCGGACTTTAACCGGGCTGACCGGACTTTGACCGGACGTTGACCCGACTTTGACCGGACTTTAACCGGGCTTTGACCTAACTTTGACCGGACTTTGACCGTGCTTTGACCGGACTTTAACCGGGCTTTGACCTAACTTTGACCGGGCTTTGTCCGGACTTTGACCGGGCTTTGACTAGACTTTGACTCGACTTTGACCGGGCTTTGACCGGACTTTAACCGGGCTTTGACCGGACTTTGACACGACTTTGACCGGGCTTTGACCAGACTCTGACCGGACTTTAACCGTGCTGACCGGACTTTGACCGGACATTGACCCGACTTTGACCGGACTTTAACCGGACTTTAACCGGGCTTTGACCTAACTTTGACCGGACTTTGACCGTGCTTTGACCGGACTTTAACCGGGCTTTGACCTAACTTTGACCGGGCTTTGACCAGACTCTGACTGGACTTTAACCGGGCTGACCGGACTTTGACCGGACGTTGACCCGACTTTGACCGGACATAGACCGGGTTTGACCGGATTATGAACGGACGTTGTCCGGACTTTGACCGGGCTTTGACCGAACTTGACCCGACTTTAACCGGGCTTTGACCGGACGTTGACCCGACTTTGACCGGACATAGACCGGGGTTTGACCGGATTATGACCGGACGTTGCCCGGACTTTGACCGGGCTTTGACCGAACTTGACCCGACTTTGACCGGGCTTTAACCGGACTTTGACCGGGCTTTGACCAGACACTGACCGGACTTTAACCGGGCTGATCGGACTTTGACCGGACGTTGACCCGATTTTGACCCGACTTTAACCGGGCTTTGACCGGACTTTGACCCGACTTTGACCAGGCTTTGACCGGAAATAGACCGAACTTTGACCGGGCTGACCGGACTTTGACTGGACGTTGACCCGACTTTGACCGGATATAGACCGAACTTTGACCGGATTTTGACCGGACTATGACCGGACTTTGACCGGGCTTTGACCGGACTTTGACCCGACTTTGACCCAACTTTGACCGGACATAGACCGGACATTGACCGGACACAGACCGGACTTTGACCAGACTTTGACCGGGCTCTGACCGGACTTTGACGGACTTTCACAGGACTTTGACCGGACTTTGACCGGATTTTGACCGGACTTCTTCTGTCGAGCGTCCCGAGACGCACACTTTTTTTTGTATTCATGTCTATGATAATAAAAGCCTTTTGTTTAAACTTTATCTAATTTGACTTTATTAGACCAATTTCTGTAAAGTTGCATATAGTATCATTTTTTGAAAAATAAGGTCATAAAGAAGTTTCACTTCCTACGTGTGTACACTAGTACACGCACACATTTTTTTTTTGGTCTACATTTAGAGGCATATTATACGATCAAAATATCGATTTAAATACTCAATAAAAAATATTTATACATCGATAGATCGATTCAAAATATATCGATATAAACATCGACATTTTCTTAACATCCCTACCTGTACGGCAGGATCGGCAGCGGGCGGGTTCTTCAATATGAACGTGTTGAGTTTGTGGTTGAACTCGAGCTGTCCGTGGTATCCGCACGCCTTGCACCCCTGCGAGATGGTGTTGCGTTTGGTGGACACTATCAGCTCGGTCTCGGGGTTGTCACACTCCGGGCACAGGACGAACTTGCGGATGAACCTGTCATCACAGAACACCATAAATTGCTTTCTCTATAGCAGAGAGATGGCAAAAAAACTAGAGCAGTAGTTGTTAATTTTTTAAAGCTAGCGTTCACTCAATAAATCCCTTGAATTGTATGAAACCCCTTCATTAAATAATCGTTATCCTACAATAAATTAGTAATGGAATGAAATAGTTTATTAATCGTGTAAGCAATTGAAATAGCGCTTATGACATTATATAGAAAACAGTATCAACTATTGTATACAAATAAATCCCCTTCCCAATCCGATTAGTTACGACTTTTCTTTAAAGCTGGCAACACATCCATAATTCATCTGGTATTGTGGATTTCCATGAGCGGTGGAGATCCCTTACCATCAGGTCCCTACTTGTTGTCGTTTGCCGGCCTCTGCTATAAAACAAACAAATCATCAAACCGGTTACATTTTGTAGAGTCATGTGTGGACCTAAAAGACATTTAGCCCAAAATGAAAACCTACTCTTTTTGAATTCGCTTAAAAATACAAAGTACATGTGGTGGTGTAAGTTGTAGTTCTGTCGACTCACCCGTCCAGCAGGTCTTGAAGTTTGGCGGAGTCGTGGCTGCCGTTTACGATGAACCGCTCATTCTTGAAGTCGAACTGGGTCTGGGCGCCGAGTTCACAACCGAAGTACTTCGTCGGATCTGTAATACAGAACAATTTTGATTAATCACTGAGTAACATATTTTAGAACATACAAACTCACGCGTGTAAACCCCGAAGGGGTAATCCCACCCACATACCCGCCACTGTACCTCCTGTGCACCAGGATCAACAGTGGCACGCATTTTTGTCGACACCGAGCAGTGAAGCTCGGCGAGTCTCTGGGAATGACTAAATGTCTTTGTCCCGCAACGAAATTAATCAGATAGAAGGTTAGGGAGGAGTTGGCAATATTACCCCGAAGAGGTAGGCAGAGGTGTAACCAGTATATCCACGGATTTCGCCGAGCGTATCTCCGTCCCTTGATGTGATAGGGGGGCAAGCCTATCGCCGTACCGGTCACAATTCCAGACTCCGGACTCAGCATTTCATAATAGAAAAATACAATATCATCTGGCTCGACCCGGGGATCGAACCCGAGACCTCAATACAGCAGTCATACTCAATACAATAAGCGCAAATAGACTCATCCGGTCTGAAGGAGGCGTTCAGCCCTTTACAAATATATTTCAGGTACCCTCTTTCCATCTGCAGAACGATACGCGGTAGGTAAATAAACGATGAAGAAAAAGCTATTGAGTACTCACAAGTGGCAGGTCTTCCCAGTGCCTTGGCCACCTCGATCATGTTGACGATGACGGTCTTGATGCCGTTGCCCTTGCCCTCGACCTTGGCGCAGATCCTCGGCATCTTGTACCGGTAGAACGCGTCCGACACGTTCCTGTTCACGTTCAGGGACCCCATGGTGGCGGCCGGTTTATATATTCACTACACTTTATTAATTAATATTAAATGCTACTTGTTTTTTGGGGGTGACGTTTTGATTTTTTTTTTTTCACTGGATCTGGAAAAAAATTGTTCGAATTTAGTTTTATCAGCGGTTTCCAGTTTTTCTTTAATAATTCAAATAGAGTAATACCCAAATGGAAAAAAATGTATGAGCACATGCAGCTTTTGATTTACCATCATAGATTATCTTTGAGTAGTAGAGCCATGCTGTAAACAGTTTGTTTGCAGCATGAATGGGCATGGATCGACCGGGACGTCACCACTGTCTCATAGAAAACCGAAGTAAAATGGCGGCTTGCTGCTGCGTTTCTTACGGTGAGTGAGATATCCGGAGGTGTCAAATCTATCGATCTAGTGTTTTCAGTTTCAAGTTTTGTATTTCCTGTTTCTTTTGACTAGCACTGTTGACTAATTTTATGAGTTAAGAGATAGTGGAAGGTGGATCTTGAAATTTCAATCGCCAGGTGTGTAACCTAGCTTCTAATATAATAACCGTAAGTGGAGGTCTCGTCACTATTTACTATCGCTAGTTAGTCCACCATGGTGTAGCAATTATTGTTTCCAAATAATATGGTGCGTTGAAGTAGTTTGGTCACATAATGAGAAATTTAAGTATCAACTCCACAAATAAAGTCCTCAGTAGATCCGGTTGCAAGAGGATATCATCGCGACAAAGTTTCGTGAATTAGCTCCAGTAGTTAAGATAACCTGAATGATCGCCAATCTCTGATGGGAGTTGCCGCTCAAAGAAGAAAGGAGCCTTAGAAGACGGATGAAGTGGCTGACTTCTTACCGACCATAAACATACCAGTTAGTCGAGAAGCGTGATGTCGCTGTGCACGCAGGCGGTGGGGCAGCAGTGGGGCGGTACAGCGGTACAGCGGGGCGGGGTGCGGAGGGGGCGGAGAGCGCGGGCTCCCGCGTCACGCGCCAGTCACGTCTGCCGCAGCGGCAGCAACTTCCGATGCCTGTTACTGCAAAATTTTGATGTTCTGCGAACAGACCGCCGGCGGTGAGGGCTCGGCCGCGTCCGATGCAACGGCCCACCCACGCACTACGGCGACGGCCAACACTGATCATCACTTGGCAAAATTCATAGCTCTTGTGTAAAATGATGGGTAACATCGATCCTCGCACTATCCAGGTTTTGTATGCAGTAAGACTAAAAGTTAAGTTGTAGAGTACGTCTTTTTAGGTTGGAAGTCTTTTACATTATGAATTTTGACAGTCGATGGCCACTTTTCCCTGTAGCCGTCCTCGTAGCCGAAGTTAGTACGTGGCCAAGCCGTAAACCAGAGTATTCTGAGACACGGGCGAAGCAGCGCAGAGCAGGCCAGTTTTTGTATTTGACATAAATATTGTTACAAAATCTGTTCTGTCCCGTGCCTGATTCACCAGCGCTTCAGTATACGCTCAGTCTATTGCGTTCCCGCACCACGCGCGGATCTGCGTTGCGACCGACAAGCGGTTCATGTTCAGACGCACCATAAATATATACGGATTGATTTGCCAAGTCTTTAATTGAAGGAAAGGAATAGGGATTTTTGAGCATCTAGCAATTTTACTTGACACCTTATTAATTGATGCCGAATCCTTACCAAGTATTCGGGATCTCCGATAAAATTGCTAGATGCCCAAAAATCCCCATTCCTTTCCTTCAATTACTCCAACATTGAGGAGCAGTGGCGATCCACTTACTCATTTATTTAACTTTTTGTACAAAGCAAGTACAATATATTTACAAGGGTGATAACGCGCAGGGCAAGGCATACCACTGTGGCCGTGCGGGCCTAATGTAGTTGCTACGACGACTCGACGGATTCGAAAAACCAAACGTATCCACGGCTTACAGTAATACTACCTGCCTACGGCCTACGCCTGGCGTGGACGCAACAGACATTGGGGTGAATCCAGAATAAAGAAAAGGGGCGTTTGAGCCCTTTGTATCGTCGCACAAACACTATCACTTGCCAATTTACTGGCACAGCCCTGGTAATGCAAGCTACAGTCATAATTTACCATCAGGCAGTCCGTATGTCACTCACTTGAACTATAAACTGTTACCTCCGACTGAGCAAGGATATTTGCTGAGGTGGTGATAGATCAGTGTTTCCCAACGTGGGCCCAATTTGATAGTTAAGGGGGGCAATTTAAAAATGGACTCAACACGACTTTAACCCTTTCCCTTTGGGTTATTTAAATGCATTGCAATAGATATCGGTGACAAGTTTAAAAAAACATGTTAAGATGGGGCATGGCCTAAAAAGGTTGGGAAACACTGTGATAGACAGTACCTGCGCGCAGTATTCCTTGTTGTGTGAAGCTTCATGCACGCTCGACGGCTGCCGGCCGCTGTTCTTGTGGCGACACACCGACTACTCTCCGCGCACTGTACTGATGTCTCTGCAACAATACACAATGTTTCCGTTAATAAGTGGATTCTATAATATCATAGATACCTCGTATCTTATTTAGTTTATGGGCTGGAGCACTCTCTGACTATGTCGGTACATAGGCTACTGTTTATTCCGGAGATATGATTGATAAATACTTCCTTTAAAACAACAATTAGAAGCCATTCAAATATGATGGATGCATTTGTTTTGACAAATCACGTTACTTGTAACAGATAACACAAACTTTGACGTCACTGTGGCAAATAACCCATTGAGACCAACAGGTGCGAGCGAGACAGTGAGTTGTGCTCACTACACGCCCACTATTGCTCATACCAATATTAAAAATCATAATTGCGGGTTCATTTTTGAGCCAATTTTGATTGTGTTTCAACAAAACGGTTTCTTTTTCGTATTATTTTCCGTATAAAACAATGTATAATACTCAACATAGGAAACATCCTGCTAGATTTATAATTATTCTGCCATTATAAATGTAAGGACGGTCACCTTAGTATAAAGTAGGTCATTTTGCTATAAAAAAAACTATCTACGTGTTTTTCCTATTGCTATGTACAACAAAGTTACTATTTGTTGTAAAGTGCATAGTAATAGGGAAATGTATGCAGATGGAATGATGCATGTACCTATACACTGTATTCAAGCTTCGAATGAGTCTTTCTTCGTGAAATGTATGTAAAAAGATTACAATTTCATTTGGAATATCTATGAGATCTGTCTGGAAAATCAAACTAAGCACGTTTATTACATAGACATATCTGCGTTGTATACAATTGTATGGAAACTATCAGCGTCGCTATTTTATGCAAGGTAAAGTTTACTCAAACTATTTATTTATTTTATAGCATAGGCCGTCAAACGAGCAAGTGGGTCACCTGATGGTAAGTGATCTCCACCGCCCATGTACGCCCACCACCAGAAGAATCATGGGCGCGTTGCTGACCTTAAAGAAAAGGGATAATTAGGGATTGGGAAGGGGAGGGGATTTGGGCTTCCGGATATCTCACTCACCGTACGAAACGCAGCAGCAAGCCGCTACTTTACGTCGGTTTTCTGTGAGACAGTGGTAACGACCCGGTCGAGCCAGCCCATTCATGCTGTAGACAAAACTGTCTACAGCTTGGCTCTACCACTCTAAAACAAATCCTAAACGTGTCATATTGCATAAAGATTATCATCATCATAAATTCCGCAGCTTTACGAAATCAAAATCACTACTATTGAAACTCACATTCTATCTAATGATGCAAACGAAAACTCACCTATTTCTCGAACTGTATGACAATACAATAATGTACGAAACAATAAGCGACATATAGAATGTAAACAGAACGCGTTCGAGACCTTCGCACGGTGCAATGTCGTCGTTCGACGCGTACACATGCACGGTCCCAGCACGCCGGCACGCATGCGTGGATTATGTACGAACGTTTTTAGGACTGTTGCATACGGTACGTAATAAAGGTGTAATGATTTATTATGTTTACGCGAATATTACTCATTGAAATAAAACTAATTTAAATGAATTTTATCGCGGTTTTTTATTAGTTTTGATCCCGACGTTTCGAAGACTTTTCAGCCTTCGTGGTCACGGGGTGAACTGAGGTGTAGTAGGTTGTCCCGAAATGTTAATATGAATCATTAAAAAAATCGCGATAAAATCCGTTTAAATTAGTTTTATTTCAATGAATAAAGGTGTATTCGAGGAGTATCATTTCTGCATATTATTTATGAGAAGCAACAGTATGTAAGCACTGTTGTGTTTCGGTTTGAAGGACATTGAAGCCAGTGAAATTACTGGGCATTATGAGACTTAGCATCTGATGTCTCGGGGTGACGAGCGCAGTTCAGTGCCATGCAGTGCTTTGTAATTCAAAGTTTTGTGTGATGTTGCTTCTGTTTATGGGCAGGTGTGACGTTTACATCAGGTGAGCGCCTTGCTCGTCTCGTTATTTTATCAAATAAAAAAAAGAGGAGATGCTGGAAATTACGTACCTATTACCATTTATAAATAATGCGTAAGTGTTTTATAAATAACCATAATAATATAAATCAGGTATATACGATGTGTTATACGTGTATAGTCTGAATTAACATTAGCATGTCGCTGAAACTACAAGCTTACCCCCTACCAAGTGCTCAACGCGGTTAAAGAAGTTTCACTTCACACTTCACACAAGTTTCACTTCAAAAACATGTAAATAGATCTGCAACAATCTTTCAAACAACAGCAAAACTTATGTAAAGTATGAACGCTCCTCAACCGCGTCGAATCGCTATTCGCTCGTATAAATTTTATGGGCGCACGTTAGATCTACGTTTGTATGAAATGTTATTGAAAACGTAATGATTACGGTGGCCATCAACTGCAGCAGCTATACGCGATTCGTCGCGCTTTAGGTTACTTAATTTTAAATACGCACTCACGCCTGTAATCCCCGAAGGGGTAAATAGAGGTGTAACTAGTACACCCACATGTAGTAGTAGTAGCTGTAGACAGTTTTGTCTACAGCGTGAATGGGCCAGCTCGACCGTGGCGTTACCACTGCCTCACAGGAAATCGACGTAAAGTAGCGGCTTGCTGCTCCATTTCGTACGATGATAGATATTCGGAGGCCCAAATCTCAATCCCTTAATTATCTCCTCCCTTTAAGGTCGACAACGCGCCTATGATTCTTCTAGTATTGTAAGCGTATATGGGCGGTGGAAATCACTTACCATCAGGTGATCCACGTGCTCGTTTGCCGGTCTATCCTATAAAACAATCATAATAAGTGTACAAAAATGTTGTAAATTAGTTTAATGATTTCTTACGTTTACGCGAATGTTACTCATTGAAATAAAACTAATTTAAACGGATTTTACCGCGATAAAATCCGTTTAAATTAGTTTTATTTCAGTAAATTAGTTTTTTTTATTTTGCAATAAAATCCCAAATTCTTGTGTGCCCATGTCCGACATAATATGTTAATAATATGCGAAGTGTAATGTCTCGGAGGGAAGCCAGTGCCTGCGGTGTGTCGCATTGCGACCCGATAGTATATTGTACAGAGCGCAGTGACGCGGCCGGTGGCCGGCTTCTTCCTGTATACATACGCTTGAGAACAATGCATTCTAGTACATACCGACGGACATTCGCTTATTGCGCGTTATGTTACTCCGTTACGGATATACGATGACGACGCGACGGTGGAGTTCAGTTGAAAATCAGTGTTGTCTCACTTATATAGAGCATAGGCCGGTAAATGAGCAAGTGCGTCACCTGATGGTAATTGATCTCCACCACCCATGTAAGCCTACAATACCAGAAGAATCATGACCGCGTTGTCCACGTTAAAGGTAAGCGATAATGATTTGGGCCACCGCATATCTCACTCACCCCGTACGAAACGCAGCAATAAGCCGCTACTTTACGTCGGTTTTCTTTGAGACAGTAACGAGCCGGCCCATTCATGCTGTAGACATTACTGTTTGTAGGTAATTACGCAATTACTAAATGGTGTTGCCTCTTATTAAGGGCGCTTACTGTCACATGAGTACCGCTCATTATATTATGAGAAACGTAATTTCACTTCAGTGTTGAGGACGTGGGGAAAGCCTCATCATAGTGCTGTGCATAGGGCTGTGAAGCGAGAGGCCGCGGGATTGATTCCCGCACCGAGACAAACATTTGTGTGATCCACAAATACTTGCTACGGATCTGGGTGTGTTTTATCCTCAGAGGGATTGACGTCAAGCAGACGGCCGTTCGTAAATACTACAAGCCACATCTTTTATAAGCATGTGTTAAAAAGCATGTTACGCCGTCCCCACTGCGAGTGGGATAAGAAGTGGAGAGAGGTGGCGAAAGTCAAATAATTAAAATGTGTTTTTTACATTACATAACCACAGCAGCAGCCACACATAATAATGTAGGTTAATAAGAACTGAGAACGTCTCAAGCAATCTCCGGCTGCGCGGTGACCATGTAAAACTTAGCACTTCACTAATTGATTCTATCGATTCATGGAACTGTGCATAAAACAACATAATTATATACAAGTATATAAAACGTTTAATCGCATGTCAAAGTTTTTGATCAGACAAGAAAAAAATGGGTGCGTGTACTTATGTACGCGCGTGAGAAGTTATACTTCTTTGTTATTTATTCAATTTAATAGCAAATATTAAAAATTTATATTATTATTTGATGTTCAATTTTAATTTTTATCACTAACTTTTTATTAAATGTTTTTTAAATTTATTTCTTTATTTTGTGAATATTAAATAACCAATAATAAGTATTTAACATTAATAATTTAATAATATTTAGTGTTAATTATATTAAATAAAAGTATTTTAATTTATATCAATAAATAATACATACGGATAGTTAACCTCAATTATATTGGAGCACTTGAAAAAGTATATAAGCACAATTTTTTTCACTAATATTCACAAATAGTAAGTAATATCAATCAAAATATAAATAAATAAATAATACATACGGATAGTTAACCTCAATTATATTGGAGCACTTGAAAAAGTATATAAGCACAATTTTTTTCACTAATATTCACAAATAGTAAGTAATATCAATCAAAATATTCAATTTAAATCACTACTGAATATAATTTATTAGCACATATATAAATTATAAAGGACATTGTCAAAAATGGCCTATGAATCAACACGCATGAAACATTTACTATAATAATAATTATTATTTATAATGTACATTATAATTATTATTATAGTAAATGTTTCATGCGTGTTGATTCATAGTTTCAATAGAACGGACACTTATTAATTTCGAAAACAATTTAAAAAGTATTCACTTCCGTCATAGTCCTCGGTATTATAATTTTTGGTTCAAATTCGGGTTTTTAATAGGCAAAGGTATTGTAGCTCATACAGCCAAGTCTTTGTAACAACACTCTTAAGCTTCGCATTGTTATGCATTTCGCCAAAGACAAGTGTAATTTATTCTCAAGTCTTCACAACAACGATGAAATATCGTAACATTAATAATTTAATAATATTTAGTGTTAATTATATTAAATAAAAGTATTTTAATTTATATCAACATATCCACTCGACATGATAGAAGTACATTCTACTCTCTTCGCGTTTATGCGAGCCTGGTACTTTTTACGGCAACATGTTCCGAATAAGAAAAAACCTAAAGAGTTTTTCTTTGTCTAAATCGTCATTTGTTTATTAATTACGGCTACTTTCACTCTCATCATTTTTTCTTAACGCGCCTAACTTCATACTGTTAATTTTTTGTGTCACAGGTGCGCGCGCATCTTAAAATTTCACTCTCATCATTTTTTCATAACGCGCCTAAAGAAGTATAACTTCAAAAATATTTGTTCTTAGTAAGTAGGGTTTCTGAATGTTACCGATAGCCAATGATAAGGCTAAGTAGTAAGCACTATAAAGGTCTTTAGGAAATGAAGCAACAGTATTGACTTAAAAAACGTCGAAGCATAATACGCAGCGAATAACCAGACCGGGCTGAAGTCACAGGAGACTTCGCAGCTATTGTTGATGGTGACAGGAGCGTGTGGGGTGAAGTGACGAACTTCAGCCCGGTCATGTTATTTTGCGCTTATTGTACAATTCCCAGACATTCAGCTTTTTAGCTCGGTGTTAACAAAATATATACCATCATCGATCTCGGTTTACAGGAAATACATTGTACGAGTGTGTGGGCGGGATACTCTAGCCGCAAGTACAAATTCATCTTGTAGTGGTCGGTACGGCTCGCCGCCATCCGAGCAAACGCACATTGCGTATGGAGCCTAATAACGCCACCACACTCCCAGACAATCCTACCAGACCCGACCTGACGAGTGACGGCCACTTTCCCAGAACTCTGTGACGCGTCGAACCAGCCGGCGACCGCTTGGTACCTAGCGAAACGCTACACGATTTCACCGTCGCGCCGGCACTTGCAAAAATAGCAAAGTTGTGATTCGCGTGGCAAGACCCGACGATGTTTTAACTAGTATAGATCGAAATAAACACGGATGCTACCGATGGAACATTTGAACCAACCAATCGACGTGTATACGTATAGTTTTGTTTGTATTCTGGCATTACCAGATTGGATTGCGACCATGGTACACACGGTGGAAAAGCCAGCTATAGTGCCCTGGTTCGGGACCAACGCAACATCAAAAGTAAAATTGAAAGCTAAATCACGAATGGTTTTGTGAAACGACCAAGCACTGTCGGCTTGTGGGATCGTAACTTGTAGGTGCTGTAAAATAATAATTTCACGTGACCCGTACATGTTTATCTCGATGTGTTTAAATATTTGTAACTTGAATTAACCAATATCACTGGCATTGACGTCACGCGCAATAATCCTCTAAGATAAAATAAACTAAAACTAAAAATAGGTTTCGACTCGACTCAAATGTATTGTTTACGTTCAACGAATTTGAGATAAAAAGAAATCACGAAGAACGTTTCGTTTTACAATTAAAAGAAAAAATACAATCAGGTACATAGGTCACACAGATAATGTGAAATGTTGTAAAATACGAGGTTCACAGTTAAATCTATTCAAAGGCACTCGGTGACTATACAGTATCCGGGGCTATCATGCGACGTCACAGGGCAAAAAGTGGGTGTGGGAAAAGAATACTCAAGTTCTGTGGTGGGTGTCAGGAACTACGATAAGATTTTGGTCTCGCAACACCGATCTAACACAGACATATTTGTATATTTGGTGATCGCAGAAACAATAACTGCAAATGCTACCTGTTTGTAAGTGGATTTAACATCAGTAACAACCGGCTACATAAAATGACCAATAAACACACGACACACGCCCGCACCTCATATACCCATGTGTGTAACCGCAAGCCTCGCTAAACGTTGTCGACTATATCATTGAAACCATGAACACAATGTGGGCCGCCATCAGACAGCGTACCACCATTCATTCATGACTTTGTTGTTTGTTTAGTTTGATATGAGTTGCGAGCTGAGGCGGAACGTTGGGCTTATGAAAACAATTATTGTGTAGAAATTTTATAATTTAGCAGATCCGATGATAGTTTAATATATTTGCTCGTTGAATGAGAAATAATCTCATTGAACTCTACGCGACACAACAAATCTGTGATAAATTAGTACAATAGGCTTTAATACATCTATTTTAAAGGCTTCAACAGACATGTTGTTGATATTGTCGAAAACATTATTTACAATCATACTTCAATAAAGATATATTTCACAATATTGTGTCCTAATATTCTTTGCCAGAATATATCTAGTAACATCAAGCTGACATGAATGTCGATCTTCGCAACGTTTCGACAGCCGACATTAACACATCGGGTGCAGTGTGTCACTTTGCCGTGTCAGGATCGAAAAACTATAATGGTCGAATGATATTCTAAGGTTTGATCAAGCCTAATTCAAATATCAACACTCTTTATTCAAAAACACTCATCCCATCAGTACGATGCGGGTCACATTCGTTGCGCTTTGCAGTAACACGACACGTGCGTGAGGGTCGCGGGTGCAACCTGATCGCACTCGATCTCGAGGTTCGGTCATAGTGGAATGCATCATATGAATACATTGAACACGATGTACTGAATGATGATGATGAATGATGAGATGCGAGATTCGGTCTAGTCGTAAAAGATCGAAATCTGACGTCTGTGGTGCTTTACTTTCTCCAGTTGTAAATATCCTTACACTTGAGGTTAATATTTCCTTAGTTCATTATTTTGTCTCGCGCTTTGCTATGGGTGGAAGTGAACAGTTAATATTTCCAACTCCTCCCTAACCTTCTATCTAATTAATTGCGTTGTTGGACAAAGACATTTTTAGGCATTCGCAGAGACTCACCGAGCTTCACTGCTCGTTGTCAACAAAACTGTTAATCCTGGTGCACAGGAGTTGCAGTGGCGGGTGTGTGGGCGGGATAGTCTGTCTAGACGTGAAAGACGAGAATATCTGAGTCAAAGGTTTCACTTCAGAAGATTGCAAGACCAAACGAGGTAAAAAAGAAATGCAGTAACTAGTAGCATTATTCGAGATTCAACATTATTTGATCGATAGGCCAGTTAGGTTCAAGTGACGGGATGACCTAGACAGTTTGGAATAAAAATATTTATTTATTTATTTATTTATTTATTTATTTATTAAGCTTTGTACACAAGGTATACAGGCGGACTTTAATGCCTTAGGCATTTTTCCTAGTCGACCTTAGGGTGGTGGAGATCGTAATTGAGGCAGGTGCATAATAAAATAATTAAAAATGTGAATATAATAAAGAAATAATAAACTAAATAATTACGCATATCAATACATATATATACATAAAAATTACAAATATAACATATAAATAAACAATATATATACATACATACACATATATACATATAGATAAATATATAGTTACACAAATATCTAACGTGGAGAATTTGCTACTTCAGCCAGCAATAATTGTCGAACTCTCATCTTGAAAGCCAGCCGTGTTGTGGACGTCCTGATTTCGAGCGGGAGTGCGTTCCAAAGGAGGATAGATTGGATAGCGAAGGAAGAGTGAACAAAGCCAGAGCTATGAGGAGGACACTTAAGTAAGAGATTGCTGGAAGAACGCAGATTCCTATCGTGTGTATCACAAAGGAAAGTTAAATTAGAAGACAGATAGGTAGGTGGGGTAGGAGATTTAAGAAATGAGAAGAGAGTAGTAAGCGCACGCAATGAGCGGCGCTGGCGAATGGGAAGCCATTTTAACTGCGTTCGGTAAGAAGATATGTGGTCATACTTGCGGAGATTAAAAATGAATCGAATGCAGTTATTGAGAAGACGGTCGAGTTTATTGAGCAAGTCTGCATTCAGATCGAAATAGCACACATCACCATAGTCGATTACTGGGAGTATTAAGGTTTGCACAAGCATAGCTTTGGTCTTGGGCGGTAAGAAGTTCTTAAGACGATAGAGAGAGCGAAGAGTGCCGATGACTCTCTGACTAACAGAGGTTACCTGGGACCGCCAGCTCAGGGTAGCGTCGATGTGTAGTCCGAGATCCTTCACAGAGGAACACCAAGGAATGGCAGTGCCGTCGAATTTAACTGGTGGAATATATGCAAGATCCAATCTACAGATCATTCTAGGGCTGGCTATTATTATTGCCTGGCATTTGGCTGGGTTCACGGACAAACCGAAACTGTCTGACCAGCTTTTGATATGCGCCAGGTCCTTGTTCACCCTATCTATAGCAACAGACACACAATCGACGCCAACCTGCGAGTACAGCTGCAAGTCGTCGGCATACAGATGATACGCACATTGAAGGTTTTCAGTTATGAGGTTGATGAAGATAGAAAATAACAACGGGGAAAGTATACCGCCTTGAGGGACTCCAGAGCCGATGTTGCGCCAATTTGACGAAGAGTCATTGAGGCGCACCGACTGCTGGCGTCCCTGAAGATAGGATGAAAACCAGTCCAGTGCACCGGGAGAGAACAAAAGATGGGAGAGGATAGCTAAGAGGATGTCGTGACTGACGGTATTGAAGGCATTCGAAAAGTCCACCAAAGCCAGTACAGTGACTTTGCCGTCTTCCATGCCTGCTCTAATATCGCCAGTCACTTTGAGGAGCGCGGAAGTGGTACTGTGACCAGGTCTGTCAAATATGTAGATATGGAAACCTTTGCTCCGCAGTGGAAGTGTCATGGCTGGTGTATATGATACGATAGATATGCTTACTCAATTTTTTTTTCTTACCTCGTAGCGTTTTCATACTTATTTGTTTTACGAACATCACCGGCACGTGGAACGTCAAACATCCGCCCGCCACGTCCATGACGCCGCCACACAAAACATTCAAGTTGTATCGGCGACGACTTCCGTCATAACCCGAGCGATATAAGTCGCGACATCATTCCCGACAGGCCGCATCACTGTTCACGATAAGCATTGCATAGTATTACAGCAATTGTAACTACAATTTAGCGCGACAGACCAAATCACGACCGCTTACTCTCAAATTTAGCCTATTCCAAAATTCTCGTGACTCCTTCCCTAAAATTCTCTCCTCTGCTGGACCGGTGACTTTATAAATATATCTTGAGCAACACATTCAAGAATTTAGTGTCCAAAATATTTTTAATTAGCTTAAATAACGAGACGCTCGAGTGAGCGCTACCTCTGTCCATAAACAAAAGCAAATCTAACCATAACTTAATAATACAAAATACTGCATGGCACTGCACTACGCTCATCATCCTGAGACATAAGATGTCTCATAATGTCTAGTATTTCAATGGCTATATTGTCCTTCAAACTGGAACACAACAGTGCCTATTTGGTGACATGATAGACAAAGCCGGAATTACCTATGCAGAAAGACTCTCGCATACAAGAGACCTACCATCATCACTGATCCACCATTTATAGTAATCATTATTCACAGTATTTCTCGTATGTACGCTCTAATTGCCTTGCATTGCTCTTTCAGTTTAACACATACCGGCTAATGCGAACTCGACTTGTCCAGTTGTCACCCACGCGGATCGAGACAATGCTAACGATTGCTAATCAGGCGCCATTACGAAACAATCATCCCATTTGACCACCACTGTGATGGTTCAAGTCGGCACAGAACTGGTGGAAACTTACGCGCGAGCATGCTACTTATAATTTCGATACTATACAATTACAATAGAGTTGTAAATATGGTGCAAGAAAACTACGCGACGTCAGTGCAGGTTGGAAGGCTGGTTAACAGAAGAACAGGCAACAAACTACACTTCTGTACTCTATTCAATTACGTAAATTAAATCCACCGCGGCGCAGTGGGCGAGTAGCCGGCTGTGAAGCGAGAGGCCGCGGGTTCGATTTCTGCACCGAGAGAAATGTTTGTGTAATCCACAAACTTAACTTTACTTGAACTTTAAATCGCTTTCCTATAAAGTTTACTCAATGTCGCTTACATAATTTTGCCCTTTAAGGCGTCGATATGGATAAAAAAGATGCGCGTCATGTTCCGCATCGTCTGGCAACATCGTGTCGTGCACAATTTGATACGTGGCTCAAATATGAATATCAGAAATGCGGGTGTGCCATAACGAATTCAATCATATTATAAACCAAAAAAAATACCAAAATTGTAAGTACCTCTGATAAAAAATAGAACCTTCATTATAACGAAGTTATATTAAAATTAAGGTACACCCGCAATTGAAATAAAAATAATTTGAACGGATTTATTTGCGGTTTTTTATTTAATTTCGGTCCCGACGTTTCGAAAGCTCTTCAGCCTTCGTCGTAGTCACGGGGCGGAGTCAATTTAAAATCATTTTAAATCTGTTCGTCCGTTTATTTCAATGTGTTATATTCGCGTAAACATAAGAAATCATATACCCGCAATATTGACGTTACTATGGCGGGTGTATCTTGATTACTCAATATCTGATATTCACTCTCACATCAATGTCATTTCTACAACCGGAAAGCTTTTCATCCGTTTTGCTAAATGTTTTCATTGGGGTCGCTCGTCCGTACAAGTCAAAGCTTTGAAAAGGAGACCGCCAGAAATCCATACATGATTGGGCCCATGTAGTACAGTAATAATTTATGTGTTATTTAATGGATAACACACATGCGAAATAATATCAGAAAGATTTTTTTCAAAATTCTATGGGAATTAGGAGCAAAGAAGTTTTTAGTAGACTAAGTTAGGTTATGCGGCAGATTGTAAGAATTGTATTGATTAAGGAAAAATGTATTGTAAAGACCATACTCAGAAAGATACACTGTTTAAAAACATATTTGCCCGTTGCTATTAGCATATTTTTCAAGTATCCAAGTCCGTAAAAGCAAGCAAAGTGAGTCGTCAGAAAAATATAAGGAATCCAGAAAGCACATCCGTAAGCGCACGAGTACGAAAACGGAATGATTGACGCGATCACTCAAAATATGACGTGACATTAACATTTTCACAGACGTCAATATTTTTTCGTTTTGAAACAATCACCCGATAGATGCTCCATAGACAACTTGATCGTTGTTATTGGGAAATAAATAAATAACTATTACAAAAACAACAATGATTTCATCGATTTAATGTTTTATTTTATTAATTCTCATAATGCTCGCGATAAATATAGTAAAACAAGATTATGATGACTTTTACATAATCATTCCCATAAAACTATCTATTTTAGAACGAGCTTATAAGGACCACAATGACATGACAAGCTTGTTTACGAAGCTACTTATAGAAATACATCCCATTCTAAACCATATTTTAAATTATAATTTTTAGCTTATTCCGGTAGAAAGTTATTATTGTTATATGTTATTTTTAATCAGTAAAAAATCTAGTATTTTTACATATATATATCGTTTCTGTACATAGTTTAGCCCAATTATGGCGGTCTCCTTTGCGTCATTTTTTTAATAAAATAAAACATTAATCATGAAATAAAAGTCTTACTACCAACCGCACGTAATAAAGTGTCAGAGGTAAATCGTACTTTCACAAAAGCTTTATCTCCGCTTTGTTCAGAAATAATAGCCGTAAGTGCGAATCCCCAGTGGTATCCATCAACAGTCGTGATTTATAGTCGCTTGTACTTTGCGACAGCGCAACGGCGAATAGCACGGACTGTCGAGACGAAAGTCGCAGGTTCGAAACCAGCCACAAGAGCACGCACCTCTGACTTCTAAGTTACGTGTATGTGGGCCTTTACTTTTTGTCTGTTGATGAATTTTAGATTATGAAAGATTTGTACGTGGAATGGAACGCATGATGAGAGAACGATAGGGGGCCGGGTTCCTTAGGGGTGGAGTAAGAATAGAGATGGCAGACGTTTCAGTGTTACAAAATTTTAAAAATAGTTTTAAGAAGCAAAATCTAACTGGCAAGGGTGAAAGCGACATTCAAACGAAGACTCGGGTGACAGTCGACAAACGTTCAAAACCAGTCGACGCAACGCGAACGGTCCCCATTATGGTTATGTTGAGTTTCATTTCAGCTTTGCTAGGTCATATTATGTCAAGTGGAAATGTTTCATACTTAACACCTCCTCTTTTGACAGCCTCCGTGGCGCAGCGGGCGAGTAGCCGGCTATGAAACGAGAGGCCGCGGGTTCGATCCCCGCACCGAGACAAACATTTGTGTGATCCACAGATATTTGTCTCGGAGTCTGGGTGTTGTGAGACCGAAAGTCTCTCGCAGTTCCTGATACCCACGTCACAAGACTCGTATCTTAGTGTGGGGTCAGGACTATGTATGTGACTATTGGGTGTATTTATTTATTTATTTAACTATAAATAAATAACAAACATCATTCCCATATACATCAGTGGTATTAAAATTACCACAAACACGCGCAACAATCTCATTAACTTAACAAAACCCATGACAGACGTAACGATTTTGGACCAAGCACAAATTAAACTAACAACTAGTGTCATAAAGGAATAAATTTGTTCACAAGTCCCGTTTAAACCCTCAAGGGTTGTTAGGTAAATTGTCAACGTTTAGAACTACCTGGTACGGCAGAAGTTGCAAGGTCGGAGCGAATTTCACCCTCGACTGGTCAACCGTGTATAAATTCTTCGACAAGTATAAGGTACAAGTTAGAGGTTACTTGTGGGATGAAAAAGCCAATGAAGGTAAGAGATAAACAAACACAAAGCAGGAGATGTGGTAGAGGTGCAACAAGTGCTGCACTGTTCACCGAACATACTTCTGTTCCGAGTGATGGAGGCGACCCTATTGCTATAACGGACACACATTCCAATCCAGAGTAACACATATGTGATTTTTCGAATCGATAACTGAAACACAAATTGATTGCTCGACCTGCCCTAAATAGGTTGCTATTAGACCAATGGTGCGATGAAGATCCTGATAAACTCAATGTTTGTCGGTGGTCACTGGTTTTTTTGGACTGCACTGCGCTTACCATCAGATGAAGTGCTGTCACTTATCCCGGATAAAAAAATGAAGATATTTTTTTTCATTTTGACTTAACAATATGGTATGCTACACAGCATAGAATAGAAGTACTGGTGTAGTTCTAGTAAAACAAATAAAGAGAAAATGAACAATGAGGAAACTGATATGGCTTATCACTAATTTATTAAGAAAACGTGTAATCAAATTTCTTTAGAGAAAATTATCAATTAATTATTTAATCGTTAAGTATTAGTTTCAAATCTTTGATAATATAATCATTGAATATCACATATCTTTATTACTTTCAATATTATCTTATGTTTATAATCATCACGTGCGCGTGATATTAGCATACAATTTCGGTCCGATACCGTTGATTATTATCATCAGTATCCCGCTCAGTAAACAATATGTCCTCAGGTTTAGGTCATATTATAGGGACCATGTTTTAACTCTAGTCTATATAGCAGATCACCAGCGGCACGCATTTTTGTTGACACCAAACAGTGATGCTCGGCGAGTCCTTGAGAATACCTAAATGTCTTTGTCCCGCAACGATATTAATCAGATAGACGGTTAGGTAGGAGTTGGAAATATTAATTGTCCACAGGAAAGTGGGAGACAGAATGATAAACTAAGGAGGTCTCAACCTCAGGCACAATGACATTTCCAACTGGAGAAGCCAGATGTAAGGCACCACGCATGTCTAAGTGGGTCGCAAAAACGATAGAAAGCATGGAATTATTTTCTAGTCTCCACAAGATCCATATTGTGTACAACAGCAGATGATATTAGCGTACTGTCTAAAATTACAACGCTATAGTACCCAAGTGGAGTGGTGGATTTGAGTGGTAGAGCCACGCTGTAGACAGTTTTGTCTATAGCATGAATGGGCCGGCTCGTCCGGGTCAATACCACTGTCTCACAGAAAACCGACGTAAAGTAGCGGCTTGCTGCTGCGTTTCGTACGGTGAGTGAGATATCCGGAAGCCCAAATCCCCTCCCCTTCCCAATCCCTAATTATCCTTTTCCTTTAAGGTCGGCAACGCGCCCATGATTCTTATGGTGGTGGGCGTACATGGGCGGTGGAGATCACTTACCATCAGGTGACCCACTTGCTCGTTTGCCGGCCTATGCTATAAAAAAAAAGTCACGACAAAAATGTAATATTAAAAAACCCGTAATCGCTCTACGCTTATAACTCAAACAGTGGTCGCGTCAAGGGGGCAACATAGGGGACTCTCCAAACACAGTTACGGATGCGATTTGTCGACACAAACAGCTTTTGTCCCGTAATCCCAGATGAACGTGACGTTTTGTCCCAACTTATCGGCCGTTTAGGAGCCCGTTAACTTGACCCTTCGTTTGAATTGTACAAGTTTCATCGAATGGAGGTTCACTGTGTATACAACACGTTTGTTCTCGTGTTCGGTTTCTATCGACTGTGATTCACAGTTGAAACTTGAAGAGAAATAGATGAGGTAATAAAACAGCCATAAGCTGAGAGAACGGCCATAAGAGATTATTATTATATTTATATTATTATTAAATATATGAACCACACTAGCAGCTATAAAGCTGATGCGTCTGTGTCTTGTGATTGGAGCTTTGGTCGAGTCTATTTTAAAGCTATTCAATGTGGGTGCCATAACATGTTCAGAAAGCTTGTTCAACACGGTTTGTTAAAAAATGTTTCAGAGGATTTAACTTTGACCGCATTTAATGGGTGCGCTCTCAAACGCTTATTTTCATTGAATGTATACAGATTCCAATTGAATATTCATTATGCATTTATTATATGTACTTCTGATTATTTCTCAGAGATGTCAATTAATATTATCTGTATATTCAACAGTAACTGAGCAATAAAGCATTTTTTGTATTCAGTCACGGAGCAAAAAGTATTAACTGGTTTTACATTATATTAAATAGATTCACGCCTGTTTCCCATGGGGGTAGGCAGAGACAACGGATTTCCACTTGCTAACCCTTGCACACTTCTTTTACTTGTTTAGTATGGATATAATCGCATTTTCGGAAATCACAATGAACATTGAAGTTAATTATTTCCGTCCCATAACGTGATAGGTTAAGAGTGGTAAAACCACGCTATAGACAGTTTCGTCTACACCATGAATAGCTCGTTACCACAGAAAACCGACATAAAGAAGCGGCTCGCTGCTGCGTTTCGTAGGTACGGTGAATGAGATATCAGAAGGCCCAAATCTCCCTCCCGTTCCCAAACCCTTAATTACCCCTTCCCTTTAAGATCGGCAACGCGCGTATAATTCTTCTAGTATTGTAAGCGTACATGGGCGGTGGAGATCACTTACCATCAGGTGACCCACTTACTCGTTTGCCGCCGTATGCTAGGTGGCTAGGCTAATATGGTGGCGTCTGGCCGGTCTGTCGTGGCCACTCCCATATCGGCTTCTCCATCTTTTTCTCGAATTTTTGACAGCCTCCGTGGCGCGGTGGGCGAGTAGCCGGCTGTGAAGTGAGAGGCCGCGGGTTCGATCCCCGCACCGAGACAAATGTTTGTGTGATCCACAAATATTTGTTTCGGGGTCTGGGTGTTGTGAGACCGAAAGTCTCTCGTAGTTCCTGATACCCACGACACAAGACTCGTATCTTAGTGTGGGGTCAGGATTATGTATGTGACTGTTGGGTGTATTTATTTATACATCCGTTCGCGAAAGTCACAGGCGCGGTAATTGTTTACGAGTTCGCATCGGGGAATAACAAGCGGCACGGGGCAGAAATAGAAGTCATTCACGGTTGAATCACAATGGAAACATAATATTGTGTGACATGATGACACATAGCACGCTGCATTCTACTGGGATGCAACTATACAATAACATTTCAACTCAAATCAAGTAAAAATTGGGATGTCAATTTTATAAAAGCTCTATTTTGTATAACTTTACGTGGGAAATGTTCAATTTATGTTTTTTTTTGTAAAATACGGAAGTTAACCTACATAAATTTATTTAGTATAATAAATGCAATATAGGGATATTAATAATTTAGTGGCAGTGGGCAGGCCATATAGCTCGCAGAACCGATAACCGATGGGATAGAAAGGTTCTGGAATGGAGGCCACGTTCTGGCAAGCGCAGCGTTCGATGTCCTATGCCTATAAGGTGGACAGACAACCTGATAAAGTCGATGGATGCCGGCCGCTTCGCACAGGTCGGTCTGGAAATCTTTGGGAGAGGCCTAAGTTCAGCAGTGGACGTCCTGTGGCTGATGATGACGATGATATTGCATATTTGCAACCACTAATGTAAACACAAGTTATTAGCGGTTTAAGGCGTCAATATACACAACTCAGAGTAGACTGTATGAGACATCTATAGCATAACAATACAGATATAGTTTATATAGTATACCTGCATACCAGAAAAGTCATAAGAATTTCGAAGGTATGTGAAGTCTGCCAACCCGCATGACCTACCGCCTCTCATTCAGTAGAGAAGGCACGTGCCCAGCAATGGGACGTGTATAATACAGGGCTAGTACTATTATATTTCGTCAATATAGGCATTCTGTAGTTAGTCACTTCACCCGACACCTAATGTTACACTTGGGTTTCTTGAACACAGTAAGTGTTACGTCGCTTGTGACTAATTCCAGAATTGTATAAGTGTGGGACTCTCATTTATAAGGTGTTAAATAATTAACACCTATTAACATACACACTTATAACATACTGGAATTAGTCACAAGCGACGCAACTACTTCACATAATTATAACAAAAATACAAGTAATATAAATATACAAGTATTATTATTTGTAGAACTTTATGATAAAAGAATTTCACTCTCAATTTACATTAGAAATAACACCTGTTTCAGACCTGTTATTTTTAATTTAGCAATTTAAGTCAAAATATAAATGCTAATTTATTCAAATTTTTGACTTTAACATGACCGAGATTGTAAGAAAAGACAAACGTGTTAACATCGAGGAAGATGCGAGGAAGGATGTATATTTATCAATAAGTACTAATAAAGTTCATAAGTAACTTACATAAATTGTTAGCACACACAATCAATGTCGTATCACCACGGGGAAGATGACACTCACACATACACAAAGCGACACGTGTGCATCCACAAACTGGAGCTAACCTTATTCCAAATCCGACCACAAACACACATCACTTATACCCAATTCTATCGGGACGGATCCATGTGAACAAAGTTCTTCATAAACTTACAGCCGGTAACGAAACTAGAGAACATGACACGTAAGTAAGAAAAGTCATTAAACAACATTTGTAAGGCACGCTCGCGAATTTATGTGCATAAATATACTGTGTCCACGTGAGGTTCGTACGACTCATGTGTGAAAACTGATTGCTCATCGCACAATGGAAAAAACACACACACTGACAGGTAGAGGAGTTAGTGACGTCACACGATGCGCGGGCCCAGAGGCGTCAAGCGACATTAACCAAGGCCGCACAGTATAAAAACCATACGTACTGTCGACGAGTTTGATGTTTGCGATAAAGAATTTCTTTTGGTGAATGCCTGTAACAGTGCGATAACTGGCGAGATAAGCTACGCTATCGTCATCATTTGTTGATTATTCATTCATCACATCATTGGTCGATTAAGAGTCGATTTCCAATTTTGACATATTCGTCAAGTATACATTTTCAATTAGTTCTAACATTTGCCACTGCAAACTTTAAATATATTTTCAACGCACTTGATCTTTATATTGCATGTCATAATGCAGCTGACACTATTGAATTGAGTGACACACACACATACACCAATCGAATCGAGTGCGTGTTGTCCACGTTTCACACACACTGCACTGGTCCACACGAATTGGCTTGTCTAGACGCTCGGACCCTTGTTGGTGGACTGTATAATTTTTATACTGTGTCAGGTATACGAATGCGAACTGCAAATTGAAACGATCGCTGGGGGACGAGTTGAGTGACACACCGCTGTGTTGGCTTTTCGCGAATCGACACTCGACAGTGGAACACGAGAGTCGCGAGAGCTCCCCGAGGCCTCCGATTAGTTACGTCACCATGTTAGTTTGTTTAAGATTCATGTGTTAACTTCTAGTAAGAGTCTTATCGATAGCCGTCACGTAATTCATTCACTTTGCTGGCGGGAGGATACTTATATCCGACTGGATAGCGACCACCGTACACTGGTGCTAAAAGGTTGCGTGGTGTGCAGGTCGCGTTCCAGGGTCAGCCAGTGTATGCCCGGTTCTCCCCAGGGGGCTTGCCCCCTGATCCTAACCCTTTTCCCATCCCTTTTGCCTTCCCCTCCACTTTGGCCCTTTGGCAGGCCGGCATGATCTTGCCGACGCGACCTACGATGGACACATTGTTTATCGTTGGTCGACACTATTCTTGGATTGCGCTACACTTACCATCGGGTGTAGCGTAGTCACTTTGCCCAGCCAGGATAAAAAAAAAGACAAGAAACAAGTATGAAGCTAATATGATCCACTAGTGGCGCTGTTAGGAGGAATAACTCGCAAAAGCTTGTACTATGGCCACATAGCGAATGGCCAATCGACTCGACAGTTGTGAGCGCTCCCCGAGGCCTCTGTTAATGTCATTATAATGATTACGATAAATTATGATTTATGTTTAGAATATAATGATACGAGTTCATAGATTAGCAATAGGCATCATTTGAATTTTTTTGGACAGGTCATCTATGTTTATTATTTCTCATAGGGAGAAAATGTGCAAGAATTTCAGTTAAGCTATATATTTTTTATCCGAGCAAGGCAAAAACTACAAAAAACCAGCGACCATCAACAAACAATGAGATTATCGGTGGTCATCAGAGTCACGCTGGCCTGTATAAAAGTTTCTTCCCTCTTCGGAGAAGGAAGAAGCAAATCGAGGAGCCTGTGATACTAGCTCGTTTGCCGGCCAAAGCTATTAAAAAAACCTCATAATATTCTACATGCAAGGGTGGCAAAGGCCAAATCAAAAATGTAAAAATTCAATTTCACGTCAAGCAAAGTTTCACGTGGTGGGTTCACGTTTTTGTGTTGTGCGTGAAATAAATACTGCGTAGTTGTGTTCGACCTTGAGCCGAAATTAAATATATCCTATGTTACTTCTAATGTAATAATTTACTGAACGGCAAAGCAAAAGCTAACGTTTGTGTGCGGTACAGTTTCTGGTTAAACACCATGCGTTTACGGTACAGATCGAGAAACAATTTTAGAAATAATAATAGCTTTTCTTATGTCATAAATATGTAAAAAAAGTTCAATTCCATAATTACGTTGATCGAATTGGCGTCACTTTATTAATTTTTTAATGTATTATCATCAACACTAAATTAATATATTTTCGACATCGATTTAGATTTGTACATACAACACTATTAAAACTGGCAGAAATTGTATGTATGAATTTTACAAGGTGGTAGGTCCCTCGTATGGGAGAGGCCGTCTGGGTTGGTGCCATCGCTTAGTCTATTTGTGCCGCCAAACAACAGTGTGTAAGCGCGGTTGTGCATTATTACTCATATAACATTTTCAACATCTCCTTACCTTTTAAACCCTTACAATTTTTTTGTATACTTACCCTACTCCGTCTTGCCCTATCCCGATTTCCATACCCTAGTCCGTGAACCCCTTCACTTAAGGATGCCCTCCCTTTTCCCATGCTTGTTGGTGTGCCTTTTCCTGCCAGCCTTTAGCGCGGCGGTTAGTCCTAAGTTCCCTTAATTCTAAGTTAGTCTTTTTAATGACAAATTTTCTGTACATGACCTGTCATAAGCGCTTTCTTAGCCTACATGATTAATAAAGAATTTGATTTTGATTTTGAACTCCTTTACTAGTGGAATATCAAAACAGCCTTTGTTAGTTGTTATCTGTCATTACAGAAGCTGTCACGATTTCAACATTTCAACCGACGAAAAAGACCGTGGTGGTTCGCAATTCGTCCGAACCAGCGGAATATGTAATTTTATATGTATTAATGACCATTTTCATATTACCTACTTAAAAACGTATCGTAACCTAAATATCAAGTGTCTATAGTTGGTTTACTTGCCAAAAGAGACGTCGAGGTCAGCAAACTAAACCCAAAAAAGGTTAGTCGTATAAATTAAGGTTTTAACGTAAAACAACACTCCATAGCCAGTGTCGTATTAAAACCAGTTGAATATGTTACCATTGTTGAAAAGTACAATAATACAAAAGGTATATTTCGAACAAATAATAATTTGCAAAGGTGAAGTGGAGTTTCACTTTCATAACAAGGTTTTCAAAATTTTGTACATTGTTCGCTATTGTGATTTTACAATACAATTTTATAATGCCGAGGAATAATAGAACAGCGGCATTGTACCACAGAGCTAATATTTTTACACGACATTTACATGAATAAGTAATACATGATACTAAAGGCCATGATAAAAGAGAAAAGATTAAGTAGGTAGCTTATCATGACATAGGCCGGGAAGTACTAAATACAAAATAAATAAAATAAAGAAATGAAGAAAAAACTGAACTAAAGCTAAAGCTGAACTTGCAATACTGGTAGTCATAAGCAGAGCAAAACCAATAAAATCAATCGTAGACGTAATTTAAAAACTGTCACCGTTTTCCATTTTCCCGTCGAAATCCGTTTATTTCCGAGTTAATTCCGTCAAACAGATCTATAGGAAGTAAATGTTCAATTTCCATTTTGCATAAATATTGGAAAGCGAATTTAATCCTCGAAGCGCTCCACAGCTGCGGAAGGAGGATAATATTTGTCTTGTAAGTACTTTAAGAGGTTTCTTGGGTGTGCCGTGAGGTTTGCTTGAACTTAGTCTTTTGAAATAATATTTAAGTGGAAAGTTTTGAACCAAATTAAAACAGACGTATATTTCAGACAATGAAATATCCTATGCTTGATTTCCTTCCAATTTTGAAGTGTGAATCTATAAAGACTATTTTTACATTAAAATGGTATATTTACATGGTCACTTTCCATCAATAGTCCAAATCTTACTCCCGTGCAGTGAGCATTTGCAAAGTTACATAACATTCTAACAATATTCATATTGGAATTCCGTAGTCTCTTTAAAACAGGCACAAAATGACAAACAACAACATCGTCCCATTGTCATTACTCCAAACAACACAACCAAGGTGAATACATTAAATGTTACTTGTGACTGTGAGTTACGAGCTGACAAGAGTTACAGCCGCGTCATAACGTTCACGTCAACGTCAAAAGTTAACATTAACACCCAGCGAGTCGAGAAGGTGTGGCTGTTAAAACGCCATAAAAACACGCGCGGAGCTCAGGGATTTACTATATGGGATTCTGTAAAGACCAGTGAGGAAGAAATGGATTTACATAGGTAGTTACATTAAGGAAATGTGGTAGATTTAAAGAGATGATACAAGATGTATTTATATTCAAATTGATATACGTAAGTGATTGCCGCATGATAACATCACTTGAGAAGAAATAGCGCTATTCAGTGTACTTAGCCTAAACAAAGTTACTGTAAAATGGTGACAAAAGGAGGAATTATTATTTTATGACGCAGAATATTTGATGCAGTGATGCGATATTTGGGATCAAAACATACAGGCGTTAAAATTAATTGTTTAATATTATTATGATGTGGCTTCATCATACAAGTTCATGCAACCGATTTGTCGTTGCTGCTAATGGCATATTATGCTAAAAATGTAACATAATATTATAATTTCCAAGAAAATGTAAACGGATTTAAATCATATAATGAGACGCAAAGTTTGACGCTACAATTTGTGTTGTTACCAATTTCCATGCCTTCTGCCAACGCTATTTTTTGCCTGATAATAAATCTGAGGTAAAAATCAGAGCAAATCGTCATCTTCAATTGAAAAACTCACAGATGAAAGATTAAGTAAATAATTCCAAATAGACAACCGCACCTTAACGCCCACATATTATCCCCAAACCCGTCGACCCAAATCGTGATCCCTTTTAAATTCATCATTCAACGTAATCGCTGTATCAACATAACATCAGTCATTTATCATTCTAAATAAGTGCCTATCGTATCCCAAGGCTTTATAAATGCCTGGGCGAGATCGGGGGTCTGATGGTGAGGGTCGGGGGAGTAGGCAGGTCCGCGCATGCGTCGTCAATGCGTATCGATTGAACAGTTCACGGTTCTCAGTCTAGAAATTTAAAATTGCATCCCAGACAACTAAAATAAAGGTAGCAGGAAGTCACTGGATGCAGGCCGCTTCCAACAGGTCGGTCTGGATATCTTTGGGGGAGGCCTATGTTCAGCAGTGGACGTCCTGTGGCTGATGATGATGATGATAATCCCAAATAAACTCTAGGACGCGTGTAATGGGATAAAAATTACCGCAAAATGTTAATTCTAAATTACTTCCGTGACCTGTTGTAGAATTTTATTATACTATGAAGAAAATTGTAATTTCAATGTAAATAATGATAATTACATTACATTACATTATTCCATTTACATTGACGGAAAGACTTATTATGTATGACATAGTAATAGTAAGCTTGATCTAGACTTTGTTAAGACAACTTCGTAGTGGTTTAGTTGTTTATTTAACTTACAATGTATAAAGTCTGACTTAGGCGGTGATCTATAGACTCTTCTTAAGTTTTCCAGAAAATGACTGTGTTATTAACTTCGATATGAACTTACCAAAGTCAAATTTCTAAAGTCAACAGTAAGAATGGCCATTACACGTAGTACTTTTTTTAAAGCGACCTAAATGAAACATAAATATTCTAAATCAACATATGTCTCGGTTTAAACGCAGTCTAGTGTCATGTACTGCTTTGTAATTCAAAGTTCTGTGTAATGTTATCTGTTTAGGGGTAGGCATGACGCTTATCATCAGACGAGCGACTTGCTCGTTTTGTCATTCTGGCAAATAATAAAAAAACAAACAATAAGAGAATACATACTTAAAACACTTTAAACAAATCTGGCTCTATCATAGTACCTGTATATATCTATGTTATCATAGCTTTCAATAAAGCTATATCCTGGTAAAGGGAATAACACGATCCACAAATAATCTTATTTGATTTGCGTATCAGTCTCAAAGAAAAAGCAAAAAGCAAAGACGTAAATCAATTTGACGTCATTAAAATCGAGCAATGGATCAATGCCGTAATGGGACAAAGATGGGTAGGTATTGGAAGAGAGCGTTGTTCAGGATACTTCACGGAACACAGGCACGTACACAGGGAGAAAGACTTCAATATATACTACGGGTTGTTTAGAAATAAAATTGGGTCACATATCTGAGTGGTAGAGCCAGGCTGTGGACAAAACTGTGTACAGCATGAATGGGCCGGCTCGACAGAGTCGTCACCGCGGTCTCACAGAAAACCTACGTGAAGTAGCAGCTCGCTGTTGAAGAAAATGGATGTAAAGTACGTACGTGTTACGTCTCATAATGCCCATTAATTTCACCGACTTCAATGTTCTTCAATCAGAAACAAAACCGTGCTCACACATAGGAAGAAATAGGCAAAGCTGTGGTACCAAGCCAAAGGGCCTCTCATATACGAGGGACCTACCACCTAGTCCAGAAGTATCTAAATTTGAAAGCTGAATTAATCGATATAAATCTTGTGTATATTCGATGAATCAACTATTCTAGATGGTACAGACGTTTTTTTAAAAGTTTGGAATATTTTACGGTCGGTTTACTAAATGAAATATGAAGCCGATTGAACTATATAAAAACGTCATCAATCCGGTACCTGACTACAAACCTGGCTTAATACACCTGGAAAAATAAATTGGAAATGTTGAGAGGAAATGTGAAGGCTTCGCGCGCGAGGTCGTCGACCGCGCAGAAACCTCTCGACGATATTGGATAATGGAAGGGAAATTGTTAGGCTTTCGTGGTAACGTGGTTGACGGGCTACGGTACGTGTCGTGTTTAATTCAGGTTTAATAACATGTTATGACATTTATGATAACTTGAGGGACGACTCTTGAATATCCTGTTACGATGATCAGTTTTTATGAGAATAATTTATCAAATTAAATTATCAATTTATATGGCCTTATTGATTGAAACACTGAAATTTGGGTAATGAACACACAAGAAAGGACCATGGGCACTTTTGTATGAAGCTTGGGCTAATTTACTATGTGACCAAGTGAATAATTGTCGCGTGCTAACGCGAGCCAAACTACGGACGGGGCGTGGTCTACACGTGTGTCTGCACGTGTACCTAAATGTGACGCATCTTCAAAAGTACCGAACTTTCAACAAGTCACTTGGAATAAACGGTGTGCGGCGTCGTGTACATGTGTAGGTTTCACCTCGTCCGTGACTCGCGCTATCACGCGTCGTTTGACTTCAGCAGGGCTGTATCCAAGTCGGCTAGAATGAGCAACGAAATAGTCAGTCATTGCCAATTATTACTGTCCATCATTATCGCCATGTCACGTCGTGAGGCGATAAGTGTCTTATCAAGTTGAAGGCTGTTAAATGTTGAAATATTATTTACCGGACATCCTCAATGTTGCTCAATGTTAGTACGGAACGCGCTAGACTTGCAAACTTTGCGTGTGAAATGAATTTTAACTATGGAACCGATTAGAGTTAAAAGCTAAAATATCGCATTTAGAACACGTGTAGCCATTAGGACGCAGATGTTTTGGATGGCTGCAGCGTGCCTTGTAAATGTAAATTCTGATAACTGCATTTTTCTGTAAATAGATTTTTACTAAAAGTGTTCACACGATTCGATTTTAGTTGATCAAATGTTAAATCGCATGCCATTTCAACCATTTGAACAGGCTTTCAGCCATCATTAATTTGATACGCTCACTGTATTTGCCTCTATGTACAACCAGTACTGTGAACCTAGTAAAAAGTCTGATGTTATACTTAAATCACCAAGTTGTCACATTACCTTTTATAAATGACAAAAACAGCACAAACAATATCGTAACAACTTCGAAAGCCGAAACTATTCCACAAAACAATAGGCAACTGAATCCTAACAGAGAGAATGAAAAACAAAACCGCCCAACGATTTAGGTGAAAAACTACATTCACCCAATGTGGTACAGCGACAAAGCATAACAGGCATTGTATTTAACTGATCACAATGTACAGGAATCTCGAATGGAGGACGGTGGTGGCAATAATAGAACACCTTTAAACAACTATTGTTTTTAGACTGGCACAACATAAAAGAGCAATGTTAGAGTTTCTTGTCCGTTCTTCTTTAACGAAACAGAATTCCGAACTGGTGGTAGATTAAAATTTAACTGAATCTAATGTTTTGTCATTTATTTAAAACTAGATGACCCGGTGAACTTCGTATCACCTACATATTATATTTGTGTAAAATGTGGTCAAAACTTAATACAAATGTTTCATTTACATTAAATGAAATTAAGTGAGGTACTGCACCATTGTACGTGCCCGTCGCACATTTAATTGACCTAAGTCAGGTCGTCTTCCACCTCCCCCCGGTGGGACAGTCCTGTCCTGTCCCTGTCCCTGTCCTGCCCCTGTCCTGTCCTGTCCTGTCCTGTCCCTGTCCTGTCCTGTCCTGTCCTGTCCCGTCCTGCCCCTGTACTGCCCCTGTCCTGTCCTGTCATCTCCCCCTGTCCTGTCCTGTCCCTGTCTTGTCCTGTCCCTGTCTTGTCCTGTCCCTGTCTTGTCCTGTCCCTGTCTTGTCCTGTCCCAGTCCCAGTCCCAGTCCCTGTCCCTGTCCCTGTCCCTGTCCTGTCCCTGTCCTGTCCCTGTCCTGTCCCTGTCCTGTCCCTGTCCTGTCCCTGTCCTGTCCTGTCTCTGTCCTGTCTAGTATAGCGTGGCGACCCGTCACCACTGCAAGCTTCGCCACGCCAACAATCCGGTTTATACCTGCGCTTATAAATGTTTCACATCAAAAAGATTTCAAATGTTTCATACCCAGGAACAGTTTGTATGGTAAAATTAAGTTGTCGTTTTTAGTGTTTTCCGTTACTTATTATTTATGTTACTCATTTTTTCTCACCGGGTAAACCTTCCCTGAACTTCCACAGATATTTCAAGATCAGAATTAGCCAAATTGGTACAGCCAGTCTCGAGTTTTTGCGAGACACACGCACAGCGATTCATTTTTATATATATAGATAAATAAATACACCCAACAGTCACATACATAATCCTGACCCCACAGTAAGATACGAGTCTTGTGTTGTGGGTATCAGGAACTACGAGAGACTTTCGGTCTCACAGCACCCAGACCCCGAGACAAATATCTGCGGATCACACAAATGTTTGTCTCGGTGCGGGGATCGAATCCGCGACCTCTTATTTCACAGCCGGCTACTCGCACGCTGCGCCACGGAGGCTGCCGATTTTAATGATTCAATAAATGATTGAATTAATACACTATTAATGTTATTATAATTCTTGTTTATATGTGAGTGCGAGTGCCATGTATGTACTCGCGTCACGTGTGACGGTCTACATGTCCCAGTTGCGTGCCACAGTGTGGAATTTGCCCTAAATTTCGGCCATGGTCTTTTTATATCAGAATTTCATAGTGTTAAACATTTCAAATGGTTGAGTAGAAGTCCTGCGAGTCAATTATGTTTAGTTTTGGAGATATAAATTTCTGAAAATAAAAATTATTTTGGTCCGAAAAACTTAAAAAAAAATGTAGGCTCGAAAATATAGAACTTATTAATGTTTTGATTTATTTGTATAAACGAGTAGCAAAACGTGAATTTTTTCATGCATTTCGGATATCTCTACGATCAACACATAGAGAGTTATTCATTTTTATTTGTTTTTCATTTTTATTTTTTTTAACGTAAACCATTTGCTATTAGCACAATTTTTTTACATAGTTAATTACTTCTAATAAAGACAAATATATAGTATTAAAACTGAAAGATAATCTTGATGGGTTTAGAAGTAACAAGTACTTACATTTTGGCGTTAGGGCTGTCGCTATTTTTTGGACCAATTTATTCTGAGAATTCGAAACAACTAAATAACAGATTTTCTAAATTTAACTACAAAAAGGAAAATAATAAAGGTACAATTGATAGTCTGAAAACGTCTATAATAATAAATTTATTGCTCAAAACATAAATAACACATACAAGGTTAGGTATAAGTTTCAAAGTCGGTTCAACTTTTAACTACTACTTTGCTTTTTGACGAACTAGTTTAATTAATTCTGCGATGTAATTTCGTGTGCTCGGGGGTAAAGCGTAGATCTATGTTCTTTGTAATGTTAAAAACTAAATATTACCTATCCTACTACACAAACTTTCGCGTTTATAATATTAGTAGGAACTAATATTATAAACGCGAAAGTTTGTAAGTATGGATGGATGGATGTATGTTTGTTACTCTTTCACGTTCTTTCTTCTCTGTCTAGAGATCAATTAAGAACTAATATAACAAGATTAATGAGTACCAGCGAAAGTTTACTAAATAAGTGCAAGAGAAATCGTCCGTTTTTTATAAAAAAACACAATGTGTATCTCAATGAAACTTTTATTACTGGGCAACTGCGAGAAGAAACTTTGAGGCAACAACCTTGCACCTCATTTGCTGCCTCTTCATTCGATACATTGCCAGCCTTTACCGATTTAAGCGATCGACAACAGCGCAGATTAAAACGTGACCTGGCAACTAAACCGCAAGATGAACCGCAAGAAATACTCATAAAAGTGATTTCGAATACTTTAAAAGTCACCTCCGACGGAACCAAACTGCCCCCTAAGTCTGTTATTTCGCTTAGTATAAGATCTGTACTTTCTTTTCTATACTGCACCTGAATAGGACGACAATACCTATATGATTGTGGAGTACTATTATTCCATATAATATCAGTTTTACCAACGATAGAAATATGTAGGTAGGGGCACTAACGTCGTTGCAAATAGACTATTTTCATCACCTCCTTCAGAATCTGAGAATTTTCGCTTATAAAAAGCTTGCCCAGTAGATCCGTCAAAACCCCAAGATCCGTGAAGAATACAGTCTATTTGTGTCATTTCTTGTTCACAATATTGTACAA
Organism: Amorpha juglandis; assembly: GCA_949126905.1. NCBI lineage: Eukaryota > Metazoa > Arthropoda > Insecta > Lepidoptera > Sphingidae > Amorpha > Amorpha juglandis. The sequence goes on from OX421380.1 coordinate 953,912, forward strand.
AAGTATCGTGACTCTTTACAATACGCTCAAAAGTATGTTGCAATAAAAACTGAAGATCCACACACGCTTCTCTTTCCGAAACCTGAATATTATTTGGATAGCATGCTTTCCTCGCATTTTTTACTAAGTAATAGGGAGGAAATACTGGGCATTTTCTTTCACCTAAATCAGAACGCAGAAATTCGTACGTTTCCACAGTAAATTTTCTATCTATTACTACAGCAGAGCTTCATCCGGTGTATACTCTCGTGGAGTCTGAGAGATTTTATTTATTGTATCAGTAGACGCTGTCTTGGTTTCTAAACATATATTTATAACAGTTTCTAAGTCCTTAACAGACTTAGGGGGCAGTTTGGTTCCGTCGGAGGTGACTTTTAAAGTAATCGAAATCACTTTTATGAGTATTTCTTGCGGTTCATCTTGCAGTTTAGTTGCCAGGTCACGTTTTAATCTGCACTGTTGTCCATCGCTTAAATCGGTAAAGGCTGGCAATGTATCGAATGAAGAGGCAGCAAATGAGGTGCAAGGTTGTTGCCTCAAAGTTGCTTCTCGCAGTTGCCCAGTAATAAAAGTTTTATTGAGATACACATTGTGTTTTTTTTTATAAAAAATGGATGATTTCTCTTGCACTTATTTAGTAAACTTTCGCTGGTACTCATTAATCTTGTTATATTAGTTCTTAATTGATCTCTAGACAGAGAAGGCTCATAATCTTCTCCCAATAAGTTTAAAACTAGGCTTATTCGGTCGTTTAATGATATGTGTTTTTTATCTTTTAATAGGTCAAAAATTGTCAGCCGAGTTAAAATTTTGTGGTTCGACGGCCTTTGGTTGTCATCAAATGTTGGATCTCTTTGCATATTTGCGGTCACACCCAGAGACTGAGGAGCGCCGGTTGCGACGCAGTCCGCTACTTCATTTACCTCTCGTTGACCAGTGTGAGGGTTGGCGCCCTCACACCCTCCTAGTCCTAAGTCCTCCGGTCGGAGCCCGAATGGACGTCCAGCATGGTGGGTCAGATCCTGCTGAGGCAAAGTGGCATCATGAGTCTTGAACGGCTACATGATGCCTCACCCCCGTATCTCCATACTGCATGTAAAGACTTGGGGTTTTAGCTATAACCTTACGAGGATGGACTCCTTCCCAAGTCACATGCACTATTTCATCGATAATGAGACGAAAATCTCAAATAACTGTGTCGAGGCACTTGTCCTTTTTTCTACTTTTTCGTATCCAGAAAGTCCATATCACTATCTGAAACAAAAAAAATATCGAAATACTATCCTAGCTAGCAAGTACAACAAAGTTACGTGTCACACTGACTGATAGATAAAGCTCAGCATGATCCATAGATTTGCCCTTGCATATTTATTAAATTATGTTAAGAATAACTGGACTGTATTTTAAGATAAGTGTAATTGAAGCACTTTAAAAAATTACCAAAGTATGTTAGTAGTATTAGGTAGTAGTTGTATTAGCAGTGAGAAGTAGTATTGAAAATACTTACTGTTTTGTCTTGCTTTAACTGTTGTAGATTATAACCTCGTTTACTCACAATGCGATGTGCTACCATTGCACATTAAATCACCGAAACTGCTTAACTCGATTTAAATCTTAAAATAGTTTTGGAGAACGCGTTTGCTTTGAAAACAATGTTCAAGTATGAATTTTTCGTCCCGAATTCGGGACGAAAAATATAAAGAAATTTCGTGTCAACCCTAATGACAAAAATTTGGTCCGAAAGAATAATTAATTATATCTTCTAAACCCATCAAGATTATCTTTCAGTTTTAATACTATATATTTGTCTTTATTAGAAGTAATTAACTATGTAAAAAAAATGTGCTAATAGCAAATGGTTTACGTTAAAAAAAATAAAAATGAAAAACAAATAAAAATGAATAACTCTCTATGTGTTGATCGTAGAGATATCCGAAATGCATGAAAAAATTCACGTTTTGCTACTCGTTTATACAAATAAATCAAAACATTAATAAGTTCTATATTTTCGAGCCTACATTTTTTTTTAAGTTTTTCGGACCAAAAAAATTTTAATTTTCAAAAATTTATATCTCCAAAGTTAAACATAATTGACTCGCAGGAGTTCTACTCAACCATTTGAAATGTTTAACACTATGAAATTTTGATATAAAAAGACCATGGCCGAAATTTAGGGCAAATTCCACACTGTGCGTGCCTCAAAACGTGCCTTTAGATGTGCAAAATAATAGCACCGGCTCCATCTACGTTCAGCCGACTGCGTCATCATCGGGAACTTCGATAATTGGGTCTCAGGGATTCCTCAGGAGCGCCAGCCTGTGACTTTTTATAGATCACCCAATGGTATCGAGTGATGAATGAAAATGACGAGTACTGGCCATAAATTATACGCGGAACAAGACAATGCTTAATTTATAAATCACTATTACAGAGCAATCAGTGCGGGATGTTCGTCTGGAGGCTTTTATGACTGTATTTGTATGCCTTTTGAATTACGAGTATTTGTTAATATAAGATAAGTCGGCAATGATTAACAATGAATACATACGTAATTTAAAAAGCAAGAGGGTGCTAAGGATTGGTTTTGAACCTATTACACTCGTCTCGGCAACCCGTACCACTCCTCGCTGAACTACTACAGCTATTGTAGTGTACCTCCAAAAGCTTTAAAATCTCTATATCTTTGAAATCGTCAATCGTCCTTGGACCTGTGGACCTGACATGACGTCAACACACATTGCTGATCGCGAATGAGTTTCCACCAACAGGCGTACGCAGCTCGCATGTCAATTACACTTTATCGCAACCATCTGCTGCGCTGACTGATGTGCGATGGAAATTGTACCAACCTTTGCAGTAATGAAACGTGCGAAATGGCAGTTGTTTTAGAGCTGGTGGAAATGTACCCGATAGGATAGTGAGCACGTGATGAAGGAAGTCTCGTTACGGAGTCAGCCAGTGTAAATTCAGTCACATACACTAATATAACTCTGGTGACCATGAAGAGATGCAACACGTCTTGTTGATTGATATTAATTACATTTGGACTACACTGTACCTACTATCGTGATTCATGTACAATGTAGTTAGTCATTTTAATATGGCAAGATTAAAAATTACATACGTATAGGTAAATACACCCACTCCACACATTGGTTAAAATCTCTCGCAAAACATTTCGTGACGAATATACATACCTAAATGCTTATTTTTATTTACGCGACAGAGCCAGACGCTACTCAGGCGATACTGATACATCTGCTTTGTATGAAATGGTATGGAAACGGTCTTTATTTCCTTTATCATTAAGATATTATACACCGTTCCATATCTCAAAAGAAATCAAAGTGAAATAAATAAATAAATACACCTAACACAATCATATACATAGCCCTGACCCCCAAAGTAAGAGTCTTGTGTCGTGGGTATCAGGAACTACGACAGACTTTCGGTTTCACAGCACCCAGACCCCGTAACAAATATTTGTGGATCACAAACATTTGTCTCGGTACGAAGATCGAACCCGCGGCTTCTCGTTTCACAGCCGGCTACTCGCCCGCTGCGCCACGGTGGCTGTCAAATAAATGTGCAAATATACACAAAGAAAACAATCAGGGCAACACAAACTTCGCAAATATGATTGGGGATATTAACGAGTCGGCAAACTCAATTTGTGATTTCCTTCAGTGTGGTTATTTGCTACTTACTCCGAGGGGAGATTTCGTGAGAAAGTTCATATTCTAATGGGAAAGTAATCTCGAAGTATGAATGATGTTTGTGGAAGTTATTAGTAAGTTAAGAATGTTTACAAAGTGGTAGGCAAGCCATCTGGTTTGGTACCACCGCTTTGTCTATTTCTGCTATCAAGCAACAGTGTGTAAACCCTGTTGTGTTTCGGTTTGAAGGACATTGAAACCAGTTAAATTACTGGGCATTATGGGACTTAACATCTTATGTCTCGGGGTGTCGAGCGCAGTTCAGTTCCATGCAGTGCTTTGTACTTCAAAGTTCTGTGTGGTGTTGCTCCTGTTTACGGCCTGGCGCTTACCATCAGACAAGCGCCTTGCTCGTCTCGTCATTCAATCCAATAAAAAATAAAATTTAAACGACCTACTTTTTGTCAACATTTCATTTCCTCAGCAAGCGTACCATTCCATTGTATATTACTAAAAAGAAAAAAAAAACTAAAAAGGCGACGAGCAGTGTCAATTGGCATTCGGAACAAACATTTGCCAATAAAATAGCAACCGTGCCTAATTCTGTGTCTAGACATTACAGTGTCGGAGCGCTGGTATCTAGATTCGACCGGACACCACGCAACGCGGCCTGGACATTACCAAATATAATAGCTATAACCTCGCCTGCAACCAGTTAATATGGCGAAGTTCCGATCATTTATTGTCTGTGATTTCTTTATTACGCAGAGGCCAGCGTAGAGCAAGAGGATCAACCGATGGTAAGTGATGAACGACCATGAATACTCAAGATACTATAAGAATAGATAATACCAAATATAACGATACATAGTGGATACGTCATACTGTATACTTCGTGTAGACAGTTTTGTCTACAACATGAATGAGGCGGCTGAACCGGGCTGTCACCATTGTCTCACGTAATACCAACGTGAGTAGCAGCTTGCGGTTGCCGTTCCGTACGATAAGTGAGATATCCAGAGGTCCAAATTCCCCTTGCGCCCAAATCTGTTATCCATCCCTTTTAAAGCCAATGCTTGTTCTTAGGCGGTAAACATCACTTACCATCAATTGACCCACTTGCGTTTACCTGCCTATGCTATAAAAAAAACTTCTTACGATTTACGAACACTTTTTCCGTACCAGAGTATCGTAAGTACACTCATAAATACAATTACGTAAAACACTTGCGCAATCGTTATGTCCAAAGGACGTCGACCTGGCGCGGCGGGTGACGTCACAGCACACGTCATCCAGTTCACGTGCACCGGTAAAGATCAACAGCCATACCGATATAAAGAAGACATATGTGATCAACAAGGATATCGATTATGAAAGTAATAATCGATAATTAACATCACTAGTATGAAGTGTAAAGTCGAATCTTATCTTGAATATGTACATTAACAAAAGCAATTACGCATTCGTGTTTGTTTAATACACAGTCAAAATAAATGCACATAATCAAGCCGTCCAAGAATACAACCGTCAATACTGTCGATGACGTCACAGGCCGTGTTTTCCCGACAACTTTCAACAGCAGAAACTTGTAGTCACCACTGTTAATTATGCCAAGTACCAGTTGTATGGTGGAGCGAGATATAAATAAGTATGGCGCATTTTGCCCCATGTTATTTAGTGCGGTTTGGAATGGGGAAGTTCTGAACGCAGTACAGATATTCGCCAGCGCCTTTCGCCATATGGCAACGCCGGTCCTGATTATGCCATCAAAACAAATGACCATCTTCGAGCCACCAAATAACAGCTTCAATAAAGTACTCTTTGGCATCATTGACAGCTAGAACAAAAACCATCAGCATTTCCATCAGACGAAACATTAACTCTTTCACCAGTGTTCGCAGGACAATGGCCGGCGATGGTGACGTCAAGCGGCACGGCCCACGTCACACGGTGCGTGTGTACTCGCTGTGAAAGGAGGGTGCATCGACCGCCCGCTGACATAACACTGTTTCGGCAACGTCTAGCCGCAGTATTAAAACTATTCAGTGTGTCAATTAATTTGATGTTGACGAAAAAGCCAATTATAGTCTTAAATCGTTGAAGCCGGTATTATTCACCATAGCAATACGCTGAGCATATGCTGACGTGCGATAAAGACCTGTATCAATTGTATCGCATGACAGGCACACGCATGTATGTGTGCAACAATTTTAGTACGAAGAGATTTAACTTCTGTATTTTGACACACCATAAGCCAATCGAAGATAGTGGTGTAATTAGTATACCCATAGTTAGCAGAATTTATTTCTGTCAATGATGCGGTTAGGTTAGGCTGGCAATCCTATCGCCACATCATCGGGTACATATTTCAATACCGGGTAACCCACATGTGTAAGTCACAAGCGAACACACCGTCGAAGCATAGAACAAGTATCGGTCTTATAGATTAGACATCTTAATAATCTCAAACTAAAACAGTAGTTGTAGCCAAAATCGCCTAGGAAAACATCAAATTGTGATTTTTCGATATTTTTCGATAATAAGTACACTGCCACTAGACAGAAATCAAACACTGTACACCAAACCACGTTATTGCCAGTGTGTATGGTTTTTAAACTATGGTGAAGCTTCGCCCGCGTCAAGACGTGCCGACGCGGCCGGAACTATGACCATCGGATTGGTGATTGAGAAAGTTTGCGATTAGTGTTTGCACGACTGTCTGCGTCTCATGTAAACATGATATGAAACTTGTGAACTTGCCGGTCCTATAGGCATCCACCAACGTAGATATTATATTGGTAGTACATATAAGGTACGACTATATACTTTTCATATTTCACAGAAACTAGGTTTCAACTTACTAAAATAACAATAATCTTTTGCAACAATAAAAACTGTACCGTACTTGAAAAACGCAAATATATATTTCTTTATTTGATTGAATGACGAGACGAGCAAGGCGCTGATGGTAAGCGTCACGCCTGCTCATAAACAGAAGCAATACCACACAGAACATTGAATTACAAAGCACTGCATAACACTGAACTGCGCCCGTCACCCCGAAACATAAGATGTTAAGTTTCACAATACCCAATAATTTCACTGGCTTCAATGTCCTTCAAATCATATCTAAAAAACTATACTGGACAGCAAATAAACCGGGCCACCCGCTACCTTGTAACTCATATTTAATTTTCTCAAAGAGTATAAAACTTACAACTATCAAAGTTATACCTCCTTAAAGTGCGTTTTATGATAATTAAAATGAGTGGAAACTCATTGGGATTAATAAATTTATTAAGTGTTTATTGAGGATTTTACAAAGAAGAGTCGTTTCCTGTCGTGATAAGCGCTTAATCACAAACACAAACAATAAAAAATTAAAGCCAGAATCAAAGAAAAAAATAAAAAAAAAAATTGGTCAGTATTCGGTATTGCCTCCCCTTGCTCGGATAACTGCCAGCATCCTCGTATTCACCGACCTCACGAGCCTGACGATGAAATCTTGGGGAATTGCATTCCACTTCTCTTCAATTGCGATTCACAGCTCTGGAAGCCTTGTTGGAGTAAGTACCCGGGCTCGAACCCGACGTTTCAGCACATCCCATAAATGTTCTATCGGATTCAAGTCCGGGCTTCGAGCCGGCCAGTCCATCGTACGAATGCCAACGTCGCGTAGATACTGGGTCACCATATGAGCAACATGACGCCACGCATTATCATAAGTTGCATATCCTGCCCGATATATCCTGCGTAAAGTACCACATGGTCTGCGAGGATTTGAGTAATGTAGCGATGTGAAGTCAACCCACAAAGTACGGCCCGTCCGCGTCAGTTCGATGAAAACTAACGCTATGTGTGCGGTTAACGAGACGCCGCCCCAGACCATTACAGATCCTCCGCCATAAGCAACAGTTTCCTCGATGTAACACTGAGAATAACTTTCTCCAGGGCGACGATATACTCTCTGGCGTCAATCAATTCCATGTAGACTCACCCTGGTCTCATCAGTGAAGTGTACATTACCCCACTGCTCTAATATCAAATTCCTATGCTCTCGAGCAAATTCAAGTCGAGCTTGAAGGTGGGCTACCGTTAATGCTGGGCCTGTTGCAGGTCTCTCTGGAGTCAGGTTCTGTTCAGCAAGTCTTCTTCTGACGGTATCTGAACTTATGACCCCTTAGCGTTCGTCAGGCAGACTTTGTTGGACTTGAACTGCGTTGAGGCGGCGATTTTGCAGAACAGTAAGTTGGATATAACGATCATCTGCTGCTGATATCGCCCTAGATCTGCCCGTACCTGGACGGCGATCGAATGCTCCAGTCTCTAGGTATCGTCTGTAAACTCGTTGCACAGAAGATCTGCTAATTCGAAGTCTTCGAGCGACCTCACGTTGCGCAACGCCTGCTTGAAGTAGTGCTACAGCTTGAGCTGCTTCCTGGGGTGTCGTATCCATTATTGATCGCAAAAAGTTGCAAAAAATACACGCGTCTGAGCAAATGATGAACAAAAAGTCAAGAAATGATAAGAAATACCCGACTAACCCCCTTGTAGAAAACAAAACGCTAATCGCGAACTCTAGTCAAAACAGAGCAAATCGTTATCATTGTGTTTTTTGCTTGATTATAATGTGAGTTGGCATCACTTTAGGATAAATTTATAATCATTTTAATCTGCATGAAACGCACTATCTGTAGGTATAACTTTGATAGTTATCAGTTTTATAGTTTTTGAGAAAATTTAATCAGAGTCCCAAGGTAGCGGGTGGCCCGGTTTATTTGCTGTCCAGTGTAGATTTCAACTGACTAAAATAACAATAATCATTTGCAACAATAAAAAACTGTACTGTAACTGTACTATACTTGATAAACGCAAATATATTTTACAAATTACGGGTAAAATAGCAGTCCGGTACATTTCCTAAATACGTGACGCGTCCTAAACCAACAGTGGAACACTGTGATAACAAACTTGTCAGCTATGATAACGAATAGGCACTAGCCACCGTTTGACGTCACTAATGCATTGTACACGACAATTGTTTTTTATCCAAGCACGTTAAAGTGACTGCTCTACACCTGATGGTAAGCGCAGTGTAGTCCAAAAAAGCAGCGACCACCGACAAACAATAAGTATATAGGTCACCAGAATCACTCTGTCGGTCACTCTGAAGAGGGATGAAGCAAATCAAAAAATCGAGGGGCTTGCTTGCTACAGGACAGGCGGATTACCGTTGCAGGCACAGGGTAACAAGAACGTACCCCTATACCCGCCCCAACCAACCATCAAGTCATGTCGCAAGCCCCTCGGGATAACCGGATATACACTGGCTGATCCTGGAACGCGATCCACACAAGGTATGTGGGTCACTACCGCAGGTTTTAACACCAAGTGTAGGGTGGTCGCTATCCGGGCGGATATGAACCTTACCACCAGCAGACCTATGACCACTATCGGAGTAAATACTATCGAATCATCAAAATCGGCTACATTTGGCGAAGTTATTCGTGAACATACATACAAAAGAACCTCATAAAAAACATTCTTGTATTATAATGTCCCACTGCTGGGCTCGGTTACTCTTCAACTAACGAGGACAAACTCACACAAGCTGTGTGAAAAAGTTCCCCGTTGTCTTTGCTCGCAACTATACGGTTCAGTATCGTACAGTTAGGTTTGAACTCGGTTATTTTTAGACGTTACCGAGTCCCACGCAGTCTGGTGGCGTGCGATACTTCCACAACAATGCACACTGGCTGATGCGGGACGGATGGATCAAAGGATTTCGACACCTTATTAAGATCAGTGGAGTACAAGTTATAAATACGTTCAGTATAAAACTTTTTTACCGACCCCAAAACAAATAAACAAATATAATATGTGGATATCACACAAACATTTGTCTCGACGCGGGCATCGAACCTGCTCCTCGCCGACCACGTCACGGAGGCTGTCACTATTACAAGATCTATTAAAACCAGTGTTTTTTAATGCGCATTACGTGATGATGGTTGAACAATTCCAATGCAAGTTTCCCATAATTATAATAATATGCTTTTCCGAGAATGTCTCGGTGACGCAGTTGTATTGCGTACACGATACAACAGCTGTGTTGAGGTCTCGGGTTCGATACCCTGGACGGGAAAAAGTGATAATTATTATTTTCTATTACGATATGCTGAAATGCTGAGTATCTGCCCGGAGTCTGGAATTGTGGTCGGTACGGCGACAGGCTCGGTCCCTGTCACATTACACTTTTGAGTGGTAGAGCCACGCTGTAGACAGTTTTGTCTACAGCATGATTGGGCCGGCTCAACCGGGTCATTACCACTGTCTCACAGAAAACCGACGTAAAGTAGCGGCTTGCTGCTGCGTTTCGTACAGTGAGTGAGATATCCGGAGGCCCAAATACCCCTCCCCTTCCCAATCCCTAATTATCCCTTTCCTTTAAGGTCGGCAACGCGCCCATAATTCTTCTGATATTGTGGGCATACATGGGCGGTGAAGATCACTTACCATCAGGTGACCCACTTGCTCGTTTGCCGATCACTGCCATAAAAAAAAAAAAAAAACCACTCAGCATGCTCCTTCGGGGATTACAAGAGTGAGTGTGTATTTATCTTTCTATGAATAGGAGGAACCTTTCGACCATATTGCCTTATTCACGCCTGCACAACCGAAACGTTACGACCTGGGAACCTTCAAGAGAGCATATTCTTTCCTGAAAGGCCGGCAACGCATTTGCAAGCCCTCCGGTGTTGAAGGTGTTCACGGGCGGCGGTGATCACTTTCCATCAGGTGAGCCTCGTGCCAGTTTGCCCCCCTTTTTCCATAAAAAAACAACAGTAATTTGATAATACTCTGTAACAGCCATGCATGTGATCGAATATAATGGTCCATTGCAGATGATATCGACCCGTGCGGATGTAGAGGGGCGGGGGTGCGGTAGGGATGACGCCGAGGGTAGTGCGGCGGGGAGGGAAGCGCACGCAACCAACGTACACGTATATGTATGCCGATTATTTCGCGTAACTGCAACGCAATTTTCTATACACGCTTTATAATTACCTAAGTTAAATTATTTTAATAGCAAAGTAAAAAGTAAAAAAAAAACGAGAAGAAAAGATCCACGTTACTAGTAGAATGATGGATGTGTTACCGACCGTACACTTAGGAATAATAGTGGTAAGGGAAGAGGGATTTCTATTAACTACAACTATTAAATATCGATAGTTGATAGATCGGTTTTATTGAAAAGATTGTCAAGCGGTAATAGACCAGCGGGGACACGGAGACGGACTAGCGAGATTGATGTGACGGGATTAAACTTAGCTTCCAGGGTACATACATTCGAAATTTTGAGAGCATGTGTGTATACATTGTCAATTATTATTAGTCGCTAAAAACATTAAATAAATAAATACACCCAACAGTCACAAACATAGTCCTGACGACACAGTAAGATACGAGTCTTGTGTCGTGGGTATTAGGAACTTCGAGAGACTTGCGGTCTCAGCACCCAGACCCCGAAACAAATATTTGTGCATCATACAAACATTTGTATCGGAGCGGGGATCTAACTCGCGGCCTCTCGCTTCACCGCCGGCTACTCGCCCGCTGCGCCACGGAGGAGGATTTATTTACCCTTAATTATCATAAAGTATAAAAAAACTTTACTCCGTCAAGGACCAACTGGAGATTACAGCACACCTTTTCTCTTCTACGAAAATCAAACCCGCGACTAGCACTACAAGGTACTACTCAACCAAAGTAACAACAATAAATTGCCATCTAGCAGTCGGTACCCACATCACGCCACACCGTTGAATTCTGTATAGCAAATTGTTCACATTTCCCGCGTAAATGCTTTTAACCCAAATATGTAGGTAGTTTCGCAATAAAGCATTCTGCGAGCAAAACGTATTCAGATACCGCCGCTCGAGCCTCTCGCGGATTTACATTTGAAACACGTAAATTTCAAGCCTGCGTGTGAATGGATGGAATGTAGGCAATTCGTATGGAGTTTAAATTGATCGCCTCTCTATAGATAATATTTCAAGAGGGTCGTGTGGGAACTACGTGTGTAGAATACCCTGGTAGCTGGATTTGCTAGAACGATATATCTATACAAGAAACCAGATAAATTATGAGACTTAACATCTTATATCACGGAGTGACGAGCGCAATTCAGTGCCATGCGGTCCTTTGTAATTCAAAGTTCTATGTGGTATTGCATCTGTTTTTGGGCAGGCATAGTCTCGTCATTCAACTAAATAAAAAAAAGCGGTCTCCAAATGAAGTAGACAGTTCTTTAGAAGCCGTATTTGCATATTTACAGATCGGTTGATTTATGCACGTGTTGGCTATCTGTGCATAAATATGTAGTTTAGATTTTTGTGAGAACGAAGATTTTAGTTTTAAATCACATGCGATTTGGACAGTCTGAACAGACTTTCAATCCAATTTATCAACAAAAATATTACAATACATATGTACTATTTTTGATATAAATTACTACCACAAAGATTAATTAGTAAGTAAAAATGCATATGTCGTTTTTCCTTTTAATTGGTGCTTTCCAGATTATTTTTGATAAGAGATTTTTTTAATCATTTAAACACCCAACAGTCCTGACCTCACACTAAGTTAAACCTATATCGTGGGTATCAGTATCTACGAGGGACTTGCGGTCCAACAACACCCAGACCCGAAACAAATATCTGGACCACACAAACATTTGTCTCTGTGCGGGAATCGAACCCACGGCCTCTCGATTCGCAATAATAATTTCGATAAAACACGTTGCAATAATAAAACGTATTCCCCTTTAGAAACCCGTTTTACCGACTGCTTTATTTAGTCACAGTATTTTATATAAGTAACTAGATGACCCGGTGAACTTCGTATCACCTACATATTATATTTGTGTAAAATGTGGTCAAAACTTAATACAAATGTTTCATTAACATTAAATGCAATTAAGTGAGGTACTGCACCATTGCACGTGAGGTAGCCCGTCGCACATTTAATTGACTTCGACGACCTAAGTCTTCCACCTCACCCCGGTGGGACAGCCCTGTCCCTGTCCCTGCCCCTGCCCCTGCCCCTGTCCCTGTTCCTGTCCCTGTCCTGTACTGTCCTGTCCTGTCCCTGCTTTCTGCCCCTGTCCTGTCCCTATCCTGTCCTGTCCTGTCCTGTCCCTGTCCTGTCCCTGTCCTGTCCCTGTCCTGTCCCTGTCCTGTCCCTGTCCTGTCCTGTCCCTGTCCCTGTCCTGTCCTGTCCTGTCCCTGTCCCTGTCCTGTCCTGTCCTGTCCTGTCCTGTCCTGTCCTGTCCTGTCCTGTCCTGTCCTGTCCTGTCCTGTCCCTGTCCTGTCCCTGTCCTGTCCCTGTCCTGTCTAGTATAGCGTGGCGACCGATCACCACGGCAAGCTTCGCAACGCCAACAATCCGGTTTATACCTGCGCTTATAGATGTTTCACATCAAAAAGACATCAAGTGTTTCATACCCAGGAACAGTTTGTATTGGAAAATTAAGTTGTCGTTTTTAGTGTTTTCCTTTATTATTTATGTTACTCATTTTTTCTCACCGGGTAAACCTTCCCTGAACTTCCACAAATATTTCAAGATCAGAATTAGCCAAATCGATACAGCCAGTCTCGAGTTTTGGCGAGACACACGCACAGCGATTCATTTTTATATATATATATATATATTAGGGTGGGTCAAAAAAATCGACTATTATTTTTTTTACAAGTGCAACGGAAAAATGGGTTCCTAGACACCTTAAAAAAATTCCCACCAAATATGAGCTCTTAATTTTGAAAGGAACATCCTCCGCATCGCAGTTTTTTATTTTTTTTTCAGTCCAATAGAAAAAAATTCATACCTCTCTATTAATTGACTGTACAAAAAAATGTTTCGAATAAATTTTGTAGGAAATTTGATGCTCTACAAAAAAGGTGTCTTATATTTTTTTCGTAAACCTCGCCATTTGAAAGATATAAAGTATTTAATTTTGATTATTTTATGAGAAATTTCATTTTTGTTTATGAATTTTATAACTCGACAATAAATGACTTTTACGAAATGCGAAATACTAATTTTCGTTGGAAATTAACTGCTCTATAAAAATGGTTTCTTATGTTTTGGCGATAAAATTAACCGTTCAAAAGATATTCATCATCAAACTTTCATGTGTACGGATCTTAAAAGTTTTTGATTAGATATTCGAAAAATTTCAATTCAATTTATAAATTTCATTGCTTGTCATTAATATAAGTATTATTTGAGTTTTATTTTCAAAATTATCAAAATTTTTCTTCAATTATTCTAAACATTTTAGTTTTAATCATTAGAAATCACGATCCTAGGGAAAATTTCATCTCTAGAGAATTTTTGTTTCGTATTTTATTTCATCTGTTTGAATTGTGAACTAGCACCACCAAACACTCATAACCTCTTTCACTGTTGGTAACTTACGTTCTGAAAGTTTTTGCACAAGTTTTCCGATCAAATGAATTTCTTTATCCATATTTTCGATAAATATCAAGTTAATTCACGTAGTAACCACAATATTTGTAAATAATTAATCGTTCGATCACATATACAAGACCATAAATTTTGGAAACACTAAAAATGCTGTAGAAATAAATGTATACAAACCAACGACAACATAACGATGAAATAAAAAGTAGGTGGTGCTAGTTCACAATTCAAACAGATGAAATAAAATACGAAACAAAAATTCTCTAGAGATGAAATTTTCCCTAGGATCGTGATTTCTAATGATTAAAACTAAAATGTTTAGAATAATCGAAGAAAAATTTTGATAATTTTGAAAATAAAACTCAAATAATACTTATATTAATGACAAGCAATGAAATTTATAGATTAAATTGAAATTTTTCGAATATCTAATCAAAAACTTTTAAAATCCGTACACATGAAAGTTTGATGATGAATATCTTTTGAACGGTTAATTTTATCGCCAAAACATAAGAAACCATTTTTATAGAGCAGTTAATTTCCAACGAAAATTAGTATTTCGCATTTCGTAAAAGTCATTTATTGTCGAGTTATAAAATTCATAAACTAAAATGAAATTTATCATAAAGTAATCAAAATTAAATCCTTTATATCTTTCAAATGGCGAGATTTACGAAAAAAGCATAAGATACCTTTTTTGTAGAGCATCAAATTTCCTACAAAATTTATTCGAAACATTTTTTTGTACAGTCAATTAATAGAGAGATATGATTTTTTTTCTATTGGACTGAAAAAAAAATAAAAAACTGCGATGCGGAGGATGTTCCTTTCAAAATTAAGAGCTCATATTTGGTGGGAATTTTTTTAAGGTGTCCAGGAACACATTTTTCCGTTGCACTTGTAAAAAAAAAATAGTCGATTTTTTTGACCCACCCTAATATATATACGTATATAGATATTATTGAGATGGATATTCTGTCATTATGTCTACATTTTCGAATTTCGTAACGTAACGTAACACTTTATAGCAGAGGTTCCCAGACTTTTTTCAAGTAGACTAGTTTCAAAATTTAGCTGGTTCCGGTGGACCCCCCTACAGCTACATTTCTATCATACTACCATGAACCCTAGTTTTTTTATCACGCCAACGTAGACCCCCGTCGAGTCTCCCGTGGACGCCTGTGGGTCCACCTGACCGCTTTGGAAACTAATGCTTTATAGCTTAAGTACGCATATTACGATAAGTAACGCAATTTTCACCTCAATTTAGCCAATAAAAACGCGCCCGGCCCATTATGTACATGTAGTCAAATTATCGTTTTCGTTAAGAATTAAGGTTTATTGCGTTCATTAATCTACGAACTAGAGCCATTACGACGTCAAACATTTCATGTTACATTTTCATTGTTCCGGGAACACCCAAATACTCCGAAATATTTTATTCCGAATTTCGATGTTCCGATGTTTAATAGTCCGAATTTCATAATACCTAAAAATTATAATGTCTATTATTCAAATTTACGAAAATTATTTTACCGAAACTTGTAAATACGATCTGTTTGTTTTCCGATTTTTATATTTTCGAAGAGTCAAATGTTCGATGGGTTCTCGGTCCGAAAAACGACATTCTGATTTTCAATATTCCGAATAAATTGCTAAAATTAGAATTTTGATTCAGTTAGTAGGTATAATCATTACATACATTTGGGTTAGGTTAGGTTAGAACTGTGACCATTAAAGCGCGAAGGCGAGCGAGCGAAGCGAGCGTGCCGCGGCAGCGGCCGCCGAGCGCCAGATTCTCTCTATTGTTGGTGAATCATTTGGGTTAGGTTAGAATTGTGACCAGCGAAAAAAATGTTTTTATTGGAAAGAAAATACATATTTTTAAAACGCATTTGACATTAGTTTTTTAATTCTACCTCCTCATACTATTATACTTCTCTTTGACAAGCAATTATGTGTTGATTTGTCTTTCTATTCAGTTTTACAAGGCGTTTTTATTTCGGAATTTTAATTAATAGGTATTTTAATAATCGGAATTCGTATTTTTGATGTTTCGAATTATCATTAATTCGGACTTTTTATTTTTCGATCTATTGAAACTCGGTATTTTGAGAATCGTAATTATATACGTTAGGAATATTGAAATTTCGCAATTATAAAAATAGGATAAATGATACATCGGAGTTGTTATATTCGGAATTTTAAACCATTTGGAATTATGAAAATCGGTATTTTGAAATTCGTATTTGTGACTGTCGGAATAAAGTTTGTCGTATTATTGTAGTGTACCCCATTGTTCCATTCAAAAGGTAAGACGCATTAAATACATTGCTCGAAGAAATACTACCTAATATTGCATAGATAACTAAAAAATAACAGTAAACGGACTTCGACCATGTTGACTCAACATATTGCAGTTATGTAATCTATATATATAAAAATGAATCGCTGTGCGTGTGTCTCGCCAAAACTCGAGACTGGCTGTACCGATTTGGCTAATTCTGATCTTGAAATATATGTGGAAGTTCAGGGAAGGTTTACCCGGTGAGAAAAAATGAGTAACATAAATAATAAGTAAATGAAAACACTTAAAACGACAACTTAATTTTCCAGTACAGACTGTTCCTGGGTATGAAACACTTGATGTCTTTTTGATGACAGGACAGGACACGGACGCGGACACGGACGCGGACGCGTACACGGACACGGACACGGACACGGACACGGACACGGACACGGACACGGACAGGACACGGACACGGACAGGACAGGGACAGGGACCGGACTGTCCCACCGGGGGGAGGTGGAAGACGATTAAATGTGCGACGGGCTACCTCACGTGCAATGGTGCAGTACCTCATTTAATTGCATTTAATGTAAATGAAACATTTGTATTAAGTTTTGACCACATTTTACACAAATATATGTAGGTGATACGAAGTTCACCGGGTCATCTAGTAATATTATAAAGAGGAAAGATTTGATTGTTTGCATTGAATCGTCTCTGAAAATATGGACCGATTTGAAAAATTCTTTCGCCATTAGAATCCTACATCATCCCTGACGGAACATAGAGGCCACTTTTTATCCCGGAAAAAGACATCTACGCGGACAGAGCCGCGCGCGACAGCTAGTTGAAAATAATTACGTAAAAATCGTAAAAAAATCCGCACACTTTGGTACATAATCTGTCGCCATTCTTCAATGCAAACAGGAAACAGGCAGCGACTGTGGTATTATAACATAACCTGATTTTTAGGGATCTGTCGGCGACAGGTGAGATCGGAATACCTTTTAATAGATAATTCGGTGTATTATTAACGGGTACACTGTTTTCAGTAGTTCCAAATGCTAGAGATGGGGTAAAAACGTAATTTCTTATGAAATAGACTATTTCTTATGTTTACGCGAATGTATCACATTGAAATAAAACTAATTTAAAAGGTTTTTATCGCGGTTTTTTATTTTATTTTTGGTTCCGACGTTTCGAAGGCTGAAAAGCCTGAAATGACGTAGACCAATAGACTATTTAGATTTAAATTAAATTCTTTTTTTAATGTATTTTACCACGGGTAACTTTTATTTTTCCAAGACCTACCCTAGAAGACATCCATATCCTAGCCAAACTAAAACAATAAGATCTTTCGGTATTTATCGAACTAAAGGTACTAGTATCTATTGTATTTCCTGACTTCTTGATTAACACTTCTTTACAGAACCCGCTGCCCACGACAACGAGTCGCACCCGGCCGATTTTTATTTTTAGCGTACGGAATGTAGAAAGTGAAACAGTTTTGTTTTCAATACACGTATGGTGTGGGTTTAAAGTTTATTTTATGATACGAGAGCATACAGTCGCGAATTCTAAATTCGTTTAGGATTACCTTCCAGGGAATGAAGAGGGATAAATATGTAAAAGATAATACACCCGACAATCGTACACTATTCCTAACCCCACGGTAGGATACAATTATTGTTTCCTGACCAAGAACTGGCTTCCACGAGTAGACTACTAAAGACTTGCGCGTCACACACATTTTTTTTACCCTTTGGGATAAACTGCAGGAATCCCTGCTAATGGGATACTGGTAACCTCTGCAGTATCTCATCCCAGGGTTAAGGGATTTGGGAAGGAAAGGTTAAGGAAAAGGGTGCAAGCCCCTCGAGGGAAACCGGATATACATTGTCTGATCCTGGAACTGGATTCTCAGAAGATGTGGCACACTGTGGCAGGTTTTAACACCATGTGTATAGTGGTCGCTATCCGAGCTGATATGAATACAAGCACATCACACACATTTGTCCATGTGCGATTGAACCTGCGCCTCCTCATTTCATAGCCAGTTACCCATCGCGCCACTGAGGTTATCCAACGAGCGGGCGAGGGTAATCATGATACACGTAGAAGCGAAACGTACGCGGATTCGTACTAGTCCCCAGCGCATGATTACGCACGAAAAGTGTCAATATTAGACAATGTCTAATAAGATAAGAAGCGCGATAAATTTTGGTCATTCTGTTAAGATATATAATCTGTTTTGCGATAACTTTTCTTAGTGGCGCCGTTATGTATGACATATATAGTGATAAAGCCTACATACAGATTAGACACAACTTAGCAACTATTTAGTAGCTATGATAGCCAGCTACATTTGGATGCAAATATGCAGACAGTTTTGTCTACAGATGGGCCGGTTCGACAGAAAACCGACGTAAAGTAGCGACTTTCTGCAGCGTTTCGTACGGTGATGGAGATATCCGGAGGCTCAAATCCCCTCCTCTTCCCAATCCCTAATTATCCCTTTTCTTTAAGGTAGGCAACGCGCCCATGATTCTTCTGGTATTGTGGGCGTACATGGGCGGTGGAGATCAATTACCATCAGGTGACAAGCTTACTCGTTTGCCGGCCTATGCTATAAAAAGGTATTGTGGACGTACGAAGGCGGTGGAGATGACTTACCATCAGGTGACCGACTTACTCGTTTGCCGGCCTATGCGATAAAAAAAAGTTTTACAACGTTACTATCATCACAAATTTCACCAACGAGCCACCGCACCGATGCTAATTACCACAAACGCGTCGCGATAACGTCGCCGATTGATAACACAAATGGAATAACAATTGCCTCACATTTAGTGTAAAATATACACGCACTGTCTGCCAGGGTTCAGATTTATGCAATCGCGTGTATTTTAAGAACATAAGTTGAAGCAACGTTTTGACGATGGCCTTGTAAGTTTGACCTGCAGTTTGGTTAATTTTAATAAAACACGAGTCCGTCTGCTGTCTCGTAATTTGTTTGTAATTCGATGTAGATTTTCTATCATATCAGGCGAAGCTTCTCCATAAGTCTATAAAAAACAATTATATGCCAGAAAGTCTTTAACCGCAAACCTAAGCATATAATCTTGTAACAAATAATAGTGTTAAAAATTATATAAACTGTTTTTTATTTTTTATATAATTATATAAATTATATAAACTGTGCAGTGGTCTGAAACCCAACAGATGTGCATTTTTTTTATATATATGTAGCTTCAGTGTATTTTTTTAGATAAATATGCAATTCAATATACATTGACTGTGTGTGAGTCTCTATTGTTTTAACACCATGTGTACAGTGGTCTTTATCCAGGCAGATATGAATATCCTACCACTAGTGAAATGTTGTTTACGCTGAGCAAGTTCTATTGAAAACTACACCATCACAGTGTAAATTAGAATATATTATCACCAGTGGGCTCCTTTTCTCTGCACTTAGTCCTATGTCTTTAGGCTATTGAGTGTATCTAACACAAGTATCAGCTATGAATAGATAAATAACTAATGTTTGTAACTGTCCTGTACACACTCAGATAAAATCAATCAAGCTGTGTTGTATGCATATCTTATCTTGCCGTAGGTGAATGCAAAATGTAGAACTGACTAATAAATATTGAATTGAACAATGTGTTTAACTCACATTAAGCTACTTTATGAGAACAAATATTACAAACAATACTCTAATTTTATACTGAGTGTCCAACAACTAGTAACTATGGTAACTCATACAAACTGGCCAATATAAACATACCTAGTTTACAGTTAGAATATGATTTGTATTAAAGATGTGTTAAAAAAATCACAATATAAATATTTTTGCAATTTTTCTGTATTCAATACAGAAAATTACAGAATTTTTAGCAATTTCTTATTTTTTTTGTTGAGAATATTTGTGTGTGGTTTTATCTTTGATCCATAAAATTCAATTCTTTCATAAAAAGTCATACGTAATTTATTTAATGCAATTAAAAGTGTCATAAAAATGTTTAAAATCATTTGTGAAATGCTGATAAGTTTGGTTTAGGTTGTCAGAGAAATTCACAAGACTTTACTGCTATTATTTACATTTACATATTTCATATAGACTTGCTTACAAAAAGGGACAGCTCATAATAAAGTAAGTGCAGGTTTTATTACATACATATGAAACAGGATAAACATTTCCTATTGATGCATGTCTACTGCAGTTGTTAAATGTTACAGTTATTGTTGCTTATTATATCATTGTAATACAAAATGCAAGAAATAGTACTTGTTTTAAAATTTACTTAAAAGAATGCTAACATAATACCTAAAATCTTACATGTGTTCAACAAAACCTAATGTTATTATTTATTAAAATGTGAAAGATATAAGATACATTTTCAATGATGAAGCTCAGAAATTGGAATAACATTGGTTTTTAAAGGTAACCAGTAATAGGGATCCATAAAGCAAAGTCCATTAGCCCATATTAATCTCTGCTTGATAAGACTAGTTATTATTTTATTAAGTACAAATATTTTTGGAACACTAATCCCTATTTTATGCAATGTTTGGTGATAAGATAATTTGTGACATTTTGTTAATATATTAATTTAGCTGACTATTGGGAGAAATGAAGTAAAACATAACTTTTAAAAATCCTTCCTCGCTTCAACACATATTACCATGGGAAATAAGCTCAGAAAATCTTTTTATACTTGGATGGCTGCCTACCCTTATAGAATACAAGTGTTGGTTTATGTTTGCTTAAAAATAACTTTGTTAATTATCATTTACCACAAAAATCTTGACCATTCTTTGACAAAGTCATCTGTCAGTAATATTCAAAATTAACACAGTGAAAAATTACTTATAGTATTAATTATATATAAATTCTTATAGTGATTAACACTATAAGAAATCAATTTTTTCTTTTGTGACAACTTAAATTATTTGTTAGCAATTAATTTACAGAACATTGTTAGTTGTAACATACTAATTAAGTAGTATTATACAATGGTAAACCAATTAAATTCACTAAAGAACTCATTTCCAATATAATGCAGCATGCTATGTGGGATTCAATTAATATGTAAATTATACACAACTGAAATTACATTATTGCATAATGGTAATCAGTTTTGCACCAAAGTGACTATAATTTGATGAACTTGTAGTAACAAGTTCATCAGATGGAAAGTATTCCAGTATATAGAACTTCCATCGCTATAATAAATGGTTCAATAAGCCCCTATCCTGGTCTAGTATAGTGGAATTCTATAGCCTCGTTTGTGACCAAACAAAAGGTAACCATGATCATGTAACGTAGACTCATGTTTCTAAAGTTAGATATTTCATACCTCATTTATACGTGATCCCACTGCAGTGTTACAATCACAGTTATTTTTTTAGCATTTGATGGTTGATAGACAAATCTTTTGAAATTTATTATACAGTACCATGAAAGGCATGCAAAGAACATTTTCTACAAACATAACTGTAGTAGTCTAGTGATGCATTTAAAGTTCTACTCTTTAAAACCCAACAAGTTTTAAACATATGGAATGTTTCAGGTGTAACAAAATTTTCCTAACCCAGTTTCTTACAAGATTTATCATTGCAACTTTAGTTTGTTAATAAAGTAGTGCTTTACCCTTTTATTTCAAAGGGGGGAGGATAGTTATTAAAACGTTTCAGTTTTATTATCGATTCACGTGTCGGCAGCTCGTTGGGAAAATGTTCCGTCGACATTCTACCATCTTGTCAGTCCCGCATGAACCACACCACACCGAAATGATTTGACATTATTGGCATTCGTTTCAATTTGCTATCAATGCTGGATTGCGAACGTTATTCGACAGTTTCGGAGGTTTTATCATCGCTGAAAAATCACGTTGGCAACGTACCCTCGTGATGAAATTATGTGAAATACTTGATGGATAGCCGACTCACCTGAATATCTTGCTAAAGGCATATAAGAAGGTAACGCCCCGATGGACGAGATCTCGCGAACGGGATGAATTGTTGATCCTGGCTTCGATGAAGCTGCACCGAGGGGACTGGGTCGCGCGCACCGGCCGCGACTACCTGTCACACACACCACGCGTCAACTAAAATATACACATCACACACTTACGCATCGCAATGCTACAAACTACCGACTGAATTAAAAGATTTCTACCACTGCAGTGTTCACACCAGCTGGTGAAAACGTGGTCGCCACCTACAGGCTACGCCACACTATAGATATACGTAAATATGGATTAGATATTCGACACTACGTCGCTACCTTCTCTCTCTCACTGTCTATGACGGAGCGCCTCGCGAAACTTCGCTGTAAAATGCGTGGTCACGGCACGATTCACTTACAAACACGAACGAACTTAAAATAAATGATATTACATCAAAAGCAACACGTTTCCACAGCTAAATATGACGAAGGAAAATAAATGAAAAATGTACGATACACTTTCTTATGTTTCATGAACTGATTCACACCGGAAATAAGCATTTTTTGAAATTGGAAACAGCTATTAGCACATAATTTCTTTAATACAATTTTACTCCATTTACGATGAAAAAATATTTCATTTCTTTTTCTGTAGTTAAATAATAGCTACAAATAATTTTTGGTTTTATTTTTGAATTGTAAGTCAATTAAATAGAATCCCGGATAATATTGATAATTGACAACAGGAAATCACAAAACTTTTAAAAAGTAATATTGTCTCTGGCCTACTAAACAATATTTTAACACCGATGGGTCGCTACTTCTAACATATATTTAATTATCTAAAACTATATAGAAATTGTTGTACAACGTATTTTAATTCTTTTGTAAATATACAGGAAATTTTGCATACTGCACATTTGTTTTCTTTGTCAAATACTATTGCTTTACTTTGATTGGCGAATATAAGTAATTTTCTGTATTGTGATTGGCTGTAATACAATACCGATAAAAAAATGTATTTTTTTTTTTTACTTCATGGAAATGGAAACGAACATCTTCTTTTGACAGATGATAGCACGGATTTATGAATGAGTTTCCATCAATGTCGTCATAATTTAACTATAAAGTTTTTTCTTTTATATATCTCTAAATACAGTAATTAAACTGTAACCATAAGTAATTTGTGTCCTCTTTGTGGTTTATTGAAAAATGGTAATAAATTGACTTTGTAGGTTAGGTTATGTGAATCGTCCTTGGTAATAAAGTCGTTTATTTTTTATATATTTTACGTATTTGCGTTTTCAGCACTCGTGTAGACAGTTATTATATAGTCCTGCGCGGTGGAAATGCTCTCTGCCAGTAAATTTAAAACCCACAGTACTCACAATCAAGTCGGACCAGGTGAGAAACATCGTTCAAAAAATAATTCATGAAATTTTTATACAAATACAACGATTGCTAATGTAGCGACTAGATTCGACCTTTAAACACTTATCAGCGTTAAACTTTGAGCAAATAAAATAATGTTTAATTCATGATTATATATTTATGTAAGCTTAGCAACATGTTTTTTTCGTAGTTATGTATCACTTTTATCTATAATTCAATTGAAATATAGTTATACGACTTATAATTTTCACGATTTATCAAAAAGCAAAATGCTACTGGTACGGCGATAACTATTACATCTTACAGCATGGGACGAAAATAAGCTCGAGAACTGTGTGTCTACCAGTCGCATCTCTGTTTACCCTTTTCGCGGATACAGGCGTAAGCTTGGCTAAAAACATTTTAGAATACAGGTTATATTCGAATTCCAGTACACTGTACAAGAATGCCGGCAGTACTCAGCTCGGAAAGGTTTCTTCTCTTCAATCATAGAGAACATAAAGGAGGACATAGCCAAGAACAAGGAGATGAAAGATAACATCAAAAAATTTAGAGAAGAGGCACAGAAGCTGGAAAACTCAGAGGCTCTGCAGGTAAACACTTTATATTGAAACAGCATACAAGACTCAGTTGGATAGTGCTTCTGGTATTAGATTGTCCATAGGTCACCATGACAAAAGGCAATTACTTTTAAACTACATTTGTAAAAATAAATTTGTTGTCAAAACTGTAATGTTAAAATTAAGAACACTATCAGTATTACAAATTTGATTTTGCATCCTTTAATCTAAGTGAATATAGTGATCCAATTATACATTTTGTGATTATTATATAAAATACATATACAGGGTTATTTTTAAAACACCAGCAACCTCGCAGGGGTAGATTCCTAAGGTTATAAGCTACTACTTTTGTTCTACGACTTTTGATAATTTGTTAGATTTTATTTTCATACAAAAATAAGTATTCATTTAATTACCGTCTTGAACGTTACAACGCGCATCGCAGATTACGTAAACAAATACGCGAAGCGTGGGGAACCGGGCTAGCTCCTTTGAAGGTCAACGCCCGAGCAGCTGAGCGGCGCGTTTGATGTCGCGCGCGCGCACGCCGCGCCGCGCCGCACTCTACGAAGAAAAACACGACACAACAAAAACTTGTAAAATAATTGTTTTTTATATATATTGAGTTATATCCAAACTCGTAGAACAAAAGTTGTTCCGTATGGGGTCAGCTATCTGGTCCTGCAAGGTTGCTGGTGTTTTAAAATTAACCCTGTATATTATGCTTGTTATCAGGCAGCAAGAAAAAAGTTCCATGCAGTGGAGTCAGAGGCCTCGAAGAGTTCTGAGGTCCTGAAAGAAACGCTTGAAGGCATCAAGGGGAAGATGGAGCATGTCCTGGAGGAGGCTGGCAAAACTGACATAGCGAAGAAGGCAGGTGAGATTGAATTATTTGATTTATTTTATAATTGGTGTGAGTACTAGAACTGCTCATGTCCAAACTGGATGGATACTGTCAAGGAAACTTGTTAGCAATTCAAATTTGTTATGTGGTTTCGTTGTTAAATTATTTCTCTTTTTTAAATGCTAAAACAGACCATTTTGTTTCTATGGTATGTATGGAGATGAGTGATCAAATAAAGTGTCACTTAGGGTTTTCTTGCGCTCAATGAATTGTTTCAAAAATGTTAACAAAATCGGGTTTTCCTTTTTCGAGTATTTATATTAAAAATGATGATTTACCTTGTCTAGGTAACTCGTATAGGTAGGTTTATAGGGTAAATCTGTCTATCTCACTGTTAAATACAAATAACATTTTCCTTTTATCCATGCTTTGTGATATAAACTGGTATAGTCTGTACATTACTGGTAGTATTGTAGTTCAATAGAAATATTAACAATATGCAAGCAAATTGGAATTTTGAGTGTGCACTTCGAAGTTGAGTCGTGCATGGACGCAATATATCTCGACGGTCAGATCTATATGAGGCCTACACTGTACCTATCATCAGGCGCAGTGTTATCATCTTGCCACATTAGAAAAGAAGTGCTCAAATTACAATATGTGCAAAATAACCTACTGGAAGCGATTACCATACACATGGTGAAAAAGCCGCGATGGTGGCTCATTCAAGGGAGTCGCGTTATGGGGGTCATGTGCTGGTTCAACCCGGCATTGTATATATGAGTGCTTGTGGTCGCTCCTTCATAGCCTCCACACTTTAGTAAAGACAAGAGTGGGGCGACTACGAAAGCCCGAACAAAGCGGAGACGAAGATTACAGAAATTACTGTATACTTGTAATCAATCTCATTCTCTTGTGGGCGAAATCCTATTTATGAATATGTTTGTCTCTTTTTACTGTCGCTTTTTCGTTTCATCGAAGTCAGTCAGTTTCAGCAGTCAAGAAACGCAATGTTTCTTGGTGATCCTCATTCTATTTGGACTGCACTGTACTTAAAATTAGGTCGAGTGTAGATACTTTGCCATATTAGGATAAAAAAGAATTACTTGACTTGTCTGAAGTTAAGCGCGGCATGGAAGCTACTGTTTTGAAAGACTGAAGGCGTAAAGGACGGGTAAAGTGGGTAACTTCATCCCTGGAAAGTTATTTTGCGCGAAATGCCACACGAAAGCCTCCATGGCGCAGTGGGCGAATAGCTGACTGTGAAACGTGAGGCCGTGGGTTCGATTCCCGCACCCAGTAAATATTTGTCTGATCCACAAATATTTGTTTCGGGTCTGGGTGTTGTGAGACCAAAAAAAGTCTCTCGTAGTTCCTGATTCCCACGACACAAGACTCGTGTATTACTGTGGGGTCAGGACTATGTGTGACTGTTAAAAAATGTAAATGTATAGTTCAATTTTATTAATAGGCTTGTCGCAAGTAAAAAAAAATGATTTATATCGTATTAATGTTTCAGTATCGATTTTGATATAATATCGAGAAAAAAATATCAATACATCGGCTTGACATTGGGATGACCTTTTTTGGCACATCTGTCTACATTTCATGGCATCTTATTTTAAAAAGTATCGATTTAGATATGAAAATGATATAGAATAAATAATATATCGGCAAAAATATCGATATTTTTTCAACGTCATTCATTTCTTTTCAGGAAAGTTTACAGAGGACATTTCGAAGTCCGCCAGGGATGCAGCAGAGAGTATAGCGGACAAGAGTCAGAAGCTCGGTCAAACTTCTGCCTTCAAAACGATATCTCAAGTACGTAGTTTACTCACATTATCGTCAAAATAACTACGTCGGACTGTAGAGTATCCAGCAGCATTGATTTCAAAAACTAAAGAGTTTTGGAGGCCGTAGAGGGCGCGTGAAGTGTCTCACTTCAGCCAGACCGTTATTTATTTGATTGAATGACGCGACGAGCAAGGCGCTCGCCTGATGGTAAGCGCAACACCTGCCCATAAACAGAAGCAACACCACACAGAACTTTAATTTAAAAAGCACTGCATGGAACTGCTTTCGTCACTTCAAGGCATAAGATGTTAAGTCTCAAACTGAAACACAACAGTGTTTACACAGTGTTGTTTGGTGGAAGAAATAGCCTTCCACCTTGTATTATAGTGGTAGTGGGCCACCCAATGGTGTGATCAATAACATCATCCAGTGTTAAAAAAAATAACTTTAAATAGCTTTGCTGTAAACTGGCTGTAAAACCGGAGACCCAAACCACCCCTCACCTAACGGCTATGGACACCCAAAATATTAGAGTAAACATCGTTGAGCTGTATGTAGATGGATCTGGGATTTTTATGATGTTTTGGGCCTCTGGGAATGTCAAAGTATCAAAAAAATAATCGATATTATTTTTTGTTTTCAGGCTACAGAAGTAGTGAAGAATGAGATGTCGCCGCGCGGTTTAGAAGGTCGCGTCTATATATCGCCCGCCGCGTTACGGAAACGAGTTGAGGTAATAATACAAAACAAGCGTTTAAACTGCATAATTCTTGTCATAATAGGGTACATGTTATTTTCTAAAATAAATAAATCAATAAGTTATGTTTCCCAAAACCTATATTTTTTTTTTTTTATCCTGGCTCGGCAAAGTGACTACGCTACACCTGATGGTAAGTGTAGCGCAATCCAAGAATAGTGTCGACCAACGATAAACAATGTGTCCATCGTAGGTCGGCAAGATTATGCCGGCCTGCCAAAGGGCCAAGGGGGAGGGGAAGGAAACAGGGATGGGAAAAGAGTTAGGATCAGGGGGCAAGCCCCCTGGGGAGAACCGGATATACACTGGCTGACCCTGGAACGCGAACCACACAAGGTGGGCCACTGTGGTAGGTTTTAGCACCAGTGTACGGTGGTCGCTATCCGGTCGGATACAAGTATCCTCCCACCAGCTACCACCATATCCGAAAGAAATACATTAACGCGTTCATATTTTTTTTATTAGAAGCCATTCAAATCTCATGGACAGACAACGCAAATTCTGACATCACTGTGTAAAATGGTCATTACGGTGCACGCGTGCGAGATCGATAGTGAGATGTCCCCACTACGCGCCTACCTTTGCTCATACCAATATTTAAAATCATATTTGCCGGCTTATGTTTAACCATTTTTTTCTGTATTTTAACGGAAGGGCTTTAATTTTTATTATTATATCGTTTTAGTTTTCGTATTATTTTCCATTGCGTATAAAACAATATATAATATTCGACATAGGAAACTACTCTAGATCTTCAGAAGTTTTAATTTCTCTGAAAAAAAATTTTTCTGTATTGGTGCTGCCACACCGATGTTATAAAATGTTAACAAAAACATTTTCTAATATTTTATAACATTTGAAAACATGACATCGGCCCTTCTTTGACGGCTTCTTTGACAGCTTCTTTGACGGCGCCGCTCTCAAAAGTACCGCCGCTTGCGGTGAAAAAATGTTAAAAAATGTTACAAAATGTTACAAATTGTTCAGAAATGTTTACTAAATGATGCTGCCACACCGCTGTTATAAAATGTTATATAACATTTTCTAACACCGGTGTGGCAGCACCATATCTCTAATGCCTGAGTTCATATCTATAAATCGATATCTCAAAAAAAAAAATCATGGACATTTCGCTTAAAATCAATTTCGATCATAATTATTGGTCTATCAAATTATCATGATTTTACCATAATCCATGTATTTTAGTTTTCTGTTACTGCCATAGATTGCTGAAGACGAGAGAACATTCGCTCCCGACACGGAGTCGACTGGCGTGGAACTGCACAAGGACTCGAAATTCTACCAACAATGGGAAAACTTCAAGAACAACAATCAGTATGTCAATAAGGTAGGTATCA
This sequence comes from Amorpha juglandis, assembly GCA_949126905.1. Taxonomy (NCBI): domain Eukaryota; kingdom Metazoa; phylum Arthropoda; class Insecta; order Lepidoptera; family Sphingidae; genus Amorpha; species Amorpha juglandis. The sequence goes on from OX421380.1 coordinate 983,004, forward strand.
TTCACGCAAGAAATAATATTATAAGTATTAGTTACTTAAAGTTTTTTAGAGTAGTCGATGGCTGATGGTTCTAGCGTTATTATTTCATCGATACGACATTTTACTTTTACATATTTCTATATATTTTTTTAATAATAAAATCAATATAAATAAAATCAACCAATTTATGTTTTTTTTATTTCGCACTGATCATGCAAATATAATAAATATCGGTATATCGCATGCCGACTGTTGTCATTTAGCGCAACTTTTTGGGCAACACGCCGACCCGTACTAGGTCTAGACTATAGTACTCACGTAATCTATAATATCTGTGTACTGGTGGTATTTGTATAACATTTTAATCATTATTTAGTGTATCCTGTATTTTAATTCGAACAATACTTTACTCACAGGTATTAGATTGGAAGATAAAGTATGAAGAATCGGACAACGCAGTAGTGCGCGCCTCACGATTCGTCACCGAAAAAGTGGGCAGCCTCTTTGGCAACATATTCGAAAAGACCGAGCTATCAAAAACGTTAACCGAAATCTGCAAAATGGACCCCAACTTCACGGCACAGAAGTTCTTAGAAGACTGTGGGAATGACATCATACCGAATATTCTAGAAGCCATGGTTCGAGGCGACCTCGATATACTCAAGGATTGGTGTTACGAAGGTGTTTTTAATATACTCGCCACACCTATAAAGCAGTGTAAGCAGTTAGGGTATCGTCTCGATTCGAAGATATTGGATATCGAACAAATAGAGTTAGTTATGGGGAAAATAATGGATCAGGGTCCTGTTTTGGTGATCACATTCCAGTCTCAACAAATCATGTGTGTACGGGACTCTAAAAACAACGTCATAGAGGGTGATCCTGATAAAGTGATGAGGGTTAACTACGTATGGGTGTTGTGCCGAGATCCTCAGGAATTGAACCCCAAGGCAGCGTGGAGACTCCTCGAGTTGTCAGCGAACAGCGTAGAACAGTTAATATAGGCATGTAGATGAATTAAATCGTTGACAGTTTACGATTGTTTTTAATCGTCCCATCCAATTTCCCACTGTGCTTTTATCGTGGTTGGTTATCGAAATATGAACTATCGATATGTCGATGTAACTATTATACTTTGTGTATAAAATATTAAATGAATTGTCCAAAGATCTAAGGCTGACTGCAAATAACATCGATACGAATATTTTAGATATCGATATTTCTAGTCACTTGGAACTGTAAGGGAAATTTATCGACTGATTGTTTTTACTTATTATTTTGACGACTCATCTGGATACATAATAAAGATAAATCTGAGCATGTCTTCAACATGAAATAAAACATGCAGTGTTTATTTAATTCTCTAAATATATTTTATGTTGAAGAATTGCGACGTTATGAATGATCTCTGAAATATTTAATTGTAAGACTTTGAAGTATACTGTGAAAGTCTGCAATTTAAATAAGAATAAATGATTATTCATATTATTTACAAATATTGCCAAAGTTATTACGAAATGAATTCACATTTAGTTATTAAAGGTAAATAAATGTTAATTAGCACAGAGTTAACGCTGTCACATTTTTATTTCGTTTATTTTTGTTTTATTTTTAAGTTATTTACGGGTTGGCAGAATATGACGGTGTATGAACCTTGCTTTTCTTACTTTTTGTAAGAAAATTTAAAGGGAATTGATAACATGCTTTGTTGAAGCGTTGGCATAGTTGGGTACGCCGAGATTTTTGAGTAGTTTTTTCATTTCCTATTAGTTTTATTTCGTATGATTTATTTATTCTTTAATAAATTGTTTTATATTAGATTTTTTTTGTTTTATTTGCAGTATTTTATTTTGGTTAGCTGATAGTGCTGAATCGATATTTTTGTTGTTTATGTAATCTTGACAGTATTGCTTGTCTTATGAGAAAATATCATTGTATTGATGGTTGGGGACTTCAGCGGTATCCCGTCCTTTATCTTATGCCGACGGCACGTTTAAGATAGAGGTAATGATTATTTCGGTAATCGTTATTAAACCGGTTAGCTTTGGTTAGAGGTTAGCGGTGAGGAATGTAATAATCTTTACATAGTATAAAATGAAGTCTCTTCCGCTGCCTATTCGCTTAGATCTTTTAAACTGTTCTACGGATTTTAATGCAGTTTTCAGCAATAGATAGTGATTCATGAGGAAGGTTTATATGTATAATACATACATATTACAGTACAGAAAAGCCGAAAATTTCAAAGATTTGTAATGTGATGTAACACACATATTTTTACCAGTGCGAAGTCGGCGCGGGTCGCCAGTAATAAATGAATTACGGTAATCTTTAAAAATACCCGTAAAATTATTATAGGTTGTAACCGAGAAATACAGGTAGGTATTTGCCACACCTGTATCGGTCTCTGTCGCAGATCAAGGCTACCTTGCTAGCTATATTATACATTAGATAGAAATAAAACATCAAATCAAATTAAGATATTTTATTAGAGGCACATTGAAAATGCGGTCCTGCACCGCCGTACATCCGTATTTACACGATAATCAGCTAATACAATATTAGTGCTAATACTAAATGACAAACAAATGAAGCCTAACAGTGACTAGGTTACGAACTGCATGATTATACGGAATGTGTCCTGGAAATGCTTAAAACAAATGGTGTTGTGTGGAAATTGTAACTTGGGTTAAAATCTATCGACTATATATTTTATTGATAAATTGAATATGGAATTGTGTAGTTTTAAAAAAAGTATCTGTTAAAAAGGCTCATATATGCCTATGCATTGAATATAATAAAATGATTGAAATCATACAATTTCCACACAACACAAAAGATTAAAATACAAAAGTAACCTAATTTGTATCATGACCATTCATTAAAAATTACAAACACATTAAAGAGTGCCATTAAAATTATTTATCGCTAATTAAAAATATCTAAAAACTACGCATTCGTAAGCTCAATCACATAAATAACGATTAGCACAATGTTGCAAGTGTAAAAAATACATTTAAAAACATTAAAAGTGTTGCAGCAATGTAGCGTTAATGTTTAGACGGACTGTGTTTACGCCGTGACCCAAAATTACGTGAAATTTGGTCGGACCCACCTAATTCGTGAAAATAGGCGAAACTTATTTATGTGTTGCACACAAATTACTAATAAATAAATGGAAATATCTGGACCACCTTTATTTATAAACATTGTAAAATATCAAAGTTGCAATTTCAGTAGTAGATTCTTAATAACTAATTCTACGAGTTCTTATTAGTACCGAAGTTTAATTTAGCACCTGTACATAAGTTTAATTTATATTGAAAATTCGATTTTGCATACAAATACCTCAGAACTTTGTCTAGCAAAAAGCCCGTGATTATGATGATTATTAAAACAGCATTAGGTATAAATATGCCAACGTTTATAAATAAAGATAAAATCTACCCTCCGATCACAACCGTGCACATTCAAGTCTTCATGACACAAAAATACTTTTTGGATCCTATAGTACATGGAATAAAATTAATATCGTCACTGAAAAGGCAAAAATATTAAAGTGCCAATACGTGAACCTTATAAATACTATAGCTATATAGATTCCGCAAGTATCCGGTATTTTATGACAATAACTTAAATTAACATATTTTTAATACATATAAATTGAAGTAAATATATTTGACAAGAAGTTTGCAAAGATAAGACGCTTGAAATCGTATTAAGTGGACACTTCGCCACTAGTTTTAATTTTACTTCAGACTTAGTATTATATTTTAAATAAACATTTAATAAAAATTTACTTCAGAATCCAAAAAGTACCAAAACCTGTCTTAACGTAAATAGTAATACAATACAAAATATAGACGCAATGACATTATCATATCGCACTAGTGCACGAATATACAAAATCACTCTATATGTAGAGGCATCATTAGGCCTGCAGTACATGCAGTTATATAGCATATGCGCCGGTACAATTCGATTATGCAATATTTAGACACATTTGTACAATTTAAGTGGCTTGTATTGAAACGTATGTTACTTCCCTGTAAATATTTTGAATTGAATGTAAAATTCGATAGTCTGAAGTTGGCTTTATTAAACTGCCAACAATTATTGTAGAGGTGCAGAGAGTAAGAGATTGGATCTGTTACTCCTTCTAACTTCTCTTAGAGGGTTAAGTTGCCTCGAGGAAGCTAGTTTGCCAAGCTGGTCTAATTTGGCAAATGTGGTGTTCCTACAGATCATAATGCAAAACCTTCTCTAAAAACATGATTTCACTTCTAACTTCAGGATGGACAAGTTATATTACAAGTACTGTATCATTAACTGTATTAATTTTAATTACTTTGCTAAGCAAAATATTTAACGTAACAAAATCTCAAATACCTGTTTATAACGTGTGGATAACTTAGAAAAATAGTTGTCGAATACCGGACTAAGATTGAATAGTTTGACGATCGACACAACAATTATGAAGTTTGTTACAAGCCAGCAACAATTGTAGAAACATGTGGTAGTAGAGTTGGTGTGTTGTTTGTTGTCGATGGTTCAGTCCCGGACCCACTGCATGACGCTGGTGTCCAGTCCCCCGGTGGAGAGGAGTCTCGAGTCATCACACATGAACCGCACGCACGTCACGTGAGAACTGTGGCCTCCGGATTGGTGACAGAGGGACTGGGGGTAAACACATATTTTATTCAATTATTTCTAAGTTTACGCGAATGTTACTCATTGAAATAAAATTTAAACGGATTTCATCGCGGTTTTTTATTTTAATTTTGGTCCCGACGTTTCGAAAGCTTTTCAACCTCCGTGGTCAATGGGTGGACGCCGAAAACCGCGATAAAATCGGTTTAAAATAGTTTTATTTCGACATATTTTATGTATAGCATTGACCGGCAAACGAGAACCACTTGATGGTAAGTTATCTCCACCGCCCATGTACGTCCACAATACTTGAAGAATCATATGCGCATTGCCAACTTGAATCCTTTGGATTCAAGTTGGCAATTCAAGGGGGTAGTCAGAGATGTAGTCCGTACACCCACATTTCGCCTAGGTTATTTCCATCATATCGTGTGATAGGGGACGAGGCTATCGCCATACCGGCACAATTCCAGACTGCGGGCTGATACACGACCCGGGGATCGAACCTGAGACTTCAGCGCAACATTACCGCGTACGCAATACAATTGCGACACCGAGGCAGTAATTTTATTATAAGTAAAATATTATTGATATGGTCACAGGAAGTCGCGGGATGCAGGCCGTTTCCAACAGGTCGGTCTGGAAATCTTTGGGGGAGGCTTATGTTCAGCAGTGGACGTCTTGTGGCTGATGATGATGATGATTATTGATAAACACGATATCCTTACCTTCGGTTGTGTGACGGGGTACGCAAAGAGTTTCACTTTGCCAAAATCATCACCAGTCGCTACCAATCGGTTATCATGGGACCTAAAAACAATTTTTAAATTAATTCTACCACTTTACAAATAATAAGTTCGTTAAAAATAGAGTACAAATACAATAGAGAAAACTGAAAAGTGGGTAGATATTTATTTACTTTACTGAAACAGTTACACACATAGTCCTAACCCCACAGTAAGATACGAGTCTTGTGTCATAGGTATCAGGAATGTTGTCGTATCTACCGTCAACTATATGGAAGGTCGTCAGATCCACTCTCACTTAATGAAAAGAAGAATATTGTACCGCCGGTTTCCCTTCCATACAATCGGCGCGGCGGTTGACAATATAAAAGATGTCGCAGCGGACGGAGGAGTTTAGTTTATATATTACTGTCATACAGGCACCCTCTATATTATAATCAGTGATTAAAGTATACAATTATTATAGCCGTGTATAGCGTTATCATTTATCATGTTATAGGAACTATGAGAGACTTTCGGTCTCAAAACATCCAGACCCGAATCATCAGAAAAATATGTATCGGTGCGGGGATCGAACCCGCGGCCTCACGTTTCACAGTCGGCTCCTCGCCCACTGCGTCATGGTGGCTATCAAATATTATTGTGTGGGATATTCTACGTTTCTTTAGATGTACATTTTGGAACTTCGTATAAGTTCATAGCATAGGGTCCCAGGTGTGCACAGATGAGTGAAGTATCATATATCAGCCTCCGTGTCGCAGCGGGCGAGTAGCCGGCTGTGAAGCGAGAGGCCGCGGGTTCGATCCCCGCACCGAGACAAATATTTGTTTCGGATCTGTGTGTTATGAGATCGTAACTCTCTCGTAGTTCCTGATACGCACGACACAAGACTCGTATCTTACTGTGGGGTCAGGACTATGTGTGTGACTGTTGGGTGTTATTTATTTATTTATATATCCTGACCTGGTGCAGGAGTTGATATCCGTGCCGTCCGCGTTCTCTGGCCACACGCCGATGGTGTCGTACGTGATGGGGCACGTGTTGGTGCTCCACGACACGTCGCGCATGCTCGTCGGTGACGTCACCTGACGACACGTTGTCGCGTTCCCTGCAACAATGCTTATTTATAGCAGATGTCCGCAAACGAACAAGTGGGTCACTTTTTTTATAGCATATACCGGCAAACGAATAAATGGGGTCACCTGATGGTAAGTGATTTACAACACTAGAAGAATCATAGACGTATTGCCGATCTCAACCGAAAGGGATTGGGAAGGCGAAGGGGATTTGGGCCTCTGGATATTTCACTCACCGTACGAAACGCAGCAGCAAACTGCTACTTTACGTCGGTCTTCTGAAACATTGATAACGAGCCGGCCCAGTCATGCCGTAGACAAAACGACCTAGGAACCTGCTCGTCGTGTCGTTCAGATAAATAAAAAACCTATTATAACTTACAGAAGAGCAGTTCATAGTCCCCGGAGTTGCTTCTTATGTACTGGCTGTCCTCGGACCAGTCCAAATGCGTGATGTAGCTCGAGTGACCCTGTTAAACGAGCAGTTATTAAGACATATTAACCAAGTTTCTATAGGTAAGGACAACATGCAATACGCGCAAAATTAATGAGCGTGCGCATCCCTGGCAATACTTAGCAGGCAGTGGATACAAAACTGCGTGCTTTTAACCTCGTACCGTTGATCCCGAGCGTCATCCGATTTTTTTAGCTTTAAGTTATTAAGAAAAATACGGTTTTATTTATTTTAGTTAGTCTGGAATATTAAAAAAGATTGTATAAGTTTAATGAAAACGACTATTAAATAATGATATTTCTAGGCAAGTTAATGGTAAGAATATTATGCGTTAGCAAATACATATTATGTATAAATAAATACGGATTTCTATCTTCTACTGATTAGAAACTATGCTATATTACTACTTTAAGCGAAGTAATTTCTTTTAGAATGAAACTTGCTTACGATCATTTACAAAGAAAGATTTAACACAAAAAAGGTCAGTTTTGAAAAACACTATACTACATATTATATAAGCTATTTGATTTTTGAGCAGTTAGTATAAAACCTTAAATTATTTCTGTTACGAAGGTATTTCAAAACAGTGAAAATATATTCAGAAAGTTATCTAAGTTGTAAGCACAATTCAAATGCGTAGAATTATAGTTTAACTTCATAAATCATAAAAATAAATGATTTTGTAAATTTTTAGTATTCTCGAATTATTATCGAATCAGGGAAAATTTAAAAGTCCAAATAAAAAATTAAAGAGTTTTACATTATTTAATTAGATGTTATTATTAATTTTAATATAAAATACATTAATACACTTTCTATTACAGCAAAGAACTAATATAAGCAAGCATTTACAATTGGACCTAATTACGCAAAAAGGAACCAACCCACAGCTAGTTCAAATGGAGATACTGATTTTGTTTTACTAAATTCAATAATTTAAACTAATTTTCTCTCATAGTTTTTTCGAAAAATCGGACATGAAATGTATTCCATGTATGATTTTGCAAAAAAATACGATATTAAAATCAATTTCAATTCATGAATTTAGTAAAACAAAATCAGTATCACCATTTGAACTTGTTGTGGGTTGGTTCCTATTTTTTTTTATTTAATTGAATGACGAGAAGAGCAAAGCGCTCGTCTGATGGTAAGCGCCACGTCTGCCTGTAAACAGAAGCAACACCACACAGAACTTTGAATTACAAAGCACCGCATGGCACTGAACTGCGCTCGTCACCTCGAGACATATGTTAAGTCTCATAATGCCCGGTAATTTTACTGGCTTATATGTCCTTCAAACCGGAACACAACAGTGCTTACACACTGTTGCTTGGTGGAATAGACAAAGCGGTGGTACCAACCCAGACGGCCTCTCGTATAGGAGGAATCTACCACCTTTTTGCGTAAGTAGGTCCAATTAATGCAAGAATCTATAACTACATGTCATGGACTATATTACTGTATACCATGCAAAAGTCAAGTCGTTACCCTTCTACGCTTTTTCTCCGTGCACTAGTAAGGCGTGAAATGTTCAACACAGATTTAATTCGAATATACTAACAGTTAGGGATATTAGAACCATTATAACTGGGCATTAGGTCTATTTTACATTGAAATATAAATTTATTGGGGATAATGTTTTCTTGAGGGAAATTAGTAGGAGACTTAGGATTAGATTATTATTAGGCGCAGGTACAAACATCACACATAGACTAACCTATCGAGGTGTTGCATAGATATATGTTTCGGGCGGAAAATATTTGTTTTATAAGAATCTATGGATTTTTATAATAGACTAAGGTATAAATGTCGACACTATATAGAACTATAGATAGATTTCTAATAAGGACGAAGATTATATTTTATGAGGTGATTATAATATCTCAAAAATATTTAAAATATAATTTGATTGTAAATACGTTTAAAATATGTACTTAAGCTAGAAACATTTGGTTGTGGTGGCAACTATGATATAACAGAAAACGTAATGCACGACATCAGGTGTGACGTCATCGCCATTGCGGTACTCGCGTGCGAGGGAGATAGCACCACTTCCCACTTCCTCTTATTCATATCGATATTTGAAATGTTAATTGCCGCCATACCACATAACCTATTTCATAAAAATATATATGAATCAAATCAAAATGGATTACTAAAGCACCTTATCCCAGAATTGAAACTGGAATCTATTTTTATTATCGCGATAACTTGTTCGTTCAACGTACCAACCTATCTATACTGCGCGACGACGGAATGCGAACTGCCGCTGTCAAGTTTTTTTTTTTTTTTTGCGTTTTGGCGTTGTACTGTTAGCCTGACGCGAGTCGGCTTTCTACAGCTTCACCGGACTTTCGGGCGAACGCTTTAGGCGCTCTCAACCGTTACATTTAAGCGACCACGCTGAGGGCACCCCCTTTGGGGTACGATCCTCGGCTCAGGACGGCCACTGGGGGAGGGCAGAGACATCTGCGATTATCAGTTGGGGGAGTATTAAAACTACTAGCCACTATCGGCTCGCGGGCCGGTACTAAGGTCGGGGTTGCGGGTCTTCTGTCAAGTCGTACGTCTCTCTTTTACATATCTTTTGAGGCGTATCTACCCGACGACAATTTTATAAACACCGTCCGCATCGAATAATAAAAATTGACACCTAATAGTAGTACATTATATTTAATTAGCCTTACATGACATACAACCAAGTGAATACTGACCAGACATTTGCCAAGTCTGCTGTACCGACTGCCGTTGTCATCGACTCGGTACACGTATATGAAGTTGTCGCGAGACCCGAGCGCCACCATCTTGTTGTCCGGGGAGTATTGGATCGTTTGGATCGGTTCGGATCTGTGGAAAATAACATCCAAATTGCACACACATAGTCTTTTTTTATGTGATTGAATGACGAGACGAGCTAAGCGCTCGCCTGATGGTAAGCGCCAAGCCTGCCCATAAACAGAAGCAACACCACACAGAACTTTAAATGACAAAGCACTGCATGGCACTGAACTGCGCTCGTCACCCAAACACATAAGATGTTAAGTTTCATAATGCCCAGTAATTTCACAGGCTTCAAAACCCTTCAAACCGAAACACAACAGTGCTTACACACTGTTGCTTGGCGACAGAAATGAAGAAAGCGGTGGTACCAACCCAGACGGCTTCTCGCATACGAGGGACCTACCACTTTGTAAGTTGTTTCACGTGAAGCTACTACTCATGTGTTGTAATATTAGTAGTATAGCTTGCTGGTGGGAGGATACTTGTATCCGACCGGATAGCGACCACCGTACACTGGTGCTAAAACCTGCCATAGTGGCCCACCTTGTGTGGGTCGCGTTCCAGGGTCAGCCAGTGTATATCCGGTTCTCCCCAGGGGGCTTGCCCCCTGATCCTAACCCCTTTCCCATCCCTTTTTCCTCCCCCTCCCCCTTGGCCCTTTGGCAGGCCGGCATGATCTTGCCGACCTACAATGGACACATTGTTTATCGTTGGTCGACACTATTCTTGGATTGCGCTACACTTACAATCAGGTGTAGCGTAGTCACTTTGCTGAGCTAGGATAATAAAAAAAAAAGTGTGCGTCTCGGGACGCTCGACAGAAGTGATAACTTAAACTTATGTGGGTTAAAGTGAGAGCGGAGGAGCCTGCCTACTGCTGCCGTATGCGTGAGAGAAAGGAAAGCCAGAGTGGCGCCGTAACGCGTTACGTTACGAAGTCCGGTCAAATACCGGTCAAAGACCTGCCAAAATTCGGTTAAAGTCCAAAGTCCTCTCAAAGTCCAGCCAAAGACCTGTCAAAGTCCGGTCATAGCCCGGTCAAAGTCCGGTCAAATACCGGTCGAAGTCCGGTCAAAGTCCGGTTGAAGTCCGGTCAAAGTCCGGTCCAAGCCGACCCTTCACTGTGTAACGCCACTTGGGACTTCGAAATAATCGATGTTCCAGGGAGGTCGGCTAACGCTGGCTGGTCGATGGACCGCTCGCGTTACGGAACGTTTCGGTTCACGCTCCCATAAGAAGTTATCACTTCAAAAAAATTACGGGTTGCACTCCGGGAGTGCCGACAGAAGCGAAAACTTACCAAACAACATGCGAGAATACAAAATTACGGCAACATGTCCACTCGACATGATAAAAGTACATTCTACTCTCTTCGCGTTTATGCGAGCCTGGTACATTTTACGGCAACATGTTCCAAATAAGAAAAAACCTAAAAAGTTTTTCTTTGTCCAAATCGTCATTTGTTTATTAATTACGGCTACTCGCCATGAAAAATGGACATTCTACTCTCTTCGCGTTTATGCGAACCTGGTACACTTTTTTTCCAAATTATAAAATAAGTAAAATATCGTCATTTTATTATCAATATCAAAAACAAAATTACGGTAACATGTCTATTCGCCATAAAAAAAACGAACACAGTCCGGTCAAAGTCCTGTGAAAGTCCGGTCAAAGTCCGGTCCAATCCGACTGGTCACTGTGTGACGCCACCTGGGACTTCGAAATTATCGAAGTTCCAGGGAAGTCGGCTAGCGCTGGCTGGTCAACTGGCCCGCGTGACGTCTCACGGAAGGTTCTCGAATATTCTGAAACCTTCCGCTCGCCGCCGCTCGCGTTACGGAACGTTTCGGTTCACACTCCCATAAGAAGTTATCACTTCAAAAAAAAAATATAGTGACCCGTCATGATGTTGCGTGAGCATCTCCCTGGAGTGCGGATCGTAGACCATCCACTTTCCAGACAGACATCCCACGGCGATCACTCCGCCGTCTGTCGACCACGCGCAGCACTGCGCACGCTCCTGCAACATTAATTCAAACTTCACAAACCGACTTCAAAATTAAAACCTCCAGATTTTTTCATATAAGGAGTTTACCATTATCTCTCGTACTTCATCATCAGGACTTCAAGCAATTAAAAATAAATACACCCAACAGTCACACACATAGTCCTGTCCTGACAAGTCGCGAGTGATTCGGTTTTTGCTAGGCAAGCGTGTTTCATCTTAGGCCTCATCATCGCTCACCATCAGGCGAAATAGTGGCCAAACGCAAGCCATCTTTTTGTTATATAGCATATCCGGCAATCCAACAAGTGGGTCACCTGATGGTGATTTCCACCGTCCATGTACACCCACAATACCAGAAAAATCATGGGCGCGTTGCCGACTTTAAAGGAAATGGATAATTTAGAATTGGGGAGAAGGGGTGATTTGGGCCCCCGAATATCTCACTCACCGTACGAAACGAAGCAGCAAGCTGCTACTTTACATCGGTTTTCTGTGAGATAGTGGTAACGACCCCGTCGAGCCGGTCCATGCATGCTGTAGACAAAATTGTCTACAGCTTGGCTCTACAGTCATAAAAAAACTGTAAAACTGAGTCTCTGAACATTAACCCACCTCAATATCCTTACTCCAGACCGTGGAGTGACTGAGTCCATCCCACAGCTGGAGAAGTCTGTCCCAACCGGCCGTCACAAACTGTGCCAGGGACGGATGGGTCGCCAGACCCCACAGCTCGTCCACGTGACCTGCCAAAAAATAACCAAGTTTATTTATTTATTTATTTAAACTTTATATACATAACACGTATAAAGGCGGACTTAATGCCAAAGGCATTCTCTACCAGTCTACCCTTGGGTGATGCAGAAACGAGATAACGTGGGTGTATACAAATTATTGATGAGAAGTAAAAAATAAAATAAAAAACAATACTGACAAATAAGGAGTAAATGGATATGTAATTAATACATAAATCTACATTAATAAAAAATATGATATAATATTATAAATATAAATACACGCATAAATCTACTATATAAAAATAAGTCGGGTTTTCCTTCCTGACGATATAACTCCAGAACGCACGAACCGATTTCCACGGTTTTGCATTCGTTGGAAAGGTCTCGGGCTCCGTGAGGTTTATAGCAACGAAAATCTAGGAAAAATTTCAATAGAAAAGCGGGAAAATAGGGAAAATCATTTTTTAAATACAGCGCCATCTCTGATACATAGCATGTACTACAAACCAATATTTTAAGTAGATGGCGTCGGTGCGTGACACATTGCTGACAGATGGCGCCACTGTTAGGCTACTTTTATCCCGGAAAATACAGATCACGCGGGCGGAGCCGCGCGGGACAGCTAGTGTATTATATAATATATATATATATACATAAATATACATATATATAAATATATACATATAGTATGAATCTACTGGTGTCGTGATTCTGCCACACTATCAGCAAATAGCGTCCGAACTTTAAATTTGAAAGTGAGCCGGTTAGTGGACGTCCTGATTTCCAATGGGAGCGCATTCCAAAGAAGAATAGACTGGACTGTAAAGGAGGAGTGAATGAAGTCTGAGTTGTGGGAAGGACACTGGAGAAGAAGACTGCTTGAAGAGCGAAGGTTTCTCTCGTGGTTAGAGCCTAGATACTGAAAGTTGGAAGTTAAGTAAGAAGGGGGATTAGGTGAAGTTAGAATGGAAAGAGTGTAGTAAGTGCGCGCAGATTTCGGCGCTGGTGGATTGGCAACCACTTAAGTTGAGAGCGATAAGAGGACACATGGTCATACTTACGTAGATTGAAAATGAATCGAATGCAGTTATTGAGAAGTCGGTCAAGTTTGTTGAGCAGATCTGCATTCAGATCAAAATAGCATACATCACCATAGTCGATAATAGGGAAGATTAAGGTCTGCACCAGCGTTGTCTTAGTTTTACATGGGAGGAAGTTTTTTAAGCGATAGAGAGCGCGAAGAGTACATGTCACCTTTTGGCAAACAGAAGTTACTTGGGTCTGCCAGTTGAAGGTAGAGTCTATATTCAACCCTAGGTCTTTTACAGTAGAACACAGAGCGATGATTGAACCATTATATCGAATTGGAGGAAGAGTTGACTTGTTCAGTCTGCTAATTAGTCGCGAGCTACCTATTACTATCGCCTGACATTTATTGGGGTTCACATCCAAACCGAATCGGTCAGACCAGTTTTTGATGTGATCCAAATCCTTATTTACTTTGGCTATAGCAATAGCTACATCATCGACGCCCGCTTGAGCATAAAGTTGTAAGTCATCGGCATACAGATGATACGCACACTGAAGGTTTTGGGTTATGGAATTAATAAAAATAGAAAATAATAAAGGAGAGAGTATACCGCCTTGAGGGACACCATTATCAACGTTGCGCCAATTTGACGAAGTCTCGCTAAGACGCACCGACTGCTGACGCCCTCGAAGATACGTTGAGAACCATTCCAATACTACGGAAGAGATCAAGTGGGCGAGGATAGATAAAAGGATATCGTGACTGACGGTATTGAAAGCGTTGGAAAAGTCTATCAGAGTCAATACAGTGACTTTGGTGTCCTGCATTCCAGCCCTTATATCGCCAGTCACTTTAAGGAGAGCGGAGACGGTGCTGTGGCCTGGCCTGAATCCCGACTGCAATGGACTGAGTAGATCGTTTTGGTGTACAAACTTGGTCAGCTGTTTGTGGGCACCGGCCTCTAACACCTTGGATAGGAAAGGGAGAAGGGATATCGGGCGGAAGTGGTTGACAAGGGTCGGGTTAGGATTTTTAGGGAGAGGAATAACAAGGGCCTTCCGCCAAGAGGACGGAAAGACACCAGTACTAAAGGAGAAGTTTATAATGTGGGAAATTATGGGGAGAATGTGGTCAAGGATAGTAACAATCATGCGACGACTGATGTTGTCGTAGCCTGTAGCGTTGGATTTAATTGAGAGGATTGACTTTTTGATCTCCTCCATTGCAACTGGAGAAAAGTTTAGTATTTTAACGTAGTCCAAGTCCGGACCTTTGACAAGTCCGGTCAAAATCAGGTCAAAGTTCGGTCTAATGTTCAAGTCCGGTCAAAATTCTGTCAAAGTCCGGTCAAAGTCAGGTCAAAACCCAGCCAAACTCAACAAGCCAACTTTTATTCGTAATTAGTTTTTTGCATTTAATGTAATTTAACCCCTTGACCCTTGGTAAAAAGATAGGATATTTTTGAAGTGATAACTTCTTATGGGAGGGTGAACCGAAACGTTCCGTAACGCGAGCGGCGGCGAGCGGAAGGTTCCAGAATATTCGAGAACCTTCTGTGAGACGTCACGCGGGCCAGTTGACCAGACAGCGCTAGCCGACTTCCCTGGAACTTCGTTAATTTCGAAGTCCCAGGTGGCATCACACTGTGACCAGTCGGATTGGACCGGACTTTCACAGGACTTTGACAGGACTTTGACCGGACTGTGTTCGTTTTTTTATGGCGAATAGACATGTTACTGTTTTTGATATTGATGAAAAAAATGACATACTATATGTGTGTACATATTTTACTTATTTTATAATTTGGAACATGGTGCGGTAAAAAAAGTACTAGGTTCGCATAAACGCGAAGAGAGTAGAATTTCCTTTTTTCATGGCGAGTAGCCGTCATTAATAAACAAATGGCGATTTAGACAAAGAAAAACTTTTTAGGTTTTTTCTTATTTGGAACATGCTGCCGTAAAAAGTACCAGGCTCGCATAAACGCGAAGAGAGTAGAATGTACTTTTATCATGTCGAGTGGACATGTTGCCATAATTTTGTATTCTCGCATCTTGTTTGGTAAGTTTTCACTTCTGTCGGCACTCCCGGAGTGCAACCCGTATTTTTTTTTTTTTTATTTTATTGTACCTAATTTCTTTTCGATATATATTTTTTAATGTTTTTTGAAAAACATCCCAATTTCTATAATGAAAAATCTTGAGAGCCGGGCACGGCCGTATGCAAACAGTGCCGAAAGGTGCACTATTATTGTATTTGTATTTGTTTGTAGTATGTAGTGAGTTACCGAGCACAGCCGGTGAGAAGCCGAGCTCGAGGTCCCCGTGTAGGACGCAGTTCTTGGTGGTGCCGAGGTAGAGCTGCGAGCCGCGACCTTCTGCCACCACGCGCACCCCGCCGTAGTGGCCTTCGATCTATAAACAATACACATTACTCTCACTAAACATAAACACATTATTTTTATTTGATTGAATGACGAGACAAGGAAGACGCTCGCTTGATGGTAAGCGCCACGCCTGCCCATAAACAGAAGCAACACCACACAGAACTTTGAATTACAAAGCACTGCATGGCACTGACACCACGAGGTCACCAGGAGGAGGAGGTCACCCCGAGACATAAGACGTTAAGTCTCATAATGCCCAGTAATTTCACTGACTTCAATCTCCTTCATACCGAAAAACAACAGTGCTTACACACTGTTGCTTGGCGGCAGAAATAGACAAAGCGATGGTACCAGCCCAAACGGTCTCTCGCAACCTTCACCGTGTATACATTATTAATACACATATTTTTTATCCGGGCACGGCAAACTGACTGCACTACACCTAATCGTAAGCGCAGTGCAGTCAAAAAAAACCAGTGACCACCAACAAACAATGAGTTTATCGGTGGTCACCAGAATCATGCAGGCCTCTATAAATGCTTTTTTTCACACCCCACAGAGAGAAGAAAATACACATACTGGCATTATACTATTACTTTTACTCTGGATTTACAAACCGATCTAAACTTGACTATTAACTTAATACAGTCTACATACTGACCATCAAATGTTTTTAATGTATCACCAATATGAAAACAACGAATAAGTGAATGACATAAAATGTTTTATTTACCATCCAACTTAATTAATATTCAATTTCTTTTATAGTTTCAAACCTGTTTTTTATACCGGGTTTACGGAAATCGCTTCCAAATCCAAAGGGGTTATTAAACACCACGTTAGCATAAACAAAAAACGATATTCTTTTGCTGTTGTTTAATATTTCGTAAACCTGCAAGGTAAGACATACTACACTCAGGGTCAATGAGCACACGCATTCCCAGCAATACCCAGTAGGTACTAGGTACAAAGCATAGCATATACAAAGCAGCCGTTGACCCCGAGCGTCAGCTCATTTTTTAAGAACTTTACACTACATTTTTAGACGAAATTAGATTTGATGACAATTAAAAATGAATACTGCCTAATACCAGCTGTATGCGAAAGAATATAAGGTTACATTTAAATCATTACTAGGGAGACTTATAATATGAGTATGTAGGAGGTACTTACCACAGCCTCCCTCACAGGCTCTTGTAGATCAGCATCAAAAAGCACGAGCCGCCCGTCTTTACCGCCGGCGGATATGATCCCCCCATCCTTAAGAGCCGCTAAACTGAACACGGCGCCGTCGTGAACTCCTCGGACCAGACGAGCCACTGTGTTAGTTCCACGCGCCCATACTGTGATGTTGCCACTTGAATCACCGGAGAGGACATCGCCTGCAAAGATAAAGGTTTACCTCCTGGTAATGAGAGGTGTTGCCTATATCAGCAAAATTAAAGCTGTAACATTGGGATAGAGTAAATCAATAACCTGGGTCATTTCGTTTCCATATTCTCTAAAGAGGCTTGACCGCAGAACCTCACTTTATGTGAATCGCGTTCCAGGATCTCGAGGGGCTTGCGCCATGACTTGATGGTTGGTTAGGGGGCTATACTTGTATCCCTGTGCCTTGTAGGCTCCTCTCGATTTGCTTCTTACCTTAGCTTACTTGCTTAGGGTTGTGAAGAAGCATTTATACAGGCTGACACTTCTTATTATGGTATTTTTTGGATTGTACTGCGCTTACCTGATGGTGTAGTGTAGTCACTTTGCCGTGCTCAGTTTAAAAAATCACTCACCATTATGATTGAAGGCGAGACACGTGACGTATTTGGGCTTGTCTCGTGTCTCGAAGATGCCCATCCGTTTGTACAGCATGTTGGTCTGGTCGAGCGTCCAGAATGCGATGTGATTCTTGCCGCACGTCACTATCTGGTTGCGATCTAACGGATGGAACTCCGCTGCGACAACTGTGTCCACTGAGCACTGGGAATTTCATTATTTTTATAGCTCTCTCCTTGATAGTAATAGGTTTGATACATGTTATAATAAATACACCCAACAGTCACACACATACTAAGTTCTGACCCCACACTAAGTTAACCTGTATCGTGGGTGGGTGGGGTGTATCAGGAACTACGAGGGACCTGCGGTCTCACAATCCCCAGTCCCGAAACAATTTTAGATGATCAACTACTAAATCGAATGCGATTTGAACCGTTTTAATAGGCTTTCAATTGAATTGATCGAAAAAACCTTACAGATTTTTTTTACTGCGTACTCATTGCAACTGCACTACCGAGGTATAGTGTAAATCTTTATATGTAAAGTGAATGTTTGTCTGTATGTCCTTTATAGAATCGTAAAATATGCATTCGATCATGTGATGATTTTTAGCAAAGTTGTTGTGCATGAGTCCACGAAAGTTTCCGAGTTGGTACGACCAATTTTCGACAGATGACGCCACTGTCATTCCAAATAATTTCATATATTTGTGTAATGTCTTTACTTCAAATTTATTTTAGTTGGTGGCGTAGCAACGCGCGCAGGGTACAGCTAGTTACTTATATAAAAGTATTTACCTTAGTTTCAGTTAAGCAATGTCCCTTATCATTTCTCTGCCACTCCCACACAGATATAGTGTGGTCTGGTCCATCGTCCACGGCAGCCAAGAGTGTTCCACCATCAGCTCTGGAGAAGGTGACACAGGACACAGAGCGCTCCATCTGGCCGGCGCCGATCACGGCCAAGGTGGCTAAGGAGACCGAGTTCCATACTCGGACGTGGGGCTGATGGAGATATAATAAAATAAATCATAAATAAATACACCCAACAGTCACACACATAATCCTGACTCCACAGTAACATACGAGTCTTGTGTTGAGGGTATCAGGAACTACGAGAGACATTCGGTCTCACAACACCCAGACCCCGAGACAAATATTTGTGGATAACACCAACATTTTTCTCGGCGCTGGGATCGGTACCGCGGCCTCTCTCTTCATAGCCGGCTACTCGCTCGCTGCGCCACGGAGGCTATCAATCATATATAAGAAATGTAAGTGCTAGAGCTATGGTGTAGGTAGTTTTGTCTACAGCATGAATCGGCTCGAGCAGGACAGTACCACTGGAAAACCAATGTGACCATTCGGACGATCAGTGAAATTTCCGAGGTCCAAGTCCCCTGCCCTTCCCAATCCCCATTCCTTGCCTTAAAGGCACGCATCAATGATTCTTCTAGTATCATGGGTGGTGGAGATCACTTAGAACCTTGCCAATAAATGACGTCATACTTGTATGACATTTGGTAATACTGGCTTATTCGCTATACCCCTAGCACTGACGATATCCATAAGCGGCGTTGACCGCTTAAAATGTGCCGCCAAGCAACAGTGTGTAAGCACTGTTGTGCTTCGGTTTGAAGGACATTGAAGCCAGCGAAATTACTGGGTATTATGAGATTTAGCATTTTATGTCTCAGAATGACGAGCGCAGTTCAATGTCAAATTTCTGTATGGTGTTGCTTTTGTTTATGGGCAGGCGTGGCGGTTACCATCAGGCGAGCGCCTTGCTCGTCTCGTCATTCAATCGAATAAAATTAAAAAATAACCGCATACAAATGCTAGTCACATCACTCCAGTTTTGTGTTTGACATCGAAATTACCGCAGTCGAGTCAGCCCATCCATGCAGTAGACAAAACTGTCTATTGCACACAATGCACTTATTGCATCACATAATGTACCATAAGATTAAGATAACAACTAAGATGACAACCCTAATGATAAGAACACAATCACCAGCTGTTATCAACACATCGGTCTGCAAACTGCAAGGTCATGTGTTGTATGTTATCTGATGACACATTGTTCCATCTTCGGAGAAAACAAAACGCGATAAAATTAAAGACTATTGTTTCTCAGTTGCTGATTCAGTGACTTCCTGGTGGTAAATGATCTCCAGCGTCCATTGACGCCCATAATACTAGAAGAATCATGGGCGCATTGCCGACCTTAAAGCCGCTATTTTACGTAGGTGTTCTGTGAGACAGTGGTAACGACCCGGTCGAGCCGGCCAATTCATGCTGTAGACAAAACTGTCTACAGCTTGGTCTACTACTGGAAAAAACGCTTAAGGTATATTGATAATTTCCGTTTCTTCCTAGAATCAAGTAGTCCTACAGCCTACGTTTTATGAGTAGTAGTGTCTTTAACTATATTTGTCACTGGAGATGGTCATTGTGCAACAACGCAATAACGCTATTAATGCTAAAGTCGGGGTCAATAATCCACGCGCATTAACCGCGCGCCGATACTTAGTAGGTACATTACACTGCGTGCCGCGCCGCACAGCTGATTCCGAACGTCAGCTGATTTTTTATGGGCTTTACACTAAGTTATTAAGAGAAATACAATTTAGTTTATTATTTGAATCAAACTTCATTGATTTTAATGGTCCAAACCAAACTACGTGAAAAATAAAGTAATACGTAATTCGCATTCTATAATCACCAGCTACCACCACTGCACTAATACCTGTTATCGATTTCGAAAACGTTTATCTTACACCCGGTATGTTTTTTTAATAAGAATGGGGGCAACAGAGCTAGTGCATCCAATATTGATGTATTGGACAATAATGTTACATAATCTACATAAGTCTCACCCTGGCATCGAGCCGGTCGTGTCCCGCACACTGTCCGCTCGCGATGACCAGCTTGTTGGGATGCACGGCGAGACACTTGACGTCATCCGTGTGCCCCGTGTAGTGTCTCTGGCACTGCTCCTCCACGTTGAACAGCACCACCACAGCCGCCACGAAGTACACTATCTCCCCTGTTGGCAGGAGGTATAGGTTGCTGCGGCAGTCTTTGCCTCTGAAACAATGGAATATACATAAAATTGTAGTTTCAATTATGTTGCAATCTGTTTAGATCAATTCTATCTTAACATTATAAATATAATTATAAGCGAAAGTGAGTTTGTTTGTTACGCTTTCATGCCTAAATTGCTCAACCAATTTTGCTGAATTTTGGTACAGAGATATATGGAGACAGTTATAGACTCCAATATTATATTTGTCTTTTGCAGGCATCCGTGTGACACTCCTGTGGCCCTCTATGAAAATAGTGTCAGGTGGATCCCTCTCACGTGGTGGACGCTGAGCCTATAGCCTTTTTGGTCATCTTACGGACATGGATGGCAGGGGTGTATAAGTGGGTATGCCGGGGAACATATTTTTATTGTTTTTTTTTTTTATTTCTTTGTGTATCTTTTAAGTTTATTTTATTGCATTTTTGTGTTTACTTATTTTATTTTATCTGCCTTTATACTTCCGTGTGTACGTAGTGTGTGTGTGTGTACGTAAATTTACCATTTATTTTACTCGGGCGAAGCCGCTATTAAAAGCTAGCATATCATAGAAATTATAATCCAGAACTACCTAATAAGTGCTAAGTTTAAGAACATGGCGTGTAATAGTGCCCTTAGTAACCTACTTATAAAATAAACGATTTGAATTAGTTATTAATTATTGTAGGGTTTGTTCTAAAAACGTCTCAATTGAGTTTAGGGTACGAATTAAAGAATCATTTAAAGAACCGTATTGCGTGAATACGTTCGTGCTAGATTAACCACGTGTTGTAATTAAGGTTGCCACAAATACTTTACACGGATTACGTTATATAAGAATTAAATATTTTTCATACATGCATTTTTTCTATATAGCGTTTTTTTTGCATGGCGTTCTCCTCTTTTGCGACCAATTTGCTTTTTAATACATGTTACAAAATAATTCGGTTTGTAGTCTGACGTCAATCCCTCCGGGGAGAAAACACACCCCAGACATTTTCTGTATCCCAGCTTAACGCCAGGCCCCGCCTTCCCATCATAGTTTGACGGTGGATTTTGTATTATATGGGTGAGGTATTATGCAGGTGAGGTTGGCTTCGGATCTATGGTGTTGGACTGTTGGTGGACCACTTACACTCCCAACTTTCTAACTATTTAGTAAAAATAATGAAGGGAAATGCTCTAAAAGTGAAAGAATCTGTGTAAATTAGTGCAACGCTCTATCAGCCAAGCGTGGCGCACAAAAAATAACCTTGGGTGCAACGGCTATGCCCGTAATAATGAAACTGTTACAAAACAAAGGGGTAATTTTACGCTAGTGGAATAAATTACGGAGGCAAGTGGGTGCAGCTCTAGGTATTGACGATTGCTTTTTTATGGTGGGGATAAAAAGTAAGCATTAACTTATCGCCACACAAGTACCACGCTATTGCGAGATATCCACATGCTTGTGAAGAATTTGGCAAACGGATTGGCAAGCGTGTAGACGTAGCATTAACCGTCAAATACGATAGTCTAGTCAACCGTATTGATCAGTTTTAATTAGACCCAATTATCTTCAATAAAGCTTACGCAAAATGTACGAGAGAATAGAAAACAAAGTTATAACATTGAATGAACGAAAAATATACAAGAAATGCCTAATGAATATTGGTCATATGGCATCGCACCTACTGAGGAAGTAAAATCGGTAGGGTCAATGTAGGAGAGGAATGTAAATTAGGAAGGGAGAATTTAGGTTAACAGATATCTCACTTACAGACAATGATACAATTTTTTTTGAGTGGTAAAGCCACGTTGTAGACGGTTTTGTCTACAGCACGAATCGGCCGGCTCGATCGGGTCGATACCATAGTATGATAATAATACTGTGACCATAGTCTGGCAGTAGCGGCTTACAGCTACGTTTCATGTGATGAGCGAAATATCCGGATGCCCAAATCCCCTCCCCTTCTCAATCCCTTAATTATCTCTTCATTTTGAGGTTGGCAACACGCCTATGATTCTTCTAGTGTTGTGGGCGTGCAGATCATTTACCATCAGGTGACCCACTTGCTCGTTTGCCGACCTTTGATATAAAAAAAACCATGAATGGAACCATGTTGTTCAACACACAAAAGTCATTCCTATAGAACACGGTTCGATGATGCTGCCAAGGTCAAACCATTCAGGTTGCCGAGCCATTCATGGCGTATACAACACTAATTACAGCGTGGCTTTAAGAGTTATTGGGTTCGATGAGTTCGATCCACTAAGCAATAAAATTATATGGGATTTGTTCACACATGGTGTTTTGCCCAGGATTCTGAATTTGTGGCGGGGATAGCAATCTTCTCGTCCCCAAGTATGGTACTGAAATGAGCTCGTCAACCACAAAGGCTGAAAAGCTTGCGAAACGTCGGGATTAAAATTAATAAACAATCGCGATATAGTCCGTTTAAATTAGTTTTATTTCAACCTGGTCTTTTATATACTGGCACACCAAATCTGACTGCACTGACGGTAAGCACAGGGCTGTCAAAAGTCCTGACTACACTTCAGGGACTCAGGTGTGAGCTTATATGGATAATTACTGTTTTATCTACATTTCTAAACCCAGCCCTGCGCATTTAATAACAGACTTTTAGGTTAATTACCTTGGGAGTTATTTTGCTGGGTCAGTATGCGTTTCGTTTTTAGGGTGTGGTTAATAACACTAATTGACAGACACCGTCTAGAGGTCGTACTTTAGCTGACAAAGGATACACTTATAAATACGTGTTGTGTTTAAATTTCTTTTACTCTGATACGCTCACCTTAACCTCCTTCTACGTCAATGAAAGCAGATCTTTAAAACATTGTTTAAATAAAACCAAGTAAGTCTGAAACGAACTTATTGAATTGCATGACCTTAAAATCGACTAAATGTGTACTTGTTTTGGAAGAATACCCATTTAATGCGTAGGCAGGTTATATAGAATTGACGCTGAGCCACAAATTGCCCAATTATCCAATGCTATACATTTAACAAGATCACTGTTGCACAGCTCGCAGCGGAGTTTAACCAATTGCATAAACTACACGTCGTTTCAGTTCTTCCGTGTATGTGTTTATATTAGTAACACATGCATTATCTTAAAGTCCCTATTATGCGAGAGGCCTTTTGGGTTGGTACCACCGCTTTGTCTATTTCTGCCGCCAAGCAACAGCGTGTAAGCATTGTTGTGTTACGGTTTGAAGGAAATTGAAGCCAGTGAAATTACTGGGCATTATCAGACTTAACATCTTATGTCTCCGGGTGACGAGCACAGTTCAGGGCCGTGCAGTGCTTTGTAATACAGCGTTCTGTGTGGTGTTGCTTCTGTTTATGGACAGGCGTGGCACTTAACATCAGGTGACCACCTATCTCGTCTCGTCATTCAATCGAATAATAAAAAAAAATATGCCTAAATTATTACAATAATACATGCAACATATTCGTCCCACTGCGGTAACCAAACACGCGACCTCACGTTCGGTTAACCACGCGTCTCATTTATTATGTAATATTAATATTTAAATGTCATGTTAGTGCGTGCTATGTTATCGTGGTTAATATTTTTCACGCGAGACATAGACTTTAAAATGTTTGCAACAGCCAAGACTTTTAGCAATAACAGCCGTGTATAGAGAGTATTGAGTGGTAGGTATACATTAGTTATAGCCGGCCTATACTATAAAAAAAAAAAGATATACGTCGCGTTGCTATATATAGAAACTAGAGATGTAACGGTTTGTTAAAAGTGTAATTTTTTTATAGCATAGGCCGGCAAACGAACAAAACGGTCACCAGATGGTAAGCGATCTTCACCGCCCATGTACGCCCACAAAACTAGAAGAATTATGGGCGCGTTGCTGGCCTTAAAGGATAATTAAGGATTGGGAAGGGAGAGGGGAGATTTGGGCCTTCGGATCGTCTCGCTTACCGTACGAAACGCAGCAGCAAGCCGCTACATTACGTCGGTTTTCTGTGGGGTGACAAGCGCAGTTCAGAGCCATGCAGTGCTTTATAATTCAACGTTCTGTGTGGTGTTGCTTCTGTATATGGACAGGCGTGGCGCTTACCATCAGGTGAGCGACTTTCCCGTTTCGTTAAATTAAATAAATAAATAATAATAAATAGGACCAACATTCACACACATAGTCCTGACCCCACAGTCAGATACGAGTTTTGTGTCGTGGGTATCAGAAACTACGGAGGCTTTGGATCTCACAACACCCAGACCCCAAAACAAACATTTGTGGATCACATAAACAATTTTCTCGGTGCGGGGATCGAACCCGCGGCTTCTCGTTTCACAGCCGGCTACTCGCCCGCTGCGCCACGCAGGCTGTTAAATAATAAAAAAAAAGTGTACTAAAAATGTCTTTTTTTCTACCTGAGAAATGTTGAGCCGACGGAACTAATATAGTGCTTGAGAGGTTCTTATCAACAACATCAGTTTATACAGTAAACACTGCGTACGTGACACGACTAGTAAGTTCCCATCGACCCATGTTTGAATAATTAAGTTGCTAAGTTTCTTTTACGTTTTACTAACAATGCTGTACTTTGTGGCCACCAACATACCACACGCACAGTCTGACGGGAAAGTATAGCCACTGTTTTATAACTTCTGTGTCACTTTTCTTGTCCAGCGAGCGGATCAATTCACTGATGGCATATTCTTTGTCAGTTATTGGGCCCATGAGTGTAGCAATATTTACCGTGGGCAACTAATTAGTTCATACTTAATTCGCTTATATGAAAGTCGCATTTTTTTTATCCGGGTAACGCATAGTGGATGCACTACACCTGATGACAAGCGTAGTGCTGTCCAAAAAGTCCATCGGCGGTCACCAGAGTCATGCCGGCCTGTATAAATGCTTCTTCCCTCTTCAGAGGGAACAAACAATTGTCTCGGTGCGGGGATCGAACCCGCGGCCTCTCGCTTCACAGCCGGCTACTCGCCGGCTGCGCCACGGAGGCTGTCGTTTAATGATAGAATAACTAACTTAAACAATAAATCAATCAACCGTACTGCTCTCATAGAGACCGCGCCTCCAATAAAAAAATCATGTTAAGTTCTACTTCTAACAAATGAAGGTCACAGGAGACCAGACTTTAGGCGCAATGTGAACGCTGTCATTAACATCATTATGTATCTAAGTACTTGTGATCGCGTGTGAGTTGTGCCATGTTTTCCATGAATACATTATGATATGTACATAATAATATATGTATGTACATAGACTATCTCCGACCTTGGTTACCCATTCAACAATCGATAGCGTAAAAGCACATAATAATACCCAATAGAGTACTCATATCTCGATAATAGTTAATAACACTCGATACTTTCAGGCTGACTGAAGCACGCAATACAAAAAATAAAATTCCAGGTAATCATGGAAGATTATGATTATAATTTGTTTGTAATAATCATAATCATTGAGCATTATTTTTTTTACTGAGCCATGGTCAAAATATTAAAATAATTCTGCCATGCTAATAATTATGTAATTTTATAGCAAACGGCTGGCACCCCAACAAATGAGTCACATAATGATAAGTTTTTTTTATCCGCGCACGGCACGACTACACCTGATGGTAAGCGCAGAGCAGTCTAAAAAAACCTGCGACCACCGATAAACAATGAGTTTATCGGTGGTCACCAGAGTCATACCGGCCTGTATAAATGCTTCTTCCTCTATTATTATTTTTTATTTTATCTTATTTGTTTCGGTCTGGGTGTTGTAGGACCGCAAGTCCCTCGTAGTACTTGATACCCACGATACAGGTTAACTTGGAGTGGGTGCAGGATGATATATGTGACTTATGCATATTTATTTATATTCTTGTCTATGTCGTACGAAATACTATCTCTGTGTAAATAGGGCGTGTCTGTGTCTCTAAAAATAATATTATTAGCCGGTGTCGACGCAAATCGCAGAGCCTATACGCGACAGTGATAGACTTAAAAGGTAAGTGACGATAAACACAATCAGCCAAGGCGTATGCTTACAAAACATCCTAAAATTACACGATAATTTCGATCGATCACATCACTATAAATTATATTGAATAGCAGTGTGAGCACTGCTGGGTTTCGGTTTGTAAGACATTGAAGCCAGTGGAATTAATTACGATGAGACTTAACATTCAACATTTATTAATCATAATATTCATTAACATCTGATGTCTCGGGGTGAAGACCGTAGTTCGATGCCATAATGTGCTTTATAATTAAAAGTTATGTTGCGTTGCTTCTGTTTATCAGAAACACAGACAAATCATGTTGCTTTCGAAAATCGCACTACTCGGCACCGCAGTAGAGTAAGAACTCTAGAGGGGATGACCATACTACTTGGAAACTATGCGATCTAGCACCGTACGTTTCCAGCGTTCATTTATACCAGGTGTTTCCCGAGCGCTATGACACGTCCTTCCTTAAACGAGGCTTAAAAAGAGTATTGCTTCAACGGCAGACAGCGGCTTGGCTGTGCCCCTGGCATTGCCGATGTCCATGAGCAGCGGTGACCGCTTACCATCAGGCGGGACCGATGGTTCGTCTACCTATCAAGGCAATAAAAAAAAAAAATCACAGACTCTGATTGTCTCATCCGAACGCAGGGCTCCACATAAAGAATATAATAAATAACACCCACCTGTATCCATAAACCCATTCAAGCTTGAGTTTATTTTGTGGCGGCGGTGCCACCTTCGCTGGGTCCAACGGGTCCTTGTCGCTGGGTCCGTAGAGGATCACCGGCCTGCCGCGGAGGTACATCCTCATGGAACCATCCTCTTCATTGTACTGACATGTATGCGTGCTGTGGACAACGGATTGGTCAGAATGGTCGGGATTTGAAGAGTCGGTTTTTGGTCCTTCGAACCTTTTTTCACTATTTTGTATATGAGTAGTTTTTAAATAATAATTGACGGATTTAATAAAAATTAAGGTAACAGTCTTTACAAGACATATAAAGTCAAATTAATATTAGTAAAATTACTTTTTTAAAATGATTCGTCGTAGCAAAAACTTATGATTTATATTTATAGTCAACTCATAAACTCCATGTCAAAGGTAATAAATTATTTGTAATTCACAAGTATGATGTATGCATTAAGTTATAACAGAGTTTTTAAATCATTAAAAAAAAATCAAAAATATTAATTCTTCGGGATATTTTATCTAAGATAATTTTAATTCATTTACAAAAATGGCGGAAAATTAAAATGTTAATACTTATTAGTATTCTATTCATTAGTCGTTAATTCTAGACGATGGTTTCAATTAGTATTTGTAAAACTAAGTTCAAAGCCAAACCCATTGTTATGTAAACAGCATTATCAAAATTCACCATGCAACAGGAAAGTATGTTAATTATTCAACGTTTTGTTATTACTGAAATGTAATTATGTACCCATGTACGAGATTACAGGCGTATGAAAATAACTAACAACTTATTAAAATTGTGTGGAAAATACACTGTTTATTCATTATAATAGTAATTATAATTGGACCTAGTTAAGCAAAAAGGAACCAACCCACAGCAATTTTAAATGGAAATACTGATTTTGTTTACATATCTAAATTCAATATTTTTTTAGTTTTTTTTTTTAAATCGGGCATGAAATATAATCCATGGTATTAAAATCTATTTAAATTAATAAATTTAGCAAAACAAAATCAGTACCTATCTCCATTTTAACTTGCTGTTGGTCGGTTCCTTTTTGCGTAACTTTGTCCAATTGAACTATTATTCTTAAGATAGCTTTTAAATTTAAAAAATAAATTGGGTATATTTTCATGTATTTACTACTGGCGTACAGGTAATATAATTTTTTATTTCTACATTTATTAATATTATTCATTATGGTGATAATAAAAAATACAATATTCATGTTAATTATAACAAATAGGTGTACCTAAAATACATTTATGTATAATATTAACTTAATAAATAATAAAAATGCAGGAAAACAGGATTACACTTTATAATATTACCTAAAGGTATTTATATTATATGAAATATGGATTAATAAATATAGCAATATGTAGTTATAATTAATTTTAAAATATTATTTTCCTTACAGATAAAAAATGAATAAAAATAAATATAATGTTTTTTTTTTCAATATTAAAATAAGGTAAAAAATGGTAAAAAAAATTGTACAAGTTAGTAGGTAATAACAGTTCGAATAAAGCATTACAATTTTTAAACTACCCACTTGCTAGTTTCTTTGATGTTAGTATAAAATTAGTCATACAAAAATCTCAACACATTCCTAAAAAAGGCAAAGACAATCATCACAAACATCCAAATTGCAAAAACCACCCAAGCGACTTACATCGGTGTGAATGACATTGTATCCGAGATATTCTATGCTTAAACCAAACGCGTTTTATTTCCTCCCACTAAGCACCAAACGTCCGATTAAACAGAAAGCGAGCTAAAAATGAAATTACCAAAACATTGTTACTAGTATTTTGTGAAAATAATGATCTTGTTATCAATATCGATAAGATAAAACTATACACGCCATTACCTGTCATCCATAGCGTTAACAAAACGTTTTTTTACAAAAAGAGATTGAGTTCACGGCCGCGAACTTTTTTAAAACAGGTCCGGTTGAGAACATACAGCCAACTGGCAAGCGAGACTCGGACAGACTGAGTCGAGGATAAATACGTTCGCGTGTATTTCCCGTTAATTCGTACTTGTTTCGCTTTGTGCTATGCACATTGCTGGTAATTCTACAGTGAGTTTTCACACAGCTCTATTGAAACACGCAATGAAAAACTTGTGTTTATTTTGACTTCGTAGTCTATGGATATGTGCATGTAATAATGAGTCACGGAGACACATGACGTATAATGTAAAACTATGGTAAATAGTTCCATTCAAGAATATATTTTCAGTTATATAATAATGTACTAATATATACCTAATTCTTGAGTATATAAAATTGTATACAGCTGTTAGCGGCTCTATATGACCGCTTGTTTTTTTTATACATAGAGGTATAAATCTGGTTTTTGAACATTTTCTGAATCATGAGTGAACTTGATCGGCCTGTATGCATTTAAAATGGGGTTTTTCTTGATTTTATGCATTATCTTGGATATCCAAGTCTCCCTCGTGATATTTTCCTCATAGAAGCGAGAAATAGTTAGCAATGAATAAATACACACATAATTATATAACTCACTACTCCCCATTGGGCTATTACTGCTACTGAGTTGGAATATGTAATATTTTTTTATACTTAAATACGAGTACATACATAAGGTACAACTAACTATTGCTGCACCCACATTTCGCCGAGCTTATTCGCGTCCCATGATGTAATAGGGCCTATCAAGTATATAGAAAAAATATGTGCGATTTTTCCCATCGAAAACTTGGAACACAAATCGTGATTGCCCGACCTAAGAATTGAACCCAGGACCTCACGGTTCTCAGCCATTAATGAGGCAATATAATATGTTTCTGTTGCACCCAAATTTCACCTTGAAATTGTAGTGCCATAACTCATACGCATTTTACTTTAAAACCTTTAAGCTGGACTAAAATGATCGCAGTGGGCAATTAAGTCCTTCCCCCTGCCCTTACCCCACTCGCAACAGCATCGGTACAACATGCTATTTAAAGACTTTAAAGATTAGTTTAATAATATTTACGATCGTCCGCCTGCCTGACATTAACCATTCTGGAGTCGAAACACACCTGTTATATGGATCACACAAACGTTTGTATCGGTGCGGTAATGGAACCCATGGCCTCTCGCTTCACATACTCACCCACTGCAAGATTGTCAATAAAATAAAAATAAGCACGAACAAATCGAATCAACTGCAAGTAGTGCAAAAATATAATACTTTGCATACATTTACAAGGACCTGCAGTTGACGTAAAATTTATAGAACGCAAACGGATAAATGTATGACCAAGAAACCACTAAGGTTATATTTTTAAAGTTTTATGACAGAAATCCGGTCACAAGGTAATAACACGTTTAAATACATGTTTTAAAGTTTAAAATAATGTGATTTGGCTTCAAATTATTTGAAAGAAATAGGTGGCTTAATCCACAGACACATTTTACTAGGTGGTAGGTTCCTCGTATGGGAGAGGCCTTCTGGGTTAGCACCACTGCTTTGTTTAATTCTGCCGCCAAACAACAGTGTGTAAGCGCTGTTGTGTTTCGGTTTGAAGGACATTGATACCAGTGAAATTACTGGGTATTATGAGATAAGTCTCAGAGACGAGACGAGCAAGACGTTCGCCTGATGGTAAGCGCCACGCCTGCTCATAAACACCACACAGAACTGTGAATTACACAGCACTGCATGCCACTGAACTGCGCTTGTCACCCTGAGACATAAGGTGGTGGGTTTTTCATGATCATGGTTTTTCGATAATCGCTACCCAGTCGGGTGCAAAGATTATCTGGTACCCTCCAACCAGCAAATTCGGTATGTAAGAGATGAGACAGTAGCAAAAGCCATTAAACTCTTGGCGATGCATTGCGTGGGCTCGCACCGGCTCATACCTGCCCACCTAGGCCATGAACTCCAATATTGATTACCTTACAATACTAACGTTTTAACTAGGGTATGCGCGTGAAGTTAACACCTGAAAATAGTTTTTTTAGATTTTAGTTGTTAGGACTATTTACAAGGTGGTAGGTCCCTCGTATGCGAGGCCGTCTGGGTTGGTACCACCGCTTTGTCTATTTCTGCCGCCAAGCAACAGTGTGTAAGCACTTTTGTTTCGGTTTGAAGGACTTTGGAGCCAGTGAAATTACTGGGAATGATGGGACTTAACATTTTATATCTCGGGGTGACGAGCGCAGTTCAGTGCCATGCAGTGCTTTGTAATTCAGAGTTCTGTGTGGTGTTGGCATCTGTGTATCGGCAGCACGTCTCGTCATTGAATTAAATAAAAAAATATGTTTTATCGAAGAAGAAATGAACGTGTAAGTGGTTCACCTGATCACCTGTCGCCGATTAATACCTACAATACCGGAGTAATCATATATGAGTTGCTTTCATAGGAATTACATAATACTTACATACATAAGAGTCTAAAATTGTTTTTCTTAGGGAACCTAATCAAAATGGTTCCAATGGGACCATGATATTGAACCTACGTGGCCGTCTGTCAATCTGTCTGTCCTACTATATTTAAAATACTCATCTATAACAGGCAGCCGGTGTTATTCATAGAACATAATGACGGATTAACTAATAAATAATAAAAAGTTCAGAAGGTAAAAATATAAAGGTGTGGGTACGAAACCCACGGTGCGAGGGAATATTTCGCGCTTATTTTTCCTTAAGGGGTTATACGCAGTTGCGAGGCTCAAAAAAGACGTCTTTTTATGATTTTTTTATAGAAACAGTTTTAATTTATCAATTACAAGTGATGGTAATTCAAATAAGGCCTACTTTTAAGAATACAATAGCGTGTCGATCATGTAAAAATATTAATATGCACCGCTGTTGTAGATGATGTCCCGAACGACCTCTAAAAAAAGGCCTGTGGCGGTGATCTCGATTTCGGCGGTTTGAATTATCTGAAATCAAAAAATATGATGGATTCTTTTAAAGGATAGATTAATGCAGGTATTGAACGAAGGAATAATAAAAATTTTGATTATTGACAAAATGACGGCTATTTGAAAAAAAAAAAATCATTTTTGACTGAAATTTTCGCTCCAAATTGTTAAAAAAAAATAGTAATACATTTTTGAAATTTTATTCCTTCGTTCAATACCTGAAGAATATATCTAAGAAGATTGTGTAAAAATTTGAGAGCGATCGGTTGAACCATTTCTGAGAAATCGAGATCACCGACTTTGAAAATACCGTTTTGAGAAAACCGCGTTTAAAGTTTCAGAAGTAGTTTATACATAGCTAAAAAAAAAATTCTTCAACTTACATGGTATCATCTATTCCAGGGCCATAAGAGGGACCTTCTTAGACCTTCGCTTCTTTTTCCTCGGTACAGGCTTTTTATCAAACAGTTTTTCAGCTGCCACTTTCGCACAAGAGTAAATGTTATCAATTATCAAATCATAAGTGTTTTGCGTTAAAAAAGCAGACATGGCCATCAAGCCACAAAATTTAGCTGCGCTTTTTGATCCTCGTCCCAGAATTCTTATCACAAATATAAATTGTCTGTTTATTTTACTTTTAAATGAAGTTTATAACACGATTTTCACACTTATCACACACTACAACGATTTTAAAACCAAGTCCACGGGAAGAAGCTTCAAATTTTATTTTTGTGTCACAAGAGTTACATTTCACACAATTACTTATCGCAGCAAATACAGTAATGGAATTTAAAATTTTATATTCAATCGAAATCGATCACGTGAAACTAAAATCTCTCTCTGTATGTTGATGATTTTAACGAATGAACTAAAACTAATCCGTCTCAGCAGTCTTTGGATTAAAAGCCTATGATTTCTTTTTACCTTTAGAAATATGGATTTTTTCGGTACTTCAACGTAATCTTGAACATTTCCGGGGCATTTTTATAACTTCTAAATAAAATGTACTCCAATATAAAACATAAAATCACAAATACAAGTTTGAACTGAACGTACCCCTTTACAACGTGGTAGAACTCTTTAGACTGATGAAATCAATAAATAAATGAACGAAATACCTTCATTTTAGCTTATAATAACTGAATGTGACCTTGAAGTACTTAGTGGACCTATTATACTCTCCTTCTACGAGAAAACACAGTAGTTCTTACTCTACCTGCCTTCAAACACTCTGGCGTGGCTTTACAAATTCAGGTATATCTCCGAAAATATTTATCGGATTGGCTTCAAATTTTCAGAGATTATACTTAAATATATGTACATTTCTAAAATGCAAAAAAAAGAAAATCAATTTTTTGAAAATTCTAACTGCGTATAACCCCTTAAATAAACGGAGATAATAAATCAAGATCTCGTGGTTGTTTAGATAAATGGGCGTGTGTCACACCTAAATATTAATAAAAAAAGCTATTTGGTATCATTATTAAATTAAGTCTCTGGTTGTTTTTTTTTGTTTAATTGTATACGAGACGAGCAAGTCGCTCGCCTGATGGTAACAAATTTTGAATTGTTCGGCTTTTCTATACTATAATATGTATGTATTATACATATAAACCTTCCTCGTGAATCACTCTATTTATTGCTGAAAACTGAATTAAAATCTGTTGAATAGTTCAAAAGGTCTAAGCGAACAGACAGCGGCAGCGACTTCATTTTGGCATAATGCATGTTCATCCGCAATAACCTGAAGGTTACTCGGCATCATTTATCTTTCATTCATGACGGGTTCGTTGTTATTTATTGTGTGGTGACCTTCAGCCCGTTACGGGGTGGACAGCATTCGATTATAATTTACCCATTTATAGACATAGCCATGGTTCGACTCCCAATAAGTTGGTCGGTTGTGTTGTAAGATGAGATTTCATATAATGTGGTGGGGTTTGAGGATAACTGATTTTAGACTTTCGCGGTTTGTATATAAATTATAATATTAATTTAAACTGGTGTTAATCGTGTAGTATTTGAAGGTATAAATACCTATCATATATTTCTTTCCCGACGTTTCGACCGAGTTACATCGGCTGTGGTCACGGGTTGACTGACCACGACCGATGTAATTCGGTCGAAAATGATACGAGTATTAAGTTGTTTGAGGATGGATTAAACATTTTTAGCCAGTTCATCGAATTAATTTAGCTGTCGTGACTCGTGACCAGAGACATTTATACAAATTTAAATCATAAAAAATTTGGGGTGTCGTGGGACACCAGGTAGGAACGAAGTTCCTTCGGCTAATGTAGAATCGACACAAATTGCAAAAAAGTCGTGCTCAATTCTGTGTATGCGACTGTCGCGCCTGCGCACGTCTCATTTAACGGTTTTATTCCACGCATTTTTCTTACGGTTTTACTATCACATTTTTTTCAGTTCAGTCACGCAGCGAAATCCCTATCCCCTCCAAGCCTGCCGTAAGGAACTTCGTTCCAATAAACTTTTATTCAGTAATATTTCATCCCAAATCACTACCGAAGTGTAACAACTCTAATTAAAAACTTAGACTTAGACTGGCTACTAAACGGTGGACGGCCGTGTTCTATAATCAAAAATTCTAATTCAAATTTCAAACCGCGTCTACATTTCCAAATGTCATAAGTTTCACAACCATCTGTTTTATTAACGGAATTTCGACTTTAACTTTGTGTGCTAGATATCAAATTAAGTTAAAAAAAGTCTCATTTAACGGTTTTTATTCCACGCATTTTTCTTACGGTTTTACTATCACATTTTTTTTAGTTCGGTCACGCAGCAAAATCCCTATCCCCTCCAAGCCTGCCGTAAGGAACTTCGTTCCAAAAATATACGCGACAATTTTTTTTCTTGTTTCGTAATATTGTAATTCGTGGTCGTTACGCTAATTTCGTGTTTCCTGTAGCAGAAAAGTTATATTGTCTGTAACAAAGTATGGATATCTGGCAAAGAACTGCTTTATTTAATTTTTAACTCCCGACAAAAAAATAGGGCGTTTTGTGTTAGGCTCATTATGTGGTCAGTCTGTTTGTGTAGCCGTATAAGGCATCCCAATGCCTCAAATAATGGACCGATGTAGATGCGGGTTAATTTAAAGATTTTTCTACTAGCCTGAATGACGAAACGAGCAATAAATGACGAAGCAACACCCAACAGAACTTACGACTACGAAACACGACATGGCACTGGCTTGTGCTCGCCATCCCGAGATATGTTCTTAAATCTCATAATACCCAGTAATTTCATTGGCTAAGCTGTTATTTATTTATTTAAATGACATTAGTCATATGTAGTGTTAGAATAAAATTAATTTAAACGGATTTTATCGCGGTTTTTTAATTAATTGTGATCCCGACGTTTCGAAAGCTTTTCAGCCTTCGTGGTCACGTTTACGTTCAAATTAGTTTTATTTCAATGCGTAATATTCGTTTAAACATAAGAAGGCATTAGTCATCATAGCATTACATTTTGTGTAAAGTGTATAATGATTTAAATTAAATATCAAATCATTAAGAATAGCTTATGAAAAAGCAAGTCAAATTCACACAAGAATGATAATTGTATAAAACGAACTAGTTTCATAAATACGCTTAAAGTCCATCACCCGTCCCCAAAAGCATTAAGTCTTGCTAAATCCCATCACCAAACGCTGAAATGTTAGTTCTGTGGCAACTTTACTGGCTGACAATAGAATTGTGTAAAATATCTTGGAATGTGCAACAAAATAATTTGAGAAGCGAGAAAACAAATTTCTTCCTTTTTTTACCGATCTTCGTTTGATCTCATTTAGGTATTTAACTTAATTATTATCAATAGATGGTACTTATATAACTCTTGTATTAAGTACTCTACTACCACCGGTATTTTAAACAACACTTAAGTTAGCTATTTACAATGTGTAAATTTCTATCCTATCTGTTTTTGTTTTAAATATGGTTGTTACTAAATACTTCTCAACGGTCTTTAACAATAATGTACACAGTATTTTTTAAAATATGTCTCGTGGGATCATATCTGATAATTAGAGTATCTATTAACTAACATGTGTGTCTAATCAAAAGCGTTGACCACGCTTCTAGAAACTGAATTTTGATATGAGATTCGTTAATTTCGACATTGATCAGCTTTTCAGAAACCGGGCGTAAGTGACGTTCTATTGTCAACCAGTTATCACCACATTCCACCACCATGGCCAAGAACCCACATAAACACTTACCCGTGCTTCAGTATGGGTCCATTTTGTGACGATTTTGAGTACAAGTTTAACAACGACTTTGTGGTCGTGAATCTAAAGGAAACCAAAATAAACATTAGGAGAAATGAAATAAATGGTGCGTACAAAAGATTTGTAAAACTATAAC
This sequence comes from Amorpha juglandis, assembly GCA_949126905.1. Classification (NCBI taxonomy): domain Eukaryota; kingdom Metazoa; phylum Arthropoda; class Insecta; order Lepidoptera; family Sphingidae; genus Amorpha; species Amorpha juglandis. The sequence goes on from OX421380.1 coordinate 1,019,632, forward strand.
AGAAGGTGCGTGCGATTGAACACTAGCTAGAATATCGAAGTATGCTAGGTATAAATCATTGGCAAAATAATAATAAGCATGGTATACTCGAAGCAACTACAATGAAATGTCATTTACACGAACAGTTTTTCGAACGGCATAGACAAGAGTATATCAAAATACTCTAGTTTACGAGGCCACAACGCGCGATCCTTGCTGTCAAATTTTATGACGCCTACCCGTAAACGAGACATTTCTGTTGTTTTACCCCATTTTGATGGAGTTTTTCATTCCGATACAGGCGAGAATATGGCAGATGTTGCGAGTGGTAAAGCCATGGTGTAAACAGTTATAAACTCGACCGGATCGATGCCACTGTCTCACATAAAATCGACGTGAAGTAGCAGTATGCTGCTGCGTTTCGTTTGGTGAGTGAGACAGACCCAAAATTCCCAAATTCCCCTTCTCTATCCCCTTCCTCTAAAGTTTGGAACGCACCCATGATTTTTGCTATTGTAGATGTTTATGGGCAGTGGAGATCACTTACCATCAGGTGTCCTACTTGTTCGTTTACCAGTTGCTGCTATTAAAAAAAAATCATTTGAAAACGAGAATTGTAGATGCGGCCTCGTGGCAGACAGTTCTCTGTGATAAACTCGCCTATGTCGTACGAGAAACTCTCTTCGTGTAACTGACACTTAACGTCTTTTCCATTTCCTACATATTGCAGCAATCGTTGTATATATTTGGTATTTCTTCTATATTAAATCCAGGACTTAATATTTCCTTTTCTCCTGTTAATATTAATACTTTTGCCATCAACAAGAATGCGGCCTACCATTGTAAGACTTTTCCGATCCGATGCCACGTCGCGTAGTAACGTGGCACTATTATCACTCCTGGGCGTAATCCTGTAATCTAAATCCTGTCCCAGAAGATGTAGATTTCCCGAATGTTTTTACTTTGGGTAATTTTTAGATTTTATTTCTTTTTCTCTTGTCCGCTGTCCCTGTTCTCTATTATTTTTTCCTTAAAAGTGACAAGCTTTGTTCAAATTTTTTTTAATATTTAAAACATTGTCAGTTAATGAATATGTCCTTCCTAAAATCCCTGCTTCTCCTGGGACATGACTTAAATGGCGTGGGTTCGCTCAGAACCTATACCATCCTCGCGACATAGCTCGCAGATTGCAGAATCCAGGGAATGACAAGTCAATTGCGGTACCGGATATATTGAAGGACTTATTTCTTCTCTAACCAAGGCCCAATTCCGTGGTCGATTCGGGAAATCCTTTTCATGATAAAACAGATGCCACTTTTCTTTTTTGTTCCCTAAATATTAAGGAGTACACACATCCACTAACCTGGTATTAGCGATAAGCCCCTGTGCATTGAAGTCTCCGGTGGAGTTCCATCGCTTGGTGAGGTTGAGTCCGGGGGAGACGCTGTGGTTGCTCGACGTGGAGTTGTTGCGGGACCTAGACATTAACTACTGCTAGCAAGCTCTACGTGACGCTTCTGCTGAAGCGCTTGGGTTGCTGATGTTACGAATACAATACTATTTTGAACAATTAATGGGAAAGGCAACAGCGATAGCTCATCGGGGATTGGTATAGACTGTCGAGACTAAAGTCCAAACCAGCCCCAAGAGCATGCACCTCTGACTTCCAAGTTAAGTGTATATTCATTGTGAATTATCGCTTGCTTTAACGGTGAAGGAAACATCGTGAGGAAGTCATAAAAATTTCGAAGGTATGTGAAGTCTGCCAACCCGCATTAGGCCAGCGTGGTGGACTAAGGCCCAACCCCTCTCATACAGTAGAAGAGGCCCGTGCCCAGCAATGAGACGAGTATAATAACAGCGCTAGTATTATTGGAAAGTATCGACATTTTGTTTGATTGATTATTAAATTTATTGCATTTAAAGTTTAAAGTGGTTTTGTCTACAGCATAATAAATAGACATCTCGTCAAGCATAGCACCAATGTCTTACAGAAAACTAGCAAAGTGACAGCTTTCTGCTAAGTATCGTTTGGCGAATGATTTTTCTTGAGGCTGAATCCCCTCCCCCTTTTTCCAGTACCTATTTCTTTCCTGAAGTATAAGAAATATTTTTTATAGAATATTCGTAACATCACCAATGTATTTAGATTCTATGTTCTACTGTCTACTTTTTGTGCTAAAATCTTCTTTATTATTTATTATAATAACACCGTTTCCTGTGTGCCTAGTGTGAGTTTTTTGATGTCTACCACATTATTCACGAAATGTTTTCAGATCCATACAGTACGAGCGCCCCTAGCGGATTGTGTTGATATTAACTTCATACATATACGGTTAACGCGACAAGTATTGAAAAATCTCGCACTAGGTACACAAATTACCTTTTCGTATCAGACGTGACACACACACACATATTTTAGAACAACATCTAACATTTCATTTACGACTCTAATCTCTACGACTGTACATGTCAGGGACAAACAGTCGAAGAGAAACAACGCTAGTTCCTGTTTAACAAAATCACAACATGACAAATTTAGCGCCTGTTTCACCACCTCCAAGTAAATGTTACTAACCAAATAAAATATAACATGAACAAATACAAGAGTCAAACTCTGACATATACTGGCAGAAATGACTACTTACAAAAAAAACTGTCATGTACGTTAAACGATGGTTAAATTTTACTCGAATTTTGTGAAATAATCGCTTATTAAAATGCGATATCATGTCCTTTTATTAACTTCACAATCATCTATCAGTTAAACAATTATTTGTAACAAGGATTGCCTCGGCGGCGCGGTTGTATTGTGTACACGGTATGACTGCTGTGCTGAGGTCTCGGATTTGATCTCCGGGTCGGGTAAAAGTGATGTTGGGTTATTCATCACTTCACGCTTAGTATTAGCTCGAAGTCTGCAACCGTGCCCAATATGGCGATAGCCCCTATCACATCATGGGACGGTGATACGCTCGGCGAGATATTGATGTATTAGTGACACCTCTGCCTATCCCTTCGGGGATTATAGGCGTGAGTGCGTATGTATATTAAACAATGATTAAATAATCGACTCCAAAACTTGAATCGCGGTGCGTTTTCCATTAACTGTTTCAACTGCCTTAGTTTCCTACGTTCTCTCGTTCTTCGGCACCTGATATTAATCACTTCCATCATTATCGCAAAATCGTTCAGCATTTGCCGGAGATATCGCGTTGCATAAAAAAAAATGGTTTATATTCATATCCGCTCGGATAGCGACCACCGTACACATGATGTTAAAACCTACCATAGTGACCCACAATCTTTGTGTGGATCGCGTTCCAGGATCAGCCAGTGTATATCCGGTTCTACCGAGGGGCTTGCTACATGACTTGATGGGTTGATTGGGGCGGGTATAGGGGTACATCCTTGTATCCCTGTGCCTGCATCGGTCATCCGCCTGTTCTGTCGTAGGGCCCATTTGCTTATTTCCTCTTCGGAGTGTGAAGAAGCATTTATACAGGACGGCATGGTTCGAGTGACCACCGATAAACTCATTGTTTGTATTAGGCGGAGTGTGAAGAAGCATTTATACAGGCCGGCATGATTGTAGTGAAATGAACTCATTGTTTGTTGGTGGTCGCTGGTTTTTTGGACTGCACTCCGCTTACCATCAGATGTAATGCAGTCACTTTACCGTGATAAAAAAACATACGTGGTATCCGGGTTGCGACATTACGGCTAATCTCCGTATTTTACATTGTACTACTTAAGGTCACGTCTTACACGACACTTGGCTTGTTCTACATGGCATTTATGGTCACTGGTTAAATTATTGTTTTGCTGTTTAAGCTTTGGCCTAATTGTACTAAATAAGAATAACATTAAAATCTTTAGCAGGTGGTCTTTCTGACGGGGTTTTTGTAGGATTGACAGTAAGATACGAGTCTTGTGTCGTGGGTATCGGGAACTACGAGAGACTTTCGGTCTCACAATACCCAGACGCCGAAACAAATATTTGTGCATCACACAAACATTTGTTTCGGTACGGGGATCAAACCCGCGGCCTCTCGCTTTACAGCCGGTTACTATCCCGCGGCGCCACGGACGCTGTCAACTATTTCACTACTAGTTTTATGTTTAATGAACAGCCTTAAAGTAGTAGATTATGTACTGTTATTCATTAATAAATAAATTAAGAATAAATAAAATTATAAATTATAAAAACAATAAAAATAAATAAAATAAATAAGTAATATACATGGCGAGTGTAAATGGTACTCTATTGGGAGGGGAAAACCTCGGCGAACTTTCTTAGACCAAGTCGAAGATATTCTCGAGAAAGGCCAGGTCAGAAGTACCCTAAACCGACGTGCATGCATGAAGAATATAATGAGAGTAAAGGAGACCAAAGATGTGTGTTAGATTCGTAGCAGATGGAAGTCCGTTATCTCTGCCTACGCTATGGGAAACAGGCGTGAGTCTATGAATGTATGTAAAAATAAACATTATCTTTGCATCTAAAACTTATAAAGAGCCATGTTTCACTTTTAATTGCGGCAACATTTCATATAACGTACTGAAAGTACAAAAAATTCAAAAACGATATGTTTTTTTAATATTTTATATATTAATGTAAGTGGTAATTTTACCGTTCTATTAAAATAAAATTATTTTATTTTAATAGAACGGTAAAATTACCACGAACACAATTTATTTAACCTACACAACATAATAATAATTTATGCTAATGCTGTTCATCCATCATTCTCGCAGAACCTCAAGCATTCTAACAAAAATAATCATGCCAAGACAGGACGCCGATCAGCCATTATTCGTCGGACGTAAAATTATTTTGTTATGTAAGGTTTACTCAACAATCTTACACACTGAACTTTATGTCAAACAAAGGCTAAATAATGTGCAAGTAGGACCTGCATTACTATTTTTTATCGATTCTGCCGCGGCACGTTCTATAATCGACTAAGCTATTCTAAAGGCGGCTCTACACTCGCGCCGCGAACGGCCGCGAAAGCCCGCGACAACTGCGAATCACGAGTGTAGATGTTGTTCACGCTTCTCGTTCGCGCTTCGCACCGTTCCCCGATCGGTGTCGGTTTTTTGGCCCGCGACAAAGGGTTCGCGGCGCGCGAACGCGAACGTATCCACACTCGCAGTTTGCCACAGTAGCGTACAAGACATCGTAAGGAGAGGTTGCGCGTGCGTGGGTAATTAGTTTTTCGGATTAAATATGAATCCTACGTGGAATAATGATCTGGAACTGAGCCTCATTGAGTGTTTTCAAGCTGAGCCGATACTCTGGCAGTCGAAACACAAGGACCATAGAAATAAGAATAAGGTTCATGATGCTTGGACACGCATAAGTGCTATCTTAAATATACCTGTAGCTGAAGTGAAGAAAAAGAAAGAATCACTTATGTCGAGCTATAGATCGTATAGAAAAAGAGTGAAGGATTCTATCCACAGCGGTGCAAGCTCAAGTGATATCTACAAGCCCATATGGTTTGCTTACGAAACCATGAACTCATTTCTTGGAGATGATGCGCAATGCAAAAATACAACAAATACAGTAAGTATTAATCTTTATTGTGCCAAAATTACTTAACTAATTATTTTCAAAGTATTTCGTGAGCTCGTCTCTTATTTCACGAGCGTTTAGAGTGGGTCGGCGTGGTAAATGAGTTATTTGTCTTATCGCACAATCCGTCCCAATATCATTTCTCCATGAACCATGTGTTACTAATATGTTGTTCTCATCAATTAAGTCCACTGTTCCGGGTGGAGTATAAATGTTTGAGGAAGTCGAACTTCTTCGTAAAAAATTATGCAATAATATACATGTTAAAGTCAGAAGTGTAACTTTTTCAGGATTTAATTGAATTGGTTTTTTAAATATTCTAAATCTTGACACTAGTATTCCAAACGTATTTTCAACTACAACCCTAGCACTAGATAACCTTTGATTAAATTTACGTTTTGGCGATCCCCAATCATGATTACCAGGATAAGGTTTCATAACATGTTCTGTAAGTGCAAAAGCACCGTCTCCTAAAAAAACATAGGGCATATGTTGGTTTGAATTTGGTAAAGGACGCGGTGTTGGTAAATTTAACTCATTTCGACATATTTTTTTCCATAGTAAACAATTTCTAAACACTCCACCATCACTAATTCTACCTTGACAACCTATGTCTGCGAAAATAAAATTATAATTACTATCCACTAAAGCCAACAACACAATACTAAATGTTTTCTTATAGTTAATATATTCTGATCCTGAGCCAATTGGACATTCTATGACTACATGTTTTCCATCAATTGAACCGATAGCATGAGGAAATTTATGTGTAAATCCTTTTTCGATCTCCAGCCACTCTTCTGCTTTCGTTGGCATCTGTAAAAATAAAATAATACCAATTAAATATACTGCCTAAGTATTTGATTTTTCATCTTTTTTCAGGATAGATCATCGTCGGTGATCAACGAAGAGGAAGAAAGTTTTGACGCAACTGTAGACGACAGTCAATCTACGAGTGCTACTATAGAAGATGGGCAATCTACGAGAGCAACTTTAGAAGATGGGCAATCTACGAGAGCAACTATAGAAGATGGTCAATCTGACCTGTCTATGAGACCACCAACAGTTCGTCGTCGTAATAAACCTATAGAACTTGTGGCTGCTGGAGAAACAGTTAAGGATGCTTTGGTTACTCTAAAAGAAACTATAAAGAGACGACAAATTCATGACGATGATGAATGTGACTTACATGGCAAAGTTATAGCCAAGAAGTTGAGAAAATTACCTGAGGAAGAAAGAATGCAATTTGTTTGTGAAATATACAATATGTTTTTGCGTCATGAACAACGTACTTCGGCATCATTTTCATCATTTTCTCTTGCATCACCAACTCCTTCGGCCACATACCAGAGACCGCATACTTCACACAGCAGTTACTCCGAACCATCCATGCACCACCACTTGTCACAAACCAGAGCAAATTCGGAGCCATCTACATCACACTACCAGAGAGCACATTCTTCATACAGCAGTTACTCCGAACCATCAGTCTACTTGTCACCTCCACAAATCCATATTCCCGATCAAAACCCAACCCGTGCTGCTTCACATATTATCATAACTTCAAATGAACGTATTCGACCGGTTACTCAAGAATACATAAATAATGTTGAAAATCCGATTGACGCCGCGTTCAATAATGCTTGATTTTTGAAAAATTAATAGGTATTATAAGACTGATTATTAATACTGACAAAGACTGATTATGAATAGTACAAATACTTACTTGTTTTTGATTTATAGTGTTTAATTAATGAATACTTTAATTAATACATACCTACTTAATAAATAATTTTAATAGTAAATGGTTTTTAACTTACTTTAATTTCATCCTTTAGGGCTTCATTCAAAGCATGACATACTTCTGGAATAATCTTTGATATTAGTTGAGGTGAAATTTTAAATAAATAGTGGAGACTTTCGAAACTATCTCCAGTAGCTAAATATCGCACTGTGATGGCAAGGCGTATTTTAGCTGGGATCGATGGTCTTAATTGAGTGTCTTGTTTGGCTATCATTGGTAATACTTTCCCTAATAAGTAATCAAAATCCGACTGAGACATTCTCGTAAACTTATGAAATTCTCCTGATGGTTCAGCAACTAATTCACTAAGCTGTTCATCCATTGTTGCACTGAAAAAAAATAAAGTAGGAAGGTAATGTATTTGTAACAAAAAGAATATACAATGAATTAAATATGCTAAATACTACACTAATTATGTTCCAAAATATTTAATTTACCTGGTTCTATTGCGATGGATTCGTGTCATCCACCAACGTCTTCTTCGCCATCTCTTTTTTATATGCTTCTTATCTTTAACACAAAGGTAATTGTAATACGCAATGGCAAGCAGTGACACAGCAGCAGCAGAAATCACGTCGTCGTCCATCATAGTCGCGAACAAGACTGTGAACTTTTGCGAGTGTGGAGGGGCACAGTTCACGCGCGGATCACAGCGTTTATTCACGGCGTGAATTCACGGCGCGACGTCACGCGCGAGTGTAGAGCCGACTTAAGTAAGCCTACCACAGCGCGAAGCTCACGGCACATCACTACTAATCCGGAATTTTATTTTACTCGTGTCGGCAATCGTTATGCCAACGTCAAATTAGGCATCCTATAGTTTTTCTTATTCTTATTTATGGCTTCGCATTATTATGCATTTCGCCAATGACAAGTATAATTCATTCTCAAGTCTTCACAAGAACGATGAAATATCGGTGTGGACGTATTCAAGGTCTTGTTGGAGTTTTGGTGTGAATTCCTTCTAGGACGATGCTTAATTCACTTATTTAAATATTTCCATACACTGTTCATCACCGACAATGTTTATTGCACAAACCTACACCACTTTTATACAACGAACACAACATTAAACTAGTTTTTGAAATAAATTAAAATAAGCGATAAACCGCACTGTTAGAATCTACAGATCCTCTCATTCTGTAGAGGAGGCCCGTGCCCAGCAGTAGGACGTATAGAATACAGGGCCAGTAAAAAAAATAGTTAGATCCCTTAACTCCCAAGTATGACTCGATGTATACCTTTGAAATAAAACTAATTTAAACGGATTTTATCGCGGTTTTTTATTAATTATGATCTCGACGTTTAGAAGACCATTCAGCCTTCGTGGTCACGCGTGGTCCAATCTACGCAGAAGGAAAACATAAATTTTACCAAATAATTGTAAACTGAAGGTAGATAATGTAACATTAACATTTTGGGACAACTTCCTCAGTCCACCCCGTGACCACGAAGGCTGTAAAGTCTTCGAAACGTCGGCATCAAAATTAATAAAAAACCGCGATAAAATCCGTTTAAATTAGTTTTATTTCAATGAGTAACATACGCGTAAACGTAATGGTGCTGCCACACCGGTGTTATAAAATGTTAACAAAAACATTTTCTAACATTTTCTATCATTTTTTAACATTTTTTAACATTTTCTAACATTTGAAAACATGACATCGGCCCTTCTTTGACGGCTTCTTTGACGGCGCCGCTCTCAAAAGTACCGCCGCCCGCGGTTAAAAAATGTTAAGAAATGTTACAAAATGTTACAAATTGTTAAGAAATGTTTACTAAATGATGCTGCCACACCGCTGTTATAAAATGTTATATAACATTTTATAACATCGGTGTGGCAGCACCATATGAAATCATCGATGTATACCTGTAAGGTTGCGTCGGATGCGACACGTGGTGCGGGGTGTGCTGGGTGTGCGGAGGGTGCGGGGTGTGCGGGGCGGGCGTGGCGCGCGGGGAGGGGGACGGCGCCGGGGACAGCGACGACGACGACGCCGGCGAGTCCGACTGCAGCGACCCGGTCGACTGGTGCTGCGGACCTCTTCTGTGGAACAACAAATAAACGTATCAGATCTATGTGTCATAAACACATACAGTACATACAACAATGGAGCAAATACAAGGTGGTAGATCCCTATGCGAGGGGCCGTCTGGGTTGGTACCACCGCTTTGACTATTTCTGTCGCCAAGCAACAGTGTGTAAGCGCTGTTGTGTTTCGGTTTGAAGGACATCGAATTCCCGCACCGAGACAAATGTTTGTGTGGTCCACAAATACGTGTTTCGAGTCTGGGTGTTGTGTGACCGCAATTCCCTTGTAGTTCTTGATACCCACGATACCGGTTTAACCGAATGTGGGGTTAGGTCTATGTGTGTGACTGTTGGGTGTATTTATTTCTCTAAATACATCCAACAGTCACATATTTGGTCGGGGCTGGCTCCTCGTCCACTGCATCACGAAGCCTCTCAAAAGTACGTTGGTCTTAAGTTTGGAGAATTAGTATAGTAGGATTTCATTAGATAACGTAACGTACGTTTTGTACGTAAATTTGAATTTTGTAACAATCGAAGAAGCGAACAAATCACACAAGTATCGCAACATTTTGTTTGGGTTTTTTTTTAATTTAACTGAATGATGAGATGAGTAAGACGCTGTAAGCGCAACGCCTTCCCATAAGCAGGAACATACCACACAGAACGTTGAATTACAAAGCACTGCATGGCACTGAAAGGCGCTCGTCACCCTGAGAGATAATATATTAAGTCTCATAACGCTCAGTAATTTCACTGGCTTCAATGTCCTTCAAACCGAAACACAACAATGCTTATACACTGTTGCTTGGCGGCAGAAATAGACAAAGCGGTGGTACCAACCCAGACGGCCTCTCGCATACGAGGGACCTACCACCTTGTGAAGCTCCTTGTACTTTATAAGCGGATTAGGTGCAGTTTCCTTATTTGAAAAGATATTTTTTTAAATCTAAGCGTTCTTATCCCCGATTCAGATCACATGGGTGCAACCAAGAGTAAAAGATAATTGAAAAGGATAAAATACCTCTGTGGCAGGGATGACGCACTGGACCCATAGCTGGAGGTCCTTTTAGCTGTCTCCCTGTACGAGGGCTGCCGTAAACGTAGCTCTCTTGTGGGGGTGCCTGATGACCCTGGAATTAAGGAGAAAACATTAACAATGCTGCTGGTAGGATATTCATATTCGTCTGGTAGCGACCACCGTACACAGACATGGTGTTAAACCTGCCACCTGCCAACCTTAGTGGCACACCTTGTGTGGATCGCGTTCCAGGATCAGCCAGTGTATATCCGGTTCTATCGGGGCTTGTGACGCCTTGAATGGTGAAGAATTATTTGAAGGATAATTTCGATGGAGTGTGAAGTCTGCCACCTCATATTTGGCCAGCGGGATGGACTAAGGCCTAACCCCTCTAATTCAGTAGCTGAGACCTGTGGCCATCAGTAGGATGCTAACCCCTCTAATTCAGTACAGGAGGCCCGTGCTCAGCAGTGGACAAGGAGACACAGCTAGTATTATTATTATCCTTAAGTCAGTATTATTCCAAGAATTATGAGTTTTAAGGTAAGTACGTGATTTTCCGTGAATGGCATAAGGACCTTGTCTATATGTCGCCACTGCTAAATCTTACAAAAACTTAGTCACTCTAGTGAAAGGAAACGAATTTAATTAAATAACTATACTGTTTTTGCGAAATAACCTATACAATAACATAAAATGGATTTTTCGAAATGTGTTTTATTAAGATGATTGTAATGCTTTATGATTTAGTTATTTGAATGGTTCTAAAAATTGTTGAAATATAATTCAGGTTTTTTTTTATATCATTGACAAGTAAAAGAAAGTGAGGACCACCTGATGGTAAGTGACTCATAAGCGTGAATCATGAGCGCGTTGCCGACCTTAAAGAAAAGAGATAGTTAAGGGATTGGGAAGGGAAGGGGGATTTGGGCCTCCGGATATCTCCCCGTAAGAAAGGAGCAAGCCGCTATTTTACATCCCTTTTCTGTGAGACAGTGGTAACGACCTGGTCGAGCCGGCCCATTTATACTGTAGACAAAACTGTCTACAGCATGGCTCTGGAGTAGTAGACTGGATTACAATGAAAAATTTGGAAACTTTTAACGAATTATTACTCACTTATTAAGTCTGTTTTCAATAACTTTATGGTTTTAATAGTCATTAATTCTTTAATGATGTTACCTGTATAAGTGCCGTTCCTCTGGGTGTTGACGGCAGTGGGTGCTCTGCCCTCGAGCGCGTTGAGCCTACGCAGTGCGTCAGCGAGGGTTGAGCGTAGACAGAGCAGCTCCTCGGCCTGGCGCGCGCATCTGACCTCCAGCTCGGCCACGCGCGCCGCCAGACCGGCACCCTCGCCTTCTAGCATCTCATCTGGAAATAACAGATTTTGAGTTATTAAAATTGTAGCATTGAATTTTAAGATTGGTAAGTATGAAGATTTATACAAAAGTAAAATACCTATTGACATATTTGGTTTTTGTGAGAAATCAATACTGTTTTAAGCGCAAAGTGCATGGGGATGTTGAATGACAATATTGAGGGTATCCTCTGAGCTCGTTGAGGACAACTTGGATAAAATCAAACAGTCAACAAGATCTAAGTAATCTATTCACTATGCCACTAAGAAAAAAGAATACTTATAGAAAAAAGTAACATTATGACCTCAATGATAAATTAATGTAATGCTAACAAATCTTCCACATTACGTCATTTCAAATTAAATTACACTCAAATGTATTTACGATGATGTAAGAAAATTATTTATTAATTTGTATTCGGTAATAAAAGAACATAAACGCGTTGGCTTACAGGGAGACATGAGAGCTCATGGTCACACTACTGAGGAAGCTCAAGATCAGGTGAAGTGGAAGCGTCTGGGTACGAAGGAAGCCGGGATACTGCCAGGCAGAAAGAGAGTATAAAATACATTACATGCAAATAGAAGTCTCCGAAACTCAAATGAATCTGAATTTAAGTACCGTTACTGATTGAGGCAAAAGATTTGTTTACGTAATGTGTATGTATTATTAGGATGTCCTTGGTTCGAAGCTTATTACTGTACACTGGTTTATATATAATTGCAGTTTATGCAACTGTTAACCCTCTGATGACTAACAGTTTTTTATGAAACTAACTATTATGAGGTCAAAATGACCAGAGGAAAATTTAAAGATAGATTGCTTTTTAAGCAGCATTTATGTGAAAAGAGTTTAATGTACGACATAGAAGAAACGAAGAAAAGTTTTCTGTTACATTCTCGCAGTGTGTTGCGATAAACTGTCTTCATGCAAATGGGACTTTATCTTTGTTTTTGAGGCACACACACATCCATATGCACAAGCATTAGCTAAGTCTGACCTTACACTAGCATAACCTGTGTCTCGGGTATCAGAAAACACTAGGGACTTGCAGTCGCGGTCGGTTACTAGTAGATGGACTTAGATATTTTTCAGTTGCCATCATCTATGTGAATAAAGAACTGGTGATTACAATTGGTAATGAGACAACCGGACCACTGATAACTAGAAAAGCAATACCAAAACAAAAGTCATTTACACTTTTATGATTTCTTATGTTTACGCGAATATTACACATTGAAATAAAACTAAATTAAACGCTTTTTATCGCGGTTTTTTATTAATTTTGATCCCGACGTCGTGGTCACGGAGTGGATAAAAAGCCGCGTTTAAATTGGTTTCATTTCAACGTCATTTACACTACTTTATTAAGTTTCCTATATCGCTGGTGAATCGAAATACAAACCTAATGTAAATGCAGAAACTTACACCCTGTACGTCGGTCGGTCGGTCAATCCATCTGTCGTCAGTACAACGGTTAATGAGTTTATCATTGCCTGTCTTTCGCGACGGCCGGTCAACATTTCGCAACATCATTGTGTCAACTTAACTTTCAGGTCAGCCGGTTAAATACAACGTAATTGGCCCGCGAATTGTGCACGCTGTACTGTTCTATTGTGTCAAAACAATGGCCGTTGAATTTGACACATGCTTGAATTCGGCTGTGGAGAAATAACATGTACTAAGGAATACTATATCTAGCTTATAGAGATAATACAAGTAAAATTATTATTAATTTGGTAGTGGGAGGATACTAGTATCCGTCCGGATAGCCACCACCGTACACTGGTGCTAAAACCTGCCATAGTGACCCACCTTGTGTGGGTCGCGTTCCAGGGTCAGCCAGTGTATATCCGGTTCTCCCCTGGGGGCTTCCCCCTGATCCTAACCCTTTTCCCATCCCTTTTTCCTTCCCCTCCCCCTTGGCCTTGGGATGAGATACTGCGGGGTCGCCAGTATTCCGTTAGCAAGTTAGTTAGTCCGTTAGTTCCTGGGATGAAGGACCCCGTAGTTCATCCCAGGAACTTTGACAGGCCGGCATGATCTTGCCGATCTACAATGGACACATAGTTTATCGTTGGTCGACACTATTCTTGGATTGCGCTACACTTACCATCAGGTATAGCGTAGTCACTTTGCCGAGCCAATATGAAAAAAGAAAAATAGCATAGTTTCCAGTTAGAGTATGAATTGACAACTAACATACTTGACTAATGCAGAAATATCTCCCCATACAACAATTGCTCATCGATGCATTTGCTTCACTTACTCTTATGGGGGTTGCACTTATTCCTCAACAAGTACGATGGGAGACCCGACAGTAAGGGTGACAGTACCTTCTCGTGGTAAATAAACTCAATGTTATGTCAAAAGCCTACTGAGACAAATTTATTAATTAATCATAAATCTCACTATTATTTATTTCTAACGCTATTCGAAATTACAACCCTGAACCCCAAGGATTAGCAGTAACAGTACACTAAAGTATAATTCAAGTTGAAAGTGTATCTAGGGCGGGAGTCGAAGGTCGGTGCGTTCGCTCGCAATATGTATTTATGTAATGCACAACAGTTACATATATGTATGAAGTGACAGGTGTACAGTCATTAGTTGCTTTTAGATCACATGGTTATACAGATAATGGTATGATTCAACATTAATTTATCGCTCGAGTGATTATATTAATTAAGTTGATGTTATTCTTAATTTATTTTAAAATAGATTTAAAGCTTAATCATCTATAAATAAACGTATTCATATGGTATCAAATTTATACAGGGTTATTTTTAAAACACTGACAACCTCGCAGGACTAGATTCCTAAGGTCATTTTCTACTACTTTTGTTCTACGACTTTTCATAATTTGTTAGATTTTATTCTCATACAAAAATAATTATGAATTTAATTTCCGTCTTGAATTTTACCTACGCGCAGATTACGTAATACACGCGGGCGCGCGCGTCAGTTCAATGACCGGCCGCGCCGTCTCGATCGATAATACCTACACGTAGACGTACGAACAAAATAACTACATAACAAAAACTTGTAAAATCATTTTTTTTCTTACGTATTGAGTTATGTCCAAACTCGTAGAACAAAAGTTGTTCCTTATGGGGTCAGCTATATGGCCCTGTGAGGTTGTCAGTGTTTTAAAAATAACCCTGTATATGGGTAAGATTGTAAACATGTCTGATTATGGTCCGGTTAAAATATTCATGAATTATTTATCAAATGTCCGAATCGAACCTTTCATGCTTTAATGACGTAAGTAGAATGTACTCTAAATTAACCAATTTCATTCGTAGAGTGCGACAGTCATAAGCTCTTTGTGAATCTGAAAATGTATAGAATAATCTTACAAAAAAAAAGAAAATCGCGGAGCGAGCGTTATAAGGCTCTCATGTGGAGGGCGTAATGGCATCTAATAGCTTATGGCGTGTGCGATGGCCTTGGGATAGCTTTGGTATCGATTTTCGTCTCCACATCAAAGGATCGCAGGCCATCCACTGGATGGCCACACTGGCCATCGAATTGATAACAGCTGGGACCGACTTTTTACGTATCCTTCGAAGCACAGAGGCGCTCAGATGAAATACCATTACCACCCAGTCACCCATCCATAGACTGACCACACCAAAGGTGGCTTGACTCGCTAATCGTTTACCGATCAGTGAGTACAACCGGCAATGATCACCTCGGCTATGAGTATTTTAATAAAATGAATGTTTTAACTAATTGTTGTATTGTTCCGTTCATCCTTATGCAAAATAATTAGGCAGTGAAAGAGACAGACACTGATTAAAAAGTAATTTATCAGGATAACAGGATATTAAAGGATTCGTATTTCAATTTCTACTTACGCCAAGCAGCATACACGTCGTTCATAGTGTCTCCGGGAGAGTCGCTTGCCCTGGAGCTCCGCGACTCCCGGTCTTGGCTGTCCAACGTGGCCATAGTTTATTTAGTACATTATATCCTCACTTCATAATTCTATTCAGAATCTATGAACCTTTTTAAATGTCTGCGTGTGCTTTGTTAAACTTAAAACTAAAAGTATTCCCGATTAAGACCCGAATTATCCGAATTATATAAAAATCTTAGCAAAACTTGTGGGAACCGCTTCGAGGAACCCGAGGAAAGGGCTTTTATTTGGCTTTATGCGAGTATCCCACAGTTGAATCCGTAAATTATTACATTCTAGATATGATTTTACACCAGACAAAATTATAGTTAGTATTATCATTAAACACAAGAACAACAAGAATCAACAAGAGTTCAGAAGTTTATCAGTAGTTGCTAACATTAAAATAATTACTATGAAAACGTGAACAGAGGAGACACGATAAAATAATAATATCAGCCTCGTATTATATTGTCCCAATGCTGAGACCAAACCGTCTACTAATGCAAAGGGCTAGGCCTTAGTCTACCAGATTTAAAAACTAATATAGAGCACATACATATACTAGGGCCTAGAACGTACGTACGCCTGTAATCCCCGAAGGAGTATGCAGGTGTATAACCCGTACACCCACATATCACAGAGCTTATTTCCATCCCATGATGTGATATGCGAGTCTATCACCATACCGTGCCCAAATTCCAGACTCCGGGCAGACACTGAGCATTTCCTGATCGAAAACCCCAATATCACTTTTACCCGACCCAGGGATCGAACAAGAGAAAAGACAGCAGTCGTACCGCGTACAGAACTGTGCCACTTAGGTAGGAACGTCTTAAAAATAAGACGCGATAACTAACCAATTAGAAAAATACTACTCAGTTGTCGCCCCTATCTCGATTGCTTCGTTCAAAACCTCTAATACTTAAGGAGATTGGTTGTCTTAAGCCCTGCCTCACGACACAAAGCAATATAGAAATTTCAATAACCGAGCACGGTCTACTGGGAATCCAGTACATCATTCACGCGTCGCACATAGGGGTATTTGGGGTCAAAAACCGGACAAAATTATTTATTGTATTATTTTTCATTTTTATGTAATAAAAGACAATAATTCATCAAAATTAAGTGTATATTGCGAAGAATACCAAAAATAAAATCACATTCTAGGATCTACATATGTAAAAAACTGAACAAACGAATAATTCATTGTTAGTGTCACGACATCGACACCAATTACTAGGGATCGCCACTTTCGTGTTCACTGATGATCTGATTCTCATTGTCTTCATCGGTGCATTCACTTTGTTGACACCAAAATACTATAGCCTCCTTGGACAAAGGCTTTCTTTTCTTTTTTAATTTCATTTTGTTGCAGCTGATAAAAGGGTCGGATGTCTATTTAAAATGTCTCTGTTGCAGTCTAGTCCACAAAATTTTCTATCTATTAGATATTTGAGGAAATGTTTATTACGAGCTTCAGCGGCCTCCTCTGATAGCTGTCCGACAGGAAGTATAGCTTCTGATATGACTTGAGCGCCATGCATGAGAATCTTGTGAACCATAGGTGACAAGATACCAACCATACAGTTCAATATACAGTTGAGCAGTTGTTTGAGCGTAGCTTTCGAATTTAACTAAATCTATATCATATCCGCTGGATATAACTTCAAGAATAACTTGAAACTTTTTTATTAATTCGATGTTTATTTCGGTGCTACGAGAAGCAGTCTGGATTTTCATAAAATCTTCTCGATGTATTCCCGTCATTATTATTCTCGTAGCCAGCTTTAAGCATGTCGACAAGGAGGCCCATCTGTTCTCTAAAACTTTTTTGAATTGCCATTTAGTATTTTTAATACTATTTTTATCTTCAGCCATCCGGGCTTGCCACTTCCTCAAGGGTGCTTTGTATGCCAAGTGCAATAATCACTCAAATACCGTCTTCTTTCATCATTGTTACGTGCAGCCATCCATGTTTCGTTGAAACTAGACTTGAAATACTTCAACGAACCAGTAGGAACACTCCTTTCTTCATGTGGACATGAAGTCAAATTTATGAGTCTTTCTTCTAACATTGAAAATCTTTCTTCCATTTTTCTACCTTTAAATTCTTTGAGAATAGTATACAATTCCATTTTGCAGAATTTTTTCACTCCTTCCGAGGGATCTGTGGCAAAAAACCCAGTTAATGCTATTTGAGCCATTTCGATAATTTTGTCTCGCCTACTTTGAAGTACAATAAAATATTGTGGGGTGCGTTGGGGGGAGTTTTTTTTCTTGTTTCTACTTGCTAAGACTCTAAATATTATATTCTTGAAAAAATGTTGAGGCGACAAGACGCGACACATAAACAAAAACACTAATATATCCCAGATTTTACTAAAAAAAACGGGTCGTACCAAGGGTTTTCTAATTGTTGCCATATAAGATGAAAATTAAAAACAAATTAAATGAAATATATTTTATTATATAGTACAAACCTTACACTTCCATGTCCAAGTCGTTTTCCTGCTGTTATTTGCCACCCAAAGACGTTCTAGCTTAGAGACAGAGTGACACAAATGAGATCGTCGAGAACAATTACACGTAATCAACACAACGGCTATGTTCCGACTGATGCTGAAACCCGGTGTCTGGACTGAGAAGGGTCAGGTAGTTGCCTTCTAATAAACCGGTTATTATAGATTCAAAAATATGTCTTTTAGGTGCCATTAGACTAACTTTACGATTTTCTATTTTGTCCGGTTTTTTGTGTGAAATACCCCTACGTGCGTCGCGGGAGCTTTCAAGAGGTAAGTAATAGCGATGTTGCAGACGTTATGTTAAATTTATTGATCTTCGTAGCGTTCAAAATATTAAACGTTATTAAGCAGGGTTCGAGGATATATATCAATGGATATATATCAAGATATATATCCGATATATATCAAACTGGTTTTGACGATATATATCAATGGATATACTTATCAGATGTTTGTTACTGTATTTCTACTTCCCAAATGTAGATGGCTTGAGAGTAGAGTTAAAACATACTCCCTAATGGTAAGTTCTAACCCATTAATGGCAACACTTCTGCTGTAAAAGAAGATTTTATGTTTTTTAGTTGATTATGCCTTATCTAAAAGTAGATTTTGCAATATGCAACCAGTATTCATAAATAAAACAATAAAATAATAATACGACTTTCATACAAAATGGATATATATCAAACTTGATATATATCGGATATATATCATAAATATCCGATATTTTGATATTTATAATAAATATCGGATATTTTCGAACCCTGTTATTAAGTGAATAGAAGTTCTTAGTTTATTGAAGGTTATTTTATAGCATGGGTCACTTGATGGTTCTGCACCGTCTAGTACGCCTACAGTACCAAAAGAATCATGGGCGCGTTGCCGATCTTAAAGGAAAGATATAATTAAGGGATCTGAAAGGTGACAGTGACCTGGGCAACCGGACATCTTATCATACGAAACGCAGCAGCAAACTTCTACTTTACGTCGGTGTTCTGTGAGACAGTGATAATAATCCAGTCGAGCCTGCTCACTCATTCACACCACTCGAGAAAGGTGAATTGCGTGATGATGTGATTTCGAATTCAGGATAGGAAGAAATTATGTCGTATAGCTGAAATATCTGATCTTTTCTATGACAATTGATTCATTGTGTTTGGTGGCCACTGTCCAAGGATGTCGTGTACCACGAAGCTAAGGCGCTAAATCTGCCGTCCACATACTATAAGGTCGTTAAATGAAAAGTTTTGAATAATGAACAAAAACGGTGGAAAGAACACAGAACAGTTATTTGAGCAAAGTATGCCTGTGGTTAATGTTAACGACCCATTCTGGATGCCAGTCCTTTGTCATGTGTTAAAACAATTAAGGTGAAGCATGGGTAAACACGGGATATTCAAACAATACGTGAATGCGTCCAGTTTCCAGTATTATGTGTGGAATTCGGTGAATAACGGTGCATTCACTGGTTCGACTCCACTTGCGTTTTCGTATTCAAATTAAATTGCGTTTGTTGTTTCGGTTGGTATGTCATCGGAGTCAGATATTCGCTTCATGGATTCTTGTATTTTGAATATAATTGTTCGTTGAAGTAAAACTAATTTAAACGGATTTTATCGCGTTTTTTTAATAATTTTGATCCCGACGTTTCGAAAGCTTTGCAGCCGCGTGGTCACGGGGTGGAATTTTTTCAATGAGTAATTTTCGCTCCTTCAACAAGACAGTCACCATAGTTTCTCTACTTAAATCACCTTTGAACATCAGCTTAAAGATATTACAAGAGTGAACACGCCAACCGCAGACTATTCCACAGCTAAATGGTGCGGTAAAGACTGAAGTCATTGAGCAAGTATAGAAAAACCCGAAACAAAAAATGTAAACATCAACACAACGTTACTTAATTGACCATAACAATGTAGCAAACAACGACGAGACTGGTTTGCGGAAATTTATCAAAGAAGAAATAAAAGTATATTGCCAATAAAAATCAAAATGTGATCTTGAAGTCGAGGTGATTGTTATAAATGATGATGGTACTTTAGTTGCTAATATCTTGGCCGTAGTTTTTTCTGAAGACGGTATTCTGTTTCGACGATACTGTTGTATAGTTTTTTTAAACCTAAAATAACGTATTCTATCGAGCCTCGGAACTACTTTATTTTGCATGTATAATAATTCAAAACTGAGTGACGACACCCGTAATTTTTTGTATTATATTATTATGTCTCTGGTTGGATCTGTATTTGTGGCACTCGAGCATCACCATGCTTACACCATCTAAATATCAGCAATAGAAAGATAACTTGTATTGAAGTTCTGACGATGATTATTATGTTATTACAAATGAAGCAAGGCATATGTTTGTAAATGACAATTCACAAAGCAACCAGATTATATTAGCTTTAGAAAATGTCTACCAGCATAAATACACTAAGTACAATATAGTAACAAAGTTCAATCAGAGAACTGTGACCCTCATTACATATATAAACAGTTTTGACCAGTTACCAAATTGAGTTTAATTGATTAGCGTAGTAGAAACATGTTCGGAAGAAGGTCATCGTGGCAAGATGCACCTGCCGGTACCGTTCGTCGACATCATTGGGCAGATATCGTATCGGACCGCGATTGATCATTGGTTATATTAAATATGCATCATTTGTACTAATTAATAGGTACAAAACGATTGAATATAGGTGAAAGTCAGATGATGTTCCATAAAGCGCGGTGACGGATAAAAAAAATGAATTTCGTTTTAAACTAAAACTGAAATAGACTTTTCAGTTATAAAAACGCGTTACTTCATTATCTATGTAAACTTAAACTGCGCCTACGTCGAGCATTATGGTGCTGCCACACCGGTGTTAGAAAATGTTATATAACATTTTATAACAGCGGTGTGGCAGCAACATTTAGTAAACATTTCTTAACAATTTGTAACATTATTGAACATTTTTTAACAGCGGGCGGCGGTACTTTTGAGAGCGGCGTCGTCAAAGAAGAAGGGCCGATGTCATGTTTTCAAATGTTATAAAATGTTAGACAATGTTAGAAAATGTTAAGAAATGTTATAAAATGTTAGATTTAATGTTAGAAAATGTTTGTAAACATTTTATAACATCGGTGTGGCAGCACCATTAAATAAAATAAAAGCTTTTAAGAGCTTTGCATCTAGATATCTAAAAAAACAAAATGACATATGAAATTAAATTCATGTTTATAACAGTCCCTAGGGCTTAGACTGAGTCTTTGAAGCCTATTGCTTACATTAAAACCTTTTTTTAACTAAAAGAATAATCTTGAGAGCGAATGTAAGAAAACAATCTCTTAATAAAATCGTTTGAGACACGCTTTAGATGGTGTTAGAACGTATTCCTACATCAGTGTACGAAAATACATGATTAGGGATCCGTTTTAGGAATTGGACAAGACCCCATACATACATGTTTCGGTCATTCAATAAACTACACATTTAACTTTAATGCCTAAGGCATTAAAGTCCGCCTGTATACCCTGTGTACAAAGTTTTAATAAATAAATAAATACGAAGAAATAACAATAAAGACAACACGAAAAACTTTGCTGAAATGGAAATCATTGCATGAAAACAACCGAATCGTTTATCCCGATTGTCTCCACATACTTTGTGTCCAATTAAATCAATTATGGGCAATTTTCTCATTTAAGTCAGCCAGTGCCATTTAAAACTGTGTTTTTAACCGGCCATTACCGTGTGCCATTACCAAAATAAATATAGTGTTGTAAATCTTACGTGGTTAATTAAATATCATGAGGCGCAAGTTAAGGTTAACAATTTTGGACAGTTTGATTCCAACGTCATTAATTTTTAAGGACAATAAAGTTATTTTAAGTAAAGACTATTAAACTAATTAAATCATTTTAACCCCAGAAAAAAGATACTTCATGTACGGTTGATAAACCACATACATTACACGATTAATATAAAAGGCAAATTAGATAGATATCTAGAAGAGATGCATGGAATAATTTGCACAATAAACATCATGCTAGAAATAAAAAGTACACTGAGAATGGCCGATAATCATACATTACGGGATAGATACGAAATAAATAACATATCTAGCTTTTGTCGTTATATCAAATAATATTAATAAAAATATTGAAGAGTTGGCACATTATACAATATAAGTTCTTGAAACTTGTCACACATGAAACAATGCCAAGCCAAAAACGGGATTCTCACAACCAGTGTCGGTTCGTAAGTTCAATGCTCTAATAACATCTTACAACAGAGATAAGTAAATCACGAAGCAAGGAAATTGCCGTTTATCTACATTCGCATCACAGCGAGAGGGGATATAATGCGAGGTGAGAACAATCCCACGTAAGAAAGTATCGTGGGAAATTTATATGGGAATGTCAAAACAAAGCATTTAAACAGTGGCGCTTGTTTAATTACCGTAGTTTTTGGGTCAAAGTCATGCGATATTACTATGTAATTTGTCTAGACTCTGGCAACACAGGATCAATTGAAATAAGAATGCCAGGTATAATTTTTTATCCGAGCACGGCAAAGTGACTGCACTACTAATGGTAAGGGTAGTGCAGTCTAAAAAACTAGTGACCAACGACAAACAATGAGTTTATCGGTGGTCACCAGAGTCATGCCGGCCTCTATAAATGCTTATTCCCTCTTCGGAGGGGAGAAGCAAATCGAGAGGCCTGTGTGGTTGCTATCCAGGCGGATATGAATATCCTACCACCAGCAAACTCTCAGCAAACCTAAACACTAAACAGCAAACCCCGCACACTTTTAATAACGAGCACTCACGTTCGATAATTATGAAAAACAAAGAGACATCAGTAAAAGATAATTGTGTAATAAACAACAATAGATACCGAACAGCTGAGTTGACAAACGTAATACGAGTAACTGAAGGTCATTTTACTGAATTGCATTGAATAGAAAATGAACCTAAATGTATTGTTACCAAGGATATTGAATTTTAACAAGCACCATCAAAAAGTAACTCGAAATGAAAAAAATTCTCATGAAAAAGGTAACATATTGCAATATGATCAAAAAACAACAAGCAATGTACAAATATGGTGTATAATTTGGGGATTCCTTTTTTGTGCGATATGCGACAAGATATAACAGATTTTTTAATAAACGAAATTTTTTTTAGCTCATCTTTAATCCACCGTAGCTAAAACTTCTGGAAGCAATATAAGTGATACAGTTATAAGAAAGAACATATTTGTTATTAGGCTTAAAGTTTTTACATTTTGGACTACACCCAATAAAATGAGCATAATCATGAATCAACGATTAATAAAACTAAATTATGTCTTTTCGTCTGTAACTGTTGACATATATACATACAAAATGACATATAAAAGAATCTCACTCCCGTACCCTCGAAGGGTTAGGCGGAGCTGGAACTAGTACATCCAATAACTTCGAAGCAGGAAGTATAATTAGTTCCACACCATTATCCAATAGCTGGCGCCGTCGTGTCTAGACGTATGACTGCTGCCAGTTTGGCAAGAGGTGCCGCATTGGCGGACAATTGTGTAACTATCTGGCAACGAGGCCTGTCGTTAAGGACCCTGATGGATTGACATTGACTTAATAAGGAAATAAAAAATTACTAAGGATGACAATGTAAAGAACTACTATAATATAATCGAGTTCATAAATGCTAACTAATAAATTATTTTGTGTGGGATAAACTAGTTATATTATTCAGAACATAATATAGCGACGTTTTACCTGGTGAGGATTCTGATAGGCAAAAAAACTGATGATGGTGTCTATATTAATTACTGACGTTACACAATGTATACGTGTAATTACAGGGGAACTTGATGACCAAGGCATTTTATACAAGTTAAATTTTTGGTGGTGCAGAGAATGAAAGTAAATAAAGCAAGAGCAATAAGAGAAGGAAGGGAACTTTAATGATAGAGTTTGATGAACACAAAAATGTATATGTACAAATCCCTGAACCCAAACTAGAAGGACTATTATCACAAATTATTATTTAATTAAGCAATGGTATGTAATGCTTTGTAATTTTCGTCATTAAAGCAAATAAAAAAAGATATGATAAAACGTCATCAAAATCGGAACACTTTATGAAAAGCGAAGAGTGGTTATACAAAAAAAAAATAACAAATATACGCATCGAATTGAGAATCTCTTCCGATTTTAATCGTCTGCTAAAAAATGTTAATATCCCAAGGAACTAAAATTCTAGCATTATTCCGTTCACACCTCAACTGCATCTATCACGGGTCTGGCAGGTACAAAGGACATGACGTCCATTAAAACCTCTATGGCGGCCACGGCTCATCAACCTGGACGTGCGCTGCATGCGAATGTTCTGCGGGATTTTCCAAAGTGCATGTTATTGACTGCGGTACAATGTCATTCTAGAGACGTCTTAGGTTCGGGTCTCCTTCACATTCAGGTATAAAGGCCGCTCTAGCTATAAATATCTTGATATACCTAAATTATTATGAACAACCTAACATAAGCTCGTGCCTATTACACCATAGGAGATGGAATAGGGGCAACTAGTGTAACAAAGGATCGCTTAGCTCATTTCGTGAAAAGGGACAAGTCTATCGCTGTATTGGCCATACATTCCAATCCTACAATTCACTTCCTTTGTTTTCAAATCGATTTTTTTATTACCTGACCTAGAGATCTAAACAGGACTCACCGGTTTCAGTTTAAGTTTAGAGTCACACGCCCAATAAGGTGATTATCTGAATGTTATCATTAATTGCATGCACTCATAAGTGCATACACAAGATTCCATCACGAAGCTGAATAAATTATAGGAATTTTACGGTCACATGCCTGAGACGACGATTGATATTCTGAGCCTATAGAACTACTAAGATACCTTGCAAGACACGACACCGATCCTTTTGTAAAGGACCAGACTAATGAGTTAATAAGCATAGTGAAACCCAGTCATGTCGAAGCTGTAAAACATGCTACACTCAAAGCAAGTACCGATTTAAATACAAATCCATCGTGCGAGCAAATAACATTCAATAGGCACCCAACCAGAAAAGTAAACACGACAGTTATGGATACAAGTTATGCAGCACAATACTAGTCTATTGTTGCATAACATAGGGATCTATAATTGTGTAACAAATCCTACCAAGTGACTCGTATTTTACGTAGTTTACGATGGTGATAATATTTTATTATTCTAGAAGGCCAGGATTGCCTGGCATAAAGAAAGAAATGTATTTTATACATATATACGAGTATATTAATGAATACATTATGAAGCTGTCGGATTTTAATTAAAATTAATGGCAGCGTTTCTAATCTGAGGGAAATGAATGACTCAGAAATAAACATGAATAAATAATCAAACAAAAAGAAAGACATGAATGTAAAATCAGACAGTTTAAATATAACATTTCAAATATTGCATGTTACTATTTAAAGTGAGATAAAAACTGTAAATATAACTGCGGTTGGAAATCACATTATAGAACTATACACATTTATCGACATACAAAACGTGTTTTGGGAGATCCGCATGACGCCATCATAGCCACGATTAAAGCTGTCATGTCGCTGATCAGCTCCAACCCCAATTGTCTAAGGTTATAAGACACACCTATTACACATTAATACGATTGAAATTTGTGCCTGATAAAGCGATAAGACATCATGTGTGACAAGATGTAGCACTAGTACCCTAGCTCTTCGGAATAAATGGGGTGTAAAGGAAAATCCTACGTCTAGTACGTCGTAGTCTGACCGGAACCTAATTTGTATTTCAAAAATCATATACTTCTTAAAAATATAAGATGATCAAGCAGTAAAGATCAAGGTCAAGATCACGCGTAAGTCGCAGTAGAATCCTTATGTGGAGTAAATAAGGAAAACATATTTCATGTCAGACTGTAGACGTTAGCGGATATGTGTGATAATTCACTAGAGATGCAGAGGTTATTCATTCAGAAAAGTTAAAAGTGTGATGAATTAGAACTTTTTTTTTTATCCTGGCTCGACAATGTGACTACGCCACACCTGATGGTGTAGCGCAATCCAGGAATAGTGTCGACCAACGATAAACAATGTGTCCATCGTCGGCAGCACAATCATGCCGGCCTGCCTAACTGCTACTTTACACTCCGTTTAAAGGACCCAATATTATAGGAAGGAGAGAACTCGTGTGTTGGCAAACTATTCCACAGCTTAATGATCCGGCAGAAGTAGGACTTTCATTCTTTTTTAAAGTCTTTAATTTTTTGAGTCGTAGAGCCACGCTGTAGACAGTTTTGTCTACAGCATGAATGGGTTGGCGCGACCGGGTCGTTACCAGTCTCACAGAAAACCGACGTAAAGTAGCGGCTACAGTACAGCTCGCCTGATGGTTAGCGCCACGCCTGCCCATGAACAGAAGCAACACCTGTGTGGAACTTTGAATTATAAATCACTTGCATGGCACTGACCTACGCTCGTAACCCCGAGACATAAAATGTTAAGTCTCATAATAACCAGTAATTTTACTGGCTTCAATGTCCTTCAAACCAAAACACCACAGTGCTTACACACTGTTGTTTGGCGGCAGAAATAGACAAAGCTGTGGTACCAGCCCAGAGGGCCTCCCGCATAAGACCTACCACCTTGTAATTAAGTATGTACCTATATAAATTTCTGATTCTTATAAACTACAATTCCTATAGTATCATCTCTAGTCGCTAGTGCATTAAATAAATCAGGCATCTCGACTAGTAATGATGTCATGCAGATCAAGTCACAATATTTGATGTTAATATTTACGAACCGTGCTCCACGAGTTAACCTACTCGTGCAAGTATAACTTGTTAGCACCGTAGTTTAATTTATTTGACTCGGCACCTTACATAATTTTTACCCTCTTATTTATAAACTTATCACTTATCTTATTTACAAGGTGGTAGGTCCCTCGTATGCGAAAGGCCGTTTGGGTTGGTACCACCGATTTGTCTATTTCTGCCGCCAAGAAACAGTGTGTAAGCACTGTTGTGTTTCGGTTTGAAGGACATTGAAGCCAGTGAAATTACTGGGCATTATGAGACTTAACATCGTCTCGGGGTGACGAGCGCAGTTCAGTTCCATGTAGTGCTTTGTAATTCAAAGTACTGTATGGTGTTGCTTCTATTTATGGGCAGGCGTGGCACTTACCACCAGGCGAACGCCTTGTTCGTCTCGTCATTCAACCCAGAGGGCATCTCGCATACGAGGGACCTACCACCTTGTAGCCACGGCACAAGACTTATCTTAGTGTAGGTTGAGAATTAGGAGTACGACTGTCGGTGTATTTATTATTTGATCTTCATATAATACAATAGCTCATTATGTTCCTCAGATTAGAGTATAATACCGAGTCAAATCTAATGATGTTAAGCGGCTTACGTAAATGTCATAGACTTGCCATTAATCATGCGGAATTGAACGAACAGCTATTAAGACCGATTGAAATAAATTCCCACGGGAGATTGCATACAAGATTAATAGTAGTTCCTTCCTCAGTAAAATAACTTAATTACATTGTAGCAGCGATAGCCTCACAGAG
The DNA here is from genome assembly GCA_949126905.1 of Amorpha juglandis. Lineage (NCBI taxonomy): Eukaryota > Metazoa > Arthropoda > Insecta > Lepidoptera > Sphingidae > Amorpha > Amorpha juglandis. Next base: position 1,047,417 of record OX421380.1, read on the forward strand.
AGTAGAACGGAATGTTGAGACGGAGGTCGCAGCTTCTTTCAGTCACGAAGTTACAGATACATTCATTGTTTTATTGATCGTATTAACAGCGAAAGATTACGAAATCAATTTTAACTGAGATATTTGAAGATATATTATGAACACCAATCCGCATTAAGCCATAGTTGTGGAAAGGCTCCGTGCATTGGTAGATAATGCTTAGCAGACAATTTATACAAGACATCCTTTCTTCCACCTGCTCTTATCCCAGTCGCAGTATGGTCGGCGCAAGATGCTATTTAACCACATGTTACAGAAATATTTGGCTTGTAGTTTTTACGACCGGCAGCATGCCAGAACGGACTCATCTGAGGAAAAAAGACATCCAGACCCGAACTTAATATTTAACTATGGACCACACAAACATTTTGTGTGGGAGTTGAACTCGCGACCGCTCGCTTCACAGCCAGCTACTCGCCCACTACGCCACGGATCACAGTTTATATAAGACCAATTAAATAAAAATAACTGTAGCAGGAACATACATAAAATGTTTGTATTGCAAAAAAATTGGTAAAGAAAACCTGTTAACAGAGATACCTTTCAAAGGTGGCCATTTTTGGGTACGATGAACTTGATTACTTGTAAATATGCATGGAATCGAATATTGCAAAGTGGACACTTTCAAAGAACAAGATGATTTCATAAGAGACAGCTTTGGAAGTATTACATTAGTGGTATATCGTAACATTTACATCTTGCTGTTCGCTGACAGGCTGGAGGAATTTCGCAAATGAGATGCGAAATTTCAATACGAAATAGTTGACTTCTCAGCTAGTTTTGTTTCTCAACGTAAAATACTTATGTATAAAGATGAATAGTTTTCTGACAATGGCATAAATAGCTTCTAGTATACAAACTAACTCGTTAGATTTACAAGACTTATAAAACTAAAACCAATATACACCTAAGTGTAAAAATAGAAGTTCTTCTGGTGCATAGCTCCCACACTACTACAAAAAAGAAGGTTATTAGTATTTTAATTCTATCGGTCATCTCGTCTACCAACTTCGGTTTTTATCGAATAACTAAAAAACCGATACTTTATTATATTGATGTATCTATTTAATCGAGAAAAAGAGAAAACTCGGACCAATTCCTCTATAACATAGAAAATATATTAACAGATACTATTTACTTGCATTCCTGCATTGAAGTGCAGATTGGTATATAAATATTATAGAACGGTTGATCAACAACAACTGGATGCAAATATGAAATTGCATTTCAATCCACATCAAGTAAAAATTGAGATATTAATTTTATTCTGCTAATCCCATTAGATTAAATCAATAATTTAAAGTTATATTTTGCATAATCGTACGTGGGGAATGTGTTATTTATAATTGTTTAAAAAATACGGAATCCAAACTATTTAGATCTAAAGAATTTAGCAAAATAACGTCAATATCTCAACTTTAATTTGATGTGTGTTGAAATGAATATTTACATCCAACTCATCTTAGTTGTTTTACTATCGCAATGTTAACTTTACTATTTTGTTGATATGTGTTGCCACTTATGTTTTATAATGTCATTGTAAACGTCGATACTTGCCAACCTATTATGAAACGATTTGATCAAATACCAATGATATACAGACACACTTTCTAATTTATGATACGAGTATGAATATGGAGTTTTGGTATCTAAACGGTGCCAATGCCTGAGGCTGTTTATCGAACTCTTATTTCAAGTAAAATAGACGTGCATTTCAATTTGACAGTCTGTCAGCGATTACATGATACTGTTTAACCAATAGCATCAAGCATTTATAACATGACAGGCTGGAATTTAGTTTGCAAATAAAAACTGTGACGCATATCCGGAGGCCCAAATCCCCTTCCCCATTCCGATCCCTCAATTATCCCTTTCATTTAAGGTCCGCAATCCGTCCATGATTCTTCTGATTAAGAGAACGTTCATTTCGGTGGAGATCACTTACGACCAGGTGGCTTACTTGCTCGGTTGCTGATCTCTGCTTTAAAAAAGTTATCTGTAAATAAAAGTGCCGAAACTAAGCCAAATCAATAACTCGATTCTTTATTTGAAAATCTTTGAAAATTAAGACAAAAAAGGTTAAGAAATTGTTTTTTTTCTGCTATGTCAAAATCCATCCAACAAATCAAAATGTAACTCCTTTCAAATGCAGCAGCAGGGCACGGTAGAATCTTAGTTAAAGATAAACGTTAATAAAATATTAAGTTTATAAAATAAAGCAACGGAAAACTGATTTAGAGTAATTATTAAAGATTAAAGAGCTAATTTAGGGTAATTTGTACAAGTAATAGTCGATATCCTTGGAAACAGTGAATGGTATACCTATTTGACATGTTCCAATTTTGTTATGATGGATATGGGATATTAACGACCGATTAAAATGTTAATGTTCAGATAAATAGAAACAAATTCAAAAAGCAAAATGCACTATAGAATCAGTCACGCAGTCTACTTATATTATAAAGAAACATAACAATTTCTTGTGTTGTGAGAGTCAGGAACTAATATGAACTTTTGTCCTCACAACAAAAACTAAATTTCTCACAAACACATATCTCGGTGTAGGGATCGAACCAGCGTTGTCCTTATTGAATTTAAATGACAAAAGAGAAAAAAAATATTTACTGAATCTGATCAGTGATCACCAATAGTTTTCAAGGTAAAAATTATTTAAGCACATGAATATTGACTATTCCCACAATCGTTTATGACATTACACAGTTAGAAATACAATAGAACATTAAATCAACCAGTATTTGACTAGTGATTTATTAACTATAAGTTTAAAATGAGGAGTCGTAGGTTTGTTGGTAACATGCAAGGTATTATTAAGGGGGAGTAAGTAGTAACTTGAGTTTGAATTCCGGATGTGATATTTAGTGCTCAAAGCCTTTAATACAGCGAGATTTTCATACGAGATGACTCGGGATTGACTCCCGCACCGTGACAAATGTTCGTGTGATCCACAAATATGTATTTCTTTCGGGTCTGGGTGTTTTCTCCCTAGAGGGGTTAACGTCAAGCACACGGTCGGTTATAAAAATTGCAGGAACAATACACAAAAAATGCTCAATGATATGAATAGCAAGAGGCCTATGTCCAACAGTAGACAAATATGTGCTATATTTGTGATGATGATGATGATAATCACTAAATGCATAGAACTTTTGACTTTATTAAAAACGCGATCCGTATGAAATCATATGTACCTCGAGGTGTAAAACATACCTTTAAAGACAATACAATAAAGCTAGAAACCACTATATTATCTTTTCCCTTTTTCAAGAACCCTCCCCAACACTTCGTATCCCAAGCTCCTAATTACTTGAACAACATTATCGTGCCAATAAAGTTGAACACACAGCTATCAGCCAATTTTATGACTGCAATAAATAGAACCCTCTCGGAGCTCGCTGCCCGCCTACTAATTGGATTAGCGGGATGTTGCAATGGCTTCGTAGAATATGTTATTATTAGATGAAATAGTAATAGTAATAGACTTGACCATTGATCGATCAGTTATGTCTCAACTGTAGATAAAGTAGAGAAGAAGAGAGGCAGAGTGGAGTAGTTAAAATGATGAAGAAGTAAAAGACCTACACCGATTACATGCAGTTAACTGGCTAGTTATAGTTCGTTAGTTATACGATAAGAATAGATTGTTGTGGGTTCGTGTTAAGCAGTAATTAATTTTAAGATTCATCGATCACTGTCCATAGTCTTTGATCCTTGTCCCTTAACTGAACGACTACTGCTTTAGCAACTATCTTTGATTATCAGTTTAATAATATGCCAAATAAGACAGGGTGAGACTGCACTTTAGTTCCCAAGCATGTTCTCTCTATACAATTTTATTTCATTGTAGTATCTCATGAATTTGACAATTTGATCAACAATATTTGTAATCTTTAAAATGTCTCGAAACGCAGTACACATTACGAGCACGCAGCTCCAAAGTGACTTGGTAGATAGACACTATAAACATAACAAAACACAGGCAGACCTGATTTAAAACACTCTTAAACCTTAAATCACAATAGTTTTTAGTTCACACTGTCCAATAGTTATTAACAACACACTACACTAAAATGGAAGCTGCGACTGCCGAAGGTTTCGTACTAACTGAATTATCAATTGGGGTATCACAGCTGATTAAACAAAAGACAATATGGTTGGATGGAAAGCCGTTGTTGATTCCAACCTTAACACTGAGTGTGAAAGCATATACTAAGAAAATATACAGGACCTTGGCTGTACCGGGAAAGGCGATCGCGCATGCGTTGAACCTATTCTTTACTTTCAGTCAAAATCGATTCTTGTAGAGTTCAAAATAGAGTGTTTATTTCTTAGAATGAAACAGCGCCTGCGTACAAACATCTAGCTAGTAAGGTAATATTTTGTTTTGTAATCTACACACAGTAACCAAGGAAATACTCGTGTGTATAATAATATGACATCGTCGGTCGGTCGTTGACTATTTTTAATGAATTAAAATGTACTTTGAATGGAACACCTTTCTCGCGGACATTTGTTACGATATGCTATAATAGCGTTTGTACAAGACGATTGAGTTGTTTCACACATATTTATTTAGACACGATCTATTTTAGACATTTTCCACGTTTAACCTAATCATTTAATCATTGTTTTTTCCTTTCTTCCATACGTCATATAATTTGAAAGGGAATGGGACGAAACACCGATATGGTTAATTACTGTTTAATGATTTTTTATAGGAAATGCTGTAGACTCGGATGTACAACGGAAGGACTGGCACAACCATCTGATATTATTCTCAAACTGCATAATGGTACAGTTAAAAGACATGTGCTAATGCGAGCAGAGCCACCGACGGGGCATAATCTGTTCGACGCAACAAATTGGTGGTTTTCATCCGTGACTCGGTTCGTGGCATCACGCGTCATTTAAATGAACAATTGGAAAACATTTGACCGAACTAGATCAACAGCAAATAATTCCAAAACCTCATTTATTATTATATAAAGATTGCCATCACTCATTTTGTACTTAAATTACAAATAAATATAAGCCAGCGATGACAAATAATCTAATTAAATAGACGCGATGGAATTAGGGAGGAGAGAGAGAACTTGGCAATTATAGGAAAACCCATGACGAACACGAAATCTTTCTACGGCCATTATATATATTATATATTATACGAAGGAAATATGCATGCAAACACTCATAAGGATTGAACTTTGAAGTGATGACGTAGTGTGCCTATATTCCAATAATCTTCCAAAGACTTTAGACCTGAGTTTAATCAGGCAGTCAAATAATGATGAAGATAAGTCATGTTTTCATTGATTTTAGGGTGCTTGATGATTTGACATAATGCATGTTGTATTACAAATACATCTCATTGCCAATCCCATTCAACGGATGCTCACAGCTTGGTACCTTTTAACATAAGTTGGTCAGGATTCAGTGGTAAATATTTAAAAATCCAGCCCATAATGTCTCCCAATAGGACCAATTTAACTTTGTTCAATTACAATTAATCAACATTCAGTATCGACAAAGGTTCCAGACTCATGTAGACACATGACACCGCTGCAATTATTTTAAATTGAATAACTGCACCTAAGTGTTGTCTCGCATCCTTAACGCATTGAGCACTAGAGATATCGGATCAGATAGGTCACGATTTCGTGGGAACTCTTTCTTTTAGTAGATGCTGTTTAGGATGCCGTACCTAAAGGGTACTAATGGAACTTCATTACAGAGCCTACGTAGTCTTTCTGTCTGCCCTATCTTTAAAGAGCTTTATCTTATGAATAGAGAGAAATGTAATAGAGGCGGCTGAAATTTTTAATTTTTTTTATAGTATAGGCCGGCAATGAGCAAGTGGGTCGTAGTGGGTCCCTGATGGTAGGTGATCCCCCACGGCGCATGATCATCCACGGTATTAAAATAATCATGAGTGCGTTGCCGACCTTAAATGAAAGGGATAATAAAGGCATTGGGAAGGGGAGGGGATTTATGCATCTTGATATGTGACTCACCATACGAAACGCAGCAGCAAGTTGCTACTTTACGTCGGTTTTCTATGATACAGTGGTAAGAATCCGGTCGAGCTGACCCATTCATGTTGAACACAAAATTGTTTACACCGTGGTTTTAAAACCTGAATTTTTATCTTAGCACTGTTATTCTCGCTTACACACTTCACAGTTCTGTATATTGGATGTGATCAAATTGATTGATCGTAATAAACGAATGATTAATTAAAATTGGCGTCAATTTTTGGATGTCTAGATTTTTATAAGATCCGGTACATAAAACACACTGGTGTTACATACATCTGATTACATCAGGTGTATGTAACAACCATTAAATATGACCACACCTTACTGTAACACGTTTTATAACTTTTCAATCAGTCATGAACTAGATATATAAACCGTGTGGAAGATATAAAAAATTACGAATAACAACCATCGTGAACTGGACAACTTTGAAATGCTCTACCGTAACGTTCACGTATTGCCGCTTCAGCATTTTGGCCTTTCCAGTTACAATATAAAATAATAACATGCTGTTAAAACGCAATTCTACCTGTTCGAGTAATATATCACGTGATCGCCAAGGTCACGTGTGATGTAATGTTGACATCATTATAATTCAATACATTAGTGATGAGCATATAACCTTCGTTTGGCATTGCTTGATTTGATAGCCATGTGTAGTATTCGATTGAAAACCATTTTATTGCATTTTTCATTATTCTCACATTAAAGACATGCCTACTATCTTAGATATGCTATCAAAAAAAAAGATATGCTATCAGCCAGTGAGAGGGTATCAATTATTTCAGAATTATTCAAAAGTGCAATTCATTTTGTGCAATAAATATAAAAAAATGGATTCCACATAAATGTAGATTTTTACGAAATAAATTAATTTTGAATATTTTTGCACCAGAATGAATTCGTGAGACACTGATTTTGCTCCCATAGAAAACTATGGGATTTTTTTGAATAATTGGTCTGTCGAGACGCTGGTTCATAGCGATATAACATCATGCTGTGAACCCATGAGAACAGAGCTGTAGCATGCAAGCGGGTGAAACGGCGATGAGCAGCTAATATGGAATAAGTTACTGATATGGACTGTCGTGATTTAGAACATTTTAGTGTTTGTGTTAGCGATTCTGTTAATGATAAAGAAGTCCAAACCGGGTTTGGTATTACTCCAACGAAGAGATATTTTTTATTTCTATTTTTGAAGCTTGACACTGTACTCGACGTTCAGAATCGAACTTGTGATATACACAGTTAATATACAATAAAATTTGTACAACTGATTGCCTGAATTAATGGAGAAGTTAATTACAATGAGATATTTTTGTATATTAGCAATTTTAACCTCAATTAAAACGACACTTATCTCGCTGTTATCTTGGCGACAATGAACTACGTAATTTATTGTCTATATTTAGTTCTGTTCTCGTAAGGATTGACACAAGTATATTGGTGATTATTATTCATATTATTGTAGTTTTGTTTATTATTACCACTAGCGGTAAACCAGTCGTAGATAGCCTTTTTCGGAAATCATAAAGTCTATAATATTTAACGAATTTGGATACTACTGTGTCTGAGATTTTTTATTCAAGACCAGCTGCAGCATATACAGTCACTTAGTCGACTGTACCTAATCGATACCCGTAAAATTTTCTGTCAGTTATCAGATCTAGTCGTGGTCATTGCTTTCAACCAAATTATCAATCGATGATCTATTCAATTCAAATTGGTACCATGAAAGGTTCATCATATAGAGTGGTGTGCGCACGCGCGACGTAGGCGGCCATATTGCAAACATGGCGTCGGTGCCAGGGTCGGCAATAATAATTACAATCACGGTATCTAGTAACAAATACGTAAGCGCCAGTGAATTCATTATCATTGAAACATAATCTCTTCTATTTTATTTCCATTACCTTTTGCCCTCAGCTCCGCCTGCGTTACCCTCACGGTTGACTAGAGAGAATCATTTGGGGTATAGAGCGTGCAAGACGCATTTTCATATTAACAATTTTTATTTGTCGTCAGATAAAATTTATCTGTGGAAACGACATTCCAATTGGTTCAGTCATTGTGAAGATTAACGTACATCAATTCACAGGCAAACCGAACAAATCTATTCCCTATTTTTATTTATGTTTGCTGAACGAAATCTATGCAACTTTCTTTACCAGCAAAAGGCCGGTAAAATAAAAAAATTACCATATCCATATCTAGACATCTATAACGCGAAGTAGAATCGTGGGTATGGTGGTGTTCAGAATTCTTGTTTATAGGAAACGCAACAGAAAAGCAGAAAATTCCAGTTTGTTCCTTGAGACAATGTCACTACCCTGATCAAGCCGGCCCATTCGTACATCTTAGAGAAATTGCTTATATTTTTTTTAGCTTTTCAGATCTGGCAAATTTTCTACCTAGCTAGTTAATAGCATTATTTAAATTACTTAGATAAGAACAACATTAATATGTTCGGGTTAATTTCTTTATTCTAAAGATACAAAGAAGTCATATTGATAAAGTTCAATATATCGCTAAAGGATTATATTTCTTCGTTATATGACATCATCGACCAGGTATTTTTGACCGCAAAAGGAATATAAAGATCAGTATCGTTCATGTGTGCGGTACTTGAGTTGACTTGTTTGACAACTATGATAGGTACTGCATTGAGTTTGCAAAACAATTGCGACCGATAAAGACCATATTTATGATAGTTTTCATTATTCCTCAGCCCGGCAAGCGAGTCACCTGATGGTAGGTGATCTTAACCGCCCATGAACACGCACAACACCAAAAGAACTATAGAAGCGTTGCCTACCTTAAGAGGAATGCGCATTGGAAAGGGAAAAGGGGATTTGGGCATGGGGAAATCTCACCCACGGTACTAAACACACCAAACTGCAACTTTCGTAGGTATTATATCTACTCGTTTCACAATTCTCCTTTCCTTTAAATTTTGATGGGATATCGATGTGTTAGGGATGATATAACCCCTCGAAACAATCTCCGCTCGCAATTACAACATGTGAATTTTTACACAGCACATGGAAGAAGCAGGTGACCTTATTCGTATGTCCTTGCCCTCGTGATATAAATAACGTAGACACACCTAAATACCGTGTTTTATAACATTAACTTGACTGCCCAGTTAGGGTTGCCAACCGTTCCCTCGACACAACATCGCTGATCGTTGGACATTACCTACATAGTATTTGTATTCTGCTAATATTATAATCTTACTTCCAACTAATATAATTAAGGTTGAGATACTTGTGAATTTAGAAGTTTGTTAAACAATCACGTTTTGCCGACTGGACGGATAAAAATGAAATTTGACACACACTTAGACCGTGACCTGGATTAGGACATAAGCTTTGTTGCACAGGACGACATTCACGCGGAGCGTATACTATTTGTTTAAATATACCTGATGAAGCCCGCAAACCCGGACATGTGTTTGCACCTTCGCATCAAATTTCGCAAAAAATCGGTAAAAACCAATGATTGCTGACGCGCATAATTTAATCGAGGTACTTTAGTTGGACCATCATAATTTATAGCGGCAATAAAGTACATACATAGGCGTATATTTTATGGCGGTAGCCAAAAAACTATTGAGGACCACAAGCTGCGATCTTGACACCTTCTTCGCCTCTTCTACGTCATGTATATTCACAGAATGCTCCGTGGCTCATTTATCTGATCGATATACGTTCTCTTCGTGTGCTTTGTTCTGACGCTTCCATACATACATTCGTATAGTACAGTCAATCAGGGTAACTTTGACAGATCAAAACTATATTTTATAGCTAAATTTTACTCATGGTAAATATGAGACAAAAGAGTTAGCATAATCAGTGCTCTCAGGTTGGTTTTCATACTCTCAAATTATTTATGGCCTATAAAAATAGTAAATTATATTAAAAACTTGCAATTTTGTTGTGTGTCAAAGTTACAACCCCTATATGGGTAACTTTGATACAGATGTTAATTATCACAGGATTCATACATTTTAAACATTTTATGGCTTCAGGGTAGCATTGTTTTATAAATTATAACAAATGTCAAATGCAATGGAGTCATAGTTAAGTCAATAAAACCATAAAGTTGTAGTTCTATCTTTATTTAAAGATAGCAGCACGATTCACGAGTTATCTGAAAGTTTTCCACTAAAAAAATACAACAGTTGAGCGCGGTAACTTTTCGAAAGATTTTGACATTAACTTCGTTTGAGAGTTTCGTTTTTTTTCGAAGAGTTCATTTACGAAGTTTGTTGTGTACACACATTGCATAAATTCAATGTTATTGCACTTAACGTTGTCAACGTAAAAATTAAAAAGTAGTTGGCGATTTGACTGTCAAAGTTACCATTGTTAATCAAAGTTACCCCGATTGACTGTACCTTTTCTAAGTTGTCTTTCATCTACTCTCTCCATGTCTTAACTTTTTTTTTTTTTTTTTTTTTTATAGCATAGGATGGCAAACGAGCAAGTGGGTCACCTGATGGTAAGTGATCTCCACCGCCCATGTACGCCCACCACCAAAATAATCATGGGCGCGTTGCCGACCTTAAAGGAAAGGGATAATTAAGGATTGGGAAGGGGAGGGGATTTGGGCTTCCGGATATCTCACTCACCGTACGAAACGCAGCAGCAAGTCGCTACTTTACGTCGGTTTTCTGTGACATAGTGGTAGCCACCCGGTCGAGCCAGCCCATTCGTGCTGTAGACAAAACTATCTACAGCGTGGCTCTACCACTTTCAGACTACTATATCAACTATTTCCGCATCATCTTTATTTAATGTCACTGAATTAATTCCCTTCAGAAGTGTTTCACCTATGACAGTATAGAAGCACCGTTTTCACTTCGTTGTCGTGATTCCTTCTACATTTACATTATATAAGTGTTGAGACTGGATAACACTATATAGTATGTACGTATGTAATTCGATTAGGCGTGACCGCGCCTGTCCGCTGTCGCACCTGACATCCGGCCCGCTGTTTCCTGTGTTTTGTCTGGAACCCTCGCGTCACGCAACGATGATCTCACTAGCTGAGGTTATACTAATGATTTAAGGTATTTAACGGCGAACTAATAATAAACACTTGCTCTTTCTTGTCGAGCGAAACAGCCTTCCGAACTGGCGGTAAAGTATTGACGGAATCTAAATAATGGATTGCAACATTTCATGGATTCTACAAATATATATATATATATATATATATATATATATATATATATATATATATATATATATTATAGCATAGGCCTGCAAACGAGCAAGTGAGTCACCTGGTGGTAAGTGATCTCCATCGCCCATGTACGCCCACCACCAGAAGTATCATGGGCTTTGGAATTTGGGCTTCCGGATATCTCATTCACCGTACGAAACGCAGCAGCAATCCGCTACTTTACGTCGGTTTTCTGTGAGACAGTGGTAACGACCCGGTCGAGCCAGCTCATTCATGCTGTAGACAAAACTGTCTACAGCGTGGCTCTACCAACTCAAAATTTGGATTTGAACCTCTTTTCTTTCGTTAGATAGAGGCAATACTTCTTTATCATAAGGTAACAAACAGACTTTTCATTTTAGGGCTATTAAAAACATTACAGCAGTCAGCTATCAATGACAGGAATTCGATTTTGCACGAACAAAGTACTTGTATCAATGTTGGATATACATAATTGTTTGAGATATTAGCATATACTCCGTTCCAGTACACTAGTTTATCTTGACAATAGAGTCGAGTGCCCATCTATTTACAAACTAACTCAAGGTTAATTTACAGTACTCTATTGTCATTTAGTCCCACCCAGAGTACTTAAAAATAAACCACCATGAAATGACGTCATATGCTTATTTTTTCTGGCACGGTATAGTGACAACACTGGACCTCGTGCTAAGTGCGGTGCAGTCCAAATGTAATATCTACTGAGAGAAATGGCCACCCCCGACGATCAGCAGAATTAGGCCCGCCAGAATTTACTGTATACATTGGCTAACCCCGGAACGCGATTTGCCTGAACGAAGAACTACGGTGGTTTTATCACCATGTGTACGGTGGCACGCATGGTGCAAACCCCTCCCCAGCAATGTATCGACTCTTGAGCATATGCAACCTCATTGCTCATTAAATGTAAATAGTCAACATAAATGGCAGTGGGCTCGTTTCCGGCTTTTGAAAATGGAAACTGATAGTCCGCCAATTTCACTGACGATGCCATGAAATGCGACAGTAAAAATGTACTGTAAAGGTTTACCACTGTCCCCCACTGTATTGCTCTTTGAGGATGTTCAAGAATATTCTGGAAATTTAATTCTAAGAAGTCTGGTGCATTGAAATAATAGCAGTCGAGTGGTAGATAAAATAGGATGATAGCTGATAGTCTTACTATTTGACAAAAGTTGAGTGTTCGTCATGATGCGGAATGACACCGTTCAATTCTAAGCCCCGATATACCTCAAGTGTTACTGGAGTGTTAAAATAATATTACTACATAATCCACGAATCGTAGCTATTTGTAACGACATAAGAGCCACTTTGGCAAGGTAAATGATCTTCACAGTAGATCAATGACGAGAGCACTGAAATAAACTAATAATTACAAATATCACAATGATGGCGAAGGTATATCCATCACGCCGCGATCTAAGAATAACATTGTATCAAATTCTCATGCTTCTTTTCCGTGAAAATGGTGGGAAACTTCTTTAGAATGGGACATATCTTAATTTAGACGTTTATATTATAACTCCTGTAAGCCAAGATAGACAAAGTAAAGCAGATTACGACACTGAGCAATGAAGATCGGCGAATCTCTGGTAATTTAAAGCTGTTCCCCGCAAATCATAATCTAACAGAAAGATTGAAAATTATAAACCGTATAAACTTTAATATTCCCATAGAGCAAATCAGTCACCTTTATATGTTAATGTAAATAAAGAAACACTTTAACGCCATGATTCAGAAAACAACAGCTGCAGACTGCAGTAGCCGATGGCTGGGGAAGTTTTTAGGATTCTATAGGATTTTTTTATACAGCAGAATGCCAGACAAATGTCGCTCGCCGAATGTAAGCGTCACGGCTGCCCATAAACGGGAACAGCACTCAAAGTATTGAATTACAAGGTACTGTATGCCGCTGCATGGTAGCTGCATGCAGCAGAGAATATGCCAGCAAACACCAGCAGCTTGCTTTCTGCAGGTTGTATATTGTATGTGGGGAATGGTAAGTAGTACTCACTGGCATGGTCGTCATCCAGCAGATTGTGGTAGCGGTGCTGCTTCTCGGACGCGTCGAGCCTCATCATGACGCCGTTATCACAACCACATCGCGAGCATCTGAGGACAAAGCAATAGCAATGTAAGTATTATCTATTCCAATGATGGCTGCAATAGTAAAAGCCTTCAAACCTGTTGGATTGTAATATTCAGGCAAGGCGTTCGTCTATTTAGTTATATAAAAAAGGGGACTGGTGCCAATACATAATAGGGTTGTAAGAGGCGAGGTTTTCCGCGGGAAGATGTGCTGATTTCATGTTCAATCCATACTGAAAATCCAGCGGAAAACTCATTATCATAATTCAGGTACCAACCAAGTATATTACTTTCGAACCAATTACTGCAATTAATCCCTGTTACGTATCAATGTAGTATTTTTTTCAGAACAGCACGAACTTGGAATGTAGGTGTGATTTTTTTGTTGCTGCAATTGACTTACTCAGTATTCATATGAACCTGCCTAAAGCCAGTATCCCCCCAGCCAGCACTAAGTCACATCACATCAGCAAGTTTCACATGATTATCATACGATCAGCGATGTTGCAGCGATCAGGTTCACGCGATCTGTTCTCACGGACGACACGCCTTTTACTCACTAATATGCTTATGATGCATCGTGGAAAATAATACGTATTGTGAAATTATTTATGCATAATGCTAAAGGTGGTTTATTTTAAATCGTCATTAGGTAATAATTAAAGCACGTTAAGGTTATTCATATCATTTGATGTTTGTACCAACAGTCGGTGCGTATATCTGAGGCAGACTTGGTGTCCACGACAGGGCAGATAAACAACACAATCCCGTGGATAATCCTAAAAGCAGTAGCTTGACGTATTAGAGGAAGATATGAAAACCGAAGCTCACTACGGTGATGACCAGTGTGACACCAAACGTCTAAATACCAACCGTCTTTTGAGGATAGAGCCCTGACCACAAGTGTGACAATGTTTTTATCAGCACAAAATATCAATGTATCGTAATTCCGTATTCATTACGCACAGCATATAATTTGGCAAACTAAATTACCGACCAAATTAATAGTCCATTACTAATGGTAGGGGAGCCCAAGCGGGGATTTCGGGATTTACTAAAGCGCGACAGATTAATATACAGGGGGATACCTTGTACCCGGTTAAGTACCTCCACAAAACATGAGGCCCATATATAAGGCCGCCCGTGAAGGATACAGGATCAGATTAGTAAAAAAAAATTGATCATCAGAAATTCTCGAGCGCGTCATATTAAGGTAGGGTGAGTTAATTACATCCTAAAAAGTGTATATTCCACTAATCTGACAATTTGAGAGTGACGTAAAAAAAGCGGAGGGCAACAAAGTTGTAAAAAAAAACGTCATCTCGACATTCTCGAGCGTAGCTAAATTTTTTTTTATTTTGAAGGAAATAATTCAAGAATAATGAAAAATATATAATCTGACGATTTCAAGCAAGCCGAAATAACAAAAATTCGTCGATAAAGTTAAATGCGTGCAGTTGCGTGATGCCTACATTTCCTTCTCCGCGTTTCTATTCCTCTCTCACTCTTTCTCTATCTATTACTCTCTCACTCCGTCCCCACTCTGGTTTCTGTTGCCATGACGCCATCATTGATCATAAAGACTCGTGGCATACTGTTTACAACGTGTTTGCAATATAATTTTTGGAATAACTTTTAACCGGCTTTATCGATCAACTTCAAAAACTAATCCGCCTTTGAGCTTGAAAAACCACGTCGATCGCCACCAAGCTGGTCAAAAGCGGTTGATTCGTTCGAGAGATATCGTGAACGAAAGAAACCCGAAAAAGTGTTTTTTCGCGATTACTCCGAAATTTGTGGTTCGATCAATTGAAATTGCAAAATTACTTATGAGGATGATAAAACTGCGTCGAATGCCGCCAACCGCGTGAAAATCGGTTGATCCATTCAAAAGTTATTGCGGTTTGAAAATTCCAAAAATAGTGTTCTATGAAACTTCTATCAGACTTTCGAGCTGGGAGAGCTCAAATGCATAGAAATATTATTTCTTTGAACTCAGCAAGCTCAAAATATCACATAAGTACAATTTTAAGAGCCCAGGAATGGAATTAGCGGGAAGTTGCAGGGATGGCCTTTAAGGTGAACCGTTTTTCTAAGTTTTTTTTGTCAGATCAGGCCAATCCCTCTAGATAATCGTCAGATTATGAGACAGTACGTTTAGAACATAAAGATGAACTATATATATCTTAATCTGACGCGCTTGAGTATTTCAAAATGGCGATTTTTTTTGCACATTATGAAAATGGCCGCGAGTTTGCGTCCCATCGAAATCATCAGATTAGTGAATGAGAGCTTTTTTTTGGTGCACTTAACACTCCCTTAGAAAATCTGACGCGCTCGATTAATTTTTTTTTTTTTTCATTTTCAACTCTTAAATACAACCACCCGCATCATGCAAACGATCAGATTAACATACGCACATTATTAAAAATACGTAGGGCATTGATGCTATCAATATCTGACGCGCTCGAGGATGTCCATGCAACAGTTTTTTTTTACATATTTAAAAATCTATAGCCGCTTCCCCCACCGATGTAAAGGTATATATCATATAACATTTTTTTCTTCATATCATCTAAGCTTTGCATCCCAATAGGTCTCTACGACGCTCGAGTAAATCCCCATTTAGCATCGTGGGCTCCTCTACCATAATGACAACCCATAAGGCAACGGAAACACCTCACGTACGATACCGTGATGATATTTTTAATATAATTTCACTTTCTATGCATTTCACTATCGCCTTCGCTAATTAACATGCTAACGATGGAACGCCGGTCATTAATTATGTTGTAGTTCTAGTTATTTAGTTGCTCCAACTAAGCACAAAATAGTTTTTTTAATCTTAAGCCGCTAACAAGCACGTGTATTAACAAGTGATACCGTCCGCCGCCCATAAACATCTAAAATACCAGAAGAATCAAGGTTGCATGACCTGGGGTAGTTCGTGATACTTTTGATTATTTATGATCGTATCTTACTATAAGATTTGCTACCTCTATTAGTAAATGATCAATTTTATACTCGGCTGGATGGTGAAAACCGTGCAGGTTGTGAAAAACCCGCCATAGTGGCTCGTTCAGGCGAGTGGCGTTCCGGCCTCAGGAGTCAGCCGATGTATATTCAGTAACTTCAAGTCGGCATGATTCTGCCGTCGAGGGACGCAATGTCTGTTGACGGTCGACATTATATTTGGACTGCACTGTACTTAACATCAGGTCCAGTGTAGTCACTTTGCCAGCAAAAAATAAGGATTCTGTGTGGCTGTTGCAATTGCAGTGTTGGGTGTTATTTGAACACCTAAAAATTTAGACACCCACGTTTACGTGACTACCCACACACCCACCATGGTAAATCCTGTAAGCCAGGAATGACACGAAGTGATTTATTTATTTATTTAAATATCCATACATCTATCATTACAGGTTATACCCAATACGATAGCGTAGTACATTTTTATTTTAAATACATTCCAATTACATTATAATATTTTTAAGTCAACACATTCTATTAATAATTCTAATTCATTTTTAATTATAATAATCATACAATTACGTCAAGTCCGAATAGCATAATAAATATAACGCTACCTTTGCGAATTCATTAATTGTGCAAGAAAATAAATCTATATTTTGACGAGCAATGAAACCCGGAGCGGAACGTGAAGCCAGTCTTTATCCAGCAAAGAAATCAATTAAAATAGAGAGAAATTGGAAATATATATATGTTCACTTCCCTTCGTAGCAAAATCAAAACAAAATAATGAACTTAAGAATTATTTACTTCAAGCCTAAGTACATTATGGAGAAGCCATATGTAAAGCCAGAGTTCCCACGTTCACAGATTTTAAAAGCAAGAGATCTGATAAACGAACGGTTTTGTAACGCCCTACTAATAACTAATAAAATACGAAGCCATATATAAATCTTGCAAAAAACGTTTCGTAATGCATTGAGGCCAACGACCGACCGCCATAATAATATAATTGGGCAATACGATACTGTCTCAATGTTTGAACGGTAACTAGATTCAATGGATTTTTTATTTGTAAATAAATTGACATTGTTTATTAAATTAATTATTGTTTTTTTTTGGTTCCGTAATTTTACGAAGTTTTATTTATGGACTATACATGACATGGCCCATTCGCTAAATGGTGATTTGCTATAAAAGTCTATTTGCAACAAGGCAAGTCAATTTTAGAAAGACAATAAAGTATTTTATCTTTTTTTTCCTATCCCAATTGGTCTTTTATTAAGGAATTCCCATTTTTAAAGTAACGGCAAAAAGCAATTATTTGCTAATTTTCGGCAATCACCTAGGTTTTCTAAGGTCTATCAATATAATTGTTGTACAAATTATAAGAATACCATAACTGTTTTAAATCACCTAAGAATTGTGTTTCTTTCATAATCCGCCTGTGGCAAAAAAACAGGCATCCACTTCACACTGGACTTAGAACCAATATAAATTTATCTTGTAATTTGTTTGTAATCTTACTTAAATATGTAGCTAGGAAATGAGACGACAATTAAATATACAATGCTAATAACAATTATTATCTAATTGAATATGCAAATTCGACAAAAACGTTGCCTATAAGGAAGGAAGCATTTAAAGAAGAATTGTATTCTTTCCGTATTGTAATTAAGTTTAAAACTTCTATTTATAAACCCGAATCGCTTTGCATTGTTGAGTTTAGTTTACCCATTGACTTCGCCAATTTCCCTAGTACTCCGTCATCTTAATCACATTTATATGGGACCACCATCGGAGTAAATTCCATCGAATACGTCAAAATTTGTGGGGTTTAAGAGTACATGATACATTAAAATAATTATACTAGCCCTGTATTATACACGCCCCACTGCTAGGCAAGGGCCTTCTCTACTAGATGAGAGGGGTGAGGCCTTAATTCACCACGCTGGCCTAATGCGAGTTCTCAGGTAGGTATGCAGGTTTCCTAACGATGTTACCTTCACCGTTAAAGCAAGCGATCATTAACAATTAATATACAAGTAACTTAGAACAGTCAGAGGTTTATTGCTCTTGGGGCTGGTTTCGAAACAAATATTTGTGGATCACATAAACATTTCTCTCGGTGCGGGAATCCCGCGGCCTCTCGCTTCACATACTCTCCCACTGCGCCAAGGCGGCTGTTGAAAACTATATGCGCATTAAGTACATATTATGTAAGTAACAAAATACAATAAATATGGAACAAACGTCATTCGAACAAATAAGACGCATTTTCGATTCATGATCATTCTTATTTCTTACATATGAGAAATAATGTGTGAATTGTTTCGTTTCACGACATAGTAATAACAAATACAAACATAGAAACATGCATCGTGACATCGTGATAGAGTTTAAATAGGACGGAAAAAACGACGCGAATTTGATTTGCATTCGCAGATTTTCACGATTTTATTCAGGACTAGCTGTCCCGCGCGGTTTCACGCGCAACATAATTAGTTCAACCGCTTGCAGCGCCACCTACCAGGTCCAATTGGTCTAAACCATCCCGAGACCTACTACAAACAAAAAAAAATATCGAAATCGGTCCAACCGTTTAGAACATTTTGCGAGCTTACGACAAACAATAGATTTTTTTTTATATAGAAGAAAGACGACGACATTATTTCACGATGACCATTTGCAAGTGGGTCCAGATATATGAGTGACAATTGGTTAGCTCAGCTTCACAGCAAATTATATAACTGAAATACAGTTGTATCTACTTGCATAATGGCAGCAGTCGAAAAAACAAATTCCATTGATCTACAAAGGACATTGTTCGTCGTCCATACATAGTTGGCCTAAGAACCAACAGGGACGTGAATTTACTTTTTGGGTTTTAGATAATGTATATATTTGATTGAAACTAAATTATAACTACGGACACTTGAGAATTCCGAAAAATAAATAAAATACTTTCGGATTTTGAGGTTATAATTAGGCCAATAAATACTATCAAATGTCAAATGTTGTTATCTGTTAATTCATTTTGACGGAGTTTTGGCGGGAATTCTGACAGTGCGGTTCTTCGCTGATTTTAATTTATTTCATATACTAGTTTAATATTGTGTTTGTTATATAAAAGTGGTGTGGATTTGTGCAATAAACATTTATGGCGATGAACAGTGTATGGAAATATTGAAATAAGTGAATTAAGTATCGTACCGGAAAGAATGCGCACCAAAACTCCAACAAGTCCTTGAAAACTTCCACACCGATATTTCATCGTTCTTGTGAAGACTTGAGAATAAATTACACTTGTCACTGGCGAAATGCATAACAATGCGAAGCCATAAATAAATTTAAAAAAATCATTTTGACAAGCCGTATTATGATTCCGCGACATCATATCGGACTGTTTGTGACTAAAAAACCATAATCATGGTTAATAAAATAATGGTTTTTAATTACACATACAAGCGTCAGTATTCTCAACACTTGAGTTTTGAGAATACTGACGTTTGTCTGTGTCAAACTCTTATTAAGAGTGCTGTTACAATGACTTGGCCGTATGAGCTACAATACCTTTGCCTATTAAAAACCCGAATTTGAACCAAGAATTATAATACCGAGGCCTATGACGGAAGTGAATACTTTTTAAATTGTTTTCGAAATTAAAAAGTGTCCGTTCTATTGAAATAATTATAATGTACATTATAAATAATAATAATAATTGTAGTAAATGTTTCATGCGTGTTGATTCATAGGCCATTTTTGACAATGTCCTTTAATTTGAACTGGCTTGGTTGTCTACGGCCTAAAAAAAAAATTATCTCTTGGGAGTATTTCCATAGCTTCCAAAACAACGAAATGCCGTCACGTACACGAGATAATCTGAAACTAGCCTAGGTTTGCGGCTCCCCCCGCGTGAACAGCCTAGCCCCAGCCAGATAAAGAGTAGCTTATAAACGACTAGAAAGTCCCACCTAACTCTGTTACAAAATTCATCAAAATCGGTTTAGCGAAACAAACTGACTTTCAAATTTTTTATATTAGTTACGATTAGGTAATAACGCAGTCATGACGACAAAGAAATGGCCCCAAATAATCACCGGCACCTCGATACCCGCTGATTTAGTTTTCGTTGCTGTCGAATGTTTTTATCAATAGATTACGCGACCTTTATCGATGGCGGATTTCGTAACATTTATCATTACGAATGTCTTCAATGTCTTGGACATTGTTTGTGAAAACAGATCAGGTTTTTATCTAAAGATTTTTTTGGGCAATTGTTGGATTCTACTTCTTCCACCTGCTCTTATTACCTTTCCCTTATACTCGCCGTGGGGGGTACACGAGGCAACACGCTTTTTAACACTTGCTACAGAAAGGCTTGGCTTGTAATATTTACGACCGGTCGCCCGTCTGACGTCAACCCCTCTGGGGAGAAAACACCCTGACCCGAAACAAATATTTGTTTGTGCATCACACAAACATTTGTTGCGGAGGGAATCGAACCCGCGGCCTCGCTTCATAGTTGGCTACTCGCCTACTACACCACGGAAGCTGTCAATGGCTGATCGATTGAATATACAAATACCTAACATTATTCAAAATTGTCCATTGTTTTAATAGGTTTTTTTTATCCGAGCACGGCAAAGGTTTGACAGACTACACCTGATGGTAAGCGTAGTGCAATCCAAAAAACCAGCGACCACCAACAAACAATGATTTTATCGGTGATAACCAGAGTCATGCCGGCTTGTATAAATGCTTCTTCCCTCTTCGGAAAGGAAAGATGCAAACGCGGGGCCTGCGACAGGACAGATGGATGACCGATGCAGGCACAGTAATAGGTTCTAATAGACATTAATTACATTATTGAATTTTTAAAATAGATATTGCCTAAACGCATTATATTCTGTTTTATGAAAGTCCTTAAAATAATCAAAAATGCCGAAGCAATGCCAATAACGTAGCCTTAATCATATCTTATCAAATATAATAACATTTTAATTTACTGTATGCATAATGCACTACTTTGTATATCTATATTGCTGTTTTCACATCACGTTGACGCTGTTTCCAGATGTTTGTTTGAATACAACTATAATATAAAACATGATTATAACTAAAATAACTTCATCTACCGGACAAACCGCACTTGACTAGGTCTAATATCTTTTCTGTCATTGCATTTATAGGAAGTGCCAAACATGAATTACATTGTCCAATGGAACTGCCTTGTAGTATTAACCGTCTCGGAGATTCATTCCTAACACACTCCATCAAGATATGATAGGCATCCTCTTTTGTCGAGCAGACGCTGCACAGTGGCGACGTCGCTTTACCCATAAGGTGCGCAAACATATTCAGCGGAATGTGTCCGGAGCGTAGTCGTAGCAGCAAAACTACCACGTGATCTCCTTTTACCGGGATAAAAAGTAGCCTATGTTACCCAGTGATAATGAAGCTTTCTAACGGCAAAATAAATTTTGAAATCGGTCCAGTAGTTTTCGTTACATACAAAAATAGTAATCTTTCCTCTTTATTATATTAGTGTAGATGGCCTGAAAGGTACACGCATACTGGATGAATGCCACAGCGCTGTGTGTAAACACACTGTTGCGTCACGCACGCCTGCTACGTGTGCGATGCATGGGTGACGACTGACGCTGTAGGGTTGCCGCGACAATGATATAGTTATGTAATACGATATTAAAGCAGGTGGCAGCGGGAAGTCGCACGCAACCTGCAGCATGCAACATCGTCGGCGTGGATAAACATCACGCATTGCTGCGTCACGCACAGCTGCTACGTGTGCCATGCATGGGTGACACTGTAGGGCTGCCTAATAATAGTGTATAAAAACAGGTGGCCCGATCAAGTCACACGAACACCGAGTGAACGACGCTGTGGGTAAAGATCATGCACGGCTGTTACGTTTACGATGGATGGGCGAAGCTGTAGGGTTGAACATCATTTTTTGATTAATAGAAGTACAGGTACTTTTACAAAATGATTATGAGATATTTTTAGAGCTCGTCCGGGATTTTAGGTGTGTCCAGTATGATTTCAATTTGTACTCTCTTACACCAAAGGATTGTGCAGTGACCACGGTACTTATATGTGTATAGATACGCTGAAACTGTTGGTGGTAGGATATTCATATCCGCTCGGATAGCGACCACCGTACACATAGTGTTAAAACCTGCCAGTGATCCACACGCCTTGTGTAGATCGCATTCCAGTATCAGCCAGTGTATATTCTGTTCTTCCGAGGGCTTTGTGACAGTACTTGATGGTTGTTTGGGGTATATCCTTGTATCCCTGTGTCTGCATCGGTCATCCACCTGTCCTGTGGCAGGCCCCTCGACTTGCTTCTTCCCTCTTCGGAGCAAGAAGAAGCATTTATACAGGCCGGCATGACTCTAGTGATCACCGATAAACTCATTGTTTGTCGGCGGTCACTAGTTTTTTTGGACTGCACTGCGTTCACCATCAGGTGAAGTGCAGTCACTTTGCTGTGCTCGGATAAAAAGTAATACCATTTATAGTACCGATGGGGCCCAATTATCTATACAATGTAATTGCACGTAATGGGAAATACACTTAATACATTAAAATGAAAATTATATAGGTAACATAATTCTCAGATTAGATACAGATTTTGTTTTATCAGTGATGACATTTTTATGACGTCAGAGTTTTATAATCTTAAATAATAAAATTGCTTCCGATATACCAAAATGGAACCTCCATATTTGCATCATGCAACATCGTGTATCACGGACGACCAAGCACGAACATTTCATTCATAAAACAAAAATCCGAAATTAGATTTTGCAACTGAGCCTGTAGTCGAATTGGTAGAGTTCAAATTTCACCAGCGCAGTTGTTCATGACTGATGAAATTAAGCAAGGCGCTACTGCTTCACGAGATTGGTTGGTCAGTTAATCCTGATTGTCTACAGGACTCTGAACTCACAAGTATCCTCTTTGTGTTCACCACTCATGCCGGTAATTATAAGACACGTAATAACAGAAAAACTTTATTCACTTAAATGGTGAGAAGATCGCCGATGCAATACCACACAGAACTTAAAGTTACAAAGCATGGCACTGCTGCGCTCGTCACCCCGAGACATACGATATTAAGTCTCATCATCATCATCAGTCACAGGATGTCCACTGCTGAACATAGGCCTCCCCTTGATTTCCAGACCGACCTGTTGGAAGCGGCCTGCGTCCAGCGAATTCCTGCGACGTTTATCAGGTCGTCTGTCCACCTTGTAGGCGGACGTCCAAAAAGTAATTAATTAAGTCTCATAATGTCCAGTAATTTCTCTAGGTTCAAACCAAAACACAACAGTGCCTACACACTGCTGCGGGGGCAGAAATAGACAAAACGGTGGTACCAACCCAGACGGCCTCTCGCATACCAGGGACCTACCTTGTGACACATAAAACAAGGAAGCATTATAATTATAGATAAGATCGAACGAGTTGCATTATGTGCGACACACAGCAAGGACGAGTGGCTATCGACACCGTTATCTTTATGATAGGTTCGGACGAGTCAAATCGCTTTCAACCAGAGACTTGAATCAACAAATAATATAAGGTTCTTGCACCACTCGATTAAAAGTCTGTTCAAATGATTCAAATCCATTCATTTTAGAACTTGATCAATTAAAATAGAACCGTGTGAATCCGCTATTAGACGGTACGTGTGATAATAGATCTAGTTTCAAAATAGACGACTTGCCGCTGAAATTTAAATCTTATTTCACACGAAATTGAGTTGTGTGTCGATTGATGGCATTATTGCAGAGTAGACGAACTCTGTTAAGTGAACTCAAGTGTGCAGATTTCGTTCGTGGTTGGAGCTCTCTTTTTCGGCCACAGGTAGAATTAGGGGCTTTTTTATAGCATAGCCCGGCAAACGAGCAAGTGGATCACCCGAAAGTAAGTATCCTCCACCGCCCAAATATGCTTACAATACAAGAATCATAGGCGCGATGCCGACCTTAAATGAAGGGATACTTGAGGGTTTGGGAAGGCGAGAGGGATTTGTGCCTCCAGATATCTGACTCACCGTACGAAACGCAGCAGAAAGTAGCTACTTTACGTCGGTTTTCTGTGAGACAGTGGTAACGACCCAGTCGAGCCGGCCCAATCATGCTGTAGACGAAACTTTCTAAAGCGGCTCTACCGCTTGTAATTTTATTTTATTGGCTTTGATTATGTTTTGATTATGTCAGACAGGTGGTTGGCCGTAACTACAAGCCAAATCTTTCTGCAGCAGGTATAAAAAAGCAGTTACGCCGACCCCACTGCCAGTGGGATAAGCGCAGGTGGTAGAAGGAGAAACACAAAAAAATATTTATTATAACTTTTATAAAGGCCACAAATGGCCACAAGAACACAATAAAGTTCCTTTTAGAGCACTCTTGAAATTATAGAAAAAATCTTTTAACAAAAAAACAACAATACCTGTAAGGCACAATATTTTTTGCTAAACAGAGAAAAGAAGCTCAAATCTCGATATAATCGGTACACCCAACTTTACAACTCCACTAAAATTATTCCAACCACACCTGCCTAAAAACACGACGTCCGCCCATTATACGTGGTTTTCAACAAACTACCTGTGTTCCAGGTAAATGTTTTGGTTCTGTACCTCTGATTTTGTGTGTAATCATTATTGCTCGCTTTAATGGTGAAGGAAACAACATAAGAATTCTCCATAGAATTCCAAAGGTAGTTTAGAGACTATCCCGACTAAGCGGCTTGCTTCTGCGTTTCGTACGGTGAGTGAGTATATGGAGGCCCAAATCCCCCTCCCCTTCCCAATTCCTAATTATACCTCGGCAACGCACCCATGATTCTTCTGGTATTGTGGGCGTACATGGGCGGTGGAGATCACTTACCATCAGGTGACCCACTTGCTCGCTTGCCGGTCTATGCTATAAAACAAAGGCCTAATCTCTCATTAGTAGGCCTGTGCCCAGCAGTGGGACGGTATAACAGGGCTGCACCAGCGAAGGCTCTGTACAATAGATTCCTTCCGGATTTCCTTTATGAACTTGGCAAAAGTACCTAACTATCTACAATATTCTATAGTTTTATGAGTAATATGTAATTATATAATTAAGTGAAATGTAATTATTTTAATTGGAAATAGCACTCCGTAGCAAAAACTACAAAAAATGCTTACTTGTCTATAAACTAAGGTCGGCTTCCCTTTTGATAATTTTTACCCTCGATTCTACAGGATTTATATTATTTACGATTTTTGTGGTCCGGACAGCCCTACGGGGTGTAGGATGTGCGTCGGCGCATTGTGCCGGCAAACACAAAAAACCTAACAATACTGGCGCCAACGTTCCTAAATGTTCAGCTTAATTACATGCCCACGTAATTGATAATTGTCTATTATATTAATGAGACACTGCAAAAACTTACCTGAGATATAAATAAATATACCCAACAGTCACTTATATACTTTATGAGACTTAACATCTCATGTCTCGGGGTAACGAGCGCAGTTCAGTGCCATGCAGTGCTTTATAACTCAAAGTTCTGTGCGGTGTTGCTTCTGTTTATGGGCAGGCGTGGCGCTTACAATCAGGCGAGCGCCTCGCTCGTCTCGTCATTCTACACTAAACACTAAGCAGTGCTAAGAATGTTTATAATTACTAAATCTATATGGCTTTTACATTAAATGCACAACCCATAATCACTTCTGTATGACACACCACAATATTCGTATCAGCAATGTAACAGTTTGCATGCAGACTGTATTGGTATTTAATCGGTTACTTAATTGTCAGTTATGGGCGTTAGAATTAGGAGTAACCGTGGCAGCAACTGTTTTGTAACACGCAGTTACATGGTACATGCAATCTTTAATTAATAATACATTTATTTTTTATTTGATTGAATGACGAGACGAGCAAGGCGCTTGCCTCATTGTAAGCGCCACGCCTGCCCATAAACAGAAGCAACACGACACAGAACTTTGAATTACAAAGCGCTGCATGGCGCTAAACTACGCTCGTCACCCCGAGACATAGGATGTTAAGTGTCATAATGCCCAGTAATTTCACTGGCTTCAGTATCCTTCAAACCGAAACACAACAGTGCGTAGACACTGCTACTTGGCGGCAGAAATAGACAAAGCGGTGGTACCAACCCAGACGGTCTCTCGCATACGAGGGACCTGCCACCTTGTGAACATACATTCTTGTGATTTACTTTTAACAAATATTAATAATTATTTGACAGCTTCCGTGGCGCAGTGGGCGAGTAGCTTCGAAGCGAGAGGCTGCGGGTTCGATTCCAACACCGAGACAAATGTTTGTGTGATCTACAAATACATACGTGTATCGTATCTGGATGTTGTGGGACCGCAAGTCCCTCGTAGTTTCTAATACCCACGATACAGGTTTAACCTAGTATGGTGTCAGGACTATGTGTGAGACTATTGGGTTACCGAGGATCGAACCCGAGACCACAGCAGTCGTGCCGCGTACGCAAGACAACTGCGCCACCGAGGCAACAAACTATTTCTAATATATTGTGAAAATTATTAAAAGCATAGCAGTTCGTGTGTTACTCGACAGCCGTAGAAAATGTACCGCGGTAAATATTGTATTATGAAACGGCTTTGCGTTTATTGCTCCATTTAATAACGTAGGCATTTAGTCACTATTCAGTATGATAATTCGTATTGTTAAAGCAAATATAAGTTATAGACCATCATCATCAGTCACAAGACGTCCACGACTGAACATAGGCCTCCCCGATTTCCAGACCGACCTGTTGGAAGCGGCCTGCATCCAGCGACTTCCTGCGTCCTTTATCAGGTCGTCTGTCCACCTTGTAGGTGGACGTCCAACGCTGCGCTTGCCAGTACGCGGCCTCCATTCCGTTATATTTTTTTTATGGTATAGGCCGGCAAACGAGCAAGTGGGGTAAGTGATCTCCACCGCCCATGTACGCCCACCACCATAAGAATCATGAGCGCGTTGCCGACCATAAAGGAAAGGGATAATTAGGGATAGGGAAGGGGAGGGGATCTGGATTTCCGGATATCTCACTCACGGTACGAAACGCAGCATCAGGCCGCTACTCTACGTCGGTTTTCGGTGAGACAGTGGTAATGACCCGGTCGAGCCAGCCCATTCATGCTGTAGACAAAACTGTCTACAGCGTGGCTCTACCACTCAAAAGCTCACCCGATCACAAATCTGTATGAAACATTAGCTCTAGCACGTCCCCTCTGTAAGAAATAGGTCGTCGTAATACTGCCTATCGTCGAGGGACAAGAATAGTCGACATTGTATCTTCAAACACTGTACTTAACATCGAATCCAGTGTAATTATAAAAATAAGTGAAGACGCACTTTTACGTTATAATGTTCTTTGCCAAAGATATAACTGAAATCTGTTAATCATCTGTAAATGAAGTAGCAACAACAAGGTGGTTGGGCCCTCGTATGCGAGAGGCCCTCCGGGTTGGTACCACCGCTTTGTCCATTTCTGCCGCCAAGCAACAAAGTGTAAGCACTGTTGTGTTTCGGTTTGAAGGACATTGAAGCCAGTGGAATTACTGGGCATTAACAGACTTAACATCTTATGTCTCGGGGTGACGAGCGCAGTTCAATGCCATGCAGTGCTTTGTAATTCAAAGTACTGTGTGGCGTTGCTTCTGTTTGAACGGGCGTGGCGCTTACCATCAGGCGTCTTGCTCATCTCGTCATTCAATCAAAAAAACAATAACAAGAAATCCAAACATGAACATTCACCTGAACCAAGGATTCATACACATTACATACAGAGTAGAGACAATAGTGCGAAACTTCGTATCGAGTTAGATCTCCATTCACAACTTGTGAATGGATGGTTTATCAGTGGCATAGTTTCACTATGTGAAAATATTTATGTGGCCATTAAACTGGAGGATTACGTAAGATTATATCGACAGCGGAGAGGCAAAAATGATCAAGCGCCAATTTGTGAATTTTATGGTAGAGCATTTTAAATTTGTTTTTGTACTATATAATTCATAATAAATATATTAGGAAAAATGGAACATTAAAAATGAAATAAAACTAATTTAAACGGATTTTACCGCGGTTTTTTATTTTAATTTTGGTCCAGACATTAAGAGGAGGCTCCCTAAATTGTACGTTAGTTTCGATGACCATACTGCGTCAATTATATATCCAAGGAATATAAAACTTTAATATATGATTTTTCAGTCCTATTTCTTTCCGTTAATAAGACAGTTACACAATTGTGTTATTTTCCCTCGATACATTTTTATTCCGAAAACGATGTATTTTTGGTAGAATTTTTGCTGTTTCTAATAAATGGCTTGAGTTATATGTCTAAAATAAATATTCACAGTTAGTAAATATTGTTTATTATCCACTGCTAAGATATAAATTACCTAGATCAATTAAAACTCATAATATAAATTATAATAGATTTGCGACTTACGTCATTTACTTCTGTGCATTGATAAACGTCCGACGATGTGCGCAATATTCAACCTTATGTCATTTCTCATAGTGTGTTGAGTAGTGCACGGTAACTAATAATTAAAGCTATTTATCGTTAGTACAGCGCCGTGCTTCAAGGAAAGACTACGTGTATTATTTTATTCCGCGCGAACGCTCTGCCCGAGTGTTGAATCAGTTTATTATATTTGACAAACTATGCGAAACAAAGACAATAAATAATTTGTGCAAAAAAGAAAGAAAGTGAATCGTTTCAAAAACTTTGCAATGATTATGAGAGAAGCAAAAGCGTAAGTATTTTGTTAGAATGTTATTTGTACATTTTGAAATTAAAAGTATTATTATATATAATATAACATATTTTAATAATATTATTTCTAAAATAGAATTTAACTATTTACATTATTACATACATAATAATGCCTCGGTCGCGTAGTTATATTTCGTACGCGGTATTGCTATGCTGAGGTCTCGGGTTCGATCCCCGGGTCGGGTCAAATGAGATTGGGTTTTTCTATCATGAAATGCTCAGTATCGGTCCGGAGTTTGATCCCGAATTGTGCCCGGTATGGCGATAGGATCGCCCGCTGTCACATCATGGGATGGAAATACACTTTGCGAAATGTGGGTGCACTAGTTACATCTCTGCCTATCCCTTCGGGGATTACAGTCGTGAGTATGTATATACAATCATTATAATGACTTATATACCCTATCTTTTTTAGAAAAAGAAATAAAGAAAATCGAATGATGGTTATCCGGAACAAAGAGTCAGTGGAGTCGCCTCGGCAATTATTTGATTTAGTTTCTACTTTTGTGATGCATGAAGAGTGAGTTACCCTAACATTATATTATACTATACTAATAATAAGATTATAAGCAAGTATGCATCTAATCGTCATGTATAATTACTAACTTGATATTGTAAGTAATATTTACTTTATCTTCTTCACTAGGTGGTCGGTCCCTCGTATGCGAGAGACCAACTAGTTTGGTACCACCGCTTCGTTTATTTGTCCTACCATGTAGCAGTGTGTAAGTAATGTTGTGTTTCGGTTTGAAGCTAGTGACATTACTGGGCATTATGAGACTGCAAAATTTGTGTCTCGCAGTAAATATCGCAATCGCAGTGCGTTGTAATCTAAAGTTCTGTGTAATATTGTCTGTTTATGTTCAGATGTGGCGCTTACCATCAGGCTAGCAAAACGTTATTCATGCTAACAAAACAAACTATTACATTTTTTATTGGCATTATTATATGATAATGGGTAATAACTACTAACTATGTATGTAATCATTTACATTAAATCTAATCTATGTTCTTTTTATTATCATGGAGAAACAAAATGACGATTATTTTGCTATGTAAAGAACCATGCTGTAGACACTTTTGTGATTTATCTACAATCTGAATAAGCCGGCTCGACTGTTATTCATACTTAAGTGATCTCCACTCATTGATGATTTATTTACATAATTACCTAAATCATTGTTACATTATTATTTAATCTATTTACATAAATCACCAATGAGTGGAGATCACTTACCATCAGCTTACCTACTTTTTGTCCTAGCACGGCAAAATGACTGCGCTATACCTGATGGTAAGCGCAGTGTAGACCAAAAACTCCAGCGACCATCGATGAACAACGAGATTATCGGTGGTCACCAGAAACATGCCGGCCTAAAATAATGCTTCTTCACACTCCGGAAGAGGAAAGAGGCAAATCGAAGAGCCTGCGACAGGATAGGCGGATGGCTGATGAAGGCACAGGGATACAAGGATGTATCCCTATACCCGTCTCAACCAATCATCGAGTCATGTCGCAAACTCCTCGGGAGAACCAATTATACACTGGCTGATCCTGGAATGCGATCCACACAAGGTGTGTGGGATCATTATGACGGGTTCTTACACCGTGTGTATGGTTGTCGCTATCCGAGCGGTTAGGAATATCCTACCAATAGCCAATTCCTCAATTGATTACATAAATGGGTAAGGATGAAAATGATGATGATCCTGAGCTCTAACTTCTAGTGATGTTAAAAAATATGATTTGATTATATGATGATAATTGTTGATGATGTTTTTGCAGACTAAACTTGATAAACCTTGAATCTAGCGAGAACACTGAAAACATAACAGCTATTCATCGTGCATATATTTCGCCACCTTCAACTCTCGGGGACAAACCTCCCATACGATGTCAAAGAGAACATTTCTCATAATATTTGTTCCATGAAAGCAAATATGACAATATATAGCCCTTACTTGATGCAACTGACATTGTATGGAACGTACTGTTATGTTGTTTAATTTACGATTTTTTTTTTTATATAACAAAATGTATATTATTATGATGTCTTTCAGATTGATGTTGATCATGAAAAAATCCTTACGAGGTACAAAATATAAGGTGAAGATGTAAGATTTTGTTGTTTTATTTCGACCTTAAACCATTCTATAGACACATGAGTATCATCCTAATAAATAAATACACAGTATTTATTCCTTCTTTTTTGCACTTTTCGTTATTTCCTTTTGAATACACGTTCTAATGGGTAGACGTATCATCGACGTACAGTCATTTTTTGAAAAACAAAAGAAAATTAAACTATAGTCTATTTTAAAGAAAATTCATTTATTTTTTGTTTTATATACACATGGTCTGGGTTCCCTGGGCCATTTTTCCACTTGATTACTATCAAGCTAATT
This sequence comes from Amorpha juglandis, assembly GCA_949126905.1. Lineage (NCBI taxonomy): Eukaryota > Metazoa > Arthropoda > Insecta > Lepidoptera > Sphingidae > Amorpha > Amorpha juglandis. The sequence continues at coordinate 1,079,033 of OX421380.1, forward strand.
TTTTTTTTTTTTTTTATTAGTAATGGGTTTATTCTTGACCTCAATCTAGCCGCATGGACAAAGATGAGGTCGACGATGGAGCGAGCTTACCCAGAAGGTGCCGATTTACACTACTCTTAAAGAGCTTCATTATATAAATAAATATAAATATTAACTAAGTAAAAACAAAAAAATCAGCTGGTTAGTAATCATACCTATTGGAAGGAGGGGCTTCCAATAGGTATCGCTAACGAGGTCATAAAAAATTATTACTAACCAGCTGAGTTTTTTGTTTTTACTTAGTTCATATTTATATAATTTAACAGTCATATTGTCCTACAAATAAAATAAATAAAAACTGAGTATCATCAAATCGAAATATTCTATCCTTGCTACCTCTGTTAGCTACCACAATAGAGAATTTTCGCATAGGGAATTGTTGGGCGTCTCATCGAAACGAAGCTACTCACGGAAAATTAGCTTGATAGTAATCAAGTGGATCAGCTGGCCCAGGGAACCCGGATCATGTGTATATAAAACAAAAAATAAATGAATTTTCTTTAAAATAGCACCAACACATTTGTTCAAACGAAAATATATTTCATTTAAATTTTGAAGAAGAAAAAAAGAAAAAACACTCAAAAGGCGCAAATAACATTAATTTCTTTCATGAAACTACTAGAGTATGTTTTTGTAACCAGTCTACATTTAGCGGCATTATGCGTGAACATATAATAAACAAATATATTGTACTTTTTTTTTATAGCATAGGCCGGCAAACGAGCAAGTTTGTCGCCTAATGGTAAGTGATCTCCACCGCCCAAGTACGCCCACCACCAGAAGAATGAATCATGGGCGCGTTGCCGACCTGAAAGGTAAGGGATAATTAGGGATAGGGAAGGGGAGGGGATTTAGGCTTTACGTCGGTTTTCTGTGAGACAGTGGTAACGACCCGGTCGAGCCAGCCCATTCATGCTGTAGACAAAACTGTCTACAGCGTGGCTCTACCACTAAAAATGTAATGTAAATGTATGTTCGCAATTCGTCTGTATATATATACCTCCTCTGTTTTTCCATTGGTTAAAAAATGTGAAAAAAGCATCAAAGATTCTAAGTTTGGAAATATGCATACAAACTGCGGTAATCCTGTTCATATTTCCATTCAGTGGGTTTTCGTGTACAATACACGCACAAACATACAGACAAGATAATTAAAAATATATATTTCTGTAATCGAATATGTTTATCATTACTTTTTAAACATATCAAATGCACAGACACAGCTCTGATACAATTTTGTTATATTATATCAACAAAACATTTATCTTTCAAAACAAAATATATTATTAAAAAAATATTTATGTACAGAAGTCTCCGTGGCTTTTATGCCCACTACTATAACGTCAAGCGACGCGCGAAACGACGCGTTGCGTACAAGTGCAGAGGGTAGCGGGGTGGATGGGCGGAGCTAACGCACGAAATATTTTAGGCAGCATGCTCTTAAATAACGCGATAAAATCAGTTTTATTTCAATATGTAACATTCGCGTAAACGTAAGAAATCAAAATATAACTTTTATTGAAAATGATCCCTTAGGTAAATTTATTTAATTTTTTATCATCAAAAAAGTTTAAAATGCTCTAACGTAAAGTTCACATATTGGCGCTTTAGAATTTTTGCTTTTTCACTGTCGATATTATATTATTACCATAGAAAAAAACAATATGAGCAATTTAAGAACAATCAGGGTGATTGCGTGTTAGTCACAATGCTTCTATTGCTAACTTAAAATTTTGTTTTTGTATTAAAACTACGGTGACAAACAATCCTACGGTTCTCCTGATGGTTGACGGTCACGGAAGTTTCAAGCAGTAAATTATACCACCATCTAAAATAAGTTAACAATAGCATTAATATTATTATCACCTAGCAAAAGTACCTTCAGATAAAATGAATTCCTTCTAGTAATGAGAGAACAGGATTCTTTTGTTTTTACAATGGAAATGAGATGCAGGCTACTTCCTTTATTTCTTGTATAACAACACTAATTATATAATGTACTATAACTACCAACAGCTACCTATAAAATATACATACAAGAACAACAGACAGACAGTCACACGTCGAATAATCCATCTTATTACACGCACATCCGTTTCCGCCCGCGATTTCCGGGGCCCGCGACAAATCGCTAACTCATTGTATGCAGATGTGACAGATGGCGAAAGTAGATCCCCTCGGCCCGTCGCGGGAACCGAACCGGCACGCCTTTCGTTTCGTGTGGTAACCGCCGACCTCACACGCATACCGAATCAAAGGCTCGGTCATGTAACTTGATGTAATTTCGGTAACCACTTGCGACACTTCGACGTGAAAGTATTTTTGAATTGTTAATGTGTTGGTGGAATTCTTACCATCGTTGCTGTAATGCAATCTAATTTTTTACATGTAAAAATGAGGTATTGGAATTTTTTTAGGGTGTGGGAAAGTTTTGGGAAATCATTATTTGAAGCAGCGATAGCTCAGCGAGGAGTAGTACGCACTGTCGAGACGATAGTCGCAGGTTCGAAACCAGCCCCAAGAGCAAACACCTCTGACTTTAATTGTTAACTATCACTTGAAGAAAGTGAAGGAATCACTGTGAGGAAACTTAAAATGTTCTCCATAAGAATTTCGAAGGTATATGACATAGTCGACAAATTCTGTCAAACCGCATCTCGTTCAGTAGAGGAGGCCCGTGCCCGGCAGTAGGACATATACAGGGTTATTTTTAAAACACTGACAACCTCGCAGGGCCATATAGCTGACCCCATAAGGAACAACTATTGTTCTACGAGTTTGGACATAACTCAATACATAAGAAAAAAAATGATTTTACAAGTTTTTGATGTGTAGTGTTTGTGTTACCCGTCGCGCGCTCACGCGCGTGCAATAGTGAAATCAGCTGAGGGCCGGGTGTATAGGTATTATCGATCGATACGGCGCGACCGGTCATTTAACTGACGCGCGCGCTGCGTGTATTACGTTATCTGCTATGCGCGCAGAGCGTAGGTAACTTTCAAGACGGAAATTAAATTCATAATTATTTTTGTATGAGAATAAAATCTAACAAATTATGAAAAGTCGTAGAACAAAAGTAGTAGCAAATGACCTTAGGAATCTACTCCTGCGAGGTTGTCAGTGTTTTAAAAATAACCCTGTATAATACAGGGCTAGTATTATTATATTGGAATGTACAGCACTGCACTCTTTATTTTAAAAGGCTTTTTTTATATTTTTAAATATTTGTTCCAAAAAACACAAAATATTTAAAAATATAATAAACAGTACCCTCCAATGGCGAGGCGTAGGACCCAAGCCAGCGGCGATTTGGAGAGAAACCTCCTCACAATGCGTGCCGTCTCCATATATTGGAATTATTATTCATCATCATCATCATCAGCCACAAGACGTCCACTGCTGAATATAGGCCTCCCCCAAAGATTTCCAGACCGACCTGTTGGAAGCGGCCTGCATCCAGCGACATCCTGCGACCTTTATCTGGTCGTCTGTCCACCTTGTAGGTGGAGGTCCAACGCTGCGCTTGCCAGTACCTGGCCTCCATTCCAGAACCTTTCTGCCCCATCGGTTATCGGTTCTGCGAGCTATGTGGCCTGCCCACTGCCACTTCAGCCTGCTAATCCGCTGGGCTATGTCGGTGACTTTCGTTCTTCTACGGATCTCCTCATTTCTGATTTGATCACGCAGAGAAACACCGAGCATAGCTCTCTCCATAGCTCGCTGAGTGACTGTGAGCCGTCTTATACGGCCCATATTCAGAGGCCACGTCTCAGTGCCGTATGTCATCACTGGTAACACACATTGGTCAAAGACTTTGGTCTTCAGGCACTGAGGTATTTTGGACGAGAAGACCTTGCCAAGTTTCCCGAACGCTGCCCAGCCGAGCTGGATTCGACGATTGACCTCTCTCTCGAAGTTGGACCTGCCTAGTTGGACTACTGTCCATATTCGTCGACAACTTCGAGAGATGAGCTTCCAACAGTAATCGGGGTGGGCACAACATGGACATTCGACACGACCTTCGTCTTGTCCATGTTCATCCTGAAGCCCACCCGTTGAGAAACTCTGTTGAGGTCTTCGAGCATTGTACTCAGGTCTTCCAGCGATTCCGCAAGGACCACGATATCGTCGGCAAAGCGGAGGTGTCATGTACTCGCCATTTATGTTATTATTATTACGGGTGAAAAAAAAACATAGTATTTATTGACGCAGTTAAAAATCATCATTTGTAATTACATACAAGTTATCATATTTATTATTATCATAACGCTACAAGGTAAGTATCAATTTTTATATGATTAAGACACTGATTTTTCAATCTCAAAGTAAACGTCATCAAAGTCAGATAAAAATAAAACGGCAAAATACAAAATTATCACGCTGGCAATATTTATACGGAGATCATGCCAAATTGGTTCTTCCTAAATTGGCTGCATTATAAGAAATTTTGCGAAAAAATATTCGAAATTTGAAAAATCGATTATTGCCACTTATTACAACCATAGGTTTATATAGTACTCGTCTCTCATCAGGAAAATGCAAAAGGCAAAGGCAGTAAATAACGTGACGCCAATAAAAACTCAGGAAGTCAGATTTGGTTGATAATGAAAATTAATGACAGTTTTATATCCTGCTTACATCATGGGCATTAATCAATCAGAAAGATAAATTGTGTGTCAGGGCTTGTTATTAAAATCATTAAAATGTATTTGAATTCCCCTGTTACTTGCATATACGAAATTAGACTTACGTAATCTTCATTCAATTTCTAAATATGGTTGACTAGCATAATGACAGATAGACCTTTAAGGAATAGATAATATTTATGTACAGGTCACCTATACCAATAAAGAAGTGTAGAGCCACGCTGTAGATAGTTTTGTCTACTGCATGAAATGGCTTCGACCGGGTCGTTACTAATTCTCTCAATTTTGAGATGAAAGCGAAAACTAGCAGTAAAAAGAAGAACGTGGATAAGCTAATACTTTCCGTCGTGATATTCTTCATTTCAAAATCTATGTATATTAAAACACCAATAAAGCCAACCTTATTGTGCAAAAAACTGAATACAGTCTACCAACGTAGTAATGTAGGTTACAATTGAATGTTTTCGCAGTGTTTTTTCGAAGCATCAGTCAATAGACTGACCTTGCGTCTTACCCATTATTGGCGAAATTATGATGACAGATCGACGACGATCTGTCATCACGACGATCACTTATGTACTACTGTAAGTGTTTCATTTTATTTGTGTAAATCATTATAATAATAATTGTATCCTAATGTCTTATGAGTTGATTTTTTGGGGACTTGTACAGTTTATATGGATTTTTGATAATATTTGCCTCTCTTAATGGTTTTTCAGTATTTAAATTGTATAATTGCTTAATCACTAATGTGCAAACTTAATTACTGTGGAATAATATTTAAACCAGCGATTGCTCAGCTGCCGAGACGAAAGATGCAGGTTTGTAACAAGCCCTAAGAAGCATGACTTTTCTAAGTTACGTACGTATTCATTTTAATTAGCGCTTGCTTTAACGGTGAATGAAACACTGTGGAGAAACCTCAACACCTAAGACGTTCTACATAAGAATTTCGAAGGTCTGTCTACTGTCGTATTAAATCACCGTGCTGGGCAAAAGCCTAACCCATATTATTTATTAGAGGCGCATGCCTAATAATGATGCGTATATAAATCAGATATCAATATTATTGGAACGAAGTTCCTTACGGCAGGTTTGGAGGGGATAGGGATTTCGCTGCGTGACCGAACTGAAAAAAATGTGATAGTAAAACCGTAAGAAAAATGCGTGGAAAAAATGCGTGGAATAAAACCGTTAAATGAGACTTTTTTTTAACTTAATTTGATATCTAGCACACAAAGTTAAAGTCGAAATTCCGTTAATAAAACAGATAGGTGTGAAACTTATGACATTTGGAAATGTAGACGCGGTTTGAAATTTTAATTTGAATTTTTGATTATAGAACACGGCCGTCCACCGTTTAGTAGCCAGTCTAAGTCTAAATTAATAAGTTTTTATTTATAATTACATAAGTTGATAAAAAATGCTATACAATAGCTTTACCGCGGCAGTCTCCGAGTGCTACACGTCTTTTTTTTATTTCTATTTTTCTATTCTATTTCTATGTAATTTTATGTTGTCAAACAAAAATAAAGAGACATATTTTGTTATTTTAGTTGATAATTTGTATTTTTTACAATTTGTGTCGATTCTACATTAGCCGAAGGATCTTCGTTCCTACCTGGTGTCCCACGACACACACCAATTTTTTAATATTTAAATCCCTTTTGTTATTTTATTTATCTGGCGGTAACCTTCACTCAACCAGATGACATGGGTGTGTGTTAAAAAAATATACACGCGTCGATTTGAGATCCTCGTCCTTTTTGAGCTGGTTAAAAATAAAAGAGTGTGGCATACAAATATTACAATGTTGCCAGACAGGCAAATAAGCTAAGATACAGCTCTTCATATAAAACTATCAATCTAGCTTGTCGTCAAGCAACAACAACCTTCAAGGTAAGTCACAACTGAACGTTCAAAATGTCATTTAAACTTAAATGCTACGTTCTTGTGATTTGATAATTCTGTTACCTACTTTAATTTGCCGTTTAGAACAAATCAAGCTTGAAGTTTTACTGATTAGATTTATTTATTTATACATTGCAAAGTTACCTATTTTTTTTGGAACGTAGTTCCTTATCGCGCGTTGCGAAAGGGGGCTAGACGGAAAAAATTGGTACGAAAAGTTGTCACGAAAAATTTTGTCACGACATAATTCTCCGACCAGCCAGCGTTAGCTGACCTCCCTGGAACATCGATAATTTCGAAGTCCCAGGTGGCGTCACACGACCAGTTAGCTTGGACCGGACTTTCACAAGACTTTGACCTTGAACCCCAACCGTGACCTTGACCCCGATTTTTTACCTAGACTCCGACCTTGACCTTAACCCCGACCTTGACCTTGACCCCGACCTTGACCCTCAAAATTAAAATTAAAAATAATCGAAAGGAACTTCGTTCCATCCGGGTGTCCCTTGACACCTCTCAAGTTTTTTATTTATTCGATTGAATGACGCTATCAGATCGCTTGCCTGATGGTAAGTCCTAAGCCTAAGGTAAGCCTTCCTATAACCAGTAACACAACCCCGACCATTCACTATTCTATATCGAATGGTTAGTAGCCAACCTAGTGTCAAAGCTGGTGGTAAGATATTCGTATCCGCCCGTAAGACCTGCCATAGCGACCCACCTTGTGTGGGGGTTTGTAATTCAAAATTCTGTGTGGTGTTGCTTCTGTTTATGAGCGGCCGACTTGCACGTCTCGTCATTCGATAAATACAAAAAAGCATTTTCGGCCTATTTTATTTCAATTATCAAGCCATGGGTGACGTACTCATAACTTAAAAAATATATAATTATCTTTATTGCACCGACTTGCATTAAGCGCTATTTTAATTGCCGACATGATCAATAAACGATTTCATTCTTTCATTCATTCTTAAAGCAACCAGCAATACTTATAATCATTCCTATTTCACCCTACCTGGAAACTAGTTTAAACCATTATTACCAACACAATGAACTTTATATTCGATCCCTGTATACAGCCAAACATTGCTTGTGCTAAATAAGGCGAATTCTTTAATATCATCTGCCGCAGTCCGCGGACCGGTCGTGGAGCACAACCTGCCCTACCGGACCTCGTGGAAGGTCGTACATACAAAATGTATAAAAAAACCGAATCGCCGCGATACATTGTAGCAGAATACTTAAGCATGCATCCTGTGTTGATTGCAGTGAGAATTTTAAACAGCATTGCTTAAAATCTTTGTTGGTATACAATACTTCTTCTGAAGATAGTCACTTCACCCTACGTTTATGATTCCCGTCAACAAAGTCTGCAAATAGCCCCAACGTCACAGGCCGGTCAAGTTTTCAAAGTTCTGTATGGTGTTGCTTCTGTTTATGGGCAGGCGTGGCGCTTACCACCAGGCGAGCGCCTTGCTCGTCTCGTCATTCAATCAAATAAAAAATGTTATTTTGCGAGTATTGTACAATGAAAATGCATGTATGCAACGACTGCCATGCTAAGGGTTTAATCCCCGGGCCGAGTAAAAGTGGTATTTGGGGTTTTGTATCACGAAATGCTGACTACCAGCCTGGAGTGTGGAACTATGCCCGGTGTGGCGATAGGCTTACCCCCTAACTTGCTCCTCCTCCTCATGGGACAGAGATACGCTCGGCAAAATGTGGGTGTTTCGGTTACTTCTCTGCCTACCTTTTCGGGGAGATTATAAGCGTGAGTGCGTATCTTTACATAGTATAAAATTAAGTCGCTTTCGCTGTCTGTTCGCTTAGATCTTTTAAACTATTCAACGGATTTTAATGCAGTTCTCAGCAAGATAGAGTGATTCCTGGGGAAGGTTTATTTATATAATTTGTCAAGGTTTTGTTTGCATTGGTTGAAATATAACGATAATTGTTGGAGCGTGCGAAGCCGGCGCGGGTCGATAGTGTATAATATTTCTTAGTTTACACTGTCTGCTAGTTCTATTAGAAGATATTGTGTGCAATTTCGCCTTCTTCTGTTAATTAGCTCATATGCAGTCTGCGTTGAGGCGTCTTGACACACTTACGAAACTATAATGAATGGACTTTGTTAATCTTTTTAACAAAGTACATTTCAATTTATCAAAATATTATGTAAACTAATTTTATTGTTAGACTGACAAGCCAATTGCAGCTGATTGATGTTTTAACACAAGCATAGCGACTGTCTGTGAGTTGTGATAAACTCATCAATTAGTGTATGACGATGATGCGACCACCAAAAAACAATGAGTTTATGGGTGGTCACCAGAATCATGCCGGCCTGTATGCTTCTTCCCACTACAAAGAGGGAAGAAGCAAAACGAGGGACTTGCGACTGGATAGGCGGATGATGTAGGCACAGCTATACAAGGATATGAAGGATGCCCCGGGCAAAGTGGCGGTGGCGGTGTCTCTAGGCATCGTGTTCATTACGCTGCCATGGGCTTGCATTTATTATTCGAACTATTATTTCGAATTATTATTATTATTCGAACTATTAATTCGGATTATTATTCGAACTTCTTTCAAACGGAAGGCATGCTTTTATCCTACACTAGGATATAAACTGGTTCCTATAAAATGCAGATTGATTTCTAAACATAAATTAGTCGTTAAAAGTAACGTAAAATCTTAAAAAAAATACGCTTCGAATTAAGAATGTACTATTTTCTGAATTTAAAAAGGCGAGGTTTGCGTATAAGGTGGCCACTCATTATCTGCCTACTTCATCAGTAAGCATGCCAGTACATCAGCCCCTGACCTTCAAGATAACAGCCGAACAATAAATACACATCAGTGTCACATCCATATACGAGTTAGCACCTTCCGCCATTACAATGTTTCGGTTGAAATCTGCCAAACTTGGCACAGTCCCACGCGTCCGTACTACGCATAGGCTACATTTCGCAGGACCGTTTTGGCAAATCTGTTTTACGGGCTGTTTTTTATAGTATAATAGGGTCATACTGAAGTTGATTTTGCCTATATTATGTACGGACCGAGTCTACCGGGTTGGCATAATTATAAAGGGTCATTTAACCAGACAAACTCTTTGAGACAATCCATTATTGTGTTTGTTTGATAGACAGTCCAAATGGGTTGGGAATTTAGGAATAAATGTCTCCTAGAAATGGTGTGTGTTGGTAGTGATTATATAGGGCGTGATGCTCACCATTAGACGAGTAACGGGCTCGTCTTGTCATTCAGTGGTAAAGAAATCACCGTATCCCATTTCTAAGTCTTCTATCAAACCTCATCGACAATATTAAGTCGAAATATGGCGTCCTAAACGCCCTTCCACTCATAAATGATATTTTGCATGGCAATTCTGGTAAACCAGTCAAGCAGGCAATTCTTAAATGCAGTGAACGAAATACGTTCACTGCTTAAATGTCGTTCGATAGGAAGTTTAACAGGTTGTGGATTCACGTAGCTGATGATTTTCTGGTATTTGAACGGGATTCCTGAATAAACTTTCTTTCTTAAGAACTTGTTTCCTGGCTTTTTATAAGGTCGTGAAAGTGATTGAATTGCAGCTGATTAATTAAAGTGCTGCCCAGAGCACAGTCTAAAAATTATACAATCCAACGGCGATGCTGTTCTGATCGGGAAACGTGCGGTTCGGTGCGGGTGACGCGGGTGGTACGCAACTGAGTTAAACCTTGGTTTTAATTGCAATAAATAGCGGTCACCGACATAATTTGCAATGCAAAAATACGTCACCCATAGATACCGAAAGCAATAGGATAGCAAAATATGGGATTGCATAAACGGCTTAATAATAGAAAAGGAAATGTGGCTGCTTTACGAGTATGACTAATGAATGTACTACACGAGACGCGGCACGGTGAGTTTTTACTGTGTTTATTCGGGGTCCCTTCTGTAGCGTATAAACGATAGCGGCTTTTTGTCAATCTCAAACGCGTTGACAGCCTGCATGATTTTTTGACTGAGGCCTGTAAATGTAAATCAACAAAACAATATGCTGTTGGTATGCTTTGTCTCCGACTTGTTTTAGAATAACAGGTACCAAGAACAGAGATTAAAAGATTTTTAGTATTTTCATCTTTGAATTCATTAGAAAATAAGAGATCGATACTAGTTTAAAGAAGAGAAAAGAATAATGATTCTTCTTTCGCAATCGGTTGCGAAAAGGAAAGTGTCACATTTGTGTAATCCACAAATATTTGTTTCGGGGTCTGGATGTTAGTCTCCCGTAGTTCCCACCGTAGTTTGTTGATACCTACGACACAAGACTCGTATCTTAGTGTGGGGTCAGGACTATGTGTGTGACTGAAAAATGAAAAAAAAAATCTATTTTCCAAACTTGTTTTAATAAAACGAGGAAGTACGAAGGACGAAACGCAGTATACCCGCTATTTAACGTCGATTTTCTGTAAGAGAGTGGTAATATCCCGGTCGAATACTGACTGTAAAATAAAGAATTACTCAGGAAAGGATAGAAAGGATATTTATTCGTAATTTATGCAAATTAAATTATTCATTATTTTCAGTAATTAAACAGATTTATATTCAGATATAATTTAAATCATTAATAAAACTCCTTTTACATAAGATAATTATAGGCGGACTGCGTAGAAAGTATTTCGTAATTTTAATTCCACTTTCAATATTGAATGATGAAAATAAATGTCTTATGTCTTATAAATAAATATGAGTAGAAATCCAGTATTTATTTAAGAATTCAAATTGAAACAGAATGGATATTAAGATATTTGTAGCAAAATATTTAATTAGCATTTGCAATAATTTGAATAAATGCCCTTATTACAAATATTACCTACACCTTTTCTATTATTCCCTAATAATTATTTATTTTACATTTCATTTCATTCATGACATTCGATACAAGAATTATAATTGTTTTATTTTCGAAACAAGTCTCGAAAACCAAATGTTTTGTCCTTTTTTGCAAACGATTTCGAAAGAATTATTAGTATTTTCTCGAAACTGGTTTCGAACCTTGGTTTCAAATGACTGCGAAGGGGTATTTTTATCACTTTTATGTGCCTCCGTGAAGTGATATTTTTTTACCATTTAATACACTACAGAGATGAAAAGCGACCGGACCGGATAGCGACCACTGTACACATTGTGTTAAAAGCTGCCACAGTAATCCACATACCTTGTGTGGATCAGTGGCTATTGATCATGACTGTTGGATGTATTTTTTTTTTTTTTTTTTGATTAAATGACCAGACGAGCAAGGCGCTCTCCTGGTGGTAAGCGCCACGCCTGCCCATAAACAGAAGCAACACCACACAGAACTTTGAATTACAAAGCACTGCATGGCACTGAACTGCGCTCATCACCGCGAGACATAATATGTGAAGTCTCATAATGCCTAATCATTTCACTGGCTTCAATATCCTTCAAACCGAAACACAACAGTACACACACTGTTACTTGGCGGCAGAAATAGACAAAGCGGTGGTACCAACCCAGACGGCCTCTCGCATACGAGGGTCCTACCACCTTGTAAAGGTACCATTTATTATTTGTTTAGCCTTATCCATAATATAGAAATAACAGATCCTTTAAACGGTTGAGCTGTTAAAATGTTGTACGGTATTTTTTTTGAGAGCTTTCTTTGAATTGGGCAGTATAGCCTTCGCGTGTGACAGCCCAGTGACAGTTGACCTCTACCACGGTGGCCGCGAGGCGATGGTCCGAGGTTGCTGACCGGTCACCGGTTCGGTCGTGATGTCATGGCATCCAAGCCCGGTTTATGTGGTTTTGTTACAAGAGAAACAAAAAAATCACGATTTTGTCGCAGAAATATATTTTTTGCATTTGTTAAGCCTGATCTACACAAGAGACACGCACAACAAAAGCGTGAATATAATAACATAAACTTGGCTTTTCAACGCGACGCGACGCGGCGCCTTGTACAAAAATCTCTCACTCGTATTAGTTTGAATTTTAAATACAAATTTAATACAGACGTAAACAAACAAACATAATTAACATTGGTTTAATCGATTTATCAATACAATTGAACTAGGAAGTGACGCAAATGCCAAACGGTATCAGTTGTGAAACCAATCTTATCAACGTATTTAAGAATATTGTTATCGAAAATAAACTTTGGAATTGTGATTGAAGTGCTGTATTTTTTTATTCGAGCACGACAAAGTGTCCAGCACCGATAAACAACGAGTACCGATGGTCGCCGGAATCTTGCCGACCTGTATAAATGCTTCTTCACACTCCGAAGAGGGAAGAAGCAAATCGAATGGCCTGCGAGTGGACAAGCGGATGACTGATGCAGGCACAGGCATAGAAGGATGTACCCGCCCCAACCAACCATTAAGTCATGTCACAAGGCAGAGAGGACCGGATATATAGTGATTAATCCTGGAACGCGATCCACACAAAGTGTGTAGGTCACTACGTCAGGTTTTAACTCCATGTGTACGGTGGTCGCTATCCAGGCAGATATGAAAATCCTACCACCAGCCTAGATTTATGAAAAAACAAACATAATGTCTCGTTCCAACGACTTGCGTTCCGGTGTCAGCTAGTAATTTAAGGCCGGCTTTGCGACCATCAAGAAACTCAATGGCAAATCGGCGCCATTAAATAATTACCGAACTATACTAGCATGTCTCGGATTGATATAAAAGCAAACAAGTATAAGTTGTTGACCTTTCGCCGACTATCGTCACAGAGTGTATACATTCCTGTGATTGCATAAAAAGAACACGAATAAAATTAGTACCTGGTTTGTACGTATTTTTGTTTTAATACTCCTAACAGTCACGCACATTGTCCCACACTAGGTTAACCTTTATCGTGGGTATTAGAAACTACGAAGGACTTGCGGTCCCGCAACAGACTCGAAAATCCCAGATCTAGAAACTCACAACTCAAAGAGACTCGAAACAAATATTTGTAGATCACAAAAATGTATGTTTCGGTGTGGGAATCGAACCCGCGGCCTCACTTCGCAGACGACGATTCGCCCACTTCGCCACGGAGGCTGTGTGTGCGTAAATTAGCTGTCTGGCATCCGTATATCACATAAGGTGACCATTAAGAACCAGCGCTGTGATGTATGACGTACCACAGCACACCTGCACGCCTGTCACCTGTCACAGCTGCGACGCGCGATCGCCAACATCGTAATTACAATTGCAATACACGATACTTTTAGCATCGGCAACCGGTGATTTAGCTACTGCATCGCAGCATCGCAATTTGACGACTTTCTGCGTTCGGTGTATAATTTACACTTCTCTAAAACTAGTGGAGGCCTTTGCCCAGCAGTGAGACAGCGAGAGTGATTGCCTTCAACATTATGATACGGCAACCTGAATATTATGATACGGCAACCTGCATCCCACAATGATGGTGAGATGCCGGTCAGTTTACAAAATGTACATTACGCAAGCATACCTGCCGCGGCCGTTACGACATTTGTATCTGGAGTACTGTTTTGAATGCATACAGATGAATGCCTGTTGTTGATTTTGCAGTTTCAAGTATTTTTTTACTCTGGGCTAAATTGCAGTAAGATGTTAAGTCACATAATGTCCAGTAATTTCACTGGCTTCGATGTCTTTCAAACCGAAACACAAAAGTGCTTACACACTGTTGCTTGGCGGCAGAAATAGACAAAGCGGTGGTACCAACCCAGGCGGCCTCTCGCATACGAGGGACCTACCTTGTACATTACACATTCCTTAAAACCTTATCTAAGTTGTGATATCAGTTATTACATTAAGTAAGTGTATTAATAAAACACAGATAAGATGTAACATCAGATTATATGCCGCGAAATTATTAAAAACACATGGTGGTAGAGATAAAATACACCAGAAGTAAACACATATTTAAAAAATGGTTGGTCGAACCGAGGATCGAACCCAAGACCTCAGCACAACAGTCGGACCGTGTACGTAATACAACTGTGCCTATAAAAGTTTCTTTTACACATGATAACTTTTTTTGGGTGAACAGAGCCAAATCGTCAAAGCCATTGTTGTTAATTAAAAAAATCTCATCCCCAGTGTAATATTTACTGCATTTATTATTAACTAGCTGCCCCTCGCGGTTTCACCTGCCCTGCTCCCATGTGTCATAGCGTGATATACATATAAACCTTCCTCATGAATCACTATGTATTGCTGAAAACTGCATTAAAATCCGTTGAATAGTTTAAAAGATGTAAGCGAAAAGACAGCGGAAGCGACTTCATTTTATACTGTGTAAAGATATCTCCTGAAGCTTAAGCCCTAGCCTATCAGTGGGACCTGACACATAAAACAAAGAGTTTATTAAAACGTTTTGTACGGATTACACTGCACTGACCTTTTAAATTTAACCTTGATCTTTAACTTTCTCTCTGAGTTCATTCAAGATTTGGGACCTTCGAAAAAATATATATTTATGACTACATGATTACTTAATCTTCTTAGCATTAAATTTATTTACCGTTAACCGATAAATCATTATAGGAATTAATAACGCATTAAGTTTAAGGGTATTTATAAGGACGTGTTTGCAGAATTTAATGAGAGAGAAGGAGGCCAAAGAGGTGTCTAAGGATCGGATCAACGCGTACGTACATCGTTTTTTTTATTTGATTGAATGCTGAGACGAGCAAGGCGCTCGCCTGATGGTAAGCGCCACGCCTGCCCATAAACAGAAGCAACACCGCACAGAACTTTGAATTACAAAGCACTGCATGGCACTGAAGTGCGTTCGTCACCCCGAGACATAATATGTTAAGTCTCATAATGCCCAGTAATTTCACTGGCTTCAATGCCCTTAAAACCGAAACAAGAGTGCTTACACATTGACGTATAAGGGCACGTTTTGAGGAATGCGACGGAGACAGGCAGACGGCAACGGGAGAACTGAGTCAGGCAATAGCTACAATTCGCTTTATATGGAAGATACAAGGTGGTAGGTCCCTCGTATGCGAGAGGCCGTCTGGGTTGGTACCACCGCGCCGTCTGTTTCTGCCGCCAAGCAAGGGTGTAAGCACTGTTGTGTTTCGGTTTGAAGGACATTGAAGCCAGTGAAATAACTGGACATTATGAGACTTAACATCTTATGTCTCGGGGTGACGAGCGCAGTTCAGTGCCAAGCAGTGCTTTGAAATGCAGGGTTTTGTGTGGTGTTGCTTCTGTTTATGGGCAGGCGTGGCGCTTACCATCAGGCGAGCGCCTTACTCGTCTCGCCATTCAATCAAATAAACAGTCGCACGTCCCCGTGTCCTGTGTCGATCGCCTAAACGTACCTAAAAAATATATTGTGATACTTCTAAGTACATTAAAATGTTATTAATAACTTAAACTTTAAAAAAAAGTATGTAACGCTTAGAAAAAAGGTGTTGCGGTTAACAGATATCGTTATCAGTCATTGCCTTAAACACGGTTATCATGACACGGTATGCAGTTACCCAAACACAACCGAACCTATGTTTACATGGGGTTACTGGAATAGTTACTAACGCTGTCAAACTGAACTGAGTTAGAATCCGAAACTGAGAGAACGAGGATTCATCATCATCATCAGCCACAACGTCCACTGCTGAACATAGGCCTCCCCGAAAGATTTCCAGACCGACCTGTTGGAAGCGGCCTGCATCCAGTGACTTCCTGCGACCTTTATCAGGTCGTCTGTCCACCTTGTAGGTGATCAAATAATGGACAAAAACTCAATGGCGGATATGAAACAGCAAACTAATATCTACCCTAATATTATAAAGAGGAAAGATTTGTAAATTTTGTATGTAACGAATAAACTTAAAAACTACTGGACCGATTTGAAAAATTCTTCCACCATTAGAATCCTACATTATCCCTGATGAACATAGGCTACTTTTATCCCGGAAAAAGAAGATCACGCGGGCGGCGCCGCGAGGAAAAGCTAGTGATCAATAAACAAATTTCATTTCATTTTTGAGTGGCAGAGCCACGCTGTAGACAGTTTCGTCTACAGCATGAATCGACGGCTCAACCGGGTCGGTACCACTGTCTCACAGAAAACCGACGTAAAGTAGCGGCTTGTTGCTGCGTTTGGTACGGTGAGTGAGATATCCGGAAGCCCAAATCCCCCTCCCCTTCCCAATCCCTAATTATCCCTTTCCTTTAAGGTCGGCAACGCGCCCATGATTCTTCTGGTATTGTGGGCGTACATGGGCGATGGAGATCACTTACCATCGGATGACCCACTTACTCGTTTGCCGGTCTATGCTATAAAAAGAAAAATTCTTCCATTGTGACCTCAACTAAAATTCATAACCAAAAATACACGTTTAAGGCAATAAATATAAAACAAGTTTAGCTAAAATATTCCGACATTATCTCAGTCACGACACGTTAATTTTCATATGTTTAATGTAAAGAATGGGCATGGGGCGCGGCCGGCGACCTCCAACCAGTACGGGCCTCATATCGTTCGTACAAAAGAACAGCGACGTATAATGCTAGGAGTTTTATTGGCAAAGCTGAGTAAATACGAATAAATCTAGATTAATTATGTCACGGCTGCGACCATTATTGCTGTATTGACTTCATACAAACACTAACTTATCATAAAAAGGGAAGGTGCAGTGTGCTGGTGGTAGGATATTCATATCCTACTATGTCTATCTATCTATCTAGCTGTACGGATAGCGACCACCGTACACATGGTGTTAAAACCTGCCATAGTGATCCACGCACCTTGTGTGGATTGCGTTGCAGGATCAGCCGGTGTATATCCCGTTCTCCCGAGGGGCTTGCGACATGCCTTGATGGTTGGTTGGGGCGGGTATAAGGGAACATTCTTGTATCTCTGTGCCTGCATCGGTCATCGGCCTGTCGCAGGCCCCTCGATTTGATTCTTCCCTCTCCGAAGAGAAAAAAAGCATCTATACAGGTCGGTATGACTCTAGTGACCACCGATAAACTTAATTTTTGTCGGAGGTCGCTGGTTTTTTGGACTGCACTACACTTACCACCAGGTGTAGTATAGTCACATTGCTGTACTCGGATAAAAAAACATTCTGCCAGGTGGTTTACAACAAACAACAAACAAATGGTTTTTAAATGAGGTTCTATTCTAAAAATGGTACCTACGTAGCTCATCATTTTGTACCTACAGTTTCATGTTTAAGAATAACAAATTCATTAATGAGTAGGTAGAAAGATACTTGCATGTCTTGCATCACGCTTGGCTGGCGAACTTCACCCTTGCGGCGAAACCTACCAATGACTCACTCGGTGAGGGATATCTAGTTACCAATGTACTTACCACCAGTAACTAGGCCGGTACAGTCGTGACGATATTTTGGAGTAACATTTATCACTGCAATGCTCATTCATTTTAATGATTTTGGAGTCATATTTATCACTGCAGTGCTCATTCGTCTTAATGACCCTTTGATTACACTTTACGTGGATAACATTTTGGTACAGATTTAGGGTCTTAGCCGTCGTGGCGCAGTGGGCGAGTAACCTGCTGTGAAGCGAGAGGCCGCGGTTTCGAATCGCGCACTGAGAAAAATGTTTGTGTGATCCACTAATGTTGGTTTTTCTGGATGTTGTGGGACCGGTGAGGGACAGGGGCAAACAATAAATAAATAACCCAACATACAAAATAGTGTCTCAGTTTATAAATTTTATAAACCACTATTGATTTCAAATAGCTAAGTGTTAATGCACTGCATCCGTTCTGAAACCGAAATTATAATCCGTAGTTGGGATATTCTTGAGTTCGGAGGGTTGAATCCTCATCCAAATAGTGGGGAATCAACTGCTAGAGTAGCGGACAATGGGGTGGGGGGAGTTCTATGAGCAAATACAAGCTCACTGGGGTCCCCAAATAGATTTGCCGCCCCAGCCCCCATAGGTTTTGCCACCCAGGGCGCCCGAAGTACGCCCTTGGGTACTACGGTTATTTTAGACCGAAATTACTCGGATTCTGATCTGATTCGGATACAGCGCGTAAACACTAATTTGACGGAATCGACTAACTTACCATACTATTTTGGAGGAACATTAACTTCTTAACCTTAGAATAAAAATAGAAAAATTGTCGCTCTCTAATAGCGTGGTTCACACGGTTCGATTTTAGTTGATCAACTCCTAATTCGTATGCAAATGGAACCGTCTGAACACACTTTGGATCGAATTGATCAACAAAAACCTAATACCTAGGTTTAGTTGATTAAAATCTCTTGTTGAAAGCGATTCGACTCGTCAGCGTGTCATGAAGAAATCGAACCTGGGGTCCACGGATTTGATTTCAAATCCACGTCATCGCGCCAAAATGCCATATTACGTGTTACGAACTAAACTATAGCAATTCTAATGAACGACTTTGTACGTCTATCAGGTATTTGTACAGATTGTAAAATCTGAAATGATGACGGTTGAACTGCGCAATCTGTTACAAACGTAATGTGTTTCGTATTATGGACATAGACCTTTACATTTGGCAAACAATCGATGGGCGGATATCAGTTGACGTGAATAGAAGGAAATGGCTCAATTATTAACACATTTAAAGTGTATTAGAAAAAAAAAATATTAGGAATATTATTCGATATCTATCGCCGCACGAAGTACACGTTCATTAACAAAAACATGTAGATAAGTAACTATAAAGTAATACAGAGTAGGTTCGGTGTATTGCTATCTATAAAACAATGATCGCGGCACCGTTATTCCACCATGAAACAACTAAACACCATAACAAAACGCAACTCACCGAAGCAATGGTATCAGCAATACTCGACACGATTCAGTTCCGTTGGAAATACAAGTTTTAAAACGAGATTTTATTCCAAAATCACGTCAAAACCAACATAAACACACTGTACACTGTTTCAGCAGCACTCAATCACTATAAAACACAAACACGTCGACTTATTTTGCAGTTTTCGGTCAAAAATATCGTTACGTCTACGTAAAGAATTTTGAGTTATCACGACTCAGCAACGAAAGCACGTCCATCCAACGCGACGATTGTGATGCTACTAGCGCCGCGGTGGACGCGCGTGCGGCGAAATGTGAAACTATTTTTTAAAATTCCGTTGACGCGCACTCTTCACGACGCGACAACCTGGCGCCTGCGACGAATTTTTGGCGGGTAATACCTGGAAGTCCTAGAACAGGGTCTTATACTCTATTTTTAGTTTTTGATTGTAACTTTTGCTGGGGTCCACAGGTAACGTCTATAGATAAGGATGAATGTGTCGCTGTCTCAACATAGCTCGCTGGGTCAAACTGCGAATGCGTGTGGCCTTCGTACATTCATCCCTAGGGCTAGGGTTGGAAAGGTTTCGAATTTAGAATGGTCATTTTGTGTGTTTTCATGTTCTTACTAACGATAAACTATTGCAGTAGACTGTTTGTACTTACATAGTGGCCTAAAAATACATTCTTTATTAATTACACATTCACAACAAAAATCGTGGAGTTTCACATTGTCATTACCAGATACGCTAAACATCTAATCACAAGGTCATTGGCAGTTCTAATCAGACTTTTGAAAAGATTACATAGTGTAAATTATTATATATTTATCTGTGATTGGGTAGGTCTAAGGTGGTCGTAAGGTTTTATCTTATAACTTAACTCTCCATTTTGCAAATTTTTTACTTGTTCTCGTGAGTACATGGCTACGGAGCTAAATTATCACTCCTTGAGCATAAAATTTTAAAACCATTAGATACGTCTTTAGTGATATTAAAATTAAAATACCTAAACCTGTAGAACTAAATTAAATTTTATCTATAACCTAAACCTAAATATAAAATCCCCTGCTTTAGATAAGTATATCCGGATCAAACCCTTAGAATTTAGGCTACTCACGGTAAATGACTTGATCGGAAATGCAGATTGAGTAGACAAGTATGTGGGCCAGTGGATCGTGATTCAAGATTACTATACAAGTTGAATACTGGTTAGGTATCTGCATTGTATTTAAAGTTTGTATTGCCAATTAGGGATATTGGGTTTTTCTATCACGAAATGCTCAGTATCAGCCGGGAGTCTGGTTCGCCCCTTATCACATCTGTTGTATTACCATGTGTTGAGGAGTCACCGACAAGATTGGCTATGTGCTGAAGCGTGCTTCTATTAAAACTTATTTGAAGCCACCCAAGAAGATTAGTTCGAAGTTAGATTAGTAATTTTTACCACCTGTCAAGTATACCTCTACAATAACAGGGCGTATACAAAATCGACAGTGACTGTGGACTCTCCTATATCGATCAAACTAAAATAAATATAGAGCCCCGCGAAAAAGAAGATATAGCTGACGTTAAACACCGACGCTCTACGAAGTCTGCAGTTGCTGAACATTCAAAGGAACGCTCCAAATATTATCTTAGATTTGACAAACCACAAATCCTTGCCAAAGAACACCGATTTTTACCTAGGATGATTCTCGACGCTATTGAAATTAAAAACATCCAAATTTCAATAGATAAGACGGTTGGAAGCTAGCACAAGCCTGGGATCCGATTATACATTTAATTCAATAGGAACCCAAAAGACTAATTGCCAGAGTTCAAGACACTGTGAGCTCTTACTGCGTAGATCGGACCACTAACAAAATTAAATTTTTAATAATAATTGTAAACTGAAGGTAGACTCTGTAACATTAACTTTTCTGGACAACCTACACCTCAGTCCGCTCCGTGACCACGAAGTCTGAAAAGCTTTCGAAACGTCGGGACCAAAATTAATTAAAAAACTGCGATAAAATCCGTTTAAATTAGCTTTATTTCAATGTGTAACATTCGTAAACATAAGAAATCATTATATGCAGTCATTGGTTATAAATCTAATACAAATCCAAGGCAAGTCAGGTAAATAATTATATAACAAAGAAACTTGATCGCAAAGCTCTTAACTAGGGATGTTATGGATCTTCGTATCCGACTCCGAAAGGTGGGAACTTCCTATAGATTTTACACCTCTAGTACTAACTTGAGCTCCGATATCTTTGAATTGTAAGTTATAACAAAGATCGAAACGCGTGCGCTAAATCAACGTATGATTTGTTATTAGCAATGTATTAGTATTAATTGGTCACTGACAATATCCTAACTTTTATTCCGATAACTCAAATTTAAAACCTTCAGCCCTGACTCCCCTTCCGATAAACACACCTTCGTAACATCCCTACTTTAAACTAGTATGGATAATTGAAAAATCCATAACAGTAGTAGTTGGCATTGTCTACCCAATGTGAGTTATTTTATGCACCCACTGACCCGAAGTGGTATGCTAGGCGCTCACTGACTCACGGGCTGGATTGCACCAACTTACTTTAACAATGACAAACATGTTATAGTACCCGTTAAGCAAAAACATATTTGCACCATTTGACAAATGTTAGATGAAGTCCTAACTAGTTGTTAACTATAAACGCCCAAGATTCACTGGTTAAAGCTATTGTTTAAGTTAAATAGCTGTCAGATAGTTCAATTATAACCTCCAATCCGATATATCTCCTAAAGCGTCTGTGCTTCAAAATAATATGTCCCTGCTTCTAGAATTAATCGAAGAATGTAGTAGTAGTTCTGAAGACGAAAGTAATAATATGACCAATATCAGGTCTAGAAAATAAAATGTATTCATTTAGATCCGAACGTTTTTCAATATGGGACGTATCATTCTTGGCGAGGTTTCGAGTCTCGAAGAATGTAGCTATGTGGCTGGCTCAACGATGCCAAGGAATACGATGGTGCAACACATTCCGCAGTCAATGGCAAAGTCAGCATTACTGTTATCGTCAAATTTGACATAAACCTTAACTGTAGCTGCTAATATGGTGCAATCCAGCCACTGTTTCATAATGCCGCTATACTGCCTAGTCACGGCCGCTTAGTAAGCGTGATCTTAAATAGAACAGATTCATTGTGAGCGGCCAATAGCCTAGCGAGGAGTCGAACTGACTACCGATAGTTTGAAGGTCCGATTCCAGCCCGAAATGTTCAAATATGACTTTTCAAAATACATACATAGATTCACGCCTGTTTCCGATAGGGGTAGGCAGATATAACGCACTTCCACCTGCTACGATCCTTACACACCTCTAGCCTCTTTCACTCTCATTATATTCTTCATGCATTAATATTGTTTTTTATTTAAGAATAATAAAATTTCAATCAAAAAAAGCAATGAAAGTACAATACTCGTACATAAGAACGAATATTTAAACTAACAACAATGACTGCTAAACAAGCTGTTAGAAATAATTTCATAACAGTCGTAGAAAGTGTAATTACCGATTAATACAATAGCTATTATAGGCTTTGTGCTGCCAATGATTACGGCCATGATTGGACCATAATCGACCATTTAAATCAACAATATTCTGATCCATTATCTTGTGATGAGTTGAAAATTAAACAAACAATTGACTTGTATTATTGCTTTCATTTTTGATACTGGTTTCGCCAGCTGGCATTCCGTGTGCCATCAATTGCAGGTGTTTATTTATTTTTCCACTTGAATGCTCCTTCTATGGTCGGGCAGGTGGTGAAGAATACCTGATATTTATACCGATATAGCGACCACATTCCGTAGGCATGTGCGTAGCATAGCCAGAGTTCATTCAGTCAGATGGTATATTGATGGTATTATGGTTTTACAAGGTGGTAGGTCTCTCGTATGCGAGAGGAAGTCTGGGTTGGTATCACCGCTTTGTCTATTTCTACCTCCAAATACCAGTATGTTTAGGTTTGAAGGACATTGAAGCCAGAGAAATGATTGGGCGTTATCAGACTTAACATCTTATGTGTTGCCAAATAGCTGTGTGATTCGGTTTGAAGGGCATTGAAGCCAGAGAAATGATTGGGCGTTATGAGACTTAACATCTTATGTCTTGGGGTGACGAGCGCAATCATGTGTCATGCATTGCTTTGTAATTCAAATTTCTGTGTGGTGTTGCTTCGGTTAAAAGGCAGGCGTGGTGCTTACCATCAGACAAGCGACCTTCTCGTCTCATCATTCAAGAAATAAAAAAACATGACAGTAATTATACCTGTCTCTCTCTGTGTGTGTGTGTTGTTTGCACTTGTCTCAGTGAGGGAATGGAACCTATGACCTCTCGCTTTGCGGGTACTGCGCCACGAAGGCCGTCAATAGCCAGTATGTCAGTTGCGTCATTAGGCCGTAGTAAAATTGACGGAAGAACTCGATGTTTCTGAACCGAAAAGCGGAAACATGGTGAAATTACGTCGGGTTTTGTCATGATTTCACAATATTTTATGGTTATTTGTATAAGTTTAAGTCACACTTAAAGAGCCACATTTTTACACAACTAAAAATAAAGGAGGAGACATTATTTTTATATTGATTTGATAGAATTTGGCTGCAATATGGTTCCATATATTGTAAATTGGAGGATGGATTGGATGCAAATATGTAATAACATTTCAACCCACATCAAATAAAGAGATATTGTTTTTGTTTTGCTAAATTTATTGGATTAAAGTAAGTTAAATTCCATATTTTACATTTCCCATGTACGATAATGCAAAATAGAACTTTAAATTATTGATACAATTTAGTCAATTTAGCAAAATAAAATGTTTATCTAAATTTTTACTTGTGGGTTAAAATGTTATTACATATTTGCATCTAACAGATGCTTGTGCTTGAATACGGGTCTAGAGTTAAAACAAAATAACTATCACATACAAAATAACATCATTATTATTGACGTCTCAATCAAGACCTCTCAAAATTAAATGTACGGCCTAAGCATACGAAACAGCGTTTCTAATGATGCCTATCAAAGTTTTCTTTTCTACGAAGCAAAATAATGAAATACATTTGAAGTGTAACGTTTATAGCATATCATTATGAGTAATTGTCCAAAATTAATAACGCAGTGAGAGGTGCTTTTGGGCATATAGAATGCGAACGTGTGAGCGACCACCGCCGTGAAAGTGTTACTGTTTGGGCCTCACGGTTCATTAAAGAAATAAAACACTGTCAACATTATATTGAGCGGGTTTCATATACTGTCTTAATTTAAGCATAACAAGATCACGCCGAAACTCTGGAGGTGTAGGCTGAAGTTCAACTAGTGCTGTTCACCGATATTTTTATGGGCCTGAATGACGAAATGAGGTTGCTTGCTTGATGGTAAGCGCCTGTCCATAAACAGAAGCAACAAGCACAAAACAGAACCTTAAATTACTAATAAGGGTGTGAGCTTCCTTTTAATGTCTGGAGTGGCTTCTCAATTCATACAATACAATATAAAAGAAGAAGAAGAGAAAAATAAGACGAAAGGGGCGATGAGTAGCCGAATCGGTGAATTTTAGTGACAGCGAAATTTTCGTTTACGCCTAAAGAAATTACGTTTGTAAATTAAATAATAATAAATAATAAATAAATACACCCAACAGTCACATACATAGTCCTGACCCCACATTAAGATACGAGTCTTGTGTCGTGGGTATCAGGAACTACGAGAGACTTTTCGGTCTCACAACACCCAGACCCCGAAACAAATAAATGTGGATCACACAAACATTTGTCTCGGTGCGGGGATCGAACCCGCGGCCTCTCGCTTCACAGCCGGCTACTCGCCCGCTGCGCCACGGAGGCTGTCAAAATATAGTGTGTCAAAATATAGTCAATATATTGTGTTGCTATAGATTACACAATTTACTTTTCCCATTCGTAATTTGCTTTAATGTTCTATGAGTACGCCATAAAAACAAACTGAATTAATTGAGATGAAAGTGAGCATATGTGTAAAGTACTGCCTTAGGCTGACGCACTGGGAGAGCCCCGAGGCCAGTCTGAGATAATTTGATTATTCATAAAAACATAGTTGCTGCTTGCTAGATGCTTATGTTCGTGTTAAAAAAACGCAAAATATTTCGTTTTTTTGCTGTCGATAACTCAATAGTTACGATTTTATAGAATATCTTTTTCACGATGTTTTTGGGAGTGGAATTCTCAGACTTTTTACGCCAAAGTAAAGTAAGTAAAGTTTTTAATGTAGTTGTTAAAGTAAAAAAAAGTTGTTAGTCAAGTAGACGAAAATGACAGGTTGAGATTCGTCGAATTATGAATTACTCAACAATTTAATTGAATCTAATATATAGCTGTAAGGTATGTAAGTTATTGACTGTGAGTTCGCTTGCAGAGGTTACCTCTGGAACCACTAATCCGATTCGTAAAATTCGGAATAGGATAGGTAGATAGGTAATTCGGAAACACTAATAGAAGGACACGTAACCTCTGAGTATTAGCTATTTTAAATTGTGCTAAACTGATTCTTAGGGCGGAGGTGCTAGCAAAGACCAGCTCCGTATACATATAAGTATTGAAAACCCACAGCTTAATACAATATAATAGGATATAGCTTAAAAACAAATGGTCATTAATAATTCTCACGTATATTTAATAGGTATAAAAAACTAAAGGTAGAGTAACAACAACAACAAGGTAGAGTAAGAAACAGTTCATATAGAGATAAGTCGACAGCCTTGTCCTAAGCTCCATACTAAGTTATTTTCTAATGAAACAAAGTCTTAACAACCGTCATGCTCTAGTGATAGTTATAGTAAAAGGACCTATATAAAATCAGAGCCTAGTTTTAAAATCTTTTTTTTTATAAATAAATACATCCAACAGTCACATAAATAGTCGTGACCCCACAGTAAGATACCGATTCTTGTGCCGTGGATATCAGAAACTACGAGAAACTTTCGATCTCACAACACCTAGATCCCGAAACAAATATTTGTGGATCAGACGCATCGCACACGACGCATCGACGCATTTGTCTCGGTGCGGGGATCGAATCCGCGGCCTCTTGCTTCACAGCCGGCTGCCCGCTGCGCCACGGGGGCTGTCCATGTCATCGCTGTGTGGAAACTTGTCTCTGATTACAGCAATAAGACGCTATATCAGCGCTAAGCTCGCGTGTAATTGACGCTAGTGTGCAGCAAGTATTTACTCGGTGTTTGCGTGCTAGAAAATTGTTCTATAATATTTGGCTGTTTACACGAATTCTAGCGAGCAATTACAGAAGGTGAAATTGAAAGTAACTTGCGTCTATTAGGTAATATTTTGCATGTAAAGTTTAATACGGCGTTCAGAGGTAAACAATGAGTAATGTCTTGGTACAGTTTATCTCTCCCGTAACCAAAGGGTGTCCTACGAAATCCCAATACTAACACCCTGTTTCTCGAAAGCTGATCAAATCAGCATTCAATTATCAGAACTTTTATTTTGACAGCACCTTCAAATCAATTCGAGTTTCTGAAACGAAAATTAGTGAAAAAAATATTATTTAATATTATTACCCCTATGGTGGTGAAATCGGGAATGAAAGACTCAAACTTCGTCATTAATGCACCGATTTTGAGGATTCTCTCAATAAAAACGTTTTAACATAAAAATAAAACTCACTCGAAATAAACTAAAAAGCTAACAATAAAACTTAACAATATTGAGAGAGTTATTTTTTGTTAAAAAGTTTTTAGCAAATCACTTTAAAACTTTTTCCAAGAACGCTAAACAAAACCGCTTTTTTCGAAAATGTATTTTGTTTAGAAATCTATTTCCGCACAAAGCAATTCTCACAACAAAGAGCCATAGCATAGTATAGTATAGTAGTAAAACCAGGATCCAACAGGTCTCGAGAGTCCATTAAGCTATTTGCGGAATGCGGGGTGAATGACCACCCGTGCCCCCAGTCCACTGGCCAACCTAGGAATTTGCACTATACCTATAAATACATACATAAGCTAACTCCTGTATACCTGAATAGGCAGAAGTGTATATACACTCACGATGCACTGAGCTTATTTCCTTCCCATGATGTGATATGTGGCTAGCCTATCGCCATACCGGGCATGAATATCAATTCCGGGTAAGGCATATGTGATTTCTGGAATCGAATAATTAAACTTAACTAATATTGAGATTTACTTATCGAATTATTGTGATTTGAATCTTGATTCGAACGGTTTCACAGCCTAACGGTCTATATCAATAATCGATCTCCGATCCAGTCTCCCGATCGATCCCATAAATGAGAATATGAATACAGTTTGAAAGTCACGCGTACAAATTACTTAGTTTCATTAGTCAAGTGTTCTCACACTAACGCTTATAGCTGCACTCACTGATCGGTAAACTATTAGCGAATTAAGCAACCTTTGGCGCGGTCAGTCCATGGATGGGTGACCGCTTAATGGTATTTCAACTGAGCGCCTCCGTGCTTTGGAGAGCATGTAAAAAAGTCGGTCTCGGTGGTTACCACCTGACAGCAGTCGTTAAGCCAAGGCGGCTTGAAAACTTTGACCCTAGTTTCGCCACTAATTTGAACTAATATTAATATTATCAAGGGGAAAGATTTGTATTTTTGTATGTAACGAATAAACTTAAAAACTACTGGATTTAAATTTATTTCTTTCACCATTAGAATCCTACATTATCCCTGATGAACATAGGCTACTTTTTATCTCGAAAAAAAGCAAATCACGCGGGCGGAGCCGCGAGGAGAAGCTAGTCATTCGATACAGAATAAAATATTGGTTGATTTCGGCATCGATCTGGCGAGTCAAACCTAGATCGTTATTTGAATTCGGCCGTCATTAGGCTGCCACTAGATCAATGAAGTCATAGATCTATAAGTATGGGAGCAGTGTCGTGGCGGTTACTACTGAAATGGAAGCTGGCTTGATTCCAGTATCGGAAAATAATTTGCCATCAATGTTACAAGTTTGACATCTTTGTTTGTCTGTAAGTCTCTGTTGGTAAATCGTAGCTCGATTCAAATTCGATTAGAAATAGTTCGATAAATTCTTGTTTAATCGAGACAATTCTTAGTTATGTTTGGAGAAAATCTGTTTATCCAATTAGAAATAATATATGTATTTATTAAGCAGCGATAACTCGGTGAGGGAATGGTACAGACTGTCGAGACGAAAGTCGCAGTTTCGAACCCAGCCTCAAGAACATACACCTCTGACTTTTCTAAGTTACGTGTATATTAATTGTTAATTATGGCTTGCTTTAACGGCGAAGGAATATCGTGAGGAAACCTGCATATCTAAGAAGTCATAAAGATTTCGAAGATATGTTTAATTCTTCAACCCACATTAGGCCAGCGTGGTGGACGAAGGTCAAACCCCACTCGCTTAGTAGAAGCCCGTGCCCAGCAGTGGGACGTGTATAATATAGGGAAATTTGTAATGGATGACGGGAATTTTCAACGTTTAGTTATATATTAATATTGGTCAAGGAAAAGCTTTGATTAGTAAGAAATAATTAAATAATTAGAAAGTAATTATCCCTTTCCTTTATGGTCGGCAACGCGCCCATGATTCTTCTGGTGATGGACGTACATGGGCAGTGGAGATCACTTACCATCAGGTGACCCACTTGCTCGTTTGCCGGCCTATGCCATAAAAAAAAAAAAACTTATAGTTTATGTATGCCATAAAAAAGTTATTGAATATTGAAATAGATCCAGAAATATGTGAGAGCCGTTATTTTTACGTATTTTTAGTTTATTGCCCTATTATTTTTTAAATCAATTACAACGAATTGTGCCCGTAGGCAATTCTTATAAAAGTTTTAAGAATTTATGTATAACTAACTGTCCCTCGCGGTTTCACCTGCACGCATGTAACTGTTCCACTTAGTGTAGTTTAGAAAAAAATCGGCTTCTCTATATGTATGTATTATACATATATACCTTCCTCATTATTCACTTTATCTATTGTTGAAAACTGCATTAAAATCCGTTGAATAGTTTAAAAGATCTAAGCGAACAGACAGCGGAGGCGACTTCATTTTATAATATGTAAAGATACGTGTGCGTTGATTGAAATATTTCCATTAAAAATCTATCCATATGTAAGCACCTATATAGTTAGATGTACTATTAAATAAATCAATCTTTGTTAATGACTTGTCGAGAAACATTTCTTTATTACAGTTAGGTATTTACTTCTAACGCTCTAACGCAGTGTTTCCCAATGTGGGGCCCACGCCCCACAGGGGGGCAATTTGATAGATAAGAGGGGCAATTTAAAAATGGACTCGACACGACTTTAACCCTTTCGCTTTGGGTTATTTAAATACAACGCTAGATATCGGTGACAAATTTAACAAAAAAATGTTAACATTTTTAACACCTAAAAAGGTTGTGAAACACTGCTCTAACGTTATACGATTGTATACGTACCGAATACATCTGCAGTAGACTTGGAGCCTTGCTCTTAAACTTTCATAAATAATGACCCTTGGTGTCCAAGTGTCCACGATGACTTGCAGATAATCTCTAGGAATGTCGCTTATGGTGGAACGTTAGCAATAGCCCGGGAAATTACTGGTCATTATGAGACTTAACATCTTATGTCTCGGAGTGACGAGCGCAGTTCAATGCAGTGCTTTGTAATTCAAAGTTCTGTGTGGTGTTGCTTCTGTTTATGTGCAGGCGTGGCGTTTATCATCAGGCGAGCGCCTTGCACGTACGAGACGTATTTAATGAAATAAAAAAATATATATTAATAAAAAATTCAGTTCAGTTCAGTTTAGTAGTTTCTTTTTTTATAAATAATCATTCGTGTATATATCCTAAAATTGTCACATCTTTCTGTAACACGCTGTGTAAGGGGAGAGACAGGGTTGCAAAATTTGTAGGAGCAATAATTCTTTTTATTAACACAAATTTACTTCACGTGGGCGAAGCCGGGAGCTAAAGCTACCACAAATAACCACTAAATTCATACAAGGCGTGTCAACTTTTCTCTTGGCAAAGAAATTAATTATTACTAAAGGCTTTAGTGGAGAGTGGCGAGTAAGAAAGGGCAATTTCACTGGTAATGGTCGTTGAAGGAATGCATTATGGCGGGAAAAACTAGTCGCTACCACATCAGCTCACGGCACAAGTTATTCATAGTAATAACCGCTTCAAGATATCATTTGTGATATTATTTATGGGCTTAAATTGTGTGATAGCATACATACATAAGTTCACGTCTTTATCCACAAAGGAGTAGGTAGAAATGCAATTAATGTTGCACCCAAGTTACCGACTTACTTCTGTCCGACATGTGTTATAGGCGGAGCCTATCGGCAAATCTGGCACAACAACCAATTTCTTGTCTCCGTCCAAAGGGAATAGTCTGATCAAAGCCTTCGTGACCAAGTTGTTTAAAAGTATGTTTTTGAACTTTATTTAAATAAAAGTAAATTTTTATGCTCGGGAGTGGAATTTCTGCATTAACCGCTCTGTTCCCATGGGTTGCAGCTATGAATCATAGTCTCGAACAAATAAATTTATGATGTGAATACAACCTCTGACCCCACTACATGGTTCGCGTCTGGAACGGCCGCACCGTTCGCCATATAGGGTCAAGGTCTGTCTCTTTGGGCCACAAGACAGTTTGAAATACGCTGATCACAATTATCATAATATACAAAGTATTACAGAAATAGTGGTCATATTTAATGTATACATATATACCTGTACATGTATACAAATGTACCAATGTGACAATGCCTACTTAGATCTTGCTAAGATACTGTACATTTTTAACAGACTTACAAAAGGAGGAGGCTCTAAATACGGCGAGTTTGTTTTTGCATTTTCTATAAATACTCATTCCTGTATATACCCTAAAATTGACACATCTTTCTGTAACACTCTGTGTAAGGGGAGAAAGAGGGTTGCAAGGTTTGTAGGAAAAATAATTATTTTTGTTAACAAAATAAACTTCACGTGAGCGAAGCCGGACGCTAACGCTATCACAAATCAAAGCTAAATTCATACAAGGTCTCAACTCAATTAGATAAATGCGTAAGTGGAGGAAGTGCTTTATTGCCTACACTTTCTCAGTGCAGGGGTCAGGGAATCGAATCTCGAACGTCGCGACGAGACGGGTTGAACGCGCCCGAACAATGCCGACTGGGATTGCATTGTTGATTCGATTATATTTCGTTGAAGACGTGCCATTTGTTTGAGTCATGGGTATCCGAAACATTATTTTGTATTATAGTACGATTAATAAGTTATGTTCTTCGTTGATCTCCACCGCGCATGAACAGTTAAATTACCAGAAGTATCATCCTTAAATGAAGGGGATAGATGAGTTTGCGAAGGAGAGAAATGATTCGGGCCTCCCGATATCTCTCGAACGAAACCCAACATCAAGCTCCTACTTTCCATTGGTTCTCTGTGGGATAGTGGTAACAAGCCAGTCAAGCCGGCCCATTTATGCCCTAGACAAAACAGTCTACAGGGTGGCTCTTATCTTTCATTCGTTATTCAGAATATGCAAGCAATTTCGGCTATCTAAGTCGCGACCCGTGACGCGATTCAGGCGACAACGACACGTCCGCGCGTTCACTTGGTACTTGGCTGTCGCGTAGGTACCTCAAAACCCATACAGTAGGGTATTTACAGGTTTAACCTAGTATGGGGTAAGGGCTATGTGTGTGACTGTTGGGTGTATTTATTTGTCTCGATGTATTTTTAACACCATGTGTACCATGTGTGCTGATTATAAACCAAGCAAACAAAATTTTCGGTAGCGCCCTCTAGCGATCTTCCAATAGATAAACTCGCCTGTACAGCTCGTAAAATATACCATGGTAAAGTAAAAGTGGAAAGTTCAAGAGATCTAGTTACGCCATAACATCATGATAACAATGAATGCCTTTTTTTTTTATCTCGAATCAGATATTTATTCGACTTTCATTTCTATTTGATATCTCATATTGCGATTGTGTTGCCGTTTTGTAACTGGCTGTTAGGGTTGTGAAATAAATAAATATATGTTTATTTTTAACATATTGTGTTGTATTTTTGTCGGAATAAATTGATATCTTAACATTTTAAATACAGAAAATAAAATCATCCAATTTATCTAAATTAAGCAATATAAAGCCTCCGTCGAAATATTTAGCTTCTGGTTTTTACAACCGGCTACCTGCTTGACGACAAACCATTTGGGAAGAAAGCACACCCAGACCCGAAACAAATTAATTACTTTTATTAAAAACAAAATTTAATTAAATTACTGACTTTTATTATGTAATGCCTCCATATTTTTTTTATTTTAAAGATGTTTTGAAATAATGTTGATTTATAATAAATAAAAATATGTTTATTACCTCTGTAACTTGAATTTTTATTTATTTCCCCTCTCTAACTCAAAATTAGTAAGAATGAATCTTAACCTTTACAAGTCCCTTCAAATTCCACCTAAGTCGAAATTCTCCATAAGTCGAAAACTCTATAACACGATTTTTTGGCGTCTCCCTAGATGTTCGACTTATAGAGGTTCTACTATATTTATAGAACTCACAAACATTTTTCTCGGTGCGGGAATCGAACCCGTAGGCTCTCGCTTCACAACTGGCTACTCGCCCACTGTGCCATGGAGGCTGTCTGTATATAATCAATACCTATTGAAGATTCTATATTTTTTGTTGTATTTAGTATTTTCGCTACGCACGTCGCAGCCCTAATAATGCCATGGAAAAGACAGGTACTTTCACATTAACATAAAGAGATGACCAACGGTTCGACCCTGCCTTTTATGGACGAATTTCATTTTGTAGGGAAATTAATTTAGATATATATCTAACTAGCTTTTGCTCGCGGCTCCGCCCGGGTGATCTATTTTTTCCGGGATAAAAAGTAGCCTATCACCCAAGTCAGCTCATACCCTGTCTGTATACCGAATTTCATCAAAATCCGTTCAGTAGTTTCAGCGTGATTGACGGACAAATATCCAAACAAACAAACTTTCACATTTTATAATATTAGTAGGATAATAAAGCATATTTAACTTTGTAAAACCTAATTGAACATTACTTCTTTATATCCCGCTATAAGTTCTATTATGGAACGGAACAGATGTTGACAGGCCACAGATGTATTAGATGCCGAAGGTGTTTCATTTTTATACGTATAGGCAGTTTCAATGACGAGACGAGAAGTTACCCCTTGTAAGCGTCACGCCTGCCCGATAACAGAAATAATCGCACAGAACTTTGCATCACAAAGCATTGCACAGCACTAGATTGTGCTCGTCACCCCGAGCCCTGAGATGTTAAGTTAATAATGCCCAGTATTTTCATCGTAGCCATACAATATTCCGTTATGATTTTTGGAACGAAGTTCCTTATCGCGCGTTGTGAAAGGGGGCTAGACGGAAAAAATTCTTACGAAAAGTTGTCACGACACTTTTTTAAAGTGATAACTTAATTTGATATCTAGCACACAAATTTAAAGTCGAAATTCCGTTAATACAAGTAAAAGGATATAATCACATCCAGACGGGTGTGAAACTTATGACATTTGTTTAAATAATTTGATATCTATTACACAAAGTTAAAGTAAAAATTCCGTTAATAAAAGTAAAAGGACTTAATCCCATCCAGACGGGTGTGAAACTTATGACATTTAGAAATGTAGACGCGGTTCGAAATTTGCATTTGAATTTTTTTTGAATATCGAACACGATTTACGGGCTGGGCGACGTAGTAGCCGGTGTATATCATTTCTATTTCGCATTGAACAGTGTGGTGTCGCGACGATTATTTTTGTTGAGTGTATACAAGTTTTTTGTAAATAATATTATTACGAAAATTGAGCCTACTGATTAAGTTTATATAACATTATATTTGTTAATAATAAAATAAATATTATTATTAATATTATTATAACTTAAAAAAATATTTTTCAGTTCCACGATTCAATTTATATGTTATACTCTTTGGTAATTTCTGTCTATTTCAATAAGAACATGTAATCCAATGATTAAGACAATAAAGTGTCTTCCGCGACATTTCGCCTACTGTAAATTCCTCGTTTGGATTGCGGTCCAGGATCAGCCAGTGTATATCCGGTTCTCCCGAAGGGCTTGCGACATGACTTGACGGTTGGTTGGGGCGGGTATATCCGTATATTCCTGTGCCTGCATCGGTTATCCGCCTGTCCTGTCGCAGGCCCCTAGATTTGTTTCTTCGCTCTCCGAAGAGGGAAGAAGCATTTATACAAGCATGACTCTGGTGACCACCGATAAACTCATTGTTTGTCGGTGATCGTTGGTTTTTTGGACTGCACTACGCTTACCATTAGGTGTACGGCAGTCACTTTGCCGTGCTCAGATAAAAAATAAAGAAGCTTTCTGCGTCTGTCTGTCTGTACATGCGCTAACTCCTCCTCAACCATGCAACGGATTTTTAAGCGGTTTTCACCATCAGATATTTTTTAACAGATGGTTAATATTATCACGCTATGACCTAAGATCACATGTTCAGGAACAGCTAGATGTAGTATTAACGAAGATGGCGAATCGCATAACTATAATCGTAGTACAGTATCTCGATTATTTTAGTATTAAAATAAAATCAAAACATACAAATATAGTTTATTCAGTTAAATGAAGATGACATCATTTAATAAAGATGATAAGGTCGCAGGAAGTCAGTCGCTGGATGCAGGCCGCTTCCAACAGGTCGGTATGGAAATCTTTAGGGGAGGCCTATGTTCAGCAGTGGACGTCCTGTGGCTGATGATGATAATGATGATGACATCATTTAGCCTTAACGTTAAAAGTGAAGCAACACACTTGGGACTGGTTCTCTTCATTCCACATCTTCACCTTCAATGGGAATTTGCCCTGAAATCATACAGATTTTTATAGCAGACACTGGTAGATGAGCAAGTGGGTCACCTCAGAGTAAAAGTTTGAGTGGTAGAGCCACGCTGAAGACAGTTTTGTCTACAGCATGAATGGGCCGGCTCGACCGGGTCATTACCACTGTCTCACAGAAAACCGATGTAAAGTAGCGGCTTGCTGCGGCATTTCGTACGGTGAGTGATATATCCGGACGCCCAAATCCCTCTTCCCTTCCCGATCCCTAATTATGCCTTTTCTTTAAAGTCGGCAACGACCCCATGATTCTTCTTACAACTTACAATCCGGTGACCCAGTTGCTCGGTTGCCGACCTATGCTATAAAAAGTGATCGCCACCACCCATAAACAGCCATTATACCAAAAGTATCAAGAATGCGTTTTCGACGTTAAAGGCAAAGAATGGGGATTAGGAAATGAGAGGGATTTAAACATCGGAAATATTTATGGGTACAGATTATTTTTCCAGAGCAAAGATATAGCAGCGCCCTCATAGTCGCAGTATCAACGCTGATGCATCAGGATTCTGGCTCATAAAATAAATAGTTGCATTAGATGTTTGAAATT
The DNA here is from genome assembly GCA_949126905.1 of Amorpha juglandis. Lineage (NCBI taxonomy): Eukaryota > Metazoa > Arthropoda > Insecta > Lepidoptera > Sphingidae > Amorpha > Amorpha juglandis. The sequence goes on from OX421380.1 coordinate 1,114,926, forward strand.
GATTTTTAACCAAGCGATTTTTCCAAGTTATTGGAAAAATGAAACCAATTGAGGATATAGTTCCTTTCTTATCTTGCTAGCAATTATACTTGTCAGTCATTATTCAAACAAATCGAATAATATAAGGGGCCTGTTAATAGTTCGTCTACATTTGTGTCATTTCTGTGCCTGCATCGGTCATCCGTCTGTCTTGTCGCAGACCTCGTGATTTGCTTCACTTTTCGGAGTGTGAAGAAACATTTATACACGCCGGATTGATTCTGGTGACCGCCGACAAACTCATTGTATGTCGGTGGTCGCTGTTTTTTGTATTGCAGTGCGCTTACCATCAGGCGTCACTGGTGCAGTTGCTTTGCCATACACGGATAAAAAAATGTTTTATGTAGATGACGATAAAACTTTTTCTTTCTTCCATAGTGATTCTATAGGTAACCTAGTCAATGCCACAAATATGGAGATACCTTTAACTAACTATTTATTATTGTATCTAACAATATATTTGCGTATAGAAAGTATATTAAAGTTTTCTTTTTTTAGCAGATGTATTTATTTCGGGCTTACTGTGTAGTGGTCTTGCCTAAAAAACTCGCATTAACGAAGTGAAAATTATATTTTTTATTATATTATTATATTTTTTTCTTAATAGTTGAAATCAGCAAAATACCACTTAGATGGTGAGTGATCTCTATCTCTTACGCACAACACCAGACGAACCATGGACGCATTGATAACCTTTAAGCAAGAGCATGGGGATTGGGAAGATGAGGGGAGATTAAAGGCTCCAGCAATCTCGAGTACGAAATGCATCATCAACCTGCAACTATAGATCGGTTTTCTGTGAGACAATGGTAACGCGCTCATTCATGCTGAAGACAATATGTCAGTAACAGTTACTCACAACAGTACAGTTTCTATTTTTAATAAAACTCCATAAGACTTACATAAGCCCTCTTGTCGATACTGAAGTCCAGATCGAATAGTCTCCTCTCCTCAGCTTGTATTGGGCAGAAAAGATAGTCACACGCGTCTTTAGGAGGCCTGAACATCACACTGTAGGACTCGTTTTGAGCCACATCTCCGTAGACTGCCAGTTTTAGTTTGCTTGCTGAAAATTCTAGAAAACCAAACATAGTTTTGTTAGCCATAAGGTAGACTTCAGAAAGTCTAGTCACGGTCGTCAATGACGCCGTGTCTACGTGTTATTACTGCCTTAGATGAATTATTTTTAACTATGGTCCTGCGCAATATATGGGAGACAATTTAACGACAGTGTTACTAAAGGTGCGACCACACTTCCGTGAGATTTGACGATTTTGAGAAGAAGCGTGACTGTCATTCGTACTTGTTACTCTAATGTGGACGGATATCGTTAAATATACTGTGCCATTTTGTCGTGACTTAACACCGCCGTTTTCTGTGTCACAGTGGTAACAACCCGGTCGGTCCGGCTCTTTTATGCTGTAGACAAAACAGTCAACAGTATCCCTCTATCATTTGGAAATTCAAACATACTTGGCGTTATGTTGATGGTCATTCCGTAGCTCTTATCAGTCTTCATTTGGCAGAAGGATGGACCTTGAGTGCAGGGGTCTACAATCACGCTGTGTACCACACATAGTGATGAGTCAACTGGAAATAATATAGTTTATTTATCCAAGCACGGCAAAGTGACTGCACTACACCTGATAGTAAGCGTAATGCAGGTCAAAAAACTAGCGGAGAGGGAAGAAGCAAATCCTGGGGCCTGCGATAGGATGCAGGTGACCGATACAGGCACAGCGATACAAGGATGTACCCCTATATCCGCCCCAATGAACCATTAAGTCATGTCGCAAGCCCCTCGGCAGAACCGGATATACACTGACTGATCCAAGGTGTGTGGGTCACTATGGCAGGTTTTATCACCATGTGTATGGTGGTCGTTATCCGGGCGGATATGAATATCCTACCACCAGCAATTTATTATTACAGCCACCCGCAGTTTATTATATTCCCTACCAACCCACGTTAGGTCAGCGTGGTGGGTCTCTCATTAGTAAAGGAAGCCGAATTTAATAAACGTATTTGTAACATTTATTGTGTGTTTCCCTTGAAAGAGCGACGGAATTGTCTGTTTCACAATGTTAAAGTAGATATTGAACAGAATAAATCTAAGAATCGCCTCATTGGTCTAGTGGCACTAGTGGTACTAGGTAAGGTTGAGAAGAAGTCCTGGGTTCAGTTTCCACGTCGCGCAATCATTTGTGTTTCAATTCGTAAATTACACACGAATTATGGAATTTGTCCCCGATAAGGCGATGACCGAACCACCTATCATAAGTTCGGCAAACTGTGAGTATCAGTTGCACCTCTACCTACCCCTACGGGGATACAGCCGTGAGCTTGTGTATGGATTTCAGGTAGATGCTAACAATAATTACAAATATGAAGTACTTGCCATCTTTACAAATCTTCTTTCGCACATATTCCGATTGTGCGACAGAGACGCCAAAAACGATAAACAAAATAACACGGGTCCACATCGTGATGCCTTCACACTCACTGAGTTAAACTGTACGAAGTGGCTTTAGAGATGTACCACATACTGCATAACTTTACAATCGATTGTGGAAGACGAATACTCGTTATATCGGGAACATAGATATTGTTATTATTTTTGAATGCAGACACGTTTTAGACAAGACAGGTGATAGCACAAGTCCGCTTTGTAGGATTATATAGATTATGTTGAGTGGTAGAGCCACGCTGTAGACAGTTTTGTCTACAGCATGAATGAGTTGGCTCTACCGGGTCGTTACCACTGTCTCACAGAAAACCGACGTAAAGTGGCGGTTTGCTGCTGCGTTTCGTACGGTGAGTGAGATATCCGGAAGCCCAAATCCCTTCCCCTTCCCAATCCCTAATTATACCAATCTTTTAAGGTCGGCAACGCGCCCGTGATTTTTCTGGTGGTGGGCGTACATGCGCGGTGGAGACCACTTACCATCAGGTGACCCACTTGCTTGTTTGCCGGCCTATGCTGAAAAAGAAATATAGATTATTTATGGAAATGGTCGCGTGTCTTGATCGCATACCTCTAAAAGTACTTATACAATTGCATATTAAATGAACGTGTCGCTGTCGTTGTGTGTCTTGGTCTTCTGCCTCGGTCGCAGTATGTTTTTTAGGTAAATAAGTAAACTCAACAGTTCCATGCTTTTGGGAGGGTACTTGAATCTGATTGGCAAAAATTCCGCCCTAGTACCGTGTTCTGTCCGTCCCAAGGTCAGCCGATTTATATCCGCTCTATTTATTTTAGGCCGGCAAATTTCTGGCTACAATCGAGTGACGGAAGTCGTTTGACTCGACATTATGTAGTTGTAGTAGCATGTATAGCGACTTCACTTTGCCCTACCACATTAAAAAGAGACTAACCTTACGCTATATAAACCCATTGTCGTGTGTGGCAGAAATAGAACAAGTATTTCACAAATTATTGTATGATTTAGTGGTAGAGCTACGCTGTAGACAGTGTTGTCTACAGCATCAATGGGCCGGCTCGATCGGGTTGATCACTGTCTCACAGAAAACTGAAGTAAAGTAGCGGCTTGCTGCTGCGTTTCGTACGGTGAGTGAGATATCTGGAGGCCTTAATCCCCCTCCCCTTCCCAATCCCTTAATTATTGCTTTCCTTTAAGGTCGTCAACACGCCTATGATTCTTGTACTATTGTTGGCGTACATGGGTGGTAGAGATCACTTTTCATCGGGTGACCCACTTGCTAGTTTGCTGTTCTATGCTATAAAAAAATTACACAAATAGCAGTACGGCAATCGAATTCACATCTTCTTTCATGACCATCTGTTCTATTCAAGTTTGCATACCAAGATCCAAGCCTGTTTTTCATAGAGGTAGACAGAGACAACTGATTTCCACTTGCACATCTAAACTAAACCCAAAGAAAATAACTAAAAATAGTTATAATGATTAAAAAAATGTCCTGCATTACACTATCCATCGGCTGTTTCATCCCAGGCTTATTTGGGGACCAGACAACAGAATCACATTGAATCTAAACGAATGAAAAAGTAAAGATTAGATATCGATATGGTCACATCCCTAGTGCTAATTATCGTTTTTAATAATTATTATAATGAGTTTATTGATCGTGCAGGGTCATTAAATTACTTGATAGGCCGCAGTGCATGTTAATAATTGCTGTAATAGCTGTTGTTTTCGTATCGCTATCGAGAACGTACTGTTTGAGAACAAAAACGTATTAAAAAGACACAATTGTCTTCACACATTTGCTGGTGGGAGGATACTAGTATTCGACTGGATAGCGACCACCGTACACTGGTGCTAAAACCTGCCATAGTGGGCCACCTTGTGTGGTTCGCGTTCCAGGGTCAGCCAGTGTATATCCGGTTCTCCCCAGGGGGCTTGCCCCCTGATCCTAACCCTTTTCCCATCCCTTTTTCTTTCCCCTCCCCCTTGGCTCTTTGGCAGGCCGGCATGATCTTGCCAACCTACGATGGACACATTGTTGGTCGACATTATTCTTCTTATTCTACACTTACCATCAGGTGTAGCGTAGTCACTTTGCCTAGCCAGGATAAAAAAAAACAAGATAGTAGGTCCCTCATATGCGAGGTCGTCAGGGTTGATACCACTGCTTTGTCTATTTTTGCAGCAGTGTGCAAGCACTGTTGTGTTTCTTTTAGAATAACATTGAAGCTAGTGAAATTATTTATTTATTTATAACTTTATTGCACATCACAACAAAAAGTATTGGTAATACACAAAAGACGTCTAAAAATAATAAAAAGAAGTACAATTGGCGGCCTTATTGCTAACGGCAATTTCTTCCAGGCAACCTTTGGATGGACTGGATTGATAGGTAAATGAGCGGGAAATTATTGGGCATTGTGGGACTTAATTTTAGGATGTTAAGTCCCGTTCGTTCCTGCGATCGTCAGAGACGAGACACCTATGTCTCGGGATGACGAACGCAGTCCAGTGTTATACAGTGCTTTGTAATTCAAAGTTGTATGGTGCTGTATTTATTTATGGGCAGGCGTGGCGCTTACCATCAGACGAGCGACCTGCCTATTTCTTTATTCAAGCGAATAAAAAATCCTTGGTATGTAACTGGGCCACCAACAACATAGACCCAAAACGAACCTCAATTGAGTGGTTGTAGACAGTTTTGTCTACATCATGAGTGGGCCGGGTCGACCGGGTCGTTACCACTGTCTCGCAGAAAACCGACGTAAAGTAGCGGCTTGCTGCTGCGTTTGGTACGGTGACTGAGATATCTGGAGGCCCAACTCCCCCTCCTCTTCCCAATCCCTAATTATTCTGTCGTCAGGCAGGTATCCGGTCGTTAAAAGTACAAGCCAAATCTTTTTGTAACTTGTGACAAAAAGCATGTTGCGCCTACCCCATTGCGAGTGGGATAAGAGTAGTTAAAACTAGTGTCATCATATTTAAATCGCCTTATAGGTGGCATTGTTTTGTGTCTGGCGTTATCCCGGTTTAATGCCAGAGTCCGTCTTCCCATTCCGATTTGACAGTGGATTTGGTATTATTTGGGGCGACCCGTCTTCTGAGCCCCACAACAGGAATCAAGTTTGTCATCGCCACGTCCGTTAATCAGCAATGTATGTACCACGTGCATTTTTTTATAGCATAAGCCGGCTAACGAGCAAGTGGGTCACCTGATGGTAAGTGATACCACCCATGTGCGCCCGCAATACCAGAAAAATCATGGGCACGTTGCCGACCTTAAAGGCAAGTGATAATTAAGGGTTTGAGAAATGGAGGCGGATTTGGGCCTCCGGATATCTCACTGACCGTACAAAACGCAGCAGCAAGCCGCTACTCAGATGATGTATATACTTTTATTACAAAAGAACAATATTATTGACAATTATGTATGTATTAATTATGATTATGGTGTTCATTTTCTAATTTGTACAGTTGTCTTGAAGCAGCACGTTTGTGATTGCTGGTGCGTGTTCCAGAGTTTCCATTTAAACGTGTAGTTACCCTGCGAATATAGCATATTGATATAAGATGTTTATAATATGATGGGTTTTTTGTTGTCAGCTGACTATATATATATAATTACGAAATGAGTAGGACGCCCGCTAGCGTGATGGTAGGCCCACGTCTGTCCATAATGAACATAGAACTTTGATTTGTAAAGCGCTGCATAGTACTGACTACGTTCGTTATGACATGGCATGACATGACTTGCAACATGACTTGATGGTTGGTTGGGGCCGGTATAGTGGTGTCGACTTGTATTACTGTGCCTGCATCGGTCATCCGGCTGCCCTGTCGCAGGCCCCTCGATTTGCTTCTCCCCTCGTCGAAGAGGGAAGAAGCATTTATAGCGGCCGGCGTGACTCTGGTGCCCCTCTATAAACTCATTGTTTATCGATGATCGCTGGTTTTTTGGACTGCATTACGTATAGTGCAGTCACTTTGCCGTGCTCGGATGAAAAAAAGAAATATATATTTTTGGAAATAACTGGTAGACTTCTTTCATTGGATACATGGGACTGGTGTCTAACCAACCTTTGGTGTCTTTGAGCCCACATGCAGTATGTAGTCAAGGTTCTGGGTCTTGCCAGCCTCCGTGGGGCACTTGGTGAGGGTGCACGCATCAATGCCTTTCATTTCATCGAACTCTACTTCCGATGCTCCATTCATCCAATAAAGAGCAGACGACAACTCTGATGCTGAAAAGTCTGAAAATTAAATATATTTTTATAACGTAGACTAACGTGTGAATCCCCAATGGTACCCCATCGGGCAGAGGTGAAACTAGTGGTACCACGGTGCACCGAGTTTATGTCCCATGATGTGATAGGAGGTTCAGGTGAGCCTATCGTCCTATAGGACATGTGTGATTTACGAATCGAAAACTCAACCATAAGGTGATTATTAGATTTTTTTTCTCTTCATTTATTTTTGGACTTTTGTCCAACGGGGATAATTCAGTTCCATCGTATCTTAATAATTAAAATAGACTAGAACATAAAGCATTTATGAATCTCGCAAAGCAGCCAAGTCTTACAGCAATTTAGCTTCACCTGGTGATTCATTTTAAGCCAAAGATTTTAAACCAAAACCAACATGGTTTCCAAACTTAGGTACACACTAATGTGAAAATTTTGCTTATGAATAAACAAACAATCGGAGTTCCGTAAAAATGTCTCAATTCGCATGGCATTGATTTCGAGTATAGTTCTCGTCAAACTTCAAACTTATTGCTCTGAAGTAAGTTCCTTCACCCGCCCTCTGCGGCTCCCAAACTTGCAATGTTGGTATTTTTTTTATGGATAGAATAATCCAGACTTTCGTGGCTCATTGGGCTGATATGACTGGGTAGAAGGTAATTATATCATATTCTCATCAGTTCGGTGTCATTAACTCATTTCTTTAATAATTTGTTTGTTAAGTATTGGTATAACTGAGTCTAATGCTTATAAAAAACTTACACATTACGATATAATATATGCTGCTTTTTTTTATTGCAGGGATCGATGCGTATTTCAATCACTGAGCAAGTATAAAAAAAGTTTGTGTGTGCAATTCACACACGGTAGAAGTGAAACTTCAGAATTATTAAAATAAATTAATAAACCAACGAATTTTAACACGCAAATACAAAACATAAAACACGTGAATAGACCACGTTGTTTATGAGACATTTTCCGAAGGTTTCGTTGTACGCAGGCGCAAAAACACGTGATAGCATACTTGTAATCTATCTCATTCTCTCGCAGGCTAAATCCTATTTATGAATATGTTTGTCTTTGTCGTGACGCATTTTCGTTTCATCGCGTTTCAAATCACAACGATTCTAAAGAAGTTTCACTTTAAATACTTACACGGTACGAAATCGAAGGAGATACTCGCGTGGCTTCCCTTATTGAATATACACTGCTTATTCTTATTGCAGGGTTCGATGCGTACTTCATTCACGTCACAAACGCCGACTAAAGCTGTACAAACATTTATATTTATTTTGAGCCAACAACTGAGATACTCCATAGAAACGAAATATCTAGGTTATAATGGTAGAAATTGTGTATAAGTGGACTTCTTGTGGCTGATGATGATGGTGATGATGATATCCAGTAACTAGAAACGAAATATCTAGGTTATAATGGTAGAAATTGTGTATAAGTGGACTTCTTGTGGCTGATGATGATGGTGATGATGATATCCAGTAACTGAATATGTTATGAATATATTGGAGGATTCTTGTATCCGACCGGATAGCGACCACCGTACACTGGTGCTAAAACCTGCCATAATGGCCCACCTTGTGTGGGTCGCGTTCCAGGGTCAGCCAGTGTATATCCGGTTCTCTTCAGGAGGCTTGCCCCCTGATCCTAACCCTTTTCCCATCCCTTTTTCCTTCCCCTTCCCCTTGGCCCTTTGGCAGGCCGGCATGATCTTGCCGACCTACGATGGACACTTTGTTTATCGTTGGTCGACACTATTCTTGGATTGCGCTACACTTACCATCAGGTGTAGCGTAGTCACTTTGCCGAGCCAGGATAAAAAAAAAAAAGAATGTATATATATGTTATGTATTAGGAAATCACGATACGTCGGATTACTGTTACATGAGTACACAGAATATTACTGATACCTTAACGAATACGAATATATCGGTTTCACCTCTAGTCAGGACCCGTATTAGCGCCGTTAAGGACGAGTGGCGGGAGGTCACAGGTGTTACTTGCGACAGAGAGATGCTGATGACACTTAAAGGTGACTTATTGAGCAACATTCGGTCTGTTCTACTGTATGGGTGTTAGACTTAGCCAGCCCTTAAACGCCATGTCAGAGAGAACCATGACGCTGAGATTTGAATATCCAAAATCTTTTGCTAAACAATTTTTTCGTATTATTGTCCGTTGCACAAAAATATTAAAACATTGAAATAAAACGAATTGATACGGATTTTTTCGCGGTTTTTTATTTTAACTTTGATCCCGACGCGACGCGACGTTTCGAATACTTGTAGTTGTGGTTTGTCCGATCTAACTAGTTAATTATTTCAAATTGAAGGTAGATAATGTAACATTAACATTTTGGGACAACTTATACCTCAGTCCACCCCGTGACCACGAAGGCTGAAAAGTCTTCGAAACGTCGGGATCAAAATTAAAATAAAAAACCGCGATAAAATCCGTTTCAATTCGTTTTATTTCAATGTGTAACATTCGCGTAAACGTAAGAAATCAATATTAAAATAATGTATAGTTTTCAGATACCTCTCTTTTGCCAGTGTTCCATCCCAAGATTGTCTGGAAGAGATCGCTTTCAGCGATAAGACCGCCGATTGTTACACATAGGTAATATGTTTGTATTTTTGTTTGTTTCCTATTGTGAATCTTACTAGTGGTGTACAATAAAGATTTATCAATCAATCAATCAATCAGTTTATAACATATGCCGGAAACGAGCAAGTGGGTCACCTGATGGTAAGTGATCACCGCCCATGTACGCCCACAATATCAGAAGAATAATGGTCGCGTTGCCGACCTTAAAGGCAAGGGATAATTAGGGATTCAGAAGGGGAGCGGAATTTGGGACATCTCACTCACTGTGCGATACGCAGCAGTAGGCCTCTACTTTACGTCGGTTTTATGTGAGGCAGTGGTACCGGTCGAGCCGGCCCATTCATGCTGTAGACAAAATTATCTACAGGGAGGCTCTACCACATGGAAGAATTAGACATAGTCTAACACCTTATTGTATGATGTCATACAATTTTATACACAGCGGACAAAAATAAATGATTATGCCACAAAGACAGACTGACAGGTCGCGTTATAAGCATTAGTACACTCTAAAAATGCAATAATATTCTTGTTTATATCAAATTATGGAATCTTCTTACCCCCACAGTCTTCGAAATCTACTATGTGCTGCTCCGCGACAGCACAGCCGAGTAACACATCGATAAGAAGCCAGTAGAGAGACGCCATGTCGACCGCTCTGCGCCGAGTACTGTGGCTTATTGGCAGCTCTATATATTTGTTGAGCAATGAGCATAACGAGCCGAGTTAAGGACACGTTATTAATTAATTTTGTTATTTAAATGACTCATATATTTTTCAAAACATCTTTAACGCCATGGCTCGGCAAACAAGGTCATGTAAGTCATCTCCACCGCCAGACAAAATACCTAAAGAATTCTGAACCTTAAGGTACAAATAAGGGATTGGGAAGATGTGGGATTTGGGTTTGAAATCGCGCTCACTGTACAAAACGTGATGGCAAGTTGTAACTTCACGCCAGTCTTCTGTGATACGGAGATACTTCCCTGAGATCCTGTCTGAAGCTCGGTAAACTAGCAATGAATACCGATGGCCAGCGATTTCCACCGCCCATGAACATTTACAATACCTACACAACTACAAAATGCACAACAAGAATCGGTAGTAGGTATTTTCATCTATTAAATAAATTATATAAAAAAATAAATAGTATAAAATCACAATTTCAATAAAAATATTTTTAAGTGAAATTGTGATTTTATTTTTATATGTTTTACTTTTCTTTGTGCTATGGGTCCTTTTGCCTGAAATAAAGACATTTTATTTTATTTATTTATAATACACAAGAATAATGGACGCGTTGCCGGCCTAATGGAAAGAGTTAATTAAGGGATTGGGGAGGGGTGAGGGGATTTGGACCTCCGGATATCTCACTCACCGTACGAAACGCAGCAGCAAGCCGGTACTCAGATGATGTTTATACTTTTATTACAAAAGAACAATCAGATGATGCATACATTTATTACAAAAGAACAATATTATTGATAATTATGTATGTATGATACGACGTTCATTTTCTGATTTGTACAGTTGTCTTGAAGCAGCACATTTGTGATTGCTGGTCCGTGTTCCAGAGTTTCCATTTAAACGTGTAGACACCCTGCGAATATAGCATATTGATATAAGATGTTTATAATATGATGGCTTTTGTGTTGTCAGCTGACTATACTAAAACCACATTAATTATATTTTTGGCCTCAATTACGAAATGAGTAGGACGCCCGCTAGCATGATGGTAGGCCCACGTCTGTCCATAATGAACATAGAACTTTGATTTGTAAAGCGCTGCATAGTACTGACTACGTTCGTTATGACATGGCATGACATGACTTGCAACATGACTTGATGGTTGGTTGGAGCGGGTATAGCGGTGCAGACTTGTATTATTGTGCCTGCATCGGTTATCCGCCTGTCCTGTCGCAGGCCCATCGACAGGACAGGCATTTATAGCGGCCGGCGTGACTCTAGTGCCCCTCTATAAACTCATAGTTTATAGGTGGTCGCTGGTTTTTTGGGCTGCATTACGCTTACCATCACGTATAGTGCAGTCACTTTGCCGTGCTCGGATAAAGAAAAAGAAATATATATTTTTGGAAGTAACTGGTAAACATCTTTCATTGCATATATGGGACTGGTAGTAGCTGCGGGACTGGTGTCTAACCAACCTTTGGTAACTTCTTGCCGACATACAGTGTGTAGTCAAGGTTCTGGGTCTTGCCAGCCTCCGTGGGGCACTTGGTAAGGGTGCACGCGTCAATGCCTTTCATTTCATCGAACTCTACTTCCGATGGTCCATTCACCCAATAAAGACCAGACGACAACTTTGATGTTTGAAAGGCTGAAAATTAAATGTATTTTTTATAACTTAGAATAACGTGAGTATCCCTGATGAAGTAGGTAGAGGTGAAACTAGTGCTACCACGGTGCATCGAGCTTATATCCCATGATGTGATAGGAGACGATCCTATCATCGTACAGGACAATTGATGTGTGATTTACGAATCGAAAACTCAACCACAAGATGATTACTAGATTTTTTATCTTTATTTATTTTAGGACTTTTGTCCAACAGGGATAATTCAGTCACATCGTATATTAATAATTTAAAAGTGTCAAATAAAGTAGAACATTAAGCATTGATGAATCTCGCAAAGCAGCCAAGAGATAAAGCTAATTGCTTGCCTGGTTTCCTAACTTAGGTACATACTAATGAGAATTTGCTTATGAATAAACAAACAATCGGAGTTCCGTACGAATGTCCCAAGTCGCATGGCATTGATTTCGAGTGTGGTTCTCATCAAACTTCAAACTTAATTGATCTGAAGTAAGTTCCTTCACCCGCCCCCAATGGCTCCCATCATCCTTTAGATTCAATACATTAACTGCTACACCACTCGTAACAACTTCAGAACAACCATAAAGATTGAGAGTTTTCTTATGTTTACGTGATGTTTATTAGTTGATTTAATAGTGAAGGAAACATCGTTCTCCATAAGAATTTTGAAGGTATGTGGTCTGCCAACCCGCATTAGGCCAGCGTGGTGGACTAAGGGCTAACCCCTCTAATTCCGTAGGAAGCCCATGCCTAGCAGTAGGACGTGTTTAATACAAGGTTTGTATATTTTTTTAATCATTTGGAATAATTAATAGAATAATCCAGACGTTTATGAGTCATTAGAATGATATTGCTGAGTAGTAAATTTGTCATATTCTAATCAGTTCGATGTCGTTAACTAATTGTTTTATAATTTGTTTGTCAAGTATTGGTATAACTAAGTCTAATGATTGATAAAAAAAGTGTGTGTGTGCAATTCACACACGACAGAAGTGAAACTTTTGAATTATTAAAATAAATTAATTAACCAACAAATTTTAATACGCAAATGTAAAAACATAAAACACTTGAATAATACACCACGTTGTTTATGAGACATTTTCCGAAGGTTTCGTTGTACGCAGGCGCAAATACAGGTGATAGCATACTTGTAATCTATCTCATTCTCTCGCAGGCTAAATCCTATTTATGAATATGTTTGTCGTTTGTCGTGACGCATTTTCGTTTCATCGAGTTTCAAATCACAACGATTCTAAAGAAGTTTCACTTTAAATACTTACACGGTTCGAAATCGAAGGAGATACTCGCGTTGCGTCCCTTCTTGAATATACACTGCTTATTCTTATTGCAGGGATCGATGCGTATTTCATTCACCTTACAAACTTCGTCTGAAACTGTACAAACATTTATGTTTATTTTGAGTCAACAAAGACACTATGATACCTTAAAAATGAAATATCTGAGTTACAATGGTACAAATCTGGCTTAATGATGGGTGGTAGGTGTAAAAGTTTTGATGTTTGTAAATTTGGACGTTTGTTGAATCAGTAACAGTCTTGTATGAAATATACACAGGTATTCTGCTGGTGGGAGGGTACCTGGTATTTTTGACGATCATTGTGATCTTGAAATCTCCACCGCCCATGTACGCCCACAATACCAGAAGAATCATGGACGCGTTGCCAGCCTTAAAGGAAGGAGAATTAGGCATTGGGAAGAGGAGGGGGATTTGGGCCTCCAGATATCTCACTCACCATACGAAACGCAGCAGCAAGCCGTCCCTTTACGTCGGTTTTCTGTGAGGCACTGGTAACGACCCGGTCGAGCCGGTCCATTCATGTTGTAGACAGTTATGTCAGCGACCACCGTACACGTGGTGTTAAAACCTACAGCAATCCACACGCAACTATAGCAGGATCAGCCAGTGTATATCCGGTTCTCCCGAGAGGCTTGCGACATGACTTGATGGTTGATTGGAGCGGGTATAGGAATCCTTGTATCCCTGTGATTTTTGGGACTGCACTACGGTTACCATCTGGTGTAGTGCAGTCACTTTGCCGTGCTCGGATAAAAAATATAATATGTTCCTTGAGTTTAATGAACTAGAAATGAACCCACCAAAAGTGATAATAGCAGCGGATTCATTATCAAAATAGTTATCTTCATATTGTCCGTAGAGGTCGAATGTTAAACTAACACGACACGATAAGTCTCTATTTGAAACCCCTGATTGACAGAAAGATTTTAGACATGGCTAAGAACCAATTCGGTTAATAAATTTAAAAACTCTTGAGTCGGTATCAATTAAACCGACAAAATTTTTAAGGTGGTAGGTCCCTCGTATGCGAGAGGCCGTTTTATTGGTACCACTGTTTTGTCTATTTCTGCCGCAAGCAACAGTGTGTAAGCACTGTTGTGTTTTTGTATGAAGGATATCGAAGCCCGTGAAATTATTGGGCATTATGAGACTTAACATCTTATGTCTCTGACGATCATCACGTCATCTGACGAGCGCAGTTCAATGCCATGCAGTGCCTTGTTATACAAAGTTCTGTGTGGTGTTGCTTCTGTTTATGGGTAGGCGTGGCGCTTACCATCAGGCGAACGCCTTGTTCGTCTCGTCGTTCAATCAAATAACAATGTGAAAGTGTCAATGTTTGTGAATTTGTGAATTTGGATATTTAACAAACATTTTGGATGTTTGTTAGTCAATCAATCACGCCTTAACGGCTGAACGGTTTGGGATGAAATTTGGCACATATGTAGTAGACTATGGCCTGGATTAGAACACCATTACTTTTTATCAAGCAAAGGCCGCTTACGCGGGCGGAGCCGCGGGCAAATGCTAGTACTTTTTACATTCATTTGTTATTTGCATAACAACGCCAAAGAGTAGTATAGTTTGCTTTTTTATCTTGAGTAATCTTTGGATCGTGACCTTTTATAAAATATTTCGTTTATTTATATGCCTCATAACTGACATTACCAAATATTATGTTTTAGTAAAGTGTTTATGAATACTTTATTTAGTGTAGTTAAATTCTTACGGCTTTACTACTACTTTTATTAAAGGCCGAAATTTTGCAAAGAAATATGACTGTCTATTTGGTAAGTCCGTCGTATGAGAGAAGACATCTGGATTGATGCCACTGTTTCGTCTATATTCACTACCAAGCAGCAATGCGTAAGCATTGTTGTGTTTTGGTTTCAAGGACATTGAAGCTAGTGAAATTTAAGACTTAAACTACTTAACTGCCATGCAGTGCCTTGTAGTTTTTGTGTAGTGTTTTTCTGTTTACCATGAGGCGAGCACCGTGCTCGTCTTCTCATCCTGGCAATTAAAAAAATCTTACAGATTTCGTATTTCACGCCTTGAGCCAAATCGTACGCTGATTTTGGGAAATTGCGGTAACTAGCCAGATGATCGATCTCTTTGAGATACCTCCTTGTGTACAGCTATGCTTGTATGAATGGGCCGGGTCGACCATGAACGTACTAAGGCCTTCGTCAGTGGGACGGATATTGCCACCGATCAGCGCACACTAGCCGTTTAAATTCTAGCCGCTAGAATCTAACGGCTTACCAAGACATCCCTTAGCGCGCTCTCCAATGCGGTGTCAAGAAATCCCTTTCGATTGCATGGAATCAATTCAAAGCATTGGAATTTATGTCGTATTCCTAACTAGATAGGTTTTAATGGCCTTTGGTATAAATTTAAATCCTCTGACAGTTCGGCCCGGTGTGCGTAGGCCTGTACTGTCTTACAGGAAAACGAAGTGGAGTAATATGGTCTAAGATCCCGCGGAACATTGACCTTCACCCATCTGTTTACCAGATGAAAATAATATTTTAGGGTATAAAAGGTGTTGCTGAACACATACCAATAGGGTTGCCTAAAAAATATGGTCAAGGATAGGTTTTGCGAATTAAAAAAAAAAAGAAGATATTATTTCACTGACTTGCTCACCAAATAAATGAACCTTCAATGAAAACCTACAATGTATACCTACTACCTGCAAAAGCTAGGAGCTAGATGAGCGCAATTACCACTTTTTAGTTACCTGTTTGCACACGGCAACCAGGTAGTAGTGGCCAGAAAAAGGTAGGCAATTTTTTTTTTACAGATAGTATACATTGTACTCTTTCATTGAAGGTTAATTTTTTTTGGTAAGCAAGTCAGGGATATTATAAAAATTTTTTTTTTTTTAAATGTTAATTAATCATATCCTTGACCATATTTTTTTAGGCAACCCTATTGGTACGTGTTCAGCAACACATTCTATACCCTAAAATGTTATTTTGATCCGGTAAACAGATGGGTGAAGGTCAATGTTCCCCGGCAATTTGTACTAATAGTTTTGCTGTTGCTTTCCGTGCGGTAGGTGTATATTGAAGAAGATTCTACCTTATTTCGTGATAGAATGAAGTTGGTTAAAAACCCAATATCACTTTTACCCGACCGGGTACCGAGACCTGACCACAGCAAATACAACTGCGCCACCGAGGCAAAGGACATCATATAAACATAATAAATAATATATATACATATAAGTTCATAATATTAGTAATATTTTCGCACCATTGCATTTGACAGGATTTTTTTTTTTTATATATTAATAGCAGTCCCTCGCGGTTTCACCCCCATAATACTTTCCCGTTACCATAGGTCATAGCGATACATATAAACCTTCCTCATGAATCACTCTATCTATTGCTGAAAATTGCATTAAAATTGAATAGTTTCAAAGATCTAAGCGAACAGACAGCGGAAGCGACTTCATTTTATACTATGTAAAGAAAACGAATGTACATAACATTATCGTGAATAAAGATTATAACACAAAGACAGATGGACAGGTCGCGTATACTCTAAAAATGCGATAATATTATTGTTTATATCAAATTATGGAATGTTCTTACCCTCATCACAGTTTTGGAAATTTGCTATCTGCTCCTCCGCGACAGCACAGCCGAGTAACACAGTGATAAGAAGCCAGGAGAGAGACGCCATGTTGACCGCTCTACGCCGAGTACTGTGGTTGATTGGCAGCTAAATGTTTGTTGAGCATAACGAGCACAGTTAAGGAGACGTAATCAGTTAATTTTGTTATATAAATGACTCATATATTTTTCAAAACTTTTTTTATATCATGGCTCGGCAAACAAGGCCATGTAAGTCATCTCCACAGCCAGACAAAATACCTAAAGAATTCTGAACCTTAAGGAACAGGGATAATTAATGGATTGGGTAGATGTGGGGTTTGGGTTTGAAATGACGCTCACTGTACAAAACGTGATGGCAAATTGTAACTTTACGCCAGTCTTCTGTGATACGGAGATACTTTCCTGAGATCCTGTCTGAAGCTCGGTAAGCTAGCAATGAATACTCTGATGCCCAACGATTTCCACCGCCCATGAACATTTACAATAAACAACTACAAAAAGACAATAAGAATCGGCAGAAGGTGTTTTCATCTATTAAGAAAATTAATAAAAATATTTTTACTGAAATTGTGATTTTATTTTTATAAAATTTATTTTTCTTTGTATTATGGGTCCTTTTGCCTGAAATAAAGACATTTTATTTTATTGAAGTGAAACTTCTTTATCGGCGTTAGAAAAATAAAATCGTCACATTTTTCCGTTACACGGCACGCGTCACATTTTTGACTTTGACTGGATTTTGACCAGACTTTGACTGGACTTGACCGGACTTTCATCGGACTTTGACCGGGCTTTGACCGGACTCTGCCGGGCTTTAACCGGGCTTTGACCGGACTTTGACCGGACTACTAGGACTTTGACCGGGCTTTGACCGGACTTTGACCATGACAAATTTAGACTGTCGTGACATGTCAGACAAAATGGTCTACAGCGTGGCTTTTCAACTTGACAAACTCGTAACTCGTTTTGTTGTTTGGCACTTAACGCTTGTTATCAACCGAGTTGACATTGTGACCCGGCTTTTATTTATCGTTTAATGAATTTCAAATAACCACCACAAACATAGAATAGATCGAAATGTTTTTCTCGCCCCAAAGATAACATATTGTAGAAAGACGTAGTATTATTGTTAACCTCTGACAAAAAGGAGTATTTTATGTGTAATGTTTTTGTCTGGTTTTTGTGCCTGTAGTGATAACGGGGTTAAATATTTCATCATCATTTTATATAATTTTTGTCCATTTGGACTGATTTAAATGCGATTTTTAGTTTGAAAGCTAGTTTAATCGCAATGGTCTTGCTATTTATCAGAGCCCGGCAAAGTGACTGCACTGCACCTGATGGTAAGCGTAGCGAAGTCCAAAAAAACAGGAACCACTGACAAACAATGAGTTTATCGATGGTAACCAGTCATGCCAGCCTGTATAAAAACGCTTCTTCCCTCTCTGAAGAGGGAGGGAAAATTGGAGGGCCTGCCACATGACAGGCGCATGACCGATGCAGGCCCGACAGGATAGCGACTACCGTACACATGGTGTTAAAACTTGCCATAGTGGTCCACACATCTTGTGTGGATCGCGTTCCTGGATCGGCCAGTGTATATCCGGTTCTCCCGAGGGGCTTGCGACATGACTTGATGGTTGATTGGAGCGGGTGTAGGGGTACATCCTTGTATCCCTGTGCCTGCATCGTTCATCTGCCTGTCCTGTCGCAGTCGCCCCTATTAACCCTCCGAACCCTCTCCGAAGAGGGAAGAAGCATTTATAGAGGCCGGCATAACTCTGGTGACCAGCGATTAACTCATTGTTTGTCGGTAATCACTGATTTTTGGGACTGCACTACGCTTACCATCTGGTGTAGTGCAGTCACTTTGCCGTGCTCGGATAATAAAAATAATCCATTTTAATTTCAGTTGATATTTTGGTTTGACATTTATTATTTTTGTCTTTTTAATTTACCTCTCTAAGTTGCTTCTGACTCCGGGTGGAATGAAATACATGCTTAGAAACATAAAAAAATCTGCAGTAAAAAAGTTTTATTAAAAAATATTTACATAATTATGCCTCTTAAAGTTTAAAATACATCATAATGTTTGTAAAATCGTTGTTCTGGTTACACATATATACATACATTTATATACAAACTTAAGTATAGGTGTATACTTTGTGATTTATTGATTATTTTCTAGAAATGTGTGTTCTTACCATGAATCTTGGACAATTTGTAGTCTATGTTTACAATCCGCCAACGTTAATAAGCTATTCGCACCGCGATGACGTCAGTCTACCCACAATAAATTGGCACGCTTAGGTTCAATACAAATTGATTTTTCATATTGAATATTTATCCTTGATCTGTGATTTACTTTATGTAATTTATCCTAACGTATTTTTTGTTGTCTTTCAACTTAATTAGACTTTGGGTTGCCAGCGCGTCTATATCCGAAAAAAAGTTTAAAAAATACGGTGTACTTATTACAGTGCGACAATTATAGGTTTGTGGTGGCAAATGTTGAAACTAATTGAAAATGTATAGAATAATCTGTCCAAATAGTAAAAAGACATGATCGTTCGACGACATCAAATTCATTTGTCAAGTTATCGCAGTACATTACATACTTTACAAAGGCCGTCCATTTTCTTTGGCATACCCATTGTAGAATAGACAATGCGTAAAATAATACGTAACGAGAGGTTTATTTTATACTAGGGTCGATGGCCCGTCATAAATCTATGAAAATACGGGAAATGGGAGGAATGGTGATGTAGGTAACCCATAAAAATAAAAATTTGTTTTTGCATCAAATAACACCACGCGAAACCACTGAGCAGTAAGCAGAGTACTTAAGAAATGAATATTTATTTGCCGGAACGATGAGACGAGCAGGTTGATGGTAAGCGGGACGCCTGCCAATAAAAAATAGCAAGGCCGGACTATGCTTAGCTTTCCGAAATATAAGATGTCAAGTCTCATAATACCCAATATAATAAACTGGATTGAATGAAAAAAATTCATTGGATTTAAAAAATGAATAAACATATCCCAACATTAATGATCTACGCTTATTATACAATATTTTGCCTAACTTAAAAAAAGTGATACAAATCAGTCATTGTAAATTACCCGTAAAATATACTTTCAGAGTATTTATAATGAGTATCCATACTTATTTTAATAATAAACTAGATTTTTTACAATGTATGAGCCGAGATTCGTTGTTCTAAGTGTACATTTATAAAAAAACACATGCATTAAAACCATTTTCACCGACATTTCCTTAACTTTAGTTGACCCTTTAAATTCAAGTATTCAGTATTGTGTTCAATGTGAAAATAAACTGGCGTTGAGCTTGAATGTGTTTTGGATGTTAGGAGTCCACTAAAGTTAAGTTGGATTGGTGAAAACGATCGAATAAGATGCAATACAGTTAGTCGTATAAGTTTTATCTAATTCATGCTCTGATTCTGAAAGGCTGATTAACTAATCATCTGTCTAATTTGATGTTAAGTCAAAATTTAGTTGCTAGAAGCGTAGGTAACGCTTTTGATTTGACACAACTGTTAGCTAACAAGGCTTTCAAAATTCATTCAAAATTTGAGCGATATCTGGAGAATCAAATTAAGATCATTTGTTGTAATCGGCCGTAATAGTAAATAGTGGGGCTATTTCTTCATTGTCTTCTTCTTCAAAGACTTCACGATCGACACCAGGTATGCATAGAAAAATAAGTCTAGCATTACTTTAACATATTTTAATAGGCAAACTCAAAAACGCCGGTTAGGACTTTGCCACATAAAAATGCTTTATCGTGTTGTAAATTAATGTAAAAATTCTTCAAATGTCGAATGGTGTTTCTCATCACCATTGCTCTTGTGACCTCACAGCACGTACAAAAATGTGGCACGCTTGGATGTCATACAGATTGAAGTACCTAAGTCGTCTATTTAATTCTGTACCCGTGGTATTTGGCCTAAAATCTTTTCCATTTGCTTGTATCCAGCACATTTTTTTTGACAGTCTTTATAATGTAGTTCGAAACAGTGACTACATTACCTCTATCCACCGTTGCTGGTTAAGTCAATTTCTGAGCCTAATTTCTGACTTATACAATAGCCAAAGTGGTGGTGGTATTGTGTGGGTCATCCCTGGACATATGGTGCAACTCCTGGTGGATGCCAGCTTCCTTCAATATCCTCATCCTAGGTCCTAGAGGGACGCCCAGAGCTCTAAGTTTGTCTTCACCGACGTAAGGTAGCTCCGCCGCTCCCACTTTCTCTTTTTCTAAAAGTGCTGCGTATTTCTGGAAATGAAATGAGATTTGCATTGTCATACACAAGAAAAAGAACACGACATCAAACAAACAAACTTATCCTTTTTGGAACCCGAATAAAAAATAGGTTTATTTGACATTTACATTGCATCTTTTCCTTCCCCTTGGGTTTAATCAGGATCTACCAAAATTTTGACCCATAACAACTGAATAGTTCTGTGTGTAAATTAAATTGTCTACAGCATGAATGGGCTGGCTCGACCGGGCTGTTACCATTGTCTCACAGAAAACCGACGTAAAGTAGTGGCTTGCTGCTGCGTTTCGTACGGTGAGTGAGATAACCGGAAGCCCAAATCCCCTCCCCTTGACATTGAAGCCAGTGAAGTTACTGGGCATTATGAGACTTAACATCTTATGTCTCGGGGTGACGAGCGCAGTTCAGTGCCATGCAGTGCTTTATAATTCAAAGTTCTGTGTGGTGTTGCTTCTGTTTATGGTTAGGCGTAGCGCTTACCATCAGGCGAGCGACTTACTCGTCTTGTCATTCAATTAAATAAAAAAACAAGCAAGTACTAAAATATTAATACGATAATACCTCATATCCAAGTTTCTTAAGGAAGAGCCTCATGAGCGGTGGTTCGTCTCCGAAGAATTTTGTGAGTCGCTTCACACGGTCCGGGTTACTGAACGAGTAAGGGTCCAGGTGACGGTGATGACCGGAACGGATGTACTGTTGGGATCTGTAACAAATGTGAGTAGGTTTAATAAAGATCAGCCGTTATCCTAAACTCAGCCTCCGTGGTGCAGTGAGCCAGTAGTCTGCTGCGAAGCGTGAGGCCGTGGGTCCCGCACCAAGACCCACAAATATTTGTTTCGGGTCTGAGTGTTGTGGGACTCTGTTTTTATAGGTGGTCACCAGAATCATGCCGGCCTGTTTAAATGCTTCTTCACCTTCCGAAGAGGGAAGAAGCAAATCGAGAGGCCTACGAAAGATAGGCGGATGACCGATGCAGGCACTGGGATACAAGGATGTACCCCTATACCCGCCCCAACCAACCATCAAGTCGGATATACACTGGCTAATTCTGGAACGCGACCACACAAGGTGTGTGGGTCATTATGGCAAGTTTTAACCCAGTGTACGGTCACTATTCGGGCGGATATGAATATCCTACCACCAGCAAAATGACGAGGTTCGTTGGAGAGACACTCTACAGCCTGCTGGTACTTAGTACTTGTTGATGCTATACTAGTCTGGTCTAGGTACATACTTGTACATGTGCCTGAGCGCTGCGATCTCGTTGCGTATGGCGTCCATCTCCTGCATGACGAGGTGCTGCGTCCTCATCTCGCTGGAGAGATGCGCCACAGATCGAGCCAGCGTCACCACGTGCGACTCCAGACGCTGGAACCGCTTGTTGATACCCTGGGGATGAATATTTAATATTATTTTTGTACCAAAAGGGCGAGTCCACAAATATTTGTTTCGGGGTCTGGGTGTTGTGAGACCGAAAGTCTCTCGTAGTTCCTGATACTTACGACACAAGACTCGTATCTTATTGTGGGGTCAGTACTGTTGCGTGTAAATAAAAAAAAACATTCAACGGGATAGATGAATCTCAAAGGTCAAGAATATACCTTTAAATCATGTTTCTTTCTGTGGTCATTGGAACTCCGCCTCTTATCCCGGACCGGTCTACTGCTCACGGAACTAGATGGTAATGAAGACATGCTACCATAGCGGCGTTTTGAAGATAACCTGCAAATTAAAATATAATGTTTGTTGGAGATTAATTAGGCCCAATTTCTGTTTTCGGGGTCTACATACTCCCTTCCAATTACTACAAATTATCAGGATTCACTGCATCCATAGTTTTGAACATGATTATCACTTCATCGTTTATTGTTGCTATCAGATTTGAAGTTAATTTCCAGTAGAGAGGAGCAAGTAATATTTACGGTTGCTCTGATAAACATTACATTACTATATCATAAAACTATACTCTTCGCTATGAACCGATACACACAATTTAATGTTGGTAATATAGTGAGTTTTATACTGAGCACTAGTTGTCCAGGATTAGTCCTGGTCTATTACAATTTCGGTATTACGACCTCTACGTTAAGACCGTCTTTTTAACGACGAAACACTATCCTCCATTCCGTTTCACCAACTTTCAGAGTTAATCAGAAGTTATGTTTAGGCTAGGTCAGTGTCGATCTCACTCCAGCTCTCAAAATAGTTCACTTAGTTTACTATACATCGTCACCTCGACATGAAGGGTCAGCTTGCTGTTGCGTTGCAAACAGCGAGATTTATAGTAGCCCAGATCCCCTCTCCTCATCCCCAATCCTATCCCTTAAGATAGGCAACGTGTCCATAATTTTTCTTGCGTTTATGAGCGGAGATAGCCAGTCGGTACAACACTTATTTCATGGTTTCTGCTATTCTGCTGGTTTCTGCTATAAATACTCACCAGTGAATGCTTTTAGGTTCTTGAAACTCTTAACTTCAGATGGTCTACCTTCTACATACGACCTGACTTACCTGGACTCCCAAGTAGGATGCTTAGCAAGGCTGGTAGGTTTCCTGACGCCGAGCAGTTGCAGGACTTCAGCGTACATGTTCTCAAGACCTCGGAGCTGTCTCCTGATGGCTCTAGCATCGCCTGTAGATGCATCGCTGTCTGTCCTACCGTCCAGTAACGATGATAGATCCAGACTTCGAGTCGTGGTGGATGTCATGTCAGTTGTGTCTAGACCGAATACTGGAAACGATAGAAACGGTTTTGGAAATTTAGCGAAATTTAGGTTGATGCATTTGGTGAGTTTTAAAATTACAGGTTAGGACAAGTATAGTTATTTAAAATTTGCTAATTGAAAGAAGAATTGTCTTATTTAAATGGTGAAAAGAATCCGGATATATTTTTGTACCCGACTGAATAACGATCACTGTAGACAAGATGAAAAGTTCCGAGGGCAGCCGGTTTACATCCAGTAACTTCAGGCCGACATAGTTTGAGGGTTGCAATGTCTCTTGACGGTCGATATTATATTTGGATTACACTGTTCTTAACATCGGGACCAATGTCGTCTCTTTGCTGTGCCATTATAAAAAAACTCCGACCTCAAATAGATCTGATTACAGTGGTAGAGCCACGCTGTAGAAAGTTTTGTTTACGGCATGAATGGGCCGGCTCGACCAGGTCATTATCACATTCTCATAGAAAACCGACGTAAAGTAGCGGCTTGCCGCTGCATATTAGTGAGATATCCGGAGGCCCTAATCCCCCTCCTCGTCTATCTAATCCCTTAATTATCCGTTTCCTTTAGGGTCGGCAACGCACCTATGATTCTTCTGGTATTGTGGGCGTATATGGACGATGGAGACCACTTACTGTTAGGAGACAACTTGCTTGTTTGACTGCCTATGCTGTAAAAATAACTGCATCAGAACTTACAATGTTTCTTATAATGGTGATCTCGTTTTGAGGAGTGTTTCTTATGTGAGTGCCAACGTGGAGACTCACGACCACGCCGCCTCTCCTCTACGTACTCGGAACGACCAGGCAGGCTTCAATATAAAAAAAAAGAATTATTTTAATCTCATGCGTACAAATCACAATTATAGGATAGGTTTTTTTTCTAGTAATTCGATTATTGCCACACTCAGGGCACAGAATGCTTTATGCCTCCTTACTGAACACAACAATAATCTTAATTGGCGTTTCTAAGAAAATATCAATTTCTATGAGAACTTTAATCAAGTTGAAAAGGTAATATACGTCTCTGAGTGCGGTAATAATACCTACATGTAAAATCATCGTTAAATTTTAATTAGTATTTAGGTACCAGCTACTGTACATTATTTTGCTACTGTACATTATTTTATGATTAATACTTTTTTATCGCTGAGGCTGGGGTTAGGAATTCCGAGCCTTTGCAGTAAATTTTACATTTAGCGCAAAATTTATCTAACCACAGTCAAAACAACTTCCTAAACCATGATATCGTCTTACCTATTCCTCTTATGCAAATCAGAGGACGGCGACAGCGGTGGTAGAGGTGGGGTGACGGAACTATCCGAGCTGGCTGAGGAGTCGAGCCTCATGCCGGCCAGCTTCGGCTCCAGGATCTGACGGAGCTCGCATTCCACCAGGTCTGCCCATTCGTTCTCACCACCTGGAACAAGATTATTAATGTTTTAGAAACATAAATTGTATTTTTAGTTGAAGAGTTTTAGTAAAAAATTTAAAATGTTTGTTGGTGTGGAGAGGTATTTAATATTTAATTTTATCTAATATTTTGGACAGCAACCATCAAAGTAATAACAAAGAATCCTTCAAAGAATATTATCTTTTAAGCTTAAAGTAATGATCGATACTTTAATGACGAAACTAAAGCAACCGACAATTTTATCAACCTTACGAGAAATTTCTATCTTTCTTAATTTCTGATTTAAAATATTTACAAATCTATTTCAAGTTTATCAAGATCAATAGCAAAAATTTAGACATCGATGCTTCATTCTTGGCATACTAACTCTGTTAAGATTTTAGCACCAACAAGCAAAACCTTAACTCACTCTGTCCAGCCGGCTGCTGACTGGTGCCAGGCTGCGGCTGCTCCCTGGACCCTACAGCATCAGAGTCAGCGGAGGTGTCATGTAGGCTGGCCTCAGGTCTTCGGCCGCTGGAGTACGCGACGCTGCCCCTACCTGAGTCCACATTAGATGATTGACCACCGTTCTTATCGTAATCTGGAAAGCATCAGGTAAGTCGCCCAGTGAGTAGCATTAGGATTTGTCAGCTTTTGTTATGATGGTGAATCTAGCATTAGTAGTATGATACAACCATATTCTTTCTCCTTTCTTCTTTGGTTAAATTTTGCTTAAGAAGAATTTTAAATTAACTTTGAAGAAAACTAAATATGCGGTGGGTAATAACACATTCACATTAGAAGCAGCGACAGTACCCGTTTGAAATAAGCCCTTGAACCATGCACCTCTGACTTTTCTAAGATATGCTTCTTTTAACGGCGAAGGCAACGTCATGAGGCAACCTGGATACTAATTTAGACGGTATGTGCAGTCTGCCAACCCACAGTAGGCCAGCGTGGTGGACTAAGGCCTTACCCATCTCATTTACAGAGAAGGCCCATGCTGAGCTAAGATAATTTGAAGATACCAAATTGTGAAATAGGAATCATTTAAAAATCTATAGATGTATCTAGCTCACAGTTAGTCCCTTAAGTTTGAGGACCACTGGTAATAACGGATATAAAGTTTAAAAACTTGCCAAATTATACAGGCCAATATGACAGAAAAGATCTATTTAAAACCATTATGAAAACATTCTACAATAACTTTTAGGTATTATAAATCAATGGTCTGATTGAAAAGTAAAATGTCCGGGTGAAAAGTAAAATATAGGCGAAACTTCCTTAATGTTTCCAATTAAAATAAGCTGAATTAACTTGTCACAAATAAAATCTTCAAAAGCTTAGCGGCTTTATGGATGCCATGAAAGCAAAATATATTTTCATATGCTAATCAGCAATAAATTCTCGATTGTATGCATTAAATCATTGCTCTCGACAGAATTATCATGATCACTTTACGAGCGCCTTCAATAAAGTATTTTAGGCATTCATCTTCAAGTTATCGTATATAGATTTAGCTTTATTTATAATTCATTGATTTATCATCTCTTTATTTAATACAATCCACATTTCTAAATTCCGAATAGTGTTTAATATTGATTTATAATGTTGAAAAGGATTTGGGTTAGTATAATGTTGATTAGCTTGTTTTTAGACAGTTATTCCTTCAATCTGTTACTTGATATATAGATTGCTCTTATTTTTTTTTAATTATTCTAAATCATATAGCTACTTTTTGTTTTGAGATATTATATGTACATTTCTAACTTGAACACTTCTACTTACTTACTTTTTTGATGCTAACGATATTGTTAATTGGATTAATGAGTAAATCATGCCTTTCCTTACCTGAACTAGCACCAGATCCAGCTCCCTTCTTCCCATGGGCTTTGAGATCTTCTATCCTATTCGGAGTTTGTCTTGACGACGAAGGTTGTGGATTATACGTCTCAATTTTTCCACCGGAATTGTATACACTATCAGCAGATTTTTGGCTCGCATTTTCATCATTCAAAACCTGTCCAGAAGTAGATGCTTCTTCCCTTTTCTGGTTTAGTGAATCAGGAGTCCTTCTACTATGACTTTCTGGCGTTCTTCTATAAACAGTTTCTTGAATACGTTGGGATTCTATCGATCTTCCACTAGTTCTAATTCTGTCTTCAAAGCTGGATCTTCCTTGCGCTATTAACCTAGCTCGGAAAC
This sequence comes from Amorpha juglandis, assembly GCA_949126905.1. Classification (NCBI taxonomy): domain Eukaryota; kingdom Metazoa; phylum Arthropoda; class Insecta; order Lepidoptera; family Sphingidae; genus Amorpha; species Amorpha juglandis. Next base: position 1,142,187 of record OX421380.1, read on the forward strand.
CGCCATCATCGGATTCTCTTTCTTCATGCCTTTGAGGGCTTTCAGTTGCTTCTAGAAGATTCCCGTGGGAATTTCTTCGAGACCTGTCGTGGATCTGTGGGGTAGTGACCTCAGGTCTTTGCTGTGGTTCGTCTAGAAGATGGGGGTGTGATGCAGCACGTCTCCCTTCTACCAAACCTCGTTGTCTTATGATTTCTCTCTCCAATTGTTGTGGACTTCGCAGATCGGGTCTTGAGTTTGAGTCGGCTCTTGAATTGTCAAACTGTGATGAAGAAATCATACCATATTTAGATATTGAATAAATTAATTAAGATAAGGGTATGTAGCAAGCTGCATATTAACGAATATTTAATAACAATTGGTGCTAATCTACCACTAAACTAATCCCGCAATGTTTTTTATTTTTATTTTTAGAGACAAATGAATAATTTGATTAAAAACAACATTAGCAACATTGAAATAACCAAAAAAAAAACAAGCAATCCATTAGAAGAGCCTAATCTCTAAATTACATTTCAAATATATTTAGCGTGACATTAACAATAATTTTAAAAATATGTGGACATAAATGAAGACTGCATATTAATTAGCTAAAGGATCCGCCATGCGGTCGTGTCAATAAAATGTTAATTCACCAATAAACTTCTATCGAAGCTTAAATATTTATGGACATTTGGCGCCAGCAATTTAACGGTGTTATAAATGTCAATTGTGGTCAATGGATCTCAATGTTTGTTATGTGGCTTCTCATTAAATAAATATAAAGGGTAGCATCTGGTAAGGGCTTAACCAGATTTGGGTGGGACGAGATCTGCTGCAAGGGATGACGATGTCAAGTAAATAAAAAAAACAGTCAGAGGTGGAGTAGAAATGAAATTGTATGACCTCGCGCACGATGCACCGGTATTTCGAATTTGACATAATCATTTTTAAAGAATAGTAATGTTTGCTTACTGCCACTAGTATACTAGTTCTTAACATAAATAGTAAAATACAAATATTAAGATTAAAACGAAGGTAAAGAAATATAAGCACATCTTGCATAAAAAAAAACAATGCTTTTGTATAAATGTAGCAAATGTATTTACTAGACGGTAGATCCAACGTATATGAAAGGCAATTTTGGTCTTTGTTTATTGGGTGGTCTTTGTCCATTTCTATAATCACGCAATAGTATGTAAGTACTGTTGTGTTTAGGTTTGAAGGGCATTGAAGCCAATGAAATTACGGGGCATTATGACACATAACATCTTGCTTCTCGAGGTGATGAGCTCAGTCCAGTGCCACAGTACTTCATAATTCGATGTTCTGATTGATGTTGCTTCTGTTTATGGGCAGGCGTGACGCTTACCATACGGCGCGCGATCACACCAGCAAAAAAAATGACAGCGAAATCACGGATGCGTAGATATAAGCCCAACACATTGGTTTAATGCAATTTAGCACATGCTGTGGGTTGATATAAAGAGAATTTAAAGTGTTCTGATAAGCGTGTCATCCATCCATTCTAAATATATTCAATGCCATAAAAGGTAAAGTTATATCAGCTATCAAAAAGTCCCTTGTTGATAAAAAAATGTTTGGCAGCCGCTGTCCTTGTAAAGATCTATTAACGTAGAAAATTGTGCACTACAGTAGCACTAAATCTTATTGTTTACTGAGACGGTGGTTCGATTTTACGATGCAAACATTTACATATCGCTAACAAGTTTGTTTTGTAAATTAATGGACGCAATGTCATCCACCGACGTTGTTGCACTTCTTGTTACTTTAAAATCTCATTTTTTTAAGCTATTGAATAGACTTTATCGCGGGTCTTGAGCGGCGAGACCGAATCCAGAAATTCCGTAACGAAAAAACCTAACACCCCCGTCCGACCAGCCAGCGTTAGCTGACCGCCCTGGAACATAGATAATTTCGAAGTCCCAGGTGGCGTCACACAGTGACCAGTGACTCTGACGCGACTCTGACGCGACTCTGACGCGACTCTGACACGAATTTGACCGGACGTTGACCCGACTTTGACCGGACTTTGTCTTTGTTTGTTGTGTTTCGGTTTGAAGGACATTGAAGCCAGTGAAATTACTAGGCATTATGAGACTTAACATCTTATGTCTCGGTGGCGACGAGGTGACGAGCGAAGTACAGTGTCATGCAGTGCTTTATAATTCAAAGTTCTATGTGGTAGTAAGGTTTATTACTACATTTGTGACATTGAACTTTAATATTATGAATTTGATTTTTTTTTACTAGCTTGAATGATGAGACAAGCATGTCGCTTGCCTGGTGGTAATGCACTGCCTGCCGATAAACAGAAACATCACACAGAACTTTAAATTACAAGGAACTGTAGGCCACTGGACTGCGCTCGTCACCCCGCGACATAAGTTGTTGAGTCTCATATTGTTCAGTAATCTTACTGTCTTTAATGTCTTCAAATACAACTGCTTAGAACTGCTGCTTAGAAGCAGAAGTTGACAAAGCTGTGGTAGCAAGTTAGCAACACAGATGGCCTCTCGCACACGTAGGTCTTACCACCTAGCTGAGCTACTTTCATACGAATTATACATCAGTTGCCTGATAGTGGAATTTATGCTTAATAAACACTTATCATATCCGAAATAAATTCGGTTGGTTTGTAGTTGCACCTCTATCTACTCCTCCAAGGATACAGACGTGAGTTTATGTTACAGTTACAATTTTCTTGTATCATGAATCACAGCCTGAAGTGCAATGTAAAGCAAATATCATCATCTCTATATATGGCCTCCTTGAACTCTCAGATCAATCCAAAACACTGAGCCATTTCCGCTAGGATATAATTTACACATATAATATTCAAGATTCAAACGTAGTAATGAACAGTTATGCGCAAGATACATGCAAATTGATAGATTAAGGAAATTGATAAATGCTCGACCGGGCTTCCGCCAATTAATGCAGAACCAGTGATGAGTACTATAATCAGAATTTATGCAGGTACTGATTAGGAAATGTTGCATAACCAGTTTTATTTCTTTCAATCGAAATATAAGTAAAAATAGTAGTTTAAACTTCGTGACTAATGCTTGGGGGTTTCATGACGAAGCCGAACACACAGAATGACGAGTTGAGTCAAATTCAGGTCGTGATTTTCTTATACGACACTGCTTCGACAAAGCAACGAGTACAGTAGTGACAACTAAGAATTTTGAATTATAGAATACCGCATCACATTGCACTGCGCTCATCGTCCCGAGTCATGAGATTCTTAGTTCTACAATGTTCAATGTTAGTAATTTCATCATTACAATGAGCTTAAAAAACTGTGCTGATTTTTAAACATACTCTACTAACCTGATTAAAAACAAGAGAACAGACCAGTCATTCACTTAAAACCGAATGAGCAAATCTTAGTACCTACAGCTAGACACAACTGTATTTTCTCCCACAACCCAAGTACCTTTCAGTACAAATGAAATTGGCGGCAACAAGCACTAGTTACCATAATTACCGGCCCGACGTGAGAAATGCAATTTAATTGTTGGGAACGTGGGGCTTTGTGTTGGAGTGTTGCGGCACCGGGAATTTAAGTTTAGAGAAATTAAGTTTTATAGTATCTTACTAACATTTGATGGAGATATTTTTAAGGTTTGAGTGGTAGACCCACGCTGTGGACCGTTTTGTCGACCGGGTCGTTACCACTGACTCACAAAAAAAACGACGTAAAGTAGCAGCTTGCTTGAAAATATTTTATGAATATGTATACAAAATTGACACAGATGCAAGCATCAACCATATCAATTAAAGTCGGGAGTTCTTTAGATGTAAACACATTGGAATGTTCATAAATATAAATTTTATCTAAATAGGCTCTTACAAATTACAATACGATTAGACAATAAATATATAATAACGGAGACAACGGCATATTTTAGCATTTCTAATAATATGAATAAATAAATATACTATTATGTGTCTTGATACCGTAACAAATTGGCAGTGCGTAAGGTCACGCACATTAATAATGCCATATGTTTTGAATTGAAACGTAGAACCAAAATATTAGGGAAAGTTGAAAAGTATCTGGGAGAAGCAATTGCTATAAAAGATTCACAGGCTTAACGACCCTCATAAGACCTTACGACTGTTATTGCTATCCTCCAGAAATCAACTCATTAATAGCGCTATGATGTAATACATTGGACATTAGCAATTGAGTAACAAACTGGTTAGGTTAGCTAAAGAAAAGGTTAATTAAAGTTATTAAAGGTTAGCTAAAATACTACGTTAGCTCTAGCTACAATAAATTACCTGACTCTGAGGCCCAGTCTTTAGCGAAGTGAAATTGCTCATAGATCTAAAATCATCCCTCTGGTATACGGCGCTTCTTCTGCCCGGAGGTCCATATTGCTGGTATAAGGCATCAGCTCCAAGGGCTTGGGGTTGAGGTCGATGGGGAGGTGATGCCAGCATCTCTTGTGATCGAGCTTGATGATTCAACAGCAACTGTTGCTGAACTATCTGCTGTTGCATTAGTTGTCTGAAAGGAAGATTTTATCATTATTATACTTATAGTTAGTAATTTTCTCATCTCGATACCAGCTATGGTATCGAAATGAGAAAAGTAAGATTGCGATTGCATTTACTGCGTCGTTAAAATAATTAAAAGGTTTTTAAGTGATGAAATGTGCAGCCTGAATATTAAATATTCCAGTTTTCTTGTGAAATTTCATTTTCTTATTTATAATGCTTCGTTGTAAATTAGACAAATTTAGAGAGAAATAGAAAAGAAACTTAAACATTAAAGCATAGTATAATTGGCGGCCTTTTGGTTTATCGCTCAGGGCAATCTCTTACAGGCAACCATTAGTTTTTTTTATTTTCTTAGTTGACTAATTAGCGATAGCTCAGCGGGGAGTAGTCATAGTGGCAGTATTAATCAAGTAGAATGTTTCACATTGTGCCAGGAAATAGATTTACACTTCTTACCTATGAGGTGACGGACTAGGATACGCCAAGTTATTCGCCACTCCATGCCCATATTGCATCTCTGGCCTATTTTGCAACACTGGCCTCCCATATATCCCCTGTTCAATCTTCCTAGCTCCTGTATCTCTCGGCGTCACCTGCTCAGGTTCAGGCCTCTTCCTTTCCTCACTGTTATTCAAACTTGGCTCTTCATTTCTTTCATCACTATTTTCTTTGCTCTTAAACCTACTTGATATCATATCTTTTAGCGTATGATATGTTTTACTAACAGATTTATTGCTTTTAGGTGCGTCACGTGTGTTGTCTTTCCCAGTTTCAACAGTCACTGTAATCTGTTTAGAGTCAGCATTGGCTCCGTACGTTTTGGCAGGTATAGGAGGTTTTGGCGAGTCGTAAGTGGGATTCCTTTGATTCTGGTGCATGTTATAAGCATAGTTCTCGTGGTACTGCCTGAAGTCGCCGGAGGTTCCCGCTTGGTTCTGTAAATAATAATTCTGTTAACGGCCTCATTGTTGTGTCATGGGAAAATAAAAACAATGGCGTATTAGAATCCGTCGAGGTTTTGTGGCTTGTAGCTGTTTATAAATCAGGTGAAAGGTGCATTGTTATTGTAATTAAAAACGACTCGTTCAGTTTTAGATATTTCTGTCAGGTCTTAGTACATCTTTGTTGCTTTTTCGTAGTACATTTTTGTTGTTTTTTCGTAGTACATTTTTGTTGTTTTTGTCGTAGTACATCATTTTGTTCTAAGTGAGAAAAGTTTTAAAATTTGTTTGATAACACGTTTCGATTATAATTTATGAACTGACTTAAATTTACAAAATCTGTATGTTTTTGGTTGATCAATTCGATTGTATGTCGATTGACGGTTTGACAGCGTCAGTGGCGCCGTAGGTTGTGTGATCCACAAATATTTGTTTCGGGTCTGTGTGTTGTGAGGCGGAAAATCTCTCGCAGTTCGTGATACCGACGACACAAGACTCGTACTCTACTCTTATTATGGGACCAGGACTAGACGTGTGACTGGGTGTATTTATGTATAAATCGCATGCGATTTAGCAGTTGATCTACTAAAATTTCACCGTATGAACTTGCTGTTACTATTAAACCGATTGTGATGTTATTTTAGGCCACGTACTGGCAAGCGCAGCGTTGGACGTCCACCTACAAGGTGGACAGACGACCTGATAAAGATCGCAGGAAGTCGCTGGTTGGAGGCCGCTTCCAACAGGTCGGTCTGGAAATCTTTGGGAGAGGCCTATGTTCAGCAGTGGACGTCTTGTGGCTGATGATGATGATGATGATGATGTTATTTTGTTGAGTTTTTGCACACCAAAATAGGTAGGACATTCTTTATCCTGGCCAGCCAACTTCTCCAACAATAGCCGATAAACTGATAGTGAAAAGTATCAGTAATATACACTCCTTTGCAAAAAAAACGGGCGGGTTTGATTTTTTAACATTATTGGTAATAATTTAGTTCTTCAGAGGTTTTAATAGCCAAACTATGTTACTGGCACTTAATAAAGAGTCTGGGTATGAAAAAAAGCTCATTCCAAATTCAAAACTTTTGTTTTTTAAATTATTAATCCCTTTTTCATTTTGTGCCACTTTTCGCGGGTTTGCGGTTAAAAGGTTATCAAGCAACTAAAAGTAACTTTTCGTTATTTTTAGTACAACAATTTATGTTTATCGCATAATTCTGCCTTATTGTGACTTAAAACAGATATCTTTGTGTCTATCGTAATGGCAGAAAAAGCAATGAGAGCTAGTAAAATTATAGCGCTGCTGGAAGAGGGGTGTAGCCAATGTTACGTCTCACAGCGGTTAAACGTGAGTCGTTCAACCGTACAAAGAACCTGGACTCGATACCAAGAGACAGGTTCCGTTCAGAGAAGGCAAGGTTCTGGGAGAAAACGTTGCACACAGCCGCGAGACGATCGCTTTTTAGTGACTCAGGCGCTGAGGAACCGCAAATGCAGTTACATAGACCTCAAAAGAAACCTTGAAGAGGTACGAGGAGCACAAGTTAGCCTATGGACTGTGAGGAGAAGACTTTTAGCTGCTGATATACGTAGTCGACGACCAGCGCGGGCCCCCAAGTTACTCCGTGAGCACCGGATTGCGCGGTTGAGGTTCGCTAGAAATTGCCTATCTTGGACACCAGGTAACTGGAGTAGCGTACTCTTCTCCGATGAGGCTCGAATTTGTCTGCATGGTGAGGACCGACGTCGGCGAGTGTTACGAAGACCAGGGGAACGCTATGCCGATGTGTGTTTTGAAGAAATCACCCCTTATGGTGGAGGGTCCGTTATGTTTTGGGCGGGCGTAACTTCCAACTATCGTACCGAGATAGTATTCATAGAAAATGGCTCACTAAATGCGCATAGGTACATAACAGAAATCCTTTCTCAAAATGCACAACCCGCACTGACTGTAATTGGTGAAGATGCCATTTACATGGACGATAATGCTCGGGCCCACCGTTCTGGCGACGTAGATGCTTATATGCAAGAGGTCGGTATTCGTCGTTTGGATTGGCCAGCGCGGAGCCCCGACCTTAACCCCATTGAGCACGTTTGGGACCTCCTAAAAAGGCGAGTACGATCTGTCCAACCACCTCCACAAAACATCAGAGAGCTTAAACGTGTAATCTCGACTGAGTGGGAACACATTCCACAGGACACCATCAAAAGCCTGGTGGGAAGCATGCCAAGACGATTACATGCCGTAATCGCTGCAAGAGGAGGTCATACTCGTTATTAATTTTTATTTTTTAATGTCTCTTTTATTAAAATACCATAAAAATACTCGTAGTCTTAATTTCATTATACCCATAAAAATGTCCATTTTAACACGGCTCTCTGTTTACATTGACTAAAACACCGATACCAGGATAAAAGTGTTAAAAAACTAGATTCTCATTGATAATAAGAAATTTCTAGTCATCCAAGCTAATGACATACTAAAAATATAATAATATTTACCCATAGAAAAGCTAAGGTAAAGTGTGTGTGTAAGGTGCCCGTTTTTTTTGCAAAGGAGTTTATAAGGGTGACCACTGAATGACCACCACAGCACAGAAATATGTTAAGTGGTCATCCACCTGTCACGGCCACGACATGTAATTGCGTAATATTTAGCTATTCTTGTTTTTTTTATATCGATTTGTACCTGCTTAAGTAGGGTTATCTGTGGCAAATAAATTGTATTTCTTTCTTATTTATTGATGCTAGAATAATTCATCACTCAGACTAAGACAGACAGGGCAAGGCAGACAGAAGTAGCTGAATGATTATTGCGATTCTATGCATTCTTAAAACACGTCGCTGTGTTCGTTAAACACATATTATAGAACCAAGATCGCAATGGCACACGGATATCCTCTTGTTTTGTACTTTTACTGTGTGGATGTACATTTTTTATTGCATTCGTTTTTAAAAATTATAATTTAGTGAGATGTCTCGAGCGAATATGTTTTAAAAACATCTGCTATCTGAATAAATTATACAGTTTTTTAAATCTAATTACGGGCGAACGATCAGACGTTTAATAATATAATAGATATAGGGATTGTTCAGGATTGATGTTTGTTTAGGTAACATTTATTTATTAGATGGAATGAAAAAACTTAGGGTAATATATCTAGCTATCGAAATAAACATAAGAGCGTCCAAAAAATTATATCTTCTAAATTATACGTTATCTAGGGATTAAAATTCATTCATGTGAACCAGGCCGTTAGTATTTTTTGCAATTATTTGCCAAAAGGTCAAAGACACAACCGTGATAATGGTTAAAATATAATATTTGGACTTACAAAAAATAAATTATAATTACATCAATGTTTATCTAATACGTTTGGCGTCAATACTTATAGGTTATAAATAACCCTTAATTTGTATATTATGCAATGTATAAAGGAAACAAGTAATAAAATTTGAATGCAAATCATATTAATTGCTCTTCGTAAAGTTAATTGAGATGTAATAGCTCGAAATTGCGACAAAATATGTTGTTAGCATAATATAATAGCGATAATAAAGATATTAGTAATAAACAAGTGATAATAAATAATTCATGAATCAATAAATAACGAGCCTACAATAATATTACTTAAAACAGGAGTCGTATTATTATTTAATACCAATCAATGCAAAATGGTGCCCGTAGAGGCAATTCTATTTATTTGACAGTAATCTATCTTTTACGATAGGACTCAACATAAAAACAAAGTATTTTTCAGCAAGTATTATTTATAAAATTTTGAGTAAAAGTATAATTTCTAAAATCATTTTGAATGCCTATGTTACTGCTTCACCTATTATTAATTAGTTACATTAATTTTGTCTTAAGGCCCGTGTCATATTAACATCCAGAACAAAGCATTAACAACTATTAAACAACAATTCAAATAATGATTTATTAGGTTTACGCGATTGTTACACATTGAAATAAAACTAATTTAAACAACTAAATTAAATTTAAATTTGTTTTATTTCAACAATTCAAATCCTGCATAAACGAACAAATAATCCTTGACTTAACCCTTCAAGTCACAATATAATAAAAATTTAAAAACAGAATATACAAACATTTTCCAAAGCAAACTCGACCATTTTACGGTGGCACAACACACAATCACATCACACAACAGTTTAACCGTGGAGCGCTGCGTGTCGCTGTCACCGGATGCGCGGGATCCGCTCGCGCGGTCGCTCCGACCGCTTGCGGGTTGACTGCGCCGAATGTACAATAAGCACCATTCAACTCGACTTGAAGTTAGTCACGATTGGTGTTTATAGAGACTAAAGCCCGGTCTTCACAGTGGTTGACACGTGCCGATAATTGCCGCATTCATTTATGGAGAGCTGTCTTGTTTCGCCGAATATTCCAGGCGACACCAGTCTCGGACAAAATATGGTGCTCTACTCATATTACTTATCGATTACTCGCGACTTAGTGCAAGATTTCACGAAATCTTTTTACTCATGTCCAAAAACCAATAAGGCAAGGCCACGAATATGGACCAGACCGCGTGAGGCGCGATGAGACAGCCCTCCACACGGTCGTAGTCGGAAACTGTCTGTATGTCTCACCGAATGTGTGGAACGCGTATTAACGGTAAGAGGAGGCATAGGAGGCGGGTGAAGTGTACGGAGATCTGCGTCGAGACGACCAAATTGTGTGTTAACACGAAGACAATGAAATCCGTGTTGAGGGCATGAAATTTGATCTGATTCTTTGTAATAGTATGTTGATCACCATACCATGGCTGTGTGCGGTATTGTCAAATTGTTTTATTAGATTTGCGATTTTAAAATCAATGCACTGTATTTACATATTTATTTTCAATAGCAATCTAAGTAGTCGATTTGAATTCTTTTCTATGCATACGTGATGATATACGTAAGTAAACAGTGCAGATTATTACCATGTACACGAGCATGCATTCAAGCATCTAAGATAGTTTTACACATTCTCGGTATTATTAAAAAACCTACTCTAACTTTAAATTAAGTGTTTAACAACTAGTGATACATATGATATGGTAACACATACAAACTGGGAATCTAAACCTAGTTTAAAGTTAGTTAAGCGGGCCTTATTACGTTTTGTATTTTTATAAAGACACAGTTTTCTATAAACGCGCGTAGCTTAGTATCTCAGAAAAATTCCAAGTAATAAGATGATGTAACACAGCAAATTTGACATGTTCAATAAAATATGGTACTTCAACTTTCACTCCATGGTTCGTGTACCATCACTAAATAATCACTACGGTTCACCACACGTTTAAATTGAATGAGTGAAGCTGATTTGAAACTCGATTTGCTTTTGACACGCGAGTTTTACTTTTAAAAAGTATTTCACATGCAAAACTGTAGGCATTATTTGTGTCGTTCGGCCATTAGCAGTCCTTAAGTGTTTCAAAAGCATATATCTGTTTATATTAAGACTAGAACAACATTTGTACCCGACATGGCGCATGACATAAGATGGAACTATGGGAACACTAGTTGCATATCTACCGGTAGGTTGCTAGGCATGATGGTTTATAATCCTTTTAAGATACTATTTTTATAATTCCGCTATGAGTAATTTTTAACTCCGCTAAAAATAAGTGTCATAAGTTTATCAGATCAATCATAATATAATGACAGCCTCCGTGGCGCCGGGCGAGTAGCCGACTGTGAAAAGAGAGGTCCATCCCCGTACCGACACAAATTTTGTGTGATCAACAAATATTTGGTATGGGGGTCTGGGTGTTGAGAGATCGAAAGTCTCTCGTAGTTTCTAATGCCCACGACATAAGACTCATATCTTATTGTGGGATCAGGACTGTGTTTGTTTGACTGTTGGATGAATTTATTTATTTATACCTACCTACATTTTGATATGACGTTTGATAGAATTGCGCCGACCTGAAGCTACTGGATATACACTGCTATTTTAGCATCAAAAACAATATTAATCTCCAGAATATTGTTTAATATTTGAAAATTAACGTAGGTATCATTGTTCAGAATTGCATGAAGATTACTTATTGCTTAGAACTTTCTGGATGGTAAGGTTGTAATGTAAAAAAATAGTTTTCATATCATAGCTTGGCAATAAAAAGGTTGAAATTCCTTTTCTAAGCTTAATTTAATATAAAATGTGCTGTATTCGTCCCTAACATTCGTCCTAGCAAGGCCGCAACGTAAGTACAGCGGTCCACAACCGTTGGTTTCTTAGTACATGACGCCGCCACAGTCGACGCGCATGGTGAATTTTTATGGGCCATTTGAACCAAAGACAACACTACACTATTTCATAATGTTACCTTACTTATGCTCTTGACTGGTGTTTATAAAACACTTGACATACCCTTTAGTGGGGTTTGGGAGACACGGTTTTCAGAATCGTTGGTTGAAGATGGTTGTAGACATCTGTTTTTGTTTTTTTTGTCGTGACTGGGCAAAAGTAATGGCCTCATGAAACATGTGTAAAACTGTACTTTGGTGCAATAAATTACTATCCTTATCCTGGTTATATGTATATACGAGCGAGTGGGTTGCCTGGTCTTCTTTACATAGTATAAAATTATGTCGCTTACGCTGTTTGTTCGCTTAGATGTTTCAAACTATTCAACGGATTTTAATGCAGTTTTCAGCAAGATAGAGTGATTCATGAGGAAGGTTTATATGTATATCACGCTATGACCCATGGGAGCAGGGCAGTAACATGCAGGTGAGTGACTAGGGACAGCTAGTGGTAAATAATGTTTACTGCTTATGACCATCCACAATACTCAAATTAAAAATAGGTGCGTTGCCGATCTTAAATGAAATGAATGGAAAACCGGAAAGAAGAGTGGGGGTTGGGCCTCCGGAATCTCACTCACCGTACGAAACGCAACATCAAGCTATTTGACATTGGTTCTATGTGACATGGTGATATTATCCCGGTCTAGACAGTTAACTCATGCTGTAGACAAAACTGTCTACAGCGTGGCTTTATTTTGAAATAATTATGTTGGGTCTATGACTCTTACAACCGCCATTTCGACAAAAAGCTGGATATACAAAGGAAGTCTTGAATCGTGACTCACGGAATAAGTCACTGGCGGGTTTTTGACTTCGTGAACCATGATCAGGTTTAAACAGGTGAATCATTTTTAAGTTGCTGATTTTAAATAACAATGGATTTCTTTATCATTTTTTTATTTTATCGTGCAGGTTCAATTTCCGAAGGCAGTATCTTGAGCCCTGTGTCGCGCTGTGACACATGCCTTAGATTTTTTCTTAGCCCCTCTATAGTAGGGGACCTTGGGTCTACTAGGAGACCTTGGATCTATTAAAAAATTAAGGTCATTCCTTTATAATTCATAAATGACAATACATACTGCTCATATCCTACAAATATATACAAACATAACCACAAACGTCAAGATTGTCTGATAAGCAATAAAACACCTTCATGACGACACTGATTCCCTATTCAGTATTCGACCTTGGCAGACGTTTATAAGGAGCTGAGCATCGGAATTCAAACGCAATAGGGGTGATAATCGCACGACCTCATTCCTAACAGGACGCGAGCCATCGACCGTACAGGTATGTTATTAATATGAAGTTTGTCACAGATATAGGGGACAGGTGGTTAAACAAAGTTTTGCTGTGAGAATTTTATATGAGGCCTTCTATGAGGACTACTTCACGAGATTTTATCGCGGTTTTTGGAACGAAGTTCCTTACGGCAGGCTTGGAGGGGATAGGGATTTCGCTGCGTGACCGAACTGAAAAAAATGTGATAGTAAAACCGTAAGAAATATGCGTGGAAAAAATGCGTGGAAAAAATGCGTGGAATAAAACCGTTAAATGAGACTTTTTTTAAACTTAATTTGATATCTAGCACACAAAGTTAAAGTCGAAATTCCGTTAATAAAACAGATAGATAACTTATGACATTTGGAAATGTAGACGCGGTTTGAAATTTGAATTTGATTTTTTGATTATAGAACACGGCCGTCCACCGTTTAGTAGCCAGTCTAAGTCTAAATTAATAAGTTTTTATTTATAACTAGCTTTTGCTCGCGGCTCCGCCCACGTGATCAAATAAACAAACAAACAATCAAACTCTACAGCTTTATAATATTAGTATAGATTTGATTTTGATTTGACAACGGAAGCCTTCAAATAATATTATTTTGGTAGCTTAGCAACGGAAGCCTTCAAATATGAATAATTTTCCCCGTTTTTGCAACATTTTTCACTGATGCTTCGCTTCTAATGGTCGCGCCTTCCTCGATAAATGGACTATCCAACACAAAAAGAATTTTTCAATTCGAACCAGTAATTCCTGAGATTAGCGCGTTCAAACAAACAAACAAACAAACAAACAAACAAACAATCAAACTCTACAGCTTTATTATTAGTATAGATTACATAAGTTGATAAAAAATGCTATACAATAGCTTTACCGCGGCAGTCTCCGAGTGCTACACGTCTTTTTTTTATTTCTTTTTTTTCTATTCTATTTCTATGTAATTTTATGTTGTCAAACAAAAATAAAGAGACATATTTTGTTATTTTAGTTGATAATTTGTATTTTTTACAATTTGTGTCGATTCTACATTAGCCGAACAACTTCGTTCCTACCTGGTGTCCCACGACACACACCAATTTTTTTATTTAATTTCGGTCCCGACGTTTCGAAAGCTTTTCAGCTTTCGTGGTCACGGGGTGGACTGAGATGTAGGTTGTCCAGAAAAATTAATGTTACAGTGTCTACCTTCAGTTAACAATTACTATTGTTAAAAATTTAATTTTTAATTCTGTTAGTTATCCGATCTACGCAGAAGGAACTCACAGTGTCTTGAGGTCTGGCAATTGGTCTTTAGGGTTACGATTTAATTGCCAGACCTCGGGAAACGTCAGGACTAAAATTAAATAAATTCGGTAAAATCTGTTTAAATTAGTTTTATTTCAATGTGTAACATTCGCGAAAACATAAGAACTCAATATTAATAGTACATTTGGGGCTTGGGTCGCCAATCATAAATTGATTTGGATAGCTTGACAAGAGCGTCAGCTGAGATTTACATCGAGTGATATTTTTTATTTTATTTGATTGAATTATGAGATGTGCAAGGCGCTCACCTGATGTTAAGCGCTATGCCTGCTCATAAACAGAAGCAACATCACACATAACTTTGAATTACAAAGCACTGCATGAGACTAAACTGCGCCCGTCATCCCGAGACATAAGATGTTAAGTCTCATTATGCCCAGTAACTTCACGGCTTCAATGTATATGGACAGAGTTTATCGCAAGACACTGACGAGTATACAACTGAAAAACCTTGATCTACGAGGCAGCATCATGCAATAATAGTGAGAATATGATGAGGCCTCGTAAGAAACTCCTGTTGTATTCCCTCTTATGACCTTCATGAAGTTCTTCATGTTAAAAGAGCTTTATTTTTATGACATCGACTAAAATTGCACTTAGTAATGCTTTTGCAACGGTTATACATTTTTATAAGAGCTCTCAATAGTTACATTTTATAGACTGTAAGAGCCTTTTAACAATTTTACTTTGATGGTCAAGTACGACGCCATGATCCATTTATTTGAATACAGAGTAATTTCATTTAATATATCCATTTTTAATTATACCAAAACCCACCGTCAAATCATGATGCGAAGGCGGATCCTGGTATTGAGTTAGGATAACGCCAGGCAGAAAGAAAGATTGATAAGTCAACAAAAATAAAACAAAGTAAAAAAAAACTGAAAAGCAAACATCAATACAGTCTTTAGAGACTGATAAAGTGATTTTATAGGAAAATATAAAATTTAATATATTATTATGTAATTATACAAATGCAATTACATAATATATTAAATTTTTGATTTTACATACATATATTAAATTTTTGATGTTCCTATAAAATCACTTTTGATATCAAAGATATACTCGACTGATGATGTAGTATGGTCATTTATACACGAGCATTAGGGGCAAGGAACTCACACTGTCACGGCTGATAAACATCGAGTAGAATGTTTCCTTTATAATTGTAATTCATTGTGTTACCTTGAACATTTTTTCTATTCCTTGACTATCATACGTATTATGAGTGAGGCAAAATGTTTAAAAAGCGTTAAGAATAAAAGTACTGCTTTAAACTGACGTTTGGAGACTGGTGTTTAGTGCCAATGTTCTTTTTTTACTGCCTGATGTTATCCTGGTTTAGTCCACCTTCTTAATTAAACATTTCCACTTCGTCCGATGTTGAATTAATATCCTTAAAATAGTTAAGCATCCCTCGTAATGAGATCATTTGTTCTTATGTCTCCTTTTTATAATCGCGGTAATATAATATAGTAATAATTTAATCTACATCGCTTTTGGAGAAAATTACTCACAGGAGAATGTATGTCATAATAATACTTACTTTACTTATTTGATCATATTCCTCTGCGTTTAGTTCACTATCTCGATCGATACATTGTATCTTATTATTTTATTTCAGCTCATTTTCGATAAATAATTTTATTTCTCTTTGCTTATTTTATTTTTTACATACTTAATCAATAATATCCTGTATTTATTTTTTCACGTTTTTTTGGTTTCATAATTAATGTCATCCATAATAGATGAATAAATAGATTTAGTGTAATTGGCGAGTGGATTTTGAAAAAACTATGTATAAATTAGTATATAAGTTTTTTTTACTTTTGTACTGACTTGTCATAAGCGCCTACATGATTAATATACTATTTCATTTCACCCATTATTCAAACATAGTGCTAGGGATTAGTTTAACCTCTTTAAAACTACTGTATTGTTTGTTTATTCTGACGTTAAATTACTGAAAATTCGAATATGCTAGACAGTCACTTTCATCGCCCTTTACTTTACTCAAAACGCATTAAAATCTAATGACAACGCATAATATATAGTAAAGTTGCATCAGCGAGAGCTTTCTATTTTTATCATATCTGCCAACTGGTTAACTTTCAATAGTTTCTAACCATTACACGACAAAAGTTGATGGAATGTTTGACTCGGCTATTTCGAGCTATGTACTTACTTATTAGTAAAATGGAGACAATTCAAAGAAACTGGAGCGTGAAGTAACACTTTATTATGATGAAAGTGTGTTGTCTTTGAAATGATTACAGGTTAGTTCTAACTTCTAAGGTAAAGCTAGGAAAGTCATGCAAATGATAGACGGGTTCCTATATTTTTAGACGAGAAAGTAGCTGTTTACGTCCTTCATATTATGTCTCTAATGGACTTTGCTAGCCGATTGACGCGGTCAACTTTACCTCATCTAAGTATATCTCGGCTTATACATTTCAACTTATGTGCATCTTTCTCTCATCAAATTTAAACATCAAACTATTAACTGAATTTTGTCTTTTATAATTCCACACAAAAATTCAATATTCTATACAAAATTTCTTGGTGGTTCTGCATTGACTTATGGGTATTTCACAGCACCAGTAGAGTTCTTTTATTTGTCGACATTTAAAAGAGCTGTTGTCGTTTACTATATAAATGTATTGTTAAAGCAACGTTTTCTTGCTTAAAGTTTTTAACCATCGGTAAATAATGTGTAATACATTTGACCCTCTATGTGTGTGTTGTGCCTGTATTTATCATTTGGTATCGTGCGAGTTTGGTTATCAGCATAAGTATCCATAAAAAAGTACCTAAACAAATGAATTTCAATGAGTTTATGTCCGATAACTGATTTAATAGACATGGTTCTTAGGTATGGTTGAAGAAAAGCCGCAGATGTTATTCTTATTGATGTGGGGGCTTTATGGTTAGGTTATTCAACAATAAGATAATCAAATATTAGAAGTGATTAAAACATCTTAATCACCAACGCAATATATATAGTTACATCTTACACATTAGGCTTACCTAATTCCTATATCTTTATATATAATATTAGTCAGCTAAGTGCTTTTCAGGATCTAATTAACCAGTTAAGTCTTTCAACATGACTTAATTTCTACTTTAGTGATTACGAGAATTGATTTTAAGTTGTAGTGCCTTTTGCCAAGTTACCTTACATACCACCAATAGGCTGGTTCGACTACAGTGTTGTAAAAATCGACAGGGCATTGCTATTACGAGAATAAGAATCTAAGCTGCAGACCGTAAGGAAATTAAGATTTAGGGAAATGGAAAAACGAACGCAACGAAACGCAACAAAAAGGCTAATACGTCCACATCAGTTGTCTTTGATACCACTGGTCAAGAAGGTTCGATCAGCCCGCAGGCAACACAAGTAGCGCCGCTCTAACACTAAATATGTTGAAATCTGTAGAAGGAATTCGTTTGCTCACGCCTGTTGGCAAAGGCTTATCTACTCACGACACTATTAGTATCAGGTGTTAGTACATAATTAGCTAGCATTCTATATTTGGAGCCTTACAAATTCCTATAAGGAAAGTCAGATCTGATAGCAGATTTAAATGTTTGTCGGCAACCACTTGCAACCACACGTATAGTATAAGCTCACGCCGGAGGTATGCAGGGCTATAAGTAGCGCATTCACAGTTGGATGCAAATATGTAATAACATTTAAACCTATATCAAGGAAAAATTGAGATATTGATTTTATTTTACGGGTACAAATTCCAATTTCAAACAACGCACGATTTTTAAATCGAAATAGTCATCATTTTGGAAGGCCCAACCTGGGCATCGGATCCTAAATGATGAATCGGGCAAGAAGATTTTTCAACGTGCAATATTTTGTGGGGGCAACCTGTCAACAAATATTTTTTCTGGGATGTTTATTAGCTTATTTTCTACTATTCTTTATAGACGTCTCTAAAACTAGTAAAGTACCTCTGAGATTTCGTTTGTGTCAAATCAGTCTTCGGAATAAAAAACAGACTGTTTTGTAGTAATGTACTCCTATAAATTTTAGTATTTAAAAACCAAGTACTTTATTCAGTGACAAATTCGTAATTGGTATGCGTCGCCCTCAGAAACATTAATGGCTGCCTCCATCACGTTGACACCTACAGTTACCTGATGTCCCACTTAAGGGCGTGTACGTGGGAAGGGTGAAGATTACGTTAACCCGTGACTGCGTCGGAAGTCGTGAAGGAAGCGTGTTTCCTCTGTGAATTTGTTTGTTTAATTTTATTGATGGGGGAATATTTAGTTCCACGTGGATGTTTTTTATTTGCTTAAACATTAGAAGCATACAATGTCAATGATCTTTTAGTAGTAGCTGGCTGTGAAGAGAGAGGCGGTTTGGTTCCCGCATCAAGACAAATGTTTGTATGAGCATATATTTATTGCGGGTCTCAGTGAATTTTATATCCAGAAGAGTTTGCGTCAGGCAGGCAGCCGGTTGTAAAAACTAAAGCCAAATCTTTTTGTAACATGTGCTAGAACGCATGTTGCACCGACCCCACTGCGAGTGAGATAAGGGCAGGTGGAAGAAGAAGAATAATACGCTTTTACGAGGATGGTGACAATTATAGCAATACGAAGAAAAGTATGACAGCAAATCTTGGCATTGCCAGGACTAGGCTGTACAGATTTTATTCAGAAAGTCAGTGGACAGGATTAATAAACTTAATAAAATCGTTTTATTCTGGTTTGAATTATGTGTACGACTAATGATGATATGTTTAGTAAAGTTTTAAAATGACGGTGACCTGCGAGGACAACAAACTAAGCAACACAATGTGCATTAGTCACCACTAAGTACGTTTTTCTATCAAGTTCCTCTTGGCTGTGGTCATGTAGCCTCACAAATAGAGAGAAGATTGGAACACTGGTTGTTTTGGTCGGTAAGACGGCCTTGACCAGTTAGTCCGATATACCTTTGCGCCACGTGGGTCGGATAAATTCGCCGTGATAAAGCCGGTCTTCTTCCATGGCGTAAAGAACGATTAAGCAAATTCTAAAGGCATGTGACGACAGCCTCCGTGGCGCAGTGGGCGAGTAGTCGGTTGTGAAACGATAGGCCGCGGGTTCGATCCAAGTTCGATCCGCACCAAGACAAATGTTTGTGTGATCCACAAATATTCGTTTCGGGGTCTGGGTGTTGTGAGTCCGAAAGTCTCTCGTAGTTCCTGATACCCACGACACAAGACTCGTATCTTACTGAGGGGTCAGGACTATGTGTGTGACTGTTGGGTGTTTGTTATTATTATTGTTATGTGAACGAGGCAGGAGACCGCGACACATGGTGACGACACATCCGCTTTGTATGAAATTATTTAAGTCTTCGAGGTACGCGACAAGACATCGAAGATTAAGATGTACATCCACTATACATTCTAGTTACTATTCTTTGCAAATCCTTCTGCTGTTTGTAATTCGCGTCTCTTCGCCATTCATTTGAATAGATCAGCAATTATAATGGCGTCCACGTGCCATAAGTATTCGGTGTCAATTAGCAATTCCTTCGCGATGTCGTTTATTATAATGAATCCGTATTTATTTATTTATTACGATATCTTTACATAGTATAAAATGAAGTCGCTTCCGCTGTCTGTTCGCTTAGAAATTTTAAACTATTCAACGGATTTTAATGCAGTTTTCAGCAATAGATAGAGTGATTCATGAGGAAGGTTTATATGTATATCACGATGACCCACGGGAGTAGGGCAGTAACATGCAGGTGAAACCGCGAGGGACAGCTAGTACAATATGAACTTCAGTATTAGTGACAACGTTTACATTGTTACTGAGACGTTTACTAATATATGTACACTCACTCCTGTAATCTCCGATGGGGTAGGCAGAGGGTTAATCACTACACCCACATTTCGCCGAGCGTATTTCCGTCCTATGATGTGATAGGGGGCGAGCCTATCGCCATATCGGTCACAATTCCAGACTCCGGGCTGATGCTGAGCATTTCGTGAATACAATCCGCTTTACCCGACCCGGGGATCGAACCCAATACAACTAGAATCCATAGGTTTTTCTCTTTAACCGGCGAAAATGCTCAAATCGACTATAGACCAGTGTCGATAATTTGTAAACCAAAAAAAAAAAATAGTAGGATGAAACCCGTTGAAAAAGGAAGAGAAGTTTCCGATGGGTTTCATCCTACTATTATTTTTTCTCTTTTTACCATTTTCAAAGGCTTCAGCACTGGTCTACTAGTATAATTCTTGTGTTTTATGATTATATTGTTTGGTACCTACATTGATTTTAAACAACCGGACTGTAAGTTGTAGCTTTGATGACTATTTAACTTATTAAAAATCGTAAAAAACTGACCTCAGCATGCGTCCAAGCTGACAATGCTTTAGGTGGCGTATCCGGAGCCACAGCACCGAGTCTCCCTCGTTTCCTCGCCTCCTGCAGGATCGGGACCTTGGAGTTCTTGTCCCCGGACGACAGGATCACCTCGCGTTCTATCTGTGGAGAATAATATTTGACGGTTAATGTTACGCTTGCTTAATTAACAAGGCCGCCCAGAACTTGGAATCAAAATATATGGTAATATATCATAATATTTATTACATTTTTTGAAGTGAAAACTTCTTTAGGGGCGTTGAGCACTTTTCTTGGGATGGGTATAAAATGTTAAACTCGCGTCAGGACACGTGACCTGATCGAAAATTCGTAAGACGAAGGGAGAGTAGACCGCCGGCGCGGCCCTTAGGCCCTTTTCAGGTCCTTAAAAGAATACAGTTTTATAAAACTGATCGCTACTCTGTAAATTAATAAAATAACTAAACGCACACTCGTAGTTTTTAACCAACGGAAAAAAAACGGAGGATGTTCTCAATTCGACGGGTTATTTTTTTGTATGTATAATCGCGATTTATTTTTATCTCTTTAGTTATTTTGTTTTTTTTTGTTATAATGTTTTCTACATACCTACGTTATGGCGTTACAACACTATAATATTTATTGCACAAACGGACTAACAAAAATTAATATGATTACACAATCTTGTATAAACCACACTAACACTTTGAGTTTCTCTTATAAAACCATTTTACTATCGTTTAAAAATACAACCAAGCACAACACACATCTCAACATGTCTGATCTATGAATGCATGAAATGAACTTTCGCTTTATCTTACAAAGAATTATAAAAACCATAGAAACTGCGGATATACTGCGTTGTTTATAGACATTTAGCTTCAGCTCGCGGCTCTGCCTGCGTGAACAGCTTTTTCCGGGATAAAAAATAGTCTATAACGTCCAGGATCTCATCTATCTCTGTACCAAAATTCATCAAACTCAGTTCAGCGATTTAGGCGTGGAAGTTTAACAAACAAACTCTCTATAATATTATTAGTTGTCCCTCGCTGTTTCACCTGCATATTACTGCCCTGCTCCCATGGGTCATAGCGTGATATACATATAAACCTTCCTTATAAATCATTCTATCTATTGCTGAAAATTGCATTAAAATCCGTTGAATAGTTTAAAAGATCTAAGCGGACAGACAGCGGAAGCGATTTCATTTTATACTACGTATAATAGAGAATAGTTAGGATGGGGAAGTTGTTTTTTTAAAACAAATTGTGGATTTATTGATGTTTTTTATTTATGAGGGGTTGGAAAATGAGCAAGTGGGTCACCTGTTGGTAAATGATCTCCACCGCCCATAAACATTTACAATACCCGAGGAATTATGAACGCGTTGCTAGCCCTAAAGGAAAGGAAAGGGACTGGGAAAGGGAGGTGGGTTTAGGCCTTCGGATGTCTCACTCACCATTCGAAACGCAATAGCAAGCCGCTACTTTACGTCGGTTTCCTGCGAGACAGTGGTAACGACCCGGTCGAGCAAGCCCATTCATACTGTAGACAAAACTGTCTACAGCGTGGCTCTACCACTCTAGTAGAGTTTGTAATTCAAAGTTCTGGGTGGTGTTGCTTCTGTTTATGATTAGGCTTACCATCAGGCGAGCGTCTTGCTCGTCTCGTCATTAAATGAAATAAATAAAAGAGCCAACTTACAGGAAACTTGGCGGAATGCGTGTGCAGTGCGGCGGGCACGGAGGGCGCGGGCGCGCCGGGCAGCGCCGCCTCGGGCGCCGGCGGCATCCTGTACGGCGGGACGGTATCGAGTGTGCCTGCGAGAAATGAGCCAGTTGAGACAATGGTAGGGCACTTCGTATGTATTGTTGGTTTTGGCGGGAATTCTTACAGTGCAGTTCATCGCTTATTTTAATTTATTTCATAAACTAGTTTAGAGTTGTGTTTTTTGTATAAAAGTAGTGTGGATCTGTTCAATAAATATTGACGGTGATGAACAGTGTATGGAAACATTGAAATAAGTGAATTAAGCATCGTACTGAAAGGAGTTAACATCAAAACTCCGGCAAGACCTTGAAATCGACCGCACCCGTGTTTCATCGTTCTTGTAAAATAACTTGAGAATAATTTATACTTGACACTGGCTAAATGCATAATACTGCGAAAGCCATAAATAAGAAGAAGAGAAACCACAAAAACAATTATTTCATTCGAGGCTGCTAGAACTAGAGTGGCCTAACTGCATTTTGATGATTTTTTACCAATTTGTATTTTCGTCAATTTAAAAATGTTAATCTACTAGACCAGACCGGCCTAAAGTTGGTAACATCATCTTGACATAGATGGCAGTACAAGTTCATTTCGGCCGTGGTTTAAATTGACGAAAACACAAATTGGTCAAAAGTCATCAAAATGCAGTTAGGCCACTCTGGTTCTAGCAGCCTCATTTCATCTTTGAGGCATACGATAGTTTGATGACATGATATATATTATATATGGTGACCACCAAGCATGAAAAGCTTTCGAAACGTCGGGACCAAAATAAAGTAAAAAACCGCGATAAAATCCGTTTAAATTAGTTTGATTTCAATTAAAATCCGTTTAAATTAGTTTGATTTCAATGTGCAACATTCGCGTAAACGTAAGAAATCAAAACCGCGAATGTTTGAAATTAATAAAATAGAAATAGTAGAAGTTGGAAATATAAATTTAAATGGATTGTTGTTAAATTAATAACGTTATGACGCGGTAACCCTGCAGCAGACTCCCCTACAAAGATTACCGTTATTCCAGTCAGCTGAGACAAACGTGTTCACGAATTTAATGGGACCTCGCAAAAAATAATCAAACTTGCACCGACCGGTGGCAGTAATTTGGCAGTGCAATACCAAATTCTTTTATGTCTCGTACTGAACATTTTTGAAGTAATTTAAGACGCAACCTCTCTCGATGTTCGACATTGAAATGAAATGATAATTGGATCTACTTACGCTAACAGGAACCAACCCACAGCAAGTTCAAATGGAGATACTGATTTTTTTTTGCTAAATTCATTAATTTATCATAATGTAGGGATAATCATGTAGGCAGTTAAAATAATGCTTATGACAAGTCAGTACGAAAAGAAAAGAAACTGATGTATAAAAATCAGTATCAACATATACATAGCATCATCAAAATACACTCAGCAATTACACTAAATCTATTTATTTGTTTAATTTTTCCATATTTTTATTATGGAAAAGTCCAAAATTGTTAAATATTAGGGGAGAGGGGTCGATTTACATAATTTATTCGATAATAGATTTTGAGTAATGTAGCTGATTGATTGAAGTAATAAAAAATCCAGGCCAAATACCCTATTACACCACTCCAAAAGACATCTACTATCCTTCTTGTAAGAAATCATTTCTATTTCTTATTTTTTAACCTACTTCAAAAAGGAGGAGGTTTTCAATTCAGCTAGATTTTTGCCAGTGTTAATTTCAATGCAGTTTTTAAGTTTAAATTAAATCATATTTTATTTTGCTAATTATTTTAGATCTAAGTACAGCTATTTAATAATTCAATCGTGACGCGTGTGCATTCATTGATATTTGATTTTTTACTTCGCACTCTATCATCAGATATTAATAAAATTTTAATGGGACCACATTGTATGTAAACATGGAACAAAAAATATCTCATGAAAATAGATACGTCCGTCCACACTTGACGCACAATCTGTTTATATATCTATTTAAAAAAGTACTCGCAATCTCTCGAATCTCGAATTGAAAACTTCCTTTTTTGAAGTCAGGTAATATAAAAGTATAGGGATTAGGCTAGCAGGTGTTTTCTGCTGGTAGTAAGATATTCATATCCGCCCGGATAGCGAGGGTTTATATGTATAATACATAAATATTATAGTACAGAAAAGCTGAAAAATTCAAAGATTTGTAATGTGACGAGAGATTTTCGGTCTCAACACCCAGACCCCGAAACAAATAAATGTGGATCACACAAACATTTGTCCCGGTGCGGGGATCGAACCCGCGGCCTCTCGCTTCACAGCCGGCTACTCGCCCGCTGCGCCACGGAGGCTGTCAATACAAAGAATAAGTTGACAGTAACATATTATTTTTAACTTCTTACATAAAAAATCTAACTTACAATCTCATTCACACTTCCCCAGTTGTTAAAAGTGTATAGACATTTAAATTTAATCCACAAGTCTTTGTGTTAAAGATGCGATTCGAATGCAAAGAACAAAAGAGAGTCGAACAGGCAGGTGCAATCGGCCTGAACCGTTTCCTTTACATCTGTTATGTTAACTTTGTAACAGAAAATACGTGAGTTAGTTATATTTTGATGTTAATTTCGTCGTTTGTATTGTAACAAACTACTTCATAGAACCTGGTAAATATTACAGCGTAGTTTAACGCCATGCAACTAAAATTGAAGGAACTAAAAGTTCACAAGGTCACAAGTCTACAAGGTGGTAGGTCCCTCGTATGCGAGAGGCCGTCTGGGTTGGTACCACCGCTTTGTCTATTCTGCCGCCAAGCAAGTGTGTAAGCATTGTTGTTTCGGTTTGTAGGGCATGGAAGCCAGTAAAATTACTGGTCATTATGAGACTTAACATCTTATGTCTCGGGGTGACGGATGACTATGTTCCCATGTTTGTTGTTGTGCCTTTTCCTGCCAGGTAAGCGCGGCGGTTATTCCAAAGTTCCCATAATCTTAAGATAGTCTTATTGATGATAAATGTTCTGTACTTGAACTGTCATAAGGGCTTTCTTAACCTACATGATAATTTAAGAGTGTGATTTTTGTATCGATTTATTTAACACTTTATACAGGGTTAATTTTAAAACACCAGCAACCTCGCAGGACCAGATAGCTGACCCCATACGGAACAACTTTTGTTCTACGAGTTTGGATATAACTCAGTATATTTAAAAAAAAATGATTTTACAAGTTTTTGTTGTGTCGTGTTTTTCTTCGTAGACTGCGGCGCGGCGCGGCGTGCGCGCGCGACTCAAAGGCGCCGCTCAGCTGCTCGGGCGTTGACCTTCAAAGGCACTAGCCAGGTTCCCCACGCTTCGCGTGTTTGCTTACGTAATCTGCGATGCGCGTAGGTAACATTCAAGACGGAAATTAAATGAATACTTATTTTTGTATGAAAATAAAATCTAACAAATTATCAAAAGTCGTAGAACAAAAGTAGTAGCTTATAACCTTAGGTATCTACCCCTGCGAGGTTGTTGGTGTTTTAAAAATAACCCTGTATACATGGAGTATATATTATCTCCCAGCCAACCTTAGGGTGATGCAGAGATGTACATGGCAGGTGTAAAAGGTGACGAAGAAAAATAAATACGAAAGAGATATATTTGAATATAAAAGTGAATATATACATATATATTTAGTTTTTTGAATGGTGTACTTATTGTCGAGTGGTAACATAATTCCACTTACTACAATAAGCTTCATCAATCTAGCTTACATCACCCTGCGACATACTTCAACGTCCTGACATTTGTTCATATAAAACGATTACAAAATTTAACCTCTATATGGCTTGATTAATTGGTCGCACTATATTTATCAAGATTAGTAACTTGTTTTATGTATTGTGTGGGCAGATTAGTCCATACATTACATGGTACCTCAGTTATTATTCTTTATAATTCTTATATTTATCTAGTTTCTCAATGCCTACTTAAAGACGGCATTTAACTTTAATTGTCTTCGAGTCATTCGTAGTTGATAGCCACTTGCACTCACTGATCAGTAAACAATTAACAATTTAAGCAATCCTTAGCGCGGGCTATGGATGGGTGAATTTTCATTCTGTCTTGCGTTATCCCGGCTTAGTGCCAGGGTCCGACTTCTTACTTAAACGCCCCACTTCACCCGATCTTGAGTATCCTCTATAGTGAGACCATTGGCTCTCATGTCTCCCTCCAATACGTCACAACTGAGTGTCTTCGTGCCTCGAAGGCAACGTCTACACTCAACCTTAGCTATTATCAACTGACGGCATTTGTCAAGCCAAGTCGGAGGCATTCGAGCGGCTTAAAAAACTTTCGACACTAGGTTGGCCACTATAGACCGGTGATTTTCCAATTTGAAACATAATTAAATTATAGTAGAATCAAACCCATTGTAAAAAGAAGAGAATACAACAACATTGATAGGAAAAATAAATTAACGGCGATCTGAGGTCGGGAAGTGGGAAGGGGGGGGCTTTTAAGGGTAAAAAACGGTTTATCTCGATTTCCGGAAAAACTACAAGTCCTATGGAAAAAAGTTAAATCGCAAAGTTGTAGGTAATAAAAAGATCTACAACTTTTGTATACACACTTTCTTCACATAACCTCAAAATATATGTGAAAAATTCAAATAACCAAGTTTTTTGTTTTTATTTTTATCTATTATAATAAATCATTTTTTTTCACGAAATTTGGTGAAAACTTACCTTTTTGTATCCCAAATACACTGTAATTTTTTTGATTTAAAATATTTATTTTTGCACCTTATTTTGACTTAATATCGAAAAAGCAGCCTAATTTTCAAACGAAAATTCTCACGTCAAAATATGAGCTTTTTTAAAAAAGTTTGTTGGTTTCTTGTTCATTGAATTCTCTACTTTCTGATGGTGTAAAAAAATATATACATTACTATGGTAAATGTGCTCAGAAAATGCAAAGAAACGAACTACTAAATAACAGGTAGTAAGGCCCAGACCCACCTAGCCCCTTCCCCACTTCTTTATGATGGGCTAAAATTTTCCGTAGATCACTCAGGTATATAAGTTATATTAAAATAACAATAAAGAGGCATCTACGCATATAATTTAAAGAAGATTCTACAACTTACTCAAAATATTGTAGATATGTCTTATTAAATATTAACTTATAACTTTACATTTTCTGAGCACATTTACCATAGTAATGTATATATTTTTTTACACCATCAGAAAGTAGAGAATTCAATGAACAAGAAGCCAACAGACTTTTTTAAAAAAGCTCATATTTTGACGTGAGAATTTTCGTTTGAAAATTAGGCTGCTTTTTCGATATAAAGTCAAAATAAGGTGCAAAAATAAATATTTTAAATCAAAAAAATTACAGTGTATTTGGGATACAAAAAGGTAAGTTTTCACCAAATTTCGTGAAAAAAAATGATTTATTATAATAGATAAAAATAAAAACAAAAAACTTGGTTATTTGAATTTTTCACATATATTTTGAGGTTATGTGAAGAAAGTGTGTATACAAAAGTTGTAGATCTTTTTATTACCTACAACTTTGCGATTTAACTTTTTTCCATAGGACTTGTAGTTTTTCCGGAAATCGAGATAAACCGTTTTTTACCCTTAAAAGCCCCCCCCTTCCCACTTCCCGACCTCAGATCGCCGTTAATTTATTTTTCCTATCAATTTTGTTGTATTCTCTTCCTTTTACAATGGGTTTGATTCTACTATAAATTTGTTTCTATTTTTACCATTTTCAACCGGATAATCACCCGTCTACTAGTCATTCCACAAAGAAAAGAATTAAGTCATTTCTTAGTATTCTATTATATCCACACTCAGACCCAGTTAATACTTTATGCTTCGTTGCTGAACACAAAATGCTTTATGCTCCATCACTGAATATGGAAATAATCTTATTTGACCTTTCTGAGAAATAATCGAATTCTAAGAAATGGTTGACTTGAACAAGGCTTGTAAGTGGGCCACTAACATCATAGGCCCATAGCCAATGTCACCTGCACGTGATACACTCTGCTGATTAACAGAAGAGGCAATGGTAAAACTTGCTTTCCGTTACGATTTGTAAGGGCGAGTCGCCCCATATAATACCAAATCCACTGTCAAATCATAATGGAGGAAGGCGGACCCTGGCATTAAGCTGGATGCCAGGGAGAAATAATGAAACAAGACTGATTTGTTTAACCGATGAATAAGAGACGAAATTGCTTTACAGGCATTTGCAGATCAGAATCTTAATTTGACCATTTTAGTAGTCACAATGTATCTAGAATGTATTTAGAGTAAACGAAACCGATAATAGAGTCAATACACGTATTGAACACCAAATTAAAGCTTCTGACATTTCTTTGCGTGCATCATTGTACGAATCAAGTTTAGATTATTTGTCCTAAATGAAAAAAATATGTTAACTGCTTATACAACTTATTCAAGCTAGGCAGATCGCATATTTCCCAAAACCCCTGAATAGATGAGGCATCAACCCAGCATCAAGTCAGCCCAGACATTCAGCCTTGTATTGTATTGTCGTGTCAACTGTTTCTTTCCATTGTCTGCCACACCTGACACCTGATGATTGACGGTTTGAAGCCTTCGTCATGCTAGACGTGAGGGTGTAATGATTAATATTGTATGAATGTCATCGTGTCAAGTCGGCTGTAATTCAAATTATACAATGGTTGCGATAGATGGTGTTCATTGAAGGTGCTAAAATAAAATGACGGGATTAATTTTAATGGAGTAGGCTCATTGGTCGATTGGCAGCGTGTTTTAGGCTAATACCAGTGAGGATCTGGAAGTTGGTCGGATCATTGGTGTTTTCGATTCAATAAGTCATATATGGATTGTTTAGAATTGTAATTTGAGTCCGACATCTATGAGCTCGGCGAACCGTGGATGAAATAATTGCATCTACCCTCTGAGAGACACAAGCCTGAGCTTATATATGTGATCAAAAAGAAAATAACTAGTTAGGTTCAAAAAACTGAGAGTATAAAAACCAAATAATGCCGCAAGAAGTACTACATGTTGCTTAATTATTATCAACTTTTTTAATAAAGTGTGAAATTACATTTTTCTAGGTCAATGTAGCAATTCATGAATGATGTTAAAAAAATAAACGGTTTTGACGAAACTAGGCGCAGAACTAGAATTTCACTTGGTGCATTATTTTGTTATTTAGGGGACGGAGGTTCTAATAGATTTAAAGGTAATTTTATTTATGTGCAAGTATAAAGCTTTTCCGATATTATGGTGCTGCCGTGTGGCGCTGTTATAAAATGTTATGAAATGTTTACAAAATATTATTAAACATTTGTTAACAAAAAATTGATACATTTTATCACAATGTTAGTAAATGTTTAATGTTAGAAAATGTTTGTAAACATTGTATAAAACCGGTGTGGCAGCACCATTACTTGCTTAAATAGGGAGGCATATGCCCCCGACATCTCCTCCATATAAACCCGCTTCTTTAAACCTTAATTGTTTTGGTGTTCGTCTATTAGGTAGTAGGTCCCTCGTATGCAAAAGATAATCTGGGTTATAAGACCGCTTTGTCTATTTCTGCAGTGAAACAGCACTGTGTAACACGCTGTTGTGTCTCGATTTTAAGGACATTGAAATCAGTGAAATTACAGTATTATAGTCTATACAAATTATGTCTCGGAGTGACGACAGTAATCCATTGCCATGTAGTGCTAAGTAATTAAAAATTCTGTGTGGATTTTGCTTCTGTTTATAGAGAGGCGCGGCGCTTACCGTCATACGAGTGACCTGTTTGTTGCGTCATTTAATAAAAAAAATACTGCTGAGAGCATGTTTGTCACCATCAGGGAATCGTGACGATTATATCTAAAAACGTTTTATACTAAAAACCTTTTCAGCATCATCAACTTTTAAAAAGCAATTAAAGCCATCAAGACATTGTTATTAAAAATTGTTTAGAGATACCACGAAAGCATTAAAATGGATATAAATCACTGAATCTAGGTATTAACCAGCAATGGGTTGTAAATACGATGTTTAATTCTCGTCAAAAACTTCTCATTGATATAAAAATAATTCTATCTAATCAGAATATTTTAAAAACAACTAATATTTGGGAAGAAGTTGTCACGAAAGCAATAGTCCTTGACAGCCCAAACGGGTTTAAGAGATGGATTATCCGGCTTATGAGACATCAGCTGTCAAAATGCTTCAAATCAACGATAGGAAGCCAACTGTTGTTTTTTGTCAGTAACAGCTGAGTTTCCTTTCCGGGATGACGTGTTAGCAAAAATACCATAAGTCTTTTATGTTCCACATGACTACTGCAAATGTAATTTTTTATAGTTTTTTTAGATTTATTTGTGAGATAGCCAAAATTATTTTGCTTGCAAGTTAATGTACTTGAGGTCAGTGCAAATAAAGATACACTAATGATGCAAGCTTATATGGAAAGTTAAATTAGCAATATTATGATGAAATTTATTTAATATCTTTATATTTGACGGTTGTTCATAAGATAAAGTGTATCGAATATTCTTGGACAGATATCAGAGTTTGTTACTATCATTTAAACTAATCTCTTCTTTATTTTGATCTTTCTTATCTATTATTACAGTACAGTTATTTCAATTATGTATTTAATTAATTCAGGTTATGCAACGTCGTCAGTAAGTGATTCCTTTCTCGCACAGCTCAAGTTATTGGTTTTGATTGTTGAAAAGCAGCCGCGGCGATAGTGATGCCAATTCAGTAGATATTCGGTGTTTATAAATACGGTGATTTTAACGTTTCCGGACTAATCTCGCGATATATGTTGCAGATAAAACTAACAACATTTTTATTTTTAAGAATGATTAAAAACTATTAATTCTATAGCAGAAAGCGATTCTGCTTGTTAATTCCAAATCTGCAGCTAAGATTAGAATAAGATTGGTATCATTAAACCAGATTAGATAATTTATACAACCTATTAAATTAATTAGGATAGGTGCTACACCAAAAACCCATTAAAGGTATAAAATTAAGACATTATGCGATAATTAAATAACAGAAGTCAAATACAGAATGGTATTACACATGAGAAAACATGTGAGTATATAAACCTTTACATCGTTATAAATGAGCGATTATTCCACTTCCTATATACGTTTTGTATATTTATCGCTTGTTTCATATACAAGCAAATATGTCCAAGCAAACATTATCGTGAGTTCACACGAGTCTATTTTAGTTTTATCCATTGCCTGGAATCGACAAAAGCTGTATGGTTCTTGTTGATTAATTCGATTAAAAGACTGTTCAGACAGTTCAAATCGTATGTGATTAAGCAGCTGATCAGCTAAGATGAGCTATGAAATGCTATGATAAGCGTGTGAACCCAGAATTACTCATAAAAAAATATATAATACAGTAAAATAATAAAATATGAAAGCATATATCCAAATTAGTACTCTTAAAATGGCTGTTTAAAGTTTACTCATAGATTATAGAACAAGCCATAAAACTTAGAAAAACTTAAATTAATAGGTGATTTTTATGGTGTCAATAAATACATAATCAATAGGTCTTATGGGATATAAAGATAAAAACATTTGCATGAATCTAAGACCATCTCAGCTGCAAGTGGTAACTCTACTGACATACAAAGAGGCTATTCTACATACTTATATTGGACCAGCTTGGTTGATTATTGACTCGAACTCTATCTTTCAAAGATCCTCTGGTCAGTTGTGGGATGTAACAAACCAACAAAATAAGCTTCCAGTTATATTTATTTTTATTTTCAGCTAGAAGATATCCATTGGTAAAGGTCTAGGTCCTGTCTACACGTGGTCTCAAGCAGTCTGGATCCAACAGGTACTCATATATCCTTTCACGACGACAGTGTTTTATACAGCAAGAAAAATGGCTCGAATTCTGAAGGATGGACAATAAAGCTGTATAAGAATTTTTCTCACGTTTCTTCAAATCTATAAATGACATTTGATTCGGTTTCTAATTTTATTTGCCATTTACTACATTTTCCTTAGCTGCGCTTTACGCTGCATGATCTTTAATTTAAAAATTATTTTCATCTACCGCTTTGATCGCTAAATGCCCTATAAATACCGAACGGCTCGTTTAAATTAATTCATTCACCTACCTGTGTAAGCGGGTCATGTTTCAAGTTACAAATATTCCGAATTGTTCCATTCTGGGTATTTTTCTATTAGGACGTTCTAAAGACCTCTAATTACCATTCATGACCCGACACGTTTTTTATGGCGGCATTTTCTCGTAAAATAACAGTAATATAAAGAATTTGAACCGGATTTTAGGATTGAGCATCACTTGAAGTATTATACTGGTGGCTCCCTTAAAACTCAAAGGTATGTAGGCCACGAATTATATAAGGTGTTGATGAGTATGAGCGCGTACAGACATAAAATATAGCAAGGACACACATACCGTACAGTCCGGCGTGTACAATGAACGAGTTGATAATATATAACGGTTAAAATCACAATAAAGTCATCGGCATCACCGACCGCGGGTCGACTTTCGCCATCCGCGGCGCGCGACACGGCCGATCATATAAACGCACTGGAACCTTGAACCGTCGTGATTCACCGATACATCACGATAAAAACTAAGCTAAAAACACATAAACCGCCGCGATGGAATTTGAATTTCAATACGTGACAAAGCGCTCACCTCTTGTCGGAGCGGCGCGCGCACTGGCCGCCAAGCGGGCCGCGGCGGAACCCGTTTTGTAGAAAAAAACACCTCTTCCCGCCCCCGCCGCCGTCATAGGGACCCTTTGCATATTTCCCTGGTCACTGTTTATCATTCCACCGCTGTCCGCCAGCACCGCGGGAATTTCTTGCAACTTCTCTGGAACTAGTTGAGTGTCGCCGGGTTGAGTGGCCGGCGCCCGCGCGCCCGTCGTTTGCCGCGTAACATTGTCATCCATTTGATTAGACACGACATCTGCGCTAGGATTTCTCGTAGCGAGCGGTATACGCCCATAAACAGGTTTGGTGGTGTTGTACTTCTCGGTGCTGGCGATGATGCGCGGTTCGGTAACCGGTTGAGAATTGGCAAATGCGTTTACTTTCAATATCTCATTGGCTTGATGCAACAGTTTTCTCTGTATGTTTTCTATTTCACCTCTGGATGCCCGCGAGTTTTCTGACAGCTCGGCTATGAGTTGGGTGACGTTGAACTCTGCCATTTTAGATGTCGTCGCTTCATTAATTTCCGTGACAATGTTCTTTTTGTCGGTAGGTTTTTTCGCTTTTACTTTCATGTCTTTATCTGGTGGGTTTACTATGGTGGGTACTTCTTCAGGCGGATTGTTGATATCCTTTTTACTTCTTTTTACTCTCCTTACAG
The DNA here is from genome assembly GCA_949126905.1 of Amorpha juglandis. Classification (NCBI taxonomy): domain Eukaryota; kingdom Metazoa; phylum Arthropoda; class Insecta; order Lepidoptera; family Sphingidae; genus Amorpha; species Amorpha juglandis. The sequence goes on from OX421380.1 coordinate 1,176,046, forward strand.
TCCTGCTGGCCATTACATTGTTAATGTAATAGTGATTGCGTGTGATCTGTGCACTGTTTGCTCCGACATTTTATTTAAGGTAATAAATCTAATTGAGTCCGAGCTTTTAAACAGAAAAATGTTAAGTGGACATTTTTATTGAGGCTTCCAATTTGGATAGGAATTTTAATTAGACGTAAAACACAGAAGTGAGGCTTAAAAGCTTTAATGTAGTGTAAGTAAAACTGTGTAAGGAATCGATTGGTAAAACTTATGTGGGCACAGTGTGTTGGCATACTTTCGTTTATTTCATAATCCTTTGTTATATTTGTTTTCTGTGAACGGGGAGTAATATGGAGTTGTAGTGTTCCCACGTGCTTCTGCACTCATTGTGTTATTATTTACGGCTTTAAATTAATATGGTACGCTTTGACTATGTGTAAATACCACTTGCGTTGCTATTATGGGAATTTACCGGTACTCTATATAAGTATTGTGAAACTCTGTTACTGGAAAAGACTATTATCGAACCACATCGAACTACAATAGCTCTATTACACAATGTAGAGATACATGAATACGTCAACATATGGGAAACGATATTTCTATCATATTTATTGAACTAACATGCGCAGCTCACTCAAAACACTTGGTAAGCGAAGCTAGGACTTTACAACATCCAGTTTTTTTTAACCCTTTAGAGTGAACTACAAGGGTCCTTGGTAATAGGATACTGGTGACTCCTACAGTATCTCATCCCAGGGTTAAGGGATTTAGGAAGGCAGGGATTTAGGGAAGGGAAAGGCATAAGGAAAAGGCTGTAAGCCCCTCGGGAGAACCGGATATACACTGGAACGCGATCCACACAAAATGTTTGAATGACTATAGCAGGTTTTAACACCATGTGTACGGTGGTCGCTATCCGGGCGGATATGGATATCCTACCACCAGCTACAACATCCACTTGACGTGCATTGCTTCTAATCAAATAGAGAATTATTGTTATGCATAATACTATATAATCAATTACATAAAGTTTTCCCTGGAGTAAAATGCATTACGCGAAAAACACACGACAATAATCCTCTTGGGAGTAACCAGAACAATTGATTGTTGCAACATACATTATATGTAAGGTAAACAATTTATGATAATAATTTGTTTATTGATGGTAAGTTCCAATTCTCCTAATTTGATTGCAATTAAGTAATTAAGGATTTTTACCCCTCACTAACCTCTCTGAATCCATCTCTGCATGGAACTTTCTAGAACATTTGCAAGCATACGGACCCCATGCTTAGATCTTTCGACATTAGACAAATTAGAACGAAATAGCACGATTAAAGTACCATTAATATCTACAGACACGTTCAGATATGCACCGGCACAGGATTATCAATTCGCACGGAACGTAGGTAATTAACCGATGTTAGCCCGTGTCTGTGCGGATACTTTCATAGATAGTATATGAAATAGTATTTTTATATTTCTGCTGGTATGTATTTGCTACATACGATGCCTGTAGATACGAATTAACCTATATCGGTTTGCTAACGAATTCATATAAGCTATTTTAACAAGGAAATACTATGTATTAATAAAACATTAATAAAATCGCAATAGGTTAAAACATCTCCAATAATGTTATTTCACCAATTCTATGTTACACAGGTAGCTCCGAAAAAATATCAGTCTACGAGAAGCATTAATAAGTTACTCATAATCAGAGTTTCATCGGGAGTTTTATCCCCCGTTGACCCCCATCTAAACCCGTCCCTGCGTCGCACTTTCTATAAAATTTGTAGCGCGGCCGCGGACACCATGTTTGGTTGTAGACTAGAGCTGTTAAGTCTGTCTAGGTGACAAATAAAACAAAGCTGCATGATTTATAGCTTTGTCGGTGAGTTCAAGTTAGCTATGGTAAAGGGAGTGTTGCTAGTTACAGAATAAGACTCTATAGTTTTGATTTTGAGCTGGACTTTGGTAATATTTTATATAACCAAAAAAATTCTCACATGTTCATAAATTATGTTGGAGGTTTAAAATCCATTTATAAATCGGCATTTGAAGATTCATTTTCTAGGTTATTGATTATACGAAAATATAAATATTAAATAAATATGATATACAAGACAGAATTGGGTAAAAAATTAGCCCCGCAATTCATATTTTAATGATTGGTATGAGCAAAGGTGGGCGCGTAGTGGGCACATCTCACTATCTCCCTCGCACGCGAACATCGTAATGGCGTGATCTGTCTTGTGACGTAACACAACATTTCGTGCATCATTTTTCCATCATTTAACAATTACCCCTTCCAGCAGATTTAAATGCCTTTTAATTAACTTTTTTTTTACTTGATTTACATAAGTATTTCGATAATATATTTTGGGCAACGTAACTTATTGATCAAAATGTTAATAATAATCAGATTCAAATACTCTATTGTAGAATTTCAGTGGATTGTTTTGCTAAATATAATTATGCCAACGACATTTATAAAACGATTTAACTGATTGGCAACACTGGATATTAATATGTAAAATTAATAATCGGATCTTGTAATATTTTAGTTAATTTCGAAACGTTTGACAAAAATTGTTTGTTCATATGTTGGCCATTTCGCGACGCTTTTGTTTCTGCTTAGATTCTAGACCGAATATGTATACCTAACAATAATATTGATACAAGAAACAAAATGGAGTCAGCACGCAATAGTAATGAAGTAGGTATATGTCAATGGCAAGCTTATTTCTTTTACTCAATTTTTGTATATGTCGGACCCATGATGAGATAGGGGGCGAGCCTATCGCCATACCGGGCATAATTCGAGACTCCGGGTTATTACTGAGCATTTCGTGATAGCAAAACCAAATATATTTTTTCCCGACCTGGGATCGATCCCGAGAATTCAGCACATCAGTCGTACTACGTACGCATTACTAATGCGCCATCAATGTTAGACTTTTATGTCAGAGATTAAGTGTATCGTTGCAAATTGTGGTTAATAATGTAACCTCTAAAAATACAGAGGCGGGTACGCGCCCTCTCTGAGCTAATACTGAACATTTCGTGATAGAAAAAAAACAATAGCACTGTACACAACCCGGGATCAAACCCGAGACTTCAGCACCGTCGTACCGCGTACGCAATACAACTGCACCACCGAGGCAGTCAAGATTCTTGTCAAAGTCTAGACAAATATCAGAATATTATATTACCGTTACGCCATAACTCAAGACTAAATCTGTAAGTGTCAAACTGTTTTATGGTTAAGCAGTATAAAACGCGACAACATCTAGATTGATAATTAAATATAATATATGAGCTGTTAAATGGAATTTTAGTGCCAATATCGATGTCTAGACTAGTCTTAATTTAGTAATCATAAATAACCTAACACGGGTAGTTAAAAACAAATAAAATATTCAATGGGTTTTCCGGTCCCAATCAGAATTGCATAACCATTACTGTATTTTTTGTTTATTGCATAGGCAGACAGACGAGCAAGCGGCTCGCCTGATGGTAAGTGGTCACTGACGCTTATGGACTTCGGCAAGCCGTTACCTATAGCCTGCTTTTACCTTTTTACTAAGTCGCTCATATGCGAGAGGCCATCTGGGTTGATATCCGCTTTGTCTATTCCTTCCACCAAGCAATAATATAATAAGTACTGTTGCGTTTCGGTTTGACGGTGTTTGAAGCCAGTGAAATTACTAGATATTATAAAAATTCACATCTTATATATCAGGGGAACGAGCACCAGCCAGTCGCACAGTGCTTCAAAATTCTGTTTGATGTTGCTTCTGTTTATGGGCGCTTACCACCAGGCGAGCAGCTTGCCCGTCTCATATTTCAGGCCAATAAAAAAACCAACTTTACAACACCCATCATTTAGAAAAGGCAGAGGTACAGTTGAGGTTGATTACGAACCTGCATCTTTCGCCTCGGATCGTACCACTCCCTACTAAGCTATTACCGTTTCTAAAGATCTTGATTCGCTAGTAACTAACAGTACACAAGTGTATCAAAGTATCCATTGTTCTGTAATCAAAGGTATTTTCACCCATTGTTGGGGGTCAGTCGCGTGTGATTCCGCTCCTCGGGCCAGTTTGTGCCGGTTCAATGACATTACTCAATTTTTTAATCGTCTCGCGAATAGTATCCTGGTAATTCGTCTTTATGGTTTGGTGGTCTGCCTTGGTGGGGCAGTTGTGATACGCTATTGCTGTGCTCGGGTGTCGGGTTCGATCCCGGGTCGGATAAAAGTGATATTGGGTTTTTATATCACAAAATACACAGTATCGGCCCGGTATGGAATCGTGTCCGGTATGGCGATAGGCTCGTCCCCTATCACATCATGGAATGGAAATAGGCTCGGCGAAATGTGGGTATACTGGTTACACCCTTACATAATATTTTTATATTTTATATTTATTTTTTTCTCTCTGCTTTATCATGAAATGTCGGGGTACTGACTGAGTTGCTGTGAAGTATGATGGCGTAAAATGGGTGGGAATCGGCGAGGAAAGCCGGGATTCGCTATTTGATAAGTCCGATCCCCGCCGGTTTCGTGCAATGTTTTTACTACTTTTATCCTTGAAAAAAGAACAAAAAGCAAGTAGGTACTATATTAGAAGATAGTTGGGGAAAACAAATTGTATTTTTACTATAAACAAGCTATCCTTCGCGGTTTTACCCGCTTGCATGCTCCGTCGCCGTGGGTCGTAGCATGATGTTATCAAGCTATGATCCAACGTCTCGAAAAACAAACATTTGATGTGAATATGACCTCAACCCTTCTAGGCGTTGAAAGGTTACATAGTGACGAGAAATTTATTGTTATTTATTTTGAGTTGAATTGTGATTGACTCTAATTTACTTTTTAAACTTTTACAGAACCACAACGAACAAAACAAACAAACAAAAGAATTACGCATATCAATTTTTGACAATTTTTTTTAAATTTTTTTAGTTTTTCAACATTTTCCGAGCAACTTATATTTTTTTCTTTCTATACACACCTCATTCAGATTATTACGAACAATAAAAAAACAGCCAAATCGGTCTCGCCGTTCTTAAGTGATGCCGTTACCAACAGCATTTCATTTTTATATAAATTGATTTTATTATGCAATATGTATATAAAATTTACTGGTGAATCATCATAAGAATTTAATTCTAATAATGTATGCAAATTTACAGAGAAGCGATTAATATTTTATAGCTAATTTTATTAACCGACTTCATTTCTATTCTATGTTGATATAAAAATAATTTAGAATTATAGCGTGAAATTATAAAAGGTATAAAACAAAGTCGCATTCCGCATGCGCTAACTCTTTCTAAACCACGCAACGGATTTTTTTAAGCAGTTTTCATCATGAGTTATTTAATTTTTCATTTCTATAAAATGTATATCACGCCATGATCCACGGGAGCAGGACAGCAACATGTCTGCGGTGTAACTGCGAGGGAAAGATCGTTTTGTAAAAGCCAATAATAATATTTAATTGTGTTGTTTTCTGTGGTGAAAGATACATATACCATATAATATCTGACATATTTCTAGCACTATTCGTGTTTTTTTTATCTGGGCACGGCAAAGTGGTTGCACTACACCTGACGGTAAGCGGTACAGTCTAAAAAGAAATAGCAACCACCGACAAATAATGAGTTTATCGGTAGTCACCAGAACCATGCTGGCCTGTTTAAATGCTTCTTCCCATTCCAAAGAGGTAAGAAACAAATCGAGGTGCCTGCGACAGGATAGGCGGATGACCGATGTAGGCACAGGCATATAAAGATATAACCCTATACTCGCCCCAACCAACCAGCAAATCATATCGCAAGCCTCTCGGGAGGACCGGATATACACTGGCTAATCCTGGAACGCAATCTACAAAAGATGTAAGGATCACTATGGCAGGTTTTAACACCATGTGTACGGTGGTTGCTATCCGGCCGAATTTCAATATCCCACCACCAACGAATGCCAGGATACCTTAGATTGGGCGAAGTGGAAAGCGGGCCCAGGCAATAAGTCGGGATAACGCTAGAAAGAAAGAAAGGTTTAGCACCCCTTTTGTTGTCGGGGTTTAGAATCATTTGCAAGTCTAAGTATGCCCTTCTCCACGCGCGAAATATTCATAAAAAGGGGTACAAAGTTTTCTTTTCACGTATTAATATACAGATTAATATGTTTTGGTTCTGCTAAACGCGTGAGTCTGGTCGCATGTATTTTTTATAGTAAAGGCCGGCAAATGAGCAACTAGGTCACCTGATAGTAAGTGATTTCCAGTGCCCAAGAAATTCCACAGTACCAGAGGAATCATAGGTGCGTTGCCGATCTTAAAAAAATAAGGGATTGGGAAGGGAAGGGGGATCTGAGCCTCCAGATAGTAGTGCTACCAACTTCAAAACAATAAATTGGTTAAAGCTTGAGATTTAAAAAACCATGCGGAGTTCGTGCCGCTCCTGGAATCGAAGTTCGAACCGATATGATTCCTTCACAGGGTAACACCATTCTCGTGTAACCGACTCTCACGGCTAATGATAATTGTTCTGTACACCTTGGATTTCTTTTATTGTACCAGAAATCCGGTCCGTAAGTATCAAAATACTTTGTTTTATTTTATTGAGAAAGGAAATTATAATTTTTTACATCGATATAAAAGGATGTCCCATCCGGTGTATGAAAAATTATTTCTCATAACATGTTTGTTGTAGGTTTCGTCAAGGTTTTAAATTTTTTATTGTGTAATAATCAGGGAAGTTTTATTAAAACTCATATTAATTGGAAGCCTCAATTAAAGTAATTCCTTAGACCTCATTCCATTTTAAGGTAAATATTGTGAAGAATTTCTTGAGAAGTTTGGGGAAATTTATTTTCACCAATCCAATCCAATGTAGGACAAGATGTCAAGAAATAACGTGACTTTTATGTTCGTTAAAAATCACACGACTTGTTATTACACAAAATTAAATATCACTGTTTGAAGAACGGTATTCCGATTCACATTTAATGACTTGACACATTGACAAAAAATACACTAATCACATCACTGCATAACGTTACAAAAACCTAATTTCGTATTACCAAAAGCACGTAAATGTACCACAGACACTATTTACACATCACTGTTATTAATTTTAAATTACGTATTCCATTCAAAATACAATTTCGTTCAATTTAAATTTCGAATTATCGAGGAACCGATACACTGTTATGATAAGAAGTATATTCATCACATCACGTCTTCTTCGAAATTCGAATATTTTCGTATTTTCGAAATAGGATCCGCGGTCTCATTGGCTCGCTCGCGGGCCGGTAGAGCACAAGGAGGCACGCGTACAAATTACAGACTGACTGTGACTGCGTACATTGGGCCGCGAGATTCGCTTTCTTAGCCCCAAGTGGCCCGGCGCAGACTATGAAAAAATCAGACGCGGCCTTACCACTGTTTGGACATGCTATTGTATAACTTCATGCAGATGATTCATGAATCATTTTTATGTACATAAACAATATGTGTGTTTATAATGCTAGTAATAATATAGCCACATTTTTATACATACATCTTAATTTTTTTTGGTAAAACAGAGGCCGGTAGACGAGCAAGTGGGTCACTAGATGATAAGTGTCCACCATCTATGAACACACAAAATACCAGAAGGGATCTTAAAAGGGATGAAATTGATTATAGGGCAGAGAAGGGGAGGGCAGAAATGGGCCTCTGGATATCTTTTGGCACCATTTGGATATGGAACTTAAAAATATATATGAGGTTTTAATGTCTTAAGCCTACCTCACCTACCCATGGTATATTGGCATGAATCGAGTAAAAAAAACACATTTATTTAAGTTCCCTTTTGCCCTGCAGTGGGACAAAGACTTTTTTATTAAATACAGATTACTCAGTACATTTGTTAAAATAAGAGAAATGTTAACGAATTCGCAAGTTATAACGGTATTAAAATGTATACCACTTTCAATTCATTCATTCCTTATTCAGGTTAAAAACGCGGCCTTCGAGATGTAAACAATGTTATTGAAGAATGTAACAGAATGGGCTAGTGGGTCAGATGATGGTGATCTCCACATCCCATGAACATTCACAATACTTGAAGAATCTTGTACGCGATGCCGACCTTCAAGCAAAGGGGATGATATTATGGGATTGGTAAGAGGATTCTGGGCCTCCGATATCTCTCTCATCATACCAAACGCTGCTTCTTCGCGTCGGTTTTCTGTGAGACAATGGTATCAACCAGGTCAAGCTAGCCCATTCATGCTGTAGATAAAACTGTCTACGAGGTGTTACCACTTATGGTGATATCCACTGCCGATGAACACTTACAGACCACAAAGCCAGTGGAACTATGGATGGGGGATTTTAATTGCCTCTGGTAATATCATTGACGGTATAAAAGGCATGCGTCACCTCGATTTTCTGTGAAACATTGGCACTCTGTGTCTCATGCCTCATTTATACTGCAGACATACAGATTTTGATGTTTCCAAATTCCAGACAAGACCACAAGCACAAATTCTCTTGCTCAACACGGAATTTGAACCTTGTACCCCACCGGTTCACAGCGTAAGAACGCTTGCTGGTAGATCAATGACGCGATGCTGTGGATGTGGGAGGCCCGATAATTTCCAAGTTATTTGTTTTAACTTTACAATTGTGTTAATGCTTTATTACTTTGCTAATTAAACTGAACTTAATAGAAGTTAACAGTGCCTAGTTTTGTGTTTCTTCACATCTTTGTTTATCCAAATTCATGGAAGTTTCTAGGTCGTTCAGGTCATCTAAGAGCTTTTGCTTAGTACGGTAGTTCGTATGTGTACACACGTAGAAAATTAAGGCATTGGTGGCTTGTGCGCTGAATAAATTCTCTTAGTTTGATGTCTTAACATCTTGAACGTGTTGTCGACCTTATAGGAAAGAGATTGGGAGTGGAGACTTGGTTCTCCACATATCTCACTTACCGTACGAAACGCAGCAGCAAGTCGCTACTTTATTCTGTATTCTGTGACAGTTAATGGTAACTACCAGGTCGAACTGGTCCATTGAAGCTGTAAACAAAACTTCTTCAGCATGGGTCTACCACTAAAGAAAACGAACTCCAACTGAAATGATGTTATTGTTTCACAGTAAACATACAAGAGTGGAAGCTTTGCTGTTTCCTTTAGTACGGATAGTAGGGCTGCCGGAAGCCCAAAGTTCCCTCTGTCTCTCTCTCTCCTATTCTCAATTATCCAGATTCCTTCCCTCAAAGATCAATAACGCACTCATCATCCCTCAAGCCATTGTAGTGTCGATTTCTTACTACCCCGCGACCATTTTACTTGTACAATGTTACTGTCCTCATACTGTAAAAATATTTCCCAAATCCCACAGTCCTGTCTAAACCACGCTATATCTACATGTCAGTGGTGCAGTACCGCCTGTCACACGTGGCTGGCTCCACTAATGTGCGGTGGTCGGGCTCGGCTGCCCAGCGGTCGCGGGAAAAAATCCAGGCTGTTGACTCCGCCGTGATATATGTTACCATGGGATAGTGGAGTAGTAATAGGGTATTTTAATCGTTAAGTTTTTTTTTAGTAGCCCTTTATTACACACGTCTCACTGCTGGGCACGGGTCTCCTCTACTGAAGGAGAGGGGTAAGGCATTAGTCCACCACGCTGGCCTAATGCGGGTTGGCAGACTTCACATACCTTCGAAAAATCTTATCGAGTTCTCAGGTATGCAGGTTTCCTCACGATGTTTCCTTCAAACTTAAAGCAAGCGATAATTAACAATTAATATACACGTAACTTAGAAATGTCAGAGATGTATGCTCTTGGGGCTGGTTTCGAACCTGCGACTTTCGTCTTGACAGTCCGAACTACACCCGCTGAGCTATCACTGCTTCTAATCATTAAGTTATGTTTCCCAAAATATATTACCGAGAAAAAAATATAAATCAAGTTAAAAATAAATATGTAACTTGATTTTTTTCTTTTGGCACTTTTACTTGTGGCGCTTACCATCCGGCGAGCGACTTGCTAGTGTCGTCATCCAAAAAAAAACCTTGTAACACCAAACTGTTTGGTATACCAACAGTCTTATATATTAAAGACTACAGTTAATTCCGCTTTTATACAGGGGTGGGTAGGAAGCATAAAATTATACTTGTTAACACTCCGATGGTTCCGATTATAGATGAGTATAAGAATGAAACTATTATTCTTTGATTGCATTGCCGAGTATCGTTGCATTATGCGTTATGTAATTGAAGATTTCCTAGCGATGGAAATGAGGTTTCTTTTGCAATACATGGTATTTGTTTAGGATGAGTATATACTTTTTTTACCGAGCACGGCAAAGTGACTGCAATACACCAAGTAAGGTAAGCATAGTGCAGTCCAAAAAAACAGCGACCACCGACAAACAAAGAGTTTATCTGTGGTCTCCAGAGTCATGCCGGCCTGTATAACTGCTTCTTCCCTTTCAGAAGAGGGGCCTGCGACAGGCCAGGAGGATGACCGATGCAGCCCGCAGGCACAGCAATACAAGGATGTGCCCCTATACACTGCCCCAACCAACCATCAAGTCATGTCGGAAGCCCCTCGGGAGAACCGGATATACACTGGCTGAACGCGATCCATATAAGGTGTGTGGATCACTATGGCAGGTTTTAACACCATTTGTACGGTGGTCGCTATCCGGGCGCATATGAATATCCTACCACCAGAAAATGTCATCGACTTTTTTCTGATTTCTTGGGAGATTATCAAGCACTATTGGTTCACCAAACCAAAACACAAACGAGCTGATATATACACTTGGCAAAAATAGACCAACCCAGACCGCTTATCACATAAGAGGCACCACTTACTAGCTTTTCCTCACGGCTCCGCGCGCGTGATCTACTTTTTCCGAGATAAAAAGTAGCCAATGCTACTCAGTGATAATGTAGCTTCCTAACGGCAAAAGAATTTTCGAAATCGGTCCAGTAGTTTTTGAGTTAATTCGTTACATACAAAAATACAAATCTTTCCTCTTTACAATATTAGTGTAGATGAAACAGCATTTCAATAAGTCTTAATTACTTAATCAAATCACTACCAACTAGTATGTTACAAAAACCCATTCCACATACTACGTGTGTGTTATGTTTTCTTGCATATAGCTTCTGACGGTGACACCACTGCTTTAAATACTGGGATAATTATACACTACACGAGTGGCTTTGAATTTACGAGTACGTCAACTATTGTTAGACGGAGTGGCAGAATCACTTTAGTTTGTGTTATACTATATTGTATATATTATGTACAATAGAAAGAAAAAGAGAAAGAGGCCAAAGAAGTGTGTAAGGATCGTAGCAGGTGGAAGTCCGTTGTCTCTGCCTACCCCTATGTGAAACAGGCGTGAGTCTATGTATGTATGTATTATATAAATTATTATATAATATTTAAGTATATATCAGTATATTTCATTTGGTACGTTAATGTACTAAACTTGTATTAGTATAACTTGTATTTTTTATGTATCTTCCTATTTTCTTTTTTTTTGCACCTACTTTTATCTCTGCATTATTCTAAGGTTGACTGAGAGAGAATGAATGCCTTTGGCATTAAGTCCGCCATTATACATTGTATATACACACTTTTGCATAAGTAAATATTTAGAACATGAACTTCAGTCTAATTTTTTTACTCAATTTTAGTTTTAATTTCGCAAAATAGTTTCTTTTTCGTATTACTGTCGGGTGCATTAGAATTTGTATCCTTTCAAAAAACCTTCAGTGCAATCGATACACGTCTATAATTCAGCGATTCCATGGTCGCAGTACAGTGGCCGGTGCTTCCAGATCGCCACGCGCCGCCGAGCGTGTCGTGGCGCAATGGTTGAAGTAACCGGCGTGCTCTTCACGTAACATGTATGTATACATGTACTGATTTACCGCTGGATTTGCGTGATGAAGTTATAATCGAAGAAGTTCCGAACGAAACTAATTTACATTACGGAAAGCAATGTTGTCTTGTAAAAGTATTAGGTTGTACAACGGACGAAATCAGTGTTTTTTGTATTTGATTGTATGACGAGCCAAGCGTTCGCCTGATGGTAAGCGCCTGCCCATAAACAGAAGCAACACCACACAAAACTTTGAATTACAAAGCACTGGATGGCACTGAACTGCGCTCGGGGAGAATGGGATTTCTCCAGATTTACACGGTGGTAACTGGTAGGTCCCTCGTATGCAAGAGGTCGTCTAGGTTGGTACCACCGCTTTGTCTATTTCTGCCACCAAACAACAGTGTTTCAGCACTGTTGTATTTCGGTTTGAAGGACATTGAAGCCAGTGAGATTACTGGGCATTATGAGACTTAACATCTTGTATCTCGGGGTGACGAGCGCAGTTCAGTGCCATGCACTGATTTGTAATTTAAAGTTCTGTGTGGTGTTGCTTCTGTTTATGGGCAGGCGTGGGGCTTACCAACAGGCGAGCGCTTGGCTCGTCTCGTCATTCAATAAAAAAAAACTTGTAACGTAGTTCTTATCTTGGTTGGCTCTTTTAGCTGCATCCTCATATCAAAGAGTAAATACCAAAGGTTCTAATGCAGGCGGTGCCTTACCCAGAGAATATTTCTAAGAAAAGGGCTCACAGAGTAAACTATAACATATCTACAATTTAAATACATTACGTTTTGAAAGGGTGGTCCATATTTGGAATTGGCTTTTAGGCTACAATGGATTTTTTTAATAGAATTGTATCAATATGGTAGTTTTAAAATGGTTCCCAAGTACTATAGGTAAAATCCTAATTTGATTTTTTATGTAGCATAGGTTGGTAAACGAGCAAGTGGGTCACCTGATGAAAGTGATCTCTATATGTATGCCCATGATACCAGAATAGTGTAATTAAGGAATTGGAAAGGGGTGGGCGATTTGGGCCTCTGGATATATCACTCATCGCACGAAACGCAGCAGCAAACCGCTACTTTATGTGGTTTTCTGTGAGACAGTAGTAAGGACCCGTTCGACCGGCCCATTCATGCTGTAGACAAAACTGTCTACAGCGTGGATCTACCATTCAAAAAATAATTTGACTCTTTTTTGTATAGAAGTGGCTGGCGAAAGAGCCAGTGGGTCAATAAGTAATCATCTAGGCCCATGAACATTTTTAAGAAGAAGAAATATTTGCAATTGGACCTACTTATTCAAACAGGAATCAACCCACAGCAAGTCCAAATGGAGATACTGATTTTATTTTACTAAATTCAATAATTACAAATTTTATCTTGTAGTTTTTTTTGGAAAATCGGGCATGAAATATATTCTACGTACGATTTTGAATAAAACAATACAGTATTAAAATCAATTTAAATTAATGAATTTAGCAAAACAAAATCAATATCTCCATTTGAACTTGCTGTGGGTTGGATCCCGTTTACGTAAGTAGATCCGATTGTACTATAACAATACTAAAGCGGTAATACCTGAAGTTTACGGTAGAACGTTTTGATGTTTTTTACGATAAAAATTCGTATAAATTTACCTACTGGATAATTTCCAGTAAAACTTATATTTTATTACTCATTCTTTTTTCTTATACAATTATTATCGTATTGTTGGCGCTTAAATATCTTTGGAAATGCAAAATTAACGGACTTAGAGCCACTCTAGTAAAAACACTATAAAAAACTACAACCATTATCAATACATAAGCAACAAATTATTTACAAATTTGAACTATGTACCCATCGGTGCGACGTAATTTTTTAAAGATTATAAACTCATGTCACCGTGTTACGACACAAAAGCTCACTGTGTGCTTTCCAAGTCGTCATAATTTGACTAACATAATGCGATTAGTGCCGAATTATACATTCGCTTGCACTTGAGCAATACTTTATGGAGCTTACACACTGGCTGATCGTTTTTTTATAGCTTAGACCGGCAAACGAGCAACTACGTCATCTGATGGTAAGTAATCTCCACCGCTCATTAAAGCTCACAATATTTGAGGATTGTGGGCGCGTTGCCGACTTGAAAGGGATAATTAAGATATTGGGATGTGGAGGTGATTTGGCCTACGGATATCTCACTCACCGTACGAAACGCAGCAACAGGCTCGTTTCATACGGTGTTTGTGGTCACTTGAGGTCCAAACTCCCTTTACAATTCACTTTACTTTACCCTAAGAACGGTAACGCGTGATTCTTCTGGTATTGTGAGGTTTCTTATGCAGTGTAATTCATTTACCATAAGCTGACCCACTTGTTCGTTTGCTATTTAATGGCCTCTGCTATAAAAAAGTTTCAGTTCGTTGTAATCTTGTATTTATTAATTGGAGGAGAGGCGATTTCACACAGCATTTATATTATGCAGAGAATGTATTATGTATAATATTTATTTATACATATTATGTATATACGTGTAGTACTATATAAGTTAATTTGTAAAATATGAACATCTATTCTCTGTAGGTTTCACTTATATGTTGACCGCCCATTTACCTATCAATCCAGTCCATCCAAAGGTTGCCTGGAAGAAATTGCCTTTAGCAATAAGGCCGCCAATTGTACTTCTTTTTATTATTTTTAGATGTCTTTTGTGTATTATCAATACTTTTTGTTGTGATGTACAATAAAGTTATAAATACATAAATAAAATTATCAAAAAGCAGCGTTTTGTGTCCAGTGCGTAATCTCCTTAAAGATGGAATTAACACGTTGTTCAGACGGGTATCGCAACTGTAAATTGTTAAGAATGTATGTAATATGGTGGATAATTTGTTTCCAGTTAGTCACTAATTATCTTTAATCTTTATGATTTGACATTCACTGCGTGTCAGTGGTCAGTTAAAGGCAGGATTTGAGCCGTTCAAGTGTTGCATCGTTTCTTAAATCGTCTATTGGCTTTCGTTCGGACAATTTGCCAACTGTCGAGACACAACGTCTCTTTGAAATAAAACTAATTTAAACAGATTGTATCACGGCTTTTTATTTTAATGTTGGTCCCGACGCGACGTTTTGAAAGCTTTTCATCCTTCGTGGTCATGAGGTTGACTGTCTCGTGAACTCTGTGGTGGAACGTCTCTTGACGGTCGACATTATGTTTGGACTGCACTGTACAAACACTTTTTTCAAATTGAAATAACACGATGACTCATTATGTTTACGCGAATATTACACATTGAAATAAAAGTAATTTAAACAGATTTTATCCACCCCGTGACAACGAAGGCTGAAAACCTTTCGAAACGTTGGGATCAAAATTAATAAAAAAACCGCGATAAAATCTGTTTAAATTAGTTTTATTTCAATGAACTGTTCTTCTGCCTACTCCATCGAAGATTCAGTCGTGATATACCCACTCAATAACAAACATAATGAGTTTGAGACACGCCCAAACTGTTTTAAAAAATAAACTATACAGTCGTTAACTGTTGGTTAATATTTAATAACAATGTATGTAACGGCGTCAAGGTGACGAAATTAATTCATCATTCTAATGATTAGTTAGTCGCGGCCTTGCGATCGCTTAACATGTATATTTAACTAACTTTGATTGGTGATAATTGCAGTGAGGCAACGATTCGATGAACTTTCCATACATACATATTCACGCTTGTATCCCCGAAGGAGTAGGCAGAGGTATAACTAGTTACCTACAGTTCGCCAAGCTTCAATTTAGCTTCAGCTTCTATTTTCGTATCGGGTAGACATTTCAATCCACAGCAATTCATGGGTGATTTTTTTTATTTGATTGAATGACGAGATCCTTGTAAATACTCGTTGTAAATTTACTTTATGTCTATCTGTGTATACATCATTTTTACAAGGTGGTAGGTCCCTCGTATGCAATAGGTTGGTACCGCCGCTTTTTCTATTTCTGCCACCAAGCAACAGTGTGTAAGCACTGTTGTGTTTCGGTTTGAAAGACATTGACGCCAGTTAAATTACTGGGCTTAACGTCTTATGTCTTAAGGTGACGAACGCAGTCCAGTGCCATGCAGTGCTTTGTGATTCAAAGTTCTGTGTGGTGTTGCTTCTGTTTATGGGCAGGCGTGGTGCTTACCATTAGGCGAGCGCCATGCTCGTCTCGTCATTTTATAAAAAAAGTGCAACGAACAACGGAGTAAGGCTTAACTGGATTTGAAAAACTTAAGGTCATCTACTAACTTAAATATTATGACATTTATCCCTTTGTAAAAACTGCACTGAAAATTTGTGCAGAAAAGCTAATGTGGCAGTTAAGGCTGGCCTTTAACTTAACCGTCTCTCTGAATAACTTTCTAATGATGGAGCCACGAAACTAGGGGAATTGTAGCAAAAAAGCTTGCCCTTCTTTTACCCTTCATCTCTATGTTGACAGTCTTTGTGGCGCAGTAGGTTAGTATCCGGCTGCGAAGCGAGAGGCTATGGGTTCGATTCTCGCACTAAAATAAATATTTCTGTGATCCAAAAATATTTATTTCGGGTCTGGTTGTTATGGGACCGCAAGTCCCTTGTTACTGATACCACGGTACTTACAGGTTAACCAATTTTTTTTTCATCCGAGCACAAAGTGACTGCACCACCTGATGGTAAGTAAGTAAGGTAAGTATGGTAACATTTCGTAATGACATGTCATGTCAAGTTTGTTTTACATCCCACCCATCCACATGGTGTAGCAGTGTGACAGCCACGCCTCTCGGTGTGGCGAAATGGCATGGAAATGTGTGCTTTTCATTAATTTTACAACTAGCTTTAAAAAATTAGGTGGTTTTGAATTCATGTGTATTTTTGCTATGTTGCGCGCCAAAATAATAACAGGTCCTGTAGTATATACGTCTCACTGCTGGTCTCGGACCTCATCTACTAATGGTAGGAGTTAGGCCTTAGGCCTCCACGCTGCTGGCCTAGTACAAGTTGGCAGACTTTACAAACCCTTGAAATTCTTATAGAGAATTTCTCATGTATGCAGCTTGTCTCACGATGTTTCCTTCATCATCAAAACAAGTGTGTTTTTTATAACATATACCGGCAAACGAGCAAGTGGATTACCATCAGGTGACCCACTTGTTCGTTCGCCGGTCTATGCTATTAAAAAAATCTTACAAATTAATCTTTGTGGTAGTAATTTATATTAAAAATATTATTGTAATGGCTATTCTATGCCTTCTTTACTCTACGTATATTTCGAACTTTGCTTCGTTTTGGATTCACAGAATTAGGGCCTAAGGCTTAAGTTAATTAAATAGTAACTGGCAAAGAACCACAGGCGGCGGATGAACTTCGTGGCCCCATCATGTTGTAATGTAGTGATGCACCTGGTATCCGGCTCGGCCTTGGTATTTGCTACCCTCAGGCGCATCCCTGGCGAGCAGGTGTAACCACACACCGCTGCTAATGTTTATACAACGGCCATTTTAAATAACTACATTGTGGTGTTTATACAGAAGTGTTCTTTGTTGTAAGGATCGGTATATAACGTATAAATGAACGTATACATATATTTCTATCGGCATTATTCCTACTAATATTATAAACGCGAAAGTTTGTAAGTATGGACGGATGTTTGTTACTCTTTCACGTATAAACTACTGAATGGATTTTAATGAAACTTTACAATAATATAGCTTAGGCCGTGGACTCGAAGTCAGCGGCAAGCGTCGACGGCGCGGCAGCGGCGGACACCCGGTCTCGAAGTCAGCGGGCAGATCGCGATTCGCGCGGCGCTAGAGCGGCGTAGTGTTGTTGTTATGAGAAATTAGTGTTCGCGAACGAAATTGATGTGAATATGATGTTCCATATCAAATCTATAAAATCATTGAAATAATTTCCTCCACCACGTCGGCGGGCATTTTTGAAAATACACAACACTACGTGAATGCAGACGCGCAAGCGCCGCTCGACAGGCGCGCGCCGCTCGTACGTCGCTCTTCGCGCCCGCGCCGCGCCGCTGCTTTCGAGTATGCATTGATACGCGCCGCCGCCGCTTGCCGCTGACTTCGAGTCCGCTGCCTTACACATCAGAATAAGACATAGGCTACTTTTTATCCCGTAAAAAGCAGATCATGCGGGCGGAGCCGCGAGCAAAAGCTAGTATGTATATATATGTAAAAGCAACGATAGTTCAGTGAGAAGTGTTGCGGACTGTCGAGACGAAAAACGCAGGTTCGAAACTAGCCTCAAGAGCATGCACCTGTATACTAATATTATAAAGAGGGAAGATTTGTATTTTTGTATGTAACGAATAAACTTAAAAACTATTGGACCGATTTCAAAAATTCTTTCACCATTAGAATCTTACATTATCCCTGATGAACATACTACTTTTTATCACGGACAAAGCAGTTCACGCGGGCGGGGCCGTGAGGAAAAGTTAGTTAGTTATAAATTACGTGTGTATATTTATTATAAATTAACAGATCGGGAGAAGGATTTGGGACTCTGGATATCTCACTCACTGTACGAAATACAGCAGTAAGCCGCTGCTTTACGTAGGTTTTCTGTGCGACTTGTGGTAACGACCCGGTCGAGCCTGGCACATTCATGCTGTAAACAAAAGTGTTTACAGCGTGCATCTACCACTCGTAGTCTTTACGAAATGGTCCCGTAATACACATTATGGTTCCATTGGCATCCTTCTACAGAATCCTGAAAAGAGCCTTATTTTATTTAATAGATGCATTGGTTAATAACCAATCAAAAATAAAAATATGGTTTTAATAAAGTTCATAAAATGTCAATATAACTGTACATCTAGTTAGGGAGGGGCGTGAAGATACTGTTACAGGCGCACCAATTACACTGAATAATTATGGGGAAAAATACAGGGTATTATTAAACAGTTTTAAAAGAGTATCTCTTGTAACTGTGGGGTGTGTTTTAAAAATTACGTGTTATGAATAAAGGCTAGGTTATGCATTTCTATGTAAAGTTATGATCTTATACAGGGTTATTTTTAAAACACTGACAACCTCGCAGGAGTAGATTCCTAAGGTCATTTGCTACTACTTTTGTTCTACGACTTTTCATAATTTGTTAGATTTTATTGTCATACAAAAATAATTATGAATTTAATTTCCGTCTTGAATTTTACCTACGCGCAGATTACGTAATACACGCTGGCGCGCGAGTCAGTTCAATGACCGGCCGCGCCGTGTCGATCGATAATACCTACACGTAGACGTACGAACAAAAACAATACATAACAAAAACTTGTAAAATCATTTTTTTTCTTATGTATTGAGTTATGTCCAAACTCGTAGAACAAAAGTTGTTCCTTATGGGGTCAGCTATATGACCCTGCGAGGTTGTCAGTGTTTTAAAAATAACCCTGTATATATAACTAGCTGTCCCTTGCGGTTTCACCTGCATGTTACTGCCCTGCTCGCGTCATATACATATAAACCTTCCTCATGAATCACTCTATTTATTGCCGAAAACTGTATTAAAATCCGTTGAATAGTTTAAAAAGATCTAAGCGAACAGGCAGCGGAAGCGATTTCGTTTTATACTATGTAAAGACACGGAAATCTTCTCTTTCTGAACTAATATAACAAAATGGATAAATTCGTTGTATATAATAGTCACTTTTAAGAACATTTTAAATTATTAAAAGGTAGCAAGTATTTAATTGTAAAGAAAATCCGTTTAAACCTTGCAGTAGTGAAAATCAGTAAGTATAAAATTTTACTATGATTTAGTAATATTATGAGGTTAAAACCAAAATATAGATTTGTTTTTATAGTAGAGGCTGGTAAACGAGCAATTGGGTCACCTGTAAACGGCAAATGTCCATGACCACCTACAATACCAAACGACTTATGGGTGCGGTGACAAATGTTTTTATAAGGTGGTAGGTCCCTCGTATGCGAGAGGCCGTCTGGGTTGGTACCACCGCTTTGTCTATTTCTTCCGGCAAGCAACTGTCTGTAAGCACTGTTGTGTTTCGGTTTGAAGGACAATTTAGCCAGTGAAATTACTGGGCATTATGAGACTTAACATAAAGTAGGGATTGGGAAGGGGGATGATCAGGGTCTCCGGATATCCCACTCAAGGGAAGGGACAATTAACGGATCTACTCTTAAAGTTCAATTTCAAACCCATATTTGAACTAATTACCTTCAAGGAAGTAAGTTTGTGTGGGCGGTAATTTTTGGGTATTCGGTTCGTTTGATCCATTTCAATCGGGAAGTGATGTTAAACGATATCGTTTATAAGACATTAATCGTTCTGTCGAATTGACTGTCCACCCACGGGTTTTGTTTTGACAAGGTTAAAGCGCTTACTTGGATTTTATGACCGTAGTTTGTAAAGAGTGTCCACATTTGTGATATCTCGACGCACGGAGACTCCGTGACTAATGCCCGTATTCACAAACACAAGTAAGCAAAGCCAAGTGAATTATATTTACATGATTGGTCTATTTTTATTCGGCGCCAAAACTAACCAATGACGTTTAGAGAAGTCACAATTTTTTTGCTACTTGACATTATACGGATAGCCCGTCGCTAGTCGGCTGTTTTCAGCTTCACCGGACTTCTGGGTTAGTCTTTAGGCGCTCTCAACCCTTACATTTAAGCGACCTCGCTGAGGGCACCCCCTGTCGGGTACGCCCTGGACTCAGGGCGGTCGCTGGGAGAGGGCAGATACGTCCGCGATTAGTGATTATGAGGGATTTTAATACTACTCATCATAATCGGCTCACGGGCCGGTACTAGAGTCGGGGCGGCGGATGAATAGTCACTATGCGATCGCGCTCACTATGTGGCTTCATAGTTTATGAATATGGGGATAAACACAAATGAGAAAGTCACGATTTCAAGGAATCCATGCTGTCATCTCACAAATCTATTCCACTTTAAGCGTAGTAAGTACATGAATCATTCATACTCTTAGTGCTTCGAAATGTAGTTAGTCACAAATGTGGATACACCGTTAGATATTTCAAAATTAGATACGTCATTCTAGTCTATAAATATTCTTATTCTGTGGTAATAATATTATGATATTCATAAAATAACAACGAAAACCTCCAGAACTCTCACCAGATGGGAGGGTACCCGATGCATTTTGTACCCCACTGGATAGCGACCATCTTACATGGTGAAAAACCGGCCATAATGGCATAATTCTGGCGGCAGTCGTGGGACGCATTGACTCTTTTACAGCTGTTTATGGGCAGGCATAGCGCTTTCAGGCGAGCGACTTGCTCGTGTCTTGATTCAGTCTCATATACTTTTATAGCATAGACCGGTAAACGAGCAAGTGGGTCACCTGATGGTAAGGGATCTCCACCGCCCTTGTACGTCCACAATACCAGAAGAATCTTGGGCGCGTTTCCGACTTTAAAGGAAAGGGATGATTTAGGGATGGGGAGCATTTGGCTCTTCTCTCTCACCCTACGAAACGCAGCAGCAAGCCGCTACTTTAACGACCTGTGGGTCGACCGCCTATCTCTCTAGCTTTGAGCATTGTTATAGTTTATGACGTCACACGGCCATTTCGTACCGCCGATGGAGCTGTATTGCATTCATAGTTATAGCAATCATCCAAAGCAATGACCGAATGATTTATCCATACATTTGACAGTAAACAGACAGTAATTTTTAAGTAATTAAGACAATGTATTGTCATCGCTATCGCGCATTGCTATCGCTTTGAATAGGCGGTCGGGGGGCTGGTCAAGCCGGCCCATTCATGCTCTATGTGTCTCTACTAGTAAGTCTTAAGTGAGAAATGGGTTAACTTAGATTATAAGCTTATTATAGAATTAACAGACAACAATAATATTTGCTACCATAACATCTGTTCTATATGGATAAAGCAACATACAAATGGGTTTGGCATTTCGTTTCGACTAATACTGAAGTCCAAAAACAGTGCAAATATCAAACTGTGGGCGTACTTTATATACCTTTATTGTCCAATAAATAACAATAATAAATACTGGTGGCTAGGTTGGGTACCTAGCTATGACAAAAAATGGAGGTTCACAATTCGTAACAGTTTTGGGAATATGGTAGAAATGTAGCTCTGCAGGGCTACATTTATTTTTTTTGTTTGACGCTTGCTGTAAGCCTGACGCTAGTCGGCTGTATACAGCTCCACCAACCTTCGGATGAGCGCTTTAGGCGCTCTCAACCCTTACATTTAAGTGACCACGCTGAGGGCACCCCCTTTGGGGTACGAACCTCGGCTCAGGACGGCCACTGGGAGAGGGCAGAGACATCTGCGATTATCGGTTTGGGGGAGTATTAAAACTACTAGTCATCATCGGCTCGCGGGCCGGTACTAGGGTCGGGGTTGCGGGGAACGTGGCGCGGTCCTCAGTGGCGAGGACGATAAGTCGGTCGTGTGGACGCTACATTTCATGTCATTTCATTACATACTTCAAAATTTGTAGAGCAGAGCCTGCAAAGTGGTTTATGAGAAAATAAAAGCCTGAGAACCTCTGGGTTACGCCAGTTCTCCCGATAAGAACTCTCTTTTATAACCACTATAAAATCTAGGTTTAGTGTAACAGTAGCTACGTTCTGTTAGTCTAGACCAGTGTTTCCCAATCTTTGTTAGGCCATGCCCCACATTAACATTTTTTTGGTAAATTTGTCACCGATATCTAGGATTGCATTTAAATAACCCAAAGCGAAAGGGTTAAAGTCGTGTCGAGTCAATTTTTGATTTACCCTCCTTAACTATCAAATTGCCCGCCTGTGGGGCGTGGGCCCCACGTTGGGAAACTCTGGTCTATACTGTTTTGTTTTATGGCTTGCAGGGCGGTATTGAAACGTTGTAACGACATTTTATCACAAATATTGTCTATTTCGACAAAATCTATTGTTATTGCTCAACTATATCTTATGTTTTGGAGTGACGAGCGCAGTTCAGTGCCAGGCAGTGTTTTGTAATTCAAAGTTTTATGTGGTGTTTTCTGCTTATAGATATATAGTCGTAGGTTTTCTATTTCCCTCATAACCAACAAATTAGCATATTATCTCATTTAAACCGTACTCAAAATATTTCCAACAGTTTTACCACGTGCGTGACCAAATAAAAGATAATTTCTGACACTATAACCTACAAGGATCTATTTAAATGGTGGCTTTTTATTGTCTGTGGTGCAAGCATAAGCGCTAATACAAGTTCCGATTTAAGCAGTTTTTAATTAAAGCCTACATAAGATCACGCCTGTATCTCCAAAGGGGCAGGCACAGGGGAAATTAGTGCTGTAGACACGGTTCTTCTAGCTTTTATCGTCCCATATGTCTTAAGGGGGCGAAGATATCGCTATACTGGGCACGGAATTCCAATGTCGGTAAAATCATGTGTGATTTTTTGATTGGAAAAATACAAATTGCGATTTATCATCCCAGAGGCAAAGGTGTTTTTTAGTCCGACGTTAAGTAAATCGAGTATATTTTGAAACAAATTCTTGTAGTTGTTTTCTATATTATTGTTTAATTTCATAGTTCATTAAATCTTAAATATTATAACAAAAAAAATACGTTTCTGGCAACAACATATGTTAATCAGTTTTTAAAACTATCCTATTACCACGAAACTATTAAACATGAGATATATTAAATAGGCTCGATTTCGGCTAAAAGGATCCGGTTTCACTCACATTAATTTAAAAAAGTAATGGATTAATTTTTGAATGGCGTCTATGAGGCTTTGTGAAACGGTATAAAAAATTTGAATTCGTATTTATTTCTTTTTAAATAACGGTGGGCCTACATACTTAGGCCTGGATTCTGCAAATTACATTCTTGTACTATCTGGGTGGCCTTGCGACGTGTTTCTTATACAAAAGTATTTGGATAAAGCGAAGAAACGGATATATTATTAACACAAATTGGTGTTTTGCATAATTTTCTATTGATCCGCATGTTTTGTAATTTACAATACTGTCGATTATTTACTGGATCTTTATGGAGATTGTTTAATTCAATACTTTTTTTTACAGTTTGGTTAATTTGCAAGTATAATAATATAGGCCGTGTGACATCTTTAGAGCTGTTTTAAAGACGTTAAATGGTTAATAAAGGTCCAAACTGATCATTCTGCGGTAGTGTCACTAAAGCACGCGCCACAGGCTATTATATTGACTACATTGAATCTGATGTTAAAGGCAGTGCAGTCCAAATGTCGACCATTGAGAGACATAGAGTCCCTCGACGGTTGGTTGGCAGAATTATGCCGGCCTTAAGATCAGCGCGGCATCATTCTTTTTTCTTATTTGATTGAATGACGAGACGAGCAAGGCGCTCGCCTGATGGTAAGCGCCACGCCTGCCAATAAACAGAAGCAACACTACACAGAACTTTGAATTATAAAGCACTGCATGGGACTGAACTGTGCTCGTCATCCTGAGACGATAAGACGTTAAGTCTCATAATGCCCAGTAATTTCACTGGCTTCAATTTCCTTCAAACCGAAACACAACAGTGCTTACACACAGTTGTTTGGCGGCAAAAATAGACAAAGCGGTGGTACCAACCCAGATCGCCTCTCGCATACGAGGGACCTACCACCTTGTATGTGAAGTGATCGCCATTATTTTGGTATATTTAGCCCAAACGCTACAACCATCTCATGGTCGTATTGGCGGGATTTAAAGAATCAACAAAAAAATCTTGTACAGCAACTGTCGGTATTTTTTTTTGCAAATGACGAGACGAGCGTGTCGTTGATGGTGTTAAGCGCCGCGTCCTATTTGTCCAAAAAATATTCCGCTAACTCCCATACGAGGTGCCACACCGGACAGGATAGATGCAGGTAGGCCCTGAGTCATGTACACTTACCTGCACGCTAGCCAATTAATTCTGCCTCATTCCATCGGAACAATAGACCGTACACGGGTAATAATGCGAAATGTGCGAATAAATGAGGGCGAAAATATTTAGGTAAAGGATTTTGAGCGAAATTTAAGTAGGTAGGATAATGATTTCTACTGTTTACGAGAATATTACACATTGAAATAAAACTAATTTAAACGGATTTTATCGCGGTTTTATATAAATTTTGATCCCGATGTTTCGAAAGCTTTACAGCCTTTGTGGTCACGGGGTGGGTACTACTTTAATTACTTCAATGAGTAAGGTAACTAGTAAACAGACAAAATATATCAGCTCCGTATTATACTGTCCCACTGCTGGGCCGGCTGTGAAGCGATAGGCCGTGGGTTCGATCCCCGCACCAAGACAAACATTTTTGTGATCTACAAATATTTGTCTCGGGTCTGGGTTTTGTGAGACCGAAAGTCTCTCGTAGTTCCTGATACCCATGACAGAAGAATCGTATTTTACTGTGGGGTAAGGACTATGTGTGTGATTGTTGGGTGTATTTATTTATCAACATCTTTTCGTTTGGTACATCCATAAATAACCCATACAATACATTCACCTGCAGTAATAGTTCTTTGTTATAGTTAAGGTGCGGCCACACCTGTGTGGCCAAGCGAAGCGGATTGAACACAATACACAATAATATGTTAAATAAGTAGGTAAATTATTTTAATTACTAATGGCTTTTCGTTATAATTAGGTATCATTTAGGAAGGTAATATTACTCACAGACAGGTCTTTCTGGTTCTTTGACGCTTTACCACTGATTAACGTTTTTGTACAGAAACCGAAAACGAGCAAGATGGGTCACCATTTTTCATTCATTTGGCTCGTCTCATCATTCACGAGACGAACTAAGCGCTCGTCGAAAGAGAAATAATTTTTATTGAAAATAGTGCTTTTTTCTATCAATTTTCAAGCAAGAAACGACAATTATGTGTGTCAAATCTTTACATAGTCTAAAATGAAGTCGCTTCAGGTGTCTGTTCGCTTAGATCTTTTAAACGGGATCTTTTTAACGGGATTCAACGGGTTTTAATGAAGTTTTCAGCAATAGATAGAGTGATTCATGAAGGTGTATTTGAAGGTGTAATGAATAAGGTGTATTGAAGGTGTATATCACGTTATGACCCATGGGAGCAGGGGAGTTATATGCAGGTGAAACCGCGAGGGACAGCTAGTTTGTTATATTATTGACTCTTGTGCGAGAAAATCTGCCTATTTTAATCTCTCTGCATACTGTTCGAGGTGCAGTGGACGTGCAGTTTTACAAGTCCCTCATACCCAATGGCGAATTGAGACTTAAGCCTATGAGGGCTGGACCAAGGGCGGCAACATTTAAGCCAAATTTAAGAGGCGCCTGAACCCATTTTTTCCTGGTCCCATTAAAGTCGAAATTAGGCAATTAAGTTTTTTTATCAATTTTGAGATTTATTGAAATTGGATTTTAATATCAGTACTAGGGCACCGAACCCGCCACCGCTCATACCTGCTACCCACGATACAGTTAAACTACTGTGGAGTTAGGACTATGTGTATTATAAATTTATTTAACTTACTATACTTTTTAAGGCTTAAGGAAAATGCTGTTCTAATCTCAGTCAATCGCTTGGCGAATATGTGGTCGATGCTTTACATTGGTTGGACGAAGAAAAACAATGTAAAAAAACCCATATGCCATCGGAATAATAAATTTCGGGTAAAAAACGCACTCCTATCTGCCTCGTGTATCTTAAAAACTGGGCTATTGGGCGAGAATACGCACTTTTAATTGAGGTTGTACATTTTTAAATGCCTTACTGTTGGGTCTATAACAACTTTTTTTTATTTGATTGAATGACGATGGTGCCTATAAACAGAAGCAACACCACACAGAACTATTACTAAATATTTAACCTCTGGTAATATTGAGCAGGTTATACTTTGGCTTTCTGTCTGTCTCTATAATATCTGTCTTGATATTATAGCAACTATACAACTGGATTTTCCGATTTGGACACCGTTTTTTTGTTAAAAACTGGATTATTTTTGGAGAAAATTTGTTCAGCCATTGAGGTTTTTCTAATTGACATCGGGGGCTTTTAATTCAATGACAAATTTTTGGGTGTATGATATAATAGATGGTCTTATTTGTCTCGTCGGATCAGATATTGTTCTAAACTGCGAGGTCCAAGAGTCAGACGGTTGCTTGAATTTGAAAAAAAATTAAGAAAAAAATAATTTGTTACAAACCCCATTTTTCTTTATATGAAACTTTAATAAGGTGATATTCTTGAGTATATCTTTTAACATTTTAATTGATTGGATATGGATCCAATCTATATAGATACGTACATAATTAAATGATAGGTATTATTTCATACATTATATTGGTAAAAAAAATACATCGCAACCTTGATTGCTAATAATAACATTTATTTTTAATTTTTGTAGCTATTTACTGTATTTTTGTAACACAATAGGGAAACTTTCACTAATATCAAAACAAAAAGTTATTTACTAGTAACACCTAGCGCCATCTATGATCTAGACTGTGTACTAAAACCGCACCGCTATTCTAGCGGAACCACATAACATACCTACCTTGTTTACCAAAGTTCTTGACACAAATTACTTAAACTTATTTTTGAGGTTATAAACAATATTTTCACTGTCAAAGTCATCAAAAACTTACTGTTAAACGACACGTAACTCGACGGAGAACCTAAAATACCGCGTCTCCTTGGATCCAGCTTGAATTTTATCAAAAAACCTTTGTTTTGAAACTGAAACACGGATCAAAAACACAACCGGCACAACACTTTCACTTTTTAAATAATCCCAAAATCATATTTGGTAAGTTCGGTGCGTATTCGCGTTTAAATCTATTATCTTCGGAAATATTTTTGTTGACCGTTGGCGCGAAACGTCGGCGTTTATTGAAGCCGAGATATTAATCTGTTTGGTTTTCTCATCACGCATCGCCTGTCTACTACTGACGAGTAATCAGTAACCGTGCACGTACACAGAAAAACACCGTGTCCCACCGTGTCAAGAATCCGACTGCTCGACTCGAAAGTTGCTTCGGAGCATACAAAGCTTGCAACCTTACTCAACACTTTGTATTATAATTTATTAATGATGGTTTTTTTTATTATTAATCATAGCACTGTATTTAAACACAAATATGTCTTTTTAATTATAACTAAAAAAACGTAAAAAAACTGTTCACAAGTCTCAATGTTTGTGCTACATGACCTCAAACTCACTCAACAGCCTGTGTAGTTGGAATACGAGTTTACCGTAGTATACGTCTGTCTCGCTCTCACGCGCATAAATTATACAGTTACATGTTTCGTCCTTGTCTCTGGTATCCTTTTTTGTTTATAGGGTGTACAAATTAGTAAAAAATTATACGGTTTCATATTTTGGGATGATTCGGGCTGAGGGCTCAAAGGATATCTGGTATATTAAACATGGAAATTTACAAAAAAATTGCCGTGTTGTTTTGTTGTAATTTTTGGAGATTGGTAAATTGGTAGGTATCGCATTTCTGAGCGTTGTGTCCTTAGGTATTTGGTAGTCTTACTTTTTCCTCATAGTGCTTTATGACACATGTATAAAACGTCAGCATAAAAAAATAATTTTATGACTGGGTAAGCACTTAAAAGCCTTCGCAGTAAAATATTTTTCTTCTATAGATCGTATTAACGTATTGATGATGACGCAATATCTACGTAAAATCAGATAGCAAAGTACTTAACGTAATTACAGTAAAACGTAAATAAAGATTTGAAAATTAAATTCTATTATACGGCCATGAAATGATCAATCTCATTACAGTAATGGCCAATTCAGTCTGACTACATTTCAATCTAGGCCAACTGCACTGCCAGCTAGAATTCATAATAAAACTCAATCGAATCTCCAATAATGACAGCTTCGAAGAAGTACACGTCGTGAGAAGTGTCCTTAGTTAATTTGAATTCAATTTTCATATCGCATACTGACCGAAATACGTGGAACCAATGGTTGCAGCCGTGACTTGGTTAAAACACGCCGTCTGATGGGCCAGTGACCCCTCGATTGACAGCCCTTGTTGTTCTTGCCGGCCCATTTTCTGTTGAAACGGTAAATATAAATTAAATTAACCTTAAAAAGGTTTTTATTGGGAATATTATGTATTAATTTGTTTAACGCCATCTAGTGATACATGTAAAATACACAGCTTATCTTCAGCTTACTAAATGTTTCGGTTATTAAAACGCTAGATGACGCTAACTATATCAATCAGAAATTAATAAAATATTGAAATAAAACTAATTTTAACGGATTTTATCGCCGTTTATTAATAATTTTTGATAAAATTTTATACCATATTAGTTTTATTTCAATGTGTAATATCCTCGTAAACATAAGAAATCATTATATTAATAAACACGATACTGCCTTGATTCCAGCTTTAGCTCTCAGCTCAGCTCCTAGATTATTGAAACCCTAGGGGACTGTGCCCTACTCGATAAATAAGTACACGCACATTTTCCTCCATAAGATTATTTTACCCGGCGCAAAAATCAGACCCGCTACCGGAATCAATAATATTATACAATAATAGCTGTTCTCAACAAACCTTTGAAAACCGCATACAAATTGGTTCAGTGGTTGTGGTTGAGTTAGCGTGTACAAATTTATTTTGTGATACGACTTTATATTATTACGTATAGTAACTTTTGCTCGCTTTTTGAAGTATAAACTCTTGCAAAATAGCCTTTAGCACTCAGGGATAATGTTGATCTGGGAATAGAGCCCAGGATCTCACGTTTCTTAGCGTAGTACTTAGGATAATGTAGCGAGAAAATGTTTTCAGAATCAAAACAGTAGTTCTACATGATGATGATGCCACAAAAACACACTGACAAACAAACTGGAGTCTAACTTGTAACACACCTCTTTTTGCCTAAGGTTTAAAATATACGCACTCACGCCTGTAATAGTGGTAGGCAGCGGCTTGGCTGTGCCCCTGGCATTGCCGATGTCCATGAGCGGCGGTGACCGCTTACCATCAGGCGGGCCGCTTGCTCGTCTGCTTATCAAGGCAATAAAAAAAAAAAAATCGCCGAATGGGTAGGCAGAGGTGTAATCAATACACTCACATTTCGCCGGACAAATTTCCGTCTTATGATGTGATAGGGGGTCGAGCCTATCGCTATCCCGGGCACAATTCCAGACTCCGGGCAAATACTAAGCATTTCGTGATAGAATATAGATAGATTAGTTTAAAAAATATCCCGGAAAAAGCAGATCACGCGGGCGGAGCCGCGAGGAAAAACTATAATGTATACTAGTGGACCCGGCCACGCATTGCTGTGCCTAAGGTATAGGTTAAGTTATATTGTAGTAAACCATTCAATACAGTATGCGCTATCTATTGGATACTTACTCAATCCAGCCGATAAATTACCTTACACCGCCATGTTTTAGAACCTTATGGAACTTACAGATAATTATAACTCTTTTTTCATATAACAAATAATATGCCGATAGAAGTGAAAACTAAAGTATATTTATTGAGTACTCACTCTCAACACAACTCTACTACATTGCACTGCAGTCCAGTCTAGTCCCCCGTTCAGTCGGGTCCCCAGTCCAGTCCGGTCCCCAGTCCAGTCCGGTCCCCAGTCCAGTCCGGTCCCCAGTCCAGTCCGGTCCCCAGTCCAGTCCGGTCCTGTCCAGTCCAGTCCAGTCCAGTCAGACGCGAAACCACCAGTTTAACGTCTACCAAAAAGTGCTCAACGCGGCTAAAGAAGTTTTCACTTCAAAAATATAAAAATAAATTACCTTACACCGCCATTAATTAATAATAATTAATATTGCGACTATAAATTGAGATATAAACTATCCATTAACCCAAGTTGGACCAAACTGCACACAGATTGCCAAATTTGATTAAAATCGGTTCAGTAGTTTAGGAGCCTTTCGCGGACAAACAACGTGACACGTAATTTTTATATATAAAGATAATGCTACTTACTTGAATATCCCCGTCGTCCTTATTCCTCTGTTCCTGATTGAGGTTAATGTTTTTTGTTTGCATTTTCTTCCGCTCGAGCCGCGCCGGCTCCACCTGCAACAATGTGAGATCTTTATTGTAATTGGTTTAGTTAATATTGACAGGATATTTAATGCCTAGTAGTAGTTGTATAATATTGCGTACGTGGTACGACTGCGGAGCTGAGGTCTCGGGTTTTTCTATCACGAAATGCTCAGTATCAGCCCGGAAACTGGAGTTGTGCTTGGTATGGCGATAGGCTGGCCCCTATCACATCATGGGACGGAAATACGCTCGGCGAAATGTGGGTGTACTGGTTACACCTCTGCCTACCCCTTCGGGGATAACAGGAGTAAGTGTGTAATTTTTTTAAATTTAATTACAATATTGCTGCAAAATCTAATCTAGTGTAGTATAGTAAATATGATAAAGAAAATAATAATATTATGGGCTTTACTTATAAACTCACCACTGCTTAGTTAAAACGCTATTTTCATCTCTTTCTAGCCTTTTTATAAATCGCGTTGACAGGGAAAAACAAAAGAGTGTTTAACTAAGCAATGCTTATGTTTTTTTATTATTTTATTTGTTTGAAAGCTAATGTAGCGATTATAAAGGTCTATAGTATTAAGTCTGTGAAGTTAGCTGTGTAAAAAATATATATTAATTAGCAAGTTTACCCCTAATTTCTCATAACGAACTAAAACCGTA
The DNA here is from genome assembly GCA_949126905.1 of Amorpha juglandis. Lineage (NCBI taxonomy): Eukaryota > Metazoa > Arthropoda > Insecta > Lepidoptera > Sphingidae > Amorpha > Amorpha juglandis. The sequence goes on from OX421380.1 coordinate 1,207,602, forward strand.
ATCTCATTTCTCCAGATTTAGAAAGGTCATTTAACTTTGTGCTCATTACTTTGGCAGTAACGCTCCAGTTGAGAATATTCGCCCACGGTCTTTAACTTTTATTTTTTTATAGCATAGGCCGGCAAACGAGCAAGTGGGTCACCTGATGGTAAGTGATCTCCACCGCCCATGTACGCCCACCACCAGAAGAGTCATGGGCGCGTTGCCGACCTTAAAGGAAAGGTATAATTAGGGATTGGGAAGGGGAAGAGTCGTTACCACTGTCTTACAGAAAATCGACGTAAAGTTGAGGCTTCCTGCTGCGTTTCGTACGGTGAATGAGATATCCGGAGACCCAAATCCCCTCCCCTTTTTTTTAAGATCGGCAACGCGCCTACGATTCTTCTAGTATTGTGGACGAACATGGGGGGTGAGATCACTTACCATCAGATGACCGACTTGCTCGTTTGTAGGCTTATGCAATAAAAAAATACTATGAAACAAAGCGCAATTATGTTGTGCCATCATTAAATTAAAAATTTAACCCGAATCGGGTGCAGCGCCTTTTAAGTGTCCACTAGTGGGGATTGTACACTGCTTTATACACTCCTTTCCGCACCGTTTGAAAATCGCTCCTACGATATTGTTGTTATTTTTTTAATAGCATAGGTCAGCAACCGAGCAATCTCTTTATTATCCTTTCCCTTTAAAGTAGGCAACGCGCCTATGATTCTTTTAGTATCGTGGACATACATGGGCAGTGATCACTTACCATCAAGTGACCGACTCGTTTACCGGTCTATGCTATAAAAAAAACTGTGCGTCAATAAATACACCCAAGTCACATACATAATCCTGATTCCACAGTAAGATACGAGTCTTGTGTCGTGGGTATCAGGAACTACGAGAGACTTTCGGTCTCACAACACCCAGACCCCGAAACAAATATTTATGGATCACACAAACATTTGTCTCGGTGCGGGGATCGAACCCGCGGCTTCTCGTTTCACAGCCGGCTACTCGCCAGCTGCGCCACGGAGGCTGTCCATTTAAAAATCTAACACGGCATTCGCACTCTACCAATACAATTAAACCATTAACACCCTCCGAAAGGACTCTAATCAAAGCCAATATTAATACCCCCGCCCCTAACAAATTGGGCAGACTGTCCCCTGTAATGAAAGGGCTAATAGAGATTTTAAAGCTATTAACTTGTTAATTCAGGGCCTCCGAAACGAATGTAAATTTGTTTTGTCAAGTAATTACGAAGTTTGGACAAGTTGGTTAACAATGATTATTATGTGTAATCAGAAGTTTGAACCTTTGTCCACCGAAACGAGGAAAAATTGCTGTTCTTTTAATTGAAACTTGTTTGTTCGTTTCATTAAATCTGTGTTCATTTTGTACAGGACTCTCTGCGAATATACTCGTATTTATCTATTGGACATAACTTTTTTATTTTTATTTAATTGAATGACGAGACGAGCAAGTCGCTTACCTGATGGTAAGCGCCACGCCTGCCAATAAACAGAAGCAACACCACACAAAATGTTGATTTACAAAGCACTGCATGGCACTGAACTGCGCTCGTCACCCTGAGACACAAGATGTTAAGTTTCATAATGCCTAGTAGTTCATTGGCTTCAGTGTCTTTCAGACCGAAATACAACAGTGCTCACACATTGTTGCTTGGTGGCAGAAATAGATAAAACGGTGGTACCAACCCAGACGGCCTATAGCATTATGAGGGACCTACCACCTTGTAAAGTATTGGTTTGCCGGTTTTGCTTACTACAAAAAAATAACACCCTTATATCCCTGTGCCTTCATCGGTCATCCACCTGTCCTGTCGTAGGCCCCTCGATTTGCTTCTTCCCACTTCGGAGTGTGAAGAAGCATTTATGTAGGCCGGCATGATTCTGGTGACCATCGATAAACTCATTGTTTATTCGTGGTCACTGGTTTTTTTGGACTGAACTGCGCTTACCATTAGGTGTAGTGCAGTCACTTTGCCGCGCGCGGATAAAAAAAAAAAATTGGTGTGTGTCGTGGGACACCAGGTAGGAACGAAGTTCCTTCGGCTAATGTAGAATCGACACAAATTGCAAAAAATTCAAATTATCAACTGAAATAACAAAATAGATCTTTTTATTTTTTTTGACAACATAAAATTACATAGAAATAGAATAGAAAAATAGAAATAAAAAAAAGACGTGTGGCACTCGGAGACTGCCGCGGTAAAGCTATTGTATAGCATTTTTTATCAACTTAAAAATAACGGACGGCCGTGTTCTATAATCAAAAATTCAAATTTCAAACCGCGTCTACATTTCCAAATGTCATAAGTTTCACAACCATCTGTTTTATTAACGGAATTTCGACTTTAACTTTGTGTGCTAGATATCAAATTAAGTTAAAAAAAATTATGTCGTGACAAATTTTTCGTGCCAACTTTTCGTACCAATTTTTTCCGTCTAGCCCCCTTTCGCAACGCGCGATAAGGAACTACGTTCCAAAAGTAATAATATGTTCTACTATGATGGATGCCGTCGTAAGGATATCCGGACTATTACAATAATTTATGCCTATTGTGCTTAATTTCACAAGAAATCATTCTAATGGCTTTATTAGTTTATTGACACGATAATTTGTGAAAACCCATTTTAAACATCTTACAAGCAACACAGGTTGGCGCAGTTGTATTGCAATTACGACTGAGATGTCTCACGTTCAATCCCCGGGTCGGGAAAAATTGATATTGCGTCTTTTTTCATGAAATGCTCAGTATCAGTCCGGGGTATGGAATTGTGTCCGATATGGCGATAGGCTCGCCCCCTATCACATCATGGGACGGAAATACACTCGGCGCAATGTGGGTGTACTGGTTACATCTCTGACTACACCTCTAGGGATTACAGGTTTGAAGGCGTATGTAAATTCTGTAATATAAAGTAAATATACCATAGTACTAAATTATTGTCACGTCAGAGATACAAAAAAAGCGTCATTAGGTGTGTGGGGTGCGATGGCAATATTTCGAATGTTGAGCAACGCTGTAGACACTTTTGTCTACAGCATGAATGGGACGGATTGACCGGGTCGTTACCATTGTCAGAAAAAACGTCGATGACCGATGCAGGCACAGGGATACAAGAATCTACCCCTTAATACCCGCCCCAACCAACCATCAAGTCATCTCGCAAGCCCCTCTGGAGAATCGGATATATACTGGCTGATCCTGAAACGCGATCCACACAAAGTGTGTGAGTCACTATGGCAGGTTTTAATACCATGTGTATGGTGATATGAATATCCTACCACCAGCTATAATTATACGAATAAATACATTATTTTGTGCGCCTAAATGCGGTCGATTAAACGTTAGATATTTTTCATTACACTAAACTTGACAAATTGATTTATATTCAGAACTAGCTGTGCCCGCGACTTTGTCCGCGTAATGCTTTGCAGTAATGCTTCTCCATACACGATACTAGACATATAGCCGTCGGAGATCAAAGCAGACAGGCTACTACAATTGCTAACGCGTGACAGAGCCACATAAAGCTAACCATGCGAAAAACAGCTAATAGTTAATTCTACACCCATCACTTTTAGCGTCTGACCTTGGCCTTGACCTTTATCTTTAAATTGGCATTATTTATGAACGGATTGACATTTTTATATTAGTGAAAACTACATCTAAAATGGATAAGCCAAGATTAGCGTGCACAAACACACAGACAAATAGACAAAAATTCTAACAATCATTGTACGGTGTGCTATTGCGTTGATAAAGGTCCCAATAATATTTTTTTTCATATATCTTCCATGTACAGACAGCGATCCTACATTTTTGTGATATTTATAGATGAATAGATTACTCGCTCAATCATACCGTAAAACGCACGAATTCAACTCAATATAAACGGTCCTTAAAGCCCGCTCAATCTTAAACTGTAGCGTGCCGTCTGTAGTTTGTGAATGAAATGGGCCCAAATTGGCCTTCGGGCTATTATTGTCCGGTAACCGTCAAGTCGGGCATCAAATCTCTTTGTTTCGTTGTGAATCGGACGGATCCATTCATTTGATGCCATGAACACTACCTTTCCGCGGTGTTAATTGTTTAAATGTTATATACGGTAGACTTAATAGCAGTTTTGCTGGTAGGATATTCATATTCGACCGGATAGCGACTATCATACACATGGTGTTAAAACTTGCCATAGTGACACGCCTTTGTGGATCGCGTTCCAGGATCAGCCAGTGTACATCCGCTTCTCCTGAGGGGCTTGCAACAGGACTTGATGGTTGGTTGCGGCGGATATAAGGGTACATAATTGTATCACTGTGCCTGCGAGGATTTGCTTCTTCCCTGTCCGAAGAGGGAAGAAGCATTTATACAGGCCGACATGATTCTGGTGACTACTGATAAACTCATTGTTTTTCTGTGGTCGCTAGTATTTTGGACTTCACTACATTTACCATCAGGTATAGTGCAGTTATTTTTCCGTGCTCGGATTAAAAATATATAATAGTGTTATATTCTCGCATACACAGTACACGACGCTTTCTCCGTCCAAATGGATCGTTATTTACTTATAAATTAATCAATAACAAAACCTGACAGCTCAGTTGATCATATGAAATGAAGCCATAGACAATTATATCCGTTCCCGTGTTATTAGCATACAAAACTTCCTTCCGTGAGACGCCATGGGTAAAAGCGTGGGAAAAATGTGCTGATACTGTTTATATGCACACGGAACTTGATATCGTTTGTTTAATGATTCTCCATTATGGTGAAGTTAGATGATACGAGGTAACGCGAGCGAACCAGTCGAGAACTCAAGACATGGTGATTTTGCGATACCTGTTATGTTCGAATACGAGAAACTAAAATGAAGTTAATGCGTTTTTAATACGATCCGCTGGGGGCGCTGTATGGATCTACATCAGTGTTCCCCAACGTGGGGCTCACGCCCCACAGGGGGGCAATTCGATAGTTAAGGGGCGCAATTTAAAAAAATGGACTCGACACGACATTAACCCTTTAGCTTTGGGTTATTTAAATGCAATGCTAGATATCGGTGACAAATTTAACAAAAAAATGTTAAGGTGGGGCATTGTCTAAAAAAGGTTGGGAAACACTGATCTAGATACTCTTTATTTTTATTAGATAGAATGATAAAACCAGTAAGTCACTCGCCTGATGGTAAACACACCTGCCCATAAACAGAAGCAACACCACACAAAATTTGAATTACAAAGCACTGCATGGCACTGACCTGCGCTCGTCACCCCGAGACATAAGATGTTAAGCCTCATAATGCCTAGTAATTTCACTGGCTTCAATGTCCTTCAAACCGAAATACAACAGTGCTTAACACTTCGCTGCAGAAAAAGACAAAGTGGTGGTACCAATCCAGACGGCCTCTCGCATACGAGGGACCCATGCTGTACAGAGAAGAAAACGTAAATCGCACCGTTGAACGCCAGCCATCCGAATGGTAGGGATGGAGATCACGCCAGACTATCTCGAATAGTAATATCGATCCCAGACTTATCATTCGAGACGTTAATTTGCCAATATCGATTGAGATTGCATTCCCTACATTAAATGTCCCGGCTCGCGACATGACGCGAAGTTAAACTGCACATTTGCATCGAACTGGTTCTCGTGAGTTTCACCAATCAATATTTTTACAATCACAACAAAGTTATCTTTTATTAAAAGAATGTGTTTTGTTATCTTTATATATAAAAACTTCGTGTCACGTTTGTCCGCGATAAACTCCTAAACTACTGAATCAATTTTAATAAATCAAATTTTCCAAACTGTGTGCAGTTTAATTCAACTTGAGAGGTAGGATAGTTTATATCTCCATTTATAGCCGCAATATTTTTTGTTGCAAATTATTTGTTATGATTATCTTATAAGTTGTATAATTCTAACAGATCGCGGTGTAAGATAATAATTTATCGGCTGGGTTAAATAAGTATCCAATAGATGGCAAATATTGTAATGAATAGTTTACTACAATATAATTTAACATATACCTTAGCCACAGAAACGTGTGGCCGGGTCTGCTAGTCTATATATATAAAAATGAATCGCTGTGCGTGTGTCTCGCAAAAACTCGAGACTGGCTGTACCGATTTGGCTAATTCTGATCTTGAAATATTTGTGGAAGTTCAGGGAAGGTTTACCCGGTGAGAAAAAATGAGTAACATAAATAATAAGTAAAGGAAAACACTAAAAACGACAACTTAATTTTCCAATACAAACTGTTCCTGGGGATGATAATAAGTAAAGGAAAACACTAAAAACGACAACTTAATTTTCCAGTACAAACTGTTCCTGGGTATGAAACACTTGATGTCTTTTTGATGATAGGACAGGACAGGACAGGACGGGACGGGACGGGACGGGACGGGACGGGACGGGACGGGACGGGACGGGACGGGACGGGACGGGACGGGACGGGACGGGACGGGACGGGACGGGACGGGACGGGACGGGACGGGACGGGACGGGACGGGACGGGACGGGACGGGACGGGACGGGACGGGACGGGACGGGACGGGACGGGACGGGACGGGACGGGACGGGACGGGACGGGACGGGACGGGACGGGACGGGACGGGACGGGACGGGACGGGACGGGACGGGACGGGACGGGACGGGACGGGACGGGACGGGACGGGACGGGACGGGACGGGACGGGACGGGACGGGACGGGACGGGACGGGACGGGACGGGACGGGACGGGACGGGACGGGACGGGACGGGACGGGACGGGACGGGACGGGACGGGACGGGACGGGACAGGACAGGACAGGACAGGACAGGACAGGACAGGACAGGACAGGACAGGACAGGACAGGACAGGACCGGACAGGACAGGACAGGACAGGACAGGACAGGACAGGACAGGGACAGGGACAGGGACATGACAGGGCAGGACAGGACATGGACAGGGACAGGACAGGACAGGAGAGAAGAGGGACAGGACAGGACAGGACAGGGACAGGACAGGACAGGACAGGACAGGGACAGGACAGGACAGGACAGGACAGGGACAGGACAGGACAGGACAGGACAGGGACAGGACAGGGTCAGGACAGGGACAGGGACAGGATAGGGACGGGGACGGGGACGGGACGGGGACGGGGACGGGGACGGGGACGGGGACGGGGACGGGGACGGGGACGGGGACGGGGACGGGGACGGGGACGGGGACGGGGACGGGGACGGGGACGGGGACGGGGACGGGGACGGGGACGGGGACGGGGACGGGGACGGGGACGGGGACGGGGACGGGGACGGGGACGGGGACGGGGACGGGGACGGGGACGGGGACGGGGACGGGGACGGGGACGGGGACGGGGACGGGGACGGGGACGGGGACGGGGACGGGGACGGGGACGGGGACGGGGACGGGGACCGGGACGGGGACCGGGACGGGGACCGGGACCGGGACCGGGACGGGGACCGGGACGGGGACGGGGACGGGGACCGGGACCGGGACCGGGACCGGGACCGGGACCGGGACCGGGACCGGGACCGGGACCGGGACCGGGACCGGGACAGGACAGGGACAGGACAGGGACAGGACAGGACAGGACAGGACAGGACAGGACAGGGACAGGTGGAAGAAGACTTAGGTCGTCGAAGTCAATATGTGCGACGGGCTACCTCACGTGCAATGGTGCAGTACCTCACTTAATTGCATTTAATGTAATGAAACATATGTATTAAGTTTTGACCACATTTTACACAAATATATGTAGGTGATACGAAGTTCACCGGGTCATCTAGTCGTTTATAAAAATTTAAATCCATTTTGCACTTACGTATTATGTAAACGCATGGCCCTTAACAATGACAAGAATTATGTATAAAATACAAAATTATATGTTTGTATGAAAAGTAATGTTTTTGGGACAATTTTGTTGTTGTTTTTTCGATTGAATGATCAGATAAGCAAGTTGCTCGGCTAATGGTAAACGCCACACCTGCCCATAAACAGTAGCAATATCACCGGCAATTTTAAGTATTTTGAGAGCTTTTTTTAAGAGCAACGATAGCTTAGCGGGGCGTGGTACGGACTGTCAAGATGCTAGTCGCAGGTTCGAAACCAGCTCCAAAAAAAGTATGCACCACTGACTTTTCTAAGTTACGTGTATTTAATTATAGCTAGCTTTAACGGTTATGGAAACATCGTGAGTTCTCGATAAGAATTTCGAAGGTATGAGAAGTCTGCCAACTCGCATTAGGCCAGCGCGGTGGACTAAAGCCTAACTCGTCTCATTCAGTAGAAGAGGCCCGTGCCCAGCAGTGGGACGTGTATGAATATAGGGCTTTATTATTATAATCAAAGTATTTTAAGGTAATAATAAATACACTGCGCTCGTTACCGGAGACTTTAGATATTAATGTCTAGTAATTTCACTCGCTTCAATGTCCTTCACACCGGAATTCAATAGTGATTACATACTTTGATTGGCGGCAGAAATAGATAGAGAGGTCGTAAGTAGCCAGAAGGACTCTTGCTTACTAGAAATCTACAACATATCGGAGAATTTTTTTGCACTATTTTTTTTTAATTTAATGCGCAGTTGACTTCTTCTCACAGACATGTCATTGTGCAAGTCAAGTGCGAGTCTGCCTCGAGCACCGAAGTTCTATTTAATTTTCATTCCCATAACTAATTTCAGTCCGGCTAAGTTAGCCGTATTGTACGTGATTCATTTAGTACCATGTCTGTGGGTTCGTACATTGTAGCTTGGGTCCAGTTTGTACAGTTAATGGCTCGCCCTGGTGGCCTATAAATTCTAGGAAGTCCTCATTCGTACAACTAGAATCACGTGTTGTCACGCCGAGTCACGTACTGTGACATAAGTCGTCAGTAGAGTCACAACACAACTATTTGCATACAACATGATATTGGCTGCGAAATTATTGAAAATCCTACTAATATTATAAACGCGAAAGTTTGTAAGCATGGATGGATGTTTGTTACTCTTTCACGTAAAAACTACTGAATGGATTTTAATGAAACTCTACAATAATATAGCTTATACATCAGAATAAGACATAGGCTACTTTTTATCCCGAAAAAAGGCGGAGCCGCGAGCAAAAGCTAGTCAACTATATTTGTGCCAAAATTCATTAAAATCGGTTCGGATCGGTCGGTTTAGATTTTTCATACAATAGGAGGATATGATTAGTAGGATGACCCAGTGTTAAACACAGGGTATTTTTTTCTTTAAGTTTCTTGTCACTCCGTGACATAGGATGTTAAATCTCTTAATGCCCAGTAATTTCACTGGCTTCAATGTCCTCCAAACCGAAACACAACAGTGCTTACACGCTGTTGCTTGGCTGCAGTAATATACAAAGCGGTGGTACCAACCCAGACGGCCTCTCGCATACGAGGGCCCTACCACATTGTAATTAACTAAACAAAATCAAATTATTCATTTCGAAATTAGATAGTTTTAATGGCGGAGGTTTTTAGCGCGTGTTAATATATGATACTATACTTACGCACGCTTATTTACGTACACGCTTCAAAAAATACCAAAATGAAAATTGGTATTTAAAATTCCGAGCTAAGCGACCGTTAGAGCGGTGCTTCCAAATCATTTAGTATGTTAATTAGTGCTCTCCACGGCTAAATTAACCTCTGTCGGAAAGAATGGCGCTTAGATTTCAGGTTTGAAATTTTAAATTTTGGCCTGTTTTAATTGCGAAGGCTGTGGAATATCAAACATTTATTTTGGAGATTAGATTCTTATCACGTCTTAATAGACCAATTTTGTATTTTAGGACACTATTTGGGCATCCGCCTATTTCACTGTTAGTACGAAACGCGAAACAAAGTCACTTCATGTGGATTTTTTATGAGTAAACAGTACCTTAGTCTATTTTAGCGTTCATTCTTACACAAACATAGACTCACGCCTGTTTCCCATAGGGGTAGGCAGAGACAACGGACTTCCGCTTGCTTTGCTTGGTGTCATTCACTCTCATTATATTCTTCATGAATGCACATCGGTTTAGAGTATTGCTGACTTGGTCTTTCTCGAGAATATCTCCGACTTCGAGACCTTCCCCTCCCAGCTGTATCATTCACACTATGTAGCCATATATATTTGTTTTTTTTAGTTCATTCTTATTTATTTATTTACTTGCCATAGTGACACTACAGTACAGCCAGTGTATAATATTTCAATAAACAGTACCGGATATTAGTAAAATAAACCACACAAACCCTTAAAAAAAATGTACGGGATGTGGTTGTGGCTGATGAGAAATGTAGAATAATGTTCAATATTGTATTCAATATCGCCTAAAATGGTATTGTGGTTACTAGGATATTTGTTATAAAAACATTGCATATTTCTATCATCAAGATAAACATAAGTTAGGAGACGGAATCATGAAGAAAACCTTTATCCAACATGTCTATTTGTTTATTTCTGCCGCCAAGCAACAGTGTGTAAGCACTGTTGTGTTTCGGTTTGAAGAAAAATTGAAGCCAATGAAATTACTGGGCATTATGAGACTTAATACCTTGTGTCTTAGGGTGACGATCGCAGTTTAGTGTCATGCAGTGCTTTGTAATTCAACGTTCTGTGTGGTGTTGCTCCTGTTTGTGGGTAGGCGTGGCGCTTACCATCAGGCGAGCGCCTTGCTCGTCTCGTCATTCAATTAAATAAAAAAACGTAGGGATTTATAAGAATACCTTCATAATATAAAAACCAATTTAAAATAATTACACAGTAAAGTCAAAAAAACTATATCTATAGGTCTCTATGGAGTCGTTGCCTGTGTCGCTGCCGGTCAATTGAAATTGCACGGACTCCAAAGAGAGCTGTAGAAATTGTTATTTTAGACTTTTCAATACATACTATTTTTTTTAAGTCGTTTCATTAAGTTGTTAAAACTTATTTTATTTTTAAAATTTTCAGTAGTAGGCACAGTGATGGTATGTAAATTCCAACACGATTGCGACGAGTGAACCGTTTTCCATTTTATATGGGACTAGCTTTTGCTCGCGGCTACGCCCGCATGATCTGTTTTTTCCGGGATTAAAAGTAACCTATGTCTTATTCTGATGTATAAGCTATATTATTGTAAAGTTTCATCAAAATTCATTCAGTAGTTTTTACGTGAAAGTGTAACAAACATACATACATCCATCCATCCATCCATACTTACAAACTTTCGCGTTTATAATACCTAGGATCGCACCTAAATCGATTGTTTTTTTCCTACTAAATCAGTCCATAATTGGAAAAAATCAGTGTACATACATGAAAAAAGGTTTTTGGAACGAAGTTCCTTACGGCAGGCTTGGAGGGGATAGGGATTTCGCTGCGTGACCGAACTGAAAAAAATGTGATAGTAAAACCAGTGGTAAAACCGTAAGAAAAATGCGTGGAAAAAATGCGTGGAAAAAATGCGTTGGATAAAAGCGTTAAATGAGACGTTCCTTTTTTAAAATGAAATTCATTCAGCCAGTTATTGAAGTATTTTTATATCTCCTTCGATTTTTAAAAGATTACGCTAGCTTATTATTATTTATAATTACATAAGTTGATAAAAAATGCTATACAATAGCTTTACCGCGGCAGTCTCCGAGTGCCACACGTCTTTTTTTTATTTCTATTTTTTTAGTTGATAATTTGAATTACGATGTTTTTTTTATTTTAAGTAATTTATTATTTCCTAAAATACTGAATTTCCTAAATACTTTCTTGTACTTAAATAAAAACTAATCAGCAAAATTTAAGAGAAAAATCAAGAAAACCTACATAAAATTGAGCACGACTTTTTTTGCAATTTGTGTCGATTCTACATTAGTCGAAGGAACTTCGTTCCTACCTGGTGTCCCACGACACCACTATTTTTTTTTTATCCGAGCTCGGCAAAGTGACTGCACTACACCAGATGATAAGCGCAATGCAATCCAAAAAAACCAACGACCACAAACAATAATTTTATCGGTGGTTATGCCGGAAGAAGCAAATGTTGCTGCGACAAGACAGGCAGATGACCGATACAGACACAGAGATACAAGGATGTACTCCTATACCCTCTTCAACCAACCATCAAATCCTGTCGCAAGCCCCTCGGGAGAACCGGATATATACACTAGCTGATCCTGGAATGCGATCCACACAAGGTTTGTGTGTGTGTTACTATAATAGGTTTGAATACCATCATATGTACGGTGGTCGCTATTAAGTATATCTACGCACCGAATTAATACCCTCCACTGTTTTTGAAGTCGGTTAAAAAGAAAAGTCACCAATTAGACTTATGATGTGTTTTATTATACGCAATTAAATTTTATTCGCCTGATAATTCATTTTGGATATTTATTCAGATTTGAAAATTATTTTTTATTAGGTCGTCTTAAATTTTATTTGACAAGTAATTAATTAAGCAGTGATAGCTCAACGGGGAGTGGTACAGACTGTCGAGAGAAAAGTTGCAGGTTCAAAACCAGCCCCAAGAGCGTGCATCTCTGACTTTTCGAAGCTACGTGTGTATTAATTGCGTTACACTAAGCTTCGTCACCGCTTCAGTATATTACCTTACCATCAGGCCAGCGACATCCTCGTCACTTCATTGAAGCAAATAAATAAGGACCAAACTATTTTTTTCCTTCCTATTTCCACCATTCCATATTCCATTATGTCACTTATGCATTGATTACTTAAACACTTTTGTCTTTCTTTGTCAACGCGATTTTTAAAAAGGCTAGAAAGAGATGAAACAGTATTATCTAATCATTGCTTAAGAAAGTTTATAATTAAGCCGACCTTATTTCACAAAGATAGAACTAAATATTAAAATTTATTAGTGCTGTTTGTTTACCTCGCCTAAACATAAATATACGGACCACAAAATCCATTTCAATCCGGCTCCATGTATATGGACCATGGACGTAAACAAACGGTAAACACTGGATAATTCCCATAATAGTATGGTAATGGGGTTACCTCAAGGTTTCACACTTCCACGCTCCTGCTATTTACTCTAATCACTTTGTTTACTTTAGAAATCTGTTTTGCAAATATTCTTTGTTTCGAGTTTTATTTACAGCTTTAGTTACGTTAGTCGCCTACGGAACGAGGTTTTTAAAAAACACGTAAATAAATTTATTTGAGTGGTAGAGCCACGCTGTAGACAGTTTTGTCTACAGCATGAATGGGCTGGCTCGACCGGGTCGTTACCACTGTCTCACAGAAAGCCGGCGTAAAGTAGCGGCTTGCTGCTGCGTTTCGTACGGTGAGTGAGATATCCGGAAGCCCAAATCCCCTCCCCTTCCCAATCCCTAATTATCCCTTTCCTTTAAGGTCGGCAACGCGGTCATGATTCTTCTGGTGATGGGCGTACATGGGCGGTGGAGATCACTTACCATCAGGTGACCCACTTGCTCGTTCGCCGGCCTATGCTATAAAAAAAATAAAAAAATAAACTGGAAGTTCTCAATTCGTCTGTATTTTAATCGAGTTAAAAATGAGATTTTGACACTTACTACTTACTAGTTTGACACTTATGTGCGTAATGGTCACGATTTTCTTATTTTTGTATAGCATAGCCGGCAAACGAGCAATCACCTAATTGTAAGTGATCTCCACCGCCCATGTACGCTTACAATACTATAAGAATCAAAGGCGCGTTGCCGATCTTAAAGGGAAAGGCTAATTAAGGGATTGGGAAAGGGAGGGATTTGTGCCTCCGGATATGTACTATGATATTCACCGTACGAAACGCAACAGCAAGCCGCTACTTAAGGTCGGTTTTCTGTGAGACAGTGGTAAGCCGGCCCATTTTGTTGTAGAGAAAACTGCCTACAGCGTGGCTCTACCACTCATAAAGTTCGTCGTGGGTTCGTCGGGTTTAAAGTTTTTGAATCATTACTACGTTTCCATTTAGCTCCTATTTAAAGCTTCTTTTCGAGAACAAGGTCCTCGTGAAGAAGCGATTATTTTATACATCCAAAACTGAAATCAAGTCCCTTACCTAATCACGAAAACTCTTCCGAAATTGGATTTCAAAAATGTTTTTCCCCCTCGAAACAGGCCCGTTCAAGGCAAAGATGAGCCCCTCCAAAATAAATAATATTATCAACTTTTAATATGGCAAGACTAGATTAGCTTATATTTTGTCAGTTTCACTCGGTACATTAGGGCCGCCTGTTCTTTGACCTAAGATTTATAATGGCGTGGCACACCACAATTAAGTTAGAAAATGGAAGCTCTTTAGGGTTGCCATTACTTGTACCATTATTTTAAAGAAAATATGATTGGTTGGTTAGATTCGTGGATGGAATCGACTTAGTTATCTATTCATGAATTGAAGAAATTGAATGACGAGACGAGCATATCGCTCCCCTGATGATACGCGCTACGCCTGCCCATAAACAGAAGCAACACCACACAGAACTTTGAATTATGAAGCACCGCATGGCACCAAGCTGCCCCTGAGATATAAGATGTTAAATCTCATAAGTCTTGTGTCGTGGGTATCAGGAACTACGAGAGACTTTCGGTCTCACAACACTCAGACCCCAAAACAAATATTTGTGGATCACACAAATATTTGTCTCGGTGCGGGGATCAAACCCGCGGCCTCTCGCTTCACAGCCGGCTACTCTCCCGCTGTGCCACGGAGTCTGTCCAATTGTTCCCAAATTGTCCCATAACACCCCCTAAAGTCGTACTTTTATCATCGTCAACCCTAAATCGAAAATATCTAATAAGGGCTGAAGTAAAATTCTGGACAAACGAATTTAACAGAAGTCCGGTGGTTGCATGCTCAAGGTCGTGGAGGGGGCTGGGATGAAGAGGGAGGGGATATACCGAGTTCAACGCATCCTTGGCTAGACGAGCAGCGTAAATTAAATCAATTCGTTTATTACGTTAATTTTGGTTTACCGAGAGTTCAGGTCTTTCACCCGGTTATTATGTATGATTCATAATTACGGGACGGTCACTCCACAAAATTTAAATTAAAAACCACGATAAAATTAGTTTTATTTCAATTAGCCTTTGTTACTTGAAAAATTAAATTAACAAATATTTGCTGCTGAAGTTTTTTTGGCCGGCAAACGAAGAAGTGAGTTACTTGATCTCATGATGAGTGATCTCCACAGCCCATGAACGCGCACAATACCAGAATAATCATGGACGCGTTGACGACCTTAAACGAATGGGATTTTTAAGGGATTGGGAAGGGGATAGGGATTTGAGCCTCTAGATCATGAATGCATTATACGAAACGCAGCAGCAAGCCGCTACTCGACATCAATTTTCTGAAAGACAGTGGTAACAACCCGGTCGAGCCGACCCATTTATGCAGTCGGCAAAATGGCCTACATCGTACATCGCCTTGTCTAATTCAGCAGCCAAACAGCACTGTATACGTACTGTTGTATTTCGGTTTGAAGGACATTAAAGCCAGTGAAATTATTAGGCATTATGAGACTTAATATCTTATCTCTTGGGGTCAGCGCAACCCAGTGCCATGTAAGTTTTTGCCAGTTTTTTGTAATCCAAAGTTATTCGTGGTGTTGTTTTATTGGCAGACGTGGTGTTTACTATCAGACGAGCGGCCTACGCGTTTCGTCACTCAAGCTAATAAAAAAACCGCAAAACCGCTAGGGTACGGGGAAGATAACACCGTGTATTTTTTACTGCCTTGTAGACTTGTTTGGCTTTGCTTATTTATCTAATTTCCGGATTGCGGAGACGGAAGTCACTGGCTTGATAGTAGATGCAGACTTCATCGTCAGGAATCCTTTATACCTGAGTATTCTCTATTATATATAGACGCACTCACGCGTTGGAATCCCCGAAGGGGTAGGCAGAGGTACATCTCTGTGGATTACTGGTTACAACCAGTACACCCATATTTTGCCGAGTGTATTTCCGTCTCATTATTTGATAGAGGGAGAGAATATCACCATCATCATCATCTTCATCATCAGCCACAGGACGTCCACTGCTAAACATAGGCCTCCCCCAAAGATTTCCAGACCGACCTGTGGGAAGCGGCCTGCATCCAGCAACTTCTTGCGACCTTTATCACCATATCGGGCACAATTCCAGACTCTGGGTTGAATACTGAGCATTTCGTGATAGTAAACCCAATATCACTTTACACGACCCGGGGATCGAACCCAACACTCAGCTAAGCATTCGTACCGCGTGCGCAATACAACTGCGCAACCGAGGCAGTATTTCAATATATGTGAAATTTGCCAACCTGCATTATCTAACTTGGTGGCTATTGTTGTGGACCTAATCCCTCTCATAACAGTAATACGGGTCTGATGTTATTATAGAAGACTAGCTTTCGCTCGCGGCTCCGCCCGCGTGAACAGCATTTTCCGGGATAAAAGTAGCCTGTAACCGTCTCCAGGGTCCCATCTGTCTCTGTAGATAAATTCATCAAAATCGCTTCAGTGATTTAGACGTGAAAGCGTAACAAACAAACTCACTTTCGCATTTACTTTCACCCCCTTTTTCATCCCTTATCTCATCCTTAAAATTTCCAAAATTCTTGAAACACGTATCTATTTGTTTTACGTCAATAACCGAAATACAAAATTTTGTTTATGTAACTTTCAAAATGACGGACTTTCATACATATTATAATCCCCTATTTTGACCCCTTTGGGGTGGAATTTTCTAAAATTCTTTCTTAGTGGGTGCCTACATAACAAAATGAATATACGGTCCAAATTTCATGCTTGTAGCCTTGATAGTTTGCGCTCGGCGATGATAAATCAGTCAGTCAGTCAGGACATGTTATTTTATAAGTATAGATACAGGCCTATAAATCAATTACACAGAACACCAAAACAATGATTACACACGGCCGCACATTAATCCCGTTCCAATTTCCAGTCACTGCAATATATTGCTTCACGAAATTACATATGTGGCATAGGCTCGCGTGGTGGCGGCAACGTTTAATTTTTATTAGCACGGCAAAGTGACTGCACTACACCTGATGTTAAGCGTAGTGCAGTACAAAAAACCAGCGATCACCGACAAACAATGAGTTTATCGGTGGTCACCAAATTCATGCCGCCCTGTATGCTTCTTCCCTCTCAATTTATTTCAGGTCACACGCGTGTGTTGAAAATTTACTTACCATTGTTTCATGTCTAAAAACATTTAATAAAAAAAAATACTCATTTGTTACAAACTTGAATATAAAATTAATAAAATCTAATATTTAACATTTTATGTTAATTCACTGTATTGAATAGTTTACTACAATATAATTTAAAATATACCTTAGCCCCAGCAACGAGTGGCCGGGTCTGCTAGTATCAGTGTATGACCCAACTCAGTAGCTCATAAATCTATACTTATAAAATAACATGTCCTGACTGACTGACTGATTCATCATCGCCGAGCGCAAACTATCAAGGCTACAAGCGTGAAATTCGGACTGTATAATCATTTTGTTATGTAGGCACCCACTAAGAAAGGATTTTAGAAAATTTCACCCCAAAGGGGCCAAAATAGGGAATAATAATATGTATGAAATTCCGTCATTTTGAAAGTTACATAAACAAAATTTCGTATTTCGGTTATTGACGTGAAACAAATAAATACGTGTTTCAGGAATTTTGGAAATTTTAGTTAATAAGAGATGAAAAGGGGGGTGAAAGTTAATGCGAAAGTGAGTTTGTTTGTTACGCTTTCACGCCTAAATTACTGAACCGATTTTGATGAATTTATCTACAAGGATAGATGGGACCCTGGAGATGTTTACAGTCTACTTTTATCCCGGAAAATGCTGTTCACGCGAGCGGAGCCGCGAGCAAAAGCTAGTTTACTCATATAATAAACGCAGAGACGGAAGTGAAGGGCGCGTGAAACCTCCCTAGCCCCTACTAATTGGCGAAATGAATTGATAAAGTTCCCAAGGAGACGTTTAATGCAGGCGTCACAGGGCTGGGACTGCCTGGGACTGCTGTGAATGATGGCAGCCGTAACAAAAGGGGATTCATTCTACCTGTACTTTATTTGAATCCGTGTATTATAAGGTAGTTTCCTATATTGAATATTATACATTACATCGGGATATAGGCGTCAGCTTATAAAATGTATTAAATAGTGTTTAAATGTTGACTACTACAATGTTATAATAAAACTAGTCAGACGGGGACTGGACTGACCGCTTTGCCGATTTCTGCCATTAAGGTGATGATCGGGAGAGGCAATTATCGGTGCAATCACATCCGGCTCTCAGTGAACTCAATTAAGTACAATGGGAATACATACCTTAAAACAGAACACACAATCGAAGCTGACATTAGATTGAGGGTTGCTTAACTCAACCGGCTCGACCGGATCGTTACCACTGTCTCACAGAAAACCGACGTAAAGTAGCAGCTTGCTGCTGCGTTTTGTACGGTGATTGAGATATCCGGAGGCCCAAACCTTCCCAATCCAAAATAAAAAATCAAAATCTTTATTTATCATGTAGGCTAAGAAAGCGCTTATGACAGGTCAAGTACAGAACATTTGTCATTAATAAGAATAACCCGTATTCCTTCCCTTTGAGGTCGACAATGCGCCTATAATTCTTCTAGTATTGTGGGCGTACATGGGCGGTGGAGATCACTTACCATCAGGTGACCCACTTGCTCGTTTGCCGGTCTATGCTATAAAAAATACAGATGACGTGACGGGTATATAAAAAACTCGCACAAAGCACACAGATAAGTAGGTATACGCTTCAGTAAAAAAAAAATGAAATGGAACAAGTAGAACAGCGAAATAGTTAATTTTATATGTTTTTAACCCGCATGTGTATAATGTAGTAGAACACAAACATTCCAAAGTAAAAACGTTTATATGTTACTTCTTTATCATGGCTCGGCAGAGTGACTATGCTACACCTGATGGTAGGTGTAGCGTAATCCAAGAATAGTGTCGACCAACAACAGAAGCAGTCTATCGTAGCTCGGCAAGATTATGACGGTCTATTATTTATTAATTTTAAAAAGGGAAAAGATTGATTTCTTACTTTTACGTGAATGTTACACATTGAAATAAAATTAATTTAAACGGATTTTATCCCTGTTTTTTATTTTCATTTTGGTCTCTACGTTTCGAAACAGTCCACCCCGTGACGACGAATCGTGAAAAGCTTTCGAAACGTGCGGGACCAAAATTAAAATGAAAAACCGCGATAAAATCCGTTTAAATTAGTTTTATTTCAAGAGAAAGAACCTTTTCAAAAACAAATCCAAAACGGTTTAATGTTTCCAAAATGATGAAAACGACTCCTTTACAAACATACTTGAGTAGTAGAGCCACGCTGTAGACAGTTTTGTCTACAGCATGAATGGACCGGCTAGACCGGGTTGTTACCACTATCTCACAGTTAACCGACGACAAATAGAGGCTAGCTGCTTTATTTCGAGCGGTGAGTAACATATCCGAAGACCCAAATACCCCCTCCCTTTCCCAATCTCAACATGTTACTTTAACATCAAAAGGTAGGCAGAAGTATACGATTAGTGCATCTAAGGTTCGTCGAGCTATGCTAAGATAGGTGGCTCGCTTTATCGCCATCCTTTACTGAATGGCAGGGGTTAAATCTAAGTCCACCACGCTGGCCTAATGCGGGATAGCAGACATCACATACCTTTTTTTTTTTTTTTTTATTGCCTTGATAGGCAGACGAGCAAGCGGCCCGCCTGATGGTAAGCGGTCACCGCCGCTCATGGACATCGGCAATGCCAGGGGCACAGCCAAGCCGCTGCCTACCGTTAATACCTTAATACCTTTGGAATTCTTATGACTTATCATGTAAGTCGGTTTCTTCACGATGTTTCCTTCAACTATAAATCAAGCGATAATTAACAATTAATATACACGTAACTAAGTGCTCTTGGTGTTTTTTTCGAATCTGCGACTTTCGCCTCGACAGTCCGTACCACACCCCGCTGAGCTATAATTACTTTTGCAAGAATATTAAATATAAAAATTACTTCTTAACTGCAGGTACTCCTGGAGAATCCAAACGTGTCACCATACGTCACTGAACCACTATCACAGTATGAAAACAATCCTCGAATCACTTGCACCGAACTAGAAGCTTAGACATGTACATCAAGATTTAGTAAGCTAAAATCACAATCAATAATGACAGCCTGGTAATAAACTTCTAAACTCTACTTAACAATCAATACGACCAAACATTTTAATACGAACATCAAACTAAGCATCAAATTAAACCTTGCTACAGTCTTGGCTTCTATGCTAATACTCCAAACACCATAACAGCTCACCAAAAGTACGCACATAAATCACATAGAGTTGACAGTGTACACACTCCGGCATGCGCGCGGGCACCATCTGTTTTCACGTCACGCTGCGCCGCGTACTTCGGGGAAGGCTCGAAGCGTGCGCCTGTAACGCGCGCGCCATCGGTACTGTGAGCTTCGCGGAATGGTTTTTTGTTACGGACTACGGATTTGAGTGGCGTGATTAGAGAATGAATTCAGTTTGTTCAACCCTTTGGTCAGTATCAGGTTCAAGGTCTGTCGAATGAACGAAATGTTTATACCCGTGCCATTCCTGAAGGCAGACTTTCGAAGGTCGTGTTAAGCAAGGTGGTTGGTCCCTCGTATGCAAGAGGCGGTGAGGGTTGATACAACCGCTTTGTCTATTGCTGTCACCAGTGTGTTGTGTTTCAGTTTGACGGACTCAATGTCCAGCCAGTGAAATGACTGGCCATTAATGAGACATAATATCTTATGTCTCTGGGTGACGAGCGCAGTTGAGTGGCATGCGGTGCTTTGTAATTCAAAGTTATGTGTGGTGTTGCTTCTATTTATGGGCAGGCGTGGCGCTTACCATCAGATAAGCGCCTTGCTTGTCTCGTCATTAAATCAAATAAAAAAAGGCGTCAGACCCTGGTGCGAATGACCGCAATCGTCAACAATAAATTTCAGTTTGACAGCTAGTGACGATGCCGTCGAATTGTCTCCCACAGATTTACATATTGCTAGTGCATAAAATTACTACCTACCTGCATACTCGGTATCACTCACGCTCGTGATGTCTACCTTCAAGGAGATAACATTAAATATTTTCTTCCATTGTCCTTTTGATCAAAGTCCTTGGGTCATTCCATCTTATTTGATTAAAGATTTGACACAAAATACACACAGTACTCATCAAATTTCCATCACATTTAGGACCAAGGGTTTTGTTGGGATAGTCAGCAAGACATGCCTAGAATGGAAAGCTGAAGTAACTGGCATTTACAATCTCAAGTGCTTTTCAGCGTATAAACCTCCAGTTTCAGTTATCACTAATAAAAACTTTATACTATTGTTTATTTTATATTCTTTCTTCTTCTACGTGGTACTGTCCTGTGATTTTGATCCATAAACGTGACTTACACGAATTAAACATGATTACTGGATTTTAGCCGCTATCCTGACAGGCGCAACAACTCATCTTCTTAGTTTTGTGGTAACATAACAAAAAAGTCCAAATTATCATTACCATATTTTTTCTTTGATGACAAATTAGACTCTTTTAGTCTCTTAACTCATCAATAGGTTTTCCTCGATCAGACCCTCATAAGATCCCCTCAGGAAATATCAGGTAAATACTAAAGACAAAGTACAATCTCGTATTAAAATTCCCACTGACCTCTAACATTTTATAAAGAAGTTATTTGAGGCTAGCGTGACCTCCAGCCAGTGTGTTTACGACGTTGGTGCTTTACCAGTATTTTTTCTACTGATTAACATTCAGGACGGAGCACGGCGTGAATATCCTGAGCACAGTGGACCGAAACGCGACGGATTATGCGCAAAATATAAAAGAATAATTGTTTATTTAATTAAATGTTCATTTGAAAGTAGGCGCAGTAGGCGAATAGTCAGAAATAGAAACAAAAAGAGGCCATGGGTTCGATGAATGTTTGTATGATCCAAAATTTGATTCTAGTCTGGGTGTTGAGACCGCAAGTCTATAGCTGTTGATACCAACGACACCAGACTCATATCTTGCTGTGAGATCAGGACTATGTGTTTGACTGTAAATGCTTCCTCCCCCAATGTGATATACAAGTTAGTTGTGCAACAATTATGAGTTTGATTGCCTGGGTAATGATGATATTATGTGCCTAAAGTCTTTAGTTTTGAGATTTAGTTAAATGATTCTAGCCGACGCGACGTACTGACGAGGTATAACGTAGTTCTAGTGTAAATTAGACCACGCCCACGATTTGTCAAATCTTCAGTACTTTTGGAGTGGTGCCATGACTTGAAGGCTGCTCGGCGCGCTATCACCCGTCGTTTATTTACGGTATTAGGCAAGCAAATCAGAATAATACATTTCACATTACTATGAACGTTGTTTTCAACATTAAAAGATCATAAACTTCAATGATAATTTCATCAAGGGATAACACAGCAATTATTCCTCTAGTACTACTACACAACATCTACATGTTCGTGGTAAGCGGTGATCACTTATCATCACATGATCCACCTGCTTGAACTCCTTTTCCATCAAAACCTTCGAAATGGAAGCAGACCATATCTAGAGTATTTCCTATCTCTCTAAATTGTTGCCATGATACCCTACAAACAACGACACTACAGTACAAATAACGACACGCCATCGAAACATTAATATTAATGCTCCAAGTAAATCCCGTACTCTATTTAGGATTTAATGACTTTATTTTATACCCTTAAGCTAATTGAGTTGGCATACTGGAGTTGGTTTTAATCCCCTTGATACTACTAACCATTCAGCTTTAGACCTTTTCTTCTTCAATGAGGGTTAAGTTGTATTTTACAGTAGGCAGTGTCTTTGCGGTACTCCTTGGAACTGCTGAAGTCTACCAGTGACCGCCAGTTCGTCTGCCTTCCAAGGCTTATAAGAAACAAATCATAATATTTCCTTGTAATATGAAATGCATATAAAGAAGGCCGACCTCAAGTCATAGGGGCCGGGTCTACTGGGAAGAAGATGATTTGAGTTTAATAAAAAGAGGTAGATTAACATTGTCACTTGTTTTGGATTCATAATCATTAGGCACTTTTTTTTTTGGTCGATGAAACAGCTGCCCATGTCATCCTGGAATGTGAAGGTGTAGCTGCACAACGGGCAGAAATCTTCGACTCACCGGGGTCACTCCGAGAAGCCTGTGGAGAAACCAGGAAGATCCTACGTTTCTGGTCGGAGTTAGGCTGGCTTGTTCTATAGCCGGCATGCATATCACCCATAATGGCTTGATACTTTTATAGGCTAAGTGCGGGAAAAGGAGCCCACAACCAATACCAATACCAATAGGCACTTTTTTAAATTTATTAGACACTAGCTTTTGCTCGCAGCTCCGCCCGCGGGAACAGCATTTTCCGGGATAGAAGTAGCCTGTAACCGTCGCCAGGGTCCCATTTGTCTCTGTAGTCATCAAAATCGGTTCAGTGATTTAGGCGTGAAAGCGTAACAAACAAACTCACTTTCGCATTTACTTTCACTCTCTTTTTCATCCCTTATTAAATAAAATTTCCAAAAATCCTGAAACATGTATTTTTTTTTACGTCAATAACCGAAATACAAAATTTTCGTTTATGTAACTTTCAAAATGACGGACTTTCATACATATTATCATCCCCTATTTTGACCCCTTTGGGGTGGAATTTTCTAAAATCCTTTCTTAACATAACAAAATGAATATACAGTCCGAATTTCATGCTTGTAGACTTGATAGTTTGCGCTCGGCGATGATGAATCAGTCAGTCAGTCAGGACATGTTATTTTATAAGTATAGATAAAGTCACAACTCTGCATTTAGAATGGTTATTGAAATTGTTGGAGACCCAATTAACCTAAGTTTTAGAACTTAAAACCGCCTCTAAAAATATACATGTTCAAAATAGATTTTCATTTTACTAAAACCTTCTCACAGATAAGCTTCTCGACTACTTTACTCTTATCTTACCAACATCATTTTAGTCTGAGATAGAAACTAATGGCACAGCATCACTATTGCCATTAAGCTGTTATATAGAAGACATCTCGGGAGAGAATCCTGAATAATAGATTAAGCCAAAATAATTTCGTGTCCAAAAGCTTTGTGATGTCGGCAGGAAATTAATGTTTGGTTCGACGAATACTGCTGTATCTTTACAAAGATTAATAGTAAGTAGAAATACATAGTTTAATATATAAATATAAAAAAACTTGCTCCACAAAGCGTCTAGCATACGAAAGCTTGGTTGGCTCATCGTCACTTGTAAAAAAGGGGGCCACACAGGCCCACAGATTAGTAATGGGTTTAATATTGTTTTTTTTTAAGTAATTTATCTCAAACGCTGGAAACAGGGCGTTTCTTTCAAGTATCTGCCCTGGCTCGAAAAAATCGTAGATCCGGGGCTGAATATGTAGATATAACTTAATTGAAAAAAAACAACAAAGCTACTCTTTTTACAAAGTAAACAGGAGCGTTCAAACAACCATGTGCCGGTAAGTAACTCAATCTTTTACAGTCCTGATATGCAATTTTACACTTTAGCCTTTTATCTTAGAGTTGAAAACACCTTGTAACATTTATAGGAAACGTCGCATATGTTAGCGGACAGACGATTCGCTCCTAACATCCTGATAGCATTTTTTTCACCTTTTTTGGCCGCGTCTGTCTACAGACGGACCCTTGTGCGTTTTGGATGAAATTGCTACCGTTTTGTAGGAGGGTAAACGAAATTGATTTCTGAACTGAGAGTGCTTTTGTCACTTCATTTTCAGATAGTGGAAAGAGTTATTTTTTACATGGAGCCAAAAGTTAGAGCTTGGATTCGAATTTTATAGAAAAAGTATTTTTAAGTAAACATTTCTATTTTTTGTACCCGATATTTTTGTACCCGACTAGACAGCGACTGCCATACACCTTTTTTTTTCTATTTAATTGAATGACGAGACGAACAAGGCGCTAGCCTGATGGTAAGCGCCACACCTGCCCATAAACAGACGTAACACCATACAGAACCTTGAATTACAAAGCACTGCATGGCACTGAACTGCGCTCGTCACCCCGAGACATATGATGTTAAGTCTCATAATGCCCAGTAATTTCACTGGCTTCAATGTCCTTCGAACCGAAACACAACAGTGCTTATACACTGTTGCTTGGCGGGTGTTGTTCTTGGCTCTATAAATAAATTTTATATAGTTTTAAGTTTAGTATTTCTTAAACAGAGAAATCATTTAACTAATCAACACTCCTAGGATTCTGAATTGCGTTTAAGTGTTTTAGCAATTTCTGTTGCAGCACGGTACATAACCTCAAATTAAGTAGAAGGTCTCCACGGTGATTAATCCATGCAATGAATGAACTGGAAAGTCGTTAAGGGATTAAATTATTTTTATATGATCACAACAAGGTCAATTACGAGTCTAAGGTCTATTTATTACATATTTAATGTGTATGTTACGGTCTTTATTTGCTACCATGACTAATTGATTTGAATATCCTGTTCTTTGTTAGTTTCGTGTCAATTTCCAATAAATGTAACTTAACGCTTGTGTTTTGTAGCCTTTTATAACGGCTTATTTTTGCTTTGACTGCAGAATGACGAAATATATCGTTAAGGCAGTCTAGACTTTTGAAAGCATGAGCCAAGAGTGTTATGAGATAAATTTTATTGATCACAACAAATATGGTAGGATATTCATATCCGCCCGATAGCGACCACCGTACATATGATGTTAAAATCTGCCATAGTGAGACTTAACATCTTATGTATTGGGGTGACGAACGCTGTTCAGTGCCATGCAGTGCTTTGTAATTCAAAGTTCTGGGTCATGTTGATTCTGTTTATGGGCAGGCGTGGCGCTTACCATCAGACCAGCCTCTCGTTCGTCTCGTCATTCAATCAAATAATAATAGTGACCCACACACCTTGTGTGGATCACGTTTCAGGATCAGCCAGTGTGTATCCGGTTCTACAGAGGGGCTTGCGACATGATTTGATTGTTGGTTGGGCGGGTATAGGAGTACATCCTTGTAACCATGTGCCTGCATCGGTCATTCGCCTGTCCTGTTGCAGGCCCCTTGATTTGCTTCTTACCTCTTTGGAGCGTAAATTTATATAGGCCGGTATGATTCTGGTGACCACCGATAAAGTAATTGTTTGTTGGTGGTCCCTGGTTTTTTGGACTGCAATCCGCTTACCATCAGGTGTAGTGCAGTCACTTAACCGTGCCCGGATAAAAAGTGTTCTAGTAATGTCACAGAAGGTACAAACAAATTGGCATGGTTTTCATACAGATTGTAGTACTTGAAGATTTTATGGTAAAACACACCGTTACTGTTATCTATCTGTTAACATGTCTTAACACAAAAGTAAAAACCAGACAACGAACTGATTACAAGCTTGAGTGGAGGGCGCATTTGGTAATGTTCTGTATGATTTAAGACATGCATAAATCATTACGCGCTTACGCCTGTAATCCCCGAGGGGATAGGCAGATGAGTTACCAGCACACCCACATTTCGCTGAGTTTATTTCCGTCCCATGATATGATAGGGAGCGAGTCTATCGCCGTAAAATGCGCACTTCAAGACTCCGGGCTGGTACGGAGCATTTCGTGATAGAAAAACCAATATCCCTCTTACATCAGGTGCTATTAAAAACAAACATAAAAAAGCCATTCAAATCGGTCTATTTATTTAGTAACTGGAACGTCACATGTGAATACTTTGCGTCGGTATAATTTCGAGTGACGCAGCGACACCAGCACTGACTCCAAAAATACGTCTAGAAACTACTATTTTCTTAAAAGAAATGACACTAAAAATTCAAACAATTTTTGTCATGTATTTTTAGAGTCGGTGCAACTTCGGTGGACCGGCCACCAAACAAACCTCTTTTGTGTATTAAACATGTCCCACTGCTGCACACGGGCCTCCACTACTGAATGAGAGGGGTTAGGCCTTAGTCCACCACGCTGGCCTAGTGCGGGTTGGCAGACTTCACATACCTTCGAAACATCTTATCGAGTTCTCAGGTATACAGGTTTCCTCCCGATGTTTCCTTCACCGTTAAAGCAAGCGATAATTAACAATGAATATACACGTAACTTACAAAAGGCAGAGGTGTATGCTCTTGGGGCTAGTTTCGAACCTGCGCCTTCCGTCTCGACAGTCCGTACCACTCCCCGCTGAGCTATCGCTGCTTCATAACAACAAACCTCTATAAATTGTTATTTTGATTTTTCAGTTTTATTTTAAGTTTTTAAGTATTTAAATTACACTTCGCAGTAAAAAAACACCAAAATGAATGACAAAGTAGTTAAGTGGCGTACAGAACAAACGTCGTTGGGACTCAAATTTCTCGGCAAGGTGTTCCATCAATCACAATGGTCGCCGGAGTGCGAAACACCTGCCTTATGCCGCGGTTACCGCACTTATCAACCAGTTCATGAACTATCTTTACAGTCTACCTCACCCGCTACTTAAAAATAGCAACCGTTGTAAAAAATAAGTTTTAACAAAACTTAATAACCGACTTACCAAAAACTCTATATCACTTTTACCCGAACTGGTAATCGAACCCGAGAGCTCAGCACATCAGTTGTACGGGGCGTACGCATTAAAACTACGGCACCGTGGCAGAAAAAAAATATTCTATAAAAATTTCAGCCAACTACTATTCAGGTTCAAAAGATAGCATTCTTTAAAAGTAGGATAAATGACGCATAGACTGCGTAAGCTTAGACATAAAGATCTATAAACACCCTGTGGGACTGCCTCGGTGGTGCAGTTGTAATGCGTACGCGTACCACTGCTATACTGAGGTCTTAGGTTCGATCCTCTGGTCGTGTTTAATTGATATTGGTTTTTTCTATCACGAAATGCTCAGTATTAGCCCGGAGTCTGGAATTGTGTCCGATAAGTCGATATGCTCGCTCCATATCACATCATGAGACAGAAATAAGCTCGGTGAAGTGTACTGGTCACACCTCTGTCTACCCCATCAGAGAAAACAGTCGTATGTGTGTACTTTTGGTATGTTGTATACAGCCATCCAATTCAGAACGATATTGATTGATGTTTATTGAATCTTTCTGAATGGCAATGCTCTTTGATCAGTATTCAATGAGGTTCATCACGCCCAGCCATGTTCACATCATTACTGAACATTACCAACTACATGGCGGACACCACAAATCTTGTGCACTGATTGACCGAACACGTTTTTATGTAGGTTGTTTGCAGTTTGCGTTTTGTAAACATAACTTTTTTTCGCTAGACGACATGGATTTTATATAGCATAGGCCGGCAAACTGAGTAAGAGGGTTATCTGATGGTAAGTGATCACCACCGTCCATCCAAATTCACAAACACTTTCATATTTATAATAGTAATAAGGAAGTAAATTTAAATTATTGAGTTGTAGAGCTACGCTGTGGACAATTTCGTCTACAGCATGAATGAGCCGGCTCGATCGGGTCGTTACCACTGTCTTATAGAAAACCGATGTAAAGTAGCAGCTTGCTGCTGCGTTTTGTACAGTGAGTGAGATATCCGGAGGCCCCAATCCTCCTCCCTTTCCCAATCCCTTAATTAGCACTTCTCTTTAAGGTCGGCAACGCGCCTATAATTCTTGTAGTGTTGTAGGCGTACATGGGCGGTGGAGATCACTTACCGTCAGGAGAGCCACTTGCTCGTTTGCCGGTCTATGCTATAAAAAAAACAGAATATATCTCGAAATTGATTCCAATTGTTGTAACATAACGCTTTACTTCAGAATCGTATAAACATATTTCTTTGAAACAGTCTTAGGGAAATCCCACAGGGACATTTATTACAGGATAAAAGGCACTTCATGCTCTCAAATAAAATGTTGTTAGAGACAATTCGCTTTCCTTAAGCTTGTAGGTCAAAGGTGAAGGCACTTTAATTCGAAACTTTGACGACAAGAAACAACGAGCTGCTGCGTATTTGAGAATCGTAAAGCCCAGGTTTCAAGATGTGTTCTTTTTCCATCTGCCCCTATTGCACTCGCAGTGTGCTTTTTACTGTTAGAGAAAAATTTGGCTTGTAGCTTTTGACTGGCTGCCTGCTAGACGTCAACCCCTCTTCTTTGCTGGTGGGAGCCGGGAGGATACAGTACACATGGTATTCAAACCTGCTATAGTGACCCACACATCGATCGCGTTCCAGGATCAGCCAGTGCATATCCCGTTCTCCCGAGGGGCTTGCGACATGACTTCATGGTTGGCTGGGGCGGATATAGGGGTACATCCTTGTATCACTGTGCCTGCGTCGGTCATCCACTTGTCCTGTCGCAGGCCCCTCGATTGGCATTTATACAGGCTGGCATGATTTTGGTGACCACCGATAAACTCATTGTTTTCGGTGGTTGCTAGTTTTTTGGACTGCGCTACGCTTACCATCAGGTGTAGTGCAGTTACATTGTCGTGCTAGATAAAAAAAATAGTACTATCAACTAAACAATCTAGACCTTGTCAAATAAGATCCATGTAAAACCGTCGTAAGTGCTTCGGAATTCAATCCAATAACCAAAACCTTCGGGATTCCTTTAGGATTCCGCGAAAAATCCAATTTTAGCTCCCGTCTTCCCCGACCTTCTTAAACGGTCCCCGAAAGGTTTTCATTGTCGTTTCTTACTATATACCAAGTCGAAATGTTGATTTTCATTTCACTTAATCCATTAGGGTCGAAATTTAAAGGACATCGACACGTACCAGGGAATAAATTCTTTACTTAGCGCTTTATTCAATATCTTTTTGAATTTATCAAACAAAACCGTGATTTAATATGATAAATACAGTACTATTCATTTATGCACCTTGGTAATACATTTTATAGCATATCGACTATTTATATACCAACTAGCTTACCTACGCACTCTCGCCTATAATCCCCGAAGGGGTAGGCAGAGGAGTAACTAGTACACTCACAATTCGCCGAACGTATTTTTACAACTAGCTTGTAAGTGAAATAACCTCCTATAATCCAATGTAAACTCAAGAGGCCCCAATAGAACAATAGGTTATGACGCTATCATGTCTTAACACGTGTTCCGCCCAATTGTGATGCGTCGCGCGTGTCCGAGGTAAATCAGCCGAATAACATATAGCTGATTATTATGCACCACAAATGGTCAGTGGATTAGGTATAGTTTACAAGACTTGTAATTGGAGTTTATGGGGTAATTCATTAAAATAGTTCCTGATACGCACGACATAAGACTCTGTGGGTACAGGACTATGTATGAGACCGTTGGGTGTATAAAATAAAATATAAAATGTTATTTTTTTAATCGGAGCACCACAAAGTGACTGCACTACGTCTGATGGTGCGTGGTGCAGTCCAAAATACTAGCGGCCATCGACAAACAATGAGTTTACCGTTGGTCACCAGAATCATGCCGGCCTGTATAAATGCTAGTTCCCTCTTCAGAGAGGCAAATCGAGGGGCCTGCGACAGGACAGGCGGATGACCGATGCAGGCACAGGGATACAAGGATGTACCCCTATACGGGCCATCAAGTCATGTCGCAAGCCCCTGAGCCGGATATACATTGGCTGATCCTGGAACGCGATCCACATAAGGCGTGTGGGTCACAATAGCAGATTTTAACACAATGTATACGGTGGTCGCTATCCGGGCGGATATGAATGTCCTACCACCAGCAAAAAATGTAAACGTTCGTGAGCGAAGCCGCGGGCAGTATCACACATAGATCCTAATCCTTATTTTATTCAAATATCCCAAATATGTGCGGTCATACTCCGACCCCAAACTCTCAAGTAGTTTAATATATCCCAATATAAAATATCCGATACAGAAAATACAAGAGTATTATATTAAAACATTCCCCGAAATAGCCCGTAATTCCGACGAGAAAGTTACCAAACAATATACAGTTTAGGGTCGGCTTAATAGACCATATTATTAGGGCATACTTTATCAATATTTGATGTAAGCATTTATACGTAACTAGCTTTTGCTCGCGGCTCCGCCCGCGTGAACGTCTAAAATTGACAAAATTTTATACAAACTTTCATTCCCTATTTTATCCCCTTGGAGGCAGAATTTATCAAAATCCTTTCTTAGCGGATGCCTACGTCATAACATCTACCTGCATGCCAAATTTCGGCCCGATCCCTCCAGTGGTATGGGCTGTGCGTTGATAGATCACTTTGTCAGTCAGTCACCTTTGAGTTTTATATATTTAGACTAGCTGTCCCTCGCGGTTTCACCTGCATATTACTGCCCTGACCCCAGGTGTCATATATACATATAAACCTTCCTCATGAATCACTCTATCTATTGCTGAAAATTGTATTAAAATCCGTTGAATAGATTAAAAGATCTAAGCGAACAGACAGCGGAAGCGACTTCATTTTATACTATGTAAAGATAAAAACTTATTCTATATCGAACACATTAGTTAAAACCTCCGAAAAAAGAGTTTATTATAATTTTTACTCCTGTGTGGGTGTGTGGTTCTGTCAGTAGCACCAAAGCGTCCAAATGACTGGACTGGCTTGAATAGTGGCTCAGAGAATAAAAAGAAAGAATCAGATGTAGTGCAGTCACTTTGCTGTGATCGGATAAAAAAATTAAATAATAATAAAATCATTTTAACAATGATAACGTACGCTACGTAAGTAACGCTTTATGAAATACATTCATTTTTTTATTAGCCCTATATATTATATTCGTCCCACTGCTGGGCACGGGCCTCCTTTACTGAATGAGAGGGAGCCCTATGTATAATATTCGTCCCACTGCTGGGCACGGGCCTCCTCTACTGAATGAGAGGGATTAGGCCTTAGTCCACCACGCTGGCCTAATGCGGGTTGGCAGACTTCACATACCTTCGAAAAATCTTATCGAATTCTCAGGTATGCAGGTTTCCTCACGATGTTTCCTTCACCGTTAAAGCAAACGATAATTAACAATTAATATACACGTAACTTAGAAAAGTCAGTGGTGTATGCTGTTGGGGCTGGTTTCGAACCTGCGACTTTCGTCTCGACAGTCCATACCACTCCCCGCTGAGCTATCGCTGCTATTCATGAATTACTTAATTAAAAAACGCTATTAAAAAGTCAAGGCTTAGATGTTCCAGCCGAACTGACATTCGTAAAAAATAGGTTTAAATCCAGACTCATCGCATTAGTTTATGAATTAACGGTCGCTTATTCAATTGATTAATGAGGATACAGCTATCAAAGTGACAGGCTAACACTAAGGGAGTTGGTGCTAAATTACGCCTGTGGCATGGTAATTAGGTTGTTAATTACATGTATTACGTGGGACACCCACAGAAGCCTTACAGCGAGTGTACACGAATTTTTTGTTGGTTAATTATTAATCCTGTGACATGATTTGATGGTTGATTGGGGTGGGTATAGGGGTACATCCTTGTATTACTGTGCCTGCATTGGTCATCCGCCTGTCCTGTCGCAATCCCCTCGATTTGCTTCTACCCTCTTCGGAGTCTGAAGAAGCAACTCATTGTTTGTCGATTGTCACTGGTTTTTTGGACTGCACTGCGCTGCCATATCCGGTGCTTAGATAAAAAAAGACAAACAAATAATATTAAATTTGATTATTTGAATCAGTTATTTACTTACTTACCCTTTAAATTCGACATGAACATCACACCTCTAATATTAAATCTTCAAAATCCAATCTCCTTGTAACAGCGCACTATATTTTAACAGAATGCCCCATTACCCCGGAATATCCCGATGTACACAACGCCTAACAATAGTACAATAAAAGCGAGTGGCCATAGAACCCGTCGCAATAAATTTGTTTTATATCAACTATCTGGGACTGTTTTGTGTTACACCAACGTTATTATATCGATGACGCATGCGAACAAACGCAAAAATATTTTTATCGTCTACAAATTGAAGTAGGTGGGGATCTGTCACTTTGGACATAAGTGAGAAAGGTTCTGGGAAAATAGTGCTGGGCGTTTGTTGTGAATGAGCAACAGCCTGACATGACTATCAACCATAATAATCCAATGTGTTTGTCAAAAATAATGTGTGTATTCCTTCCTGTTCAATGCGTTCGCGGATTGATCATCAAATTAAAAATTCTAAAGTCGTGTGAAAAAAATGGCTCTCGTGAAGATTTCTGACAAAGAAATTCATTGTGTATGGCATAGATGTGTTTTATTTTAAACAAGTAAAATGTATGCAGGGTAGGAAGTCTCTTTCATAAAGACTTATAAATATTCGCATTTGTATTCTTAAGATTATCCTAATATAATAACAGCCTTGCGTTATATACTCTCCCACGCATGAGCTCAGTTCTCAATTGGATCATTCTTACAGTTGGAAGGCCACGTCACCATGCTGGCTTGATTACGGTTGAAAGCCTTCATATCCCTTTGAAATTCTTATGACCAACTATGGTACAGATTTCCTTAAAATGTTTTTCTTTACTATTATAGCAAGCAATAATGAACACCAATATATACATAACTTCAACGTGAGGGATGGGTGCCCTATGAACTTGATCGAACATCTTTTCTTTTAGCATTCCATTCTTCTTTCAACTATAATGCTATCGCTGCTGGTATCTAAACTATTCGACGAATAAATATTAGAGCTGTGTTAGTAACAATATCCTTTTATTTATGCAAGCTATTCCAGATCCTCGTAAACATTTCATTCTAATCTATGGGGCAGTGGGGTACGCGATAAATTTCCGGACAATCGGGGTAATTGCACAATGTGACTGACTACTGGTGTTACCAGATATGTTGGCTTTCAGAAAGTAGGAACTGTTTTGTAATGCGATCGTTGTGATGTTTGTAGATTAATTTACTTATCTACGTTAAATAAGTAATGAAAGTATGAGTTGGTTTTTTAATACTTTACTAGTATGTCACGGACTACTGCACTGACATATATTCTTTTTAAATTAATCCTCGATAGATGACACAATAGGTTATGTTTCTGAACCGATAACTATTCGTTCATAAATACGAAATACTTAAAGACAAGTTTACATTATCACAATCGTCTATTCGTCTAGTAAATTAGTAAATGCACCAAAGCTTTATAATCATTGGTTCACGAAATCTGCGTTATTTATTTTCTAGTTCAAAGTTACTCTAGTTTTATAAAGCTGTAACTGTTTGAATAAAAAAAATGGGTGCGTGTACTTATGTACGCGCGTGAGAAGTTATACTTCTTTGGCATCATTAAAAAATAGTTTTTAATTGCATGCAAATAATTGATTACAATAAAATAATAGAAGGATTGGAAAAGGATAATCAACAAAGTTCAGTTTAAATTTGAAAAATTAAATAAATAAATATTTATTTTCTTATTCAATTTAATAGCAAATATTAAAAATTAATATTATTATTTGATGTTCAATTTTAATTTTTATCACAAACTTTTTATTAAATGTTTTATTAAATTTATTTCTTTGTTTTGTGAATATTAAATAACCAATAATAAGTATTTAACATTAATAATTTAATAATATTTAGTGTTAATTATATTAAATAAAAGTATTTTAATTTATATCAATAAATAATACATACGGATAGTTAACCTCAATTATATTGGAGCACTTGAAAAAGTATATAAGCACAATTTTTTTCACTAATATTCACAAATAGTAAGTAATATCAATCAAAATATTCAATTTAAATCACTACTGAATATAATTTATTAGCACATATATAATTCGCACTTGTATGAAACTCAAACACGTGTTGTGAATGTATAAACTAGAGACATGTTGATAAATATTATAAATATGAAAACAGTGATCAGAGGTGACGAGCGTACCAACATGCGCGACTAATATCGAGGTTCAATTCCTATTTTGTTGGTAGCTTTTTTTTCGAGACTTAATGAGCGGTTAAGCAGACGGCTTCATACTGTTAATTTTGTGTCACAGGTGCGCGCGCATCTTAAAATTTCACTCTCATCATTTTTTCATAACGCGCCTAAAGAAGTATAACTTCAATAATTTAGTTTTCATATACAACGATATATTCTTTTTGCGTGAATTTCACTTTTTAATAAATATCCCGGTTTTTATTCAAGTGCTAGCAACATTACACAACAACCCTGCTTTGTTTGTGATTGAGTAACAGCTGATAATTGGATTGCAGCCAGATGGCTGCTGCGGATCAGTTTGCTCTCCATTTGTATTGATTTTGGTTTTTAATTCTAGTTTATTTAGAGAAAATTGCAAATCCTTTTTCGAGTTTCGAGTTTTCGATCCTGCCACGGCATAATGACTACACTGGACGTAATATTAATTACAGTGCAATTCAAACATAATGTCGACAGCCAAGGGACATTGGATCCCTCGACAGTCGGCAGAATTATGCCAGCCTGAAGTTACTGGCTATACATTGGCTGATTCTAAAACGCCTGAACAAGCCACTATGGCGGGTTTCCTTGTATGGTGGTTGCTAAGCAGTCACCTATCCAGATTAGTAATGGGGTAAAAAATATCTTTGGAAACCTAAGCGAACCCTTTCTGCAAATGTTCTGTGTGGTGTTACTTCTGTTTATAAGCAGGAGTGTCGCTTGCCATCAAAAGTGCGCCTTGCTCGTCTCGTCATTCAATTAAATAAAAAAAATCCCTTAATTATCTTTCCCCTTTGAGGTCGGCAACGCGCCTATAATTCTTCTAGTGTTGTGGGCGTGCATGGGCGGTGGAGATCACTTACCATCAAGTGACCTACTTGCTCGTTCGCCGGCCTATCCTATAAAAAAAGGTTTTAATTTTGCAAAAAACAACTGGCTTAGTATTTAAAATAATATCACATAGAATCTAAGAAACCGAAAAAAGTATTTCTCCTTGCCAATATTGCTGATGCTGTGATATTATTTAGGTTACGTCAAGACAGTTCCATATAAGAACATGGATTTCTTATGAATGTGTAAATATTTATTCACATAAATATGAAAGTGCAGAAACTAATTTAAAGGATAAACAAGCAGTATTGCGACTGGGAGCCAAATTCTATTACAAGAGAGAAAATACAAGCACTATTCATCACTATTCATTATCGCATGATATTGTTTTCAGTATTTCAGAGGAATGGGTTTTTTATTGCATAAACCGGCAAACGAGCAAGTGGGTCACCTGATGGTAAGTGATCGCCACCGCCCTTGTACGCCTACAATACTAGAAGAATCGTAGGCGTGTTGCTGATCTTAAAGGAAAGGGATAATTAGGGATTGGGAAGAGGAGGGGGATTTGGGCCTCCGGATATCTCATTCACCGTACGAAACGCAGCAGCAAGCTATTATATATTATAATATGGCCTCGTAAAGCGAGTTTTTTAGTTCTTTCAAAAAAATATATAATACAGGGTTATTATTCCTCTTAGTTGACTAAGACTTATGTTCAAAATGTCTTCGGTTTTCTTATACAATATCCTATAACATGGCGAGATAAGAACGACTAAAATTACTTACAACCGATGATATATGGGATCCCTGGGGATTTGTCTTGTTTAACGATAATGTATTAGCTTTTGTTATTCTATTTCTTGTAAAATATATTTTCATTATTCGCAAATAAGTCTTATTTAAGCGTGATACATTGACAGCATAATATTTCAAACGATATTTTATTTTATATCATTACTATCAGACTCAGCCACGCATTGCTGTGGCTAAGGTATATGTTAAATTATATTGCAGTAAACTTTTCAATACAGTCAAATTATTATTTACGAATAAAGATGAAAACGTTATATCCGGTAAAAAAAATGATTGAGATTTGAACTTAAGGTCAAAATTTGAAACCGATTGATAAAAAAATTCTAGCGTTGATATTAAGCACAAATCAACATTAAATGTTTAACTTTTGATTTTATTAATCATGTAATCAAGTTATAACAAATGAGTAAATTATTATTAAAGGGTTTTATAAATGAAACAATGGTAAGTAAATTTTGAATACACACGTATGACGTGAAATAAATTGTAGCATATATGAAACGTTTGTGCTTTTAACATAACGCCATCGATTGGATACTTACTCAATCCAGCCGATAAATTACCTTACACCGGCATCTGTTAGAATCTTATGGAACTCACTTATAACTTTTTGTCACATAATAAAACAATAATTTGCAATAAAAAAATATTGCGACAATAAATTGAGATATAAACTATCCTATCTCTCAAGTTGGAACAAACAGTTTGAAAATTTTGATTAAAATTGATTCAGTAGTTCAGAAGTTCATCGCGGTCATGAGTCGCGTCGATGAGTGGTAGAGCCACGCTGTAGACAGTATTGTCTACAGCATGAATGGGCCGGCTCGACCGGGTCGTTACCACTGTCTCACAGAAAACTGACGTAAAGTAGCGGCTTGTTCAGCGTTTCGTACGGTGAGTCAGATATCCGGAGGCCCAAATGGTGTAGGCTACCAACCTGCATTAGGCTAGCATGGTGGATGAAAGACCATTAGACCACAAGTATTGCCCAATGGCATTGTAAATAATATGGTTTATTCCAAAGTCACAAAAAGTTGGTATATGAAAATAGTTTTCAACAATTCAAATTACATAGTTCAATCAAAACCACATTCAAGCATATTCCATCACATCGACAAAGGATTATTACTTGATCCAACGTATCCAATTAAATTGAAGTCCGAACACAAATGACGTGCATGAATTCAATCAAAGGAATTAAGATTAATCTCAAAGCCGATAATTAGCTTACAGCGTCCAGCGGATTGCTTGCAGGTTCTGTTCAGGTGTGATATGAGAAAAGGTAAATTTGGTATCAATATATTCAAAATAATTTTAAAACTATTTTTAGTACCGTCGAAAATTTGAATAAGTCTATTTCTCTTATACTAAACTAGCCGTCACCGCGGTTTCACCTGCATGTTACTACCCTGCTTCCATGTGTCATAGCGTGATATACGTATATAAGGTACTAAGGTAGGTAAGTAAGGTACTAAGGTTTATACGAATAAACCTTCCTCATGAATCACTATATATTTCTGAAAACTGCATTAAAAACGCGTTGAATAGTTTTAAAGATCTAAGCGAACAGACCGCGGAAGCGACTTCATTTTATACTATAGGAGCTTTTGCTGGCGGCTCCGCCCGCGTGATCTGCTTTTTCCGGGATAAAAAGTAGCCTATCACCCAAGTCAGCTCATACCCTGTCTGTATATCAAATTTCATCAAAATCCGTTCAGCAGTTTCAGCGTGATTGATGGACAAACATCCAAACAAACAAAGTTTCACATTTATAATATTAGTAGGATAAAGATAGTTCCAAAATTTTACTTTTGCCGGATTATTAAGGTGTGAAATAGTTTGCGCAGGGACAGCGGATGACCGATGCACAGGGATATATAATCTCCGATTTTCAGCGTAAGTGGAAACGACCAAATAACGTGGCCTCTTCTATACCGCCCTTCTCCCTTTTGTCTCCGAAAACAATAGCTCCGACGCAACGCTCTTCAGGCCGGACAAGTTAATTTGTGCGCGTAGTACCTATACTGTCACCAGACCAACAAGACAATTACCGAAACAAAAACACATAAACCAACGCTTACAACTCAGTTTGCTCTTATAAAAATCTCTCGTAGTGGAGATTTCGTGGGGCTCATAACGAGGATTTGCGAGGATAGGAAAAAGCAACAACGCCAGGGAAACTGATAATTCTAATTAGATGTGATCATATAAAAATAATAGTAATGTTCGCCTATTCACAAATTATTGAGGATCGGGCAAGCGCCCCATCTTGCCCTACCGCAGGTACGTGCATGGTATTTATTTAACATTTTTGTTATGAATGTTGTAAAAACATAAGTCGCGTTTTTCTATTTGATCACAAGGTTTTTTTGCTTTCAAGTAAATTGACCATGAGAAAATTTAATTCAAAGTAATAAATATAGTGGTAACGATTTTTTTACAAGCCAGCTCGGAACGGTCTGTAAACAGATTTCTCCGTGTTAAAAAGGGTTTAAATGGCAATTAGGACAAAATAAAACACTCAAAGGGTCTTACTTATAAACTTTTTATGCACTTTAGTTGAACACTGTTTTCTTCTCTTTCTAGCCATTTTATAACTCGCGTTGACAAGACAAAAGAGTGTTTAACTAATCAACGCTTAAGTTAACGTATAAAGGGCCTAGGTTGGTGGTCCCCAATTTCGGACTTCAAACCTGCATGGAAGTTTTTATTGCCCATTAATGATTTTAAAACCCTGCCATCAGTTTAAAATATTTTAAAAGTTTTGAGACACTTTATACAAAGGTTCAATTACAAACAAAAACTTATAATTAAGCATTGCGTATATAACGTGAAAAGGGATAAATTAGGACAAAGTAATGAAATGGAGCTCGCAAGAAAAGTCGTTTACCGTCGACAGAATTCTTTAGCTTCATTACAGACCCAGCGAACACCAACACCCACGCATAGTAAAATTGAAGTAGCGGGTTAAATTTGCCCAAATGTAGTAAAACTGATCTAGTGGCAGTCTATTTAATCAGAGAAACAGTGAGGTCTAGGGTTCAAATTCCAGATCGGGAAACTATAATTTGTGTTTGAGTTTTCGATACAAAAAATCACTCATGAGTAGTCCAGGATTCTAATTTGTGCCCGATATGGCGATATAAATATCATATAATATAGATATAAACACCCAACAGTCACATACATAGTCCTGACAAGTAGTAGTATACAAGTAAGATACAAGTCTTGTGTCGTGGGTATCAGGAACTACGAGAGACTTTCGGTCTCACAACACCCAGACCCCGAAACAAATATTTGTGGATCACACAAACATTTGTCTCGGTGCGAGGATCGAACCCGCGGCCTCTCGCTTCACAGCCGGCTACTCGCTTGCTGCGTCACGGACCTATTAATTGATGGAACGAAAACAACCTCAGGTCTCCTCTATTCCTGAAGGTGGAGCCAACGATGCAACTAGTGCTACTCGTGTGTATTTCTTCGATTCGAAAACTTTAATTGTAATTGCCTGATGGGATTCGAACACAAGACCTCACGGTGTTTTAGCTAAGTATCCCAAGACCAATGAGACGGTTCTTTTGTTCTATCAGAAGAGCTATACTAAAAATACGGATAACGTCATCACTGAGTTGAATTACTCCCTTGAATTAAACTATGGTTGATCCTGTGCTTGGGAACAGAAAGAACTGTTCTACCTACGCCCTTAAGCCTTACTAACGAGATCTGTTGATTAAAATTAACTTTACGGCTGGTATTACACGACTTAAATACCAGCAGTTTTAAATGATCAGATCATTACATTATTGTTCAATTTTGTTTAGAGGTTAGAGTAAGAGGGTACAGTCAAGATTTTGGGATCTGACCGGCATATATTATACCTTAACGGCCTAATAACGCACTGTAAACAGTATAAAAAACTAGCGACCACCGATAAACAATGAGTTTATCTGTGGTCACCAGAATCATGCCTGCCTGCCTGTATAAATGCTTCTTCCATCTTCGGAGAGAAGCAAATCCAGGGGCCTGCGACAGGGCAGTCATTTTGTAAGCCCCCATCCATGATTCAGGCTCTGGCCTCGTGAACGTCCAGATATCCTCCCAATGGGTGGTTTTTCTCAAATGTGATTTCCTTTCTTTGATTCCAGCATACTATAAAGAACCTAAGACGATTTTAATGTTAGGGGTATTTCATTGCATAAGTATACATTTAGTATTAAAAACCGACGAGATTGAACCGGATATTACATCTAAACACGGTACGTGCTAACTAAATCCACAGTTTGAACGTCATACCGTCTATCAACGCGTTTGATGTTGACAAACAAGCCGTATTGTTTAACAGTATTAATATCATAAAGCATTCGCCCATTTGTAGAATTTACAGCGAATGTATTGAAACTTGTTTTAAAGTGCCGGATATAGATGTATTTTTTGTTTGCACAATAATCAAAATAAGGTATATTTATTTTATGATATTTTATATATTAGTATTTTCATTTCATAATTTTTTAACTTTTGCAATAATTAGGTATTTAGCAATTTTATATTTGTGCTGTAGATATACCTCAAATAAATAGTATTGTTGTAACCACATACATAGATATAGGTTTCGCTAGTGTATCTACTTCGTCAAGGCAATGTTTTTATTCGCCTTAATGACAGGCCATTACGAAATTTTGCACACGAGTTATCTTATTTAATCTGCTTTCTACGTTACCGTAGTAAGACGTTAGGCAAAAACGCGAAAAATAGTTTATATGACGTCACAGTAACTACTGATGATGAGATACATTTGCTTTCATACATGTTAAAGTACATACTTGCAATATTTGATTAGAATGCATCTTGATCTTATGAATTGAGTTGGGTGCGTACCGCCCGCGTCTTTCCTAACACCGCATCATTGCCTCTAGACAATTTTTACTGACAGTCTGCGTGATCTTTAAGCTGTGGTGAATGTACCTGTGTTGGATCCAATAAATTGCGATGCGGCTCGGTGGAAATTGTATTACGCGTTAACTTTTACGGTACGGCCAGGAAGTCGGATATTAAGTACAATTTAGCCTTTAAAACTAAGATAAAAACGACTCAAAAAAGCTAAGAACTGACTACAGCGACGCAAGGAAGGGTAATGATTTAGATCAGAGGTTCTCAGACTTTTTGTTATTCAAAATTTATCTGGTTCCGATGGACCCCTGTGGTGCTTCGCAAGTCTCGACACGCACTAAATATGGAGTATGCAAGTTTTTACACGTAACAGTCGCTGAGCTTCTTAAAATATTGTCTGCCTACATTGATAGGTGTAGGCAAGCCAACATTTTAGTTCTTCACTATCAAAAGCAAATGAATGTTCGTTTTCCCCCGCTTACGAATTGTGAACCGCCTTTTTTTCCACGTCAACGTAGACCGTTTTCCCCCGTTTACGAATTGTGAACCCCCATTTTTTGTCAATGTAGACCCCCGTCGAGTCTCCCGTGGATCCCTGGGGGTCCTGGACCACTTTGGGAACTAAGGATTTTGATATATGTATTTATGTAAGTATATTAGGATATTCTAGTGTCGCTTCTAGTAAACTGATTTTAACAAATGAGGTGTCTATAAATTCATTTTTATTCTGAGATGGTAATAGAGATTAGGAATAGCTCCTGCAAATTAAATAAAACTAAAAGACAAATGAGAACGACCGTACTACATTTTTCGTTTCTCTTTCCAGAAATAATTGGGTAGGCAATCTATTTATTATGTGGATTTAAGACGATATCCA
The DNA here is from genome assembly GCA_949126905.1 of Amorpha juglandis. Lineage (NCBI taxonomy): Eukaryota > Metazoa > Arthropoda > Insecta > Lepidoptera > Sphingidae > Amorpha > Amorpha juglandis. The sequence goes on from OX421380.1 coordinate 1,249,909, forward strand.
GTATCCTCTTTTATGAGTGGTAAAGCCACGCTGTAGACAGTTTTGTCAACAGCATAAATGGATGGGCTCAACCGGGTCGTTGCCATTGTCTCACAGAAAACCGACGTAAAGTAGCGGCTTGTTGCTGCGTTTCGTACGGTGAGTGAGATATCTGGAGGTCCAAATCTCCCTCCCCTTCCCAATGCCTAATTATCCCTTTCCTTTAAGCTGGCAATGCGCCCATGATTCTTATGGTATTGTAGACGTACATGGACGGTGAAGATCACTGACCATCAGATGACCCACTTGCTCTTTCCAAAAAATCCAAACATACTAAATAAATGATCACAAAATTACTATGGAAACATTCCACCGCGCATTCAAGGGCCGACACTGGCTCAATAGCTCAAAACTGATTAAGGGTAGGTATGTGATGGTGAACAAAGGGATACACATCAGGTTCCTGTTCTAGTACTATCGTAGGCTTTGTTAATTTCCACATGTTTAAATGTCAAATTAAAGGAAAACTCTTTTTTATTGAATCTGTAAAATATTATAGATACTTTAGATTCAGTCAAATTTGCTACAGCAGAAGATGAATTTAGATTTTTTTTAACCGAGCACGGCGAAGTGACTGCACTACACCTGATGGTAAGCGTAGTACAGTCCAAACAACCAGCGACCACCGACAAGCAATTAGTTTATCAGTGGTCACCAGAATCATGCCGGCCTGTATAAATGCTTCTTCCCTTATCGGATAGGGAAAAAGCAAATCAAGGGCCCTGTGACAGGACAGGCGGATGACCGATGCAGGCACAGTAATACAAGGATGTCCAGTGTCCTACACCCGCCCCAACCAACCAACAAGTCATGTTGCAAACGCTTTGGAAGAACCGGATATAGACTGGTTGATCCTGGAACGCAGTCCACAGTCTACGGGCAAGGTGTATATCTCACTCACCGTACGAAATGCAGCAGCAAGCCGCTACTTTACGTCGGATTTCTGTGAGACATTGGTAAAGACCCGGTCGAGCTAGCCCATTCATGCTGTAGACAGACAGTCAACAGCGTGGCTCTACCACTCATTTGTTACAATCACTGCATATATACATTTCTTAACAACAGATATTTCTGTAGTAATACAATATGTACTAAATATTACAACGGTAAATTGGCAGGATGTAAAAAAAAACAACAACAATTTACACTTACTGTATCCGCTTGTTAAATCATTAGCGAACGTAAGTAGTTCGTAAACAGTTATAATTTTATTATAGTCTAAAAACTTATAACAAAAAATAAAAGCGACTCGAAGATATAAAAAGTTTAACATTAAATTAAACAACAACTATTTTTTTTCCATTTCCATGTTATTTTAACGTCGTCAGAAGCATACACAGTTAATTAGTTTTAGTTAAATTTATTTGCGTCTTAATTTTGTACCATTATTCCTATTTTGTCTATTTTTGGTGTGTAAGCCAAGCGACAGTGTGTAAGCACTGTTGTGTTTCAGTTTGAAGGATATTAAAGCCAGTGAAATTTCTGGGCAATATGAGACTTAACATCTTATGTCTCGGGGTAACGAGCGCCGTTCAGTGCCATGCAGTGCTTTGTAATTCAACGTTCTGTGTGGTGTTGCTTCTATTTATGGCCAGGCGTGCTTACCATCAGGCGAGCGCCTTGCTCGTCTCGTCATTCAATCAAATAATAAAAAACACAGTTAATCAATTTTAGCTAAACATATTTGTATCTATATTTTATACCATTCTTTTCTTTTACCTTTATTTTCATCGACCCGGGAGAAAGTTTCGATGCCGTTTATAAACTGAACTTTAATATTGTCTACAACATACTTCGTAAACATGAGAATCCGCGTCACGTCCGTACCCTTTGTACTTGTCACAAGTTTCAAACAATTATTTTGAACTAATTAATTGCCTAAACTATGTTGAATATTAGTCAAGTATTGTTGTACCCTTATCTCCATATTGTATTAGGTTAACTACTATTGGGTTTCGTGTGTGTAAGTGGCAGAAATACGCTGTGGACAGTTGTGTCTACAGCATGAATGTGCCGGATCGACAGGGTAGTTAGTTGTCTCACCGAAAATTTACGAAAAGTTGCAGCATACTGTCGCGTTTCGCACGACGAGTGAGGTTTGGACTTTAAATCCCCCTCCCTTTCCCAACCCCTTAATTACCCCTTTTCTATTTTTTTTTATTTGATTGAATGACGAGACGAGCAAAACGCTCGGCTGATGGTACGCGCCACGCCTGCCCATAAACAGAAGCAACACCACACAGAAGTTTGAATTACAAAGCACTGCATGACACTGAACTGCGTTCGTCACCCCAAGACACTAGATGTTAAGTCTCATAATGCCCAGTAATTTCACTGCCTTCAATGCCCTTCAAACCGAAACACAACAGTGCTTACACACTGTTGCTTGGTGGCAGAAATAGACAAAGAGGTGGTACCAACCCAGACGGCCCATCGCATACGAGGGACCTACCACCTTGTAAATACTTGCTGATGATATTTTTACTTGCATCAACTGTGCTAATTGGTACCATTATTTTTTATGTACCTTTATCCTTAATTTCATTACAATAATCTGTCCTGCAGCATTAGCATTCCACTTTCTCGTAATATAGGGCTGTGCGAATATGACTCTAATTAAATAAATTGTCAATTCTGACGACCCACTTTCCACGAGCTGGTGTGGGAATCATGCCAGCAGCAAAAAGTACAAGGCGACAGTTTTTTATTGCTTGTGCTAGAAAGTTCTTTTTATATATTGATTATTAGCTACGGAGGTTCTCAATGCTTGTTTATACGGTATATTATTTTTTTATATTTATACAGTATGGGTCGATGTGATAATATTTTAAAAGATTTTACATGGTAGAGCCATTTTTGATTTTGTCTACAGCATGGGCTCGCTCGACGTAGTTTGTTGCCATTGTCTCACAGAAAACCGAAATAAAGGAGCTTGCTGTTGTGTTTCGTATAGTGAGTGAGACACAAAATCTCCTCCCCTTCGCAATCCCTAATTATCCCTTACCTTAAGGTCGGCAATGCGCCCATGATTCTTCTGGTATTGTGGGCGTATATGAGCAGTGGAGCATAAAAACATATCAGCCTAGTATTGCTATTTGCTGTACCCCTACTTAGGATGCTCTCTATTTTAGCAGACTCCTCACACCTTTAAAATCTTAACGGAATGTTTTCAAGTATGCAGGTTTCCTGACGCTCTTTCCTTTACAGTTAAAGGAAGAAATGATTGATAATGAGAAAAGACTGATGTGTATGATCTTTGCGATGAACAAGCGACTTTCATCTCGGCAGTCCTATCTGTCGAGCTATCGCTGTTTGTTTAAGTACAGAATATGGGAGGCATTAATGTTTTTATTTCATTGAATGACGAGACGAGCAAGGCACTCGCCAGATGGTAAGCGCCATGCCTACCTATAAACAGAAGCAATACCACACAGAACTTTGAATTACAAAGCACTGCATGGCACTGAACTGCGCTCGTCACCCCGAGACAGAAGATAAGTTTCATAATGCCCAGTAATTTCAGTGGCTTCAATATCCTTCAAACCGAAACACAACAGTGCTTACGCACTATTGTTTAGCGGCAGAAATGCGACAAAGCGGTGGTACCAACCCAGACGACCTCGCGCATATGAGGGACCTACCACCTTGTCAAATAAAAGAAAGGCATTAAAGTAAAACCATTTTTTACATTTAATTAAACATTTCAATAGGTATCGGTTGTAGATAGCCGCTTATAATGTATATATAATAAGACAGGAAAGAGTCCGGTTGGAGAGCGAGGGCGAATTCACTGGCTGTTACTAGTTCATATATGGATATTAGTGATGTACAATACATGCAAAATAACTTGACCGGGATGGAGTTAAGCCGAGACCTATAAATCCGTCTTTTCTTTATCCGAGCACGACAAACTGCACTACACCTAATGGTAAGCGTAGTGCAGTCCAAAAAAACTAGCAACCACCAACAAACAGTGAGTTCATCGGTGGTCACCAGAATAATGAAGGCCTGTGTGAATGCTTCGTCCCTCTCCGGAGAGGGAAGAAGCAAATCGAGGGGCCTGCGACAGAACAGGCGGATGACTGATGCAGGCACAGTGATACAACGATATGCCCCTATACACACCCCAATCAACCATCAAGTCATGTCGCAAGCCCTTCGGAAGAACCGACTATACACTGGCTGATCCTGGAACACGCAAGGAACGCAAGGCATTTAGACCACTATTGCAGGTTTTAACACCATGTGTACGGTGGTCGCTATCCGGGCGAATATGACTATCCTACCACCAGCATCTCGGTATCAGACTATAAGACTTATTGTTTATTGTTTTCGATATTTAAACTACACCAAACTTATCATGTTAAAGCAGTATTCATCATCTCAAAAAAAAAATACTCAAGTTTATCTTCACTGGCACAATACTCAGAAATAACAATATTTGCTACATACTTGAATCTCACAATCGATTCAGTTCAAAACCTGTTGCTTTGCTAGTAAATACAGTTATAACAATCGAATCCGTTTCCCATCACTAAGGTAGACAATTTCTCCCCAATAGTGCGTCGCCGACCGGAAGCCAACCGGTTTGGCCGGAAGCCCTCGGTATTATGAAGGCGTCGTTTTTTACCGACGCGATCAGATATTTACGATCTGGTGAATAATATCGAATGATCTGATGAAGGGTTGAATCGAGGTCAGGAAGGGTTAAGGTGATTTTGATGAGGGTTTAGTGATAATAGATTAATCACTTACGCAGCAGCCGTGTGTCCATTATAATTATTAATGGATTAGGAAGTGGAGGGACCTCCGATAACTTCACTTTTATGAGTGGTAGAGCCACGCTGTAGATAGTTTTGTCTGCAGCATGAATGAGCCGGCCAGACCGGTTTCTTACCACTGTCTCACAGAATACTGACTTAAAGTAGCGGTTTGCTGCTGCGTTTCGTACGAGGAGTGAGATATCCAGAGGCCCGAATCCCTCTCCCATTTCTAATAACTTAATTACTACGTCTTGTGTCGTGGTTATCAGAAACTACGGGAGACTTTCGGTCTCACAACACCCAGACCCCGAAACAAATATTTGTGGATCACACAAACATTTGTCTCGGTGCGGGGTTCGAACCCGCGGCCTCTCACTTCACAGCCGGCTACTCGCCCGCTGCGACACGGAGGCTTCACAGCATTTAATTTTGACATTCAATTTTGACAGCTCTGACACATTCACATGTGTCAGAGCTGTCAAAATTATATTAATATGCTTTTCACACGAACGCCTATCCACAGCAACGATGTCGGGTTAGGTTGTTTTTTTTGTTTTTATCCTGGCTCGGCAAAGTGACTACGCTACACCTGATGGTAAGTGTAGCAATCCAGGAATAGTGTCGACCAACGATGAACAATGTGTCCATCGTAGGTCGGCAAGATCATGCCGGCCTGCCAAAGGGTCAAGGGGGAGGGGAAGGAAAAGGGATGGGAAAAGGGTTAGGATCAGGGGCAAGCCCCTGGGGAGAACCGGGTATACACTGGCTGACCCTGGAACGCGACCCACACAAGGTCGACCACTATGGCAGGTCTTAGCACCAGTGTACGGTGGTCGCTATCCGGTCGGATACAAGTATCCTCCCAAAACAGGTTGTTAACGCATAAAGTTATAACTTTTAACTTTGGCCAGCATTGTTGCCTTAATTCTCTTAAAGTGTCAACTTCACCAACATTTATCCAGCCGTGGCCGAATAACAAAAACATAATTTATTATTCATAAAATAATAACTTGAGAAGTTTGAATGTTTCGGGGAACAAGACAAGCCTGCAGCAGAAGTTTAATCAGGCCGGGATAAGTTTTATTGGAAAAACCCCGGGAAGCCGGCACCGGGATTTCGAGCCCGGCCTTGTCACGGGACGGACAAAACGGATTTGAGCATAACTCTGTGCTCGCTTTGATTTTTACAATTGTTTTTTTTTTAGTTTTTGATTTCTTTTACATAGATAATTCTTTACTAGCTGTCTTTCGCGGTCTAACCTCAGACATGTTACCGCCCTGCTCCCATTGGTCATAGCGTTTTTTTAATCAATTTAATGACGAGACGAGCAAGTCGCTCGCCTGATGGTAAGCTTGCCCATCAACACAAGCAACACCACACAGAACTTTGAATTACAAAGCACTTCATGGCACTGAACTGCGCTCGTCACCCAGAGACATAAGATATTAAGTCTTACAATGCCCAGTAATTTCACTGGCTTCCATTTCCTTCAAACCAAAACATAACAGTGCTTACACCCTTGCTTGGCGGCAGAAAAAGACAAAGCGATGGTAACAACCCAGACGGCCTCTCGCATATGAGGGAGCTACCACCTTGTAAGCGTATAGCTTGTAGCGTAATATACATATAAATCTTAGATTATATTCAAATTGAATATAATAAATAAATTAATAGAATAAATATATTCTCTAAATAATAGTGAAAACGGAATTTACATTCGTTGCACAGCTTACGAGAAATAAGCCAACAAACAAACAGACGCAAATAGCTACTTTGTTATATACTATTTATTGATTGGTGACTGTCGACCATAGTCTCCTGCTAAGTGTTGAGGATTCTATAACTTTTTCTATGGATAGCATCAGCAATTGCTCAGTTGGGACTGGTACGGACCTGCCGAGACGAAAGGATAGGCTTCGCAGCCAGACCCAAGAGCATGCACCTCCGATATTTCTAAGTTTTGTGTGTATTCATTGTTAATAATCGCTTGCTTTAACGGTGAACGAAACATCGTGAGCAAAAGTTGAAAGACCGAAGGACCCAATGTCTCTTGATGGTTGACATTATCTTTGGAATGCATTATACATCTGGTCCAATCAGTCAATTTTCCATGGATAAAAAAAGCTGCTTAAAGTACATTATTTCTACCTCTGCAGATATACATCATTGAATATATTATAGAAACATTGAATTAAAACTAATTTAAAAGGAATTTATCGCGGTTTTTTTAGTTTTAAAATTTTGGTCCTGAAGTTTCGCCGTTTTATTCCACCTTTTAACGACTAAGGCTGAAAAGTTTTCGAAACGTCGGGGCTAACATTAAAATAAAAAACCGCGATAAAATCCGTTTAAATTAGTTTTAATTCAGTGTGTAACATTCAAGTAAACGGAAGAAATCATAATATAGAACTATCTTCAACTGTCAACACAACAATCACGAAATCTACTAGCATCAAAACAATAATTAATTTGTACAGCGACAGCATTGTTAACACAGTTAACAAGCGCCTGATAAACAAACTTTAGCAATAATTTATAGGCGAGTAACAAGTTCCCGACAGACGTCAGTACTTCTTTCTACTTGTTGGATCCCCTCCGGACCCCTCGGCGAAATTCTTTTACTCATCAAGTTATTTCTCTTTTAATTAGGTCCATGGTATTTGTGTTGGGTTACTTAATTAAAGTAATGGTTGACGTTTGTAATTACATTATCAATTTATTTAGATCAATGAGTGGTAGAGCCACGGTGTGGACAGTTTTGTCAGCATGAATGGAACGGCTCGACCGGGTCACCACTGTCTCATAGAAAGCTGTCGCAAAACAGTGGCTTGCGTTACGTTACGTACGGTGAGTGAGATATCCGGAGTCCCAAACCCCCATCCCCATCCCAATCCCTAATTATGCCTTTCCTTTAAGGTCGGCAACGCGCACATGATTCTTCTGGTATTGTGAGCATTCATGTGCGGTTGAGATCGCTTACCATCAGGTGACCCAATTGCTCGCTTGCCAGCCTATGTTTTAATACATTATGTCGAGCTGGCCACCTTTACTGTACCATACCAATTTTGTATCCAGTTTTTATTGATAAAAAACATATTTCTTTCCCTTATTTTTAATTATATCGATAAATACAATAAATGTTATTCGCTCATTAAGCTACAACAACATGCAGAAAAACAAATATGTAGAAAATTATATTAAAAAGTTATTCTATTACCAGGCGTCAGAGGTAGGTAAAAAGGCTAACTGATTCTGCTGATTTTTAAGTCGGTGACATAGGCAAGGATATCGATCGATTACATTGTGAGAGAAAAGTTACTAGGCATTATAAAACTTAATATCCTTTGTCGTTGGTGGACAGAAATGCAGCGCCAAGCAGTACTTTGTAATTCAAATTTCTGGCTGATGTTGCTATTATTTATGAGCAGGCGTACCATCAGACAGACGACCTGCCTCTCTAGTTGATTGGACAAAAAATACTCTGTGTAATTTAAAACAACAAATGTAGAAAAGAAAAAAGAGAAAATTGTGTTGATATTAAATCTAATTTGTATTCTTCTCAGCTAGTTGTTTCGCTAACAGCCATATCTCGGAAAAGTTGCTGAAACTCATTATTATCTTGTATTTGACTTTGACCTCCTATAAATCGTGATCCTCATAATATTAGATACTTATATCCAATAATATAGTTCTGATCCATACTTACACACCCTTATACATACTTAGAACATTTCTCTTAAAGAGAAGAGAAATCCCGAAGCAAAAAGAGGAAAGTTACAGGTTTGTATGCTTTACCCGTCTGTGACATCGTAGATCTCAAATGAATAGACAATTTTAATGAAGTTGTTTTAAGTTTTAGAAGTTTTTTTATGTCATGGCTACAGATCAGCGAAATGGTTTTTATAATTTTTAAACATGTTTGAAGAATCCAGCCATTTAGAGATTACAAGCCTTTTTCTATGAAATGATGTCGAAGATTTATAATTGTAAGATTGTCTATTAGATTGTAGATTATATTAATTAGATCTTCACGTTAACAATAAGTTGTTTAATCACATTTCTAATGCTGCTTAAATATTAGTCGAAGTTTTTTTTCTTATCCAAGGATTCGAACTCACGTACCTATTCAGTCTTCCAACAACAATACAAATACTTTATCAAAATTACTTTGATGTCATGGACATTGAAATTTTGCTCTGAAAGTAAATAAATGTACAAAAATAAAAATCTTGGAGCGATGAAAAATAAATACCTCCAAGCTAAGAAACATTAAGTTGAAAAACTGAAATATAACGGGGAAAAATCTGTGTATTTAGTTGAAAAATGACTCTTCTACTGCAAAGCGGTGTTCGTATATTACCGCCCATACTATTGCATTACGTCATCTATCTTCGAGAAACTGTCGATTAATTTTCGAGTTCGCCAACAAATGCGAAAGCAAAATTATTTAGCGTATTTCCCTTTTGCAAAAATCGCCTTGAAATTAAATATGTGTATCACAGAAGTAATGTAAGGGATTAGGATTACTATGTTTTAGCCATAATGTGAGTGTAGGCTCGATGGTGATGGTGTGTTCTTAGTATAGTTTCTCAATCTTCTCTTATATTTATAGTAAATTTTAATAAAAACTATAATAAATAAAATAAAAGACGACCGATCGTGTACAAATAAAATAAAATACGTGTATATGGCAATTTTTTAATCGACAAGTCATTCTTTTCGAGTATAGTCTAAAGTGAGTTTAGACTCTAAACGGATCAAAAACAAGCCCACTGAGTTTGTTTCGCCAGGTCTTCTCAGACAGGGTCGCGTTTGGATCTGGTGGTAGTTTTAAAACAACAATCTGGAGATACACATGATCCGTATCAATCTGCTTTATAACTGATTATATAATAAAAGGCTTTGTATTTCTGCAAATAATCTGGATTGAAAGAGCGGACCAAAAACAAGCCCACTGAGTTTGTTTCGCCAGGTCTTCTCAGACAGGGTCGCGTTTGGATCTGGTGGTAGTTTTAAAACAACAATCTGGAGATACACATGATCCGTATCAATCTGCTTTATAACTGATTATATAATAAAAGGCTTTGTATTTCTGCAAATAATCTGGATTGAAAGAGCGGACCAAAAACAAGCCCACTGAGTTTGTCTAGCTGGATCATCTCAGGTAAGGGTCGCGCCGCGTTGAATCCAGCGGTAAAGGAAGCCCACTTGAGTTTGTTTCGCCGGGTCTTCTCAAGATGGGTCGTTTTTGGATCCGGTGGTAGTTTTAAAACACGTGCCGTTTCGAAAATGCCTATGGTCCATATCGACGACCCAAAATATATATTGATTCTGGACTATTCCATAGTAAAAATATGGAGAAATAATAATAATAAATAGATTTAGTGTAATTGCCGAGTGTATTTTGATGATGCTATGTATGTATGTATACATTAGTTGATACTGATTTCTATAATATATAAGTTTCTTTTACTTTTGTACTGACTTGTCATAAGCGCTATTTCAATTACCTACATGATTAATAAACGATTTGATTTGATTTTGATTTGATTTGATTTTATTGTGAAAAAAATAACACTAGTTGTATATTCAATAAGGAGACTTGTAAAATTCTATATGTTTAATGTCGAATCGTATGAAAATTGAAACATATTTAAAAGCTACTGATTACTACGATTACTTACCGATCGCCGTGCAAGTTTTATACTAGTAACCCGCGCCGGCTTCGCACGGGTAACAATAGGTATTTTACGACATCACATTACAAATCTTTGAATTTTTTGGTTTTTCTGTACTATAATATGTATGTATTATTCATATAAACCTTCCTCATGAATCACTCTATCTATTGCTGAAAACTGCATTAAAATCCGTTGAATAGTTTAAAAGATCTAAGCCAACAGACAGCGGAAGTGACTTCATTTTATACTATGTAAAGATTAATTAAACCATTTGTATTTTGTACATTTTTAATTCGATGACCAATGGTATGGTTACAATGTTTCATAAAATTGATTTTTTAACATGCTAAGCACGTTTTTCTACGGTACATATCATATTATTAAAGCTACGTTAGATCTATCACGGTTACACTTTCAAAGGATACACATTGTGTTTTTTCATCGTAGTTCTTGTGCAAGAAATAATACAATGGTTTTAGGCATTTCATCTATGAAATACCTACTAATACTAAGAACATTTTAATCTCCTAAAACAATCTCAATTATCTTTGTAACTAGCTTTTGCTCGCGGCTCCGCCCGCGTGATTTTCATACAAACTTTCATCCCCTATTTTATCCCCTTGGGGGTAGAATTTTTCAAAATCCTTTCTTAGCGGATGCCTACATCATAACATCTACCTGCATGCCAAATTTCAGCCCGATCCATCCAGTGGTTTGGGCTGTGCGTTGATAGATCACTATGTCAGTCAGTCACCTTTGAGTTTTATATACATACTAGCTTTTCCTCGCGGCTCCGCACGCGTGATCTGCTCTTTCCGGCATAAAAGTAGCCTATGTTTATCAGGGATAATGTAGGATTCTAATGGTGGAAGAATTTTTCAAATCGGTCCAGTAGTTTTTAAGTTAATTCGTTACATACAAAAATACAAATATTTCTTCTTTATAAATTGACAATAATGCATTAATTCCGACCATATTTGATTACCATAGCAACGGAAGCCTTTAAATATAACATATTTGATTACCATAGCAACTGAAGCCTTCAAATATAAATAATTTTCTCCGTATTTGCATCATTTTGCACTCATGCTTCGCTCCTAATGGTCGCAGCGTGATTTTATATAGCCTAAAGCCTTCCTCGATAATTGGACTATCCAACACAAAAATATTTTTTCAATTCGAACCAGTAGTTCCTGAGATTAGCGCGTTCAAACAAACAAACAAACAATCAAACTCTACAGCTTTATTATATTAGTATAGATTTAGATAAAAAAGAGTTGTGTTTTATGTGAAGGCATTAAAACAAGGTGAACTTTACGAAGAATGAATTGAGTGTATAAATATGAATAGCGTATATATTCGAATTTCAAATTACCATATATATATATTATGGTAATTTACATATGTATAGAATCATCTTAGTTCAAGCATCTAGTAAAGTTTTAAATTGTAAAAAAAATAATTTGTCATTTCACCATTGACTCATAATCATATTAAAAAAAGCGTTTTAAAAATCAGCAGTGTATACCACGTGCAGGTGACCTTGATTTTGGATTTACGATCTTGGCTTACTTACAGTTGCCAATCAAAATTGGAATCAATTAATAATATTCAATTTAAGTTCAGTCAGATCATTTAATCACCTTTCAAAGGAAAAACAGCAGATTTGAATCGGTCCATTCGTTTAGGCGCCACGATGCTACAGATACCTTTTTTTTGTTGATGGTGAAAAAACTGATTCATTGTAAAATAATCAACTGAAGATACTATACACTACATTTTAGATGCGGATTAAAAGTTAATTAAAACAGAAAAGCCAACCTAAGCCCTACGAAAGTGGACCCCTTTGCAATGAATATTAAACCATATCACTATAGTAATACAGTACAATTTTGTTTCGGTTAATAAAGTATTTTAAATTAAAGTGTAATTCGGTTGGTATCGTAGAACAAATCATTAAGACGTAATTAAAGTCGAGTTTCATTGAGGTTTGAGAATATATCTCGATAAATTAACCAATGGTAAAGTACTTAGATGTATTGAGACTAAGAAATGTCAAGTAATAACATTTTTTTTTATTTGATTGAACGACGAGACGAGCAAGGCGCTCGCCTGATGGTAAGCGCCACGCCTGCCCATAAACAGAAGCAACACCACCCAGAACTTTGAATTGCAAAGCACTGCATGGCACTGAACTGCGCTCGTCAACCCGAGACATAAAATGTTAAGTCTCATAATGCCTAGTAATTTCACTGGCTTTAATGTCCTTCAAACCGGAACACAACAATGCTAGTACACTGTTAATTGGAGGCAGGATTAAGCAAAGCGGTGGCATACCCAAATGGCTGCTCGCATACGAGGGAGGTACCCATAAACATTGAAATATATTTTGTGATAGCCCGAGTTCCCGAGGGCCTTCACCTTGTAAAAATCGATAGAGATGAACTGACTTTGTTTTCCATACAATGCATCTACGAATACGATCTGATTGTATATTTTTTCATTGTGAAAAGGATGGTAAATTGTCACGGCACATTTTGAGGTGCGCGACCGAGGCAGGAGACCGCGACACACTGCGACAGCGACACTTTAGGTATGTTAAAAAATATGACGATATATCGACGTGTCCATGTTTTTGTTGTTATCGATGATTCTGACTGCCTCTATGGTGCAGTTGATGCGCACACGGTACGACTGCTGAGCTGAGGTCTCAGGCTCGATCCCTGGTTCGGGTATAGTGATATTGGGTTTTTCTATCACGAAATTCTATCTCTATATTATATCTATTCGAAAAAATTAAATTGTGGGATATTATAAAATTAAAGATACCCAGAATTATTATGATATATAATAATTCTGGGTCGTAAAAATAAAATTCTGGGATGATGTAAAATTCAAGGTTGACAGGGTAAAATTCTGGGGCGCGTTTCACCACTGCACGGGGCCGCCACTCTACAACTGTTTTGCACGAAGAGTCATGTTTCCGGGCAACGTGACCCACCAATCCGTTGGTTTACAATAAAAAAATCTTGTTGCGGGAAGTGTAGTTTTATTTCGTACATCATCGTCGATTGTTTAAAAATCTGAATTCTCGTCACCTGAATGAATATTTCGAGTGGCGCCAACCGTGCGTCACAAAAGACGAAGAGTTCTGAAAACGTCCTTTACAGACACTTGTGGTATCGCTCGAGAGGAATTGGGGCTTTTGTATTCTTTCTACAGTCTCTTGGAAATAAAAAATATTACCTGCATGACGTGATATTTTACTTATTTTAACTAACTTCAAAATGACGAGGTTCTCAATTCACCTTTATGATTTACTAGCCTTTGTTCGCGACCCTGTCCGCGTGAATGTAATTTTGTATTAGATTCCACGGGAACGGACTAGCTGAATATAATATATTGTAAATTTTATGCTAGATCATATATTTATGTGCCAAATTTCATCCCAGTTCATTCAGCCGGTAAATTATGATAGACCAGAAGCGATAAAAGTATTTCGCCATCAAAAAGCTTTCATTCAAACTTTCATCCCCTATTTGGGCCATTTAGGGGTTGAAATTTAAAGAAAAAAATACCCTATGTTTAACCCTGGGTCATCAACTATATTTGTAATGATTTCTTACGTTTACGCGAATGTTACTCATTGAAATAAAACTAATTTAAACGGATTTTATCCACCACGAAGTCCACCCCGTGACCACGAAGGCTGAAAAGCTTTCGAAACGTCGGGACCATAATTAAAATAAAAAACCGCGATAAAATCCGTTTAACTATATTTGTGCCAAAATTCATTGAAATCTGTTCAGCGGTTTAGATTTTTCATACAAATATTCATCCCCTTTTTAAACTCTTCAGGGGTTGATTTTTGAAAAACATAGTAGCCTATGTCCTATTCTGATGTATAAGCTATATTATTGTAAAGTTTCATTAAAATCTATTCAGTAGTTTTTACGTGAAAGAGTAACAAACATACATCCATCCATCCATACTTACAAACTTTCGCGTTTATAATATTAGTAGGATTTATACGAAATTGTATTGTACACTAATAATAAAGCATAAAAGACATTTGAAAAGAAAAGTAATTTAAAAAAACTAAAAACACGCTTTTATAGAAAGTCTAACTAAAAAAATAGAAAATAAATTTGAAGAATACAATGTATTTTATTGTAAAAAACGCGTGGGGTGCATGGTGTCAATAGTTATATAATATTTTATTGTATTGACAGATATGAGTAGAAGGATTATCATTTAGATAGTATCTTAAAAAGCACCCCACGTTTTTTTTACAATAAAATACATTGTATTCTTCAAATTTATTTTATATTTTTTTAGTTAGACTTTCTATAAAAGCGTGTTTTTAGTTTTTTTAAACTATTATTTATTTTAAACTTTTTAGTTAAAATAAAAATATATCGTAGCAGAGAGTATAATTTTAATTTTAAACCCGAATATCAAAAAAGCGCCATCTATTGACGCTCTTAGATACTACGATATTCCCTATAATTAACGAAGATCCAGAGAGTACAATTTTAATTTCCAAACCGAATATCAATAATTAATTAAATTAAATTATTATTATTATTTTATTATTATTAATAATTTATTTATTTTTTTATTAAATTAGTGTATTGTTATCGGTCCTCGATAAATCTACAAAGTTTGAACGAAATCTGTCCGTTTAAAGTGGGTCAAAATCGCGCCCAAAGGAGTCGGTTACAAACAAACATACAGGTGAAGTTAATAAAAAGCGTGTAAAAATAGCGGCCTTATCGCTCAAGGCAACCTCTTACAGGCAACCATTGGATTGAGATCAGAATAGGAGAAAGATATTTTTAAGTATGTTCAAGTATTGTTGTTTGCTGGTGGTAGGATATCGATCGGGATTATCAATCTGAGATCGTATAATGAATCGGCCGATAGTGGTTAGTTCGCACCGTGCCACATTATTGGATGGAGACAAGCTCGGCGAGCCCTGGGTGTACTAGTTGCTTATCTGCCTACCCCTACAGAGATACACGCATGAGCTTATATAAATAAATACCATTGAATTGTAGTTCTATTTCAAAACGTGTGGCTAAACGGCACGTGGACTAAACCACAATTAAACTACACCGTTAAAAAGTAACCACGTGAAAACCCCGAAAACCTCGCGTCAAATGTCAATAACTAGTTATTGGAAAAACCGAACATAATTCAATTCTTCAAACTATCGGCATTCGGTAGAAAAACTTGTGCATTTTTCAGATGTTTCGCTTTTTCAACTGGGAAGGTAACAAAAGCTACGTGACCCCTACTACGATTGTTCCTTTGTATTATTTTTGTAATTTCAGTTAGCGTCTTTACACGGCCACCATATTTGAACTGTATTTAAAATTACACTGTAGTCACTTTACCGTGCCAAGAATAAAGATAAAATAATCCTTTGTGAGTAAAAAAGATCCAAATAAAAACCAAATGAACTTAATTTTATTCAAAATTTATTACCATATTCACATTATCTTGGTCATATATTAGAGATATGAATCTATTGCTCCCTTCTGTTATTCTTGTCACGTTGCGAGTTATGAAAAGAGTGCTGACAGAATTTTAAAATAGGTTTATTTGCGAGTTCGTGCTCTTGGTTGCAATTCTCGAAATGTTTCTTTACGAGACTATACCGCCCTCACACCCGCCACTGTGATTCCTTCATATTGAGCGGCGTCGATCAGCCAATCTCTGGGAATTCGAGATTGGCAAAGTAAACGACAAAATAATTGATTTACTTATTTAATAAAGCGTTGCCACGTACATACTTTATATTTACGTTATATATTATTACTATATTTGCGTATATAGTTATTTTTTTTGACTGAATGACGAGAAGAGCCAAGCGCTCGCCTGATGGTAAGCGCCACGCCTGCTCATAAACAGAAGCAACACCACACAGAACTTTGAATTTTAAGGCATTGCATGGCACTGAACTGCGCTCGTCATCCCGAGGCATAAGATGTCAAATGTCATAATGCCCAGTAATTTCACTGGCTTTAATGTCCTTCAAACCAAATACAACAGTGCTTACACACTATTGCTTGGCGGAAGAAATAGACAAAGCGGTGGTACCAACCCCAGACGGCCTCTCATATTCAAGGTGGTAGACCTTGCCAATGGAATGCTTGTTTATCATATAAATTAACGAAAATAATCAATAGTTTATCATCTCACTAAAACGACTCTTTGGAAATAATAGAATGGGATGTGAAAATAATTAATCTTAATTTGTATAAATTACGTGTAAAGACGGAATAAGAGACAATGTTTTCGTTTACTTATGTGAATTGTTGTATTGATTACAGATTCTAGAACTTGGTGATTATAGACTTGGATTAGTGATTAGAACTAAGTAATTAATGGACTAAGGAGGTATTAACCTCGGCGAACATTAATTACTGGACAAACTAGATTTACAGCATCAATAATGCGATTTAAGATTCCAGGAGCTTGAGAATCTTATTATTGTTCTTAAATCAAATGAAATCAAATATTTATTGAGTCATTAAAATGTCAAACATCATTTAGATTCAGTGAAATTTAATCTCATCCCCCAATTCGGAATGCTGTTTCATTAAAGAAGAACGGGCAAGAAACTCCGTTGCTCTTTCCTAAACTGATTTATATTATTTGCATTACATTGAAGTTTTATATATTTGTTAATTACTAAATATCAGGTTTATTCTGAATTGTCCTGCTGTTAAGTACGGGCATCCTCTACTAGTAAAAAAAATAATGCCTTTCGTTCGTCATGCTGGCTTAATGCAAGTTGTTATACTTCAAAATTCGTATTAAGAACGCTTGTGTACCTATGCTCACGATATATTCCTTTACTATCTTAGATCACATATTAACTCTAAATGGGATAAAAGTTTTAATACCAGAGGAATTTACTCTTAAGCTTTCACTCTTCAGCTGCAATGTTGTCGACCATAATCCCGGAGTTAACATGTCCTCAACGGGATTAAATTTTCCATTAATCCGCGTCGCTTTTTCATCATATTAGTAAACATACATATATAAATCTGAACACCACACACTGTGTTCTGTCCTCTAAACGTACAAACTTTTGTTAATTAATTATATGTAATTTCTATAACAGTCAGAAATTTAATCTTCATTGGAAGGTTTCGTCCAAATTTTTAATAAATATTCTACATTTTTAATTGCAATTTCCCTTCACTGTGTATTTAATAAACTGGAATCGTACTGCGCATTTATTAAAAAAACTGAGCTCCAAAAAAACTATGAGATTGAAGCGACCCGAGCTGGAAAATATGAGCTAAGTGAATTCTCGTTCAATGCTCGGACTTAGAGCTACCCGCTCATTTTAAAGTATAAAATATTATTTTACTATTTTGCTCAAGATATTTAAATTTTATTGGTGTCTAGACAATTTAATTTAAATTTTACAATTTTATTTAATTAATTTAACGATGTACCTATTGATAATAATACTCCAAAAAGCAGTTATTCTCAACACGTGTCGCTTAGTCCAAAAATTTCTAACTCTTTAATTGACCAATTTCTATAGGTATAAACTTGGTTTTGGCCCGTGTGTAGCTTAATTTACCTTCCTCGTATGGAAGAGACTTTAAATTTTAAAATAAAAATATTAATAATGTCTAAAAGAAAACAAGGTACAAGGTTGTTTTACAAGGTGGTAGGTTCCTCGAATGTGAAAGGCCGTGTGGGTTGGTACCACCGCTTTGACTATTTCTGCCGCCAAGCAAGAGTGTGTAAGCACTGTTGTGTTTCGGTTTGAAGGACATTGAAGCCAGTGAAATTACAGGGCGTTATGAGACATAACATCTTATGTCTCGGGGTGACGAGGGCAGTTCAGTGCCATATAGTACTTTGTAATTCAACGTTCTGTGTGGTATTGCTTCTGTTTATGGGCAGGCGTGGCGCTTACCATCAGGCGAGCGCCTTACTCATCTCGTCATTTAATCAAATAAAAAAAGGTCGTTCGCCGATCTCAAGCGATGGCAGAGCGCTGCCGAAACTCAGCTTTGTAACAAACACAACACAGCTGGCTCAAGATAAACACTCGTTGAATAATTATTAGCGGAAATACTGCGTCGGTTGCTCTGTAAATGGGAAAAGGTTGCCAACCCCTGGCATTCAGCCAGGAGCAACATTTTTTCACACAATTTTATGTGTTATTACTTGAAGGGGCGGTAATTCTTTGTGAAGCAGAGTTGTGTTCTATTAGCTGATGAATTTGTTTATTATTTTTTAGAAGGAAAAAACACATAGGAGTGATCCTACAGTGGAAGCTTGAATCTGTAAATAAAATAATGATGTCACAGCTTAATGGGAAATAAACGAAAATGACATGGAACATATATTCTAAGTTCCAGAAAATTATGCCCCTCGACGGTCGGCAGAAGTATACCGGCCTTAAGTTCCTGGATGTACACTGGCTGATCCTAGAACGTGACTTATCTGAAGTAGCCACTATGGCGAGTATTTACCATGTGTATGGTGCCCTCCTACCTCCTACCCTCCTACCAGCAGTACATCTACTTCAAAACATGTCTTGCCTTCCATGCCTTTACGTTAGAAGAAAAAAACATATATTCAACACAAAGACACACAACTAATTAGATAAAAAACAAGTGAAAATGCAAAGGATAACAAAAATTTACATATAAAAAAAAAACAGACAAAAAAAAACGTTTAGACATGCGTGTGTCCCGTGGTAGTGCTGAATGAGATCTAGCTCAGCAACAGCCAGGCAATAAAAAAATAAATACCTGGCGCTGGTTTTCAACTGCAGATTGGACTCACGGATGCAACGCACAAACATAAATATGTATACATAATAATATACATTAAACATAACATATTATGGTACTTAACATATTCATCACTCTCACCGCAAGTCGTCCACGCACCAGAAATACCTCCCCGCCTCCCCTCTCCCTCGAACCCCACGAGGAGCGAATAGATATACCAAGTTGATAATACAGTTATTACAAATTACATCAAAGAGAATCACCACAGTCGAATGAATAAGATAAAACAAACTCCTTTGAGATGTTTCCCTTTAATTGCAAAATTAAAAGGACTTTACAATTTGTAAGAAGGAAAACTTTTTGACCGTCTTAAACCTTCAGAGGGAATAAACGTTAGAATAATAAAATTTATTGTCTGCTAGCTATGCCTTATGGTCCGGGTTCCCTGGGCCAGCTGATCCACTTGATTACTATCAAGCTAATTTTCCGTGAGTAGCTTCGTTTCGATGAGACGCCCAACAATTCCCTATGCGAAAATTCTCTATTGTGGTAGCTAACAGAGGTAGCAAGGATAGAATATTTCGATTTGATGATACTCAAAAATTTATTATTTTATTTGTAGGACAATATGACTGTTAAATTATATAAATATTAACTATGTAAAAACAAAAAAATCAGCTGGTTAGTAATCATACCTATTGGAAGGAGGGGCTTCCAATAGGTATCGATAACGAGGTCATAAAAATGATTACTAACCAGCTGATTTTTTTGTTCAAGCCAGACGCCTGCCTATTGTCCATATCGACTTCCACCTCCCCCCTCCCCCTTCCTCCGAATATATTACAATTCTGGACTATTCCACAGTAAAATTATGGAAAAATAATAACAGATAAATAAATAGATTTAGTGTTATTGCCGAGTGTATTTCTCGAATATATTTTCTACAAGAATATGTTATGCAAATTATTTAGTAATTCACTTACTACGTGGTGTGTATTATCTATGCGAGGCTGTCTGAGTTGGCACCACCACTATGTCTGGCTCTGCGCCAAGCAACTAACAAAAAAACCAATATCGTTAGAATTTTTTTTTTTTATATCATAGGCCGACAAACGAGCAAGTGGGTCACTTGATGGTAAGCGATCTCCACCGCCCATGTACGCCCACCACCAGAAGAATAATGGGCGCGTTGCCGACCTTAAAGGAAAGGGATAATTAGGGATTGGGAAGGGGAGGGGATTTGGGCTTCCGGATATCTCACTCACCGTACGAAACACAGCAGCAAGCCGCTACTTTACGTCGGTTTTCTGTGAGACAGTGGTAACGATCCGGTCGAGCCAGCCCATTCATGTTGTAGACAAAACTGCGTACAGCGTGGCTCTACCACTCAAAAATATATTATAATATATTAATTTTACCATCATAAAATAAAGATCTATGTATAAAATGGGCCAATAAAAGTCCCATGGCGACGGCCCATTACCCAGAGTGAAATTTTGTAGAGCCACTCAACGGCGTCATCTTTTCAGCCAATTTACTTATATGGGACGATGTGTTTTGCATTTGTGATTGCTTGATTATTTGAGACAGAGTTTCTGCATCATACATATAAGAAGAATAATACATCGAGATTTTGATGAAATTTTTATGGTTCGATAACTAAAGCTTGGCAACAGAGCCCTAATGCTTTTATCGCAGAGAAACGACTGGTGGTAGGATTCATATCCAACCAGACAACGACCACCGTACGGTGTTAAGACCTGCCATAGTGATCCATACACCTAGTGTGGATCGCGTTCAAGAGTTAGCCAGTGTATATCCGGTTTCCTGAGGGGCTTTTATGGGGGTGGAGTATAGGGGTACATCCTTGTATCCCTGTGCCTGCATCGGTCATCCGCCTGTCCTGTCGCAGGCTCCTCGCTTTGCTTCTTCCCTCTTTGGAGTGTGAAAAAACATTTATACAGGCCGGCATGATTTTAGTGCCCACCGATAAACTTATTTTTTGTCGGTGTCGCTAGTTTTTGGACTGCACTGCGCTTGCCACCAATTGTAGTGCAGTCAAATAAAAAAAACGCATCAGGGTAGAGCTGCAAGCTGAATCTAGTATTAATTAACACGAAACCGCCACGTAATCATAGTAAACAATGGACGCAGACAAAACAAGAAAAAGCTGTCTGTGTTCTTCACATAGTTAGTGTGAGAATCAAACCAATTGTTGTATGTAATTAACATTATAATTAAGAACAATGTTGTTGTCTACATCAGATATCTGGATAAGACGCGGAGAGGTTTGAGTCAAGCTATTAATGACAACAATTTCAAACACAACAGTATAAGGTTCATATTTGTATAGAATCAGCGAGTTGACGGTGAGAATTTTGGACGTATTAGGTAATTAATTAAATATTTGCCCAGTTATAATTAGAATTTAATACTATATACAGTACCAAATTAAATTAAATTAAATTATGAAAAATGTACAGAGACTTTTGACGCCAATATTTATTTTTGAGATTTTGATTAGAACAAACAATTTCAAAGCAGAATAAAAACTTACTGTATTAAAAAATTACAGCAACTAAGTCAGGACCATAGTCTACAAATCTTTACAGATGAGGACAACAACGCTATTGTGGAACCCATGAGCCCGCAAGGATTCGGAGACGCTCCACAAACAGTCTCCAGTCCATATGTCACTGTCGACTTGCATTAAATAGTATAAGTATAAGATGTGAGAGAAAGCGTGTAGATCAATAAATAGACAAATACAGCAATAACTAAAACAATTAACTTAGAAACTTATAAATTACGTTACAAAAGATTGTCTTATCGCTAAAAGCGGTCTTTACTAGACAATCTTATTTAACGATGGAGTCAAATAAAACAGGGTCCAAGAAGTGAAAAATATTCCGCTTTGTGCACATGGACGATATCATTTGGATGCACAAGGGAGAAAAAATATGGGTATGTTGGGTTAACGTAATATCTGCTTCTCTTTTTAATCAAGCACTGTTGAAAGAGTAGTTATGGCTGTCAAGATAGTGATACATTGAGGGTCATCAAGGCCGGCAGTCTTTGGTTTATTTTTAATCGCAAATACCGGCAAATGCGCAAGTGGGTGTTTGATGGTATTCGATCTCCACCAACGATTAACACCCACAATACCAGAATCATATATGCGATGCCGACCTTAAAGAGTAGGAAGGATTTAGCAATTGGGAATGGCAGTGGGCTTCCCAATATCTTCCTCATCGTACGAAATGCAACAACAGGCTAGCACTTCTCCTCGATTTTCTGCGAGACAGTGGTAATAATCCGTTCGAGCCGGTCTATTCGTGCCGTACATAAAATTACCTAGACCGTGGCTCTATCACTTGGTTGGGAGCGTTCCTTGTGCATTCTGCTAGGGAGGACTGAATTGTCATGGTAGTCAACTTAGTCCAGCCAGTAGAGGTTCTCCCTCTTGGTCTCTTTCTAGCTAACTGACCTGAACTGTGCCTTCACTTCTGGAGATGTGCCTGAAAATTTACTGATTAAAGACTTATTATAAGCTAATTTGAAAACGCTGTCCTACGATTGCCCGTCCTTAATTATTCTATTTTAAGTTTTAAATTATATTTAGCTGGTGGGATGAGCACTCGCTTGATGGTAATTCCTCTAACATTTTGAATGTGCTTGAGCATTGCTGATAACTTACCCTCAAGTGACTCGTCAGCTCATTTGCCTTCTACTATTTACACTAATCTACAACTACACTAATATTTTAAAGAGGAAAGATTTGCATTTTTGTATGTAACGAATAAACTTAAAAACTACTCGACCGATTTAAAAAATTCTTTCACCATTAGAATCCTACATTATCCCTAATGAACATAGGCTACTTTTTATCCCGGAAAAAGCAGAACACGCGGCCGGAGCCGCGAAGAGATGCTAGTTGAAAATAAAGTAGAGCGCTCTTTCCGCTTATCGCTTATGCTTCAAGTCTTTCCTATCCTTAGACGTTTCGCATTAGTTACCTGATTATATTCCTGTCGAACCCGATCCAGCGAGAGCGAGGCGTTTGGTACCATTCTTTAAGTTTTTCAAACCGTTTATCAGATCGAAGGGGAAAAAAGTATGTGAAAGATTTACTGTTTTTGTTAGACAAGCTTTTTTATTGGAAGATATGCAAGTTCTATTAAATTTAAACGGTGAAATTTAAGATAAGCTCAGCTTCAGCTTTAACATAAGTTTATATCCACAAAGCGGTAGGCAGAAGTATAATCAGTGTAATCCCGGTTTGCCAAGCTTATTTTTCGTCTTATAATGTGATAAGTAACACGTCTGTCCTCATATCGGGCACAAATCCATTTTTTTTTATCCGAGCACTGCAAAGTGACTCCAGTAGACTTGATGGTAAGAGCAGTGCAGTCCAAAAAAAACAGTGAAATAATTAAGCCTAACGCCTGACAAACTTACAAACATGTAAACATTTACACCCTACTAATATTATAAACGCGAAAGTTTGTAAATATGGATGGATGCATGTTTGTGACTCTTACACGTGAAAACTACTGAATGGATTTTTATGAAACTTTACAATAATATAGCTTATACATTAGAATAGGACATAGGCTACTATGTTTTTCAAAAATCAACCCCTGAAGGGTCGAAAGGGGGGATGAAAGTTTGTATGAAAAATTTAAACCGCTGAACCGATTTCAATGAATTTTGGCACAAAATAGTTGATGAGGGTTAAACATAGGGTATTTTTTTCTTTAAATTTCAACCCCTAAAGGGCCCAAATAGGGGATGAAAGTTTATATGAAAGCTTTTTGATGGCGAAACGAAGTTCGCGGGCACAGCTAGTATTTTATAATATTTGTGGGTTTAATTTTTTCTTTTATTAATTCAACTTGGGTTTTTTTTACCTAATTATTATTCTTGTTGTTCGCACACTGATTAAATACTACTTACTTCGTGCTTGTCATCTAAAAGTGAACAAACTTTAGGGTTGCTGAGTGCACACAGCGGGGATGTAATGCATTCAGAATGTAGTGACCCCAAAATGGACGATACCACGGGGGTCCTTTGATGGGGTGGACATTGTTGATGGAGTGATGCTGTGTTATGTAGATGCTCTTATATAGTCATAAAGGATAATGTATGGATGTCAAAGGTGACAACCCTTGACAGCTCTTCCGTATACGATAAGTCGCTATAAAGTATTATTAAAAAAAGTGGTAACCTTTCACAGTGGTAGGTCCCTCGTATGCGAGAGGCCGTCTGGGGTGGTACCAACGCTTTATCTATTTCTGCCGCCAAGCAACAGTGTGTAAACACTGTTGTGTTTCGGTTTGAAGGACATTGAAGCCAGTGAAATTACTGGGCATTATGAGACCTAACATTTTATGGCTGGGATGACGAGCGCAGTTCAGTGCCATGCAGTGCTTTGTAATTCAAAGTTCTGTGTGGTGTTGCTTCTGTTTATGGGCAGGCGTGGCGCTTACCTTCAGGCGAGCGCCTTGCTAGTCTCGTTATTCAATTAAATAAAATTCATCCAAATCCACTTTTATCCACTTAATATTATGACCAATCTATCTACTTAATTTTATGCACCCCTCAAGCATCCCCTAAATTTAACATAACTTTCCCTAAATAGTATTACAAAAACGGGACGCTCAGCACGTACACACCAAATAAATGTATACAATACGCTTATTTAAATAAAAAAATACGTGTCCGAAAAAATACGTAGCTAGATCAATTCGTTTTCTAAAACATTTTCACGGGTAAAGATGCACGTAGTATCGTGTCGTGATGCGTTCTGTCGTGACGTTGCACATCGATGTGTCGTGTTGTACCGTTATTTGGAATTATTACAATACGATAGGCAAAACGATAGGACAATCGAAATGATTTCTGATGTTTAAAGCCATTTATCTGGAGAATTTTTCTCGTATAACACAGACGTCAGAAAATTTTAAATTACAAGTATTTTGACGCGGCGTCATGAATGATAATTTTCTATTAAATTCTTGACTCGTTTATGCCATAACCTCTCTATATAAATGAGGATTAATTTATACTACAGTGTCGTATCGTGTTGAGATGCATTATTACTAGTGAAGTCATATCAAAGCCGTATTATATTATGTATAAAGGGACACACAACCTTTTGCCGGGATATCAGGAGTTATATTCTGATGCATCATGACATGACGCACGGGCTCGCTACTAACCGGCGCGCTAATAATCGTATGGAAAACCTGAACCCTTTTTATTCTGAAATCATTCTTCTGCCGGACCATTAAGCTGTGGAATAGTTTGCCGGCACACGTGTTCCCTCTTTCCTATAATATGGGATCGTTTAAGAGTGGTCCTTTCCGGAGTGTGAAGAAGCAGTTAGGCAGGCCGGCATGATCGTGCCGACCAACGATAGACACACTGTTTATCGTTGGTTGACAATATTCCTGGATTGCGCTACACTTACCATCAAGTGTGGAGTAGTCATTTTGACGAGCCATGATAAAAAAAATATATAGAAGCTCCAGCCCAACAGTGTGATAATTTAACACAGGGCTGGAATACGTCCCGCTACATCCTATACATTGTGTCAGAATTCAAACCCACTTCAATAAACTGAAAGACACACATTTGTACTTAACCGAATCGTTCTGAGTAAACGGTTGCACATAAAATATTGATATTGTCGCGGCTGAGCTAGTATAGGGGAAATAAAAGAAATACCGTAAATTTTCTATGATTATATGAGTATAGCGACCATAGGGTAGTTTACTATGTTCAATATTAAACATGATTTTGATGCAACAGAAAATAATACGAAAAAGGAGTTTGTTTAAACACGATAAAAATCGGTTCAAAACTGAGTCTGCAATTATGATTTTAAACATTGATATGAGCAAAGGTGGGCGTGTAGTTAATGGCCATTTCAATACAGTGACGCCAAAGTTTGCGTCTTCTTTTTTTTCAAGTGCCCAGTCAAATTTTTAGTTATCAGACTCCAAACAAATATTTGTGGATCACACATACATTTGTCTCGGTGCGAGAAAACCCACGGCATCTCACTTCCGTAATATATAATCTTGAATATTGTTATACAATAAGGGTTATCTATTTATAAATTGGAACATATCTTTTTCCATTTAACTTCCTATCCACTACAAGCTATACTATGTTGCTATAGCGAGCTAAGGTAATGATAAACATTAGAGCTCGTGTCACGATTCAGTGAGCCGACGTCACACCTCGGCCCGATGCACCTGATATGTACCTCGTACTATTAGGTGCGCGACACACTGGGCTAGCTACCCTCTCGCTGTGATTAGTCACAATTATTAACATTGCCTATTTATAGCATAGGCCGGCAAACGACCAAGTGGATCATCTGATGATAAGTGATCTCCACCGCCCAATAACCCTACAATACAAAAAGAAGCATAGACGTGTTGCCAATCTTAAAGGGAAGGGATAATTAAGGGATTGGAAAGGGGAGGGGGATTTGAGGCTCTGGATATCTCACTCACCGTATGAAATGCAGCAGCAAGCTACGACATTAAGTCGGTTTTCTGTAAGACAGTGGTAACGACCCGGTCCATTTACGCTGTAGACAAAAATGTCTACAGCGCGACTCTACTGACCAACGAAGCGATTTCTAGATTATAAAATTTATGAAGTATTCGATATCTTTAGCATTATCTTCTAGCATTGCGATTTTTCGTTGTTAGTGGTAGTCACTTACCAGTAGGTGGTAGTTTACTACATCGACCCACATGCGGGTTTGTCCGCCTCTGATATAACATTGAATTACGAGAAATAAATAATAATACTAGCCCTGTATTATACACGTCCCACTGGTGGACACGGGCCTCCATAGTTCACCACGCTGGCCTAATGCGGATTGGCATAGTTCACATACCTTCAAAATCTTTATGGAGAAATTCTCAGCTATAATAACTAACAAGTAACTTAGAAAAGTCAGAGGTGCATGCTCTTGTGACTGGTTTCGAACCTGCGACTTTCGTTTCGACAGTCCGTATCACTTAATAATTATAACTACGAGAGGTTACGATTAAAAAGAATACAATTATGAAAATAAATTGAAAGCAAATGAAATTTGGTCTAGCTAAAGAAATACAAAGCGAGATAAGAGAAATAATATTTTATACTGAAAATAAAATATTCTAAAATACAAAATGATTCTACAAATATCAGGGTACATTGACCTAACATATAATATTTGATTTGCTCAAATAGCTTATTTTAATACAACCCTTTGAGTTATATATTTAAAATAACTGAAGTCAAATACGAAAGTATATTTTTTTGTAGACAGTGATATTTGAACTCCAAAATGTATAATATTTTATAGCATATTTACATAAGAAATTGAATTTAAAGACACATATTTTAACCTTAGAAAAAAGGGAGGCTGTTAATTCGTTTGTGTATAATATATTTTTATGTATGATCACGCATATCTCTTATTGGGGTGATTCTTTTTGTATTCGATAGGGTTTATTTCGGTAAGCTTTACTATATTATTGTACCACAGACAAATTTCTTAATTTTTTTGTGTCGGTTTTACTTTTTGTCAAAGAGTTTTTGAACTTTATGATGTACTAGCTGTCCCTCGCGGTTTCACCTGCAAGTTACTGCCTTGCTCTCATGGGTCATAGCGTGATATGCATATAAACCTTCCTCGTGAATCACTCTATCTATTGCTGAAAACTGCATTAAAATCCGTTGAATAGTTTAAAAGATCTAAGCGAACAGACAGCGGAAGCTACTTCATTTAAATGTTTCTTTCTATTTAATACTATGTAAAGATGTATTTATGTTGTTTGCCAGGTCTGGAAGTCTTGTTAAGCATTTTCAAACAAACAAATGTTTATGGTAAGTCTTGATGGTAAATGATCGCCATCGCCCATAAACATCTATAATATTATTATCTACAGAATCAAAGATGCTTAGCCGACTTTTAAAAACATGTCAGGAAAGCAAGAAGGCGGATTTGGGCCTCAGGAAAATTTCACTTAACGAACAAAACTCATCAGAAATATGCCATTTCACGTTGGTTATGATACCCTGGTAATAAGGTTGAGTTAGCCCATTCAGGCTGACCATTGTCAGTGTTTTACCATCATGTGATACACGTTAGCGCTTGTCAGCCTCTGCTTTAAAAAAATTAAAACAACTGGCTATTTTAAAAGAATCAAACCGAGGATGAGGAAACGTTAAATGTTATCTTTATTAACAATCTTAAATATCTTCAAGGAGGTGAAGGTCTTTTACTAGATTAAAACAAGATAAGTTAAGGATGCAGAAAGTCACCACGAAAAGTACGTGAATAAACTCATAAGTAGCTTGGGACCATGTGTTGACAGGCGCAGTACAGGGATGGTGAAAAAATATCAGTATTGATTTCTTATGTTTATTTATTTATTTATTTTACACTCCATATACATATTTGTATATAGGCGGACTTAATGCCAGAGGCATTCTCTACCAGTCAACCTTAGGATGGTGCAGAGATAGACAAGATAGATGTTTACGCGAATATTACTCATTGAAATAAAACTAATTTAAACGGATTTTATCACGTGTATCGTCAGTCCACCCGGGATCAAAATTAATAAAAAACCACGATAAAATCCGTTTAAATTAGTTTTATTTTAATGAATCATTAATTATCTCATCATATAAAAATCAATATTATAGAATATTTTAAAAAATATCGATACAACGTAAATCGATTTTGCTCTTACGACATGATTAGCATAAGTTGAGAGAGGAGAGGCCGCGGGTTCGGTCTCACCGATAAAAATATTTTGTGTCTTCTTCTGGTTTATTATAAGAGATTTCTGGAGATTTTTTAAGTTGACAACTTATCACCGATTTTACTAGTATGGAGTTTTATTTCCATGGTTTATATTATTAAGTAACCCACTTATTCGATTCCTACCGTGTTCTAAAAATATGACTCATATATAACACAAACGTGGAATGCTAAGCAAATACGGATGTCATTAACTCTCGTTCTAATTAATATACAAATGGTAATATCATTGAGTAAATAAACGAAATGCCCCAAAGCGTTGTCGAGGAAAATCTATTCATTTGTCGATCTTTATTCGATACTAGTTGTTACCCGCGACTTCGTTATTGTTCAGTTCGCAGAGTTTACTTTTTGAGTTTATTTTTTTTCGTGAGACTCCAATTTTTTTTTAAATCTATATTTTTTAAATAATATAAGCCTAAGTCACTCCTCGTTACATCAGCTATCTGCCAGTGAAAGTCCCGTCAAAATCGGTCCAGCCATTTCAGAGATTAGCCGGAACAAACAGACAGACAGATAAAAATTGTAAAAAATGTTGTTTAGGTATATGTACTGTGCATACATCCAAATGCACTTAGTAAAAAGCGATTATTTTAATATTACAAAGAGGCACTCAAATTTTATTTACTTGTATAGATTAGTTTAAAAAAAATTAAAAAGTTAGAAGCATTAGAAATTATTATTATTAAAGAAAACGAATTCAATAAACAACAAATAACTTGCCGTTTCAAATTAATATCACTGTTGGACATTTTATTCGGAACTCTATAGTTTAGTTGCAGGATATAAAACTAATTTCACTTCTATTAATATACAGTTAATTATAAAGTTATTATAATTCTGTATAGTGATGTACATTAATTGTGTTATAAATAATGATTTCTTACGTTTACGCGAATGTTACATATTGTCACGGGGTTGCCCACGAGAGCTGAAAAACTTTCGAAACGTCGCGTCGGGACCAAAATTAAAATAGGTGAAACAGTTGCTTATTATCTAGCGTTCTATAATAATAATTATCTTTATTTACGTAAGGGTACAACAGTTACAAAATCATTAGGTAAATATATATATGAAAGAACATCAAGATTACTCTAGGTCAGTATTTCCCAACGTGGGGCCCACGCCCCACAGGGGGCAATTTGATAGTTAAGAAGGGCAATTTAAAAATGGACTCGACACGACTTTAACCCTTTCGCTTTGGGTTATTTAAATGCAATCTTAGATATCGGTGACAAATTTAACAAAAAAATTTTAAGGTGGGGCATGGCCTAAAAAAGGTTGGGAAACACTGCTCTAGGTTGTCTTGAATAGATAACATGGTTGTACAGTGACATCAAGTGATAGTATCATGCCTCATAAACTGAGTAAAATACTCGTATCTTAGGGGACAGTGGTTACTATGCCTGTTTATAGTACTATTGTATGTGTATGGCTTACGGAGCCACAGCTTCGTGGTCTCCTCCATCTCGGCTCGAACTAAAAAGTTCGCAGAATCATACTTCTGCCGGACTATTAAGCTGTGGAATAGTTTGCCGGCACACGTGTTCCCTCCTTCCTATAATATGGGGTCCTTTAAACGGAGTGTGAAGAAGGCAGGCATGATCGTGCCGACCAACGATAGACACACTCTTTATCGTTGGTCGACACTATTCCTGGATTGTGCTACACTTACCGTCAGGTGTGGCGTAGTCATTTTGCCGAGCCAGCTAGTTAATATGCCTGTTTTTACCAGTCCACCTTTTCGTAGAACTGTTTTTGGATCGAATTCGCCTATCTCACGATTATGTAAAGTTTACAATGAACATTCCGGTAAAATTGATCTGTTTGGCACGAGTTTATTTACTTTTAAAAGGCAATTAAAGCATCTCAAATAAACTTAGCCGTATTGTGCAAATGTTGTTATGTTATGTAATGTTCTGCATTGTTTATTATTGTAAAAAAAAAATATTTTTAGGCACTATGTCTCTTTATTTACATGAAGTGTTCAGTATTTTATATTGTGCACTTAGATTAATAATCGCAGTGAAAGTGTTTTTGTGTTATGGTATAGTGTAACAATTGTTTGTGAACCTATTAAATAAATAAATAAATACTAGCCTTTGCTCGCGGCTCCGCCCGCGTGATTTGCTTTTCCCGGGATGAAAAGTAGCCTATGTCTTATTCTGGTGTGTAAGCTATATTATTGTAAAGTTTCATTAAAATCCATTCAGTCGTTTTTACGTGAAAGAGTAAAACATACATCCATCCATCCATCCATACTTCAAACTTTCGCGTTTATAATATTAGTAGGAAGTAGGATAGGATAGTACTGTCTATAAACAGGCATAGTAACGCGTAAAGGATATGTGATTAAAACCAGCTGTCTCGGTGTATCCCCAGCGCACGCTCCGACCGCTCTTCGGAAACCTATTTTAGTGTGCGCGGGGTTGACGCAGTGTGTGCCCGTTTCTGTGAATTGTGTGTTGTGTTCGTTAGTGCAAGGTAAGGGGCATTCAGTGACGTATTTTTGAGGGTATCGAGTGAATAATTATTTTAATTTTAGAGATGTAATAAAGGGAGATTTTATTTAAGTTTATTAATGCTGAGTGACTCAAGGTTTCTAGGAGTTGGTACTTAATATGGTATAGGAGTGTGATCTTCGGAGATAATTTGTCGCATATTGAGTATTCTTATATTCATCATATTCACATTTTAAAAAACATTATAACAAAACAAAAAAGCCTTTTTTTCTTTTTTGGTTTTTATTTTTGAATTAGTTATATTTTTGTGTATTTTTTTAGGGAATTAATCATTTAAAGTCATCATTATCAAAATAGTCTTTTATCTCGATTTCTTGCCTTATGATTTTTTTAAAAATTGATTTGAGTTAAATGTTGTGCTATATTAATAATGCTATTGAAATATAATGAAAAATAGGTAATTAACCTAACCAGATCAATCTGTGAAAAGTTTTTTGTTATACATACCAAAAAATAATATGCGTCGAATTGAGAACCTCCTCTGTTTTTTCGTCGGTTATTAATTGTTAATTCTGAGCTACAATAATTTTTTAATTGAAGCTAGTGAAAAAACTGGGCATTAGGAGACTTAATATCTAATGTCTAGGGGTGACGAGCGCAGTTCAGTGGCATACAGTGCTTTGTAATTCAAAGTTCTGTGTGGTGTTGCTTCTGTTTATGGGCAGGTGTGGCGCTTACCATCAGGCGTTCTCGGTTGCTCGTCTCGTCATTCAATCAAATAAAAAAAAATGATTGTATGACGAGACGAGCCTCGTGCTGTTTTCTGTTGAAGAGTTTAATTTTTTACTCCGTAATCCATCATTAGAACTCAACCAAATATAAATGGAACCACATCGCAGCTAAACTCTATTGAATATTTTTTTTTCCAACAAATACGGTCCATCATCAGAAATCGATGTACATACTTAAAAAAGGGTAAAAAAAAACTCGCCAAAATGAGAACCTTCTTTTTTGAAATCGTTTAATAAGTGTAATCTTTTAATGTGCGGTGAATAGTTAACATATTTACAGATCCTTAAAGCTATATTTCTATGGAAGTAACACAAGAATTCGTGAAATCTCTGAAAACAACGTTTTAAAAAACAGTACACAGCGAGAAAAATATATTCACTCTTTTTAAAAACAACAAATAATGATCCAAAGATCTATTCTTTTTACAATTAACGGCTAAACAATGTTTAGAAAGAATAATTTCTTGGTTTTCTTCTCTTAAAAATACTGAGATTTCTGAACGTAAATTCAATGATTGATAGAAAAAATAAATACTAGTTGAAGAATTGTTTCCTGAACGCATTGGTGTTTCTAGTTAGTATTGTAATTAATGCTAAGATGCAAGCTCATAGCAATATTACAAACACGTAACAAAGTTCAAAAGCTCACGCCCGTATCATCAAAGGGGTCGGCAAAAGTGCAATTTCTGCAGCCACAATTCGCCGAGCCTATTTTCCCTTGATGATAGAGGCTATCTCTCTAAATGTTCGGTAGCGCATCACATGTATAAATTGGTAAACTCAAGTCAGTTTTTTTAATCACATAGCCGACCTGGGATTTAAACCTACGGCCTCAAGCTGTCACTAAACTAACGAGGTAATCTTAATTTACACGGAAATTTAATAACATAACAGGAGAATTAGAGCCAGAGATGGTCTTAGAAAAGGAGAGCGAAGTAGGTGTATAAGATACCTCGGGCAGCGGTTTGGAATTATTTGTATTCGCATTTCTTTAGTAATGGTCTAAAATCGCGGGCAAAATCGACCTTCACCCATCTGTTTACCGAATGAAAAATATATTTTAGGATATAAAATGTGTTGTTGAACACATACCAACATATTTATTTCATTCGGTAAACAGATGGGTGAAGAACGATGTTACCCGGGATCCTCTACTATAAGAAAGGGCTGTCAATCTGGCTTTGGAGTACTTTATAAAGGAAAACTAAATCCATTGTGATGAACCTTTTTTCTAAGGTTTGCATATTAAAGTAATATCGATGGAAATGTCATATGTCACGGAGACAACCGCTCTGAGACAACGTAACATTTCCTCATGACGTCATGTAACTTTGGTCCGTATTTACAAACAATACATAAGTAAGCTCTTTGCCAAGTGACAAATTCTGTGTACATAATTGGTCTCTTTTTATTTAGCGCCAAAAATCCATATTGTTTAGAGAATTCGTCAACTTTCGTTGTCATTCTTTATGAGTCCTCATAATAACGTTTATTAATAACAGGAAATTTAAATGACCAGCTACAAAACATGGTATTAAAAGTGACGAAAAAATTTCTCATGTCCGCAATGCAAAGCTATTTTTAATCAAAAAAATGTATGCTAAAAATGACAACATTATTCCTTTTATACTTTCCTCGTGTCTCCGTCCACATGAATGAGTTTATTACTAAATAGATTAAAAAACTCAACGTTTGACCAGTCTGGTATACCTAGGGTTCCGCAGTACTAATATTTAAAAACCGGCCAAGTGTATGTCGGATCACGCTTAATGAAGGTTTCCGTAAAAAAAATCCCATATCTCAAAAATTATACAACTTAGCTTTCTGAAGCTAACTTTTGTTAAAGTACTATTTACTTACCTGTTGTTGACTTCCGTGGGGTATTCTTAAGGCCCTGGCAGAATACCAGCGCTACCTGGCTTATGCTGAGCTTGTGACCTTTTTGGCCAGACTAGGGACACAGACCGCCTCAATTTTTCATTATTTTCAGGTTGCCCAAAATGAAACATTTTTAATATATATATTTTTTATTTAGAATTTATCGGTTTACGTCGGTTTTTTTACAGCGGTAACGACCCGGTCGATCCAGCCCATTCATGATGTAAATAAAACTGTCTACAGCGTGGCTCTACCACTCAAATTAATATAAAATTACGCTAAAGCTTACATTAGACGGTTACATTGAAGTTACATTATAATTCAGTTTCTTGCACAGTGCACTATTTCGCAAGATTCAAAATAGATTTGAGAGTATTACAGTTTTTACGACATGTTTACGTTTAAAATATAATAGAAAACAAAAACATGGCGAAAATTATTTACTAAACGTGCTGGTAACGTAAATATGGGTGATAAAGATATTGGAACCATGTCAAGCAAGTAGAAATATTTTGAAAGAAGTTCGTTTTATGAACCATTTAAATAAATTTTGCTGGTGGTAGGATATTCATATCCGCCCGGAGCGACCACCGTACACATAGTGTTAAAACCTGCCATAGTAATCCACACGCCTTATATGGATCGCGTTCCAGGATCAGCCAGTGTATATATTTTAATTTTATAATTCAGTTCTTTCCTTGTATGCCCTTCTATTTACCCTTATCCCACTCACAGTGCGGTCAGCGCAATATGCTTTTAACACAATATGTTACTGAAAGATTTGGCTTGTTTTACGACCGACCGCCTGCCTCGTCCACCCTTCTGGGAAGAAAACAGCTAGACCCGAAACAAATATAAGTGGATTATACTTTTTGTTTCGGTGCGGGATTCGAACCTGCGGCCTCTCGCTTCACAGCCGGCAACTCGCCCACGGAACTACGAAGGCTGTTAATTCCTATATCTGCTGGTGGGAGGATACTTGTATCCGACCGGATAGCGACCACCGTACACTGGTGTTAAAACCTACCATAGTGGCCCACCTTGTGTGGGTTGCGTTCCAGGGTCAGCCAGTGTATATCCGGTTCTCCCCAGAGGGCTTGCCCCCTGATCCTAACCCTTTTCCCATCCCTTTTTCCTTCCCCTCCCCTTTGGCCCTTTGGCAGACCGGCATGATCTTGCCGACCTACGATGGACACATTGTTTATCGTTGGTCGACATTATTCTTGGATTACGCTACACTTACCATCAGGTGTAGCGTAGTTACTTTGTCGAGCCAGGATAAAAAAGAAAAAATCTCCCATGGAATTTAAAACAATACTAGCCGTTCCGGTAAATGCACCGCATTAATTACTTTAATATTACGACGCTTACTCTAGTAATTATCGTTAAAGAATGGTCGGAAATTGTGTTATCCCACGGGAAAGCCTACATTGCTGTACTGTTATAGCCATAAGTACGATATCAAGATGGTAGGTATTTAATAAGAAACCGAATAATAATAAGAAAAATAATAATGAATGGTAGGTATATATAAGGATAAGCTCACAATACCAGAAGAATGAGAAAGCGTTACCGACCTTAAATGAAAGGGATTAAGGGATTGGGATGGGAAGGTTGGCTGGTGGTAGGATATTCATATCCGCCCGGATGGCGACCACCGTACAAATGGTGTTAAAGCCTACCATAGTGGCCCACCTTGTGTGGGTTGCGTTCTAGGATCAGCCAGTGTATATCAGGTTCTCTCGAGAGGCTTGCGACATGACTTGATGGTTGGTTGAGGCGGGTATAGGGGTACCTTGTATCCCTATACCTGCATCGGTCATCCGCCTGTCCTGTTCCAGGCCCCTCGATTTGCTTCTTCCCTCTCCGAAGAGGGAAGAAGCATATATACAGGCTGGCATGATTGTGGTGACCACCGATGAACTCATTGTTTGTCGGTGGTCGCTAGATTTTTGGACTGCACTATGCTTTCCATCAATGTAGTGCAGTCACATCGTCGTGTTCGGATAAAAAAAAGACTTCACAGGTATGCAGGTTTCCTCACGATATTTCCTTTACCGTTAAAGCAACGGATAATTAACAAAGAATACACACGTAACTTAGAAATCACAGCATGCTCTTGGGGCTGGCTTCAAACCTGTGACTTTCGTCTCGATAGTCCGGACTCCCCACTGAGCTAGGGCTGCTCTGAGCTACAATTTGCATATTACTTAGCAATAATCACAGCATGCTATTGGGCTGGTTTCAAACCTACAACTTTCCTCTCGATTTCTCTCATCCCTTCCCCGCTGGGCTATGGCTGCTCTGAGCTACAATTTGCATATTCCTTAGCATTAAGGATGTCATTTCAATAAGAACACAATTGTACAGAAAGCGTTGTTTGTCGAAGACAGGTACTTGTAGAACTCGTTTTCCTTGTCGATGTTAATTTGTTCGGTTTACAGTTACTCGGATAATTCAAATGGATTTTGTATGGAAAACGTTGTTTATTCTGTCTCGCGGGGTAAGATGTTTTTTTTAAAGAAATGAAAAATGTCTAGTACCCTCACTGCAAATTCTTGAGACATTTTTTATAGCATAGGCAAGCAAGTAAGCAAGTGGGTCACCTGATAGTAAATGATTTCCACCGCACGTGTGCGCGCACAATACCAGAAGGACCATGGGCGCATTGCCGACTTCAAGGGGAAGGGATAATTAAGGGATTAGGAAAGGGAGGGGATTTGGGCCATCGGATATCACCAAGCATCAGCAAGCCGTTACTTTACGTCGGTTTTCTGTGGGACTATCTCACCAGTCGAGCCAACCCATTCACGCTGTAGACAAAACTGTCTACAGCCTGGCTCTACCACTCATTAATGGGGTCAGGGCTATGTGTGTGACTGTTGGGTGTATTTATTTATTGTTAAACATATCTTTATTCCAAGTCTTCAATTAAAATTACGTACGGCATTAAACACTTAAATTCCAATAGAATGACTAAAATACCTATACGATACACTTGAGTCCGTGAGTCCGGTTTGTGTCGTTACCGAGGGCAATATATAAATTAACTACAATTATACGTAAATACTATCGTATTGGCAGTTGTTTTGCAGGGCTGGAGTAAGGATCGGAACCAAAATATACAAATAATACAATAAGGTTTTGTTTTTATTTGATTGAATGACTAGACGAGCAAGGCGTTCGTCTGATGGTAAGCGCCTGCCCATAAACAGAAGCAAAACCACACAGGGCTTCGAATTACAAAGCATGGTACTAAACTACGCTCGTCCTGAAACATACAATGTTAAGTGTCATGACGCCCAGTAATTTCACTGGCTTTAATATCCTTCAAACAAAAACAGTGCTTACACACTGTTGCTTGGCGGCAGAAATAGACAAGTGGTACCAACCCAGACGGCCTCTCGCATACGAGGGCCTACCTTTGTTGTGTCCAGCACATTACTACATATATTTCAACTTCGTATTAAACAATAACAAAAGGTCATAAATACAGCGACCTTTAGCTTGCCAAGTCCATACCATCACGCTACGTTTGTGTAGCACTAAAATAGACTCATTTACTACTTGTGAACAATATTCCACGGGGTGTTTGCCGCGCAAACGACCGGCTCTCTATGCATACGGATTTAACGATGTTTCGCTATGCATTCGAAAGACATTTTGCTGTTTAAATGGGTGCGTTAAGCGTGTGGAGCGAAGTCGCTAAAATATATATTCGTTACTATATTTTATTAGATAGAATATCCCTCGTATGCGTATGGCCTTGTGGGTTGGTACCACCGCTTTGTCTTCTTATGTCGCCAATCAACAATGTGTAAGCAATGTTGTATACCGGTTTGAAGGATATTGAAGCCAGTGAAATTACTGACTGTCCATTTCTATGCGAGCACGGCAAAGTGACTGCACTACACTGATGGTAAGCATAGTGCAGTAAAGAAAATAGCGACTCTTCGTAGAGGGAAGAAGCAAATCGTGGGGCCTACAATGGGACAAGCAGATAACCGATGACCCCACCGGTGAACCCACTCCTACCAATCAACAAGTCATGTCGCAAGCCCCTCGGGAGAACCGGATATACAATGCTTCATTCAAAGTTCTGCCAGACTTATACCATCAGGCAAGCGCCTAGCTCGTCTCGTCATTCAATCAAATAAAAAAAATCAGAGACAATAATCAAAAGACAGCCCGAGAGAAAGAAAGACAGACAGAAATACAGAAAGTCAGACGGACAGACTGACAGTATGACATAATGACATACAGAGATGTACAGCTGCTCCTTCGCTGCAGTTTTCTGTAGACAGGTATTAATCCGGTCAGAGCGTCTGGTTTACATAACACATAGTGAGGTCAACACATACACAACTATGGTAGAGATTGCATTATTTTTAAAATATTTCATTTCGGCCCATACAGACGTAACAATGATTGAGTTATAAACGTGGAAAACATAAACACTAGAATTGAGTTACCGTCGAAGTAAACGTTCAGGCATTTTATTAAGTTACTAGATATTTAGACGGCCTCCGTGGCGCAGTGGACGAGTAGCCGGCTGCGAAGCGAATAGCGATGGGTTTGATTCCCGCACCGAGATAAATATTTGTGTGATCCACTGAGATTTGCTTAGGGTCTGGGTGTTGTGGCACCGTAATTCCCTCGTAGTTCCTGATACTCACGGGACAGGTATACTGGTTTAAACTAGTGTGGGGTAGGACTATGTTTGTGACTGTTGGGTGTATTTATTATTATACATAAAAGCGTAACCGACCTTGATACGAGAGCGCGCTGTTTCGGTCCCTTCAACAAGATTAATATTTGTGTAATCTGCAAACAGTACTAAAATAATCTTTGTATGAACAAAAGTTCCTTCAAATTTCTGATACCTATTCCTCAAGACATGCATTTCATTGTGAAGTCAAGACTAAATGTGTGACTGTAATTACTTTTCTTTAATTTAAAATATCATCTGATATAATATTCTGTTGTATATTCATGTTCATTGTTTGTTTAATCCTATTAAATAATAGATCGACTTCCCGAATTAAACTTCTATTTATTTGGTCTTTTATTTATTTTATTTCTTCATTTAAACTTTTTTTTATTGGTGTGGTACAGCATATAATATTTGGTATTATTGTATTATACTCATAGATAAAATGGTATCCCATTGCAAGATTTAACTTATGTTATATTTTGGAGTATTCGCCAATCTATTTGGAATTGAATAGTTCGACTACGTTAAATCTTTTCACAAACGACTTGGGTGTTTTATAAATTAACTGATTCTGTACTGTACCTGCAGCATACTGAAACCCGGATCTGAAGACTAAACAATTTAGACAGAACTTACATTCTTTTGTACATTTTATTGGAACGTAGTTCCTTATCGCGCGTTGCGAAAGGGGGCTAGACGGAAAAAATTGGTACGAAAAGTTGGCACGAAAAATTTGTCACGACATAATTCTCCGACCAGCCAGCGTTAGCCGACCTCCCTGGAACATCGATAATTTCGAAGTCCCAGGTGGCGTCACACAGTGACCAGTCAGTTTGGACCGGACTTTCACAAGACTTTGACCTTGAACCCCAACCGTGACCTTGACCTTGACCCCGACCTTGACCTTGACCCCGATTTTTACCTAGACTCTGACCTTGACCTTGACACCGATTTTTACCTAGACTCCGACCTTGACCTTGACCCCGACCTTGACCTTGACCCCGATTATTACCTAGACTACGACCTTGACCTTGACCCCGACCTTGACCTTGACCCCGATTTTTACCTAGATTCCGACCTTGACCTTGACCCCGACCTTGACCTTGACCCCGATTTTTACCTAGATTCCGACCTTGACCTTGACCCCGATTTTTATCTAGACTTCGACCTTGACCTTGTCCCCGACCTTGACCTTGACCCCGATTTTTACCTAGACTACGACCTTGACCTTGACCCCGATTTTTACCTAGACTACGACCTTGACCCCGATTTTTATTTGACCCCGACCTTGACCTTGACCTTGACCCCGATTTTTACCTTGACTCCGACCTTGACCTTGACACCGATTTTTACCCTGACTCCGACCTTGACCTTGACCCCTACATTGACCTTGACCCCGACCTTAACCTTTACCCCGACCTTGACCTTGACACAGACCTTGACCCTCAAAATTAAAATTAATCGTAAGGAACTTCGTTCCATCCGGGTGTCCCTTGACACCTCTCAAGTTTTTTTTTATTTGGTTACTGTTTTCATAAATTGATATTACGAGGTCCAATTATTTTCATTTCCCTTAAAGGGTCTATAACCAATTAAATTTGAAAGTATCTGCTTCCTTCTGTTTGCAACTTTCTTTAAACTTTCATAAATGTCTTTTTAGGATTCTGTTGTCAAATGGATAAACGGAATTCTTATAATTTCGTCATGTCCGTCTTTCCGTCTGTCCGCCCATATGTCATAGCCATTTTAAATATTTTATAGCATAGGCCGGCAAACGAGCAAGTGGGTCACATGATGGTAAGTGGTCTCCACCGCCCATGTACGCTCACAATACCAGAAGAATCATGGGCGCGTTGCCGACCTTAAAGGAGAGGGATAATTAGAGATTGGGAAGGGGAGGGGGATTTGGGCCTCCGGATATCTCACTCATCGTACGAAATACAGCAGCAAGCCGCTACTTTAGGTTGTTTTCTGTGAGACAGTGGTAACGACCTGGTCGAGCTGGCCCATTCATGCGGTATACAAAACTGTCCACGTGGCTCTACCACTCGAATGTCAATATATATGGCTGTAATTGATCATTAATAACTCTTTTATATAAAACATTTTGAAATAGTCAAACTTTACAATATACATACAAAAATACACATATAAAACGAAATGCAATTTTTGAAATATTAAATATATTATATATATACAGCCATAAACTAAACAACGCTTGGCTTCCGCTAAAACTAAAACCAGTGAGTTTTATTATTCATACAAAAAATACGAACTAATAAACTCCGTACAAACAACATAGAAACAAACTGGACGTCAGCTAACAAGCTCTACAATTTTGTTTCCTCTAAAATTCTGCCCGAAATAATACAAATTTTGTTGAAATTTTCCAGTTGTTCAAAAGTTTGACACACTTATAACTGAGTAGATTAATTGACAAGTTAGGCTTTATCAGGTTTCGAATGCGAATGTGATGTAGAGGTAATTTTTATAGCATATACTAGCTGGTGGTAGAATATTCATATCCGCCCGGATAGCGACCACTGAACAAGTGGTGTTAAAACCTGCCATAGTTACTGGCACACCTTGTGTAGATCGCGTTCCAGGATCAGCTAGTATATACCCGATTCTCAAAAGGGGCCTGCGACATGACTTGATGGTTGGTTGGGGCGAGTATAGGGGTACCCATGTATAACTGTGCCTGCATCGGTCATCCGCCTGTCTTGTCGCAGACCCCTCGATTCACTTCTTTCCTCTCCGGAGTGTGAAGAAGCATTTATGCAGGTCGGCATGATTCTGGTGACCACCTGTACACTTATTGTTTGTCGGTGGTCGCTGGTTTTTTGGACAGCACTGTGCTTACCATCAGGTGTGTGTATTCACATTGCCGAGAGCGGATAAAAATAAAAACACCAAAGACTTAGAAGAATGCAGATCGCACGTCATGAAATAGTTTACGCGTACATCTATCATGCTGTCAAAACTCTTCGAAGACGGGTGTGGTGTATATCAAATTTTCACTTCACTAGCACACAAAACACGTTTTTTTATTTATGGACGTGAGTCGTAAATATCTTTTTATTTAAGGTTATACAAATAGATGGAAGTGGGCTACTGAAAATATCCTTCGTAGTTTTTTATAACATAAGCCGGCAAACGAGCAAGTGGGTCAGCTGATGGTAAGTGATCTTCACCGCCCATGAAAGACCAAAATATCAGCAGAATCATGGGCGTATTGCCGACTTTAAAGGAAAGGGATAATAGAGAGATTGAGAGGGGGAGGGGGATTTTGGACTCCAGATATCTCACTTATATAGATATCTCACGTACGAAACGCAGCAGCAAGCCGCTACTTTGAGGTCGAGGTGCCACAATGCACTGCATGACGCTGGACTGACACTGATATAAGAAAAAAAAATTAAGACATGCAAATCTGATGGAGGGGACACTGGTCAAATAACAGATGACGCAAACTTTGATGTTACTGTCGCAAATGGCCATTATGAAGCACGCGTGCGAGCGAGATAGTAAGATGTCCCCACTACGCGCCCACCTTTGCTCATACCAATATTTAAAATGATAATTGCGTGCTTATTAAATAAATAAATACACCCAACAGCCACACACATAGTCCTGACCCCACAGTAAGATACGAGTCTTGTGTCGTGGGTATCAGGAACTACGAACTACGAGAGACTTTCGGTCTCACAGCACCCAGACCCCGAAACAAATATCTGTGGATCACACAAACATTTGTCTCGGTGCGGGAATCGAACCCGCGGCCTCTCGCTTCACAGCCGGCTACTCGCCCGCTGCCTCACGGCGGCTGTCATACTTGCCAGCCTCCGTGGCGACTTATACATACTTGCTGCGACTTGGATGTTAACTGAACTAAAACCCCCC
The DNA here is from genome assembly GCA_949126905.1 of Amorpha juglandis. Classification (NCBI taxonomy): domain Eukaryota; kingdom Metazoa; phylum Arthropoda; class Insecta; order Lepidoptera; family Sphingidae; genus Amorpha; species Amorpha juglandis. The sequence goes on from OX421380.1 coordinate 1,292,752, forward strand.
AATTTTAACATAAAGCCAAAAAAGACAACATCATTTGTACAAATGTCAAGCCGCAGATAACGGTTTAAAGTTAAACCTTTATCACAACACCTACGGGAGCGGCTTTTGGGGAAATAATTATGCCGCTTTGTGCCGACATTTTATTTCTCAATTATTAGGGTCGGTTGGTTTTACACAGCCGCTTTTTGATATTACATTTCGTTTTAAACAACATTATTTTAGCGCAGTGTTATTTTTTGTGTTGAAATTTTAACTGCAGCCATTTTTGATACTGTAGATGACGTATGTAAGCATTGTTGTGTTTTTGTTTATTCCGAGCACGGCAGTCACTGCACTAAACCTGATGGTAAGCGCAGTGATGTCCAAAAAACCAACGACCGCCGACAAACAATAAGTTTATCGGTGGTCACCAAAATCATGCCGGCCTGAATAAAGGCTTCTTCACTCTTGAAGAGAGAAGAAACAAATCGAAGGGGCGTCGACAGGACAGGCGGATGAACGATGCTTCTTGCATACAAGGATGCACCCCTATACCTGCTCCAACTAACCTTCAAACAATGTCGCAAGCTCCTCGGGAAAACCGAAGAACCGGCTTGTGTCAAGACACATTCCTAGAGTTTAATTTAGTGCCTAAAAATAGTCCGTAAATTTAACTTTATAACTTCATTTGCTCGCGGCTCCGCCCGCGTGATTTGCTTTTTCCGGGATTAAAAGTAGCCTATGTCTTATTCTGATGTGTAGCTATATTATTGTAAAGTTTCATTAGAATCCATTCAGTAGTTTTTACGTGAAAGAGTAACAAACATACATCCATCCATCCACCCATACTTACAAACTTTCGTGTTTATAATATTAATAGGATAGTAGGATTAGTAGGATAGTAGGATTAACGAAATAAACATTAATTAATTGCAACACTTTTAATAAAGAAAAATATACTTTTCTGGAATTATCACATTAAAATATAATATAGACGAATTCTGAATTCTGACGAATGTAACATTGTTTAAAACGTATGTAAACCCCAGCGTAGACATGTAATTAATTCATCATATTTCTGTACGTACGTATAAATCTGTCACGAAGGGATTATCTTTTGTGATCTGACACGGGGAAATGTTTGTGAAATGATATCACAGGTATTTATGCATTATGAGGGTGGCGATTTTACTAATCCTTTTTTATATCATATTTTATTAAATGATAAAATATAAAACATAAAATGTTAAGTCTCATAATGCCCAGTAATTTCACTGGCTTCAATGTCCTTCAAACCGAAACACAACATTGCTTACACACTGTTGCTTGGCGGTAGAAATAGAGAATTTTTTTTCTTACTGATTTCTTTCTTATTTATTTTAGATTGACATTTATAAGATAAAGTTTTTCTTTCTGTTACTTGGTTTGAAATTATTTTTCTTGCCCTGCGTCCAGAACTATTCTGTAATAAGTTTTTGAAAGCTCTCCACAAAAGCTTGTTGTTTTAAATATAATATTATTGTTTCGGAGCTATGGAATATGAAATTACAGTTAGTTGAAAACTACTTTTTATTCAATTATGCCAAAAGTTTTTATTTTATTTTTTAATAAAAGATGATGTATTATTCAATGATTACCGAAGTTTTAGTATAATATAAACTGTTTATACTATGTAATAAAAAAATAGTCAAATATAATTATTTAAACAGTTGAATAAAAAGTTTAAATATAATATTTCAAAGTGACTATGGTGAAAATGAAATTACAAAATTTTAATTATTTTTTTATAAAATTTATAAGCGTTCTTTAGATTTTATAATAACTATCACAATAATAATATAATGCTACTATTTAAGTAATGTGCTTAGGCAACCTTCGTTTATTTGGGAATGGGGTAGTTGGTTTGATTTTTTAAATTATTTCTATCAAGAGTTTCATCATCATCATTAGCCACAAGACGTCCACTGCTGAACATAGGCCTCGCCAAAGATTTCCAGCCCGACCTGTTGGAAGCGGCCTGCATCCAGCGACTTCCTGCGACATTTATCAGGTCGTCTGTCCGCCTTGTAGGCGGACGTCCAACACTGCGCTTGACAGTACGTGGACTCGATTCCAGAACCTTTCTGCCCCATTGGTAATCGGTTCTCCGAGGTTTTGTTTTATCAAAAGTTTAATTGCTGGTGGGAGGATACTTGTATCCGACCGGATTGCGACCACCGTACACTAGAGCTAAAACCTGCCATAGTTGCCTGCCGACCTACGATGGACACGTTGTTTATCGTGGTCGACACTATTCTTAGATTGCGCTACACTTACCATCAGGTGTAGCGTAGTCACTTTGCCGAGCCAGGATAAAAAAAAACATTACCCAAAACCTATTGCAGAAAGAATTTCATTAATCCGTCTATGTAAAATCCTCCCTCGTATGCGAGAGGCCGTCTGGGTTGGTAGCACTGATTTGTCTATTTCTGCCGCCAAGCAACAGCGTATACTACCTGCTGTTTCGGTATAAGTCAGTGAAGTTACTGGGCATTAAAAGACTTAAAACTTCTTATGTCTCGGAGTGACGAGCGTAGTTCAGTGCCATGCAGTGCTTTGTAATTCAATGTTCTGTGTGGTGTTGCTTCTGTTTATGAGCAGGCGTGGCGCTTACTATCAGGCAAGCGCCTTGCTCGTCTCGTCATTCAACCAAATAAAAAAACGACCACCATAGTCACTGCCGGGCCAGGATAACAAAAGTCAGTCAAAATATTAATGCATAGTCGCTGTATTTTCAAATTGCACAAAGCCACGTGTCGGACTTGTTTAAATGTCACTTTGTACAAACATAAAACGGATAAAGGTCATGTTTTTCTCTTTCATCGTTTTTTTGTTTAACTTGCAAATGGTGGTCGTTACAATTTATGGCCGCGGAGATACTTAAACAGTTTTTTTTAATGTTGTCATTCTTGCAAGTGTTTTATTGTCAATTTAATGGCGTGGAAGTTTTTGTAAATTTTTGTTTGACACCAACATTTTGTAAATATACGGTTAGATATTTACAACACGTGATTTACAGGACGTCTTCTACTGAACATAGGCCTCCCCCAAAGATTTCCAGACCGACCTGTTGGAAGCGGCCTGCATCCAGCGACTTCCTGCGACCTATCTTTTTTTTCCTTTTCTTTTTTCTGCTTGGATACGCTGGAATTAAAATTGTCAACATAAAGTGCGTATCCATGTGTGACGTTTCGCCACACCAAGAGTCTGTGACAAACTCTAGCATGCGTGACAAATAGAGGTAATATATTGCTGGTGGTAGGATATTCATATCTGCCCGGATAGCGACCACCGTACACGTGGTGTTAAAAGCTGCCATAGTGAACCATACCTTGTGTGGATTGCGTTTCTGGATCAGCTAGTGTATATCCGGTTCTCCCGAGTGGCTTGCGACATGATTTGATGGTTGGTTCGGACGGGTATAGGGGTACATCCTTGTATCCCTGTGCCTGCATCGATAATCCGCCTGTCCTGATGCCCTCTCAGAAGACAAAAGATGCATTAATACAGGCCGACATTATTCTGGTGACCACCGATAAACTCATTGTTTTTCGGTGGTTGCTAGTTTTTTACCACTATATGACAGAAAACCGACGTGAAGTTAGCAAGTTGCTGCTGCGTTTCGTGCAATGAGAAATATCCGGAGGTCCAAACCCGCCTTGCCTTCCCAAACTCTTAGCTATCCCTTTCCTTTAAGGTCGGTAACGCGCCCACGACTCTTCTAGTATTGTGGGCGTATATATGCCCTGATCACTTACCATCAGGTGACCCACTTGCTCGTTTGCCGGTCTAAGCTAAAAACATGTCAATATTCAGATACAAAAATTATGATCAAATTGGTTTCAATATTCTGGAGTAGTTAACACATTTTCCCGCGTACTTACGTCAATCGTTTAGGTGGTTAGACAAGGACAGATATATAGCTTTCCACGTGTGATAGAGAGAGGGGCGATCGAAGCCTTAGCAAAGAGCGGCGAGATGCGTTGGTATTGTTTGTGGGTATTAATCATGTGTCTCTTAGAGGGCAGATTTATTTTGGCATATAATTATTGTTATATGGATATTTGGGTACCCTCAGAGAGAAAGATTTAAGTTGATAATAAAAAAATACGGTTGCAATGAATTTGACAGTGTAATTTTTTCCTCTACCATTTAGACAAAATTATGTCATTAGAATGACTTTAAAATTAATACTCACTTCAGTCAATCAATCTGTTTAAATAGTAGCCGAAACAAATCGTTTTTATTTATTCGCTTCATTGACAAGACGAGCAGGTCGCTCGCTGGCTGATAAACATTAGGGCAGCACATAAACTGTAGCAACACTATCCTGAACTTTGAATAATAAAGTACTACACGAGACTGTACTCTTTACTCCGAGATATGCGCCTGGGTTTAAAAACCTTACACTAGTATACCCTTATAGGTGGCTATGTAGGGCGAAAGAAATATGAAATTAAAAATTATTAATTAACAACAATAAAAAACAATTATTTAAGCTGCCTGGTGGCGCAGTTGTATTGCGTACGCGGTACGATTGCTGTACTAAGGTCTCGGATTCGAACCCCGGTCGGGTAAATCGATATTGAGTTTTTCCATCACAAAATGCTCCGTTGTAAAACTCCGACTTGGTAATTGTGCCCGATATGGCGATATGCTCGCCGTCTATCACACCAAGGGATGGAAATACGCTCTGTGAAATGTGGGTCTACTCTCTGCCTCTACCTCTCTGCCTACCCCTTCGCGGATTACAGGCGTGAGTGCGTGTGTATGTATGTGTTTAAATTTAAATAACAGATAGTTAACATTTTATAATTTATAATGAATAATTAAAATAATATAATATTAATCTATCATAATTAGCATAATTTTAAATATTTAAAACACAGTCATAACAAACTCACTTTAAAAGAAAAGACAAATAACCATAAACCGAGACATTAATTAGTTAATTAAAGTTAAAATTCATTCGCACTTTTGTTTATGATCCAGTAAAACAATGTACAATGATTTGGCCGTAAAATTATTTATGTTCACTTTGTTTAGGCTGCGGATTGCGCTGTTCCCATTTAATTATTGCGTGGTGAAAGAAAGACATTTAGGAGTTAAAAATGATTTTCGTTTTCACACACGTCTAATGACGCAGCGCACGAAGTAGCCAATAAAACGGGTTTGGTTCAACTCTCGGCATAATTTTCATATCCCCAAAAATTTGCAGTGCGAAAAAGTTCTTCTGACTGAAGAAAATCTTCATGAAATCAGTCTTATGAATGTGACTGTTTAGTATGATTTATCAATCGTTAAAATATGATTGGTCGATCTGATAATATCTTCCTTTGGAAAATGTTTGACGACCGTAATTTTGCAACTTGTGAGTCGCAGTTTTAGTCGCGTATTATACTTGGTTCCATAGTTTATAACTAAGGCCAGGCGCGCGTGAGTCAGCAGATAACTCATTTTACGTCATCATCTTGCCCAAACAGTACAGATTTATAACATTCAAACCAATTTATGCTACAAAAAAAAATCCAAATGCAGCGTAAATTAAACGGCTCAGTATTAAGTATAAACTTGATATTTTATTGTAATACTGTAGACAGTAATGTCATACACATTTCAAAGAACGCTGATTCTATTTAAAAATGTCTAAACGCATTTTTAGTTTATTTTGGTAGGTACTTCTATAAACATCTATATTTATAGACTTCATGTCAAAACCAGTAGCATGTTATAATAAACATGTGGCTATAGCAGATGCATTTAATTGTCAAGTAGAATACCAACAGATCGTAACTTTTATGTTCTAATATCTTAATAAAACTCCTAATAAAATGTCTTCTAAACATGTCAGGTAAACAAAATAAATCAGTAGTAAACATAAACGTTGCATTAACAATCAAAAATATATTTACTTAAGCAAAGTCATTTAGATAATGCTTGTTTGATATTTTAATCATAGAAATATAGTTATTTTCTCTACTCTTTGTGTAGATTTTTAATGTAATTATTGAAATTATGGCGTTACAATTAAGATCTATATTTTTTTTAAGTGTTAACACTTAAACCTAAATTGAGAGTAAAAAAATATATATTTCAAACATAAAAATGGGCTATAGGTTCAATACAATTACATACCATTTATACTTCCATTCTATATACTTCATTCAAATGCATGAAAATAAATAAACACAGCTCTCTATAAAGCAAATTACTCACCCAAGATAATATTTTTAAGTTTATAAACCTAGATTAATTAAAATGTGTACGTATTTCAAACATAACTTTAATCTTTAAATGTAGTACAAAATGATTCAGACGGAGCATCCTTTATCTGTTGAAATATTGTATTTGCGTAGCGTCGGGTCTGCGTTCCCATAATCATTGGCACTATCAAAGCGATGGCCCAGTCTCGCTCGACGCTCTCTCGAGGTGGCTGTAGTCGCGGAAAATACGTGAAAAACTGAAAATTACGAACGTATGTGTGTTTGTGAGTGATCTATACGGATTATATACACACTTGGTAAGTGATTATTGAAATATTTAAAGTTTCCTGCATAGAAATATTTAGATTATAGAGATAAAATGAATGTCATCACCGACCTTGGCAGAGATTTAAGATAGCAGTTACCTTTGTGACGAAATGCTATGTAGCGGGAAAATATCGGGATTTCCATACAATTTAATACAGGAAAAAATATGTTTGCGATGTTATATTTAATTTGGTGTCGTGATTTATGAATTCCGGTGTTTATGATCAACATGGCATTTTAAGTGTTATGGGATACATTTTTCCGTGTTCTTTCGTAACGGGCGAATATTTTTGTTTTTATTATAGCGCTGAACAATTTATTTTGGAACGTCATTTCGTTATTCTTGTGTGATAAATGGCCACTTAGTTAACAAAAACAATCCGTAGATTTTAGACTAGAATGTGTTTGTGTTTTTTAAGAACGACTGTATATCGGTGTCTCGTCTAGGACACAAATCCATACCACACAGGCGTTGACTGCAATCCCAACAAATGCAGTATGTCTGTATACCCGAGGGGGTGGGTAGAACTACTAATACACCGACAGATGAGTAGTAGAGCTACATTGTAGACAGTTTTGTCTATAATATGAATCTGCCGGCTCGACCGGGTCCTTAACACTGTCTCACAGAAAACTGACGTAAAGTAGCGGCTTGCTGCTGAGTTTCATACGGTAAATGAGATATCCGGAGGCCCAAATCCCCCGTCCTTTCCCAATCCCTTAATTATCCCTTCCCTTTAAGTTCGGCAACGCGCCTATGATTCTTTTAGTTTTGTAGGCGTAGGTACATGGGCGGTGAAGATCACTTACCATCAGGTGACCTACTTGCTCGCTTGCCGGGCAATGCTAGTTAATTATGTAAAACCTCCTTACCAATTGGAAAAAGATGTGCAATATTTCTAAATATTTAAATCAGAATTCTTTATAACACTCAAATTTTTTGTGTTGTCAAAAACCAAAAAGTTAGTAATTTTCTGAATATGGACTATTTAGTCCAGAGTGTTATAAGGATGTATTACTCCATCGTACTGTTTGTCTGTATATTGTGGACTATGTTCAAGGCAGGTGCACCGTGCAAGTAGCCATCAGGTTGCGCAGATGTTCGGAATACTTCGATCGCCATTGTTAGTTAAGCAAGTTACTGGTATTTTTAAACTGTCAAACAAACATAATTCAAAGATTTTTTTTATTTGATTGAATGACGAGACTAGCAAGGCGCTCGCCTGATAGTAAGCGCCATGCCTGGCTTTAAACAGAAGCAATACCACATAGAACTTTGAATTACAAAGCACTGCATGGCACTGAACTGCGCTCGTCACTCTGAGACAAAAGATGTTAAGTCTCATAAAGCCCAGTAATTTCACTGGCTTCACTGTCCTTAAAACCGAAACACAACAGTAATTACACATTATTGCTTAGCGGTAGAAATAGGCAAAGCGGTGTTACCAACCCAGACGGCTTCTCGCATACGAGGGACCTAATACTATTGTAGGTATTACGAATCTAATTGTAATTCTCAATCCATCTAATCTATAACTCACTATCAAATTGAATTCTGTTTTCTCCTAGAGCGTTCCCTTATTATCTCGCCTTTCCCGTCCGAGAAACTCTTTTAGTGTAGGTAAGTCTGGCATTACTACCCTTGACGATAGTGCGGTTAAGTTAAGCCACGTTATTGTTATATCTCCAGTTTATATGGATCGTCTCGACCGCTGCGGTACCAATGTTCTTTAATAAGTTCTGTTGTAGCTTTGCTAAATGAGTTTTGTTGAATCAGTGAGATTTTTGAAGCCTGAGGCTGGATTGCACCATAATAGCAGTTATAGTTAAGGTTTACGTCAAATTTTACGATACCAGTAACGCTGACTAAACATAATGTCGACTGTCAAGACACAGGGGGTCCCTCGACGGTCGAAGATTATGCCGGCCTGAAGGTACTGGATATACACTGGCTGATCCCAGAACGCGACTCGCCTGAACAGCCCCAATGGCGGGTATTTCACCATGTGTACGGTGGTCGCTATCCAGCCGGGTATAAAAATATCAGGTATCCTCTCACCAGCAATCTCTTACCATCAGTTGGCCTTCTTACTCGTTTGCATTTACTCTACTATAAGATACATCATTACAAAAAAGATATGGCTGAGTTTCTTAGTAATCCTCAGAACAATGAATATTTCCGAGTAGAGTTTCCTGAGTTTTGATATTTAAAACGTTCCAACACGCACAAAAAGTACGAAAAATCAATAACAACTTTAAAAGTATCAGAGAGACCTTCAATTTCCACTCCGACGTTCTTATTTAACTTTCTCGGGGCATTCGAGCGGGGTTTTTGCATAACGTCCATCATCCTGTAATAGATACATTGGGGAAAAAATTTAATTTGCCCAAACGGGCCGGGTTCAGTAAAGTATCTGCGAAGTTCCACTGAGGAAAATCGCTTTTCTTGCATGTATTTTATAGAATTTTGTTTCTGTAGGTGACCTGAACTGGTTAAGATGAGATTTTATCCATAAATTTGATCAGGTTTTTTTTGTGATGGAGATGTGGATAGACTGTCTTTCCATCAGTTCACCTCCAGCCTATTTCCATCCAATATAAAGTGTAAGTCATTGAACGGTATTTCTATATTCCAACTTTTTACCAGGTGCTTATGATGGTGATGGGTGGTAAATCCAGGTGGTCTCCCCCCAAGCAGCACTGTTGTGTTTCGGTTATAAGGGTATTGAAGTCAATGAAATTACTGAGCATTAATGAGGCTTAACATCTTATGTCTCGGGGTGACGAGCGCGGTCCAATGCCATGTAGTGTTTGGTAATTCAGAGTTCTGTTTGGTCAATACACCCAACAGTCACACACATAGTCCTGATCCTACACTAGGTTAATCTGTATTGTGGATATCAGGCACTAAGCACGAAGGACTTGCAGGCTCACAAACCGAAACATTTATTTTAGTGGGGGAATGAAATCCACAGCCTCTCATTTCATAGCCCATTGCCCCATGAACTTTGATTTTTTTTTTTAATAAATAAATATACCTAACAGTCATATACATAGTCCTGACCCCACAGTAAGATACGAGTCTTGTGTCGTGAGTATCAGGAACTACGAGAGACTTTCGATCTCACAACACCCAGACATCCAGACATTTGTCTCGGAGCGGGAATTGAACCCGCTCTACACAGCCGGCTACTCACCCGCTGCGCCACGGACGCTGTCAATTTATTTTATATTCAATTACTTAGTACATTAGAATGTAAAAATACACAGTTACATTCGCGTGTCTGAGCTCAGTAATTGATCTGCCGTCTGGGAATTACATTTTGAGTTCAATAACTGTACATCACGTGTCCATATGGTATTTAAAATGGCCTTATTGGGGTTCAGTTTGCATCAGTACTGTTACTAGGTCAAAAGAACGATTGCAAGTTGCCTTAGAGGAAAAGAATAGTCAACTTTGTGCCTTCAGCCATCACAGGCCATACGAACCAGCACAGCTACCATTTTAAAACTGTTTATATGGCTGGTGGTAGGATGTTCATATCGCAAATAGCGACCACCGTATACATGGTAATCCTGCCATAATGCCCCACACATTTTGTTTGGGTCGCGTTCCAGGATCAGCCAGTGTATATCTCGTTCTGTCGAGGGGTTTGCGACATGACTTAATGGCTAGTTGGGCGAGTATAGGGGTACATCTTTGTATCCCTGTGCCTGCATCATCCTGCCTTGTCACAGGCCCCTTGATTTTCTTCCTCCCTATTCGGAGAGTGAAAACGTAAGCCAGGAAGTTTATACAGGCTGGAATGATTCTGGTGACGACCGATAAACTTATTGTTTGTCGATGGTCGCTGGCTTTTTAAACTGCGCTCATTAGGTGTAGTGCAATTACTTTGCCGTGCTTGAATAAAAAAAAACACTGGTGCTAACCCAGTAGAGCCAGCCCACTCATGCTGTAGACAAAACAGACTACAGCGTGTTTTTATAACAATAGCCATTTAAGAAGCAAGCTGGTGATTTGATGGTAAATACTTTTGATCACGCATAAACGTCCACAATACCAGAAGAATCTTGAGAGCAAACCTTAATAGAAGGGCATAATTAATGGAACTGGGTGACGGGGGATTGGGGCTTCAGATATCTTACTTACCTTACGAAACGTAACAAACTGTTCTTCCCGTCGGTTATCTGTGAAACAATGGTGATAACCCGGTCGAACTGGCCCATGGCCCATTCATGTAGGTAAAATTGACTAAAGAGTGGCTTCGTCACTTACCTCTCTACTACTTTTTTTTATTTGATTGAATGATGAGACGATCAACGCGCTCGCCTGATGGTAAGCGCCACGCCTGCCCATAAACAGAAGAAACACCATACAGAACTTTTAAATACAAAGCATTGCATGGCACTGAACTACGTTCGTGACCCCGAGACATAAGATGTTAAGTCTCATAATGCCCAGCAATTTCACTGGCTTTAATATCCTTCAAACCGAAACACAACAGTGCTTACACACTGTTACTTGGCGACGGAAATAGACAAAGCGGTGGTACCAACCCAGACAGCTTTTCGCATACGAAAGACCTAGCACCTTGTAAAACCTTGTACTTAAACACCTATTCAACTTCATTACTGTTATTACAAAACATTCAACCACATACTTTTTATCTGGTATTATGTATTTTCCATGCCACCGCTACACAAAACATTATTAACATAATGTAGGCAAACAGCTAACAGTGGATAATATGAAGACGTTTTTCTATTTTGGTGAGATATCTTTTAAAAATAGCTCTCTAATTCCGATGTTAAATGGCATTTCATAGTGGTAGGGGAGCCCAAGCGGGGATTTCGGGATTTACTAAAGCGCGACAGATTAATATACAGGGGGATACCTTGTACCCGGTTAAGTACCTCCACAAAACATGAGGCCCATATATAAGGCCGCCCGTGAAGGATACAGGATCAGATTAGTAAAAAAAAATTGACCATCAGAAATTCTCGAGCGCGTCAGATTAAGGTAGGGTGAGTTAATTACATCCTAAAAAGTGTATATTCCACTAATCTGACAATTTGAGAGTGACGTAAAAAAAGCGGAGGGCAACAAAGTTGTAAAAAAAAACGTCATCTCGACATTCTCGAGCGTAGCTAAATTTTTTTTTATTTTGAAGGAAATAATTCAAGAATAATGAAAAATATATAATCTGACGATTTCCGCAAGCCGAAATAACAAAAATTCGTCGATAAAGTTAAATGCGTGCAGTTGCGTGATGCCTACATTTCCTTCTCCGCGTTTCTATTCCTCTCTCACTCTTTCTCTATCTATTACTCTCTCACTCCGTCCCCACTCTGGTTTCTGTTGCCATGACGCCATCATTGATCATAAAGACTCGTGGCATACTGTTTACAACGTGTTTGCAATATAATTTTTGGAATAACTTTTAACCGGCTTTATCGATCAACTTCAAAAACTAATCCGCCTTTGAGCTTGAAAAACCACGTCGATCGCCACCAAGCTGGTCAAAAGCGGTTGATTCGTTCGAGAGATATCGTGAACGAAAGAAACCCGAAAAAGTGTTTTTTCGGGATTACTCCGAAATTTGTGGTTCGATCAATTAAAATTGCTTTGATGATGATAAAACTGCGTCGAATGCCGCCAACCGTGTGAAAATCGGTTGATCCATTCAAAAGTTATTGCGGTTTGAAAATTCCAAAAATAGTGTTCTATGAAACTTCTATCAGGGAGAGCTCAAATGCATAGAAATATTATTTTATTTGAACTCAGCGAGCTCAAAATATCACATAAATTATATTTTGAGCTCAAAAACGTCATAAGTACAATTTTAAGAGCCCAGGAATGGAATTAGCGGGAAGTTGCAGGGATGGCCTTTAAGGTGAACCGTTTTTCTAATTTTTTTTTGTCAGATCAGGCCAATCCCTCTAGATAATCGTCAGATTATGAGACAGTACGTTTAGAACATAAAGATGAACGCGCTTGAGTATTTCAAAATGGCGAAATTTTTTTGCACATTATGAAAATGGCCGCGAGTTTGCGTCCCATCGAAATCATCAGATTAGTGAATGAGAGCTTTTTTTTGGTGCACTTAACACTCCCTTAGAAAATCTGACGCGCTCGATAATTTTTTTTTTTTTTTCATTTTCAACTCTTAAATACAACCACCCGCATCATGCAAACGATCAGATTAACATACGTACATTATTAAAAATACATAGGGCATTGATGCTATCAATATCTGACGCGCTCGAGGATGTCCATGCAACAGTTTTTTTTTACATATTTAAAAATCTATAGCCGCTTCCCCCACCGATGTAAAGGTATATATCATATAACATTTTTTTCTTCATATCATCTAAGCTTTGCATCCCAATAGGTCTCTACGACGCTCGAGTAAATCCCCATTTAGCATCGTGGCCTCCCCTACTATAGCGCTAGTGAAACCACGAACTAACCGAAACTTATTCGTATAAATGACGCGGCGCGGTTTATATAATATATTTAAAGTTTTATAAACGTTAATGATGAGACGAGTAGGTTGCTTGCGTTATGGTGTCACTTCTTTCTATCATCATCGTCATCATCATCAGCCACAAGACGTCCACTGCTGAACGTAGGCCTCCCCCAAAGATTTCCAGACCGACCTGTTGGAAGCGGCCTGCATCCAGCGACTTCCTGCGACCTTTATTAGGTCGTCTTACTTCTTTCCATAAACAGAGGCAAAATCAAATCTGAATTACGAAGAACTGCGTGGCACTAGATTCCAGATGATCCCAGATTTTTTATCTAGTAGACCACTTTCAAAATTTTGCTGGTTCCGGTGGACCCCTTGCAGCTACAATTCTACAATATTCCAAAAACTATTACGAAGAAAGCTTACAAATTGTGAAACCTCCTTTTTTGTCACGCCAACTTAGACCTCCGTTGAGTGTCCCGTGGATCCCTGGGGGTCCACCTGAACCTCTTTGGGAACTATGGCGCTAGACTATGTTCGTTAACCCGAGAAATTAATGTTAACATCTCAATGTTATGTCACGTATTTCCCAGTCATTTCTCCGTTTGCAATGTCCTTTAAACCAGAACTATACAGTGCTTAAGACTGTGGTTTGGCGGCAGAATATACAGTGGCACCAACCACGATGACCTCTGGCATACAAGGGAGTTCTTAAAGAGTCAAGCCAGTACGTATAAACGATGTGCGGCGTTTTATATGCCAATATTCATCCCGGCTCGACTTTTTTTTGTTCAAGTACAGCAAAGTGACTGTACTACATCTGATGGTAAGCGTAGTGCAGTCCAAAAAACCAGCGACTACCGACAAACAATGTGTTTATCGGTGGTTACCAGAGTCACGCCGGCCTGCATAAATGACAAATCGAGGGACCTGCGACTGGACAGGCGGATAACCGAGGCAGGCACAGTAATACAAGGATGTACTCCTATATCCGCCCCAACCAACCATCAAATCATGTCGCAAGCCTCTTGAGAGAACCGTATGTATACTGGCTAATCCTAGAACGCGATCCACATAAGGCGTGTGGATCACTATGGCAGCTTTTAACACCACGTGCACGGTGGTCGCTATCCAAGCGGATATGAATATCCTACCACCAGCTAGAACGCCTTGTTTAACTGGACCATTATTTGAAACATTTGTGAAGTAGGTCCATAATAATATATTCGTCTGCGTAGTTTCTGTTGGATTACGTCAGCTAACGAAATTTCATTGTCACATTTACATGAATATAACAATTGAGTTGTCTCAGAGAATACTCGCTGCCTGTCACACCCGCGTCTACGATTTTATTATAAGTATTTCTATTTTTTTTTCTATCTAGGCACGGCAAAATGGCTGCACTACACCTAATGGTAAGCTCAGTCCAAAAAACTAGCGACCACCGACAAACAATGAATTTATCGGTGGTCACCAGAATCATTTTGGTCTGAATAAATGCTTCTTGCACGAAATGGGGAAAATATTTTTAAACATTGTCTTCCCAAAATAATTTTCCGATACTGTAAAATAATACAGTTAAAATAATATTACAGCGAATCCACAAGGCGATTGGATTATCAAAAGGCGGATTAACATACAGAAGTACGAAAATATACACAGAAATAACATCTTCCAAATCTCGCGGAATTCCATGAAACGTACCTTTTATCTTATGATAAAAAACATGATGAAAAATGTAGAGCTATTGACCTTTCAATTATATTCTGTAATATACCTTATACCTCATTTATAAGGTTCGAAGTCGTATGCCTCGTGTATATCATTCGTATAGAATATATTTGCCGTATTTCTTCGTTCGTTTACGCAAGAAATGAATGTGTACATAATTAGAAGATATAATTATCAGTTTTGTTTGTTTTCATTGTGAGTTCAGAGTGCAATTGTACTTCTATTTGCCTGAGTTGGCATAGATGCTTAAACTATTGGGCGTCTGATACCCGGTTTCTCGAATACAAATCAAAATAACATTCAACTTATAGTACAAGCTCCCGGGGAACATTGACCTTCACCCATCTGTTTACCGGATCAAAATAACATTTAAGGGTATAAAATGTGTTGCTGAACACGTACCAATAGGGTTGCCTAAAAAAATATGGTCAAGGATATGATTAATTAACATTTAAAAAATATTTCTTTTTTTATAATTTCCCTGACTTGCTTACCAAAAAAATTTAGCCTTCAATGAAAAGTGTACAATGTATACTATCTGTAAAAAATAGGTTGCCTACCTTTTTCTGGCCACTACTACCTGGTTGCCGTGTGCAAACAGGTAACCAAAAAGTGGTAATTGCGCTCATCTAGCTCCTAGCTTTTGCATGTAGTATACATTGTAGGTTTTCATTGAAGGTTCATTTATTTGGTGAGCAAGTCAGTGAAATAATATCTTCTTTTTTTTTTTTAATCGCAAAACCTATCCTTGACCATATTTTTTTAGGCAACCCTATTGGTATGTGTTCAGCAACACCTTTTATACCCTAAAATGTTATTTTGATCCGGTAAACAGATGGGTGAAGGTCAATGTTCCGCGGGATCTTAGACCATTATAGAACATTGATTTTGACAGCGCTGTCAAATCAATTCGAGTTTCTGAAACGTTAATTAGGGAAAAATTGATTATTCTCTGATCTAAATTTTGAACAATCGCTTGTTGGTAATTTACACACCATTTGACGATTAAATTGTTTATGAATCTTCCAGAACCCAAAAATAGCATTCCACATATGATTTTGAAAGCCGTGTTAATTAACAGGAGTGTCAAATCAAAAGCGTTGACTGCTTTTTTAGCAACTCAATTTTGACTTGACTTGAAATATGACAGATGATTAGTTTAATTTTACATCAGCCTTTCAGAAACCAGGCATTATTAGTATTTTTGGTTAATATGGATGATCAGACGGACATTTTGTTCGCCTGCCCAGCAGCAAAATCATGCAGTACGATGAATTAGAAAATACTGCATAATATACTGTATATTCGTCGCCTGAGACGTTTTAAGATTTTGCTGTACTCTTTTTACTGTCGCTTTTTCGTTTCACGTAAGTTTTGTAAAGAAATTTCTCTTCACAAATCTAAGCCTATGGTTTCAGCGGCTGGCCACAGCAGCGTTGTCTAACGCACAACCAGCAAATTCACGTTATTAATATAATCTAAGCGAATACAATGCTCCTAAATTGAAATAAGCGTTCTGACTGAGCAAACTGCGTAGCTGTATGAAATTTAGATTCCCCTCTTTATTAACATATGCAAATGAAAAGTAATATAATAACACATTTAGTACACGGAGCGCTGTTATTCAGTTTACTATTATTGGTTTTAAGTATTTAGACTACCTCGGTGGCGCAGTTATAATGCGTATACTACTGTGCTGACGTTTTGGGTTCGATCCCCAGGTCGGGTTTGTTTTTTATTTAATTGAATAACGAAACGGGCAAGTAAGCGCCACGCCAGCCCATAAACAGAAGCAACACCACACAGAACTTTAAATTACAAAACACTGCATGGCAATAAAATGCGCTCGTAACCCTGAGACATAAGATGTTAAGTCTCATAATGCCCAGTAATTTCACTGGCTTCAATGTCCTTCAAACCAAAACACAACAGTGCATACAATCTGTCGCATGGCTGCACTAATAGACAAGGCGGTGGTACTAAGCCAGACGGCCTCTCGCATACGAGGGACCTTGGTAGGTCCCTCATATGCCCGTCGTATGTCCCTTGTAAAACTTAACTTACTTTAAGATCAGCAACGCGTCCATGATATGTACATTGGTGGTTATTCACCATCAGGTGACCCACTTGCTCGTTTGCTAATAAAAAGGATAACAAACACACGTCTTCACCAAACACGCAGTCAAAACGTCTTCCACCAAACACGAGTCGAAAGTAAATAAACATTGAATCCATCACGGATCCCAGGTGTTCAACTTTATAATAACCAAATAACAAGATTTTATTCGAAGTTTATTCAAACCGCAACTTCTCGGATGTGCCGTAAAATTATATTGACGCTGTAACTTCTGCGTAATTAAGAAAATTTCGGAGCTCCATCACTCGAATATGACTTTATGGGCTATATTGGAAGCGAATTAGGTGTATTAAAAGCCAGGGTTTTTCTCTTTTTATTCTATTTGCTAGTATGGTAAGATGAACAGGTCGTTCGCCTGATGATAAGCGCCACACCTGCCCATAAACGGATGTAACACTACACAGAACTTGCAATACAAAAAACTGCATGGCTCTGAACTGCGCTCGTCACCCTGAGACATAAGATGTTAAGTCTCGTAATGTCCAGTAATTTCTCCGGCTTCGATGTCCTTCAAACCAAAACAAAATACACATACTGCTTGGCGGTAGAAATAGTTAATAATTTAATAAATCTGACCAAAAATAAATAAGTTAAAAGCCATTTAAAATATGATGGAAGAGCTACTTGTCAAATGACAGACGACGCAAACCGTTACGTCACCGTACAAATGGCTATTACGGTGTACGAGTGCGAATGAGATAGTTAAATATCCCCACTACGCATCCACCTTTGTTCATACCAATGTTAAAAATCATAATTGCGAGCTCATTTATTAACAAATTTTGATTGTGTTTTAAGCAGCGATAGATCAGCGGGGGACAAAAGTCACAGGTTCGAAACCAGTACCAAGAACATACACCTCTGACTTCTGAATTACGTGTATATTAATTATATTGATTATCGCTTGCTTTAACGGTGAAGGACACATCGTGAGGAAACCTGCATACCTGAGAACTCGATACCTTCGAAGGTATGTGAAGTCTGTCAACCCGCATAACGCCAGCGTGGTGGACTAAGGCCTAATCCCTCTCATTCAGTAGAGGAGGCCCGTGCCCAGCAGTGGGACGTATATAATACAGAGAGAAATTCATTTTGTGTTTTTTGTTGCGTATAAAATTCTACATAGGAAACTACCCTATTCCAGTACGGTCAAATCTATGTACATATACACTTCCACATTAACTTACTTATTCATGGCAGGAGTCAGGGATCCCTTTTACCAGGGAAAGCTATCTATACCTACGTACTGCTGACAAAGCGACGAATAAACGCACGTTTGGCAATCCTATGCATGTTTTAAAATGTATACTTTGGGTAGGAACACGTTAATGTTTTTATTTATAGACAGAACTACGAATATATTTTTAAAGGAGTGTATTAGGACAAGATCAAGTATGGCTATTTACAAGTATTATGCGTGTGCGTGCGGAATCCTTGCATACGTGCGTGCGTGATTGCTTGCATGCGTGTGTGCGTGCGTTGACGCGTGCATGTGTGCGTGTTTGTGTTTGCTTCGTGGCGACTAAACCAATGGATATTGAAGCGTTTTTTTTCTTGAAAAGTAATTTAATCGAGATAGATAGATAAAGCGGTGTAGACTAAATAAACGGGTTAAGTTGGCAACTTCTGCGTACAGAACTTTAAAAAAGCGATAGCGTACACATGGTGTTAAAACCTGCCATAGTGACACACTTGTGTGGATCGCTTTCCAGGATCAGCCAGTGTGTATCCGCTTCTCCCGAGGGACTTGCGACATCACTTGATGGTTGGTTGGGGCGGGTATAGGAGTATCCTTGTATCCCTGTGCCTGCATCGGTCATTTGCCTATCTTATTGCAGGCCCCTCGATTTGCTTCTTCCCTCTTTGAAATGTGAAGAAGCATTCATACATACCGGCGTGATTCTGGTGACCACCGATAAACTCATTGTTTGTCGGTGGACGCTGGTTTTTATTGACTGCACTACGCTTATCATCAGGTGTAGTACAGTCACTTTACCGTGCTAGGATAAAAGAAGGAACGTAGATATTATCCATTTCATACCCACACCCCAAAACAAATATTTGCGGAGCAAACCAAACATTTGTTACCGGGTCGGGGTTAAACCTGTATAGAGTTTTCTATGACTCTATATTTTATATTGAGATATATTATATTTCTTCACGTTACTCGCGTTATGCTTCACAGTTAATGTAGAGCATAAAATGTTGAAAGCTTTTTAAAATTTATCCTCGCAGCGCACTTAGAATGTCAGTTATTTTATTTTCCTTCTAGTTTTTAGAAATTATTTTAGTTTATATAGCACCTTTTAGAGTTGTAGAGCCGCGCTGTATACAGTTATGTCTACGGAGAGAGATATATTCGGAGACCCAAATTCCCCTCCCCTTCCCAATCCCATACCGTTGTACGATTATTATGGGATTGGGAAGGGATTATACCGGAATAAAAAAAAAAAATATTTTTTGTGTATATACATATATGTATATATGTGTAACCAGTACACTCACATTTTTCCGAGCGTATTTCCGCCCCATGACGTGATAGTGTGCGAGCCTATCATCATACTAGGCAAAATTCCAGACTCCGGGCCGATACTGAGCATTTTGTGTTATAAAAACCCAATATCACTCTACCCGGGATCGAACCCGAGAACTCAGCTTAGCAGTCGCACCGCGTACGCAATACAACTAGGCCACCGAGGCAGTTACAAAATCATTCTGTACACAAATCTGTCTAAAATGAAAAATTTTGACGTCGTGTAAAAGTTATTCCTTGTTCTTTTTTTTATAGCATAGGCCGGCAAACGAGCAAGTAGGTCACCTGATGGTTAGTGATCTCCACCGCCCATGTACGCCCACCACCAGAAGAATCATGGGCGCGTTGCCGACCTTAAAGGAACGGGATAATTAGGGATTGGAAGGGGAGGGGATTTGGGCTTCCGGATATCTCACTCACCGTACGAAACGCAGCAGCAAGCCGCTACTTTACGTCGGTTTTTCTGTGAGACAGTGATAACGACCCGGCCGACCCAGCCCATTCATGCTGTCGACAAAACTGTCTCCGGCGTGGCTCTACCACTCAAAAAACACAAGACGTTTCAACACGTAGTACATAGTACTATGATCGAGGCAGGGTGAGAGTTCCAAAATACATAATTCATGAATCACGACGATAAATCTAGACCCATTTCACATCACTGCCGCGTCACAGAACAATCTATCACACTTATCTTTGAGGGACCCATTTCCCCTAGTATTTGAAACGCCACGCTCCAGGAATCGTTAAGCGAACATTATCATTCCGAAGAAAGATTAATTATTTTATTATATGTTCTGTTATAGCAGCGATAACTCATCGGGTAGTGGTATGGACTGTCGAGACGAAAGTCGCAGGTTCGAAACCAGCCTCAAGAGCATACACCACTGACTTTTCTAAGTTACGTGTATATTAATTTTTAATTATCGCTTGCTTTAACGGTGATGGAAACATCGTGAGGAAACCTACATTACCTGATAACTCGATAAGATTCTTCGAAGGTACGTGAAGTCTGCCAACCCGCATTAGGCCAGCGTGGTGGACTAAGGCCTGATCCCTCTCATTCAGTAGAGGAGGCCCGTGCTCAACAATGGGACGTATATAATACAGAGCTAGTAAAAAAAAAATGTTGTGTTGATGATTTTATACAAATATAATGCAGACTATTCTATACTATCCCTGTGTGGATCGCGTTCCAAAATCAGCTAGTGTATATCCGATTCTTGCGAGGGGCTTGTGATATGACTTGATGGTTGGTTGGGGCGGGTATAGGGGTACATTCTTGTATCCCTGTGCCTGTATCGGTCATCCGCCTGTCTTGTCGCAGGTCCATTGATTTACTTCTTCCATCTCCGAAGAGGGAAGAAGCATTTATCTGTGCCGGCATGATTCTAATGACCACCGATGAACTCCTTAGGGTCGGCAACGTGCCTATAATTTTTCTAGTTTTGTAGGCGTACATGGGCGATGGAGATCACTTACCATCAAGTTACCCACTTGCTCGTTTGCCGGTCTATGCTAAAAACTGTCTCAGGGTGACGAACGCAGTCGAGTGACATGCAGTAATACAAAGTTCTGTCTGATGTTGCTTTTGTTTATGAGCAGGCGTACCTTACCATCAGGCGAGCAAAATGCTCGTCTCATTCAAGTAAATAAAAAAACAAAATACACAGCACAATCACGTGCATTAATCATTACGTCTAGATAAAATAAGCTAAATTGCATGTTATCTGATAACAGTCCGAAACTACAGTTATTTTATGAACTTACCGTGGTAACAGTGGTTAATATTGCAGATAAGCTATCGTGGATATTGATTACTGTGGCCGTATAAAACTACGTAAATTCAAGCTATAATCAGTTATTTTTATAGCAGTTTTAACATAACTTATTGTATTTTTCAATTTTCAGTGTTTGGTTACTATGGCTATGGTATGCAAATATTACAATACAATCCACTACTAGGTAACACTAGGTGGTAGGTCCCTTGCACGCGAGAGGCCGTCTGCGTTGGTACCACCGCTTTGTATAGTTCTGCCGCCAAGCAACAGTATGTAAGCGCTGTTGTATTTCGGTTTGAAGGTCATTGAAGCCAAATTACTGGGCATTATGAGACTTAACATGACTTAATATGTCTCGGGGTGACGAGCGCAGTTCAGTGCCATGCAGTGCTTTGTTATTCAAAGTTTTGTGTGGTGTTGCTTCTTTTTATGGGCAGGTGTGGCGCTTAGCAACAGGCGAGTGCCTTGCTCGTCTCGTCATTCAATTAAATAATATATAAAAACTTATTACTGGAATCAAGTGTAACAGCTCGCATGATAGGACCCATTAAATAACATCCGTGGTGCTTTACATCTGGCTTCTCCAGTTGCAAATTTCCTCGTAATATCTCCTTAGTTCATTATTTTGTCTGCCGTTTTGCTACGGAGGGGGAAAGGGATAAATGTATATTTCGAACTCCTCCCTGTGTTTCTGTTTAAGTTTGTTGCGGAATAGACAGACTTGCATTTCCAGAGACTCGTCGAACTCATGCTCGGTGTCAAAATATGCGTGCCACTGTAGATCCTGGGTTACAGGAGTTACAGTGGCGGGTGTGTGAGCGAGATAGTCTCTACAGACAAACGTAAACATCATTATTTTACCAGCCCTGTATTTTATACGTCCCATTGCTAGGCACGGGCCTCCTCTACTGAATGAGAGGGATTAGGCCTTAGTCTACCACTCTGGCCTACTGCGGGTTGGCAGACATTACATACCTTCGAAAAATCTTATCGAGTTCTCAGGTTTCCTCACGATGTTTCCTTCACCGTTAAAGCAAGCGATAATTAACAATTAATATACACGTAACTTACAAAAGTCAGGGGTGTATGATCTTGGGGGTGGTTTCAACCTGCGACTTTCGTGTCGACAGTCCATATCACTCCCCGCTGAGCTATCGCTGCTGATAAACATAATTCATTTTAATTGCAATGCATTGAAATTGTAATGAATGCGCATTGTCAATTATTACGGTGACAAATGCATTGTATTTTTTAAATTTTAATGCGCGGTTTTAACATGTAAGGCAATGACGCGTAATTCATCATCATCATTCATCACACAATAATAAGTTGAGTAATAGTTGTTTACGGGTGTTGGGAGCGTTCCCAACATGGTGTGATGGGCGGCCGCCGGAAGCGCGTGATATGCGTGCATATTGGGCAAGTATCTGGTCACCAGTCTCTCAAGCTGAAGGTGCCTGGTTTGGTGTTGTGGAGCGAGAGAGACGATACCAACTATGGATTTCAATCAGCCCAGATGATGTGCAGGGTGCGATCCGTCCGAACCAAAATTGGAATTCTCCTAGTCCAGACGGTCTGGATAATTTCTGGTTGAAATGGTTTCCAAGTTCGCACGCTTGGCGGCTCAATTCCAGAACGGGCTTGAGAGTGGAGATCTCCCAACATTTATGACTGCAGGTGTCATACACCTGCTCTTTAAGGGTCATAGCTCGTTAGAGCCACCCGGTACCCGACCAGCGCCGCCTCGTCGTTCGGCGTCAACTCGTTGTCGACAGGTGGTCCGCGGGTGGACGACGCTTGTTACTTGTGAACGTCGCGAGATCAACCAGTGGACCTTGCGTGGCCAACGAGTGGACATCGCTTGGTCCACGAATTTTCGAGTAGTCTGTTACTATTGGCACTAGGTCTACACATGTTTTTTGTAATGTCAAATTTTACAAACCGTGAATTGGCTCTCATAGACTGCTGATATTTCGTGCCGATTATGTAAGACCGCGCGACATCGCGAAAACTGGCGAGTGTCAGAAAAGATTGATAACTGTTCGCGTAAAATTGATCGATTGAGCAAATATGTTTTATTTTGATTACTCTTGTATCCTTATGTATGCTTCCTCGTTGTGTAAAGTGGATATTTGTTTGAATTGATTTTGTGTAGTTTAAGATCAAAAATATATAAAAACATGATATAAATTCATTATACTATCAGCATACAGAGCTATGAGATCGCCAAACGCAATTTTAAGTCTTTGGCAACTTTCTTGTTGAATAAAACCGCGGCAAAAATCTTTAATCCATTGTTAAGTAAACATACTAGTTTCGAATTGACGCCATACAAAAAAAATCATAGATTCAAAATGTAATTTATACAGCCACAGAAGTCCATTTTCAAAAATTTTAATTACTTTTTTATATATTTTACGCAAGTGGCCAGCTCTAGAAACATTCAGCCTGGCCCGAGTCACATAATGAACTAACTTTTGAAATTAATTTAGAAGCAAATCCCTTTGAGTCTCGTTTCTCTAGACATCTATGATTTATTAATTACCTACAAGTCCGATTTGCTGGCCTATACTCCTGACAGAATTGTCTACGCATGCTGGCTGTGTATGAGTGCGTTCAAATTGTATATGCTTACTTATTAATTAAATTTATAATCTGGAATTTACTCATTTTATAAATATTAGGGAATATTGTGCGATTTCGTTTTTAACTGCATACAGGCTGGCATGATTCTGGTGTCCACCGATAAACTCATTGTTTGTTAGTTACTGTTTTTTTTGGAATGCAATGCGCTTACCATCAGGTGTAGTGCAATCACTTTGTCATGCTTAAATAATCTATAATTTATCTGTCAATCCAGGAACAAGCTTGTACACGCGTCACGTAACAAACGATAGCTTGGCCTTCGAGAAATTTTTCATTTCACCAATTCGGCACATATGCGACCCACTTCCGGGACGTATTGGGTATAATTCACAACAGTACGTGTTATAAATATTTCTCTCTGAATTCTGATGTTATTAAGGTTTGGGTTTCGGAAACGTAAGTTGGTTTTGTTCTTCATCTTTATATCTTTTCATTGTTTAACAATATGGTACTTAATGGAAATTAAGAAGCTAAATGTGTAAAGTTATTTTTTAATGAAGAATATGTTCCCTTACTTTCTTTTTATTAGCCTGGGTTGGTACCAGCGCTTTGTCTATTTCTGCCGCCAATCAAGAGTATGTAAGCACTGTGGTGTTTCAGTTTGAAGGATATTGAAGCTAGTAAAATTACTGAGCATTATGAGGCTTAACGTCTTTTGTCTCGGGGTGAGGAGAGCAGTTCAGGCGTGGCGCTTAGATCAGGCGAGCGCCTTCCTCGTCTCGTCATTCAAGCAAATAAAAAAGGTAACCTTGAAGGAATTGACTTATCGTTCTCCAGGGATAGTGTCCGTGTACATATAAGATTAAGCCAATTTAACGGAGAGACAGCGAATTAGATCAGTCTTTGTTGTCTGTCCTTATCTTAAGGGATAATCCAGAAGGGTCGCAAAACTTTTGCTACTTATTTTTTTATCGGAGCACGGCAAAGTGACTGCACTACACCTGATGGTAAGCATAGTGCAATCCAAAAAACCAGCGATCTCCAACAAACAATGAGTTTATCGGTGGTCACCAGAGTCATGCCGGACTGTATAATACTATATTATGCTTCTTCCCTCTCCGCGACAGGCGGATGACCGATGCAGGCACAGGGATACAAGGATGTACCCTATACCCGCCCCAATCAACCATCAAGTCATGTCGCAAGCCCCTCGGGAGAACCGGATATACACTGGCTGGTCCTGGAACGCGATCCGCACAAGGCGCGTTGATCGCCTTGCGTGGTCGCTATCCGGGCGGATATGAATATCCTATCACCAGCAAACTAGTCTAGCCTAAGTCCGCTCTCAGACTTCTAAAACCTTCAGAAGTAAAAATGTTTGTGTTCCGGTGTCAAGAGCATTGAAATTACTGGACATTATGAGACTTAACATCATAATATCAGTGCGGTGCAGTGCCGTGCAGTACTTAGTGATTAAAAATTCTAAGTGGGCTGTTTATTGGCAGGCGTGGCGCATACTTTCAGACGAACGAGTTTATCATCTCGTCATCTATGTAGGATCGAATTTGTAACAGAATGATAGATAATTAACATGATTGAGTGAACTTTGCATGGATAGGAATGAACGAAGGACTGAGTGGGAGGGGAGTATGAGAAAAGAGTATGGCCGTTGAACTGTGTAGTGCGTACATGTCTCGCGAAACAATTTTGTGAAATATCTTATAACAAGTGTTGAAATACAGTTTAGAGTACCTATCTAATCTGCGTTTTTATCTTCGAACCCTACATATATGTAAGAAATATGCATTTTTAATAAAGCAACTCCATTATCATTAAATTTTTAAAGAAAACCTTTTACATTATACAATATCAGTGTATAAAACAAATAAAGTTTCTAAAGCGTTTCAACTTTCAGTCGAATGCTCGAGGAGATTGCGTTTGCTGCATTTTTAGGGTTCTCTATACCTCAAAATAGAAAACGGAACCTTTATAGGATCACTATGTTAACAGTATGTCAGAGTCATGTCTGTTACAAAGGTGCTGAAAAGTGTTGAGACATCGATTTGAATTTAATACTGTGTTATAAAGTACATGGACTCATACTGCTAAACAAGTCTTTTATTTATTTATTTGAATGACGAAACGAGTAAGTCGCTCGCCTGATGGTAAGCATCACGCCTGCTCATAAACAGAACACCACACAGAACTTTGAATTATAAAGCACTGCATGGCACTGAACTGCGCTCGTCACCCCGAGACAAAATGTTAAGTCTCATAATGCCCAGTAATTTCACTGGCTTCAATGTCACTGTTGCTATTATAATATAGTAAAGAGATATACTGTTGAATTTAGAGACGTCTTTCTTCTTTCTACCTAGCGTTATCCCAGCATAATTCCAGGATCCGCTTTCTCGTCATGATTTGACGGTAATCGATATTATATGGGGCTACCCGCCGCGGTCTGAGCCCCACAACCCGCAAAGAGAAGATTCGCCACTGTCTTGAAATATCATTAAGTAATTTATTATTATTCTATTTTTTCTCAGTAGGATCCAGTTTAATGTGTTATGCTCCGTTACTGAATACAGAAATCATCTCCTAGGAACAATCAATACTCAGAAATAAGTTAATAAATAGTTAGTAATAAAATAAATAAAAATAGTAATAATAGTTAGTTAGTTAATAAGTTAGTTAGTTAATGTATCTCATAATGTATATTTTTACATGATTGTAACCTGTTTTGTGTTTAATAAATAAATAAATATAAATAAATAAATAATATTAATTAAAATTATTTTACGTCTTTGAATGCAGCGGATAAGATTTTTAAAGCGTAATTTACCTGACTGACTCATTGTCAAAACCTGTAGGGTACTTTTCGATAATATTAAAATATTAATGATTTCTTACGTTTACGCGAATGTTCATCATTGATATAAAACTAATTTATACGGATTTTATTGTAT
Source organism: Amorpha juglandis (assembly GCA_949126905.1). Taxonomy (NCBI): domain Eukaryota; kingdom Metazoa; phylum Arthropoda; class Insecta; order Lepidoptera; family Sphingidae; genus Amorpha; species Amorpha juglandis. The sequence continues at coordinate 1,319,504 of OX421380.1, forward strand.
AAAATCCGTTTAAATTAGTTTTATTTCAATTAAAATATTACACAAAAAATCTTGTAGCATAAGTGTAGAAAACAAAGAGAAATATGATAAGCAAATTTTAAAATAAAACAATAATATTACGTACAAATAAACATACATACAATGTTTAAATAATTAAAGGTATGGAACCCTTCAGGACTCCAGACTTTATGCACTTGACAGGTTTGTATTTTATTTGAAACATTTTTATTTTGTTCACAAATAATTAGTACAGCTTGGATATTAAATTGAAAATTGCTTATTTCATAGAGCAATGAAACGTTCCAACAAAATGAAGCTTTTATTTATTAAATCTAAAGACGAAAACTTATGGAACTTTGTGGAAAATTTATTTGTACGTTATATTACCAGGGTAACTTTGAACTGATATATATTTTTTTAATAACCCTTCTCCTCCCAAAGAGGTATGGCATCAAGCAGGCGGCCGGTCGTAGAAATTACAAGGCAAATCTTTCTTTAGATGTGTTAAAGATAAGATAAGAGATAGATAGAGAAAAGATAAGATGTAATAAAAAGCATGTAGCGCCGACCCCACTGCGAGTGGGGTAAGGGCAGATGGAAGAAGAAGCTCACTCCTATATCCCCAAAAGGCACACATCACATCACATCTTCAATGTAAGTTAACATGTCCCGCTCGTCCTTAGAGCGTCAATATACACTCCCTTTGACCGTGCAAAGTGGAGACGACCGCGTAGCGTCCTCACTGACCCGGACGATGCGACCACTCTGGCCATCCGAAGGAGAGAGGAATACATGAAAGCACACTCCACAAAACTGACTTATCGTCCTCGCCGCCGAGGACCGCGCCGCGTTCCCCGCAAGTACTGGCCCGCGAGCCGATGATGATAACTAGTAGTTTTAATACTCCCCTAAACCAATAATCACAGATGTCTCTGCCCTCCCCCAGTGGCCGTCCTGAGCCGAGGTCCGTACCCTAAAGGGGGTGCCCTCAGCGTGGTCACCTAAGTCAAGGGTTGAGAGCGCCTAAAGCGCTCACCCGAAAGTCCGGTGAAGCTGTATACAGCCGACTCGCGTCAGGCTTACAGCAAGCGGAAAAAAAGAAAAGTAAGTTAACAATGAAGATTGTCGAAACCCATATTTCTACTCATAATACTGCTCTTTAAACTTAGATTTGATAACCAGGACTGCCATTCGGTTACCTATATTGCAAGCTAGATTTATACGCCGGTACTACCCCTAAATGCATAGACAGTTTTGTTTACAGCATGAAAGGGCCGACTCGACCGGGTCAACACAAGGAAGCCCACTAGAGTTTATTTCGCTGGGTCTTCTCAAGATGGGTCGTTTTGGATCCGGTGGTAGTTTCAAAACACGTGCCGTTTCGGTAATGCCTATAGTCCATATCAACCCTTCCCCCCAAATATACAACGATTCTAGACATTTCCGTAGTAAAAATATGGAAACATATAATAATAGATAAATAAATAGATTAAGTGTAGTTGCCGAATGTATTTGGATGATGCTTTGTATGTATGTAGATATACATTAGTTGGTACTGATTTCTATATATAAGTTTCTTTTACTTTTGTACTGACTTGTCATTAACGCTATTGCCTAGCCTACATGATTAATATACTATTTCACTTCATTTCATACCATAACAAATATATATTCAATATTCGTGGCCGGCTCAGTATTTATTGTTTTCCATCGCATGATTGAATACTTATAAGTCTGTGTTTTGTTTGGCGAGCTCTCTTGTTGATTGATCACGGAATTTTACAACCAAGACGCGAAAACATAGAGCAAACAGTTGTTAAAATAATCACAGGTGGGATTTTTAAAAGGTTAAAACACCTGGAAATATTCAGTGTTATGAAAGTGGAAAAGGTAGATTCCCAGTTGGTAGCGCCTTTTTTCTCTTTTCGTCGTGTTGCGGTTGTTGCAGTAGGCCATACTTAGTACAGAACCCTTCACTATGCGTGGTCGGACATGCAGTTGTGTGGTTTTATGTAATACTAGCTATTCCTCGCGGCTCCACCCGTGTGATCTGCTTTTTACGGGATAAAAAGTAGCCTATGTTCATCAGGGATAATGTAGGATTCTAATGGTGAGGGAATTTTTCAAATCGCTCTAGTAGTTTTTAAGTTAATTCGTTACATAAAAAAATACAAATATTTCCTCTTTATAATATTAGTGTAGATGTACTCCATTAAAACACGTATGTGTCATACATAGTCGGCCACGGCTTGGCTATACCCTGGCATTCCTGAAGAACATGGACCATAGCCGCTTACCATCAAGCCGGCAGCACGCTCAAACAACTTGGAAATATAAAAAAAATACTTCCATCTAATTCTCATTGACTAGCTACAATTCAATAATAGTGTAACGTATGGAAAAACTCTTGTAATACAAACATCCTTAATTCCATCCACACATGTGTACTCAATCATTCGATGGACGCCCACGCAGCGAACTCCGCTTTGTAACAGAGTTTACGGAGAATCACTACGTATGCGTATGAATCAGGTGCTGAGATTTTTTTTATATGCCTGAGTGACGAATTAGGTGTATTGAAAGATTTTTTATAGCGTAAGCCGGCAAACGAGCATGTGGATCTGATGGTAAGTGTAAGTACCGTCCATGTACGCCCACAATACCAGAAGAATCATGGGCGTTGCCGACCTCAAAGGAAAATGGTAATTAGGGATTGGGAAGGGGATTTGGGCCTCCGGATATCTCACTCACCGTACGAAACATAGAAGCAAGCCGCTACTTTACGTCGGTTTCTAAGTTATCAGGGTGTTCTTCTTTTTATTTTATTAACGAGTATAAGACGAACAGGTCGCGCGTCTTATGGTGCGTCACGCCTGCCTATAAACAGACACCAGACAACATTTTGAAGAAAGCACTGCATCTAGATGGCGTCATCACCCGAGATATAAGATGTTGTCTCATATCGCCTAGAAATTCACTGGCTTCAATATACTGGCTTACAAGGATGTATCCCTATATTCGCCCCAACCATCCATCAAGTCCTGTCCCAACATCTCAGCAGAACCGGATATACACTGGCTGATCCGAGAACGCGATCCATAGAAATTTGGTGGATCACTATGGCAAATTTTAACACTATGTGTACGGTGGTCGCTATCCGGACGGATATCCTACCACCAGCAACTACCAGCAAAGCTAGCTAATGTAACAAATACTAGCGTTTCATTAAATAAACATTCAAATTGAATCCAAACCCCATATTTAAAAAGCAAACACCGACTCTGATCAATGATCATTCATGGAAACAAAGCTTTTGAACAATCAATGCCGGTTGAAACAATACACAACTGACACGTGTTCCATTGTTTTTATTTTGTAGCAACGTTTAGTAAAAAAAATACGTATTGAATCAAATGTTTTGAGCCGCTCATTTAGCATTCGATTTTGAATTTAATAGTAAATAATAAAAAAATACGAGAGACCTACCACCTAATACGAATTAAGAACTATCTAAGAATACGAATTGATTATTATCTTTAACAATACAGCAAGTCAGGACGGTCATAATAAATTATCCAGAAATACAAATATTTGTACGAAACGTAAACATACTTCGCTATACATTAAAGATGGTGATTCATTTGTTTTAAAATAAATGAATCACCAAGCAAATTGCTGGTGGTCTGCTGTTAACATTTTGCCATCTGAACATGCAGGTGTGGTTCACTTTACGCCTAAGATGTTAATGACCTATTTACACTACAATTCTTCTTTAATAAAAATATTCTTTAACCAGGCCCTTACACATCGCTTAAACATCTAATGCAAACAGTGGTAACTATTTAAACAACTGTAATTAGTGTGTTTGTGTTAAATGATATAGAACAAAGACATTTAGGTTATTTTTAACTTTATGTTTACGTATGATTAGTTGTTATTTGGAGGAGTTGTTATTTAGATATATGTGTACTTTTTTACATACTATTACTTCATACTTCTACCGCCGAGCAATAGTATGTAAGGACTGCTGTTTTTTGTTATCTGACCACGGCAAAATTACTACTTTACATTTGATTAGAAGCAGAGTGTATTCCATAAACAAGCGATAATCCAGAAGATAGGGCCTACTGCAGGTTGGCAGACTTCACATGCCTTCAAAATTCTTATGGAGAACTCAGGTATGCAGGTTTCCTTCACCGTTAAAGCAAGCGATAATTACTTATTATATACATCCCTTGGAAAAGTCAGAGGTGCATACTCTTGGTTTCGAACCTGCGACTTTCATCTTTATAGCCTGTACCACTCCCCACTGAGCTATCGCTATCGCTACAATCATTTAATTAATAAATCTGTAATCATATTTTAACAAAGTTTCCGAGTTATTTTTGCTCACATCTCATTAAACACAAGAATAAATGGATGTAATTAATCTCGTTTAACTATTTCTCATTAGCAAAAAGGCCCATTGTTCCTTCAAGTCATTACGGCAAGTTTAATTGTCAGTTGTCATGGCAACGGGACCCCAATTCGAGTCGAACCCTCGTATCAAAACGGTTCGGAACTTATTAACATTTAATATTAGATCATACGAAATCTGCTGTCTTGGGATTATGGACAAAATGTCAAGAGATATATATGTATATACGCACTTACCCCTGTAATCCCCGAAGGGGTTGTCAGAGATGTAACCAGAACAACCACATTTCGACGAGCGTATTTCCATATAGGGGCGAGCCTATCGCCAAACCAGACACAATTCCAGACTCAGGGCTGATACTGAGCATTACGTGATAAAAAAAATCATTATCACTTTACCCGACCCGGAGATCGAACCCGAGACTTCAGCTCAGTAGTCTTACCGCGTACGTAATACAATTCCGCCACCGGAGCTGTCAAAAAAATAAATGTCAGTGAAAAGGCTAAAATACTAAAGCGCCAATAGGTGAACTCTACGGTAGAACATTTAACGTGTAGCAGCCCATGAACATCCACAATACCAGAAGATTCAAGGATGCATTGTCGACCTTAAAGGAAAGGGCACTCAGAAACGCAACAGCAAGCTGCTAATTCACGTCGATATTCTGTGAGATAGTGGTAACAACCCAGTCGAGCGCCCATTCATGTTGATAAAACTGTCTAAACCGTGGCTCTACCACTTATAAATGTCATTTACAGTAATACCCCGACTTACGCTACCCCGACTTACGCGAATTCGGAGATACGCGGTTTTTATTTTTGATGGCCGCGCGCGTCAGCTCTCCTATTCCGCCATGTTAGTGGTCCGTTTACGACAGGTTCGAACGTGTTCCGCGTTGAATTGTTTTACGTACGTTGTGTTTTATTGATAACCTCAAATTATGTCACTCAAAAGTGCATGCAAAGTTGTACCTCGACTTACGCGAATTCGACTTACACGGTTATCGCTCGGTCCCACCTATCGCGTAAGTCCGGGGTATTACTGTATTTAGAAATTCAATTCCGTCAGAGCGAAATAGCAACATTCGAAACAATATCTACCAATAGTCCATCAATTATGAAAATTGCACTAGCCGTATACAATACTGGAAAAATCTAATCCGATTACGCCACTCTATTTGATTGGTCGGAATACAATGCTCGGTCTATGCGGTACGATTTACGGGGCGTGTGTGTTGCACAATCGGTGAAGCAGTTTACGGGCAGAAATCTCTAAAGTAGTACGTACTACGTAAAGTATCGATTAAACGCTCGGTCGTATCGCCATCGATTCTCGCTACCACTACTATTGGTACAATATGGTATTACTTTTTTAATAAAGTAACAAAGATCGAAGGGTAGCTGATTCATTTTTTCCTCGACGGGATAGCGACCACCGTAGATATGGTAAAAAACCAAACGGATTGGCCTTTTCAGGCGAGTCGGTTTTCGGAGTCCACCATTATATATCCAGTAACATCAGCTGGCATAATTCTGGCGACCATCGAAGGACCCTATTATAAGTTGATAGTATATAGCAGCCATTATAAGTTGATAGTCTGCTATCGCTTAGCACACTCGGCTACCGACGACTAAGTTTTGATTAAACACTACAACTGTACTTCATTACGAGCAACACCACGTGTAATCAACGTTATACTAGGCGGTTGGTCCCTGGTATGTAATGTCTGGGTGGGTACCACTGCGTTGTCTATTACTGCCAAGCTAGAGTGTGTATTGTTGTGTTTTGTTTTGACATTGAAGTCAGTCAAATTACTTGGCGTTGACACTTCTAATGTTTCTGGGTGACGAGTGCAGTCCAGTTTTGTTAAAATATTCTGTGTGGTGTTGGTCCTGTTTATTAACAGGCCTTTCAGCTTACCATCAGGTGAATGAACTGCTTTAAAATAAAAAAGGTTTTTGTTATCCGAGCTGAGCAAAGTGATGATATCTGATGGTAAGCGCAGTGCAGTCCAAAACAGCCAGCGTCCACCGACAAAGAATGGTTTATCGGTGGTCAGTGGTCACCAGAATCATGCCGGCCTATATAAATGCGTCTTGACAAGCGAACCACCGATGCAGGCACACGGATACAAAATAATAGTAAATAAATACACCTAATACTCAGTATCGTATAAAGTAGGTATTTATGAATCACACACATTTATCTCGGTCCGGGGTTCAAACCCACGTTATCCAGACGGTTATTCGCCTGCTACGCCACGACGGCGCTGTATACTTTATAACTACAAACTAAGATTAAGTGTAAACAAACCCAAGGCGAGTCAAGGATAGTTTCCCAATTTCTGTTAAATAAATAAGACAATCTACGAGTACGATAATAGATATAGCGCGCAGAAACTACACAGTTACATACAGACAAACCTGACGATAATGTTATATAAATTGACTATTCTTTAGTATTTCTAGTTATACCAGCCGGCAAGGAAAAATGGGTTACCGATGGTACCGTTGGTTGTAGGTTTTCCGGTTTTTTAAATTTTCTTATTATTTTGTAAGCGCCACGCCTGCCCATAAAAATTAGCAACACTGCACAGAACTTTGAATTACAAAGCACTGCATGGCACTGAACTGCGCTCGTCACCCCGAGATATAAGATGTTAAGTCTCATAATACCCAGTAATTTCACTGGCTTCAATGTCCTTCAAACCGAAACACAACAGTGCTTAAACATTGTTGCTTGGCCGCAGAAATAAACAAAGCGGTGGTACCAACCCAGACGGTCTCTCGCATACGAGGGACTTGCCACCTTGTAAAAAAGTTTTTAGCAATCTTTATGATATTCAAAACGAAAATTAAAGAAGTAATCTAAAGCCACTAATTAACAATTTTCGCAACATTCAAACTTTATATTTTACTAGTAGTCCCGCGCGGTTTCACCCGCAGCATATAATAAAGAGTTTTGCAGCGCCATGTACGTTCAATTGTGAATCTAAACTATCCCGGGACCCACTCAAACACACACAAAAGAAATCATTGAAATCGGTCCAACCGTTTAGGAGTTTTTGCGAGACTAACGAACAGTAATTGATTTTTATATGTAAGAGAAGATTAAATACCAATGTAAAGAAAATCACTTTGTTAAACGAGCTCTTTTCTATAGCTTTGTCTTTGCCTTGTTATTGACGAAACAAACTAGATGCCACGAATAACAATGGCGACATTTAGTAAAATACGAGAATACTTATTTCACTAAATATATTTTCTATATTTTTATTATATGAAAAGACCTGAAATAAAGGCTTTAAATGATGTTTCTTTCGTTTTACAGAGAGAAACACAATTATATCTTTATTTCATTACTAGCTTTTGCTCGCGGCTCCGCCCGCGTGTTCTGCTTTTTCCGGGATAAAAAGTAGCCTATGTCTCATTCTGATGTACCTATAAGCTATATTATTGTAAAGTTTCATTAAAATCCATCCAGTAGTTTTTACGTGAAAGAGTAATAAACATTCTTACAAACTTTCGCGTTTATAATATTAGTAGGATTTCTATTAACAAGGACGAAACCTCTATTATACCAATAGTATATTTTTTTCTTTTTTTTTTTTCTTATGTTCTCCCCAGAGGGCTTTACGTCAGGCAGGCGGCCGGTCGTAAAAACTACAAGACTTTCTGTTACATATGTTAAAACTTAAATAGCATTTTGCGCCGACCCCACTGGGAGTGGGATAAGGGCAGGTGGAAGAAGTAGAGGTATCATATTGTATGTTATTTGTTATGTAAAACACGAGAAATTTTACTATATTATGTAAGAAGGTAATTATTATAATACATTTATTTTTTCTCACGCTGCCATTGATGATTTTTATTTTAAAGAACTTTTAGTAAAATAAATGATGCCCTGTAAATGGCAAAACAAGCAAAAATATAAAACGTAATTAAATTACTAAGGAAACTGTTAATGGCCTAATAAAATAAATATTGAATGTCATAATTTTTTGTTGTTTTTGTTTTTATATGGAACAATTTATATACTCACAATGCTTTCTCTTAAAATAAGTGCTTTAAGAGTATTCTAAGCGTAATGAAACAAGCTGGAATAATTATAGCGGTCATTAAGAGATGTTTATGTTTTTGCTAAGGCGACAATTACTTTTATTTGATCTTTATTTACTTTAGGGGAGATAATGGACGGGTCGACCCCAGTTAGGGTAAGGATACGGAACTCGAAGGTCTTCTTGATACCAATTAATGAAAATGTATTAAATTAATTGCCAGACTTAGCTTCAAATACACAAATACCTACAAACTCGCGAAGTGTGGCACAGACGTTTGTGTGCACAGTTTGCACACATTTGCATTTTGCCATAGAAATTCTGTTTTTAGCGCACTACAAATTAAACAAAATTAAAAGTCTGGGCGACTTACCACACTTAGTATAAAGCAAAATTAAATAGAAAGAGTAGTGAGTTGTATTTGAGTGTAAATATTTGAAGTCTGGCATCGGTATAAGCGTTCCTATTTGAGCAAATGTTTTCAAAATGTTTGCCCAATATTTGCTCACGTGTCCGGCGTTACCATTAACACAAACGTCCGATAGTTACAAAGTAATTTCTGGCACTGTCACAAGTCTCATAATGCCCAATAATTTTACTGGCTTCGATCAAAGAACACAACACTGCTTATACGCACTGCTGCTTGACGATAAAAAGACTGGCAAGCGGTGGTACCAACCCAGACGGCTTCTCGCATAAGTACATACCCACCTACCACCTAAAACTAAGCTTGCAAATAGGCTATCCATCAGGTTGGCATAGATATATCTATTAATAATTAATGCAAATAATATTACAATGACTATTTCCATGCTAAAAAACTTTCATTGTCACCAATTATGACACCATCAGTAATTTATAAACGACTGTAAATATTTTCTCTAAATAAACACATGAGGAGATCCGTAAAAGAAAGAAAGTCACCGACATAGCCCAGCGGATTAGCAAACTCAAGTAGTAGTGGGCAGGCCACATAGCTTGCAGAACCGATTACCGATGGGGCAGAAAGGTTCTGGAATGGAGGCCACGTACTGGAAAGCGCAGCGTTGGATGTCCGCCTACAAGGTGGACATACGACCTGATAAAGGTCGCAGGAAGTCGCTGGATGCAGGCCGCTTCCAACAGGTCGGTCTGGAAATCTTTGGTGGAGACCTATGTTCAGCAGTAGACGTCCTGTGGCTGATGATGATGATGATGATGAAACACTTTTATACTATATAAATACCGTATCAAAGTCGTTTACTCGCTACACACACTTACAGACAAAGGGCTCAAACATATATAATTTACTCTACTTGGGCAAAAAAAATTACAAATCTAGCCGGGATTTTCGGCAAAAGACCCTACTAAAAATACCCGAGAATCAAACATTAAGTTCACTAATAAAGTATTAATTAACACGAAAGTAAAAACGATGAGTAAGTCGACTCCAAGTGAAACTTAAGTAAAGACTAAAGATATAACTAAACTTGGATACAGCCAAGTTCTTATCGTAATTTGAAACTTTGCCTTCGTAAGTAATACAGAGTTATTTTTCGCTCTAGCGTGTGGTGTTCGCACATTAGTTTTAGCAGCCTGTTCTTTTACGATAGTTTATTCTTTTAGTGTCTAAGTATTTCGTGAAACAAAGGCTATTTGACCGACTTTAAAAAGGAGATGCTCAATTCAGAGTTTTTATTGCTTTTTTATGTATGTATTCTTTTTTTTATTGTGGACAAATGAAAATTATTCGATAGAGTTTAGCTGCGATGTGGTCCCATATAAATTTGGTTAAGATCTGATAACGGAGTAAAGAGTAAAAAATGAAACTCCTCAATGGACAACAACTCAGTCGTCGCGTCGTGTTATTAAGTCGGAAGCACTGAAAATTTAAAAATGAAATAAGTTTAAACAAAACATAAAAACTGACTTCAAACAAATAAAACTGAAAAGTCAATTTCAATAAGTATTTTTGGTGTCGGTGACTGTCGCTGCCGGTCAACTGTAATAACATTGACTCCAAAGCGACTTGAAAATGACATTCTTTTTAATCTTATAATATGACAAGACGAGCAAGGCGCTCGCCTGATTGTAAGCGCCACGCCTGCCCATAAACAGAAGCAACACCACACAGAACTTGGAATTACATAGCACTGCTAGCACTGAACTGCGTCACCTCGAGACATGAGATGTTAAGCCTCATAATGCCCAATAATTTCACTGGCTTCAATATCCTTCAAACCGAATCACAACAGTGCTTACACACTGTTGCTAGGGGGCAGAAAGAGACAAGTCAGTGGTACCAACCCAGACGGCCTCTCACATACGAGGGACCTACCTTAACTTATAAGGATTATTTTTGTGAAGTTGGTTTTTAATTTTATTACGTTCATAGCGTGTTCTCTAATTTCGGCACAACTCCATTTTACACATGACTCTTAGTTAATGGTTTTATGACCGGCGGCCTACCGTCGACTATATTTAGAAATAACATTATGGGTAAATGTTGTTCTTTAAATAGGTGTTGCATTCTCCAAACGTGATGACGGTAAATAAGCTGACGTGAAAAAGGACTGTTTGAACATCACACGTTTTTTTGATGCCCGGCATAGTAAAAGCCCTAAATGTTAATTTATGATACAGCACAGACAGTCTCCGTGGCGCAGCGGGCGAGTAGCCGGCTGTGAAACGAGAGGCCTCGGGTTCGATCCCCGAACTGAGACAAACATTTGTGTGATCCACAGAGATTTGTCTAGGGGTTTGGGTGTTGTGAGACCGAAAGTCTCTCGTAGTTCCTGATACCCACGACACAAAACTCGTAGCTTACTGTGGGGTCAGGACTATGTATGTGACTGTTGGCTATTTATTTATGTATAGCACTATAAGCACTCAGATTCACTGCAGCTCTTTTGAACTTAACTGCTGAATTAACCTGAACATCTGTGCGCAGTTTAAAATGTCTCTTACTTATTATCCTTACTTACTTATTTACACAGTGGTAGGTCCCTCGTATGCTCGAGGCTGTCTAGGTTGGTACCACCGCTTTGTCTATTTCTGCCGCCAAGCAACAGTGTGTAAGCACTGTTGTGTTTCGTTTTGAAGGTCAGTGTAATTACTGGGAATTATCACACTTATATCTCAGGGTGACGAACGCAGTTCAGTGCCATGCAGTGCTTTGTAATTCAACATTCTGTGTGGTGTTGCTTCTGTTTATGGGCAGGCGTGGCGCTTACGAGCGACTTGCTCGTCTCGTCATTCAAACAAATAAAAAAAAATGAAACGCAGGAGAAATTCTACCAAGCTATGTCACTTTACTGTAAAAACATTCTGCCTTCCTTGTCAAGTCATCATATATATTTACTATTATAAATGTGTATGTAAGTTTGTTTGTTACGCTTTCACGCGAAAACTACTTAACCGATCATTATGAAACTTTGTACACGTATTTTAAGAGGTATTAGAAGTAACATAGGCTACTTTTTATCCCGGAAAAAGCAGATCACGCGGGCGGAGCCGCGAGGGAAAGCTAGTACAAAATAAACAAAACTGTACGAAGCGCAACTTTACCACTTACTAGGGGAGGTGAGTGTCCCAAATATTGTGTAGCACGTGATCCATTAAATTATTCATCGTATAATGGAGGTAAGTGCCGGTCGTTGGGCCTGCCGGGCAGAATGGATTACTGCTCTATTTTTTGTATGTATCCACGCATAACTCCGCCAAATGTGGACTGTTTTGGATGTTTTTGTTTCACTCGGGTATATAATTAATAATAATTGTTCTTATTAATTGTTGTTGTTTATTAGAAGGAGAAATTCTAACCCAAGGGGTGAAAGACAGGATGAGAGACAAGCATCGCCATCTATGCACCGATTTTGAGGATTCTTTCACTAAAAATAAAAAAAAGTAAAAACCTTTATAACGAAAATAGAAGAAGCCAACTCAAAAAATATATTAAGTACTAGCTTTTGCTCGCGGCTCCGCCCGCGTGATCTGCTTTTTCCGGGATAAAAAGTAGCCTATGTCTTATTCTGATGTATAAGCTATATTATTGTAAAGTTTCATCAAAATCCATTCAGTAATTTTTACGTGAAAGAGTAACAAACATACATTCATCCATCCATCCATACTTACAAACTTTCGCGTTTATAATATTAGTAGGATTTAGATAGAAAGGTTTATAGAACCTTTCTACAAAAAATTAACCTCAATGCTCAACTGAGTCAGTGCTAAAATTGGTTATTCTTTTTTTTTACTATTTGGTTTTTTATTGACTCAGCTCAATGTTTGTTTAAAGTGTATATTTATCATAAGTTATAAATAACCCGCTTCTAATCTTTTTCATATTGTAGATGACATGGACCGCGAGTCATGACTAATATGTTTAACGAAGAAAAATAAACATACTACGTATTTTACATATGTTACGTGAATAAATTTACACCTCCCAATGACATATCAACTAAACAGACACTGTACGTACTTCAATCGGTAAAGCCAAGCGTGCCAATTTTAACTAAGTCATTACGTTGTTAATGCGGCGTGCACTAGATCCTTAAATAGGCGTTATAGTAAAAAATACCTTCGAGGGGAGAGTATCTGGTAGTTTAATTTGTACTCCTGTTTGAATGGTACTGTCAGACTGTTTGAGTGGTAGAGTCTCAGTGTTTGAGGGGTAGAGTCACACTGTACATAGTTTGTCTACAGCATGAGTGGGACGGATTGACCGGATCGTTACCACTGTCTTACAAAAGACCGACGTAATGTTGCTGTAGCGTTTCGTACGGTGAGTTAGATATCCGGAGGCCCAAACTCCCCCTCAATTTCATAATTATCTCTATCCTTTAAAGTCGGCAACGCGCCCATGATTCTTCTGGTGCGCGTACATGGGCGGTGGAGATCACTTACCATCAGGTGACCAACTTGCTCGTTTGCTATCCTATGCTAAATGGTACCCCGGTGTATCCCGATGGTCCCGGTATAGGCTTACTGCCTATAACATCATGGGACGGAGATACGCTAGGCGGTGATTTAACTAGTTACAGCACCTCTGCCTACCCACATGTCTGCGTATGTAGACAGCTTACATGATTAATTACGAGGGACAAAGTGATTTTTCACACCAGTCACACTGTAAAATTCTAATATTACGCATGACGAATCATTTTACCACAACGCTATTACAAGCGTTAACTGTATACCAATGCTTTTCAATGTGTAAAAATATGTACAAATTACGATAAAAGTGTTAAAAGGAACCAATATATTCATTAGCAGCCGTGACGTAATGTAAATTGATGAATAAAATACGTGAAAACGTGAGATAAAAATAAGAAAATATGTTAAAATAAATACTTAACGTATAAAATAATGACAAAAGTGATTATATAAAAACACAGAAAATAAATGTGACATTAATATTAGAATCAATGACAAAATATAATAAAAACATGTACAAACTACGACAAAAGTGTTAAAAGGAACCAATATATTCATTAGCAGCCGTGGCGTAATGTAATTTGATGAATAAAACACGAAAATGTGTGTTTATGATTTACTGCTTTAATTGTATATTAATCGTAACATTGGAGATTACCTCACGCATTTATCCCTAAATGGTAGGCAGAGAGACAAGCATCATCAATATGCAGAGCTCAAAATCAATGAGGCGACCTTATTTTTTCCATATAACTTTTTTTTTACATGGAACAGTCACACACATAGTCCTGACCCCACAATAAGATACGAGTCTTGTGTTGTGGGTATCAGGAACTACGAGAGACTTTCGGTCTCACAACACCCAGACTCCTGAACAAATATTTGTGGATCACACATTTGTCTCGGTGCGGGGATCGAACCCGCCTCCCCTCGCTTCACAGCCGGCTACTCGCCCGCTACGCCACGAAGGCTGTTTGTAACTGTAGTTACAAGGGGAAAATATAAAAAAAATTGGTGTGTGTCGTGGGACACCAGGTAGGAACGAAGTTCCTTCGGCTAATGTAGAATCGACACAAATTGTAAAAAATACAAATTACACAGGTCTGCGAAAAAAAAATTTTGAAAAGTTTTTTTGTTGAATGTTTAATATTTGTTTTATTTAGCTTAAAAACGGTATTCGTATGATATATACCACGTCACATTTATCAGATTTAGATGATATAGTATTTGAATACGAAAAAGAACAAAACAAAAATGTAATAATATGAATGAGGATCATTTGAGATTATTTTGTAAAGTTTTATTGAGTTTATAAATACTAAAATACAACATTAAGGTATACATAAAGAAAACAATTAATAATAACGTTTTCTTTTTGCTAAAAGCTGCGCTTTGTTGGTTTTCGTTTATGGTTTTTTATTTCATCTCTGTGTATCATCAAGCAACAGTCCGCCATCATATTAACGTCCCAGCAGCCTTTATATCATCTGTCCATCTCTTTTATGTCCCGATGCCACCGGTCACCTTGTTATTCACGGTAGTCGCCTAGATTTTTTGGGAAAAAATCAATGTGAGATTTCATAAAATTAATTTTCAGACTCATTTATTTATTTATTTATTTATTTATTTATTGGTACAGTTACAGACAACAGACTACATTTTACATAAAGTTACACTTATAGAAGACATGATATAAATCTGGCGTCTATTTACTACTGTACACAGCATTCAAGATACACAGCTTCGTAGTAAAATAAGAGAGAAAAAAAAAAAAAAAAAAAAAAAAAAAAAAAAAAAAAACAATAGATTGTATTAAATTTAACAATAAGATGTAAGTTAAGTTTCACTAACAGTGAAACTTAATATCAGATTTTAAATGATTTTTAATGGTATTTAAACTATCATGATATATATCTATTTCAGAACAGACAGTATTATATTGACTACACATTCTAATGAGTGGATTATTTTGTGAGACATTGTTGTTGCTTGAAGTTAAACTAAAGAGTTGTGGTATACGCACAGATCGCGTCGGCACTTTGAGGTTTAGTTGTTCTAAAAGTTGGCTATCCATTAAACCATTAGCAATTTTAAATAAAGTACACAGGTCGCTTACCCATCTTCTTTTCTCCAAACTCAACATTTTAAATTTCTGTAATCGTTGATCATAATTAGTTAATTTCCGCCTTAAACCATACTTTTTGCATAGAGCCCTAAGGAAACGCT
Source organism: Amorpha juglandis (assembly GCA_949126905.1). Classification (NCBI taxonomy): domain Eukaryota; kingdom Metazoa; phylum Arthropoda; class Insecta; order Lepidoptera; family Sphingidae; genus Amorpha; species Amorpha juglandis. Next base: position 1,335,121 of record OX421380.1, read on the forward strand.
TTTGTATACATTCAATACGGTCCTTGTGAGTGTTGTATATTGGCGACCATACTGAGGAACAGTATTCTAGTATACTCCTTACTAAAGAACAGTATAATGTAATGAGAGATACTTCGTATCATATTACATATATTACATATTACAGCCCATTTTTTTATAGGCGTTTAACATTTCCTGGACAATATTTTTATACTCAGGATCTTTTGTGTTGCCTAGAAACTTAGATACGACATTTTTAAAGCCATGCCAGGCATTTCGTTCCGAGGTTGTCATCACTTTTTCAAATTCTGTATCCCTAATCAGTTTCCTTATTTCAACTTCGCATCAGATAAGCTAGGGAAACATGAACAAATATACTTGAAATTATTTCCATCTTGCGGTAATGGAGTTGCAGCATCTAATAAATTGTTTACTTTTAGTCGAGAACCGAGAAGTTCTGCAGCGTCCTTAGGTAATCGAAGATCCCATACCAAATCATTCAGTCCTTACTGTTTTAAAGGCCGAGGGTCATTTATAGGATGAAAAATATCATCACTGCTTTACAGATGATCACTGTGTTTTGAATTTTGTGATAAAGGCGTTACGAAGCTGTTAGTGTTAGTAGGAACTGGTATGGGTAATTCGGGCTCATGTGGATTGTGGAACTGGCTTTGTTACAGACGAAAGATCAGGATACACAATTTTAGCGCGGTTTTTAGAATTATATTATATTACATTGGTCAAAAAAAAAAAATGTGACGTGATACGTTAAAACAAAGTTTATGTTTGCTATATATAGACCAACATCTACATGTTGGTGATGAATTTATTTAAAAAACTTTTTCATCGCAGACCTGTGTTATCAACTAAAATAACAAAATATGTCTCTTTATTTTTGTTTGACAACATAAAATTACATAGAAATAGAATAGAAAAATAGAAATAAAAAAAAGACGTGTAGCACTCGGAGACTGCCGCGGTAAAGCTATTGTATAGCATTTTTTATCAACTTATGTAATTATAAATAAAAACTTATTAATTTAGACTTAGACTGGCTACTAAACGGTGGACGGCCGTGTTCTATAATCAAAAATTCAAATTCAAATTTCAAACCGCGTCTACATTTCCAAATGTCATAAGTTTCACACCTATCTGTTTTATTAACGGAATTTCGACTTTAACTTTGTGTGCTAGATATCAAATTAAGTTAAAAAAAAGTCTCATTTAACGGTTTTATTCCACGCATTTTTTCCACGCATTTTTCTTACGGTTTTACTATCACATTTTTTTCAGTTCGGTCACGCAGCGAAATCCCTATCCCCTCCAAGACTGCCGTAAGGAACTACGTTCCAAAATGCAATGTATGCATCTTCAAATAAAACTCAATCGAATTGAAAATCACCTTCTTTTTTAAAGTCTTACCATCATAATATTCAATTTTATTTGAACACAATATTTTATCCCCAAAAGCAAAAAGTTTATGAATATATTTTCGTTTATACTTTTGAATTTATTATCTTTTTACATAAAGTTATTTCTTTTGTTTGAGTTCATGTTTCACACGCTAGATTTTTATTTTGTTTACTTTGTGTTTCTCTGTTCTGTAGTACTTTGTCTACTACATCAATGGCCTGGCTTATCCCGTGTGTGTTTGTGTGTGTATTACTGACTTATAGAAAACTAAGGTGAAACGACAAGCTAATCAACTACCATCGGCAGACACACCTGCTTTTTACGTATAAAAATGCATGAAAACATTTTCACAAACCTTTTCGATTTATCACGCGAATGAAATCATCTCAAAAGCCGAGATTTAATTATATCGAAATTTCTTTACAGGTAGCTGAGCTCCATCGCATCAGATTAGATAAGCAGACTCAAGGCCGTCTCCGCTGCGAGCACAACACGAATAAATCATCATAAAAATGTATCTGACATTCAGTGAAAACGTGAGATAAAAATAAGAAGTGTTAAAATAAATACTTTACCTAATAAAACAATGACAAATGTGATTATATAAAAACACAGAAAATAAATGTGACATTAATGTTGGAAATAATGACAAAAGTGAATTAATAAAAATATAAATTCTTGAATACAAATAAAAAGATAAAAGTATTAAATGTGTAATAAATATTAAAATAATGACAAAAGTGAATTAATAAAAATACAATTTAATTAATAAATGTGAAATATGAGATACAGTGAAACGAAGTGACTAAACGGTAGTCGGTTTGGATGATGTGTTAGTGCCAACAGCCAGTCAGCTGTCAACCATGGGCTGCCAGTTAGGAAAGTTGGCAGCGTCAGAGAGGCGTGCCAACAACGCCGGGGCGGCTCTGACTGACGGGCCTCCGCCTGCCACAGACCCTCGACTGCCACTGACAGCTAAGCAGAAGTACTCCATGCTGGCCTCATGGAAGGGCATCTCTAGAGCTATGGAGAAGACTGGCATTTGTATGTTTATAAAGTGAGTATTCTTTAAATATCTTATTTAGAACTTCCGTAGCCTTTATGCAGTTATTTTACGGTTAAATCAATTATGGATCTAGTTGCTTCTATACTTATCATAAAAATAGAATTTATAATACCTAAATTATTTTACTGATTTAATAGCCGGGTACTGCGGCTGGGAAACTGGTGTCTGCCCAGGATTTGTATTTCTGCCCGGTATAGCCTCGCATCCCATCTAGGGTTGCCAGATTTGAACACGCAAATTCCGGAAATTCCAAAAAAAAACAAAACTTATTAGCAAACAAAATATTTTTTCACAGCTTCTAGTAACGATAACAGGTTTTCCTAACGTACTTGACAATGCGGAACAAGACATATCGATGGTTGAACTCAAAGTTCAACTGAAAATACTACTACTATCCTTGACCTGGCAAAAGAATATATTAATATTTTAATATTTCATTAGGTTTATGTATTAGTGGTTTTTCTATGTTTACATATTATTATATTCTTCTTCTATCTTCTATATATATAAAAATGAATGTTTGTATGTCCTTTATAGAATCGTAAACTATGCATTTGATCATATGATGATCTTTAGCAAAGTTGTTATGCATGAGCCCACGAAAGTTTCTGAGTTGGTAAGACCAATTTTCGACAGATGGCGCCACTGTCCGGCTACTTTATCCCGGAAAAAGCAAATCACGCGGGCGGAGCCACGAGGGACAGATAATTTAGTATAAAAATAATACGTATACAAAAAATTGAGTTAAGGTACAAGTTGGAAGCGGACGACATGACGCAGCAGCAGACGACGTGTAGTCGCTTCATGTCGTCACGACACGTGGTTACGACGTGTCGCTGCAGTCATGATTTCGAACCCGACTGCAGACGGCAACAGTAGATGGAATCCAGTTGGTACCGAGTGTTCCGTGAAACAAGATGCATTTTTGTATATCTTTTATTAGAAGAGGAAGAAGACTATGATGACTTGTTTTTGTTGTATTTGTACAGAAAAAGACGAGAAGCCATACGCCCTATGCTTAAATGCAGAACAAGTGAGGGAACCTATTCAATATTGATTAAAAACCATTTAGAAAGCGATATTAAAGAATTCAGACAGTATTGTCGTTTGAATCTTGAAATTCATTTTGAAAAGAAACTCGCTGGACGTGTCGTCAGCGGCACTACTGATCCGCGGTCGGACGACACTGGCGTCTGCCGCTCGACGACGCGTCGCTAGCTTCGTGTCGCTGACTACGGAGGTAATTTCATAGAAATACATAGAAACCAGTAGTGTCGCTGCGACACGTCGTCTGCTGCTGCGTCATGTCGTCCGCTTCCAACTTGTACCTTTACTCTCGCTCGCACACGAGGCTGTACGTGTGTGATTTAGGTGCCCGTAACCTTGTTGTAAAACCTAGTAATCGTGAATTCCGGAACAGTAAAATGAAATTACTGGACACGGGACAAGGCAGCCTATTCCGGGACAATTCCAGATTCTGATAGCATAGGTCGGTAAACGAGTAAGTGGGTCACGTCATCATGGTAAGTGATCTCCACCGCCTATGTACGCTTACAAAACTAGAAGAATCATTGGCGCGTTGCCGACCTTAAGAGAAAGGGATAATTAAGGGATTGAGAAGCGAAAGTGGATCCTTATTCAACGGTAAACAATATTTCAGTAAATCGATGCGAGTAGGTGTTAAAAGCAACATCAATATTTAGTAAAAACTTGATTACGATCACAAAAATTCAGTAACATCAACGTATATACAAAAGATAATTTAATAAGGCAAATTCAGGTAACTAGTTGAATTCATATCACCTTGGTTTGACTGGACCCAAGACTCCAATATATGTGGCGGATCTTTTTATCAGGTGAACCACTTGCTCCTATGTTGTAAAAAAAATAACGAACTAAGTTATATAATTCTTTTTTGACTTCCTGGATGTCTGCATATCCGACGAAGTTAAATTAATCCAGGATAACCGGAAAACGGATTCCGAGAACTTGTTACGAATAAATTCCCTTTGAATATAAAGTTAAGTATTTCGCTTAGAATAACTTGGTTTTTGAGGATTTGTGGTTTTGATTTTCGATTAAACATCTTTACCATAAAGTTAATTTTATTAATTGGTATATAAGCACAGCCACCGTGGCGCAGTGGGCCACTAGCTGTGAATTAAGGCCAAAGGTTCCATCCCGCACCGAGACAAATTGTGAGCCATAACTATTCGTTGCCAGTGAGTTTTCTTTCTTCTCAGAGGGATTGACGTCAGACAGGCGGTCGTAACATGTGTTAAAGCATGTTGCGCCGATCCCATTACGAGTGGGATAAGGGTAGGTGGAAGAAGAAGTATTGATAAAAGCACCATAATTTCATGTTACTTTGATCTTAGCAGTCCAAACCTTCTTACCACGCCTGCTGTCATCTCGGCATACTCATTTCAAAGGCTTAATTGAATTAATATTAACGAGAAATAATCACTAAAGTTAGACATATGAATTTAAATATTCTACTATCCTACTTCCCTTAGTAGGAGGCTAATATTATAAATTAGTTGTCCCTCGTGATTTCACCGCAGACATGTTACTGCCCTACTCCCAAGGGACATAGCGTGTTATGCATATAATCATCACGGAATAAATTCTCTAAATGATAGTAAAAACGGGCATCTAAGTTGCCTATAGCGACTTTATTTTTATTAAACTATGTTCTGTTGTGAAAGATTGGATTTTTGTGATTTTGGCTTATCATCGAGGGCCATATTTTGTTTATCTATTCTGTGGTCATACTATGGTGAGTCCTTTCGTCTTTTAAATGCATTAAAAAATTAAGGTTCTGAAGTCGGGGGTTTATTTTTTGAGTTTTTATGTAGATCGATTTCTCCACCAATAATTGACCGATTTAGACGAAAAAGTTGATTCGATAGAGTTTGGTTTCGATGTACCATATCACCAAGGTACCATATCAATTTGGTTAACATCTAATGCTGGAGTACAGAGTAATTTTGAAACTCTTTACGAACAACAGCACACTCTTCGCGGTTGTATTTTTTTTTTATTTTATTGAATGACGAGACTAGTAAGGCGCTAGCCTAATGGTAAGCGCCACGAATGCCCATAAACAGAAGAAACACAACACATAACTTTGAATTACAAAGCACTGCATGGGACTGAACTGCACTCGTCACCCCGAGACATAAGATATTAAATCCCATAATGTCCAGTAATTTCACTGGCTTCAATGTCCTTTAAACCGAAACACAACAGTGCTTATAAACAAAGCGGTGGGGCCAACCCAGACGGCCTCTCGCATTCGTGAGACCTACCACCTTGTATTTTAAAGTCAAGTTTAAAACTTATTTTATATGAACATTATTACCGTTCCTTAAGACTAAACAAGTCGAGCGCGAGCGTATCCATCTCAGGCACGACATTTTTCACTTTAATGTTGCAAATTCTCATTTTCTTCCTAGAATTTCAAACATTCCCGTCTAATGTAGCCGGGAAATTGACGCCACGATCTAAAACTCGGCGCGTTTACAAAGAATGGTAAATATCCTTGAGGAAATTTAATAACGTCAAATAAGATAGGTTAGAACTCGCGTTTGACGTGTCAAAAACATGATACAGGTCTGAGGCAAGTAGCCGGCTGCGAAGCGAGAGGCGGTGGGTTAGATTCCCGCTCGGACACAAATGTTTGTGTGATCCACTATTTATTTCGGGTCTGGATGTTGTGAGACCGAAAGTCTCTCGTGTTGTGGGACCACAAATACCTCGTAGTTCCTGATACACGAGATAACCTAGTGTGGGGTCAGGAATTTGTTTGTGACTGTTTGATATATTATTTTGTTATTTGTGATATATAATTTAGATAGATTTGCTGGTGGTAGGATATTCCTATCCGCCCGAATAGCGACAACCCTACTACACATGGTGTTAAAACCTGCCATAGGACTACACACCTTGTGTGGATCGCGTTCCAGGATCAGCCAGTGCATATCTGGTTCTCTCGAGGGGCTTACGACATGACTTGATGGTTGGTTGGAGCGGGTATAGGTGTATATCTTTATATCCCTATCCCTGCATCGGTCATCCGCCTGTCTTGTCGCAGGCCCCTCGATTTGCTTCTTCCGTCTCTGGGAAGAAGCATTTATACAAGCCGGCATGATTCTGGTGACCACCGATAAACTCGTTGTTTGTCAGTGATCTTTTTTTACGCTACGCTTACCATCAGGTGTAGTGCAGTCACTTTGCCGTGCTCGGATAAAAAAAAGATAATAAGTAAAACAATTGTATACACTGCGCACTACATTTATATAAAATGGGTCTAAATTATCTTTCAAGATAACAATGATATGAACATCTACAAGAAAATGTCTCTATAATATTGTATAATAATTCAATTATTATATTTTAATGGCACCATAAGGTTCTTAACTACAGTCTCTTATTACTATAACAGACCATAAATTAACTTTTGTCGCCAGACGGCCAATTAACTCTAAATAAATTATTAAATTTCATCGCGAAAACGTTTTGATTTAATACACCTCATATTTTGTATAGAAAGGGACTTTCTTGTGGACCAAGTTATAATTAAATTTTCCTTTTTTTATTAAAGAATGCAAAGGCCATTATTCTTATGAGGCTTTTACCAAGTATTATAGTAACTATTATTTTATTTTTTTTATCCGAGCACGTCAACGTGACTGTACTACACCTGATGGTAAGCGAAGTGCAGTCCAAAAAATCAGCAACCACCGACAAACAATAAGTTTATTTTAAATCTTAATGACTTCAGTTGCAAAAAAAATAAAATAAAAAGCTACCTTTTTACAATTAAATAACTTTTATAGATTATGTAACATTTCCGTATATAAACTTTTCACGTAAAGTATGGAGAAACATAAAAATCAAACAAAACTTATACCAAATATCCAAGTGGATGTAACTTTTTGAGAGATCGGTAAATATTTTTTCATCGTTACCGAAGTTTTTTATTTTATATCTTTTAAAAGAGAAGTTCTGTCATTACGGTTCATGGGATGTTGTAAATTTATTCTATTCTCTCGGCTTCTTAAGGATTTTGTAACTGTAATAAAAATATTACGTCGATTTTATAGGCTAAGCGCGCTAGTAGGTCGCATCAAGTATTTTTTTATTTCAAAGACAATTTAATCGAGTGCTCTTACCTTCACCCTTGACCTGGTCTGCAAATAAGCCGTCTGTATTTACAACCTTCTTCATCTAATTTAATAGCATGTATCGTAATTGTGCTCATTTTTTTATATAATATGTATAAAATAATAATACTAGCCATGTATTATATACGTCCCACAGCTGAGCACGGGCTTCCTCTACTGAATGACAGGGGTTAGACCTTAGTCCACCACGCTCGCCTAATGCGGGTTGGCAGACTTCACATACCTTCGAAAATTCTTATCGAGTTCTCAGGTATGCAGGTTTCCTCACGATGTTTCCTTCACCGTTAGAGCAAGCGATAATTAATTAACAATTAATATACACGTAACTTAGAAAAGTTCGAGGTGTATACTCTTGGGATTGGTTTCGAACCTGCGACTTTCGTCTCGACAGTCTGTACCACACTCCTCGCTGGGCCATTGCTACTCCGCTCGCTGCTGCTCGCATATATGTATATATGCCCACAATATTAAAGAACCATGGGCGTGTTGCCAACCTTAAAAGAAAGGAATAATTAAGGGACGGGTACGGGAGGGGATTTGTGCCTGCGTATATCTCACTCACCGTACGAAACGCAGCAGTAAGCCACTACTTTACGTCGGTTTTCTGTGCGACAGTGGAAATGACCCGGTCAAGCCGGCCCACTGACCACTCATATGAAATAAATTTCGATATGCAATTGGCTTACATATGGTGACCATCATTTGATGATGGAGTCGAAAAGTGGGCACAGAAACTTAGCATTATTTTAGGGCTTAATGGTATAGATAGATGCAGCAATTGTCTAGTGGAAGTGCACTGACTGGTGAGGTCTCGAATACGATCCCAGGACACTTTAAAAGTCAGGTTTATAATTAATTGTTGGATAGCTCTCGCTTGAACGACAAAGAGCATATCCTGAAGAAATATGTAAACCTGAAAGTCACCCATAAGAGTTTTTAAGATATGTGAAGATAACTAATAGGCAATAGGCCAGCATGCAGGAAAAGGAAAAGTCTGATCGTAGAGGGAGTTTAAGCATGGGCTGATTATTATTATTTCAAAATAAGCACAAAAAAACGAACATGATACTATTGTTTATACTCATCATTGTCTCCTCAAATAATTCAATCCAATTATTCCGAAAATATTTTCAGACTCAAATTCTTGAGGGTTCTTACAGGAAGGGAAGGTTCCGACCTTTCAAATCATCCAGACCAAATCCACTTCTGTATTATTGAAATTCCAAATTACGTTAAACAATAACCATAACCAATAAATCGAATTATTTAGTTCTTCATCAAAGCCTTCCATCCGACTTCAAAAAAGGACGAGGTTCTAAATTCGTTGCGTATATTTTTTGCTTATTTATTTATGTACTCGATTTCTTCGTTAATTGTGGACCGATTTAGTCGGAATTTATTTATTCGATAAAGTTTAGCTGCGATGTGGTCCCATATACATTTTTTATTAAGATCTAATAAAGGAGTGAGGAGTAAAAATATTAAACTCCTCAGCGGACAACAGATCAATCGTCGCAATTGTGTTTTTGAATTGGCTGGTTGTTATCACTGAAAATTGAAAAGTAAAATAAGTTTAAACAAAACTTGAAAACCGATTTCAAACAACACTGAAATGTCGAAAATATCAATTTTTATTGGTCTCTTTGCAGTCGATGTAATTTCAGCTGTCCGGCAACGACAATGTATTTTTTTTTAAAGTGGGATTTTAAGTTTTCTTAAAACTTATTTTATATTTTACTAGCTTTTCCTCCACCCGCGTGATCTGTTTTTTTCGGGATAAAAAGTAGCCTATTTTACTCAGTGATAATGTAGCTTTCTAACGCCAAAGATTTTTTGAAATCAGTCCTGTAATTTTTAAGTTTATTTGTTACATACAAAAATACAAATCTTTCTACTTTATAATATTAGTGGAGATAAGCACGATATAGAAATCGATGATAAACTATCTTTATAAATCTAATTCAAAAACAGAAAATTCTCAATTCGTCTGTATTAATATGTATTTTACGCGATATATCTGCTAAATTGGGGTTTGACCTGATGACGAGGTACGAAGACAAACCAGCTCCAAGCACATGCTGATTTGAATAAGTATGGGAAACTCCAAGGAAAGACGAAAAACGCACCGGTTGAAATCAATTTTTGTGTGCTTAAGATCTGAAACTATTGAGGTCTTGGATTCGATACCGTTAGACAATGTTCCTGGGCTTTATTTCGATGTCATAGTGAAATAATAAGAAAAATATTCCTCTTATTTCGCACGGATGTATACTAACTAGGCAAAGATCTTGCTGATTTAATCACAAACCTTCAAAAAAAACACGAAAAGAATCCTAATTTTTTTGTTGATTCAAAGAAACGAGGTCTTACTTCTTGTTATTTGTTCATATTAAATAAGCTACATAATATTCAGAAAATAAATACGTAATTTTGTTTTCGAGTAAACAAAGTACATCTTACCTAAATGTAATACGAGATTGTGTTTGTTTTGATATAATTATTGTTTCACAACGTTTGTTTTTGTAATAATGCGTCTTGGTTTTGAATGGTTTGTGAATTTTAACATATATCTCATAAACCATCACATGTTAATGTTGGGAACACCCAAATACGTTCAATAAAGTCCGAATTTCATAATAAAGTCTATTATTCAAAAGTTGTAAATACGATCTGTTTGTTTTCCGATTTTTATATGTTCGAAGAATCAAATGCTCGATGGGTTCTCGGTCCGAAAAACGACATTCCGATTTTCAATATTCCGAATTAATTGCTAAAATTAGGATTTTGATTAAGTTAGTATAATCATTACATACATTTGTTTTTAGATCTATTGAAACTCGGTATTTTGAGAATCGTAATTATATACGTTAGGAATATTGAAATTTCGGAATTATAAAAATAGGATAAATGATACATCGGAGTTGTTATATTCGGAATTTTAAACCATTCGGAATTATGAAAATCGGTATTTTGAAATTCGTATTTGTGACTGTCGGAATAAAGTTTGTCGTATTATTGTAGTGTACCCGTTAAGAGGAGGCTCCCTAAATTGTACGTTAGTTTCGATGACCATACTGCGTCAATTATATATCCAAGGAATATAAAACTTTAATATATGATTTTTCAGTCCTATTTCTTTCCGTTAATAAGACAGTTACACAATTGTGTTATTTTCCCTCGATACATTTTTATTCCGAAAACGATGTATTTTTGGTAGAATTTTTGCTGTTTCTAATAAATGGCTTGAGTTATATGTCTAAAATAAATATTCACAGTTAGTAAATATTGTTTATTATCCACTGCTAAGATATAAATTACCTAGATCAATTAAAACTCATAATATAAATTATAATAGATTTGCGACTTACGTCATTTACTTCTGTGCATTGATAAACGTCCGACGATGTGCGCAATATTCAACCTTATGTCATTTCTCATAGTGTGTTGAGTAGTGCACGGTAACTAATAATTAAAGCTATTTATCGTTAGTACAGCGCCGTGCTTCAAGGAAAGACTACGTGTTTTATGCCGCGCGAACGCTCTGCCCGAGTGTTGAATCAGTTTATTATATTTGACAAACTATGCGAAACAGACAATAAATAATTTGTGCAAAAAAGAAAGAAAGTGAATCGTTTCAAAAACTTTGCAATGATTATGAGAAAAGCAAAAGCGTAAGTATTTTGTTAGAATGTTATTTGTACATTTTGAAATTAAAAGTATTATTATATATATAATATAACATATTTTAATAATATTATTTCTAAAATAGAATTTAACTATTTACATTATTACATACATAATAATGCCTCGGTCGCGTAGTTATATTTCGTACGGGGTATTGGTATGCTGAGGTCTCGGGTTCGATCCCCGGGTCGGGTCAAATGATATTGGGTTTTTCTATCATGAAATGCTCAGTATCGGTCCGGAGTTTGATCCCGAATTGTGCCCGGTATGGCGATAGGATCGCCCGCTGTCACATCATGGGATGGAAATACACTTTGCGAAATGTGGGTGCACTAGTTACATCTCTGCCTATCCCTTCGGGGATTACAGTCGTGAGTATGTATAAACAATCATTATAATGACTTATATACCCTATCTTTTTTAAAAAAAGAAATAAAGAAAATCGAATGATGGTTATCCGGAACAAAGAGTCAGTGGAGTCGCCTCGGCAATTATTTGATTTAGTTTCTACTTTTGTGATGCATGAAGAGTGAGTTACTCTAACATTATATTATACTATACTAATAATAAGATTATAAGCAAGTATGCATCTAATCGTCATGTATAATTACTAACTTGATATTGTAAGTAATATTTACTTTATCTTCTTCTTCACTAGGTGGTCGGTCCCTCGTATGCGAGAGACCAACTAGGTTGGTACCACCGCTTCGTTTATTTGTCCTACCATGTAGCAGTGTGTAAGTACTGTTGTGTTTCGGTTTGAAGCTAGTGACATTACTGGGCATTATGAGACTGCAAAATGTGTGTCTCGGAGTAAATATCGCAATCCAATATCACGCAGTGCGTTGTAATCTAAAGTTCTGTGTAATATTGTCTGTTTATGGTCAGATGTGGCGCTTACCATCAGGCTAGCAAAACGTTATTCATGCTAATAAAACAAACTATTACATATTTTATTGGCATTATTATATGATAATGGGTAATAACTACTAACTATGTATGTAATTATTTACATTAAATCTAATCTATGTTCTTTTTATTATCATGGAGAAACAAAATGACGATTATTTTGCTATGTAAAGAACCATGCTGTAGACACTTTTGTGATTTATCTACAATCTGAATAAGCCGGCTCGACTGTTATTCATACTTAAGTGATCTCCACTCATTGATGATTTATTTACATAATTACCTAAATCATTGTTACATTATTATTTAATCTGTTTACATAAATCACCAATGAGTGGAGATCACTTACCATCAGCTTACCTACTTTTTGTCCTAGCACGGCAAAATGACTGCGCTATACCTGATGGTAAGCGCAGTGTAGACCAAAAACTCCAGCAACCATCGATGAACAACGAGATTATCGGTGGTCACCAGAATCATGCCGGCCTAAAATTATGCTTCTTCACACTCTGGAAGAGGAAAGAGGCAAATCGAAGAGCCTGCGACAGGATAGGCGGATGGCTGATGAAGGCACAGGGATACAAGGATGTATCCCTATACCCGTCTCAACCAACCATCGAGTCATGTCGCAAACTCCTCGGGAGAACCAATTATACACTGGCTGATCCTGGAATGCGATCCACACAAGGTGTGTGGGATCATTATGACGGGTTCTTACACCGTGTGTATGGTTGTCGCTATCCGAGCGGTTAGGAATATCCTACCAATAGCCAATTCCTCAATTGATTACATAAATGGGTAAGGATGAAAATGATGATGATCCTGAGCTCTAACTTCTAGTGATGTTAAAAAATATGATTTGATTATATGATGATGATTGTTGATGATGTTTTTGCAGACTAAACTTGATAAACCTTGAATCTAGCGAGAACACTGAAAACATAACAGCTATTCATCGTGCATATATTTCGCCACCATCAACTCTCGGGGACAAACCTCCCATACGATGTCAAAGAGAACATTTCTCATAATATTTGTTCCATGAAAGCAAATATGACAATATATAGCCCTTACTTGATGCAACTGACATTGTATGGAACGTACTGTTATGTTGTTTAATTTACGATATTTTTTTTTATATAACAAAATGTATATTATTATGATGTCTTTCAGATTGATGTTGATCATGAAAAAATCCTTACGAGGTACAAAATATAAGGTGAAGATGTAAGATTTTGTTGTTTTATTTCGACCTTAAACCATTCTATAGACACATGAGTATCATCCTAATAAATAAATACACAGTATTTATTCCTTCTTTTTTGCACTTTTCGTTATTTCCTTTTGAATACACGTTCTAATGGGTAGACGTATCATCGACGTACAGTCATTTTTTGAAAAACAAAAGAAAATTAAACTATAGTCTATTTTAAAGAAAATTCATTTATTTTTTGTTTTATATACACATGGTCTGGGTTCCCTGGGCCATTTTTCCACTTGATTACTATGAAGCTAATTTTCCGTGAGTAGCTTCGTTTCGATGAGACGCCCAATAATTCCCTATGCGAAAATTCTCTATTGTGATAGCTAACAGACGTAGCAAGGATAGAATATTTCGATTTGATGATACCTAAAAATTTATAATTTTATTTGTAGGACAATATGACTGTTAAATTATATAAATATTAACTAAGTAAAAACAAAAAAATCAGCTGGTTAGTAATCATACCTATTGGAAGGAGGGGCTTCCAATAGGTATCGCAAACGAGGTCATAAAAAATTATTACTAACCAGCTGATTTTTTTGTTTTTACTTAGTTCATATTTATATAATTTAACAGTCATATTGTCCTACAAATAAAATAAAAAAAATTTGAGTATCATCAAATCGAAATATTCTATCCTTGCTACCTCTGTTAGCTACCACAATAGAGAATTTTCGCATAGGGAATTGTTGGGCGTCTCATCGAAACGAAGCTACTCACGGAAAATTAGCTTGATAGTAATCAAGTGGATCAGCTGGCCCAGGGAACCCGGACCATGTGTATATAAAACAAAAAATAAATGAATTTTCTTTAAAATAGCACCAACACATTTGTTCAAACGAAAATATATTTCATTTAAATTTTGAAGAAAAAAAGAAAAAACACTCAAAAGGCGCAAATAACATTAATTTCTTTCATGAAACTACTAGAGTATGTTTTTGTAACCAGTCTACATTTAGCGGCATTATGCGTGAACATATAATAAACAAATATATTGTACTTTTTTTTTATAGCATAGGCCGGCAAACGATCAAGTGTGTCACCTAATGGTAAGTGATCTCCACCGCCCAAGTACGCCCACCACCAGAAGAATGAATCATGGGCGCGTTGCCGACCTGAAAGGTAAGGGATAATTAGGGATAGGGAAGGGGAGGGGATTTGGGCTTCCGGATATCTCACTCACCGTACGAAACGCAGCAGCAAGCCCCTACTTTACGTCGGTTTTCTGTGAGACAGTGGTAACGACCCGGTCGAGCCAGCCCATTCATGCTGTAGACAAAACTGTCTTCAGCGTGGCTCTACCACTCAAAATGTAATGTAAATGTATGTTCGCAATTCGTCTGTATATATATATATATACCTCCTCTGTTTTTCCATTGGTTAAAAAATGTGAAAAAAGCATCAAAGATTCTAAGTTTGGAAATATGCATACAAACTGCGATAATCCTGTTCATATTTCCATTCAGTGGGTTTTCGTGTACAATACACGCACAAACATACAGACAAGATAATTAAAAATATATATTTCTGTAATCGAATATGTTTATCATTAATTTTTTTAAACATATCAAATGTACAGACACAGCTCTGATACAATTTTGTTATATTATATCAACAAAACATTTGTCTTTCAAAACAAAATATATTATTAAAAAAATATTTATGTACAGAAGTCTCCGTGTATTTATGCCCACTACTATAACGTCAAGCGACGCGCGAAACGACGCGTTGCGTACAAGTGCAGAGGGTAGCGGGGTGGATGGGCGGAGCTAACGCACGAAATATTTTAGGCAGCATGCTCTTAATGTTGCCAGATTATCCCAATAGGACATGAATGAAAACTCTTAAATAAATGTGGTCACATACAGGTTTATTGAATGGTAAAGTCAGAAAAGATTATAAACACTTACAATATATCTCTTACAATATATCTTATAAAGATCTTTTATCACAATATGATAATAAAATACCCTTCAATTCACTTCAGATAAACATTCATTCCGAATAACAACTGAAATTTTCTAAAAGTAAAAGATTCGAAGAACTGTAAGAAACATTGAAAACATTTTAAAATCGAATCTCTGGAAAACCTAAAAGCATTAAAGTCCATTTTGGCTATCAGCCAAACGTTGGACAAACATTGGATGGACACTTTACCATTTGTGAAGAAATTCATTATCAGGTATGGAAGAAAGAAGCGGGTAAAATACATAATAAAATTACAACTCACATAAAGTGCACGCATTGTGGCACCCCGGGACACAATTCAACCAAGATTACCTTTATTGGCCTTTGTGAGGGCACTTGGGTGCCACTGACGATGTGGACTTGACAGACAGTATTTCATTAAACGTTAACACTGTTAGAGAACTCGTTGATAACTTTTTCACGACGTCTTTACTTCTGATTTGTTAATAAGGCAAAGGAATATTGTTTGTGATTCTCACGTTTATTCTATAAATAAATCGTTATACTTTTGTCTGAATTTAAGCAAATGTTTGTAATTTTCTAGACAGTCTCTGTAGCGCTGTGGGCGAGTAGATGGTTGTGAAGCGAGAGGTCGTGGGTTCGATTCCCGCACCGAGACAAAAATGTTTGTATGCTCCACAATTTTTCTTTCGGGTATGGGTGTTTCTCCTGAGGGATTGACGTCAGACAGGCAGCCGGTCGTAAAAACTCCAACTGGATAGCAAACCCGGTGCACAATTCGTAAAAAGTTCATTCCGGCGAGTCGCGTTCAGAGATAATCAGCTGGTGATGGTCAAATTCTCATGCCGGCATTATTCCGGCTAGCAACGAGGGATGCAAGGCACCGCAATGAACTCACCATCACGCAGCACAGGCCGTGGCACGATGAAAAAACTAGCTACAGCTCTATTACGGGGTGGAACAAAATAGCATTTAGAACACAAAGCCGCCTACTCGCCCACTGCGCCACGGAGGCTGTCAACCCACACTTACTGTTCCATTATGTATAAGACAGTAAACAAGTGCCAACTCCACAGTTAGCAGGTGTACGTGTGCTACGTCTTGTTCACGAGATTAAATTGTTGCGGCAGACGTCCCGCTCGTAATACCTTCGGCGACAAACATAACTCCTACCTGGTAAACTAACACTAAACTGAGTTGATTAGAAACGTTGGCATGTCTTTCTGTAGTGCGGAATAAACATATTACTACGTATGCGCTTAGACGTTTTTGAAGTGATAACTTCTTTAGCCGCGTTGAACACTTTTTGGTAGGAGATAAACTTTTGGTTTCGAGTCACCAAATGTTAATACATATATTGTATCGGAATCAAAATTGTTACTTCAACAATATTGTTATTATTCTTTCTATAATTTCTCTATCGTCATTGAGTCATCGCATTCGAGTTTCGTTTACCTACATAGTACTACAATCAATTGTTTATAATTACCTACCAAGCTACATAGGTTTCTATAAACAATCTTACTATGTAAATTAAATTATTATTTATGTGTGTTCATTGGAAACATTTTCAGTCGAAGACCCTCGATGACATATTGCTCCATAAATCAAAATGCAAGCTAAATATACATGGTAATATAAAGACGCGCAGAATGTAAAATCAGTCCATTATGCAAGTGGGTCGATGGGTACTGTATAGGACAGTCCTCATTCAACAACAATTCAAAGTTCTGGGGCGAACTCCCATTGTTGTTCCATTTGAAACACGCTATCTGCAGACTGCAACTCGCATGTAGCATTTTGTTCGTCGGAGCTGTTAATTAAAATCTAGTGGCCGGTCGTAATTGGTGATAGCTTGTTGTGTTTATGTTTACGCGAATGTCCAGTGCAGAAGAGTGATGTTTTCAGAGTTCATTTATTCGGACGTTCATTGGAAATAATAGACACTTCCGAAATTGGCAGCTCTGAGCTAAATTTAATTCTGATTGTTGTCAACCATTTAAATACTTTTTTTTTATTTGATTGAATAGCGAGACGAGCAAGGCGCTCGCCTGATGGTAATCATCACGCCTGTCCAAAAATAGAAGCAACATCACACATAACATTGAGTTACAAAGCACTGCATGGCACTGAACTGTGCTCGTCACCCTGAGACATTGTTAAGTCTCATAATGCCCAGTAATTTCACTGGGTTCAATGTCCTTTAAACCGAAACACAACAGTGTTTGCACAATGATGCTTGGCGGCAGAAATAGACAAAGCGGTGGTACCAACCCAGACGGCCTCTCGCATACGAATTACGAAGGGCCTACCTGTAAATACAAGAATAAACTAATAAAAAACTATATAAAACAAATATAATCATAATCGCATTAAACTGAGGACCTAACAGCAACGATAGCTCAGTGGGGAGTTTTACGAATTGTCGAGACGAAAGTCGTAGGTTCGAAACCAGCCCCAAGAGCATACACCTCTGACTTTCCTAATTTACGTGTATTTATTGTTAATTATCGCTTGCTTTAACGATGAAGGAATCATCGTGAGGAAACCTGCATTTCTGGGAAGTTTTCCATAAAAATTTCAAGGGTATATGAAGTCTGCTAATCCGCATTAGCTCAGTGTGGTGGACTAAGGCCTAACCCCACCCATTCAGTAAAGGAGGCCCTCGCCCAGCAGTGAGACGTATATCATACAAGACTAGTATTATTATAAATTGAGGACCACCTCCTTATTTGAAATCGGTTGAAAAGTAACCCAGTTGCAAAAACAACTACATACATAGACTCACGCCTGTTTCCTATAGAGGTAGGCAGAGACAACGGACTTCCACCTGCTACGATCCTTACACACCTTTTTGGGCTCTTTCACTCTCATTATATTCTTCATGCATGCACGTTGGTTTAGGGTACTTCTGACTTGGCCTTTCTCGAGAATATCTCCGACTTGATTTAAGAACGTTTATCGAAGCCTTCCCCTCCCAACTGCAATTAACGACATTTTTTTTATAGCATAGGCCGGCAATCGAGCAAGTGGGTCACCTGATAGTAAGTGATCTCCACCGCCCATGTACGCCCACCGTCAAAATAATGGGCACGTTGCTAACCTAAAGGAAAGGGATAATTAAGGGATTGGGAAGGGGAGGGGATTTGGGCTTCCGGATATCTCACTCACCGTACGAAACGCAGCAGCAAGCCGTTACTTTACGTCGGATTTCTGTGAGACAGTGGTAATGACCCGGTCGAGCCAGCTCATTCATGCTGTAGACAAATCTGTCTACAGCGTGGCTCTACCACTTTTCTTTTAACAAAGCAATAACTCAATACTTATCCAACCAGCGCAAAAAGTTAATATTTTATGATACTGCTCAATAAGAGAACTAATGACAACAATCCATTTCGAGAGGAATAAAGCCATGAATTATGACGTGAGATACCCTAGAGAGTGCTCTAATGACTGCGTTTGTTGGAGTCATTTTTCGCAGTAAGGATCATGTAACAGAGTAATTACTGCTATTCAACAATTTGACAGCCCCCGTAGCGCCGTGGGCTTGTAGCCGGCTGCGAAGCGAGAGGCAGTGGGTTCGATTCCCGCATTGAGACAAATGTGTGATCCACAAATATTCGTTTCGGGTCTGGGTGTTGTGGGACCGCAAGTCGCTCGTAATTTCTGATCCCCACGACACAGTTTAACTGTTTGTGGGGTTAGGACTATGTGTGACTGTTAGGTGTATTTATTTATTTATATGAACTTTTATTTGTCACCGAGTTTGTTTTGAAGGCAAAGTCTGAATAAACATGTTGGCTTGACGAATTAGACGAGAAATTACCGTCTATTGTCTCACTGGGGTAATTTTTTTTTCTGCATAGGCCGGCAAACGAGAAAATGGGTCACCTGATGGTAAGTGATCTCCACCGTCCATATACGCTCACAATACCAGAAGAATCATGTGCGAGTGACTGCTGTTTGGCGACAGAAATAGACAAAGCGGTAGCACCAAACCAGATAGCAAAAATACCACCTTTTTTCAAATCAGCCAATTACACAGAAACTACAAAATGTGGTCCAGCAATGCGATCTTCTCACAGCATATGATGTATAGAGAATAGGTAATATTTATCAAACAAAATCAAGTGTTATGTCTCGACTTTAAATTGACAAAGTTAAAAATAGAATTAAACGAAAATCTCGTAATTTAACTCAATGATCGAATGAAAACGTTTCTCCCGAAATAATAATAAAACTTCGTGCCGAGATTAAGGTGGACCTTGGGAAGAACCTTTTTGTACTTTTGTAACAAAAAACATTTGCAACTGAATTTGAAAGAGTAACATCGTTTTTCTTTAAGCTAAGCCACCAAAAACGAGTAATTAGTGTTGTTTTTTATTAAATCCGCAAACGAGATAACAAAAGGAAATTATTTCTTTGATATAAGAGCAGGAATTTTCCAATTAAAAGACTTGCTTACTACGCACTGCTTAAGTACTGAAATAAGATTATTTATATTAATAGCGCGAGGCCGCGGGTTCGATCCCCGCACCGAGACAAATGTTTGTGTGATCCACAAATATGAGTTTCGGTGTCTGGGTGTTGTGAGACCGAAAGTCTCTCGTAGTTCCTGATACCCACGACACAAGACTCGTATCTTACTGTGGGGTCAGGACTATTTATGTTTGTGACTGTTGGGTGTATTTATTTATTTGTATTTAACTAATAGATAGACCAGGTATTGTCTCGTTATATGTTACCAGTAAACTGGTAGCTTATTCGGGCTATGAATCAGGGGTTTGATACCCGGCCTGATTAACGGCTGGTCGTAAAATTCTGCAACTTGTTAAAAAGTGATTTTAAATTGGAATGACGTACCTACGGATAGGAACATTTTGTTTATATGGTTATGATCGAATAATTGATCAACAAAAAAGAGCAAATCTAGTATGCGTAGGTACCGACGTGTTCTGTAAAGGAGACTCTGTTACCAATAGAAGATTTAAAGAAGAAAGATTTAGAAGATTTAAAGGCTTGGGAATAGCTTATAATAATAAATATGTGAATAAGTTACTATATACGCTAATTTTAAGCAGTTTGGGTATGTCATGCTCGCTTTAATGTCTGTGCTTGCGGCGGCGTCGTGTGCCGGGTCGGTCACTTCCCTGTAACATGGTTGAGGAGGCCGATGGCTGGCACATGCGTCATGCTCGTGAACGGGTGCTGCTTGTGTGGACTGGTCTGCTCAAGCTCTTATTGCGTGTTTAGTTGATTTATTTATATAGTTCTTGAAGATCATGCACAAAAAACTATTATATTATGCTAATTATTTTACTTTATGACGTTCCTCATTGGCATAAATTGAGCTGCTCTAACTCAAATAAATAATACTTCAATGTATGTAGTTCTAATATATATTGTAATAAGTTTAGAAAAGAGCAACGTTAGAGTTTCTTGCCCGTTCTTCTTTAACGAATCAGCATTCCGAACTGGCGGTAGAGTTAAAATTTGACTGAATCTAAATAATGTTTGACATTTTACGGATTCAATAAATGATTTGATTTTGATTTTGATTTTTAAAATAGGAAAATAAAATCACAAGTATGCCGATTTCCAAACAGGACAGGCAACAAATGAACAACTCTGTAACGGATTTCAAAATAAAATCAAGTATGCCGATTTCCAAACAGGACAGTCAACAAATGAACAGAAAACGAATGCACTAGGTCGCTACTTGTTGCCTAGGACTGTTGATATGCTCCTTCTTTGAGGGTTCGTTCAATTACTATTACTTAGCAGCTAGGTAACTTTGCATTTGGAAGATTTGACCCAGACCAGAAAATGTGTGCCCAAACTTTAATCACATGTCTGGCAGGTTCGCTGTCGAGTCGAGTATCGGAGGCGTCGATGCACGAAACGCGGCGCGACGCCCGATGCACTGGGCGAAAAGGCACTCGCCTTGGACGGCATATGACTCTCTGCTACTACCCACGGCTTTGCTAGCGGAAAAATAGAATTAAATATTCTATGCGACATTAGAGAATATGCAAAAACTAAATAACATCCAACAATTATAATTTGTCGATTAAACTGATTACACCAAAGGGTTTTTTAGAAGGAGCTCGTAAAAATGATAACGTAAAAAACAGTTAAAACTTCGACGTTAACTAGAAATATATCTGCAATTTCTAAATCTCCATTTACATGGAGGGTTTCTCGAACGATACAAGAGAATATCAGGCAGACAGGGGCTTTAAACTTATAACGACCCTTTTTGCGTCCGACATTAAAAAAATGAACAAAATAAAACGTTTATTTTTATGGAAACATTCCCTACAATTTTGATACAAAAAGTTGTACTCGTTTTAACTACAGGGATCGTCGGCTTAACGTCACTTCACTATCTAAGCCATTCGTAAATATGGGCTTAAGTTTGGAGGATTATTACAAACCTTAGTTTTGCATATATTTCGACACAAAGCGCAATTTCCCAACAAAAGGCGAGATTGTTATTTCAGCAACCAGTGCAGTTTCCGATAAAGCAAATATTAGTGGAGATGCAAAATTAATATCGGCCATGGAAAACAAATTGTGTTTATTTTCAAATTTACATTATCTGTTGTATGAAATTATTAAAACATGAACTGAACATAAATCTCATTTATATAAAGGCATACTCATAATCGAAAGGCACAGTCGGGATTATAGCAGGAAACTGTTGATTCCGAAGTCGCGTCATACAGTCTGAAAAAAATATCGTAAGACGTGGCCATGTTAATGACGGTTTCTTGTTATTTCCTCGCCTATGTCGTACCGCGTGCGTAAACTCTCGGAGTGCTTATAGAACACTTAATACTTAAAATACATGATGTTAAAACCTGCCATAAGTAACCCACACACCTTGTGTAGATCGCGTTCCAGGATCAGCCAGTGTATATGCGGTTCTCCCGAGGGGCTTGCGACATGACTGGATGGTTGGTTGGGGCGGGTATAGAAGTGCATCCTTGTATCCTTGTACTCGCATCAATCATCCGCCTGTCCTATCACTGGCCCCTCGGTATGCTCATTCCCTCTTCGGAATATTAAGAAGCATTTATACAGGCCATTACATTGATAAACTCATTGTTTGTCGAAGGTCGCTGGTTATTATCAAAATCAAATATTTGTTGCATCTTTAAAATGTCAAACATCATTTAGATTCAGTAAAAATGTATCTCTACCGCCATTTCGGAATGCTTTTTCGTTAAAGAAGAACGGGAAAGAAACTCTAACGTTGCTCTTTTCTAAGCTGATTTATTATATTTGCTATATTTAACACCGCGGTATTCCAGTAATACCCCAGCGAGTCGACAGACTCCTACTTCAGCATTACCACACCAGTCACAAGCTTTGTTAATATCATTAATTAAACACGGAGACATAATCCTCTTGATGTAATATGTAATTAACTATACTCAGCTGTAATTTATATTGTAATTTGATTTGCTTTCATGTATAATTATCTTCATCGTTTAGTGTGGTATTAGGTATTACTCCATGTTAGAGATACGTTTTGAGGTAGACACAGACTTTGTATGAAAGAAATTATACAGGACAATAGGTGGTAGTGAGCACTACCAAATGACCCACATTATATTATGTTTGCGAGCCCTCTGCTATAAATATTATGAATTCTTCGACGCCGACGCCTACTAAAAATGTTATAGCAAAATTGTATTCTAGATATTATGTTTACGACCACTAGGCGGTGCTAACCTAGATTCTTTCGTGTGCTACGCCTGCGCTTTATCAACAATTCCCCGGATTCAGCCTACTTTCAAGGCACTGTTATGTTTAATTTGTATTAAAGACACAATTGGGAAAAGTACACCAATTTTAATAAAAATTCGCATTCATTCTGTTAAAATATTACATTTCGAGAACTTGTTTCCTAATTATCAGTTTGTTTTTTTTTTACTTAGTTTCTTTATCTTTTATTTCATTGAATGACGAGACGAGCAAGGCGCTCGCCTCATGGTATTTGTCACGCCTGCCCATAAACAGAAGCAAATTTGAAAGAAATAAATAACATTTTATCTATTTTTAAGCACTACATGGCACTGAACTGCGCTTGTCACTCCGAGACATAAGATGTTAGGTCTCATAATGCCCAGTAATTTCATTGGCTTCAATGTCCTTCAAACCGAAACACTACAGTGCTTACACACTGTTGCTTGGCGGCAGAAATTGACAAAGCGGTGGTGCCAACCCAGACGGCCTCTCGCATACGAGGGACCTACCACCTTGTAAAAGTATTGTATGAAGGTATATTTAAGACCATAAGATATATTTAAGTTACTATGGCCATTGTACCTACCATTGTACTTATTGTAGATATGTCGCATTAAAGACAGACATTACAACTTATAGCTCTTCGTTCCAAAACCATTTATGTCAAGTATTAAAGATTAGATGGTATGCATAGAGGGTTGAAAAGCGATAAACTTTTTATAGCGCAAGTTACAATACCCAGAGGGATGAGTGTGAATATTTAATAGCGTTTCATCCCAGTTTTTGGGGATGATATGTGACCGGAGATAGGATTTTATTCAAATTGCCTTGTTTTTTAATAGCTTTTTTATAGCATAGATCAGTAAACGAGTAAATAATGGTAAGTGATCTCCAAAGCGCATGTATGCCCACAATACCAGAAGAATCATAGGCGCGTTGGCGGCCTAAAATGAAAGGGATAATTATTAGGGACCGGGATTTGGGCCTCCGGATATCTCGCTCACCGTACGAAACGCAGCACAATGGCTTTACGTCGGTTTTCTGTGAGACAGTGGTAACGATCCGGTCAAGCCGGGGCCCATTCATGCTGTAGACAAACTTATCTATTTTATCTGTAAATAAACGACACCCTACAGTCACACGTAGCCCTTACTCCTGAGATACGAGTCTTGTGTCATGAGTATCAGAAACTATGAGAGACTTTCGGTCTCACAACACCCAGACCCGTAACAAATATTAGTAGATCAGAGAAATATTTGTGTCGGAGCGGAGATCGAACCTGCGGCCTCACGTTTCACAGTCAGCTACTCGCCTACTGCGCCACGGAGGCTGTCGAATGTATATGTACTTATTATTATATTAAGTCCAAAATGAATATAAGTTGTCTAAACTCCTGTCAATAAATAAATATTTCTTTTCTTCCTTATGTTTTGTACAGTGAGTCAGATTACCGCTCAAAGAATTCCGCCTACGCAATCCCCATTCTTTTCCTTAAAGGTCGGCAGCGCACTCATGATTTTTCTACTACTACATGTTAATTTTTTTACGCGAGCAAGACAAAGTGACTGCACTACTTCTGATGGTAAGCGTAATGCAGTCCAAAAAACTAGTGAGACAAATAATTAATTTATCGGTGGTCACCAGAATCATGCCGGCCTATATAAATGCTTCTTCCCTCTTCGGAGAGTGAAGGAGGAAAGACCGATGCAGGCACAGGGATACAGGGATGTACTCTCATACCCGCCCCAACTAACTATATATTCACATGTAATTTCGAAAATCAGAAGTCTGTGCCAGAAATGCTAGTTTCAAACCCATGATATCCCTTTCAGCAGTCCGTGCCAGTCCCCACCAAGCTATCGCTTTATCGCTATAGCTTTTTTATCAATAATGTTGAGATTTTTTTTTATTTTTAATCGTCTTTATTATTTAAAAACCTGTCTATGTAAGAAGATGTGATACATAATTAGTATAGATAAAAACAAAGTTAGCAAGGGGTGGAAACTGCGCTCACGGTAAGCGGTGTGGCTATTTATTTGCCCGGCCCAGATGTGGGTCAAGAACGCGCTGTGTTGGCCACAAGGTAGTATTTTGTAAGACAGTTTGCAAATTATTTAAATACCTATAACTGTTTTTGTGTAATTACTGTCATGCTTAGAACTGTGAATGGACAGATAGAGGTGGTATTGATATTTTTTTTTATTTTTTTTTTTTATCCTGGCCCGGCAAAGTGACTACGCTACACCTGATGGTAAGTGTAGCGCAATCCAAGAATAGTGTCGACCAACGATAAACAATGTATCCATCGTTAGTCGGCAAGATCATGCCGGCCTGCCAAAGGGCCATGGGGGAGGGGAAGGAAAAGGGATGGGAAAAGGGTTAGGATCAGGGGGCAAGCCCCCTGGGGAAAACCGGATATACACTGGCTGACCCTGGAACGCGACCCACACAAGGTGGGCCACTATGGCAGGTTTTAGCACCAGTGTACGGTGGTCGCTATCCGGTCGGATACAAGTATCCTCCCACCAGCATATGAGAAGTTATGCTGTATTAACATACAGCAAAAAATATTTTTTCTGTTGCTGATGCTTTCTCCTTTTTAAGAAATCCTATCAAAATTATGTTCAGCAAAGCATCAGCAACAGGAAAATAATTTTTGATTTGAAACACGAAGAGTTGCCTGGCATTCCACATTTTTTTTACTAGCCCTGTATTATATACGTCCCACTCCTGGGCACGGGCCTCCTCTACTGAATGAGAGGGATTAGGCCTAGGGATTAGGATTCCACAATAAATTATAAAAACCAGCCCCAAGAGCTTACCTCTGACTTTTCTAAGTTACGTGTATGTCATTTGTTAATTATCGCTTGCTTCAACGGTGAAGAAAACATCGTGAGGAAACCTGCATATCTGAGTTCTCCATAAAATTTCCGAAGGTATGTGTAAGTCTGCCAACCCGCATTAAGCCAGCGTGGTGAACTAAGGCCTAATCCCTCTTCAGTCAAGGAGGACCGTGCCCAGCAGTGGGATGTATATAATGCAAGGTATTATTAATACGTTCTGTCCCTATTTTATCTAAATCAAAGGCACTCTACATTCCGCTTCGCAGCACAGGTGAGGTCGTCAAGTTATTGACTTCGTAAAAATAGCCCAAAAAGGACCCGGTAGCAAGTTATCTGCCCGTAACAAAGTAATTTGCGAGCGGAAGTTGAAAAATTAGGTTTTGTTTACGAATTTATGTTGGTAAAATACTCCAAAAATAAAACATTTGAGTGTTAGAGTCACGCTGTAGATACGTCTACAGCATGAATGGACCAGAATTTTACAAGGTGGTAGGTCCCTCGTATGCGAGAAGCCGCCTGGGTTGGTACCGGCCCTTTTCTATTTCTGCCGCCAAGCAACAGTATGTAAGCTCTGTTGTGTTTCGGTTTGAATTACATTGAAACCACTGAAATTACTGGGCATTTGGAGATTTAACATCTTATGTCTCGGGGTGACGAGCGCAGTTCAATGCCATGCAGTCCTTTGTAATTTAAAGTTCTGTGTGGTGTTGCTTCTGTTTATAGGCAGGCGTGCGCTTACAACAGCGAGCGCCTTGCTCGTCTCGTCATTGAATTTAATAAAAAAACGATACAATATAACATGCAAATCATGCAAATCAAAATCGTTTTTGTATGTACTACGCAAGTTATATATATAATAAAAAATGTATACAGAAATATTTCTGGACGCTTTCATAAGTGGCTCATAAACCCACGTCGTGGGCGTTTTGTACAATCAGCTATCACGTAAAACGCCTAGTCATTTCTTACGCACTATTTTATTACATTCCGCATTATGTAGGTTAAGCCAATATCGTATTCTGTTTCATGAAAGCAAATTTAAAGTTATAACGTATACACACGCTTGTAACCCCGAAGGGGTAGGCAGAGGTGTAACAAGTTCATCCGCATTTCGCTTATCTTATTTCCGTCACATGATGTGATAGGGGGAAAGCCTGTCGCTAAACTCGGCACAAATTCCAGACTCCGGGCTGATACTGAGATAGTAAACCCAATATCGCTATATCGAATGGGCCGGCTCGACCGGATCGTTACCAGTGTCTCACAGAAAACCGATGTGAAGTAACGGCTTGATGCTGCGTTTCGTACGGTAAGTGACATATCTGGAGGCCCAAATCCCCCTTCTCTTTAAGGTCGGCAACGCGCCTATGATTCTTCTAGTAATGTAGCCGTACATGGGCGGTGGAGATCACTTACTATCAGTTAAGGGCCGTCCGTGAGCAAACGACCTTGACTGTCTCGCGCCATACTGAATCGTGTACTCGGCGAGTGCAGAATATGCACATATTTAGCGAATAATTGATTTAAAAAATCAGGTTTTGGTCTTTTCGAAAATTTAAAACGGGCAAAATATTCGTTATTAAATTGCCTATCTAGTGATGTTAATCTCATTTGATAACATTCTGTACTTTAAAAGGAGACGCACGGAATCTTTGCATTTTTCCCATATTTATGGTTCATTTATAACGACAATTTAAAAATATATATCAGCATTAACATGAATTTGAATCGAACAAAGTAAAGCTGACAGATTGTAAAAATATATTGTATATTTATTTAATCAATATTTATTTTAAGTAATGACTAGATAGCCTCTAAAAACCTCGATCGCGCGGGGTTTTGCTCACGGACGGCCCTTAACCCACTTGCTCGTTTGCCGGTCTATGCAAAAAAAATGACGACAAAAATCGTAGCCAAGACCTAACGGTTTCACAATTCATGTACGCGAGTAAATCAATGAGATGATTGTAAATTGGGCGGTAACAGTATTTGCAGAAGGGATCCTTCGTAATTTCTCCTAAACCAATACGCAAGCTTCACTGCACTTTATTGAGTTATGCTCCGTTGATTCCGGAGTTTTCTGCGCGAGCTCTTCTTTCAATATAAAAGTTTTATTCGAACGCTCGTG
The DNA here is from genome assembly GCA_949126905.1 of Amorpha juglandis. Classification (NCBI taxonomy): domain Eukaryota; kingdom Metazoa; phylum Arthropoda; class Insecta; order Lepidoptera; family Sphingidae; genus Amorpha; species Amorpha juglandis. The sequence continues at coordinate 1,363,280 of OX421380.1, forward strand.
TTTTAATAGATTTAGAAATACGTGTATTTGATTTGGTATAGTGGCAGCGTTTTGAGATACTGGTAGAACCTGGGTTCAGTTTTTTTTTATAGCATAGGCCGGCAAACGAGCAAGTGGGTCACCTTGTGGTAAGTGATCTCCACCGCCCATGTACACCCACCACCAGAAGTATAATGGGCGCGTTGCCGACCTTAAAGGAAAGGCGTAATTAGGGATTGGGAAGGGGAGGGGATTTGGGCTTCCGGATATCTCACTCACCGTACGAAACGCAGCAGCAAGCCGCTACTTTACGTCGGTATTCTGTGAGACAGTGATAACGACCCGGTCGAGCCGGCCCATTCATGCTGTAGACAAAATGGTCTACAACGTGGCTCTACCACTCTTAAATTCCATTCCGAGCAGTCACAATTTGATTTACAACAAATATAATTGTTTGTTTAATTTCCCAATCCCTTAATTATGCCTTCTTTTTAAGGTCGGCAACGCGCCTAGGATTTTTCTAGTATTAAGGGCGTACATGAGCGGTGGAGATCACTTACCATCAAATGACCCACTTGCTCGTTTGCCAGTCTATGCTATAAAAAATGCGGGTCGTAGACGACCATATATAGTTGAACATATTCACCGTTTAAACCGAGCGATAAATGACAATGAATACACATGGTGCTTCGTAAATTTAAAGATATGTGCCGGAACGAACCTGCGACAGCTGATTCATGATCCGTCCCACTCAGATATACATGAAATTAATGATAAAACATCCCTCGACCTTTTATTCTCAGTCGTTTGATCTGTACAATAATATGGCAAACATTTTATATTTCTATAATGATCGCGGAAAAAACATTGTATAAGTGGTTATACGGACCTCTTGATATTTAATTGGACGTTTATAATGACCCTGAATTCATAATGAGAGAAAATTAAATTCGTATTTGGACCTAGTTACGCAAAAAGGAACCAAGCGACAACGAGGTAAAATAGAGATAATGAGATTAAACTAATTCCTAAAACTTCACAAGGTGGTAGGTCTCTCGTATGCGAGGGGCTGTCTCTCAAACAACAGTATGTAAGCTCTGTCGTGTTTCGGTTTGAAGGACATTGAAGCCAATGAAATTACTGGGCATTATGAAACTTAATATCTTACGTCTCGGGGTGAAGACCGCAGTTCAGTGCCATGCAGTGCTTTGTAATTCAAAGTTCTGTATAGTGTTGCTTCTGTTTATAGGCAAGCATGGCGCCTACCATCAGGTGAGAGTGAGAGCAAAAAAAATACGGTATTAAAAGCAATGTAAACGCATTAATTTAGCAAAACAAAATCAGTATCTCCATTTGACCTTGCTGTGGCTTGGTTCCTTTTTGCGTAACTAGATCCATTTTAAAGATGTGCCTTATTGAAAAACAATCTTGGCGTCACTTCTGATTCTAATTACTTCTCGGTATAATTGGTTCGTTATCTATGCGAAAATTTGGCATCGCAATCTGAACGCATTTGGACCTCCGGATATCTAACTCACCGTACGAAACGCAGCAGCAAGCCGCTACTTTACACGTTGGTTTTATGTGAGACAGTGGTCACAATCTGGCCTATTCACGTTGTAGACAAAACTGTCTACTATAAGCTAGATAAAATCAAACACAAGCACATTTTCAGTACAAAACATGCACAAGAGCGTAGAATTGCTCATAGTTACTATATCAATTGAAATCCACGATAGAATAATTTTCAAACGCACAGCGGAATGGCAAACAAAGGCTTTAATACATCCAAATAGTACCATCCAGTGTAACAATATGGATATTGTATGTTCCAATTACTGGAGAACCAATTGCTATTAAGGAAATGGGGATTGGAGATACCGTCGTTACGGTGGCGTTGACCACCGTCCACAAGGTGGAAAAATTAAAAAAAAACACCCAACAGTAAGACCTGACCCCACAATAAGATACGAGTCTTGTGTGGTGGGTATTAGGAACTACGGTACAACACCCAGATCTCGAAGCAAATATTTGTGAATCACGTAAACATTTATCTCGGTGCGGGGATCCAACCTGCGGCCTTTCGCTTTACAGCCGGCTACTCGCCTGCTGCACCACGCAGGCTGTCAGGTTTAGTCGGTAGTGCAGCCCTCGGCGGTTGATTCAGATATAACTTTTAGCTCCGGCTCAGAGATACGTAAATGTATTCCTCACTGCTTATTTACGTTACAAAATGTATTGTTTTGTGATTCGAACTCTCTTTACCACGACTCGTAAAATTGAATGGATTTATAACAGATTTACCAATGTTAATGTAAAGTGAATGGGATTATTTATCGCGTAAATAATGTTATATATAGGCACATACAAGAATGAAGAATATTGTAAACATATAGACATCACAAGGTCCCTCGTATGCGAGAGGCCGTCTGGGTTGATACCATCGCTTTGTCTGTTTCTGCCGCCAAGCAACAGTGTGTAAGCACTGTTGTGTTTCGGTTTGAATGACATCAAAGCCAGTGAAATTACTGGGCATTATGAGACTTAACATCTTATGTCTCGGGATGGCGAGCACAGTTCAGTTCCATGCAGTGCTTTGTAATTCAAAGTTTTGTGTAGTGTTGCTTCTGTTTATGGGCAGCGCTTACCATCAGGCGATTGCCTTGCTCGTCTAAAATAAAAAACAACTCTGACTTATTCCTGATTTTATCATTTTCTGTCGCCACGTGTTCGAAGTTTTACAATTCATATTATTAATGATCGTCTCCCCAACAGGTTATTCGAAGAGAATCAAGACCTTCTAAACATGTTCGAGAAGTTTCGCCAGTGTCGGACGAAAGAGGAGCAGATCAACTCGATGGAGTTAGCTGAACACGCCAACAACGTCATGAACACTTTGGATGAAGGCATTAAGGGTCTCGACGATCTGGACAATTTCTTCGAATACATCCACCAGATCGGAGCCAGTCATAGGAGGATACCTGGCTTTAAAGCTGAATACTTTTGGGTGCGTACCTCTTTTGATATATTTATTTCGTGGTAGAGCAGAGTTATTACACTGGAACTGGTGGTAAATACACTGCAATCCAAATATAACGTCGACCGTCAAGAGCTACGTTACATGCTACGTTAATTGTCAACAATACAGACCTAAAGTAGCTGAAAATAGCCTGGATGACAACTATGAGGGAATAATAATATTTTTTTTTTGGGTACAAATATGAATCAGGTATCCGTATACTAAGTACGTGCGTAGTATGATATGGAGGTCTGTAGTCAAGATCAGAGACTATTTTTTAATCTACTTCATTACACAAAGATTGCCAACATACCGACAGTACTTCTGATGTGGGTGTTCATAAGCGGTGGTGATCTTTTGCTATTAGGTGGCCTACCTGCTCATATACCCCTCTTTATAAGAAAGATAAAAAAACATAATATGTCTCTAGATCCCTAGACCACAAGATTGTAGCCAGCCAGGAGGAAGTAGTAACTAGCTGGGAACTTTATTCGGTAAAAGATGTCAGTGGCGGGATGGGAAATATACTTTTTAAATATTCGAAGAGTTCTGGGATTGATTAGTATTCCTTTAAAATTACATACAATTGTGTATTAATTAGCGAAACTGAATGTTTCAAGTATTTAAGAATCACACACATATCACTGGCCTTCGTTTACCTAAGAAATATTTTTAGCAGACATAACAATATTTAAAAACGAAACGTTTTATTTAAGTATAAAAGATTTATGTAATACCTAGTCAGAACCTCCCTGATCCGTCTGTATACACATAGAGACGTGACGCGAATAGCTTAGACATTGTATATTGCTATACGAATATATTTTGCTTGTGTGCTTAATACGTGATCCTTTTAAAATTGTATTCCAGAAAATCGAGGCACCATTTCTTGCGGCGGTGGAATCGACCCTCGGCGACCGCTACACGCCAAATGTGGAAAACATCTACAAAATAACAATTAAATTTATACTAGAAACACTCATTGAAGGATTCGAAGCGGCTGGCAACAAACCTAATGCGACGTGAGCTTCACATATTGAAATATAAGTCCAACAAGATACAGAATTCAGAGACGCAAGAACGAATTTCTACCAGACCACCGGAACAAATCGATTTAAACTTCGCGACCGTCGCCAGTGTTGGTTTGAATAATGTCAATTGATAAAGTGGGATACTGACGTTCATGAATGCATTACTAAACTTTTGTGTGTACAATGTGTATATTTTAACGTATAGTTGTGTCGGTTGATTTCGCCAATTCGTACTTTGTGGACAAGCGTCTTCTAAATGGAGCTATTTCTTTAGAACGCTTGTTAGTTATCCATTGGTTTCATGATAGCATCAAATGTAGATATAGTTCATGGAATTGTGAATGTGTATTATGAAGTTAGCGGTTTAAGTGACGTATCATCACAAAGCTTGATAACTTTATTCTTTGCTTCTAACTGTATTGGCTGGTCCAGTTGAGATTCGAAATATTTTGGAAATTATTTAAGTAAATTAATCTAAATTGTGTTTCCTATGTAAATATCTGTTGAAGTCAAAACTATTTATATATTTTTAATTTTATGTAAGCACAATACGTAGAATAGTGATAGGTACGGTCTGTATCTTAACAGCGTTCGTAAGAAGCAGTGGTTCATAATCAACGAGTCTTGAAATGTTGTAAGTATTTAAAACAAATGAAATAGCCTTTTGAATCATTGCTTCTTCTGAATGCTGATACAATAAGAGATGGTTGAAATAATTTTGAACTGATTCTGTAATATTTTTCACAACTATCAATTGTAATTTTTCTTACTAGTAACGTTTCCAAAATGAGTAAGTTTTGTTGATCAGTTAACATACCATAGGATCTATCGTTTGTCGCACAATCTGAGTGCATTTATTTTTCTGCATCTTTATGAAACCAAAGATAGTAGAGGTAATATTTTTAAAGGAATATTTTTTACTATACAATATGTCTTACATGTCAATTCCTATTTATAAAAGATTCGCTGGGAATCTATTTTGTTCCTTTTAGAAAGTTTTACCTGTACTTACAACATTGTTGTACACCGAGCGATGTTCTTTCTCGGACGTAATGTAAGTTTAATAAAAGACGTGAAGTTTTCATTCAAACTTACCACTTAGAACTCTGTAAATGACTTTGAAAGGTACACTTTTCATTACTAGGTGTTGCTTTCGTTTCAATTTACAATGGACAATGGCTGAGAAATCTAATTTAAATATGAAAGTCGCACTAGGTTTGCGCTATGTGACGCTGAAATAGCATTTATTTGAATTTGTAACTTACTGCAAAAAGGATAAAGTTCACTATTCGTATGTTTATGTCCATTGTTATGTATAACTCCGCCAAATGGAAACCCATTTTGATGATTATTTTTATATTCGATGGTGTTTACTCCAATGGGAGTTCTATGTAAATTTTATTAAGATCTGATGACGGAGTGCGAAGGAAAACTCTTAAACAAAATAATGCGAACGCATCGCGGTTCGGGTTTTAACTTTTTCACTTATAATACTGAGTTCCTCGGTAGAGCAGTTGTAATGCGTACGCGGTACGACTGATGTGCTGAGATCTTGGATCCGATCCCTAGATCGGGTAAAAGTTAAAAGAAACAAATATTTGTCGATCACACAAACATCGACCTCGCAACCTCTTGCTTCCCACCCAGCTACTCGCCCGCTGCGCCACGGACACTTACTGTTATGAGTAAGTGGTATTCGTTCGTTCCTGGACTCATTTAATCACCACCTGATTGGCAAGCAAAAGTGGCGATTGCCAAATTGTTTACAATTTCTGCATCCGATCCGAAACCGGGATGGATATGTTCTCGATTTCGGAAAACACAATTCGGATTGCGAGTAACCCCTCATACAAATATTATTTTATTACGCGGCTAATTCACAACACAACACTATAATATTCCATTTAAAAAAACATAGCACAACAGCACTATAAGGCTTTACATCTTCTGTCTCGGGGCGCAATTCAGTTCAATGTAGTAAGCTTTAATTTAAAGTTTCGTGGTGTTGCTTCTGTTTAAGGACAGGCGTAGCGTGTACCATCAGGCGAGTGACCATGCTCGTATGAGAAAACACATGTGCACATTCGATACCAATAAATACAAGAAAATGTACACCGAACGCCCACGTTAGCAATTCATACCAGATTTTATGTAAACATACACTTTGCCGGTACTTTATAGATACCGGGGAATTTAAAAAAATATATTGTTTCGGATTACACATACAGTCTGTAGTACGTCACGAATAAATCCAGATGGTTTGTAATCAACACTGCTGTCAGTTGAACGGATAAGCAGAGAGGAGAACCCGACTGCGCAAAATGATATCTCAGCTAAGCCTTGTAAATCTCACTCAAAACGAGAGGACAGTGAGTTGCTACTTGGTGTCGTTTTTCTGCGAGACTGTGGTAATAACCCGGTTGAAATGGCCCATTAATGTTGCAGTTTTTTTTTAACGAGACGAGAATCCTAATCGCTATCGTAATGCTAGCTTTGTCGTAAATCTGTAGTATTGCTCCAATATCGTATTTATGTACTTTTATGTGTACATTTTCGACAATTTATGCCCCATAAAACGTTTATGCCAGTTGTAGTATTTTAAAAACTATTTTTGATACAAAAATCAGTTATGATATTAGGATGACACGATATTCACATGACACGGGCATCGATGCCAAATTGGAGGGAGAGGCGATTTTTGGGAGATAAGGTCATTGGAATGGTTTCCAGGGCGAAAAAACTCAGTAAAAATATCTATAGGTGACCCATAACATACAGTATAAGAATAAGAATAGTATAAAAATGTTATAGCGAGGACGAGACGTAATCTTTAGTTTTTTTGTTACAAAGCCAAGTATATACTTTTTAATAAAAAGATTGTCTACGTTTTATTTAATGTTGACAAAACTGACGAGTTATAAAGCACTTTATGGCACTGAACTGCTCTCGTCACCCCGAAACATAAGATGTTAAGTCTCATAATACCCAGTAATTCACTGGCTACCTCCTTCAAACCGAAACAAAACAGTGCTTACACACTGTTGCTTGGCGGCAGAAATAAACGACACGGTGGTACCAACCCAGACGGCCTCTTACATGCGAGAGACCTACCACCTTGAAACATATATTGTAGAGGTTCAAGCGTTGTGTATTATCATAAGGTGACACAGTTATTCGTTTGCCAGGCTTGTGGTATAAAATACGAACTTCACTATGAAGTAAATTGAAAAGAAAGCTTCCCTGTACCAAATATTTTAACCAAATGTAAGTATGTTAACAGTTTGTAATAGAAAAACATGTTAAATTAACAAGTGTATTTATAAAAATAATTTTATTATAAACGATGGATGTGTTATACGTAAAATATATAAGATCTGTGTAATTAAATATGGTATTTTTATTTTCTCATGAAAACTCTTTCATGAGTGGTAGGGCCACGCTGTAGACAGTTCTGTCTACGGGCCGGCACGACCAGATCGTTACCACTGTCTCACTAGTACAAGATCCCGGGGAACATTGACCTTCAACCATCTGTTTACCGGATCAAAATAACATTTTAGGGTATAAAATGTTATTGTTATGTTGCGTTGCCGAACTTAAAGCAAATTGATAATTAGGGATTGGGAAGGGGAGGGGATTTGGGCTTCCGGATATCTCACTCACCGTACGAAACGCAGCAGCAAGCCGCTACTTTACGTCGGTTTTCTGTGAGACAGTGGTAACGACCCAGTCGAGCCAGCCTATTCATGCTGTAGACAAAACTGTCTTCAGCGTGGCTCTACCACTCATAAAGTGGTCGCTATCAAGGCGGATATGAATATCTTACCACCACCATTTTTAAGTATAATGTGTGTTTCGGGATGAACGTCATCTCGTTAATGGAATGGGTTATTGAAAAATGAATACGTAATGACTTCCTTATAAAGATATTGCATTCAATTTTAAATAAGATTGTTATATACTTACGTAAATACATAGTATGTTGCTTATTAACAGCAGATTAATTTTAGCGGAAAATGAACGGCCGTGAAGTGAAGAAGTGAGTGTGAAGCGACATCGACAGAGCGAAATGGAGGCAATATAAAGAAGAAAGAAAGAAAGAAACGTTTATTGCCAACATAAAAAACATGCAATTTAAATATGATGTACAATTTTAATAATAAATATAAAGTTAACCTAATAAGTTGCACGTCCTCACGATGGCTAAAGGTGGCATGCTCAGCATAATGCTGTGTCATGGCGATCCACAACACAACACTGATTTTCAGCAGCCACCTAAAGTGACATCCAGACGACAAACCAGCTTGTATCATAAAATAAATTACGAAGAAAAAAATATATTTTAATATGAAAGAATTGAATAAATACAATAAGAAGGCCTCATCATCATATGGGACTCATAGTCAGATAGAGATAGAGTAAAGGGGTCCGTGTATAATTCTAGGCTCATTTTTTTATAGCTCAAACCGGCAAACGAGCAAGTGGGTCACCCGGTGGTAAGTGATCTCCACCGCCCATGTACGCCCACAATACTAGAAGAATCATAGGCGCGTTGCCGACCTTAAAGGGTTGAGATAATTAAGAGATTGGGAAGGGGAGGGGGATTTAGGCGTCCAGATGTCTCAATCACCGTACGAAACGCAACAGTAAGTCGCTAGTTTACGTCGGTTTCTGTGAGACAGAGGTAGCGACCCGGTTGAGACGGCCCATTCATGCTGTAGGCAAAACTGTCTTCAGCGTGGCTCTACCACTCATATTTTTATAATAGGATTCCTGCGCATGTCACCACCATTTAGCAACTTGAATTACAAATTACTGCACTGCTATAGGTGGCACTAAATTACTGCTATAGGTGCAACCTTGGATATTAGATGTTTAGTCTCATAAAGATCAGTAATGTCACTAGTTCCAAAGTCTTTCAAACTGGAACATAACAGTGCTTACACACTATTGTTTGACAGAAATAGACAAAGCAGTGCTACCTACTTAGAGAACCTCTCACATACGTGGAACCTAGAAGTTTCCGGGTTATTATAATCATTCGATCCGGAGTTCAAATGCGAGATTAATTCCGAATTCGGAATATACGGATTTCGGATCTAGAGTGCAATCCCTGATACAACTAGTACTAAAACAACTTCGAATCAATATTTTTCGGATATTGACAATTATTATTATTATTGATATTCGACAATTCAAACCGAAAATTAAAAACAATGCTATTAATAAACTGGGTCACCGAATCAGGCATTCAAATGTAATATCCGTTGGACGAAACGGTTCCGAAAATTATGAGTCCAAGCCATTAAATAATAAAGGATATATAAATAACTTCCAATGACGTATACTGTCCATAGTTTCATAAAAGGATACCAATATTATCATACAATTGGTGCAAATATGAAGCGACTATTGTTTAGTGATGTGCTTACGGTATAACGTTATAACGGTAACGAGCTTAATAACTGATAATCTGTTATTGCTATTTCCCAGTGTTTTAATGTAACTGTTCGGTTTTGCGGTTTAGCAATTTGTTTGTGTTCATTTTCCATAAGATACATGTCAATTTACTGCACTGTCAATAAGATTTTTTGATAGCAAACTGACGTTTTAAATAACAATAACCCTAAGTGGTACAGTCGAGACATGCATTAGACTTAAATATCGTTAGGACAAGCAAATATTTTTGTTGTTATTTCACGATTGATACTTAAAGTTTCTGATTTAATACAATATGTCGATACTGCAGCTCCAGATCGTTTCAAAATATCGAGTTTTTAATTACATTTTGATGCACATCTGTATTCCATAATTATTTATAATCTACTGATTATTGGCATACATCTGCACTTTATCACCGTCTATATAAATTTATATTTATTATATTCTAGTCTATATAAAGAATGTCTAAAAAATAAAATATAAAATTCTTTATATAAATCCGCTTCGAACGCATTCTCGGGAAACCGTTTTCTTTAGTTAATGTAAAATTCATTGTTATTAATAGTTAATCATAGTTAATTAATAATAGTTTATCGACACATCGCTACCTTACTGCGCTGTGTCAACGACATTCTAGTCAGTAACGAAAAAATAATCGATCGATTCACTTGTTAAACCTATTGATAGTTAACTTAATTAACAAAATAATTAATAGCAGTGAACTAAACATAGTTATTTGTTTAATAATTGTGCTTGAGTGATATAGTTTAAACGTTTATCGATAATAATTACTAAAAACGCCATCTAGTCGTAATCGAAGTAATTCTCTTATTCTATATTTTTCGCGCTAAAATTTTAATTGTAAATATAATTTATCACTGAGATATTTATATAAAACTGTACAGTGTTCTGATAAAGAAATTAGATGTCAAACATATTTTAATTAATTTTAAAGGTACACAATACGAACAATGTTTCTTATTTTGAATAAATCGTAGACGGAGAGACGATTAACGAAGTTACGTCTTCATCTATAAACAATTTATATTTACCCAGTGATTAAACTTATCAGTAGTTTGTACTTGTCAATTTTAGAGTGCATCTCCACTGGTGACTTTTCGCCGCACAGAAAGGCGTGTAAACCCTAAAGTGTGGACGGTTATCAAATGTTACCAGACAGCAATCCGCTTTGAGATCCTGTAACATTTCATCGTGACATGTTATGTAACGTTTTGTAATTTTTGGAGTGAAACTTCTTTATCGGCGTTAGAAAAATAAAATCGTCACATTTTTCCGTTACGCGGCACGCGTCACATTTTTGACTTTGACTGGATTTTGACCAGACTGACAGGACTTTGACCCGACTTTGACCGGACTTTGACCGGACTCTGACCAGACTTTAACCGGGCTTTGACCCGACGTTGACCGGACTTTGACCGGACTTTGACCGGACGTTGACCAGACTTTGACCGGACTTTGACCGGACTTTGACCTGACTTTGACCAGACTTTGACCGGACTTTGACCGGACTTAAACCGGACTTTGACCGGACTGTGACCGGACTTTGACCGGACTTTGACTGGATTTTGACCAGACTTCGACCGGACTTTGACCGCACTTTGACTGGACTTTAACTGGACTTTGACAGGACTTTGACCGGACTTTGACTGTATTTTGACCGGACTTTGACCGGACTCCCACAGGACTGACGGGACTCTGACCGGGCTTTGACCGGACTTTGACTGGATTTTGACCAGACTTTGATCGGACCTCGACAGGACTTTGACTGGATTTTGACCGGACTTTGACTTGACTTTGATCGGACTTTGACCGGACTTTGACCGGGCTTTGACCGGACTTTGACCGGACTTTGACCGGACTTTGATAGGACTTTGAGCGGATTTTGACCGGACTTCTTCTGTCGAGCGTCCCGAGACGGACACTTGTTTTTTGTATTCATGTCTATGGTAATAAAAGCCTTTTGTTTAAACTTTATCTAATTTAACTTTATTTAAATAAAGTTAAATAATAATAGCTTGCTCGTCTGCCTATCAAGGCAATAAAAAAAATTAACCATTTTCTGTAAAGTTGCATATAGTAGATCATTTTTCAAAAAATAAGGTCATAAAGAAGTTTCACTTCCTACGTGTGTACACTACTACACGCACACATTTTTTTGTTTCAAGTCACGGCAAAATGACAGTGCACAGCCACATTAGTGTAACAAGTACGTGTGACAGCCACGCCTCTCGGTGCGGCACGGAAGTGTGGGCACACCTTTGTACCATTTAACGTATTAAGAAAAAGACAATAGAGTGATTAGTTTAATGACTAATAATACCACAAGTAACAGGGATATTACAATAACATACAGTATTGTACAGTCAGAATACTATAGATACTGTATTGAATATTTTGCATCTTTGCCAATACCTACTGAAACAGTTCTAAGTGTTCAATATTGACCCACACTGTAGCGGCGAAGATTATTTCTCTATTTTTAGACCAGAAGAAAGATTTATTAGTGCGATTTTAAACTCGCGGTTTTCCATAGTTCAGTTGGGTAGTATGCGCCACTCATTTTACCAAACAGACGGCTATGTTTAAAATAGATTAAAATAAATCGGTGCCATAATGTAAATATTGTATAAGTGATTTTAGAAGTGAAAATACGAAAGAAGATTTAGTAATAATAATTTAAAATACAAATCAATAAAACGTGTTAAAAAGTGATTATAAAAAACGCAACTGAAGTTACCGTATTGAACTCTGGACAACCATGGGGTGCGAGCTGACGAAACTTGCGACGTCGGAGTTAAACCATGACCTCATGGACCGTCCCCCGCCGCCTGCTGACCCTCGCTCACCCCTGACCACGAAGCAACAGTACTGCATTGTGGCGTCCTGGAAAGGAATCTTCAGACAGATAGAGAAGACTGGGATTTTACTGTTTATTAAGTAAGTTTTTGTTTAATTTCAGAAGATATTACCATTACAAGGTGGAAGGTCCCTTATCTGGGTTGTTACGGTGGTACCAACCCAGACAAGGGACCTTCAGGGAATAGATTATGCGGTGGCATAATCTATTTCTGCCGCCAAACAAAACCATGTAAGCACTGTTCTGTTTCGGTTTGAAGGACATTGGAACCAGTGAAATTACTGAGCATTATGTGACTTAATATGTAATGTCTCGCGGTGACGATCGCAGTTCAATGCCATGTGGTGCTTTGTTTATGGGCAGGCGTGGCGCTTACCATCAAACGAGCGCCTTGCTCGTCTCGTTATTCAATCAAATAAAAAACAAAGCAAATTTCACGAAGTCAACATAACGGTTATAGAGAATAAGGCTCAAGTTTTCACAAGTCACTTCGAACAAGTGGTGTACAAGGTTGTGAGACAACTAGGTTGCCCTTTGTCCGCGTCTCCGGTCTCGTCTAACGCTATCACACTTACTCTTAGTTAGGTTTTTCAAAATAAAAACCGGTACGAACTACAGATTCATATGTTTTGAAATATCATTGATATGTACTAGTAATAATGCTATAAAGTAATATAAAATTTATGGTAGCATTATGTCTGATCGCGGTGTATTCCTGTGAGCATTTCGCATCGGAATGCAGTCTATTTACGTGTGTATCATTATTTCAGTGTCTAGTCTGGTGATATTTTTATATCTTAATTTGACAGATTAAAACTTTTATATTAACGTATCTATTAAATGGCGAAAACAAAGATTATATCCTCGACAAACTACACTACCCGGCACCGCAGTAGAGTTCAGCCATACTACCTGGAAACCATGCGATCTAGCACCCTACGTTTCCAGCGCTCATTTATACCACGTGTAAGCTCTGGAATGAACTCCCTGCCTCGGTGTTTCCCGAGCGCTATGACATGTCCTTCTTTAAACGAGGCTTAAAAAGAGTATTCCTTCAACAGTAGGCAGCGGCGTGACTGTGCCCCTGGCATTGCTGATGTTCATGAGCGGCGGTAACCGCTTACCATCAGGCGGGACCGCTTGCTCGTCTGCCTATCAAGGCAATAAAAAAAATAAAAAAAAGCGAATAAGTCTGAGTTGAAAATAAAACGCGAACTTGTTAGTGGCTGTCTGTCAGGTATATTATTACTACTATCAAATTCTCTTTTTTTTTACCCTTGGCATGAACTACAAGGTGGACAGACGACCTGATAAAGGTCGCAGGAAGTCGCTGGATGCAGGCCGCTTCCAACAGGTCGGTCTGGAAATCTTTGGGGGAAGCCTATGTTCAGCAGTGGACGTCCTGTGGCTGATGATGATGATGATGATGATGAACTATATATCCTTGATAATGGAATACCGGCGATCCCTGCAGTATCTTATCCCAGGGCCAAAGGGGAGGGGAAGGATAAAGGGATGGGAAAGATACAGGAAGAGGGGGCGAGCCCCCTTGGAAGAACCGGATATACACTGGCTGACTCCTGAACGCGACCCCCACAAGGTTACTATGGCGGGTTTTAACAGAACTAGAATAGCGGTATGTTAACTGTTATTGAGAAGCTTTCCATTTTCCCCCATGTTCCATCATCAGATCTTAAGCAAATTTCTAAAGGACCACCATTGGAGTAATCCCTATAAAATACAAAATTTTAAAATCGGTTCGCATTTGGCGGAGTTATACATGAATATACATAGAAATTTATATGCGTATAATTTTAATACTCTTCCTTTTTTTAAATCGTTTACTAAGCCCAGTATCACGGCTCGTACGATCACCCGCTATATAGAAATACTTCAAAGTAAATATACGTAATGTTTTCATAATCAAATCTGTATTCCCTCAACTCACGTGCAGGTATTTACCAATGCGTCACCTTTAAATATAGAATTACTTTTAATAAACTCCATCTTCTCTTATACGTGTCCTAACCTCAAAAAAAGGTATTATGTTTGATTTGTATAAGGCATTATAGGTCTTAAATGCATTGGCCGGTGTGAGAGCAGTTTTTTTGTTAGTTTTAAAGCTGGTGTAAGTTCTCTTCTTCAAGATTATGAGCGTGTTTGAAAAATTCGCTCAGCTGTTTATGTGTTACATATGTTTTTGTAATCAAAATAAAATCAATAAATACACCCAACAGTCACACACATAGTCCTGACCCCACAGTAAGTTACGAGTCTTGTGTCGCGGGTATCAGGAACTACGAGAGACTTTCTGTGTCACAACACCCAGACCCCGAAACAAATATTTGTGGATCACACAAACATTTGTCTCGGTGTGGGGATCGAACCCGCGGCCTCTCGCTTCACAGCCGGCTACTCGCCCGCTGCGCCACGGAGGCTGTCAAAATTGGTTTATATAAGTTAAATTATGTTCATTCTAATTTCACAACATTTCACAAAATAAGTTAATCATCATTTCGGGGTAATTTGGCAAAACTCGAAATAAATTATCTTATCACTAAATAATATATACATTAGACACTTTTTCACCATCGGTTGGAATTCGATCATAATTAAATAATTTTTAAATTTTACATTTTAGCTTTTCGTTTTATTAGGTACGTAGTCTGCGACCGTGTACAAATACGTTATATAACGTGTGTTTGACATTGCCAGTATGAGCGTCTAAAAGCGTAATAATCACTATATTTTATTTGAACTAGTCATATTGGATAACATTGAACACTTTGGAACCATTTTCCTGACTTCTATCACTTTTGTCGAAGGTATGTGAAGTCTGCCAACCCGCATTAGGCCAGCGTGGTGGATTAAGGCCTAATCCCTCTCATTCAGTAGAGGAGGCCCGTGCCCAGCAGTGGGACGTATGTAATACAGGGCTAGTATTATTTCATTTTATTTCATAAATTTCATTTCATGAATCATATCCTTTTATTAGATATCTTTATAGTGTCATAGACACGTTTACTGTAATTTATTTACTGCGATTTTAATTTATTTACCAAATTAATTGTAAAATATGTCATTTAAAGTGTCGTTCAAGATTAAACTCATTTCTGGGTAACTTTGAATTAATACATGACATGGTAGTTTGTTGGGTCGGGTAAAAGGGTACATCCTTGTATCCCTGTGCCTGTATCGATCATTTGCCTATCCTGTCGCAGACTTCTCGATTTGCTTCTGCCCTCTTCGGAGTGTGAAGCATTATATAGGTCGGCGTGATTCTGATGACCACCATAAACTTATTGTTTGTTGGTGGTCGCTGGTTTTTTTACTGCTGGTGCTTTTACTGCGCTTAGCATCAGGTGTATTGCAGTCTCTTATGCGCTCCTTCTCCATATACCTATCTATATCCCATCTCACACTGCTCCACTATGACTAAAAAAGGTGTACAAAATTTCTTTTCACGTAATAATTTAAAGAAGATAATGTAAAAAAATGGACGCCCAAGTTTCATATTATTTTAGAATACATTCATAACCTCGATATCCAATGCTTTTAGGCAGGAAGAACTGGTTATAAATAAATAAAAATACATACACCCAACAGTCACGTACATAGTCCTGACCCTACAGTAAGATTTAGAATTATGTTTTGATTTTTAACGATAAAATACGTTAATCATTTAGTATGTTGTTATTACTTTAAGAATACTCTTACGCCGATATTGAAGAACAGTTTTAAGTGAGCTCTTGCTAGGCGTACATTTTACATAGGTGTGGCGTTTACCATTAGGCGAATGACCAGCTTGTTTCGTCATAAAGCCCATTAAAAAAAATGATACCCGTGATCAGTTGACTGAAGGTATGTGTGGCGTTATATATGTTTATAACGAGGAACCGGCTCGGCTCTTTAAAAGTCTATTAAAAAAAAGCAAGGAGTTTTGTTTAGCGCAGAACACAGATCAACCAGTGTACTTATTCCCGTAAGTAATCAAAAAAGCGAGTTATGTTTGTGGTGTAGAGCTGACGAGGTTTTGATGAAGAAAATCTTTGACGTCACTTTATAAAATAATTAATTATTAAGTGGGTTAGGGCGACAGTGAAGCTAAATGTCTGCTTACTTAAATTTCATATTACGATAACAAGCGGAGCTGCGCGCAAAACCTAGTTGAATATATAAATAGAACGCAGGCGCGTCAGTATCATTTCCAACACGTCGAAGCAGAACTTTGTGATTAATGAGCCATCGATTGCCTACGGTTTTAACTGTTACAAAGATCCATTTAAACTGGATGTTAACTGAGCGACTTCTAAACAAAGGAGATTTTCAATTGTTCTATGTTGTTCAGGGTTTTTTATCTAAAGGGTATCAGCGGAACTAAATACTGTATTTTACACAGTCCGTCTTACAGTCCTAAGTTTAAAGGGTTCTAGCGTTTGAACTGTAAGTTGGCTGGCTTAGTTTTAATTAAATTAAGTTAAATTATATTATTATGATGGATTTCCTTGCCAATAATAATGTATGTGATTCGTTTTTGTTGGAATGAAAGAAAGAATGCATGAGGTTTTTTCCGTGGTGGTACCATATTTTGCTTAAGTTCTCTTAAGTTCTAGTGATGGAGTACGGAGGGAGAATATTTAAATCTCCAGGGCAAAATAAGCAATGCATCACGATTCGGGTTTTGAAGTTGTGTTTTAACTAACATTGCCGACTGTTGAATCGGTGAAAATTTGCTCCCGATATTCAACTGCGAAATAATTGGTTTATAATTTTTACTATTAATTTTAATAATCATGATTTTCCCTTTGGCCACGAACAATAATTTACTGACAGAAATCTCAATACTGATGCTGGTTTTACTAGAAAATTTGTCTCCGTTTTTACTGACAATTACAGTGTCGCGTCTACCTATAAAAGTCAGCAATTCTGTAGCACCAATGGCTACCATTACGGGGTTACACTTTTTAGTACCCCCAGACATACTGGAAATTATTTTAACTGCCTCGCATTATTCGGGGTCAATGCCAAGGTCCATCATTATTCGACGGTGGATTTTGGATTATATGAGATGACCCATGGTCTGATCTCCACAACCCGAACGGGAATCAAGTTTCGCCATTGCCTCATCCTTTGATCAGCGTATAATACCACGTATAGTTTTCAAACGCACCCTTTCTTCATCATCATTCAACATCAGTTTATTTTTAACCACAGAGTTTTAACTTTAATTTGAACCTGCCACAGCACAGTTGGTTGATCTTACTCCGTGGTCTAATTTTGTCGAAGATTCATGTGATGCGACAGCGTGGCGGCTTGAAACGTCTTTGATCTACCGAATAAAATACAACCGATTGGTTTGTTTTGCTTTTCAAATTCAACATTTAAATTTTGATTTTCTATACTATTTTTTACATAACGGTTTCATGACATGTTGAAGAAACCTTCTTTAACGGAAATATCCCTTTTACGAATATCTTTTTATTTTAGGGGAAAGAGCTGTGGTTATTCCGCATTCACTAGCCTCTTAACGTAGTTGTCGTTTACAGTCCCTTCTCTGCTATATCGATTAAAACCCCGCAGTAGCCTTCTTCGACGCCATTAAAACGGCGCCCTGGGAATCTTGAATGTACTATGGATTGCTCCCGTAACTATCGCTATGGACTACGGCCCATCTCCTAAAAACTGGTGGTAGGATATTTATATCCGCCCGCATAGCGACCACCGCGCACATGGTGTTAAAACTTGCCATAGTGACCTGCACACTTTGTGTGGATCGCGTTCCAGAA
The DNA here is from genome assembly GCA_949126905.1 of Amorpha juglandis. NCBI lineage: Eukaryota > Metazoa > Arthropoda > Insecta > Lepidoptera > Sphingidae > Amorpha > Amorpha juglandis. The sequence continues at coordinate 1,381,415 of OX421380.1, forward strand.
TCAGCCAGTATATCCGGTTCTCCCGAGGGGCTTGCGACATGACTTGATGGTTGTTTGGGGCAGGTGTAGGGCTGCATCCTTGTATTCCTGTCCCTGCATCGGTCATCCGCATGTTCTGTCGCAGAGTGGGGAGAAGCATTTGTATAGGCTGGCATGATTGTGGTGACCATCGATAAACTTACCATCAAGTGTAGTGGAGTGACTTTGCCGTGCCCGGAAAAAAAAATCTCTGAAGCTCCTCACGTTGTTGCACGACAGAACGATGCTTTCGCGCTGCCATCCATCTCGGGTTATGTTTAGGTGACCTACTCCTATTTTTTTTACGCTATTCGGAGCAGTGAGCATTTCCGAAACATTTTACGTTAATCTCAAAAATCACAACCAGGAATACTAGTTATAGTCTTGACAATCATCTTGTAAAACCTTTAAAATTCTGAATGACTTCTTACGTTTACGCGAATGTTAGTCATTGAAATCAAAGTAATTTAAATGGATTTTATCGCGGTTTTTTATTTGAATTAAATTAAAATATTTGTCCTCATAATATACAGTTATTGAACAAAATACATCCTGATTAACATAAACAATCCATAATTTCAAGAAACAAAACGTCACAACTACTACTATAATTGTAAAAACTTCAAACGAACTTTCTTTTCCGCATCATTGGATAGATAGGTGAAATACGCTTTTCAATATGTAGGTTGTGGAAGATTTTCCATCCTTACGGTGGCTCTGAGTATTGTCTTCCGACTAAAATAGACCTTTGATAAAGTGCTTTGTTCTATGCAGGGGCAGATTTGGATTTTATTTTACTGGTGGGAGGATAATTGTATCCGACCGGATAGCGACCACCGTACACTGGTGCTGAAACCTGCCATAGTGGCCCACCTTGTGTGGGTCGCGTTCCAGGGTCAGCCAGTGTATATCCGGTTCTCCCCAGGATGCTTGCCCCCTGATCCTAACCCTTTTCCCATCCCTTTTTCCTTCCCCTCCCCCTTGGCCCTGGGATGAGATACTGCGGGGTACTGCCAGTATGCCGTTAGCAAGAACCCCGTAATTCATCCCGGGAACTTTGGCTGGCCGGCATGGTTTTCCCGACATACGATGGACACAAAAAAATTCAAAAAAAAAGAAAAAAATTAGGCCAATTTAAATTTGGACCCCGGAACGCGACTGGCCTGAACTAGGCACTATGGCGGGTTTTTCACCATGTGTACGGTGGTTCCTATCCAGCCGGGTACACAAATATGAGGAACCTTCCACCACCAAAGTGAATTTTCTGGGATTGGAATGTGTTCAGTATGACGATAGGTTCCGCAATATATGAATATATCGAGGAACATAAAAAGTTCGGCGAATTGTGGGTGCGCTAGTTGCACTTTCGCTTACCGTTTTGGTAATACAGTCGTGAACTAAGGCTGGATTGCACCATGATAGCTGTTAAAGTTAAGGTTTATGTCAAATTTGACGATAACATTAACGCTGACTTTAACAATGACTGCGGAATGTGTTGCACCATCGTATTCTTTGGCATAGTTATCTACAACATCTTTAGAATATTGAACCATCTGACAGCTATTTAACTTTAACAATAGCTTTAACCAGCGAATCTTTGGCAGTTACTGTTAACAGCTAAAGTTATGACGTAATCTAACATTTGTCAAATGGTGCAACTCATTTTTTGCTTAACCGGTACTTTAACATGTTTGTTATTGTTAAAGTAAGATGGTGCAATCCAGCCTAAGTGTATGAATTCAAAGTTATAACAAAAGCATTATTATCTTTCTATTGTACTGCCTGAATCTATTTAAAACACGATAAAAATCAAACAAATAGGCATTATGAAGCAGTGCACCAAAATTAAACCAGTCACGTCATGTAACCCTTTTTAACGTTGATAATAGGGTCGCGCCCCCGCGCCGTAGCCTCACTCCTCCCCTGCCGCCGCGGGCTACGCCATTACCAGAAAACCGTTGATGCGTAATGTTCGATTCAATAAATATACAATTCAAACAAAATATATTCTGAGTATATAATAATAAGGTAGCGATAGCTCAACCGGGAGTATACGGACCGCAGAGACGAAAGTTGCAGGTTCGAAACCAATGCCAAGAGTATGCATCTTATTTTCTAAAGTTAAGTGTGTATTCATTGTTAATTAACACTTGCTTTAACGGTGAAAGAAACATCGTGAGGACACCTGCGTATCTGAGAATTCTTCATAAGAATTTCCAATGTGTGGATCGCGTTACATCGGCCAATCTGGTTCTCCTGAGGGGTTTGCAACAGGATTCAATGGTTGGTTGGGGCGAGTATAGGGGTACATCATTGTATCCCCGTGCCATCCGTCTTTGTTGTTGCAGGCTCCTCGATTTGCTTCTTCCTTCGAAGTGTGAACAAGCATTTATACAGGCCGGCATGATTCTAGTGACCACCGATAAACTCATTATTTGGTCGCTGATTTTATGGACTGTACTGCTTTTAACATCAGGTTTAGTGCAGTCACTTTGCCGTGCTGGGAAAAAAAGAAAACATAAATGGCACAGATTACAGAGACAAAGGGCTTTGAGTGAATGGGTCAGCTGGACCGGGTCGTTACCACTGTCTCACGGAAAACCATCGTATAGTAGCGGCTTGCTGCTGCGTTTCGTACGATGAGTGAGATATCCGGAGGCTCAAATCCCCATCCCTTTCCCAATCCCTTAATTATCCCTTCCCTTAAAGGTCGACATCGCTCCTATGATTCTTCTAGTATTGTAGGCGTACATGGGCGGTGGAGATCAAATACCATCAGGTGACCCACTTGCTCGTTTGCCGGTCTATGCTATAAAAAAGGATTAGGCCCTGAAGGACCAATTCATGACACATTAAGTAGTCAATGGAAACACGGAATAAAAGGAATTAATTAACATAAGAATGTCGGCTCTTACCGATGGCCAGCTGGAACTACACTCAGATGACGTCACACTTCCAAATGTCGAGTACAATGGTGTTCCGACGATTGTCTGCCCATAAGTGGACAGTGGCCATACGTGATGCGCTGTCCAATGACTGCAATGATGGTAGGACACTGACACTATCGTCCAAAAGCCACTGTTGTATACAGGAGTTTTTTTTTTGTCCGAGCATAGTGCAAAGTGATACACACCTGATGATAAGCGTAGTGCAGTCTAAAAAACTAGCGACCACCGACAAATAATGAGTTTATCGGTGGTCACAAGAATCATGCCAGCCTATAGAAATGCTTCTTTACACTACGGAAAGGAAAGAAGCAAATCAAGGGGCCTGCGACAGGACAGGCGGATGACCGATGCAGGCACAGTAATACACGGACAAGGCCGGCAAACAAATGGGCAATGTGCCTGAGAATTCTCCATTACAATTTAGAACGTATATTAGGCTATCAACAGCCTACCTACCTATTTGGCCACCACTAGCCTACCTACATATTCGGCCAGCCTTTCCTACAAAAAGCCTAACACCTATCATTAATAGTGGAAACCCGTGCACATTGAGACATTTTTTTTTATTTGATAGAATGACGAGACATACAAGGCGCTCGCCTGATGGTTAGCGCCACGCCTGCCCATAAACAGATGCAACACCACACAGAACTTTGAATTAAAAGCACTGCATGGCACAGAACTGCGCTCGTCACCCCGAGACATAAGATGTTAAGTCTCATAATCCCAGTAATGTCACTGGCTTCAATGTCCTTCAAACCGAAACACAACAGACCTACTACCTTGTAGACTAACTTCAAGTCTGAATTCATTAAAAAATTCCTCGCAGTGTTAGATTATCTCCATATTTTTACGATCATTCTACGAACGTGCCATAGTAGAAGCTTGGAAACTTTGCATAATTACATTTTACGATCTCCGAGAAACGTCCTTTCGCAATTAAAATGAAATGTTACTTATCGGATTAATGGTAATAAATTCACAATCCACTATAATCTACTCAGCGTCCGCTTTATATGCTAAAGTACTTATCCATAGCATTTATCGACCATTTGTTTTCGAAGGCAAATTGACTTGATTACTACTTGAGGTAATAGCTTGCTGTTACGTTTCATACAGCGAGGCAGATATCCCAAGCCACAAATCCCAACTCCCCTTTCCAATCCTTAATTATCCCGTCCCTTGAACCTTTTCATCCTTAATTTTCTGTGATTATAATTATATTTATCTTAATAAGGCATAAGGCATTCAATACATCAATAGAAGAATCGAGAACAAATGTTCTATTCATTTTGTTATCACAAAAAGTAATCTTGTTAGGCGCCTGCCATTCCTTTCCACCGGGTTGATCTTTTATTCCCTCACAAAAGCCACTGAACTCATTCATTTGCTGTAATTTCCTGTAAGGAACCTTTTTCTTTATTTACGACTAGGTTTCTTCCTCGATTTTGTTCGCTCGCTATATAACCAGATGTTGACGAAAAATTCTTATTTCATTTCAAATTTAATTAGAGCTTGAAGTTTGTAATACAAGTACACATTATTCTACGAACAATAGAAAGATACAATTCTCTTTAAGATAATATTGATTCTCCAACAGTATGAAAAGAAGCATGCTGCTTGGCGGATGAAGTAGACAAAGCGGTGGTAACAACCCAGACGGACTCTTGCATAGGAAAGGCCTACCAACAAAATACAATGATACTAGATTAATGAAATGACTAATAGACTTTCTTTTAAATTCTAGATTGTTCGAAGAGAACGAGGAGCTGTTGCATTTGTTCGACAAGTTTAGTGAGTTGCGCACTCAAGAAGACCAGGCGCAGTCTGAGGAGTTGGCAGAACATGCCACCAAAGTGATGCACACATTGGACGAGGGCATCAAGGGTCTTGGCGACATTGACAGCTTCTTCGCATACATCAGACACGTAGGTGCCACGCATCATCAGGTGCCGGGGTTTAAAGCGGAGAATTTTTGGGTAAATCCTCTTTATTTTAGATTTATATGCTTCCACAAGGAAAGCCTACATCTATTAGTGAGTTGGAGTTGGAAAAAAGTAATATTTATTGTATGTATGCCAAGAAGAATCAAGATGTCTATCTAGATTATAAATATTTTTTTTATGCTGAACTAGAACCTATTCAACAACTCGTGAGACATGCTGCTCATCCCTTGGTAAATATGAAATAATGCTCGACTAGGTACTTGTTGTTGTGGTTTGTTATTTTCTACTGTTTTCTGCTATTTTGTCCATTATTATTGTAGTGTGTCACAAATATAAAGCCGAATACATGTTCTTCTTTCTTTCTTTTTTTAGTTTCCAATACTTTTCGCGCCGAATCCAATACACTTCTTGCTAAGAGTATTAGCAAGGTGTTTTCCTGTTTGAAGGGCTTTGAAACCAGTGAAAATATTGGGCGTTATTAGAATTAACATCTTATGTATCGGGGTGACGAAGACAATGCAGTGCCTCGCGATAGTTTGTAATATGTTTACCACCATGTAATATGTTTACCGCCAGCCGAATATCCTGCTCTCCTTTCATTCAGTTCAGTTCATCGATTCCGCATGATTAATAAATATTTTTATTTGCAGAAAATCGAACAACCGTTCCTTGAGGCAGCTAAAACCACGTTGGGTGACAGATACACGTCGAATATAGAGAACATATACAAACTGACAATCAGATTTATATTAGAGAACCTCGTAAAAGGATATGAAGATTCAGCGGGCAAAGAGAATGGGAACACGCAAACTTGACAACAATTTTATATATTAAAGTTGTTATAAATATATAACAAGATACTGGACTAAAAATGTATAGTATTTAAAATACCTCTGTGCGCATTGAATTGAATGGAAAAATTAAATCGTAAAAAAAACTATTTTGCTTTTTTTAAATCAATGTACATATTCTCACTGCTTAAATTCTGTGTGGTGTTGCTTCTGTTTATGGGCAGGCGTGACGCTTACCATCAGGCGAGTGTTTGGCTCGTCTCGTAATTCAATCAAATAAAAAAAATCTTCCATTTTTAAAGTAGCGTGCAATTGATATTTAAAATTGCCGGGATTTCATACTGTTAAACTCTTACAAAAGTTTATCACAGGTGAATGATGCAAATAATAATCTAATTTTAATAATAAGCGGAATTCGAAGACAATTTATCTGAATAGACCTCTGACCCCGAACCTAGTTCTTTATGCTGTTATCTGTTCAGCTTTTGTTTAATTGGGATTACCAACAATTGTGACATTGATACATGTGCAAATAAAATCTGCTGCTTATAAATAAATATAACTAAATGCTCAACCATGTAAAGGTAATCTCAGCATGCAAAACAATTTTATTACAGTATGTATTAAACTAACTAATATTAACTATAAAGATGTGGCGTATATTATTTTATTTACATAATTTAACTTATCGCATTTTATTGGTGAAATATGAGTAAATCTTTTTATAGTACGTGCCCATATTGTTGAAATGAATATCAACAAGCTCACTGCATTCATTTAAGAATTTGCTTTTTCAATCACATCTCGTCTCACATCAACATAATATTATAACGAGGTAAGGTATGAATTTGTGCGAGTAATTACTTGTCAAGCACATCAAGTTTAATTGCTACAATGGACAGAAGTGCCGCCGGCCATCAGCTGAACAACCAGCTCCTCGAGAGATGGTTTTGAAAGCTCACAAAGAATGCTTACAAAGGGCGGTAATTGAGTATTTATTTAGGACGATGTACAGTAGTTTTGTAACGTTATATCATTGTTAAGTGAATTGTTGAAGACACTGAGTTTTGAATGGCAGAGCCACGCTGTAGATAGTTTTGTCTACGGCACGAATGGGCCGGCTCGACCGGGTCATTACCGCTGTCTCACAGAAAACTTACGTAAAGTAGCGGCTTACTGCTGCGTTTGGTACGGTGAGTGAGATATCCGTAGGCCTAATTTCGCCTCCCCTTCACAATCACTTCCTTTTAAGGTTGGCAACGCGTTTATGATTATTCTAGTATTGTTGGCGTTCCGTGGCGATGGAGATCACTTATCATCAGGTGATACACATGCTCGATGCCGGACTACAAAAAAAAAATTAAAAAAATCTTAAGGTCGAACTGATGTTCGACATATGATGCACTAGCCTGTGAAATTCAATATCTCTTTGTTTTCTGAAAATTGCAGCTCTATCCTTAGATATAACAATGAAAAATGTGTTGCGACCACAACAAATAAAACTATAAATATTGCTTCTGGAGTTTTTGAATGTACCTAAAAATATTTTTCTCAAACTAGTCATTTACGTATTATATATTTAATAACTTGTACCGTGAGATCCTAGGTTAAATTCCTAGATCGGGCAATAACAACGTGTTTTTGTTTTCTATTACATAAATTAAACATTATTTTTTCCGGAATTCGTATTTGTGCCCGGTGTAGCGATAGATTCACCCCATATCACATCATGTGAAGGAAATAAGCTCGGCGAACCGTGGGTGCCCCACTAGTTGCAGCTCTGCCTAGCCCTCCGGGTCGTAAGCTCATGTATACGTAACATATAAAATATAACTGACTGCCTCGGTGGCGCATTTGTAATGCGTACGCGTAACGACAGCTGCGGTCTCGGGTTCGATCCCGAGTTGGTTAAAGTGATATTAGGTTTTTCTATCACGAAATGCTTAGTATCAACCCGGAGTCTGGAATTGTGCCCGGTATACATCATGGCAATGAAATACGCTTGGCGAAATGTAGGTATTGGTCACACCTCTACCTACGCCTCCGGGCGTTACAGACGTGAGTCTGTATGAAAAATATAACTCTATAATATCTACTCATTTATATTCAAATGATAAAAAGGTGGTCAGTAACATTGTGTGTCATAATATATCAGCAATGGACTAAATAATCCGGCATTATTAGAAAACTTGTCCAAGAATCTAGGTCGTAGACACCATAAAAGCAATGTGACGAGTTCTGCTATTACTGTTTATTGTAAACAGAACATACGCCGTTCAACGCACATTCGATGGGCAAAATATAATATTAAACAATCTTGCTGTTGACTGAAGAACTGGAGCTGTAGTTATCGGTACCGTAAACAGAATCTTTTAATTGACGCCTATTTCTTAGAGTGGTAGAGCTACGCTGTAGTCAGTTGCAGCTGTAGCATGAATGAGCGGGCTCGACCGGGTCGTTACCACTGTCTAACAGAAAACCAAAGTAAATTAGCGACTTGCTGCTGCGTTTCGTATGGTGCGCGAGATATCCAAAGGCCCAAATCCCCTCCCCTTCCTAATTCGTAATAATCCCTTATCTTTATTCTTCTGGTATTGTGGGCATACATGGGCGATGGAGATCACTTACCATCAGGTGATCCACTTGCTCATTCGCCAGCCTATGCTCTAAAAAAACTAGTATGTGCAAAATCCCTTATAGTTCTCCTGTAAAATAAAATCTAAACCATCTAGAATTTCATCCATTAATAACCAAGTGTCTAATTTCATTAAAATGGGTCAAAAAATTCAAATCAGTGATAGGAGTCAACGAAATGAGAAACTATAAAATATTGTCGAAACAAATATTCGCTGAATTTTTGGGTACTTTCTTATATTTGTGTTTGGCGCCTTTATCTGCAACAGGAATAGTAGCTACCGCATTAGCTAACGGTCTCCTAATCACTACAGTGGTGCAAATCATAGGTAATACTTCCGGAGGTCATATAAACCCGGCGGTAACTGCTGGAGCTATGATGTGCGGGAATATTAAATTACTAAGAGCTATTTGTTATATAGCCACACAGATTTTGGGAGCTATCGCAGGTATGGAAGGTAGTATTCAGTTAAATTTTATTGAGTTATAAAGTGTCGCAACTTCAGGTTGGTCGATAATGTAGTTTGCCTCATCAGTACGATCATGATGAACTAATTAGTATCGATAAACGTAATAGAGTTAGAAGATTTTCCCGCCGAAACGCCCAAAATATCATAGCTCTTATAAAATTGCGCAACAGTCAGACGCTAGATGAAACAGTCCGAAACATCTCATTTACAATTAAAGGTGTTTTTTCAGGTTCTGCTGTATCCTACGCAGTCATCACCTCCTCATCAAGATACCAGTTCGGCACTACTACACCTCATGAACAATTGAGAGCAGATCAAGTTTTTGCACTGGAATTCCTCATGACTTTCTTATTGGTTGGTGTCTTCATCAGCGTTGCAGATGTAAGAAGAGGTGCCCGAGGTCTTGGCTCCGCTCCTTTGGCTGTTGGATTGAGCATTACAGCCTGCCAGTGTGCCTGCCTGCCATACACAGGGTCGTTAAATCCAGTAAGGACACTCGGTCCTGCTGTGATTATGGATGAATGGCATTACCATTGGGTGTATTGGGTGGCACCGATTAGCGGTGGTATGGTTGCGGGATTGGTGTACCGGTTCATATTTACGGCAACTAACCAGTAATTCGCTAACGTGTCGCATATATGATTCTTATTTGAATAAATATATATAATATTGAGGCTTCAGAAGAGTATTCTTTCAGTGGTAGGCAGCGGCTTGGCCGTGCCCCTGGCATTGCCGATGTCCATGAGCGGCGGTAACCGCTTACCATCAGGCGGACCGCTTGCTGGTCTGCCTATCCAGACAATAAAAAAAATACATTATAAAGTCAATTATGAGCTGCTTGCCGCCAGAAATAGATAGAGCAGTACGTCGGCGGTACCTGCCTAGATACCTCTAATACGAACTAGTAAATCAATTATTTATCCGAACTTTTCCCCAGAGATTAGATTACTATAACTTTAGGCTTTTCCCGTTGCCGATAGTAAAATATCATTTTCCTAGTGACCTATTTTATTGCCTACATAATCATTTAGATGTCAGGTTTGGTTATGTGGGTTGGACAGCAGTTAGAAACGCTATATGCAATTAACGACTAATTTCCGTTAATTTAATGCCCAACTACAAGGAATTTTATAAGCACAACCGCAAAGGTCGTCAGTGCTCGGTAGCGACAGATATCATTTGAGCATAGGTCAAAAGTCTACTCTAACTTTGACTAGATATTTACCTAGATAATGTTTAAATTTGTGAGTTACTCTTATTTGCTAAATTACAGTGAAATAAGTTTCTTCTAAAACCCCAATTTTACCAAATGAGGTGGTCATTTTTTAGTGTTTTGAGATTTTATTCATTAGAAGAAAAAATCTGGTTAAGGCAAGGTGCTGTATGTTCATCTGACAGGGTCAAAGTTTTCTCCGATTCTCACTACAAATATTAATTAGATATATACCTACTTAATATTCCCAACGTATTTTCCATTGCCATGTAGCCATCATTACAGGATTTTAAGATATTAAAGTTATCACAAGGACGATGAAACACGTATGTAGCCGGTGTCAAGGTTTTGTTGCAGTTTTAAGTGTTAATAATATTTGGTGCACAACCACATATTACTTTCAAACGACAAACACAATTACTAATACCAACTATAAACAAGTTTTTGAAATAATTAGAATATGAGGTCCACCGCTTTGTCACCATTCCTGCGAAATTAACAAAAAAATATTGTTAATACATAACATTTTGTGATTTCAACGTCATCTGTTGAAATAAATAAAAATCAAACAGATGTGTAAACTTTGTACATGCCTCCTATTTTTTTTATTTGGTAATAACAGCCATAGATGGCGTGGATGACAGCGAAAAACGTTACAATAGTCTATTTTGTTTGGTCTTGAAACCTTTTTATGACGTAACGTTGAACATAAAGATAGTACATTTTTTTATAGCTTATGCATGCAAACGACAAGTGGATTCAATCCCCATTTAAGTACACAATAGTGCTAAAGTACTGCTGTTTGCCGGCAGAAATAGATAAACCGGTAGGTGGTGATATCTCACTCACCATATGAAACACAACAACAAATCGCTAATTTACGTCGTTTTTTTTATTTGATTGAATAAAAAATCGTTCGCCTGATGGTAAGCGCCACGCCGGCCTATAAACAGAAGCAACACCACACAGAACTTTGTATTACAAAGCACTGCATGGCACTGAACTGCGCTCGTCACCCTGAGAAAGATGTTAAGTCTAATAATGCCCAGTAAATTCACTGGCTTCAATGTCCTTCAAACCGAAACATAACAGTGCTTAAGCACTGTTGTTAGGCGGCAGAAATACACAAAGCACTGGTACCAACCAACCAAGCGGCCTCTCGCATACGAGAGACCTACCACCTTGTAAAGGTTTTCGGTGAGACGGTGTTAACAATCGAGTCGAGCTGACCTATTCATGCTGTAGACTAAACTGTCTACAACGGGGCATTGGTGGTTGACATTTAAATTTTATTAATTCACTAGCTTTTCCTCGCGGCTCCGCCCGCGTGATCTACTTTTCCGGGATAAAATGTATCCTCTCACCCAAATCAGCTCATACCCTGTCTGTATACCAAATGTCATCAAAATCCGTTCAGTAGTTTCAGCTTGATTGATGGACAAACATCCAAACAAACAAACTTTCACATTTATAATATTAGTGTGATATAAAAAGGCGCTCCAAATGTTATATCTGCTCAACCAAAGATAAATGATTATGCGGATAAAAAATATACAACTATAATAAAAGGTTTGTACATCTGTGTATTTTTACAAGTCTTACCGAAAATAGAAAGAATCTATACTCCCGATTATTTAATTGTTTACCGAAATAAGGATTTTGCAACACTGGTATGACGTCAAACGAAATGTCATTTTCTTAGTGACGTCTGTGTTGGAGTGTATTTTATTTGGGCAGCTTTTTATGTGTTGAAAATCGATGGATATGGTCCAGACAATGTTTTGTTTGCTGCTATCACAAACAGCTTAATTTATAAAATGGAATCTATAAACGAATTTGAAAACGAAATACCAATATGGCAAGAACCCCGATGCGAGCCTTTAGGTGCACCGAAAGAAACGCTATGCGACGAAAATGTACCCGAACCAGTTTCAGGGGACAGAATTCATGCATTGGAAGAAGAACAAGAGATTCTTTCGTCTTCTGTTTTTACTTTGACGTCCCACCTCGCCCAGGTGGAGTTTCGTTTGCGGCAGATATTAAAGGCCCCGCTCGAAGAAAAAGATTCCATGTTAAAGGCACTGGAAGAGTTTACCTCGCGGGGTGTTCCCGACTCTCGGGCCGCGCCACAGGGCAGCTCCGGGGAGCCTTCTTGCAGCGAATGTGCGGAATTAGAACGTAAGATACGGCGACAGCGCACGAGACAAACACAATTTATAGAGAGACTCAAAATACAGTTGAAAGAACTGGAAAGATTCGCGTCCAATCCGGCTCCACACGGTGACGGTAAACACAGAACACTCATCGAACACTTGCGCCATGAAATAGACCAAAGCTTAGAGGAAGGCTGCCATCAACCCCTGACTGCTGAGGAGCTGAGACATCAAATCAACTGTGCCGTCCGTCAGTACGCCGATAAACAACTGTCCAAAGATGAAATCATCAGCAAACTGCAAGCGCACATAGAGGACATGCAGAAGTTCATACAATTGATGAAAAATGAAGACTTAAAAAATAAAAAAAAACCAGAGGCAAAAAATATCAAATCGGATAAGTTTGACAAAACCTTCAATAGAAGTAAAAACAATGATGATTTACGAGCTGAAACAATTAATCTGATGAGGAAAGCGTCTACACTGATACAGATATTTACTGTGTCTCAGTTTGGTTGTTCTGCAAATACGGACAGAAGATTTGAGAGGAAGTCATCAACAATTGTTACACACTGGGGTAATTTACGTGCTAAGTTGGAGATGTCAATAGATGCAGTGTTACATTTAGTATCCAGAGAACGGTCATCACAAACTGTCATTGACAGTTATGATAGTGAGTCGGAGGAGGGTGGTGTGGTTATAAACGATGCTCCACTTACAACTGCAGTCCGTCGTCACCTAGCTGTTAATCTCAGAGATCTGCTGCAACATGGTCTCACTGGACCAGAGTCAAGCTCTCTAGTACCAATAATAGGTTGTTTTCCTGTCAGAAGATCATCCACATCCCGTTCATTGCACATATGGGAACTCATCCTTAGATATTACGATCTAAATGATGGGGATCACTTTAACTCCACTCCTGCTAGGAAGTTGAGTCAAAGTTTTAATTTGGATATTGTTGGAGGAACTGCTATAACTAATAAGCAGAGTTTACTCAGTGCAATTGGAAGTATACTGGCCTCACACACACCATATAAAAGGAGTTATGATGCACATTTTAAAGCTTTCGTATGTGCTGCCTTAAATGCACATAAGCTTGTTATTTGGTTGAATATAATGTTCAAATGCCGTTCACTGATAGATTCTTATTATTCAGCCACCAGTTACATTGTGAACACAGGTTTTCAGGATGCACTGCAGAGTCTTGACCGCCTTACTCCATACAACTTTGACTTGCCCGTGGATCTTGCAGTTAAACAGTTCCAAAATATCAAAGATGTGTTTATGTAATTTTAAGGATATATTTTATACATAATCAAGTTTTTATAATGCCTTCCATGTTAGGTCATACTGCCATGTGCTAATAGAGTTACCACTGCAAAAGTTCTAGTCTTTAAAATAAAATAAAACCAATTGCAAATGTCTGTCTTGGAGTACTAAGTTCACAGTGTTAATGTAAGAGAACCTATTGAGCATAACTTCACAAATGTCCTTACTTTCAGTACTACTGGATTAGTAAGAATTGTATGTAGCCATAAATGAAGCTTCACAAGTTCTTGAAGTACTTCACAAAAGGATGTTTTGAACAAATACTTGGTTGTATTTGTTTCATAGATACTTTTTTTTAATTACTTGATATGATTATATCATGTTTAAAAAATTTACACCATAAAATTAAATATCACACTTGAGCATTTTTTAATTAACACTATTGGTACTCACATTTGCAAGACTCACTGCATTATGGGTTTATTGCGAGTGACTCCTTGGCCACTATTATTGTTAATCTAGTCCTTTCAATGCATCTGATTTACATACAACTGAGTGAAATTAAGTCAAGGCAGCTTGCAGGCTGTGAGATAATCGTTGTAGAAGCTTGAATATAATTTTGAAATATTGAATGCCATTCAGAAAGCACTAAAATATTGACTTAAATTAAAGTCCTATTTACACGACGCCATTTTATGCCCGCTACAAACAATAAATAGGGTATACCTTATATGCACCTGGCAATAATATCAAAAAGAAGCCATTTTGCGAAAACATCATTAAAATTGGGTAAAAAATGAGGCTGCAGTTCATGTTTTAAATATTAGAATAAGCAAAGGTGGGCGCGTATTGAGGAATTCTCGCTATCTCCCTCCCACACGTGTACCGTAACAGGAGTGACCTGCCTTGTGACGTCACATTCTATGTCGTGCATCCTTTTTCCACTATTTGACAACTACCCCTTTCTGCAGATTTAAATAGCTTCTGGTTTTATTTTTGACTTTATTTAAATAATTCTTTCGATAATGGATTTTGGGGAATGTAGACTTTTGATTAAAATAATAAAAAAATATGAGTCAAATACCGAATTAAACCAAAGTATAATTTATATCATGTCGTTTTTAAGGTGCACGTTAATTATTGTTTAATTTTAGTGTATGTAAACAGGCAAGAAGATGCGCCCAATAAATGAGGTCTGCGTATTTACCGCCGTATCAGAACTAGCGGTTGAGACAGTGTAAGCACTCTTTAATTTTGGCACTATCCTAATGATTTTATTTGCTTTAGGCAACAAACACCTGACATAAAAAGTATGTAAAATTGTTTTAGGTCTCGGTATATTTATTGTACAAATACATTCCATTGAAGTATTATTTTAATTATGTGATATTATGTATGTTTTACCAAAGAGCAACCAAAAATTGTTGTAAAGCTAGTCCATTGCTGAATATAATGTAGTTATAGCTTAAAATATGAAGTTCTTTCATTTATATCCCTTTGGTTTGTAAACAATTTAACAGTAGTGCATTTGGTGGACATTTAACTCTCCACATTATATTTTTTTTTCATTTGATTAAATGGCGAGACGAGCAAGGCGCTCGCCTGATGGTAAGCAGAAGTGACACAAGAAACTTTGAATTACCAAGCACTGCATGGCACTCAACTGCGCTCGTCACCCCGAGACACAAGATGTTGTCTCATAATGTCCAGTAATCTCACTGGCTTTAATGTCCTTCAAACCGAAACACAACAGTGCTTACACTGTTGCTTGGCAGAAGAAATTGACAAAGCGATGGTACCAACCCAGACAACCTCTCGCATACGAGGAACCTACAACTTTGTAATGTGTAGAAACATATGGAATCGTAGATACTTAGACAAATCAGAAGTGCATAAAAACCACCTATGTAATATAATCGTATCGATATTTTTTGTTGAAATCGATTAAAATATATGGAGAAAAAAATCAATATAATAATATTGATATGTTCCAACATATCAACCTTTTTTGGCATCTTATAAAAGTATCGATAATCGACCTTTATTGGCAACTTACATTTAAAACTGGTTAGATTGGCTTGACATTTGAACGAACCTTTTAGCAATCTATATCAAATATTGTTATCGATATGATTTCTATATTTGCTATAAGCAAAAAAATTCGATATACAGGGTTAATTTTAAAACACCAGCAACCTCGCAGGACCAGATAGCTGACCCCATACGGAACAACTTTTGTTCTACGAGTTTGTATATAACTCAATATAATTAAAAAAAAATGATTTTACAAGTTTTTGTTGTGTCGTATTTTTCTTCGTAGCGTTCGGCGTGCGCGCGCGACCAAAGGCGCCGCTCAGCTGGCTCGGGCGATGACCTTCAACGCTAGCCCGGTTCCCCACGCTTCGCGTGTTTGCTTACGTAATCTGCGATGCGTGTAGGTAACATTCAAGACGGAAATTAAATGAATACTTATTTTTGTATGAAAATAAAATCTAACAAATTATCAAAAGTCGTAGAACAAAAGTAGTAGCTTATAACCTTAGGTATCTACCCCTGCGAGGTTGCTGGTGTTTTAAAAATAACCCTGTATAAAAGAAGAGATCGATTATCGACCGGTGCGCTCGCTGTGTTTTAGTAAAGAATAGACTCTTTAGTTTTGAATGTGTTTATTAATGTATAAAAACACTCCACATTTAATCTTTTGCCACATAACAATTACATAAGATGTAGACCTATAGGTACTATAAACTGAAAAATAATTTTGACACTACAAAGATATAAATAATTTCGTAAAATAATAATTTATTTATTTAACATACTTTTAAAATGTCAATTGTACTTGAGACAATAATAACAACCTTACGTAAATGGAGACATCATAGTAGGTATATGCGTTAAATATTTTTAATACTAAATTAAGATAATACCGCAAAACGAGGTTTATGTTTTTTTTTATTTGCCTGAATGACGACACGAGCAGGTCACTCGCCTGATGGTAAACGCCACGTCTGCCCATAAACAGGCACAACACCAAACATAACCTTGAATTACAAAGCACCGATGGCAATGGAATGCTTTCCTCACCACGAGACAAGTTGTTGTCTTATAATGCCTGGTAACTTCATACACACTATGTCTTGGCGGCAGAAATGGACAAAGCTGTGGCACCAACTCAGACGACCAGTCGTATACGAGGGAACTATAACCTCTTAATCTGCCTCTTGCCATCGGAGACTTTGTAAATGCAACTGAAAGAGGTGTTCTCTACGAAATGACTTGTCAATCAAATGCATTAAACGCCAATTTCGGTCACCTCACAAAGTTCACAATGGTCAGTTTCTCTATAAATGCAAGGCCATACGTTTCTCACTTATCAAAAATGTACTTAAATTTTTTGTAACCTTACTAAAATTTTGTTTTTTTTTTTACAAATTATGCAATAATCTACGTAAAAAACATTTTTAAATATAAATTCATGATACCATGAAAATACTATTAATTTTATGCTATTTGTATATCGAATATAATATCGGCTTAGTTGTAGCTTACAAACATTTTCATAAATAATAATGTATACACAACAGTACATCGTTGCATTGTTATAACAATAATCATCCATCAACAGTCAGGAGTGAGTTGTGGTATAGGCAGTGATTATAAAAACTCCAACACAATGTTGACAACACACAAGTAAAACATTCAGGGCCTTATTACAAAACTCAGTCTAAATTTAAACTAGGTTTTTATTCTATTTTTAGATTATGGCGCCATCGATTTTCGATGATTTCACCAATGTTGAGTATTAAGGCTTCGTCAAACAGAACGCGTACTTAGCGCGCGTCAGAGCGCTAACCTGACGTCGCGCTATGACGCCGAGTTGTGTTGTACTATTATAGTAATATACCGTCAGACAGAGCGCCAGCGCTAGCAGTACGCGACGCTCTGTCGCGGCGTTAGGACGCTTTGACGTCGGGCGTTGTATTTTTTTACAGATTTTATTTTAGCGTCCGAGTGAATGTGCATAATGACTGAAAAATTGACTGAATTAGTACGAAAAAAACCATGTTAGTACAATATAAAGGATAATTGTTATGAAAATATAACAATTACATTGAAATTTCCCACAATTTCAATTTAATTGTTATATTTTTAAATCGAAAATCAGATGAATGAAACGGGTAAGACCGCGATAGAGCATATAAAAGTAACAATTCTTCCACATCTGAATCACTCGACATCTTATCAACAGACACTGTGCTTTGGCGAATGGTACGTTGCGTTAAGGAGCGTTGCGCTCTAGTCAAGTGTGACATGAAAAGAGCGCGACGTTAAAACGCGGCGCTTTAACGCTATTACGCAGCGCTAAGAACGCGTCCTGTTTGACGAAGCCTAATGGGAATTACTTAAAGCAAAGGTCAAAACGTAGACATCTATCTTTCTTATCAAACTAGGTTTATAGACGCTAGTTTGTATGGGTTTTCGTAGTTTCTATTTGATAGAAATCTAGTTTAAAGATAGAATAAGTTTTGTAATAAGGGTTTGGAGCCTTATTACAAAACGTAGGCCAACTTTAACCTAGGTTTGTATCAACAAATTATTGTTATAGGTTATAGCAACCTGTGGATATAAACCCAGTTTAAAGGTAAACCAGGGTTTATTTTAAGGCCTTTATATATTAATCTGGACAACTGGTTCAGTGCAGTCCAAATAGTTCACAGTAATTAAAGTAAATATAGAAAGAGTTTTGGTAAAAATGACACAGCGGGGTGACTTAATTTTGAATTGAATTGAGCTGTTTTAAAAGTAGCGTCACTAAAATATAGTAAGCATTTCCAGTTACTATTCATTTAACCGAGTTTGAGACGCCGTTGTGGTGTTTAATGCCAAAAACAAGAAGCGAAATGTGTTCATCGGTCGCTACCGTATTTATTACTGAATCTATTTTCAAGTTGTTGAGACTTCCTTCGACAGATATTTCCCGTTTGCCGCATGGACATTTCGGTTAATTCCATAGTTCACGACACATGCGCTATTGCATGTGTCATTGCGCTACACGCTTGCAACATACGAACACGCAACTTGCAATTTGAAGGACGTCAATAACAATGTTTATAAAAAAATAAAAAAAATCACTTTATAAAATAGTGGAAACTCATAACGGGCTGGAAAGAGACAATCGTTCAAAGTATGTGTAGGAGTTTTTACAGTCACCGCTGGATAACAACTCGGGACGTTTGCCGGTTTACTTGGGGCCGAGCATGTCTTCCGGCTTGACCCACTGGTCGAACTGTTCCGCAGTGAGGATGCCTAGCTTGATGGCGGTGTCTTTCAGCGTGCCACCTTCCTTGTGCGCAGTCTTGGCGATCTGTGCGGCCTGGAAATATACAAGGAAATAAACGTCATCATCATCATCATCATCAGCCACAAGACGTCCACTGCTGAACATAGGCCTCCCCCTCAGTTTTTCCCCTGGCCTTACCTGATCACCAAACGGCATTCAGTCTTCAAAGTGACTACACTGGACCTGATGTTAAGTAATAATACTAGCCCTGTATTATACATGTCCCACTGCTGGGCCCAGGTCTCCTCTACTGAATGAGAGGAGTTAGGCCATAGTCCACCACGCAGGCCTAATGCGGGTTGGCAGACCATGGGGTGTTAAGTAAAGTACAGTCCAAACATAATGCCGAACGTCAACAGTCATTCCATTCCAATTTGGGTTGTTCGTATTGTCATGGAATAAAAAGAAACTAGGCATTTTAAATGTAGTTGTCTAATTAACTCGAGTCTTACAACGTCGCATTAGTTTTGCTCGGGGTCAATGGTCGAAACCGATGTTGACGTCGAAAGACACGCCAGTTACATACTAGTGGTAGATATAATTCACAAAAACGTTCTGTAAATAATTTATTTTCTATTTTCAATACAATGGGCTGAATTCAATACACCTTTCGACATCGGTTTCTTGGGTGATTGTAGAGCTAAATGTAGGCACAGAATGTATTGTGATCATTTTCATTAATTTTATAACAATTTATAATAATTAAATTAGCATTATACAAACCACATGTCTCTGAATTCGTGCCTGTATCGCGGTCAAGTTCAAGGGTGAACAAATCGTATAATTTCGTCAGTCGTGTCGATTCATTCATCATACGAGTATAACCTATAGTATCCTAACATATAAGTTGTACCTTATTAATTGAAATAGAAAGTATTTATAAGATACTTCTATTGTGCTCGTTATGGAATACGATTTGATAATAGTCGGCAGCGGTTCGGTAGGATCTGCTGCTGGGTACTATGCTACTAAGGGCGGTTCCAAAGTTCTTATGATAGACAGTGATACACCACCACACAGAAGTGGCGCCCACCACGGCTCCACGAGGATCAACAGAAGCGCTTACGGCGAAGGAGCTAAATACGTCCCATTGAACCTGCGAGCCCAGGAACTTTGGAACGAGTTGGCTCAAATATCTGGACAATAAATCGTTAAAGCTTGCGGCATGCTCAACATGGGACCGAAAATTTCACCATTCATTACAAATGCTCAAGCTAGTTCAACGATTTTTTTTTTTTATCCTGGTTACGCACATTGACTACGCTTCACCTGATGGTAAGTGTAGCGCAATCCAAGAATAGTGTCGACCAACCGATAAACAATGTATCCATCGTAGGTCGGCAAGATCATGCCGGCCTGCCAAAGAGCCAAGGGGGAGGGGAAGGAAAAAGGGATGGGAAAAGGGTTATGATCAGGGGCCAAGCCCCCTGGGGAGAACCGGATATACACTGGCTGACCCTGGAACGCGACCCACACAAGGTGGCCATGGGTGTTTTAGTACCAGTGTACGCTGGTCGCTATCCGGTCGGATACAAATATCCTCCCACCAGCATAAAAACATATAGGAAACATTAGTGGAACAAGGGATAATTTAAATACATTCGATTAATAAAAATCGTGTACAGTTATAGTACAGCCAGAATCCAATTAGAAAAGAAAAGCCAGCCATTCAAAGTAGGTAAAGGCGCTAGACAGGGAGACCTCCCGTCCTCAAAATTATTCTCAGCTATACTGGAATCAATTGTCAGACAACTCAATTGGGAAAATCTCGGGATTAATATAGACGGCACATCACTGACGTATTTAAGATTCGCTGATTACATAGTGCTATTCGCCGAAACATCCGAAGCCATCAATAAAATGATAGAAGACCTAGCGATAGAAAGTGAGAGAGTAGGATTAAAACTTAACCCAGAAAAGGCTAGAGTGATGACAAATGGCAAGAAAACCACGATAAGAATAAAAAATAATGAAATCAACTACACCGATGAATACATCTATCTGGGACAATACATAACCCAAAAAGAAACTATGCGCGAGGAAGTAGAGAAGAATTACAAACAGCTGGAGAAGATACTGGAGCTTGACAGAGGAAAAAAAGAAAGAAAGAAAAAAGAAAGACAAACGCATTTATAAAATACATTTATTATGGTCGTTATGGAATATGATTTGATAATAGTCGGCAGCGGTTCGGTAGGATGTGCTGCTGGGTATTATGCTACTAAAGGCGGTGCCAAAGTTCTTATGATATAGAGGATGAATAGACGCGCTTACGGTGAAGAAGCGGGCTCAGGAGCTTTGGAACGAGTTGGCTCAAATATCTGGACAAGAAATCATGAAAGCTTGCGGCATGCTTAACATGGGACCGAAAAAATCACCATTCATTATAAATGTTCTACGAAATATCATCTGAATACAGAATTTTTGACGTCCGAACAAGTGCACACTAGATGGTCTGGCTTCACCCCTCCCAAGGATTATGTGGCGGTATACGAGCCCAATAGAGGAATGCTAAGATGTGAATTAGTGGTCAACATTTTTATCAAGTCAGAGACATGTACGACATGAGTCCAGACGGGGATTTTATCATTTACACCATACCCGATTAATTTATAATTTTTCAGTTTGAAACTATTTAAAAGAAAGGCCTCTCTTTGAAAGATGGTTGAATAAAAACCTATAATAATGGGAGACTGTAATGGCCAACTTGGAGATAGACGCCTGGAAGAAAATAAGGTACTAAGACCTTTCACATACAGTAATAAACCCAGAAGTAGAAATGAAGAACATATCACGAACTCCGCAATAGAAAATACCGTAACCATCTTAAACGCTATGTTCATGAAAAATAAGAAAAACATGTGGACCTGGATCACGCGCCGGACGGTAAAACAAAAAACCTAATTAATTTATTAATTACCAACAGAAACTAACTTTACTGTAATCAAGAGATTTAACTTTAACACTAATCATAAATTGATTAGAGCAGAATTAGTATTAAATCAACCAATAAAGCCTAGATTAAGACACGACTTAGGAAAGGTAAAGCTCGTAAAACATCAGTTAGAATAAATAATAATCGCTCTAAGAAAGCAATTCACTGATTTCAAATCTAACACAAAAGAATTTGGAACACAAGAAAGATACAATTGGATAGAAAATACCATAAAAACCCAAATACAATTAATTGCGAATACCAAAACTGAACCGATTTTTTTTTCGGTTCTGCAACAACAAATACCAACAAATACCACAGATCTACTAGAAGCGAGAAACCACCTAATTAGCGCTTAAGACACATTGGATCGTTAAAATGAAAAATGGCAAAGAGAGATGAGATTCCTAAGCCTGGTAAACCTCCCCATGAAATAACATCTTACAGACTAATTATCACTGTTACCAATAAGCGAAAAAAAATTTGAAAAACTTTTCTTGAAGAGGCTGAAACCTATTATAGAACAACGGAATCTAATACCCGACTATCAGATCGGCTTTACAGAAGAACACTCCACAATAGATCAAGTACATCAGATAACTAATATAATTGAGAGAGCTCTAGAAGAGAAGAAAGTATGCACTACGGTCTTTCTAGATATAGCGCAAGCATCTGATAAGGTGTAGCACCACGGTCCACGGCCTTATAAAAATATAAACTAAGAAAAATACTCCCAAAGCAATTTAAAGATATATTAGAATCCCATATATCGGAGATAATGTTTCGAGTAAAGCTGGAGTACCACAGGTACTTACAGGTACTCCGATCCTGTACTTAGATAGTAAGTATACACAGTCAAGTAACTATACACAGCCGATATTCCTAAGCTAGAGAACAATACCATTGCAACCTTCGCACATGGCATGGCACAGCTATCATAGCTATAGACACTACTCGCGAGGGAGTAGTGGATAAAGTCCAAACAGCTGTTAACACCATCTTCACTGGACAAAAAAATGGCGTCTAAAAATAAATAATCAAAATCAGTTCATTTAGATTTTTCGAGTAAGTGACCAAACTACCAACCGGTGTGCATTAATGGTAATAATATACCATATGAAAACACAGCTAAATACTTGGATATGACTCTTGACGCAAAGCATCGCTGGAAGACTCGTGGCAAAAAGAAACGCGACGAGCTGGAACTCCGCTAAAGAAAGATGGCTACTTGGTAAACATTCTTCGTTGTCAGTACACAATAAAGTTGTATTGTACCAACAAGTACTAATGCCAGTAAGGACTTATGGTATTCAGTTGTGGGGCTGTACCAAACAAAGCAATATTCAAATAATTCAACGTTTACAAAACAAAGTACTCAGGGGTATTGTAAATGCTCCCTGGTACATAAGAAATGAGGATCTCCATCGGGACTTCGTAAACAACGTCGTAAAAAGTATGCCGGAGCCCATGAACCCAGACTTCATCATCATGTGAATGTCGAGGCGATCCAGCTCCTTGACAACAATATACTTAGTGAGAAGACCGAAAGGTAGCGGTGATGAATATAATTAATAGCCATTATCATAACGTTATTTTCTCAATTATTCGTAGCTCTTATAATTGTAAGAAAAAACGACTGCTATAATTATTATAATTTTTTTATTGACATTGCTGTATTTTTAATTGCTTTTGGGCAACAGTGCCATCTATCGTCATCAGTTTGTCAAATACTAAAACCAATTTATTTCCTTTTTATTTTTCTTTTAGTGTGATTAAATAATAACAAATTAAATATTGACAATATGGTGTTTATTATAATAGTTAAATGACTTAATACAATTATTTAAAATAAATGTAAATATATTTAAGTAGGTACAAACAACTTTTTAAATAAATCGTTAGTGACAAGTTAGGCATAACAGTTATTTTATAGATATAAACTGAACTAAACTAAAGTGCTAAAATGTCTAGAAATTCACATAGTATTATTTGGAACTATTAGTGTGATAACGAAGATTTATAAAACCTGTAAAATACGTGTAAATAGTATAAATACGTCAAAACCAAAAAAAATACAGAGGCTATAAAAAAAAAATAAAAAAAGGCAAGAAGAGTAAATGGACAAAAATTGTAAATATTAATCAATGAACTTCTAAATACGCCTGTAATTACCTAATATTATTTGTTTACTTAAAGCTACTAATTTGATATTTCTAATTACACTGCAATATTTTTAATATACTATTACAATTTACAGACAGTCCTAAGCCTGTACTAAAGTATGAAGGGAAGTTCATCGATAGTATAAAAAGTACAAAAGACAATATAAATAGTACATGGTAGAGCCTTTATTAATTTATTTTTAAAAATTAAAATGTAACATTTTTCATATAACGAGTCACATTAATTATTCGCAAGCAAATATTTTAACAATTATATTTTGAGCTAATTTAAATTTTCATATTCCAGGTAATAAATTTAGCATCATTTTATAAATAATTCGCGTGCATATTTTTGTTATTTTACGATGCATGTTAAAAATATCAATTATAATTATAGCTACTTTCATAGCTAGTTAATTTTTTTTAGCACATAGCATTTAACGAGTTTTATGGATTTAGCTAATATTCACATCTTTACCGAAAGGACAAACCTTTTGAGTTAGTGTCGTAAATACTTAGTGTAATATAGTGCAGTGAGTGATATTCGTAAAGAATACGTGAACATTGTGTCTTTCTCTTAATAGAGACAGCAAAAAGAGTGTTAATGGACATATTCTTAGCCACGGTGTCGTTAGTAGTTTAGGTTTGATTTAATATACTTATTGGCCTCAAAGCTAGATTGTAGTTTTATTGATGTACTTTATAAACATCATATAAAATATAAATTGAATTTGCCGAATCGAATCTGCCGACTTGATTACATATTTATAGCACGCCTAAAATCTTTTGATGAATTCAACGATTACATTAAATGGTATCAGATATCATATAATATTTACAAATTAGGTATAATTGTAATAGTTTTTTCTGTTATTTATTACATTTGCCCCACAATATAGCAATATTCTTTTACAGTATAAGTAAGGGTAATGAATTAAAAGTTTGCTTTGACATAGTATTTTGCAGAATTATAGTATTTATTTTATAGAAAACATGGTTATGGCGGGTTGATGCCACCTGCCTGAGCTATAAGCTGAGGTACGTGTAACCGTGGTATATGAACGAGGCTATGGCGTCCAACCATCCAGCATCCAGCATCCATGACTAGCATAGTGTAATTCTGGTACTCATCCTTCAAAGAGAGGCCTTTCTTTTAAATCGTTTCAAACTGAAAAATGATAAATCAATCGGGTATTGTTCACCGCGCACGAACATCGCAGCCATTTCACCTAGGGCTGATGTAAACTTGAACCCGTGACCGCTTAAACCGGATATAATCAGCACATCATCGCATCCCGGCATGGTGTCAATGATAAAATCCTCGTCTGGACTCATGTCGTACATACATGTCTCTCCTCGTAGAATCTCTCTTACGCCTGGCATGAATATGTTTAAAAACTTCGACGTTTCTGTGCGATCTTCCGCCTCAACTCCAAACGGCACGTAGTCTTCAATACAACGCATTAACTTCCCGCAACCACCGTGTTTTCCTACTTTAAACCCTTTGTCTTCTGCTGGTAACCCATAGTAAGTATCACCGTCCATTTCGATTATAAACGACGGTATTTTCTTATAAACTTCATCAGCCTCATGCCACATAAAGACCTTTCGTAATACCTTTATCGGTAGATCCGGCAATATATTATTGACCCAACTGCCAGCGGAGACCAAGACTTTACGCGATTTAAACTTGCCGGCGTCGGTACTGACTTCTACACCGTTCTCAATAGGCTTCACAGCAGTGACCGTGGTATTGAACAGTTGTTCCGCACCAGCTTTCTTGGATAGCTCGATAAAAATTTCGACCACTAATTCACATCTCAGCATTCCTATATTGGGCTCGTACACCGCCACATAATCCTTGGGAGGGGTGAAGCCAGGCCATCTAGTGTGCACTTGTTCGGACGTCAAATATTCTGTAGTCAGATTAAATTTCGTTGAACTAGCTTGAGCATTTATAATGAATGATGACTTTTTCGGTCCCATGTTGAGCATGCCGCAAGCTTTAATAATTTCTTGTCCAGATATTTGAGCCAACTCGTTCCAAAGTTCCTGGGCTCGCAGGTTCAATGGGACGTATTTAGCTCCTTCGCCGTAAGCGCTTCTGTTGATCCTCGTGGAGCCGTGGTGGGCGCCACTTCTGTGTGGTGGTGTATCACTGTCTATCATAAGAACTTTGGAACCGCCCTTAGTAGCATAGTACCCAGCAGCAGATCCTACCGAACCGCTGCCGACTATTATCAAATCGTATTCCATAACGAGCACAATAAATATATTTTACAAATAGTTTTTATTGCAATTAATAAGGTACAACTTACCACGAGGATGTTTATACTCTTATGATGAATGATTCCACGCGACTGGCGAAATTATACGATTTGTTTACCCTTGAACTTAACCGCGATACAGGCACGAATTCAGAGACATGTGGTTTGTGTAAGACTATAATAATTTAATGAATGTAGATTGTTAAAAATTAATGAAAATGATCAATGTGGATTTTGTTACAACCAAGAAACCGATGTCGAAAGGTGTATTGAATTCAGCCCATTGTACCGAAAATAGAAAACAAACTATTTACAGAACGTTTTTGTGAATTATATCTACCACTAGTATGTAACTGGCGTGTCTTTCGACGTCAACATCGGTTTCGACCATTGACCCCGAGTCAAACTAATGCGACGTTGTAAGACTCGAGTTAATTAGACAACTACATTGAAAATTCCGTATTTCTTTTTATTCCATGACAATACGAACAACCCAAAGTCATCCACCGACTTTTAGGTTAAGTCGAAGCATACATCGAATAGTGACATTAATTGCCGAAACCTACTACATGTCGCAAGTGGTTTTTGCAATGCTACTCTTCCAATTTTTTATATTTATAAAGTATAGCGACCCTCGCCGGCTTCGCGCGGGTAAAAATATGTTTGTTACATCACATTACAAATCTTTGAATTTTTCAGCTTTCCTGTACTAAAATATGTATGTATTATACTGATAAACCTTCCTCATGAATCGCTCTATCTATGGCTGAAAACTGCATTAAACCCGTTGTATAGTTTAAAGGATCTAAGCGAACAGACAGTGGAAGTAACTTCATTTTATACTATGTAAAGATTACGTATAACACATGTAAACCAACAAGCACTTGATTCGTATCTGTAATTTTTGTATATATAACAATATGAATATATCAGCCGCGTTTATGTAAACTTATGTCAGTGTCACAATAATTAGACTAAAATATAATAAAACAGTGTGACAATTATTATGTTTTAATTGACTAATTTGTCGCTGTCTGTAGTCATACAAGGGTGGATCAAAAAGTTCTTGAAATCAATATTAAAAAATGCAAAAATTTTAACAATATTTTATTTTTCTACTCAATCTCCCTCCAACGCAATCAATGCATTTAGAATAACGCGTTTCTAACTTCCATAATCCTTGCGAAAATCTTTTTCTTGACTCTCGAAAAACCCCTTTACGGCGGCCATAACCGTGTCATCATCGTGAAATTTAGTTCCACGAATTTCCTCTTTTAATTTTGGGAATAAGCGAAAATCACTAGGAGCTAAGTCCGGAGAATATGGTTGGTGGTCAAGGAGATTGAAGCCAGCACAGCTGATGTTCCTTCCGAACGATGACCAGGAGCGTTATCTTGAAGAAACAGCACGCCAAGCGACAGTTTTCTACGAAGTTTTTCTTTAATCATTTCACGCACTTTCGGAATTAAATTTGCATAATAGGGTCCAGTAATCGTATGGCCTTTTGGCATGTAATCAATATTATATTACTTCACTATCCCAGAACACTAAGGCCAAAACTTTGCCAGCGGTAGGAGCAACACGAAATTTCTTAAAAGATGGAGAGGGTGGTCGTTTCAAAGACTTGCTTTGTCTCTTAGTTTCAGGATCGAAATGGTGGACCTACGTTTCATCCATGGTGACAAAGCAATGGGAAAAATTATCCAAATCACGCTAGAACATTTCGAAATTACGTTTAGAAATTTCCAAACGTCGCTTTTTGTTTTCGTCGGTTAACATTCGTGGCACCCATTTTGCCGACACCTTTTTGAACCCCAGTGAATAAATTAAAATGGATTGAACGCTACCAAATGATATCTTCAGGATCTCGGCTATATGTTTTATAGTTATACTTCGGTCTTCCAAAACCAGATTCTCAACCTTTTTGACATTTTCTTCCCTAACCAGAACCTTCTTTCTTTCTTCTTTCTTCTCCTTTTCGTTTCTAGCACCTCGTTGCACAAAACAATTTATTAGATGCGAACGAACTGACAAAAACAAATGACAGTTTACATAAATGTTGTAAGATTGACACTCTTTAATTTGACTATCGAACTTCTCCCAAAAAGGTTTATATATATTCACTTTCATGAACTTTTTGATCCACCCTTGTATTATTACCAATAAAATGGTTAATTAGCTCAATTAGAATGTTATGATAGATATGCCCCAATTACACTGATAACAATATGTGGATACAAAATGGCCAACAGATTTGCAATCGGGTGCGAGGGTCAAAGTGTTACGCAGTAACGGCATATCTATCATATCTTTATATATAAATATTTCGTATCACGTTGTTTGTCCGCGATGAACTCCTCTAAACTACTGAAGCGATTTTTATAAAATTTTACAAACTGTGTGCAGTTTGATCAAACTTGAGAGATAGGATAGTTTATATCTTAATTTATAGTCGCAATATTTTATTACTGCAAATTATTAGTTAATAGAGTTCCATAAGATTCTAACAGAGGGCGGTGTAAGGTAATTTATCAGCTGGATTGAGTTAGTATCCGATAGATGTCGCATACTGTATTGAATGGTTTACTACAATAAAATTTAACATATACCTTAGCCACAGTAACACGTGGCCGGGTCTGCTATTAACATAATCATTCAACTAATTAACAACTTTATTGGTAACTAGCTTTTGCTCGCGGCTCCGCCCACGTGATCAAATAAACAAACAAACAATCAAACTCTACAGCTTTATAATATTAGTATAGATTTGATTTTGATTTGACAACGGAAGCCTTCAAATAATATTATTTTGGTAGCTTAGCAACGGAAGCCTTCAAATATGAATAATTTTCCCCGTTTTTGCAACATTTTTCACTGATGCTTCGCTTCTAATGGTCGCAGCGTAATGTTATATATCCTAAAGCCTTCCTCGATAAATGGACTATCCAACACAAAAAGATTTTTTTAATTCGAACCAGTAATTCCTGAGATTAGCGCGTTCAAACAAACAAACAAACAAACAAACAAACAAACAATCAAACAATCAAACTCTACAGCTTTATTATTAGTATAGATATGTCTACAGTCAGCGACAAAACAATCGATATAAAGTTAGAATACGTTTTTTAATAAAGCCCGATATTTTTCACGTTTGTCTTGTATACATAAACAATATTTTTGTTAGCATTGGGAAAACGATTTATCGCCGCCGGGCTGTCCCGAAATCACGGAGAATTTGGAAAGAACGAATACCAAGAGTGGTAGTTGTTATTTTTTTTTCAATAAGCATCGTATGCTTAGCGATGGTGAAACAAGGGTTAAGTTTTTTTTTTTTTATAGCATAGGCCGGCAAACGAGCAAGTGGGTCACCTGATGGTAAGTGATCTCCACCGCCCATGTACGCCCACAACCAGAAGAATCATGGGCGCGTTGCCGACCTTTAAGAGAAGGGATAATTAGGGATTGGGAAGGGGATTTGGGCTTCCGGATATCTCACTCACCGTACGAAACGCAGCAGCAAGCCGCTACTTTACGTCGGTTTTCTGTGAGACAGTGGTAACGACCCGGTCGAGCCAGCCCATTCATGCTGTAGACAAAGCAGACTACAGCGTGGCTCTACCACTCAACTGACTCTGGCTCTTTCATTCAAGTAACATTGAATGTTCGTACCTTGTCGTACCCGATGTGAGGGTTGAGCGCGGTGACCAGCATCAGCGACTCGCGCATGATCTTCGCGATCTGCGCCTCGTTGGCCTTGATGCCGACGGCGCAGTTCTTGTTGAACGCCTGACACCCATCGCCTGGACACAATATTAAAATACACTACTACACTGAAGAAAATCCTTGAGAAATTTGTTTTACGCCAAGATTTTTTTTATTCTCAGGAATGTTGTTTCATATCAAAAAAAAAAATATATAGTCCTGTACAATACACATCCCATAGCTGGTGGTATATTCATATA
Organism: Amorpha juglandis; assembly: GCA_949126905.1. Taxonomy (NCBI): domain Eukaryota; kingdom Metazoa; phylum Arthropoda; class Insecta; order Lepidoptera; family Sphingidae; genus Amorpha; species Amorpha juglandis. The sequence continues at coordinate 1,411,524 of OX421380.1, forward strand.
CGCCCGGATAGCGACCACCGTAAACATGTTGTTAAAACCTGCCATAGTGATCCACACGCCTTGTGTGGATCGCGTTCCAGGATCGGCCAGTGTATTTCCAGCTTTCCCGAGGGGCTTGCGACATGACTTAATGGTTGTTTGTGGCATTCTTGAATCTCTGCCTGCATCAGTCATCCGCCTGTCCTGTCGCAAGCCCCTCGATTAGCTTCTTCCGCCTTTAGAGTGTGGAGAAGCATTTATGTAGGCTGACATGATTCTAGTGACCTATAAACTAAACTCATTGTTTGTTGGTGGTCCCTGGTTTTTCGGACTGCACTGCGCATTCCATAACGTGTAGTGCAGTCACTTTACCGTGCCCGGATAATAAAAATAAAACTGCTGGGTACGGGCTTCCTGTACAGAACCGGGATTGGCCTCTGCATCATGCTGGGCTAATGCAGGTTGGCATCCAGTCTTTTCCTTTTCCCTTATCATCTTCTCTTTGCGTACCTCCCCTCTCCTCCCTCTTGTTTCCTCGTATCACCCTGTCTCACCCTAACCATCCGCAACATGACCAGAAAGGCCACGGGCTCAGCGTCTTATCCGCCAGATAAGACGGATCCACCGGACACTGATTTTCAGCAAGGGCCAAGTACAAAGTCAGCTTGCGAGCACATGGTTGCATGGTTGCATCAATATAAATAAATAAATATACCCAACAGTCACATACATAGTCCTGACCCCACAGTAAGATACGAGTCTTGTGTCGCGGGCATCAGGAACTACGAGAGACTTCTGGTCTCACAACACCCAGACCCCGAGACAAATATTGGTGGATCACACAAACATCTGTCTCGGTGCTGGGATCGAACCCGCGGCCTCTCGCTTCACAGCCGGCTACTCGCCCGCTGCGCCACGGAGGCAATCCATCCCTGGTGATAACTGACCGATGAGCCGTATGGAGCGCAGCACGTTGGAGACGATCATGGGCTTGAAGACGTTCAGCTCGAAGTGTCCGTTGCTGCCGCCGACGGTGCAGGCCACGTGGTTGCCCATAACTTGGGCGGCGATCATCGTCAACGACTCGCACTGAGTGGGGTTCACCTTGCCTGCAAGGTAACAACGACACTTATATATCGTCGATGAAGTACCAATACCTCCTAACTGACAATTTAGTCCAAAATTACTTTTTTATTACAATAGACGTAAACATAACCCACATCCCTTAGTAACTAATAAAAAGGTAATGTATTAGAAACTATTTACTATCAATAGTTGATCAAAATAAATAAAACCTTATTTTAAACAGTTTTTTGTAAAATAAAACCTTATTTTAAACAGTCTGGTGTAAAATTAGATTCTCAACACTTAGGAAGTATTGGTACTTCATCGACGATATGCTGCCGTTCAAGTACATCAAATAAAGTATACATACAAATAGTAAATAAATACACCCAACAATCACACATCCCATCACATAGTACTGACCCAGACCCGAAACAAATATATGTGGATCACACATTCATGCAAACATATTTTTTTCATACTAACCACCATAAAAAGACAAATAAAAATATTCTGCCTACTGTGCACAATACGATTTTTTACTGGGATAAAAAAAGGACGTGATTTAATTTTTTTTATAAATAAATACACTCAACACACATTGTACTGACTCCACAAGTCTTGTGTCGTATGTATCAGGACCTACGCGAGACTTTCGGTCTCACAACACCCAGACCCCGAAACAAATATTTGTGGATCACACAAACATTTGTCTCGGTACGGAAATCGAACCCACCGCCTCTCGCTTCACAGCCGGCTACTCGCCCGCTGCGCCACGGAGGCTGTCAATTTCCACTAGCTTTAACAGAGAACAATATAATGCAGAATCTGGTAAATAATAGAAGAGGTCCATGGGCAGCAGTTAGTATAGAGAGATGGCATGTAGCATGGTATACGTTTGTATTCATTGTGTCATTGTTTGTATGTTTGACAGCCTCCATGGCGCAGCGGGCGAGTAGCCGGCTGTGAAGCGAGAGGCCGCGTGGTCGATCCCCGCACCGAGACAAATGTTTGTGTGATCCACAAATATTTGTTTTCGGGGTCTGGGTGTTGTGAGACCGAAAGTCTCTCGTAGTTCCTGACACCCACGACATAAGACTCGTATCTTACTGTGAGGTCAGGACTATGTATGTGACTGTTGGGTGTATTTATTTTTTATTTATTTGTACCAGGCATGATGGAGGATCCGGGTTCGTTCTCGGGCAGGGAGAGCTCGCCGAGACCGCAGCGCGGACCGGATGCGAGGAAGCGGATGTCGTTGGCGATCTTCATCAGCGACACGGCGATCGTGTTCAACGCTCCGGACACTTCCACCATCGTGTCGTGACTCGCCAAAGCCTCGAACTTGTTCGGCGCCGTTTCGAACGGTATGCCTGTGGAAATAAAAACCATTTATCAGTAGCTATTTTTTAACCGACCGAATAAGTGGAGGTAGTCAGATCGATGCCTTGCGTTTCTTTATCTTACATTTACGAAAAAAACGTGCTAGTTTTTACAAAGTGATTCGGTTTTAATGGTGCACTTATTCGATAATGTATGGCTCAAATGTGATCCTATTTAAAAGTTGAAAAATAAATCTCACTTAAAATTAAATTAATAATGAAAACTGAACTATTAACAATAACTGCATTATTATTAGTTTTTAATTATGTTTATTGTAATGTAATGCCAGTATGTGTTACCGATTATCAGTATATAAATCTTTTTGTCAAAAATATAATTAAGCAAACTAAACATTTTAAATTTAACCTATATACATTCAATAACTAAATGTAACGGATCGCTGTTTGTACATGAACGGTCTTATTCATAAAAAATGCTTATGGAACGTTTATAACGTTCATTAGTTAAAACGTTCGATAGGCTTATGAAACGTTCGATAAATTTGTTTATTCATAACAGTTCTATAAACCTTCTATAACTAATAATCGTCTATAAGCAAAAATGTTGCCATTATTATGAAGTTCGCCAAAAAGTTTGACGAATATACCGAATCGACCACAGATAATACGTATCGTTTGTCCAAAAAGTGTCCAAAAACGTCTAATCATAGACAATATTACGTCTTAAAACCATATTTTGTTGTCTACGGAACGTAAAGTCGTTTCAAATTTTCAAGTAAACAACGTTGTACATACAACAATTATTAATATTTGATTCGAATTTCGAAGTAAAAGTATTACTTAATGATGGAATCTCAAAAGATTGTTAAAAGGTAGAGAAGTTTAAACTGGTTGTTGCAAGATAAGGTTTGTACTGGTACACCTAAAATTGGACCAAAGTAATGAAACATTGTTACACCTCCTAAACTAACGCTTGCTTATGCTTTTGGAACGAAGTTATTTAATAGATGATATTGAAAGAGTTAATAAAGGAGACTGTCCGTAATTAAAAATAAAAACACGGACGCAAACGAACGTGAAAAAGGTTAAGGTTAAAGGTTTGGCATAATTTACGTACTAGATACCAAATTCGATATATTTTGAATAATTTTATGAGGTATTTTATGTAAGTACATAGTCATAACTGTACTATCTGTACACTTTTCTTCGACGTGTACTATTTTCAAATTGTTGAATCGTTTCAATGACTTCTAGCGTAACGCTTGCATGATTTTTTATAAATAAAATCAGCAATATTAATTAATGTAAATTCTAAACAAACTACTAATTTTCAATGTTGACTATGTACGGTGTACCTACTTCAATTTTGTAAAATAATGTCAGTTCATAGTTATCAGCTGTTGTGAGTTCGGCCATCTTGTATCTTATAATACTGTTATAGTAGGGTCCAGGCCACTATAACTTTATGATAGGTTTATAGAACTGTTTAGCGTTAAAATGCTGTTATGAATACGATTTTTTGCCAATCTTCCTATAGCGAGCTTATAGAACACTTTAGGTGTTTCATAACTTTTTATGAATAAGACGGGAAATATATATGAGAAAAAATATTATTGGGACCTTGTGCGTTTGTGCACGTTAATCTCAGAAACGGCTTATCCGATTTAGATTTAGTTTTCACTATTATATTGTGGTAAGCTTCACTTAACATTCAGTGTTTGTTTCGTGTCAATTCAAAGTTTTGGTGTGGTGTTACTTCTGATTGGAGTCGTCCATAAATTGCGTCACACGAATTTCATTATTTTTTGACTCCTCCCCCGTCCTTGTTACAGCTGGTCACATTTGTGAGACCCCCATGTCACATATTTTGCAATATTAAATTTAGAAATTTATGAAATTAAAACAGTAGTGTTTCGATATTATTTTTATTTCCATTTAAATCCTTTTTCAATAACATCAATATATAATATTTTGAAAAATGTGATGTTACAAAATTTGGGACCCTTCCCCACCCCTTGTCACATAATGTCACACTTCGTCGACCCCCTCCCTCCCCTTTAAAATGTGACGTAACTTATGGATGGCCCCCTTATAGGCAGGCGTGACGCTTATTAGGCGAGCGACTTGCTCAAGAAAAAATAAAAAAAAAAATATCGTGGTGCTAAACCTGCCATAGTGGCTCACCTTGTATGGGTCGCGATCCAAGGTCAGCTAGTGTATATCCGGTTCTTCTTCGTATCTTCGGTTTTTGATCCTAACCCTTTTCCCATCTCTTTTTCCTTCCCCTTTCCCTTGGCCCTGGGATAAGATACCGCAGTGTCTTTATATGGTCGGCAACGCGCCCATGATTCTTCTGGTGGTGGGCGTACATGGGCGGTGGAGATCACTTACCATCAGGTGACCCACTTGCTCGTTTGCCGGCCTACGCCATAAAAAAAAGGTACATGTGAGCGCCGCGATCTCAGCGGCTTCCTTCTCATCAAACCCGAGGTCATTCGATGAAATTAAAAAAAAAAAAAGCTATCATGGTGTGGTACCGGTAAGCGCTGCTATCTCAGCGGCGCACTTCTCGGCGAACCCGACGCGCGTGTTGAGCCCCGTGCCCACCGCCGTGCCGCCCAGCGCCAGCAGGTGCAGGCGGGGGAGTACTGCACACACGCGCTCGATGCCGAACGACAGCTGCGCCGCGTACGCGCTGAACTCCTGGCCCAGCGTCAGCGGCACCGCGTCCATCAGGTGCGTCCTGCACACAACAATACGGATACGGTTGGATGTGAAACTTTATTAGCAGCGTTGAACAGTTTTTGGTAAGGAGTAACCTTGTTTTATGGTACTGCCACACCGATGTTATAAAATGTTTACAAACATTTTCCGTCGTTGTGGAAGCACTTAAAACATGAAAGAAAGAAAGAAAAGAAATGAATGTTTGTAAACATTATATAACATCGGTGTGGCAGCACCATTACATTTTGTTAGGAATTGTTAGATGTTTTAAGTGCTCCCACACCGAAGGAAAATGTTTGCAAACATTTTATAACATTTGAAAACATGACATCGGCCCTTTTTTTTAACACGCTTTTATTAGCTTCAGACGTATGTATGTTGGTATGTTGGTATGTTTGAATGTTGGTAGGTTTGTCTGTAACTTGTCTTTGAACGTGATTTTGACCTACTTCAAAACGTCGGATAAAATCTTGACAGCGCGATGTAAATGTGCCAGTGGCGCCATCTCATGATTTTTTCTTGTCAACTTGTAGCTTAAATGCAATAAAGGTGGCGCTGGTTGTATTGTTGTGTTATTTTGATACGAGTTTAGAACAAAATAAATAAATATTGTAAAAATTAAAACGTCCTTAAATATTTCATTGAATAATTGTTATAAATTACAAATTTATTACCTATAACTGTTATTGAAATTACTTCAGTAGTAAGGGATGTTCGCAAAACACTTTTTTTAACACGCTTTTTTATATTATTTACAATTAGTGGCAGCAATATAATAGAACATTGGATTATAGTCTACATGACACATTAAAATAAAACAAGAAAAAAATTAAGAGATGGCGCCACTGGCACATCTACATCGCGATGTCAAGATTCTCCAGCGAATCATTACCTCCGACGCTTTGTATGAACTATGGGTGTTGTCCGATTGATCGGGTACAGTTTTGCAAATGGCTTGTTAAACAAGCCATTCGTAAAACTTGTTTCTTTCCTACCTCCTTCGTGACATTTTAACGTTTCAGCGAATTTCCCAATCACAAAGATTCGAAAGAAGTTTCACTTCAAAAAATGGTAAAAAAAATTAAAATACACCTTTTTATAGAAAATCAAACTAAAAAATTAAAAATAAATAATAGTTTAAAAAAACTAAAAAACACGCTTTTACATAAAATCCAACTAAAAAATAAAAAATAAATTTTAATGAATTCGAATTAGGAATAGTGTACAAAATTTAAAAAAATATATAAATTAAGAATAGTGTAAATAAGAAAAAATATGTATTTTATTGTAAAAAAAAGCGTGGGGTGCATGGTGTCAATAGTTATAAAAATATTTTATTGATAGATATGAGTAGAAGGATCATCATTTTGATAATGTCTTAAAAAGCACCCCACGTTTTTTTACAATAAAATACATATTTTTTCTTATTTACATTATTCTTAATTTATATATATTTTTAAATTTTGTACACTATTCCTAATTCGAATTCATTAAAATTTATTTTTTATTTTTTAGTTGGATTTTATGTAAAAGCGTGTTTTTTAGTTTTTTTAATTTGACGGCTTCTTTGGCGGCGCCGCTCTCAAAAGTAGCGCCGCCCGCGGTTAAAAAATGTTACAAAATGTTACATATTGTTAAGAAATGTTTGCTAAATGGTGCTACCACACCACTGTTATAAAATGTTATATAACATTTTCTAACATTTTATCACAATGTTAGATAATGTTAATAAATGTTTAATGTTAGAAAATGTTATATAACATTTTAAAACACCGGTGTGGCAGCACCATTAGTCGCTTATCGAATGGGTGAAATCTTGTGGACTGAGTGTCTATAGCTATACCGGTACCGTATGGAGTGACTGGACTGAACTGGGCTAGACTGGGCCTTAAATTTTCAACTGTAAATTTTTGCTAATTATTTGTTTATTATACCTTAGCCACAGCAAAACCTAGGCGGGTTTGCTAGTAACATTATAAAAAAAACACAAATGACTACATACAAGTCTCGACATATAGATATAACTAAATTAACACCTAACTAGAACAATAAAATCATGCAATATATTTATGGTAATGCAAATATTTATGGTATATTAGATGTTTTAACAAAAAGATTTCATTTTCGTATTATTTTCCATTGCATAAAAAATAATGTGTAATACTCAACATACGAAACTACCATATACTCATAGAATGAAAGGGATAATTATTAAGAGATTGCAAAAGGAAGGGAGTTTTAGAGCTTCAGATATCAAACAATATCGACCCTCACCTGCCGATCTTGATGATCTTATCAAACTCCTTGGACTTAGCCTGCAGCGTGTCTCTGAGCGTGCACAGTCCTGGCATCAGCCTGTCTCTCAGCTCCATGCCGACGGCGATGTGCATAGCCGTCGGGTAAGTGTCGTTGGAGCTCTGGGATTTGTTCACATGGTCGTTGGGATGGACCGGATCCTTACTGCCGAGGGTTCCGCCCAGGATTTGGATGGCACGGTTGGAGATCACCTGCAAATTAAAGTTTTGGATCAAATTTGGCACACAGACGGCCTCAAACATATATATCCCAGAAAAAGACTATGCAGGGCCACGAGAAAAAGCTAGTATTTTATTTTTGACAGCGCTGTGGCATTATGGACAAGTAAACTGGTAAGGAACAAAACCATGGGTTCGATCAGAGACAAATCGGATCTGTAAATATTTTAAAATAAATATTATTTTTCCTCAATATTATATTTAAATGTAAAAAAAATATTAGAAATAAAGAGTACAGTCCGTAATAATAATGATGATTTATTTGTTAATGTTTTATTTCTACTTTAATATTTGAAAATGTAAAAGTAACCTTTTAAAATAAGAGGAGGTACTGTATAAGATTCCTACAGTCATATTGTTGTGAAACGAAATGAAATTTACATAAATGGTACAAATACCAGACACCATTTTCTGGTTATTTTTTATCTCTTTTTATTTTGTATAATATACATATCGTACCTTGAAAACAAAACTGACACTAAACGAAAAATGTGTTTATGGGAAATTAAGTTTAAATGTTTCATAAAATAGCGTTCATAACTAAAAATCGTCAAAATAAAATTTCTGGTAATCTTGTTCCGAGATTAGAAAACTCCAAAATTGGGGCAATTTTCAATTTTTAGGTTTTTTTTTATCCGGCCTCGGCAAAGTGACTACGCTACACCTAATGGTAAGTGTAGCGCAATCCAAGAATAGTGTCGACCAATGATAAACAATGTGTCCATCGTAGGTCGGCAAGAGCATGCCGGCCTGCCAAAGGGCCAAGGGGGAGGGGAAGAAAAAAGGGATGATAAAAGGGCTAGGATCAGGGGGCAAGCCCCCTGGGAGAACCGGAAAACTTGCATACCTCGTTAGTGTTCATGTTGGACTGAGTTCCGGATCCTGTCTGCCAGATGACCAGCGGGAAGTGACCCTCGCGGTACAGCTTCCCTGATATGACGTCATCGCACGCCTTCATGATGGCGTCAGCTGTCAATTGCATTTATAACTAATGAGTAAAACTAATTTATAATTTTTACCATCTGATGGAAACATATAGTGAATATCCGGTTCGGCCAAGGGGCTTGTGACATGACTTGATGGTTGGTTAGGGCAGGTATAGGGGTACATCCTTGTATTACTATGCCTGCATCGGTCATCCGCCTGTCGCAAGCCCCTCGATTTGATTCTTCCCTCTATGAAGAGAAAAGAAGCATTGATACGGGCCGGCATGACTAGTCACCACCGATAAACTTCTTGGTTGTCGGTGGTAAATGCACTTACCATCAGGTGTAGTGCAGACACTTGGCCGTGCTCGGATAAAAAAAAAACATCACCAATCATGAAAACCTGAAATGCCAGAGGAAACGTGGGTGCGTTGCCTATAGACGGAAAATGGATGGGGGTAAAAGGTGACTTAGGGAGCTCCAGGCTACTCGCTCACAGCGCCGTATAGGCTGTCGAGGAACCTACTTATTATATCAAATGTCAATTTACAAGGTAGTAGGTCCCTCGTATGTGATTGACCGTCTGGGTTGGTAACACCGCTTTGTCTATTTCTGCCGCCAAGCAACAATGTGTAAGCACTGTTGTGTTTCGGTTTGAAGGACATTGAAGCCAGTGAAATTACTGAGCATTTTGAGACATCTTATGTTTCGGGGTGACGAGCACAGCTCAGTGTCATGCAGCGCTTTGTAATTCAAAGTTCTGTGTGGTTTTGCTTCTGTTTATGGGCAGGCATGGCGCTTACCATCAGGCGAGCGGCTTGCTCGTCTCGTCATTCAATCAAATAAAAAAAAATAACAATGTGTCACATACCAATCTTCTTGTCGAGACCATACTCTATGTTCACTTTGGCGGCCGCTTTCTTCAGTATACCAAATGCAATGATCACAGGATACTGAAACACACATAAATAAAAAAAAATAACATCTAGCAGTCACACACTTACCAAGTTCTAAAAGCCTGTTAAGTGAATATACCTAATTTATAGTAATTGTCAAAAACGTAGGAATTAATGTCCCTAAAACTCTAATGATTTAAGTACAATAAATTAGGGTAATCCAGGTCATGGTCTATCCGTGTGTCCAATTTCACCCAAAACCGTTTAGCCGTTAAGGCGCGATTGACTAAAAAAACATAAAAAATTCACAAACTTTTAAATTTTGTGTTATTTTCTGGGAGTCTCTTTGTAATCCTGTTGGGATGGAGATTTTTGCTCGGATACATTTAATGGATAATTGTCTTTTTAAAAATGTTGTACAGTGTCAAAATAAATATGGAAACGGTCTTTCTTTTGTTGCAAAAATACCTTGTGTTCTATAGAAATAATTCTTGTTTATTTTTTATCCTGGCATAGCAAAGTGACTACTAGACCTGATGTTAAGTACAGTGCAGACCAAATTTAATTTCGGCTGTCTAGACACATTGCGTTCCTCGACAGTGGACAGAATTACGTTGGCCTGGAATGACTGAATGTATGTATCACTTTTACCCGACCCGGGGATCGAACCTGAGACCTCAGCACTGCAGTCGTACCGCGTACGCAATACAACTGCGCCACCGAGGCAGAAAAATAATATAAATTTAAGCGGGTGGTACGATACCCTCGCACTTGTTTGGATGGTTTAAACCAACGAATGTAACATTTTTAAAATTACGTACTTAGTAATAAGGTACAAGGTATGCGAGAGGCTGTCTGGGTTGGTACCACCGCTTCGTCTATTTCTGTCGCCAAACAACAGCGGTAAGCACTGTAGTGTTTCGGTTTGAAAGATATTGCAGCCAGTGAAATTACTGGGCACTATGAGACTATCATCCTATGTATTAGAGACACGAGCGCATTGCAGTGCCATGCAGTGCGTTATAATTCAAGGTTCTGTGCAGTATTGTCTATTTATGGGCAGGCGTGGCGCTTGCCATCAACCGAGCGACCGATTCGTTCCATCATTCGAGTTGATAAACAAAATGTATCAGAATTATTGAGAAATTTTATATCAACCTCTAAACGAAGGACGTGAAAAAGAAAACAATCGTGTGCAATACTGTGTACTGAATATGAATGGTTATCCCCGTACATCGAGCCAAGAACAATGGATCAAAACAAGTTGCGTAACCAGCCACTCGTATATGCCGTTTGGGTCTCGTCAGAGGTCAGATGAATGTCAACCATGTCATCTGTTCTGGCCGCTGGTCATATATGTCTAAAACTATGATAAACCAAACAAACTATGTTTTTAAAGCGTAGGAATATTTGCTTCCTATATCAATTTCTTGATGAATTCGTATAAATAAATATAACTTTCTGAATTTTTGTTTTTTTTATATACTTACACATACTGATATTAATAATACAGTCAATCAGGGTAACTTTGATTAACAATGGTAACTTTGACAGTCAAATCGCCAACTACTTTTTAATTTTTACGTTGACAACGTTAAGTACAATAACATTGAATTTATGCAATATGTGTACAAAACAAACTTCTGAAATGAACTCTTCGAAAAAAAAACGAAGCTCTTAAACGAAGTTAATGTCAAAATCTATTGAAAAGTTACCGCGGTCAACTGTTGTATTTTTTTAGTGGAAAACTTTCAGATAACTCGCGAATCGTGCTGCTATCTTTAAATAAAAATAGAACTACAACTTTATGGTTTTATTGGCTTAACTATGACTCCATTGCATCTGATATTTGTTATAAAACAATGCTACTCTGAAGCCATAAAATGTTTGAAACTTATGATTCCTGTGATAATTAACATCTGTATCAAAGTTACCCATATAGGGGTTATAACTTTGACACACAACAAAATTGCCAGTTTTTAATATAATTTACTATTTTTATAGGCCATAAATAATTTGAGAGTATGAAAACCTACCTGAGAGCACTGATTATGCTAACTCTTTTGTCTCATATTTACCATGAGTAAAAGTTAGCTTTAAAATATAGTTTTGATCTGTCAAAGTTACCCTGATTGACTGTACTTGTTTAGAAAAAAAATAAAAATAAATTATGGCGCAATTGTAACACGTTCGTGGTACGTGGTACGTAACAACTGTTGTGCTGATGTCTCGGATTCGATAAAAAATATATTGGGTTTTTCTATTACGAAATGTTAAGTATCAGCCCGGAATCTGGAATTGTGCTCAATATGGAGTACCGGTAAGCGCAACGTTGGATGTCCACCTACAAGGTGGACGGACGATCTGGTAAAGGTCGCAGGAAGTCGCTGGATGCAGGCCGCTTCAAACAGGTCGGTCTGTAAACCTTTGGGGGATGCCTATATTCAGCAGTGGACGTCCTGGGGCTGATGATGATGATCCATCATCATCATCATATCTCCAGATAGCCTCGCCCCTTGCTATAGCAATGAAATGCCGAGCGATGAAAATAAGCTCGGCGAAATTTGGGTGTACTAATTACACCTCTGCCTGCCCCTTCGGAGATAACATACGTGAATGCGTATCCATGTAAAACTGAACAATAAAAAAATGACTAACTAAAACAATATTAATACACACGCAGACGATAATTTAAGGGTGCCCTAGAAGAACTTTAAATAAACATTTTTTTCCATACTCTTTGTTTTTATTTATGAATTATTCGGTTGGTTACGTTGATAAATCTCACGTAATTGGTAAAAGGTGTGTTAAGGTCGACGGTGTGTAATCACACTCGCAACGAACGACTGAGGCCGACCTGTAATAAAACCTTATGATTTGTTCAACAACTTAGCAATGGTCATTTGCAAAGATTTATGTGCGTAACATTTCACGTTGAATCCAGATATTTCTTAATGTAAAATGCTAACTCAATTTCAACAGTTACAGCTGTACCTACAGATTTGCTTCTGATGCTAGCAATTATAGGAGGTGTAAAGTCAATTCAAAAGTTAAAGTTGACTAACTCATAACACCGTTTACACAAACTTCATCTATAATGTTTTTATGTATGTGTTTTGTATATTTCTTGCTTATAACAAATACTTTGGGAGTGAAAGTGACATAATTCTGATTATGTTAATCACTGATAAAAATAACCCTGGATGAATGAACCTGGTCCTCCTAGATTTAAAACTTATCCAGGAATATACTACTCCCATAGAAATATATATAACATACTCACAGGCATACGCTCCTCAATCCCACCAATGGGGAAGTTCATGACAGACCTGACGGTCTGAGCGCCATACAGCCGGTCATCAGGGACGTCGAGTTCGCCAAAAGTGTCGCGTTCTTTTCGCTGCGGAAGAAAATATTCTTAATGTAGAAGACAAGCATACTATAATATCATAACTGTATAAACTACTAGCTGTCCCTCGCGATTTCACCTATATACTACTGCCCGGCTCCCATTGGGCATAGCGTGATATACATATAAACGTTCCTCATGAATCACTCTATCTGTTGCTGAAAACTGCATTAAAATCCGTTGAACAGTTTAAAAGATCTAAGCGAACAGACAAAGGAAGCGACTTCATTTTATACCATGTAAAGATAACATAAAAGCATAACTACAAAGGAATAGGGGGTGTTTATTGGGCTGTCGATCTCACTAATCGTATTAGCTCATCAAATCTCATCATCTGTCTTCACATCAATTTTCCACCAGGTAGGTACCACTGTCTGTCTGTCTGGACCACTGTCTGTACATCAGAATGTACTATAGTACATTCTGGTCCAAATACAATGTCAACTGTATAAGTATATACAGACAATGGATAGAATGATGATGAATCCCGATGAATTCAGTAGGATATCCCACCGGCAAACCCCGAAAAGTGACTCGCCTTAACATCTGCACAGCCGTGTATAAATATGTTTCAGGTACTCTCACAACGGGAGTGCAGTCATTTTGTAAAAATTTCACATATGTACGAAAAATATTAATTATTTTCCTTAAAAATAATTCTACCGTATCGCTAATTCTTTAGCCAATGTCAAGGTTACATAAACATATACCAGAACAATGATCAATGAACTCGAAACTAGTTATTATTGTCAACATGTTGGCAATAACAATAATGATAATTTAGGAGATATTATAAAATTTTATTTAAATATAAGTACGACTACTAAAGATAACCTCCTTTCGTCATTTAAAATTGAATATTTAATTCGACCTTTACGGATATTATTTATAAAGGTTTACAAATGAGTTGTATTTATTAATGGTTTAAAACTGTACCAGCAAAAGGGATTTATTTCAAACAAATGAATTAAGTTAACGTACCTAATAACAGTGGTACAAGAATTTTAGACGTATAAACCAAATGGTTAGAAGAAACACATGAAGCCAACATTACTTTTTCTATTGGTGTAATGTGCTAATAAGATTATCATGAGTTGAGCAGACAGATGCTAGCACCAAGCATCTAATGACACTTGCACGTTCTACCGAAATAACTACAACCAACTGTTCCTCCAACTAAGATGTCGAAAATCCAAAACGTGATGTTAAGAGGATAGACATAAAATTAAATTAAATAATTATTTCAATTTTTTATGTAATGACAGATATCAATGAATTCGATGATGCAAAAGAAAGTGAAATATTCGAATTTGTGAATTCAACTGCAAGTAATAATGTGCTTTTTTTTTTTTTTTTTTTTTTTATAGCATAGGCCGGCAAACGAGCAAGTGGGTCACCTGATGGTAAGTGATCTCCACCACCCATGTACGCCCACAACCAGAAGAATCAAGGGCGCGTTGCCGACCTTAAAGGAAAGGGATAATTAGGGATTGGGAAGGGGAGGGGATTTGGGCTTCCGGATATCTCACTCACCGTACGAAACGCAGCAGTAAGCCGCTACTTTACGTCGGTTTTCTGTGAGACAGTGGTAACGATCCGGTCGAGCCAGCCCATCCATGCTGTAGACATACTGTCTACAGCTTGGCTCTACCACTCGTCGTGCTTGGTGTAAAAGTGAATTAAGTATATTATGAGTGATCAGACTTGGCAAAGGCAATACCAAGATAATAATTAACATCTGCCAAGAAGAATGAGTGATCAAAAAAGGTACGTCTATAATAATATATGATGACTGAATTCATATCGATCTAGCACAAGCGTTTGCGACCGTCATATTCCTGCGGTTTCATTAAACCTTGACCAAATGAACATAACAGAAGATAGATGAATAAAAAACAATTCAAACCTGAACGGTAATATGTAAAAAACCGCAGCGCTTTAAACGCAATTGTGTAACATAAATTATTGGCAGGCGATGATAGCGATCTGTTTTGTGAAAATTTAACTACGTAATAAATACCCTTTGCGTGGGGGAAAAATGTTTTTATATGATTACGAGAATAGTCTACGCCTTTACGTGTGATATTGGACCTTAAGGACCTTAAAAAAATAGCTAACAAATTATAAATATAAACACACCTAACAGTCACATACACAGTACTGACCCCACGGTAAGATACGAGTCTTGTGTCGTAGGTATCAAGAACTACGAGAGACTTTCGGTCTCACAACACCCAGACCCCGAACCATATATTTGTGGATCACACAAACATTTGTCTCGGTGCGGGGATCGAACCCGCGGCCTCTCGCTTCACAGCCGGCTACTCGCCCACTGAGCCACGGAGGCTGTTGAACAACTGAATACTATAGAACATTTCGAAAACAACAACTAAATCCTTAACAACACATGGATAAAATATGCTGCAATACAATGAAAACATATCTCGATAAATAAGATCCGATGAAATTTAAATAACAATTACACAAGTGTGGTGGGTAACCTATTGCGTAAATTGTAAATACAAATTGTGATAAACGACAAAATTGTTTATTTTATGCGGCGAAGGAAAACTTCACAATAAAATTAATACATTACGTAAACGTCGATATTATTTTGGATCGGCCCTTGAAGGTTGTTATACTTAACACTCACTAGCTTTTGTCCGCGACTCCGCCTACTTAAATGTCTTTGTCCGGGACAAGACACCGTTTTTATGCAAAAATATATAAATATCCCCTTTTAATCCCCATTTTAACGATGATTTTAGCAAAATATTTTTTATAAGTACCATATTAGTGATCGAATTTCGATAAAAATCTCGTATTAAATCTTTGGATCTAACCAAAGTGGTCTCTTTAGCTCTGTCAAAGAGGCACTAAATAGCCTAGTATAGGCATTTTGCCGCATAGGTATTATACCGAAGTTTGCTCTGCTGAACACACTCACAAGATCAACGATAGGTGGTCAATTATTGTCTTCTACAAACTGACAATTGTCACGCTATTTTTTGAGCGAGCCAAGATAAAGTAGGCATACCTATAGGAAGTTGTTAGAATAAAATTTTATTTAATTCGTAATCTCATCTAATTATGCGTGTCGTGCGACGTTCTGATCAAAAATAACAACAGTTCCAAGGTAAAATTAGCTATATCAATATCGTAGCTTTATGTACCAAATATCATGATTACTTAGACTTACCATTTTTACCGGTTTGCCCTCCGGGTTCATACAAACTGTGCACGCCATATCGACAAGAAAAGACGACAAATAATTAAATACGAAAACGTCCAAAAAATTACGAAGACAAAAAAATCTAAACGTCAACAGCGGTCCCGCCAAACTTTATATTTTTTAAATTATTTTTTACATACAGCCAGCCAGCAGCAGTGACAATTGAAAAAAAGGTTGAACGCAGATATTAACACCACACCAGCTGTAGTCAGACGGTAACGTCGCAGCTGTACCGCTATTTAGTAACAAAACGAACAAGCCACGTCGCGAATTCAAAACGTAATGCAACTAATAAAACCGGTCGGTTCCCCCCCACAGAATGATTGCGTACGGCTCGAGAGCAAAAAATTTATACTCCTCAGTCCTCTGTTTATCAAACTTCACACCGATGTGGGTGTGTTTTTCAATGTGGTTTACTGCCACAGATACGTTCTTATCAATTAACAAACTTAGTTATTTACACATGTTTCATTAATTAATAGTCATGCCCAATTACCGTTAGCAATAAGTAACTACTTTACACACATGTGGTGTACTGCAACTATGTTATTTCAAATTTGAACAGCCATATAATTTGCCTGAAATATCCAACCTCAGACCACGGTAGGCTCTTTTTCCGACTCCTGCTGGAGCTGCAGCCCCTGCGGCTTCCAGGCTCCAGCTAAAACGGGAGAATGGAACACCGCGAGCTTTAAGCCGGTAGGACGGTGCAGACAATAGAATACAGAATTTTCTGTATTGGTTTGCATCGGTGTGTCCGACATACCTCTGAGCCGGCTCGAAGATCCATAAACAGATTTTTCGGTGTAAAATAAAAAAAACAGGATCGTATCAAGGGTACGATCCCGCTGACGGCCCAAAACTATTGGACTGAAGTGTACAAAGAGACATGAAATCCAATGGACTCACTAGAGAGGATGCTCAAGACCACGTGATGTAGAAGATTACAAGTAGGAAGGCGAACCCTGGCACTAAGCCAGGATAACAGGAAGAAAGAAATATAAGGCGATTTTACAGCCTCTGTGGCGCAGCGGGCGAGTAGCCGGCTGTGAAGCGAGAAGCCACGGGCTCGATCCCCGTACTGAGCAAAAATTTGTGTAATCCACAAATATTTGTTTCAGGTCTCAGTGTTGTGAGACCGAAAGTCTCTTGTAGTTCCTGATACCCACGACGCTCGTATCTTACTGTGGGGTCAGAACTACGTGTGTGACTATTGGGTGTATTTATTTATTTATTACTTTTACTGATATCTTTAGAAAATAATACAATGTCATTATAAGCTACATAAGTCACGTGTGATTTTTCGAATCGAAAACTCAGACAAAAATTATGACTGCCAGAACTGAGAATTAAATCCAGGATCCCACAGCTATCAGTATTAGTATGCCGTCACTACACCAATAACCCTCCTAATTATATGGTCTCTCTCCATAATAAAAAATAATAACAATAGATACAATGACTACAACATAGTTCAGCAAAAAAAATGAATACTTAAATTACCAAGTCCCTGATACTTGACAATATTTATAGTAAACTTGATAACATATACCATAAATAACGTTGGCAAAACCCCTTTTATCTATGGTTAACACCCTCATTATCCATAAATTAAGCAGTTTCACCATAAGAAATGTAGCAGTATAAAAGTAGTATTTTTACATATAAGAGGCGACATAAAAAAAACTGCCTCAGAGGCGCAGTTTATTGCGTACGCGGTACAACTGCTGAGCTGAGGTCTCGGGTTTGATCCCCGGGTTGAGTAAAGTAATATTGAGTTATTATCATAAAATGCTCAGTTTCAGCTCAGAGTCTGGAACTGTGTCCAGTATGGCAAGCTCATCCCCTATCACATCATGGAATGGAGATAAGCTCGGCGAAATGTACCTACCCCTTCGGGGATTACAGGCATGTGTGTAGACATTATAAAACCATGTCTCAAAGGATACTCATGGGGTGCAGCTAAAGCACTCCAGATTCACCAAGCATATTTCCTTCCCATATTGTCATGGGGTTATTATTTTTTTTGTTCCTGTGATGGTAAAGTGACTAGACTAGACCTGATGTTAAGTACAACAGACATTGTGTTCAGCAGAAATATGTTGGTCTGAAGTTACTGCCTGATCCTCCAGGATCAGGCAGTAACTTGCATAATCACTATTCGCCTGAAAGAACCACTGTAGTGGGTTATTCACCATATGTATTGTGGTTGGCTATCCAGGCAGATACAAAAATCATCAGGTACTCATTGCAACAAAACTAATTTAAATTGATTTTATTGTGGTTAAACAATGATGAAATCCATTTAAATTTGTTTTATTTCAATGAAGTAACATTCGCATAAACATAAGAAATCATTATCATGAGGTCCCTCCTACCAACAAATTAAATAAAATTGAATTCTTTTATATTAGTAGCACAGTATGCCATTATTCAATTATCTTGTAGCATGATTGAGTATAACTTGTATGAGTACCTATTAAGTAAATTGAATATTAAAGCTAAATTTTGATTTATTAATTTAAATATTTATTTTTAAATTTATCTTGTAGGTTAATTTTCTTTTTATTTAATACTAGGCATTATTGTTATTCAAGTTGAATGTGTAACCCTTTTTTTTAAGTGGGTACCCATTAAAAAAAATAGGATTACCATTTTTTTTTATAATACTCACTTCAGTCAAGAAAGAAAGAAATTTTAAAGCTTTTGTGTTTTTTTAAATCCTGGGATTGTAAAATTACTGTACTGCTATGAAGTAGTGATTTTTTGTATACACATATTATGTGTACATTTATGATCAGAATTTCTGTGAGTTGTACATACAGGTGATCATTTCACTTTAATAGAACCATTTCACCCTTGCTATAAAGTAACAGGGCAGTCTTTAGACTTTACATTTCTAGTCTGAAGATTGCACATTTATTATATTATGGTGCTGCCACACCGATGTTATAAAATGTTAACAAACATTTTCTAACATTAAAATTGTTACATTTTATTAAGAATTGTTAGATGTTTTAAGTGCTCCCACACCGACGGAAAATGTTTGCAAACATTTTATAACATTTGAAAACATGACATCGGTCCTTCTTCTTTGACGGCTTCTTTGACGGCGCTGCTCTCAAAAGTACCGACGCCCGCGGTTAAAGAATGTTCAAAAATGTTACAAATTGTTAAGAAATGTTTACTAAATGGTGCTGCCACACCGCTGTTATAAAATGTTATACAACATTTGTTAACAAACATTTTCTAACATTTTATCACAATGTTAGATAATGTTAATAAATGTTAATGTTAGAAAATGTTATATAACATTTTATAACACTGGTGTGGCAGCACCATTAGTCAATGGTTGATAGTACCAATACATACATATCTTCGATGAAGTACCAATACCTCCTAACTGACAATTTAGTCCAAAATTACTTTTTTATAACAATAGACGTAAACATAAACCACATCCCTTAGTAACTAATAAAAAGGTAATGTATTGGAAACTATTTTACTACAATAGTTGATCAAAATAAATAAAACCTTATTTTAAACAGTTTTTGTAAAATAAATCCTTATTTTAAACAGTCTGGTGTAAAATTAGATTCTCAACACTTAGGAGGTATTGGTACTTCATCGACGATATGCTTTTATACCTTATTATTAAAGAAATAAAGAAAGAATTATACCTCATTTTGTATTATGCAGGTCTTTTACTATTAAATTGTCTTTTACTATTAAATCACATTCTAGTGAATTACAAATGAAATTCGGTGTATAAATGATTTTAGTGCTTTGGGATGGAATTGTATCTTCAAGTTTTAATAAGACTTTTCACAATTCAAATAAAAATGAAATAGGAAATTATTAAAAAATGCCAGAAGTAGAATGTAAAATAACCTAATTTAGGTGAACATTTATAAATATAGCCCAATACATAAGAATGATAAGTTTGTGCCGAGACAAGCTTATTCTGCCACTGTGTATGTGTGAAATGACTTCACAGTGGCCATAACAACTGGCAACACTAAGGGGTTTTCTTAAGCGTTTTAGCATTTTTTACCTCAGTGATGTACTATTTCATACAATGTTTTAACTAACACATTAGAAATAAAATTTAGCACATAATAAAAATATCTTAGATCTAGTTCATCTAATAAAATGAACCTTTTATTAAATAGTAAATATTTGAATATCGAGATTCGAATTTAGAACTAATTTGGGGATAGACAAAGATTTAAAGTGGCAATAAAGATTTTTTAAATGTTTATGTACAGCCATAGGTAAGCATTTTCATGAATTAACATGCAATTTTCTTTCATTTAGGAATCGGAAACAAATCAGTTTACGTGTATGGCATGGTAAATTTACGGTATAATTTCTATATTTCGGTTCAATAGTTAACCAAGCTGGGAACATAGAACCTAGTTTAAACCTATATAACCTTTATTTGCTAATCTGAAATCATACATTTGACGCGGCTATTTAATTACATGTAAGTTTTTGAAAATATTTCATAAAGTAACATAGAAAGTCTATATCATTAAGAAAATACCTTTATTATTTAAAGACGGATTATGCAACTTACCGCTGTGACATTTGTCGTTGATATATTGCATTTATTTACTAGGCGGACGACACAACGGAAATTCTTCGATGAATTGATCAGAGCAGTAGATAATTTGAACATGGATGTAGCCATTATTTATAAAAAAAAAACGCCAATTATTTGATAAGAAAAATAGTGAAATTATTGAACATTTAGTGAACTCTCGTCCTGTCAAGTTGACAGCAGAGACAAATAAACATTGACAGTTGACTGAAAAGTAAACTTAAAATTGTCTGTGGATTAAACATCAGAGACTGGATATTTAATAACATTAAAATTAAAAGCAGAGACAAATAAACTAGAATTAAAAGTATGAATTATGGAATAAGGGCGTGATATGGAATACTGATAAATGGTTATCAATATAAAATGAAATTTATTTAAGACAGATTATAGTGTTCTAGACACATCGGGGCATAGATTATACACGCATCGGGGTCTCCTGCTACAAGTGTTTTCATACTTACTAGGAGACCTTCATCTCATTTGTATAATTGTACTTATCGTAACGAAATAAATATTTTTTCATTTTCATTTTTCATCTGCAGCTCCCTCTCCCACCAGGCGGTCTCATTCAGCGACTAATGAGCCTACGACATTCGATGACACGAGTTGTAAGACTCGGGGGCGTCGCCGTGGGTGCAAAATAAAATATTGTCGAGTTGAAGTGCATTTCATTCAAGATTTGTACAAATATTACTTATGTAACTTTCATATAATCTTTTTTTACTTTATTAGGCTTAAACACCTTTCATGGAGATTGAACGAATTAATTCTCGGCACGTTATGTATTTCTATCTATATTTTTCTTCGTCATTGATTTTTATGTAATACGTTGTTTGTTTTTTTAACAAATCAGTTGATTTGAAAAAGTTTGGTCTAAATTTAAAAAATATGACAGGTACATAATTTAAGTCATAGTACAGTCAACCTGGGTAATTTTGGCTCACTTTAGAGGTAATTTATAGTAGTACGGATTTACTTTTATTGTTATTTGTCATAAATGAGTGTTTCTAGTGGGATATTGGCCTTTATAATCTAAATTCCTATGTTATTTATCAAAACGATAAATAAAAGACCCTTAAATTACCAAAAATTTGGTGAGCCAAAGTTACACTGACACTTGGGTAACATTAATAAGTATGAGGAGTTGATGAAGAAAATCTCTAATTTATGTAGTTTTTTTACTCCTCGGTAAGTTTAGCTTGTCATATTGATAAAAAAAATACATTTCGTTTATATCACTATCTCCTTTTTAGTGGCAACGTAGGGTTGCCATATTAATACAATATTAAACTGCCTGGTTTATCGAAATCAACTTCTATTTTATGGACCTCTTAAATCAAGTTATTATTGTATTAATCAGGTTTTAATGTACTTATAATCATTGAGCAATGCCTAAAATAATAAAAAATAATAAAACAAACTCAATCACATATAAGAAAGAAACATAATATCGGTTCTCAATTCCCCCGTACCATGTATAGAAATTGATCATCAATCGCATAAGAATCGCCTCGTTTTGTGATTTTAGATCCTCCAAATCGACTAACTATATTTCGGGGGTGACAATTAAATATGTCAAGCTTTGATGGCCACTTCCACCCTTCAAAACTTTTTTGCATAATTGAAATTTTCACGCATTGTCTGTCCTCGCCCCGAGCTAATGTTACCCCAAATGGTCTGAAAATGAAACGGATCGAAGATTAATTAAAGATTTCTTTAAAAATCTATCAATATCGCGGGATATTTCAGTGTTATTACATAAAAAACATATGATTCTTCAACATAAAACTGAACTCGCCTTCTGTAGTTTTTCTGTAGTAACTGCTATACACAACTTTTTAGCAAGTTTATTTTTAACTCTATTTACCGCCAAAATTTTGAATGATGATAAATAAATATATATTTGACAAATGTCAAATGTCACTGCAAGTTTCGTTCAAAAACACTTTTTACCTTCATAGATTAAACAACTTTTTATTATACAGTGATTCAGTAAGCAGAGAAAAAATTAAACGTTCAAATACAAGTTAGTGAGTCAATGTTACATTGAAAGCTAAAGTTACCCAGGTTGACTGTACTTATGTTACATACTTATAATAGTTAATATTATTCTTATTAATATTAACTTAGACCATTCTACCAAAGTATCTGCCTCGCATGGTCTTTCCTCTTAGCCAAGGTACTAGATAAAAAAATATAGGGCGTAACACTGTTCATCACCGTCAATGTTTATTGTACAAATCCACACCAGTTTTATACAACAAACACAATTTTAAACTAGTTTTTGAAATAAATTAAAATCAGCGATGAACCGCAATGTCAGAATTCCCGCCAAAACTCAATACATGTTATGATTATAACAACTAACAAAACGATTTCGCCATTTTTAATAGGGATGTGATAGTGTTTATTTATAACTCTAAATCGATATCGATAAAATACGTGATTTTAGTGTTGATAATACATTGAAACCTAATTTTAGTGGTGTCATCTAGTATTAAGTATATTAATTACGATGTATTTAAGTATTGAGTTTAGTTCTGTTGCAGCGATGTTAAGCCTTTGGTTTTCTAAAAAATGAAGTTAGTAGTACAATAACATTCTATCCAATGAATACTAAATGGTTATAAAATTATATTATTTTTTTGACAGATAACACATCTAGGTATTCATACCTTAAATTACTATGTTAAAGTACAAATCTCTAGGCGTGATAAATTTTCAGTAAAATGTATTACAAAACTGCCCAGATTATGGGATAGTGATAGGGCTCGCTTCGCTCGCCCTAATAAACATTGTCGCTTTTTGCAAAAACAAGAAAAAAAAACAATTAAATTAAAAAAGTAGACTGAAATATTGCATTTATAGGCTAACAAAACAATCAACCCAGGGGGCCTCGAAAAAAAACATTAATTAAAAATAAACTGAAACTTCCATCATACGTTCTATTATCTAATGATGCCCAACAAACCTATTGATAGGTAAGTTTTAAATTTCAGATTATAGTTTGTTGTAGACACCCACTTATTAATAATAAGAAAGTAAAGTCCTACGGTTGCATTTAAATAAACGCGAAAGTCGTTAAAGTGTTTACGTACCTACCTTCACTCTGTAACTATGATTTGAGGCTAAAAGTTGTCCAATGTTCACTAACGTCTTTATGCTTATTTGCAATTATTTTATCTTTTAAGCATTTTTAATATGCATGTATTGTTAATGTAGGTACTAGTTTGAGTGTCAACATATTATGAAAAAGATCTTTTGTTTAAAATATTAGTTGTTTTAATTCCCCCTTGTAACAAATCACGAATTCACCCACAGAGTACATTATTATATAACCGAAATTCACCGTGGCTGTGAGTAATGATTTTTTTTGTGTCAACTTATCTTTGCCCACTATAAGATAAGTTGAAAGTTGTAGGCTTTGGAGACCTCCTTTGTTTATTTCTTACTACACCAAGAAAGTCTACTGCACGTAAGGACTGTGAGCCGGGAGGTCCTAGGTCCGATTTTCAGGTCGGGAAACTCTGTATCGATTATCTAACACGATTAACGTTGAAGTGGATTCCGCTGAGAGCAGGCGACTAGTCGAAAAAATACAAGCCAAATCTATCTGTAACATGTATTGAGGCATATTGCGTTGACTTCACTGCGATTGGTTTACTGGGAGTTGAAAAAAGAGACATGCCTTATTAAATAGTGGAGCATGGACTCTGATCCAATACTTTACAAGTGCGGAATCTATTTAATTGTATACTTAACGTGATATTCTTGCCATGTATTATAATTTTTTTAACTCAAATATTTTGTTTTATCCATCGATATCGACTACCGTACCTACTCGTGCACATCATTGATTTTAGTTCCTTGGACATTCTCATCTGCTTACAGCGCCAAAATGGCGCTAATGAATTTTGCTGTGTACACCACTGTCATTTTCCAGTGGTAATATTGGAGGTTGAGCGTACGGTATTGTATAAATTCAAACAGAGGCCACAACTTTCTTTTCGGCATGTCACGGCCAATTTGTAGGGAGGGCTTTTGCTCATTAAATTTTATTTTTTAAGCCTTGAACTTTTCTTGGGCCATTTGTAGTTCTTAAGATTATTTTTTGGAACTCAGTATTGAGGCACTTGGTTCCAAAAGTATGATGTATTAAAATTAATCGAGATATCAACTAAAATTATTAATGCTTTTTAAAATATCTATCTTTCCGAAATTTGAACGCATTATAAGCACAGTGCTGTCTCTGGTGACAAAATTGTTAAACTATTCTTTTGAATCGGGTGTATTCGGCTTCTCTCGGGTCAGTCACGCCTAGACTCGTTCGAAAAGCGAAACCGAAATCATTCCACGGCGATGTACGAAGACTGATGCTCTTGTCGTGGACTTTAGTGCAAACGTGCTAATTTAATTGAACGGGCTTTGATATTCGAAAAAGTTATTTTCTTAATATAATGTTGTGATTTTAAACGTTGCTTGTGGTGATAAGTGTTTCAATTACATATAAGTGAAAAATTATACAAAGATTGTGTGTGGTGCATTTGTGTTCTTCATTTAATATATTCTGGATTCCAAAGGATTGTTTTCGTACAACAGAGAGCTAATCAATACGAAGGTACGTTTTTGATTTCAATATTTGTTCTAATCATTCGATAATAGTTACGCGTGGCGTTTGGAATGGCTTCCTTTTATCGACTCGCGTGCGCGGTAATGGCTGACTTTCTTTTCTTTTCGAGGGTTAAGGCAATAATGGGGAGCTTTACTACACAAATGAAACAAGAGTGCAACTTGTAGTACTCGTAGAATGATTTTTTATGATCATCGGATGTGGGTGGTAGATTTCATGAGTGGGTGTCGGTATAGAATGTTGAATGCAATCAAATGTTGCGGTATGTTGGTGCTGACCGACCGGTCGCGCGCGGTCATGCCCCGAGCTCTAGGCCTATTATTCTATTCGGTTTAATTTTTTTATCCGCCCATTGGCAACGTTAGCCCCTCGTTCACAATGTTCGATGTAAAACTTTAATTCAAACATCTTCCCTTGGTCATTTCAAAGTGTCATCACATAAGTAAAATCGTTTTGTACTAAGAACTACATTGAAGTCTTTGTTTGGGCCTATATTATGTAGTTTTTATTTTTGTGTACTATGGTTTTGTTAGTTTGTGATAAACTTGTATCTTTGACATGAATTTATGGTTTAGCACCATAAACTTCGTTGAATATCGCTGATTTAACCTAGTAAGTAGTTCAAGGCTTTGTAATAGCAATACAATAAGATAATTGTTTTTTATTTCTTTCTGTAAATGGACGTTCACATGATATTTTTTATTATTTTGAATTTGATAATTGCATGAAGATGGAATTAAAATACATGTTTTTAGCTTTTTATGTATTTTCGATGTTGTCGTAGGTTGAGAAATTATCATATTTGTGTATATATAGACATAAGATGTGTAAAATTATGTTCCTGTGTAGTCAGTATAAATACAAATAAGTTATGGCAAGATTGTATAAAATCATGTACACAAAATCAAATTAGTTGAATGAAATAAGACAAACTGGCTAAATACAAATGACTCATTGTGGTTTGTAAGAACTTTAATGAATCAGAATTATTGTGACCTAATCTGTAAAATATGAATACAAAGTGTTAATCTGAGTAGTTAACTACATAGCTAAGACTGGTAGAATTATGTCTGGCATTATCAAGAAAATAAAATAAAAACCAATCTAGTCAATACAGTTGGGGTTATTTTATATATTTCATCAAAATCCATTAATTACCCAAATTAATATTTTTTTTTATTCTGCTGTCCATTTATTTTAGAACAATTTATTTTACAAAGCTAAGTGAATAAATGTAATTATGAGTAATGTTCAAAAACATGGGAAATAATATCCATAAAATCAATTATTTATCATAATTTCAATACACCTGGTTCCCACTTTTTATTTTATTTTCCCCTAAAACTGATAAATCACAATGTTTTAGGGACATTACTTCCCATGTTTTTACCATTACTTAATATTAAGTTTACTAACTTGTCAACCTTATAGTTAATGGATTAGTTAATGGATATGTTCAATTTAAATTAATTTTATTATATTTTTAAAAATAAGGCTCAAGGATTTTCCAAACAGGTTTAGTATTTAAACAGCCACTTCATTCCATTTGCATGTTTATTTAATTTAATTTTATGTTATGAAAAACAGAAACTTTGAATGTCAATTAAATTTAAATCAAATACTGTTTGTAGTCTATTTTAAAAACTATTTTATATTTGTATAATATGACTTATAAATGTTAAATTTTTAAACAATTAAAGTAAATTTGTGTTTTAGTGTCTCATGTATTGTTTCTATATCTCCTTATAGCATTTGATGTAAAGCACAAAATGAAGAAAAAAAGTGGTTGATTGCTATGACCACTAACTGTATATGTTTATTTATAAGTACAACTATGTTTATAATAATAATTATGCAAAATATCTTGGCCAAGTTGAAGTAGTTCACTTCACTCCAAGTCCTCATACTCTTTAAGCTGAAAACAGTTTCTGTAACCCCACTCATTAGTACCTTCAGGCTGGCCACCTCCTGTTATGATTTATTTATATTTATCACCTGGTATGATAAAACATGTTTAATATTTATATATAGGCTATTAATTATAATTGTCACATAAAAACTGTAAATAGTATTTGAAATTAATGTATAATTGTAGGAATTAAATCAAAGATATACTACAAATCTGTTCATTGAATTTTGTTTAAATTTCCTTATATTGTTATAAAAGCTACTAATATTACAAGATAATCAGGGTACTAAACAAAGCACAATCAATTATGTATCTATTAAATATCACACTTGTCCAACTACTGGGTACACACCCCCTTTATGTATGCGGGGTTAGACATTAGTTCCATAATACATTACGTAAATAATTTAAGAAAAAATATTAACACCAAGATGTGCAGTTAATTGCTGTGCTGCTAATGAACAAATTGTTATAAATTACAAACTAATCAGATTTAATTGTATAGTTCATTAATTAATGTAATATAAATGTTATAAGTATGTTTATATTGTCTTAATGTATTATTACATTAAGTACCAAAACATTGTGATTATAAATACATAGGCACAATATATTTTTTAAAATAATTAATAGCCTCTGTGGTGCAGTGGGCAAATAGGGGTATGTGAAGCGAGAGGCCATGTGTTTGATTCCCTAACCAAAACAAATGTTTGTGGTTAATAAATGTTTCAGGCCAGGTATTCAGGTGTTCAGTATTGTAGGATGTCACTAGTCCCTCGTAGTTTCTGATATCATACAAGTTAGTATTATGTGGGATCATATTTATAATTATATTCTATTAGTAGGGGTTTGTTTTTTATTAATTTATTTAAACTTTATTGTACACAACGAGTACAGGACGGAATACTAAAATATAACTTAAGATCAGAAGTACAATTGGCGGCCTCATCGCACAGGGCAGTGTCTTACAGGCAACCATGGGATGGAGATGAAAGAAGGAGAAAGAAAGAGCAGTCAAGAGTGTACAAGAGTGTTCAGGGTTTGTCTTATAAGACCTGTTTTGTCACTATACACATCTTTTTTGTTCTGTGTCATTAAAATTGTTAAGTAACTCACTGTCTGGGAAGACTACATAAGTTCAGTTATGGTTTCCCAAAAGTATATCTTAGTGCCAGATCATTCAGCACCTATCAGTGTCAACTGTCGCAGAATTATAACAGGTTAAACATAGTTCAGTTTTAGTTTATCAACTGCTTAATACTATTTGAACCATGTGAACAGACTTTCAATCTAATTGATTAACAAAAACCATACAGCTGCTTCAGACATTCATTGATGCAAGTGTGTTGATCAATTTTTTAAAATCATAGAATGGCAAACGAGCAAGTGGGGCTCCTGATGGTAAGTGATCACCACCGCCCATGTACGCCCACAATACCAGAAGAATCATGGGCGCGTTTTACTACCCAAAAAATAAAATTGAACTATGTGTACTGCCTACTAATCTATCTATACACTTTAAACTAATATTACAAAGAGGAAAATATAAAATTTAATTTGTGACTTATCTGAAACTATTAGTTACTAATTAATGATTAATAAAATTATTTCAACAATAGGAAGCAATATTATCCCTGAATGCTATTGACTATTTATAATTGTGATAAGAGTAGTTTACAATAATCAAAATTAATAAGGAAAATCTTTTATGTTAAAATTGAAATTTTACTACACGTCTAGTATATACTTTATAAAATACCTACTAATCAGGGTTCGAAAATATCCGATATTTATTATAAATATCAAAATATCGGATATTTATGATATATATCCGATATATATCAAGTTTGATATATATCCATTTTGTATGAAAGTCGTATTATTATTTTATTGTTTTATTTATGAATACAGTTTGCATATTGCAAAATCTACTTTTAGATAAGGCATAATCAACTAAAAAACATAAAATCTTCTTTTAGGGCAGAAGTGGTGCCATTAATGGGTTAGAACTTACCATTAGGGAGTATGTTTTAACTCTACTCCCAAGCCATCTACATTTGGGAAGTAGAAATACAGTAACAAACATCTGATAAGTACATGCATTGATATATATCGTCAAAACCAGTTTGATATATATCGGATATATATCGGATATATATCTTGATATATATCCATTGATATATATCCTCGAACCCTGCTACTAATGTAGTCTTTCTTATTTTTTTCACTTTTTTATGTGTCCTCTTAGGTATATAAAGCACTGAGCTGAATATCTTCATCATGGAGAATGTGGAAGAAGTCAGAAGATTGAATTTGTATCTCGGTTTAAAGATAATATATTCTCCGTCATATTTTTTTATTTTTTACGGTACTTAACAGTATTTAAAATGGTAAAAAATGAAATCAATGGTTTGAAATTGTATATTGTGGGACACTCCCATACATAATATGAAAGTTAAAAAGAAACCTATTAAACATCAGTTTGTGAAAATATACAAGTATTGGGGTACCATTTAAACCAGGGTTCGAAAATATCCGATATTTATTATAAATATCAAAATATCGGATATTTATGATATATATCCGATATATATCAAGTTTGATATATATCCATTTTGTATGAAAGCCATATTATAATATTATTGTATTATTTATGAATACTGTTTGCATATGTGTTACATACACATACTAAAATTATAAAATAAAAAAAACTCATTTTTGGATAAGGCAAAATCAACTAAAAATCATAAACTCTTCTTTTAGGGCAGAAGTGTTGCCATTTATGGATTAGAACTTACCATTAGGGGTATGTTTTAACATTACTCCCACGCCATCTATATTTGGGAAGTAGAAATACAGTAACAAACTCTAAAAATTACTTAATAACATTAATTTTTGAAACAATTTTTGTATTGCAATATATTATAAAAAAAATATTGATATATATCGTAAAACCCAGCTTGATATATATCGGATATATATCTTGATATATATCCATTGATATATATCCTCGAACCCTGATTTAAACCAACCATTTTGTCTACCATTTAAACAACCTACGTTTCTAAACGGCTTTAACTGAATGGAGATTATGTAAGTGACAGTTCAAAAATCAAAACCTTAATTTATATTTAAGATCTTCATGCAAAATATCATAATGATTTTTTCAAATCCTGATAGGTTATATCTTAATAACAAATCTATTCTAAAGGGGTCGTTTCCTATGTTGAATTTTATACATTATTTTATGCACAACAGAAAATTGTACGAAAAACAAAACCTTTTGTTAAAGCACAATAAAAATTGGTTCATAAACGAGTCCGCAATTGTGATTTTAAATATTGGTATGAGTAAATGTGGGCATGTAGTGGGGATATCTCACTTTCTCGCTCGCACCCGTGCACGGTAATGGACATTTTACTCGCTGACGTCAGAGTTTAGGTCATCGTGTCATTTGACAAGTACCTCTTCCATCAGATTTGAATGGCTCCTAACTTCTTTATTATTGGTGGAATTATACATTTCTTTCTGCTATAGGTTATGGATAACGTAAAGTATTGATATAAATAGTAAAAAAAAAACATGTCAATTACCCTCTCAGGAACACAGTAGGTATATATTATGTTATGAATGATGGTTCAAATTAAAATGTTCACGTTCAAGTTTCGCTATGTATGATTGAATTGTTCAGTTAGTGATCAAAACAAAACCACAATTATATAAGAATTTTAAAAACAATAATTGCTATATGCATTGTTAAGGCAAACGATTGTTGCCGTGGGAACGGCCTTTGCGGGTTGTGACGCAGTGAAATAGGTATACGTATAATTTACATAACGTAGGCTCACGCCTGTATCCCCGAAGTAGTAGGCAGAGGCGCAGTTAGTGCACCTACCGTACGCCTAGGTTATTTTCGTGTTAGGGGGGGGGGGGGATGAGCCTATTGCCATATCGCCACACGCCACTTACTCATTGATTTCGATACCTCAAAAACTACTAAAGCTAGGATCATGGAATTTTGTCACATAGCTTGTGTATTGTAGGAGCTCGCTAAGAAAGGATTTTTGAAAAATATAATAAAGGGGCAAACGGAAGTTTTCGCGGACGGATCTGCGAGTATCAGCTAGTGAATATACACGTCCCATTGATTGGCATGGGCGTACTCTTCGAGCGAGAAGGGTTAGGCTTTAGTCCACTACGCTGGCTTAAAGCGGGTTTTTTAGATTTCGCATACCTTCGAAATACTTATGAAGAAGCTCAGGTATGCAGGTTTCCTTACGATGTTTCCTTCACTGTGATAACAAGCCATTTAAAATGACTACACACGTAATGTATCCGAGGTGTATGCTCTTGAGGCTGGATTCAAACCTGTAATTTTCCTTTCGGCAGCCCGATAACAGATTCGGCAGCTTTAATAAAATACAAGACTGCAAATTATTATACTCACTCTACCCAAATAAACGTGTTTTGAATCACTTTGTTAATCATATACCGGTTTTATAGGCCACTGGTAAAGCTTATTTGGGACTCCACGTATCCGAATATTAATTACTGTCTTAGACTCTTAACATGGTAAAAACTGGCTTTATAAATATGCATTAAAACACATACCGCTAAATCGATAGACTATGGTGATGTGTGGTGGGGGATTGATATATATTTACATATCGATGTCATTATATTTCAAAATAAATAAGTTAAAATAAGTTAAAATAAATAATAAAATAAATAATATATTTCAAAGTTCACACCTGTATCCCCGAAGAGGTAAGCAGAGGTGTAACTAGTACCGGCTTTAGTTTCGCTAATCTTAGCTCGTAGTATGACTTACGCTTAATGAAAGTAAAATCGATATATTATTAACCCTCGATTTAACAGGCGTGTATGTGTGTTATTATGGTGCCTGAAGGAATAAACCGATTTGAATGCGATTTATATTAGTTGAAATTTGGTTTAGTACACCCACTGTTCACCGTCCCATGATGTGATGGGGGCGAGCCTATCGCCCTACATGGTACATATTCCAATCCATGGCAACTTGTGTCATTTTACGAATCGTTAACACATAAATTGTAACTGCTTGATCTGGGATTCGAATGTAGAACTTCATGGTTTCTCTAACCTAAGTAGGCTGTTACCAGACTAATGAGGGCGCGATATATTCTAGAATGATTCAAAATAATGGTTATTAATAATTTTTGACTTTCGCGATTTGTACACATATTACAATATTTATTTAAACGTGTCTTAATCGTGTAGTATATGAAGGTATAAATACCTATTATTTATTTCTTTCCCCACGTTTCGACCGAGTTACATCGGCCGTGGTCACTGGCCGTGACCACGTTAAATATTACGCGATTAAGACCCGTTTAAATAAATAGTATTATAATAATGTCCATTAATCGGATAAAGAGAATCATTGCGCAAGGAACTCATCGGGCACGATTTTTGACTTGTGTCGGTTACTTTTTCCCGTTGTTACCGAACCGCTCCATATGGCCGAATAATCGTGAGTCTTGTTTAAAGTAAAAACTTAAACAAAACTTTTCGTCACGAAGATGATTGATTTTCTTTTTATTTCGAGAGACGAACGAGAACTAGACGAGCAAGGCGCTCGCCTGATGGTAAGCGCCACGCCTGCCCATTAACAGAAGCAACACCACACAGAACTTTGAATTACAGAGCACTGCATGGCACTGAACTGCGCTGGTCACCCCGAGACATAAGGCGTTAAGCCCCATAATGCCCAGTAATTTCACTGGCTTCAATGTCCTTCAAACCGAAACACAGCAATGCTTGCACTACCGGTGTCTGTACCAATAGTAGTTCTAAATAAGATAAAGGCACATTTTAAGTATGCGCACGAGACCGGAGACCGGAGACGAGCGACACGCGGCGACAGCGACACGTGCGCTTCTTTGCTATGTCATTAATTTGTCAATGTCGCAATGCGCTCCTGACTCAGTCGCATTCTTAAAACGTACTTATTATACAATTGCATACAAAGTGGACGTGTCTCTGTCGTCACGAGTTGCGGAATGCGGTTCCGGTTTTTTGTTTCGATCACGCATCTCAATGTATATAGCTGTGGCAGGTCCGCGCTGTAAACATTTGCTGATGGAAGGATACTTGTATCCAACCGGATAGCGACCACCGTACACTGGTGCTAAAAACTGCCATAGTGGCCCACCTTGTGTGGGTCGCGTTCCAGGGTCAGCCATTGTATATCCGGTTCTCCCCAGGGGGCTTGCTTGCCCCCTTTTCCCATCCCTTTTCCTTCCCCTCCCCCTTGGCCTTTTGGCAGGCCGGCATGATTTTGCCGAACTACGATGGACACATTGTTTATCGTTGGTTGATATTATTCTTGGATTGCGCTACACTTACCATCAGGTGTAGCGTAGTTACTTTGCCGATCCAGAATTTAAAAAAAAAACGGTTTTCTCTGACAGCGAGTCTTACCCCCGTATTCA
The DNA here is from genome assembly GCA_949126905.1 of Amorpha juglandis. Lineage (NCBI taxonomy): Eukaryota > Metazoa > Arthropoda > Insecta > Lepidoptera > Sphingidae > Amorpha > Amorpha juglandis. Next base: position 1,445,250 of record OX421380.1, read on the forward strand.
TAAACACTATGAGGGCTATAGTGTCTACGAACGCATAATGGTGATTCAACTGACTAATCATTATACTGAAATTAGACTTAACAAAGACTTCTTTACAAGGTGGTAGGTCCCTCGTATGTGAGAGGCCGTCTGGGTTGGTACCACCGCTTTGTCTATTTCTGCCGCCAAGCAACAGTGTGTAAGCACTGTTGTGTTTCGGTTTGAAGGACATTGAAGCCAACGAAATTACTGGGCATTATGAGACAACATCTTATGTCTCGGGGTGTCGAGCGCAGGTCAGTGCCATGCAGTGCTTTGTAATTCAAAGTTCTATGCAGTGTTGCTTCTGTTTATGTGCAGGCGTGGCGCTTACCATCAGGCGAGCGTCTTGCTCGTCTCGTCATTCAATCAAATAAAAAAAGATCTCACATAAGTTTTTGTGAATACGGGTGTTAATTCTGCTGGTCTATACTGTTTTCACGTTTGGAACGGTACCGGCAAATACTTGCTCGATGCCTTGGACGGAGTGCAGTGAAGGGCTGTCCCCACTATGACCGACTAGCTTTTGCTCGTGACCTTTTGCGGGATAAAAAGGAGCATATGTCCTAATATAGGTTCTTCTACCTGTAGACAAATTTCATCCATAATGGTTCAGTTAAAGCTTAAGCCGTTCAATACTAGCTTTTCCTCGCGGGTCAGCCCGCGTGATCTGCTTTTTCCGGGATAAAAAGCAGCCTGTATTCATCAGGGATAATGTAGGATTCAAGAATTATTCAAATCGGTCCAGTAGTGTTTAAGTTTATTTGTCGCATACAAAAATACAAATTTACCCTCTTTATAATATTAGTGTGATGAATAGTAGTAAGATTCAGAAGGTAATGGATACATCGGAATAATTTTTAATTAATATTTTAGCAGGTTGTATTCACTTCCAGAAGGGCATACACATTTGTGCAATTCCACTTTTATGTATGTTAGTTGTTTAGCATATAAGTTATGTGTAAGGTCCAGTTTAGTGAATGTAATAAAAAAAAATACGTTGCACTTACCATCAGTCATAGTTGGTGAGTAGGAGTCGGGTGCCTACAGTCCGGTTTCGCTGTCTAGACTACTACCTTGGTCCAGGATAAGTTTTAAATTGTGGTTAAATCACGTACGAGGCGGAGAGTCCGTTACATGTTAATTTAATCAAAGCGTCCACAGCATTACAGGAAGTTTCCTCAATTAATTCATATTAATACGGCATTATACATTTTCTTCAATAGACCGCAATGGCCGCATTTCGTCTAATTGCTTGCGTGTGTTACGTACAAAATCCTTGCAGTTTCTTGCTAATAAAACCGTATAGTTCATAGTGTTTTGACACATGTAGGTCGGGTCATTGACACCGTCCGAAGTGCCGCATTGTGGCCGGGAGCGACGAAGTAGGTCACCTGCTTAGCAGATGGGCCGGCGACATAAACGGCTGGACCTAGATCCGACCACCTGAATGTTGATTATTGGATTAGGGCTGAGGATGTGTGGAGCGGAAGTTGTTTTGTTATGTTATTTATCGCCTTTTGCTATCTCAATGACAATAGTATATATTCAAGGTGGTGGATCCCTCGTATGCTCTCGCATACGCTTTTTTTATTTCTGCCCTGAAGCAACAGCGTGTAAGCACTGCTGTGTTTCGGTTTGAAGCACATTGAAGCTAGAGGGGATAATTAGGAATTGGGAAGGGGAAGAGGATTTGGACCTCCAGATATTTCACTCACTCTTTGAGTGCCATCTCCTATCGGTGGTCGGCGAACATACAGGCTATCATAATTTTGGAAGCTGCTGCTCGGAACAACGATCTTGTGCTCATGTAGAACCATTGGCGAAGATTTTTAAGCCATGACATTCTCCTACGACCGGGCCTCCTCCTGCCCTTTATTTTCCTTGAATGATTAGTTTAAAGAAGATTTTACATACTGTATGAGTGAGTCATTTGTAATTCACTTTTCCCCTACTACTTTAGATAACAAACATGAAACATGACATCACCTCGTTGGATTTGAACACGAGACGAGTTAAATTCGCCCTTGATTATAGTTTGTTAGCATATTTAGTCGTTTTGTACATAGTCAGAGCTGTGTTTGTGTTTTTTTATCACATTTTAACACCTGATGATGCGATTTGCATAGGTTGTGGATATACAACTATTTTTTTTTTGCGATCACGCAAAGTGACTGCACTACACCTGATTGTATAGTGCATTCCAAAACAACGGCAACCACCGATAAACAACTAGCTAATCGGGGTTCACCAGAATAATGCTTGTATAAATGCTTCTTCATACTCTGCAGAGGCAAGAACCAAATCGAGGAGCCTGCGACAGGACAGGCGGATCACCGATGTAGGCACAGGGATACGAGAAAGTACTCCTATACTTGCCCCAATCAACATTGTCAGATTCTGACCAATCACCTCAGCGGTGTAGTGGCAGCTGGCAGCCTATCCAGGTTGACAAACCGCGAAGTTATGGGTTCAAATCTCAAGCCAAGCAAACACAATATTGTGTTACTAGGTTTCAATTCGAAATGGATCGCCGGGGATTCGAATGTCCGATATAGGCATATAGGTATATATAGGCACGTTTACTATCATATCATTGGACGGAAAATTAACTCGGGGTGCTGTGGGTGTACTAGTTACGCCTATTCCCACCTTCTCGAGGATACACACGGGAACTTATCATTTCAATTCTCAAAATACAATTTACGGGAATGAATTTTGTATAGCGATTATTTTTTTAATGCATCTTCGTGTGTATACATTGTTAATTTTATCGTTTGCTTTATCAATGAAAGTCGTGAAGGAACCTGCATACCTGAGAATTCTCCATAATAATTTCAAACAGCCTCTGTGGCGCAGAGGGCGAATAGCCGGTTGTGAAGCGAGAGGCCGCGGATTCGATTCTCGCACCGAGACAAATGTTTGTGTGATCCACAAATATTTGTTTCGGGATCTGGGTGTTGTGAGACTGAAAGTCTCTCGTAATTCCTGATACCCGCGAAACAAGACTCGTATCTTACTGTGGGGTCAGGACTATGTGTGTGACTGTTGGGTGTATTTATTACAACGTATGTGAATTCTACCAATCTGGAGGTCCGCGTGTCTAGCAATTGGACAGTATATTATACAACGTGATACGGTGTGGTCATATTTAAGCTACATATAGTGTACGATGCAAGTACCAGTACACCCACAGTTCGCCGTTTCTTTTCCTTTCTTTCTCTTTCTATACCGGGCAGAATTCTAGACTCTGGGCTAATACTGAGCATTTCATAAAAAAAAAACAATATCACTATCATCTCGGGGATCGAACCCAATACCTCAGTACAGCAGTCGTGCCGCGTACCAATACAACTGCGCCACCGAGGCAGTCAGTTATATATCTATTCTATAAAAAATATATCTTGTTTGATAACATTATCACGCGTGGGTTGAATACAATAAAAAAAGCTGATAAAATGTAGCAGTTTTACAAAAAAAAATGTTATTTATTTGATTCTCTGTCTTCGCTTATGTTAATCTTATGGTCATAATTCTCGATTTGGTTGTAGTCAACAAAGCGCGGTTCTTGCAACTAATGTGTCATATCGATTGTACTGGTTGTTTTTGCATTTGGTGAAGCGTAGAATCCGGTTCTGTCCGGTGATGCCCTGGGAACAAAAAAAAACATTTAATGTAAGTTTGAAGGGCGAATACAAAAATTGATTTTGTTTTTAGTATAATTGCCTAGTGTATTTTGATGATGCTATGTATACATTAGTTGATATTGACCTCTATACATAAGGTTCTTTTATTTTTGTACTGAGTTGTCATTGTGCTATTTGTACGGTTGTCTGGAAGAGATTGCTTCTAGCAATAAGACCACCCGTTGTCGTCCATAAGTTTAGCACCAGCTTTTTAGCTATAATTACTTGTATTGTAAATGGTTGCCAATAAAGAGTTTTGTATTGTATTGAATTGTATTTTAATTGCCTACATGATTAACAAACTATTTATTAATCATGATGTTCGCTTGCATGCATTCAAGAGAAAAATTAGTAGATAAATAATCTAGTGTTAAAACTTTTAGTTAAAAATGTCCCAAGTGCTTATGTGTAAATAATGTGTAATGGTATAGGCACCTAGAATATTTTACTGTGGTATTCTAGTATCAATAAATGTCGAAATGTACATTCCATTAACATGTTGCAATCATTATTGATAACAATACAATGAACCGGAAATGAATAATCTCTATCAACATAGTTATATTATAAATTATTTCTAACTAAATTGGCGTTAAATGTGACTATGAAGTTGAAATTGTGGTATTTTGATTGTTAAATAATTTATTTAGTATTTTAATACATACATACGCACTCACGCCTGTACTCCCTGAAAGGGTAGGCAGAGGTGTACCCAGTACACTCGTATTTCGCCGAGCTTATTATCATCCTATGATGTGATAGCGGGCGAGCCTATCGCCATAACGGGCACAATTCCAGACACCTCACTGAAACTGAGCATTTTGTGATAGAAAAATCCAATATTACTTTTTGCTGAATCGGGGATCGTACCCGATACATTAACACAGGAGACGTATCATGTACACAATACAACAGCGCCATGGTTATTATGATTTTTTTCCGGTGTATGGTGTTTTATTTTAATATAGTTATGTGTAACTGACAAAGGCCAATAGTTTATGGTCATGCGGCAATACTTTCTTATGTTAAAGTTTATTAATGTTGTAAAATAACTCGTGTCGTAACAATAGTATGTATAATGTTGATATGTATAATGATCTGGCTTTAATGCCTCCTTTAGATGATGCTGTTTTAATACACAAATAGACAGCATGCTACAAAACGACAAGAAACATAGGGCATTGAAGTACGTGTGTGTACTTATCGCTACTTGTTGACAATGCTGACTACTGGTGCATTAAAACAGCATAAATGAGGCGTTACATCGAAGCTATCGTGTCGCATATGGTCACACGCTGAACAGTACGTGTACGTTGTTACAGGTCTCGGCCACACGCCCGCCGCTGTCACCGCACTATGAGAGTGCCCCTCACACGCTTATGATCTTGATATAGGACAAGAATCACACTCGGAGCCCGCTGCGTACACAACAATGGCATTCCTGTGAGTACGCCTGTCTCTTACACTCTCGATGTTTTTAGTTGATCCGTCATTTGTTTTATCATTTTGTTTTTATCGTTGCGCTACCACGTTCACTCCCTCGTTGCGAACAGCATGCCAAATTATTGTTTTTGTTGTTTCCCACTTTATGATGCTGAGGCTTTCGTCGGCGTGTGACTTGTAACTCAGTGCCCCGAGCGCGTCGGGTCGCCTGTGACCTCATTGTCCTGGTACTGTACTGACCTATTTTCGAACGTCTGTCGGGTGATAATAATGTGTAAAGATCATTCAGTCAACAAAACACCTGAGCATATTGTACATATTCGAAACGATAATACGCATTTATCATTCGGTATCATCATTTGACATTCAAAGTTATTTTTATCAGTTAGTTTATTGAGCTATGAAGAGGTTATCCGCCAGTAGATATGCAATGAAAAATGGGTCGGTACCGATATCGAATATCACGGATGAGGGTCACCGCGAGCGTTCGCCACAGCTCGCGTATTCGCTCCGATCGCACTGAACCTCTCCGAGCCGAGGCGCGGTACAATACAAATGGTTGTTCGAGCACATTGATGCTGTCACTGCACTCACGCTAGGTCGCTAGGTAGGCGAAGTAGGCGTGGAGCGGCGGCGGAGCGGTGCGGTGCGATGGGAGCCGGACGGCGCGACGGGCGGCGCGCTGAGTGCGTGTATCGCGTTGCAGATGGTCGGGGCGGGCGGGCGGCGCTGGCGGCGGACGGCGGCGCGCGCGGTAGAGTGCCGGCCACATGCGCCCGCGCCGACATGTGGCGCGTGCTGCTGGCGTTGGGGGCCGCGTGCGTCGCCGCGCGCGCCTCCCAGGACGTGGTGCGCACCTTCACCGACCCCGTGTCGGCGCCCAGTTCACTCTTCAATCACCTCGTCGTGGATCGCAACACGGGCCGGGTGTACGTCGGCGCGGTCAACAGGATCTACCAGTTGTCACCCGATCTGGAGGTCGCTCAGTGGATAGTCACGGGCCCCGTCAACGACTCCGCACTCTGTACCTTCGATTGCCCCTCAAACTATGTTAAGAAGCCCACGGACAATGTGAACAAGGCGTTAGTGATCGATTATGCGACCAGTCGTCTCATCACGTGCGGCTCTGTGCTTCAAGGTCTTTGCTCTGTACGGAACCTGAACAACATTTCCCATGATGTGCGCGAAGTTCGCGAGCCGGTCGTGGCGAATAACGCGACTGCATCTACGGTGGCTTTCATTGCCCCCGGTCCCCCTAATCCTCCGATGACGCAAGTGATGTACGTGGGGGTCACCTTCACAGGCAACTCACCATATCGCTCTGAAGTTCCTACAGTGAGCAGTCGTTCCCTCGAAGATGATCGTCTGTTTATGATAGCCCGGACTGCAGTCACTACTGGTACTAGAATGTTCGTCAATTCCTTATCTCGGGAGCGATATCCTATAAATTATGTGTACGGATTTAGCTCCGAAGGATTCAGTTACTTCTTGACGACTCAATTAAGGGGTGTCGGATCTGACACATATTACAGCAAGTTAGTACGTGTGTGCCATGACGATGAAAATTACTATTCCTACACTGAGATTCCCATGTCCTGCACGGGAGAAGGAGGCGGCAATTTTGGCTACAATCTAGTACAAGCAGCATTTGTGGGCAAAGCAGGCTCTGTGCTAGCCGGAGAGTTGGGAATAACTGCCCAGCATGATGTGCTTTTCGCTGCATTCAGTCAGAGTGAGTCTATCAACACGAACACCCCGTCAAATCTGTCTGCACTCTGTGTGTATTCGCTCAAAGCTATTCGTCGTAAGTTTATGCAGAACATAAAGACTTGCTTCAGTGGTAATGGCTCCCGAGGTTTAGATTTCATATCACCATCTCACCCCTGTATTGGCACAAAACTGCAATCCATTAGCGAAGATTTCTGTGGGTTAGATGTGAATACTCCTTTGGGTGGTGAGCAGCCAGTTGAAGCAGTACCAGTAGCGGTGTTCACCAAGAGGCTGACTGCGGTGGCGGCGACTGCCACCGGCGACTACACAGTGGTTTTCGCGGGCACCGCGCAGGGCCACCTTAAGAAGATCGTGGTAGAGAGCGCCACCTCCGCTTTCGAGTATGGCGACATCGTCGTTGATGAGGGCTCCCCGGTCAACAAGTACTTATTCTTCGATACTCAATTGATGCATTTATATGTGATGACCGAACGCAAAGTGTCCAAAGTGAAAGTGCAAGAGTGTAGCGTGTATAAGTCGTGTTTAACGTGTCTCGGAGCCAAAGACCCTTATTGTGGATGGTGTTCCCTGGAAAACAAATGTAGTCTCCGTTCGGACTGCCAGGACGCCGCAAAAGATCCTCTGTATTGGATCCCGTATCGCAGCGGCCGCTGTACCACCATCACCCAAGTGACGCCCAACCAGCTGCAGCGGACTACAGCTAGAACATTAGATTTACTTATTGAAAATTTGCCTACTCTTAACGGACAGTTCTTATGTGCATTTACAGCTTTAGATCGTACTCTTATTACTAATGCCACGCGAAAAACTTACGGTGTTAATTGTACCACACCGCGCACCGACACGCTCCCACCGATTCCCGCCGGTCAACATCATTTCACAGCAAAACTGTCGGTGCGCACCACTCAGGGACCTGATTTCGTAGCGACTAATTTTACATTTTTCGATTGTAACACGTACAGCTCGTGCACACAGTGCGTCAGTTCCTCGTTCCCCTGCGACTGGTGCGTTGACGGCCACCGATGTACTCACGACACCGCCGAGAATTGTCGCAATGACATCTTAGTTACCGGTGTCAGTAGAATTGGTCCCAGTTATCGCTCAGGGCCCGGCTTTTGTCCGACAATCAACTCCACCTCCGATGGCACCAATGAGATTTTAGTACCGTCTGGCGTAAAGAAGGCTATTAAAGTTAAGGTTCACATAATAGGACAGTTTATCGTACAGACTAGGTTCGTATGTCAGTTCAACATAGAAGGGCGGGTGACTCACGTGAACGCGCAACTTCTAGCCGACACCATCTATTGCGAAGCCGTTGAATTTACGTACACATCGCGCGCTCCTAATATTACTGCTTCGTTTGCCGTCATATGGGGTGGCTCCAAGCCGTTAGATAATCCGGATAATACTCACATTCTCATCTATCGTTGTAATGACATGGCGGATAACTGCGGCATGTGTCTTGCGCTGCCGGAAAAGTTTGGGTGCGGGTGGTGCCAAGGATCAGACAAATGCGAAGTTCAGGAGCAATGTGGTGCTCCTAGCGTGTGGCTCAACCGTACTCAGACTTGTCCAAACCCAGAAATACACTCTTTCAAGCCCCTGTTAGGTCCATGGGATGGTGGCACTAACATCACAATTGAGGGTATTAACCTCGGTCGCAATATTTCGGATATCTATAATGGCGTCACCATAGCGGGTATAAAATGTCAGCCCATCATAGAATTGTATGTTAAAACTAAGCAAATAGTATGCACTGTAGACGGACCCGGAGAAGAAGTGCCGCGGGACGGCCCTGTCGTGGTTCGCGTCGCCGATTACCGTGGAGAGTCGAAACAACATTATGCTTTTGTCAATCCTAAAATCAACTCTATCCAACCGAAATATGGTCCACAATCTGGAGGAACCAAGTTGCGTATTACGGGAGAATATCTCAATGCAGGCAGTAACATACAAGCATATATCGACGACTTGCCATGCGCCATTTTGTCTGTTTCGCATGAGGAAGCCGTCTGCAGAACTAGCCATTCGTATCAACTCAAAATGGGAACATTGCGGATGCGTTTCGATACCGGTAAGCGAACTTTGGAACGGGAAAAGTTTGAATACATAGAGGATCCTGTCGTTGTGTCTGTAGAATCCGGTCCGCCTTCATTATCGCAACGAAAACAACCCAAAGGCATTCCCTCCGGCGGGATAAACATCAAAGTGATGGGTCGGAATTTCCATTCAATTTTATTGCCACAGATATACGTGTATCACGATAATAGACCCTACATCGCCCCTTGCAACAGGGTTGATTTTCAAACGCACCTCATATGTCAATCTCCCGGTATTGAAAGCGCCGGTCTTAATATAGATCCAGATAGACCTTTACAATTAGAGTACGGATTCAATATGGATGACGTTCAAAGCGTGCAAAATCTCACTACCAAAACCGGCGATCCGTTCCTTCTCTACCCGGATCCAATTTATGAGAAATTCGACGAAGATGTCAAGTATTATAAGTCTGAATATTTAACTATTAACGGTCAAAATTTAGATAGGGCTTGCACAGAAAGCGATGTGGAAGTTCGTATAGGTGATAGTTTATGTAATGTGACGTCGTTGTCGCGACATCAGCTGACTTGTCGGCCACCGTCCCGTGATGAGCTGCCGGACGGAGTGGACACCCCCGAGGTAGAAGTGCGCGTCGGACGTGCCCTCACCTTCAAGATCGGCAAATTGTCGTATTCCTCGCAGGCCGGCCTGCAAGCAGCCATCGGCAAACCGGCCCTGATAGGCATCGGCGTCAGTATAGGTGTACTTTTACTCATAGTTATCGGATTTTTAGTTATGTATAGGAGGAAGTCGACAGAAAATATTAGGGTATTAAAGAATATGCAAGAGCAAATGGATATTTTAGAGTTAAGAGTAGCTGCTGAGTGCAAGGAAGCGTTTGCGGAATTGCAAACTGAAATGACTGATCTGACGGGTGACGTGACGGGCGGTATACCGTTCCTGGACTACCGCACGTACGCCATGAAGATATTGTTCCCCAATATCGACGATCATGCCGTCCTCCAGTGGGAACGTCCAGAGCTTATTAGAAGAGAGAAAGGTCTGAGAATGTTTGGGCAGCTTATTATGAACAAAACATTCCTTTTATTATTTATACGTACTTTAGAAAGCAATAGATATTTTTCAATGCGCGATCGTGTCAATGTAGCTTCTCTCATTATGGTTACGCTGCAGAGTAAGATGGAATATTGCACTGATGTTTTAAAGACATTATTGGCCGACTTGATAGAGAAATGCATGGAAGGGAAGAACCACCCGAAACTGTTGCTCAGACGCACCGAAAGCGTCGCGGAGAAGATGTTAAGTGCATGGTTTACTTTCCTTCTGTACAAATTCTTACGTGAATGCGCCGGTGAGCCCCTGTATCTTCTGTTCAGGTCAATGAAAGGCCAGGTTGACAAAGGCCCTGTAGACGCTATAACATCGGAGGCTCGCTACTCGCTCAGCGAAGAGAAACTCATTAGGCAGTCGATAGATTTCAAAGCTATGACCGTGAACGTATCCATATCGCAGCAGACACTTTTTGTCAGCGGCTTAGAGGCTACCACGGAGAACGTGCAGGTCAAAGTGTTAGACTGTGATACCATAAGTCAAGTGAAAGAGAAATGTTTAGATGCTATTTATCGTGCAACTCCATATTCCCAACGGCCAAGTCGCGACGACTTAGATTTGGAGTGGCGTACGGGCGCCTGCGGTCGGTTGATCCTCTACGACGAGGACAGCACAACTAAATGTGAAGGCGAATGGCGTAAAGTTAACACCCTCAATCATTACCGCGTACCGGACGGCGCCTGTCTTAGTCTCGTCGCCAAACAGAGCTCCGTCTACAATCTGTCCAACATGGAAAAGAACGATAAGTCCCACACTTACGAGACACTTAATCGTGGCAAATACGGATCCGCGAGTCCACCTGCCAGCCCCCTTAAATACGAACACGGTGGCGGCTTTAAGTACTGGCATCTGGTGCGACACCACGATGATGACGCACGCAAGGAGGGTGAGCGCGGCAATAAAATGGTGTCGGAAATATATCTCACGCGCCTTCTCGCCACCAAGGGAACGTTGCAAAAGTTTGTCGATGATTTGTTCGAAACTATTTTCAGCACGGCCCACCGCGGCTCCGCTTTGCCCCTCGCAATAAAATACATGTTCGATTTCCTCGACGACCAGGCGCTACAGCACGCCATCTCCGACCCCGAAGTGGTTCACACGTGGAAGAGCAACTCTCTCCCGCTCCGCTTCTGGGTCAATCTCATTAAAAATCCCAATTTCGTTTTCGACGTTCACAAGTCGAACACCGTAGACTCCTGCTTGTCTGTCATCGCGCAAACTTTCATGGACTCATGCTCCACCTCGGATCACATTCTCGGCAAAGATTCTCCGTCTTCTAAGCTTCTTTACGCTAAAGACATACCGGTGTACAAGGAGTGGGTGGAGCGTTATTACGCGGATATTAAGTTGATGCCGGCGATATCCGACCAGGATATGAACGCGATGCTGGCGGAGGAGTCGCGTCTCCACACGAAGGAGTTCAATACGAACTGCGCGCTGAACGAGCTGTACGCGTACGCGGATCGGTACAACGAGCAGTTGACTGTCACTCTCGAGGAGGATGAGTTCTCGCAGAAACAGCGGCTCGCCTTCCGCCTCGAGCAAGTGCACAGTCTGATCGCACACGATTACAACGTGTGAACCACGCCCACCGGCCACCGCCATGTATATACAGCTCCGCACATATCTACGCTGGCAACTATTGTATATATTAGATAGTGTACAGTCTTAATATTGTAATTTTTGTATAATTTCAGCGTTCTGATGTCATTTTTTAATTTTATATAAATGAACTTTGTATTGTTTTTACACGACGAGCTCGGCCGGCCGCGGTCGTGCCGCAAGTATGCATCATAAACTAAAATAAAAATTGTGTATGTCTGTCTATGTGTGCTCGCGTACGAGTTAATGTTACGTCGATCGGTGTAAAATGTGTGTCGCAAAAGAAAACGCATGTGAGCCGGCCGGCGAGCGAGGCCGTCGCTCGCCGGCGGGCCAATTTTAAATTTGTACTCGCAGTCTTAATGAAATAACCGGCAGTGAATCCGTGAAAGATTCCATTAATAAATATCGTCGAATGTAAAGTTGTGTGTTTGATTTGGGGAGTATGAGCGGCGGTAGGGCGCAGCGCGATCGTCCGCGCACGACGAAAGCCCCCGCATCTCGGCAGCTGTCGGCAGGGAGAACGCGGTCCGGTACCATGTCGGCTCGCCACGTGTCACGCGCCACGCGTCACGCGACACGCGCCTCGCGCCTCGCGTCTAACACCTAGCATTTCATGTCACACCACTCATGTGCACGTCCCAGCGCAAGCCGCGTGACGCGCGTGACGCGTGACGCGCGACGAGACGGCCATGGATCAACCGAGGCGGCCCTGCTGTTTCAGCCGGTACGTGCGGATCGTGGCGCGGACGACATTCGCGGTCGTCAACAACCTATACTGCATCCCCGCCTACGTCGTGTGGATGATGGCGCTGCGCCTCGTCAGACCCTTGTTCGCACCCCTCTATTGGAGGATCGAAGGACTCATGTACCACTGGCTGCTGGCAATGGTCTCCCTGTGGTCCTGGACAGCCGGATACGAAAGTAAGTACGATTTTGTTATAGGATGCGCTGTCAAACTACGTTATATAACATTACTTACACGCACTGAATACCGCTATAGACATGGCTCGATCAGAATGCGAATGAACGTATTTGAGACACTAAACGATATGACAAACATACTTTCATCTATCATAGCGTAACGATTGTTACTCTCGATGCGCACAACTTTCCGCCGCAAATGACGTAATTATCGTTTGTATGGTAATGTTGGATCGCGTTTCAGATAAGCATAAAGCGCGAACAAACTTTTACCATTGTTCTTGAGCCATTGTTACTTGGTAATAACGAGTTTTTAGTAGGAAAATATCAATGATGACGGACCAATTGTTACGCAGGAGATTATTCAAGATCGTGATACGAGATCGAAATCAAATATATATTTGGTACGAACTGATATCTAGGTTTCATAGTATTTATTTAAACAGGTCTTAATCGCGTAGTATTTGAAGGTATAAATACGTGACCAAAGCCGATATAACTCGGTCGAATCATCTGGAAAGAAATAAATATTAGATATGTAGTACCTGAATAATTTTAAAAATATTAAAAAATCATGATATTAAACATATACATACAGTACGGCGACATAAAATATACGCTTCGATTTTTACGTATTAGTACGGATATGCAATGAATGCCATCCGGGTCCGGTCAGTGACTCAATAGGAAAATATATATAATCTAATGTAAATTATTCTGTATTAGATCATCACGACCACTCGTTCGTATTTCCGAAATACACGAACATTGCCGAAGCGCATATTTTTTATAGTAGTTCTGCACATTATACATACACGAAACAAAGTAATTAACTTAAAATATTATTCAGATGTGATAATTTATGATGATGATATTTTAATATATTATTTAAGTAATTTATATCCATTACGAGCACAGGTTTGCAAAATATTCACTGTCATTAAATTTCATATTGAAAAGATACTTACATTTAAAAGATGATTTTCAAACCTAAAATAAATGATTTACCTACATAGCGCACGCATAGAAATATATAAACTAAAACATACACAAACTAATGCTCATATTCCCATGGATAAATCCAGAAGCAATGACTCAAGGCAGCCGGACGGTAGGTCGTAAAAATCATACGCCAAAACTCCTATCTGAATAAAAATAAGCAATACCATGACGTGTTGTCCGAGCCAACGAACTTTGGCTAAAATGTAAACAATAGGAAACACGGATGAGCTTTGAATGAAGGTTATTATGAAAGAAACGTATTTAGAATTGAGAGATACGAGAGAAAAGTATTTATTTGATAGCAGTGGGTCTAGTAAGAGTTACAAATAATTTCACTGTTTTCGGACTTGTATAGAATTATTATTGAAATGTCAACTAGTAATTCGTAATTCAAAAAGGCGGAGTCCTTGGAAAACTATTTTCGTATTCGACTAATATGATATAGAATTACTTATACCACCTATTTTAGTTCGTCATAGTATCGGGTATTGGCTACTACTTGTTGATGTATGGACAGAAAACGGAAACTGTCATCGAAAAATGTCAAATTACACGGGTCTACAAAAAAAAATTCGTTCTTTGTCCTAGAGTTTATTTTATAATTTTTCGATTAATTATGCACAAAACCGAAAAGAAAATACCTTTTTTTGGAATAAAGTTTGCTTTTGTGATAGTTGTAGTAATAATACTCATTTTTGATTTTTTCATAAATTTTAATACATTTAAAACTACTGCGCGATCAGAGTGGGGTTTTTACGTTCAAAAAGTACCGCAAGATGGCACTCGAGTGATAAACAAGGATTAGGTGTTTTGTACAAGTCTAAAAATATCGACTCGCGAAAGTGTAAATATGATACTGATGCATTTTTTTTAATATATAGTCAATCTATTAAAGTTGGCGATGTAAAATACAAACTAAAGACATCTGACGTTCTCTGTGAAGCCTACAAAGCATATTTTAACTGTCTTGTTCGGCATCAAGACAAGCCATGGGCTCCACATGTTGCTTGTAGTTATTGTAAAAGATGTTTGATAGGTAATCAATTTTTAATTAAGCAGTGAATCAAATATGACAGATATATAATTTTTTATTGAAGTGAAACTTCTTTAGAATCGTTGTGCTTTGAAACTCTATGAAACGAAAATGCGTCACGACAAAGACATACATATTATTCAAAAATTGGATTTAGCCTGCGAGAGAATAAGATAGATTACAGTCAGAAGCAAAGTTAAAGCTGGGGTTTTTGATGGTCCGCAAATTAGACAGATTTTCGCCGATGAAAAATTTCCAACATTGCTGAATCGTACTCAAAAAGCGATTTGTTTTATTTCCAACGTTGCTGAATCGTACTCAAAAGGCGATTTGTTTTATTTCTAACGTTGCTGAATCGTACTCAAAAAGCGAGTAGTTTTAAAGCAGTAGTTACTGGATTTTTAGGAAAAAACAAAGCTAAAAACTACGTAGTTGACGATATGCTAAAAAATATTAAGGCCATGCTGTGTAGGATGTCATTAAAAGTACATATGCTGCATTATCATTTAGATACATTTAAAAACAACATGAGAGCGTATTCAGAAGAGCAAGGAGAACGTTTTCATGAGGACATTATGAGATTCGAACAACGTTATCAAGGCCAATACAATGAAAAGATGATGGGAGAATATATTTGGGGTTTAGTGAGAAAAAGTACTTATGAACATAAAAGAAAAAGTAAATCGTGCACTTTTAAATTATTTTCCACTTATTGTAAGTTATTTTGATAATAAAACTTAATAAATAATAATAAAAATATTTATTTGAAACGTTTCATTTTCAATAAAAATTAAAGCCACCGATTTTGAATGATATCTTTAAATCGGCCTCCTCAATATAAAAGCAAACTTTTTCATGTCATATACAGGGTGTCCAGTAATTAATGGATAACCTTGAAATGTCTTATAGCAGAACAAATGGCCGTTTAGAGAAAAATACGAAAAAAAATATAACATAAGTAGTACCTGAGGTACGTATTTTTTTTTTAAAAGTCGTAATTTTTTTGGTTTATTTTACTTTCTTGGACACTACGACCAGAAATGAAGGAAATCCATCGGTTTTTTGTTGTTTTATTATTAAACACTAACTATACTAATAGATAGATAGTCAATAGTATGACAAACTATTGCACTTTTAAAAAAAAATAAACATTCAAAACCATTTCTTTAGAAAAAATAGCAAAATTTTATTTTTAAACAAAGTTTAAACCTCTTGGGTATAAAAAAAATGTATGAATACATGAGTGACCAAAATTTTTTAAATAATGTCGGTTTTAAGTAGATTTTATAATGGTATAATTCATTATTGTATCTACTGTAAATAGCGATTTATTGCTATTAATGTAAGAAAGGAGCTAATTTGACCAAATAACAAAAACAATATAATATGAGATACTTTTTAAAATAAAATTGTACTTGTCTAATGAGGTTTATTAAAACTAAGATTTGATGTTGATAAAAGATAAAAATGGCTTATTTAAACAAATTGAAACCAAATTATCAGAAATAAATTAACTTAAATTTAATACTCATAATGTTTAAAATGGTTACTTCATAAGCGTAAAATGTGTCATATGATCTCCATATTTGCTTCCTGCGCGCACGACATTCCCCCCGTTTTTTGTGTTATGTTAGACAAGAAGGGTCTAAGTTGGCTATGTGCGAGTGAAAGGAACTTAAAGTAAAAAAATCCAACCCTGTCAACCAACCAACCCAACCAATCCAACCCTGTTTTAAATATTCCTGAACAGACACAGCATAATGCGCAGGGCAGCCGTAATTTTGCAACCAATGCGATTCCCTCAGCTCCTCGGATACTCCTTCTCTAATAAAGTCGGCAGATCATTTTGAAGAAATTCCAAATAACTTTGCCCAGTTAGAGTCCCGGTAATTAAAATGGGCCAATTATTTGTCCATTGGGTTGTCCATTGGGTTGGATGGACAGGGTTGGATTTTTTTACTTTAAGTTCCTTTCACTCGCACATAGCCAACTCAGACCCTACTTGTCTAACATAACACAAAAAACGGGGGGAATGTCGTGCGCGCAGGAAGCAAATATGGAGATCATATGACACATTTTACGCTTATGAAGTAACCATTTTAAACATTATGAGTATTAAATTTAAGTTAATTTATTTCTGATAATTTGGTTTCAATTTGTTTAAATAAGCCATTTTTATCTTTTATCAACATCAAATCTTAGTTTTAATAAACCTCATTAGACAAGTACAATTTTATTTTAAAAAGTATCTCATATTATATTGTTTTTGTTATTTGGTCAAATTAGCTCCTTTCTTACATTAATAGCAATAAATCGCTATTTACAGTAGATACAATAATGAATTATACCATTATAAAATCTACTTAAAACCGACATTATTTAAAAAAATTTGGTCACTCATGTATTCATACATTTTTTTTATACCCAAGAAGTTTAAACTTTGTTTAAAAATAAAATTTTGCTATTTTTTCTAAAGAAATGGTTTTGAATGTTTATTTTTTTTTTAAAGTGCAATAGTTTGTCATACTATTGACTATCTATCTATTAGTATAGTTAGTGTATAATAATAAAACAACAAAAAACCGATGGATTTCCTTAATTTCTGGTCGTAGTGTCCAAGAAAGTAAAATAAACCAAAAAAATTACGACTTTTTAAAAAAAAATACGTATCTCAGGTACTACTTATGTTATATTTTTTTTCGTATTTTTCTCTGAACGGCCATTTGTTCTGCTATAAGACATTTCAAGGTTATCCATTAATTACTGGACACCCTGTATATTTTTTTCGTCTAATTAAGACCTAAAATATCGAAATAATATGCTTTAAAGTCAAGGTCAAATTTTGTGTTGACCCGTGTTATCAATACTTGTATTATTAGTCCTACTGCTACTAACCAAAACTGTGACTGAAATACTGATTTAACCACTTTTGTGCTATTTCTTAATGTGGTTGTTTTTACATTGGAAGATTTCTATCAAAGGTTTGTTGTATCCAAAGCTTATTGGTCCAGAGTGGGATAAGTGCTGAGATAAAGTGATAATCCAGAATGTATAAATGGTGCCAAAATTCATTTCCAAGATTCAGTTTGATAACAGCTGGCAAACATACAACAGAATAATATTTACAACATATTTGAATAAAATTTGCAGGACGGTATGAGTTTTTTGTCCCGGTAAGGCACAGTGACTACACTGGACCTAATGTTGCACTGCAGTCCAAATAATATAATGTGTATAGTCAAGAAACATTGCGTCTCATAACGGTTGGCAGAATTATGACGGCCGCTGTCTAAAGTTACTAGATTTCTTTTTCTATAGCAAAGGCCAGCAAACAAGCAAGTGGGTCACCTGATGGTAACCGATCCCACCGCTCATGTACGCCCACAATACCAGAAGAATTATGGGCGCGTTTCCGACCTTAGGAAAGGGATATTAAGGCCAATCCCTTAAGAAGGGGAGGGGGATTTCGGTCTCCGGATATCTCACTTACCGCACGAAACAGCACCAAGCCGCTACTTAACATCAGTTTTCTGTGAGATAGTGGTAACGACCCGGTCGAGCCGGCCAATTCATTCAATCTCAAACTATTTATACGGACTGCAAATTTTGTTGGAATATGTTCTGGTAATAAACATCTTATAATTAATAAAGCCACCTATTTGCCAAAGTCTATCTGGGTAGGTACCACCGCTTTGCATATTTCTGACTCGCAGTGCAGTACCATACTGTGTGCTATGTTTTAAGTCAGTGGGGTTACTGGACATTTTGAGGCTTATGTCAGGATGACGAGCGTAGTGCAAAGCCATGCAGGACTGTAATACAAAGTTCGTATGGTGTTACTACTGTTTGGACTGTATGGGCAGGCGTGGAACTTATCTACTATCACGCGAACGACCTGCTCGTCTCGTCATTCAGGCAAATTAACCTTCATTAATAAAGGCAAATATGAAATTTGAGTTACAACTTAAATCTTGATTACATGTCAATATCTCAACACACAGACATAAATCTACACGTAAACACAAACCGTCTTAGGTATTAAAATCTGCAAAAATCTTGCATTGAATTCGCCAAAGTTAAGTTTCACGATGTTACGAAACGTGCAACAATCGAGACGGGGCGGCGCACACCGAGACCGGCAGTTAAGGTAAGTTTTATTTCTTTTTACTCACTAATGGCCGACAATAAACGATCTTTCATCGAGTCTCTGGATTGATCCCATATGTAAATAAATATTCGATGGTCAAGCGTACAAATTTCTTAAGGCCGATTGCCGAGATCGATGAGGAGGATACGGATGGAGTTCGTTTATTGAAATATGATATGAATAAATATATTTGGGAAATCGGACTTCCCGCAATCGTGTCTCCGGGAGTCTTGACCGTTCGGAGACTTGAAATCTTGATCTCTGAGAATCTTTTAATATGGACGTCCAGTTAGGGATGGAATAAATCAAACTTGATAGTCTACGTTGGCGGACACCTACCCCATGTTTTCATTCTCATTCAGTCAGTTCTTTTTAATTTTGACTGATTTAAAAGTAAAAAATCAATCTGTTTTAGTCCACTGTATGTGCCCTTCAAAAACTTCATCCCACCGAGACCGATCCTTGACTACTCATCCAAGGATGGCAGCTGAAATTAACTCATAAATACATGATAACATATTTGAATTGTTTAGAACTTTATTACAAGACAACTGGGCAACATTGCATTACGATGACGTCATAGTTGCGGCTCGAACAACTGGTTCTTATGTCATTGACTTAGGAAATATGTAACACAGCGAAATAGACGAATTCTAGCGTAATTCACTATTCTTATACATTCGACTGAATGGAAAGTTAATCTGTATGCAAATTGGTTTTACTTTACTGGAGTTATTATTGCCCATTGCCAGGTGTTTCAATATTACTCTTTACAAAATCGGTCAAGGTCCTGATCAACTAGTAAAAATTCTAATTTTAAGGCCCGCTAGTATAATCCGCTTGCTTATTACTGCAATAACACTGTTTAAATACTGAGGAGGCAGGCCCCTGGTTTAACAAATCGGCAATAGTGCTACACTGCTTAGCTTGCCGACAGTAAAACAGTACTATTACGCCTCGAAAATCTATCTGCTCATTTAGGCTTCCTTTCCCCTAGAGATGTAGGCGTCGATGAATACCGAAAGCCGTGTGTGACATCGACCAATAGGATTTTCAATTTTCATAACTTTGCTCATGTTAGCTTTGGTGGAAATAGACACATAGTTAAGCAGTTCGACTTTGCCCGGGCTCACTGCTTGGTTACCTCGCACATTTCTTTTAAGATGGGTGGTCTTTGTTTCGTCAGTTCTGATTAGGGATCAGATCATAGTGTAGAATCAGTTATTCAAATAACGATTGCAAATGGCGACTTTATCATCAATTTTTAACGGAAGTGCTTTTGGACTATCAACATTCTGATCTCGTGGTCTTCTTTTTATTCTGCCACAGGCAAGGTGACTAATATGCAGTTCAAATATAATATCATAAGTAAAGAGACCACGTCCTTCGACGGTCGGAAGAATTATGCCGGAAAATTTACTGGATATACAATTGCTGACCCCGGAAAGCAACTCGCCTGACCGGCCTTAACGCCTGAACTGTGGTGGTATTTTCACCATGTGTTCAGTGGTCGTCACTAATCTCATACAATAATGTATCAGTTACCCAGCAGCTCTGCCGAAAAACTGCACGAAAAAGACATTTGTTCCATTCTGTCTGCTTTTTGGCCTTTGATAAGATATTGCAAAAAATGTGTTAATGTTACACATGTTTGTTTAATCTTATCACGCTTTTATAGTCGGTGATATCATTCAGGGAAACATTTGAATGGTTTTCATATTATGTCATTGATTATAACACGCGAATTTCAACTCTCATCCTGTGTAATAAAAACTATAGAGTTGGACGTTTATCAGATTTTGTTTGATATACAATATAAAAGGTATTATCGCAGTTGTCAGTTTATTGTATCAGAACTTAGTGGCGATTGTTAGGTGGCAATTGACATGCTTAATGGATTCTTTGGTAGTGTTTCTATTCCTAATTCGCTAACCTAGTCACCCTGCATCTAGAACAAAATCAGAATAGCCTAGTACTTCTGCACCTTGCTGAAGTCAAACGTCAGTGTTAAATCAGAAATCATACCTAATGTCTGTTGTGTCTCCATTTCTTAATTTGAAGAGACATAATAATTTGAAATTTTCCTCTTGCGAATATTATCTGCCTTTTAGATTTGATAACGTAAGAGCAATTCCGTACATGTTATATTTTTATTTTTTTTTGACGAGACGAGTTACGTACTCGCCTGTTGGTAAGCGCAACGCCTGTCCATAAACAGAAGCAACACCACATAGAACTTTGAATTACAAAGCACTGCATGGCATTGAACTGCTCTCGTCACTCCGAGACATATGTTAAGTCTCATAATGCCCAGTAATTTCACTGGCTTAAATGTAGTAGTTTAAGTTTGAGCTCCTAAAATCTAATGCGTCTTCTATAAAAGCAAAAAAATACTTCTAAGGCTTCTTTTAAAAAATAATTACCAGTCTTAAAAGATGTCTACATGGGAATTTTGCGGTCGAATTTCTTTTAAAAGGTCACCATTGAACGTTGGGTATGCGGTCACGCGGACGGCCCAAAAAAGTTGTTTCGACTTCGCTACACGGGATATGAAATCCAACGGTCTTTGGCGAAATTTGTTCGAAATTAAATCTGTGGGAAATGGAAATTTTTAAGGATTTAGAGTCTTCATTGAAAGAAATGCATTAATAATATTTAATTGTATATGTATTATTACATGTCCTTATTGTATCCATAATTTTATAGTATACGGCTAAGGAAAGGTATGCCAATGAGGTAAACTTATTATATTTTTTATAGCTGAAGACCGGAAAATGAGCAACTGGGTCTTACGTATAGTGCTCTCCATCGTCCATGAACATCCACAATTGAAGAGTAATCATGGACGCGTCACTGAGATTTTTATAACATATATCGGCAAACGAGCAAGTGGATCACTTGATGGTAAGTTACCTCCACTGCCAATGTACGCCCAACATTACCAGAAGAACCATAGGCGCGTTGCCGACCTTAACGAAGGGATAATTAAGGGAAGGGGACAGGGATCTGGGCCTCTGGATATCTCGCTCACAGTGCGAAACGCAGCTACAAACCGTTACTTTACGTCGGTTGTCGGTGAGACGGTCATAACGACCCGATCGAACCGGCATATTCATGCTGTAGACAAAACTGTTTACAGCATGGCTCTACCACTTAAATGAATGGAATGATATTAAGGGTAAGGTGATTTGTCATCCACCTAATAATCCTATTGACCCTAGCAGACGCGACAAGGAATCTATAATGAAGCCTCGGATTTCCATCAGACAGAAGTACCACCCCGGTCAGGTAGGGTCATTTTTAATTTAGTTCAAAAAAATACATACAATATTCAGTTGATTGATTGTTTCCATGCAACTGTTACGTTTGTATTAACAGAACATATTACGTTAATTTAAGATAATGCCGTGTTGAGTAAGAATAAATTAGATTTCTTATGTGTCCGTAATTGATTTTCGAATTCGACAGCGAACAATAGTGTGTTTCGAAACTTCATGCGGGCGCGGACCGGTCTGGTGGCGTGATGCGGTGTTACCACGCTCTCGGGATGCGTGTTTTACTTAAAAGTGGGGTATTCTCGGGAAATTATGATAGTATTTTTATATTACTCTTTACTCTCCAGGAAGCCTTTAATCTTTAATGGTGGAATATTACAAGGTTCTTGATTTTGTGTTTTGAATACACGCAACAGTCACACACAGTCCTAACTCCATACTAGGTTAACCTGTATCGTGGGTATCAGGAGCTACGAGGTACTTGCGGTCCCACACCATCCAGACCCGAGCCAAATATTTGTGGATCGCCCCAACATTTATTTGTCTTGGTGCGGGAATCGAACCAACGGCCTCTAGCTTCGCAGCCGGCTATTCGCCCACTGCGCCGCGGAGGTTAATAGGTTAATGTTATGGTGTTATTCGATGATTGCCTGCTAAATAAATTTTTAATGGTAAATCTAGCATAAGACTACGCAATAGAGATTTATCCAAGCCACAAATTAAAACTATTAATTTGCTCGAAATGCTTCAACCATTATCGAAAGCAAGCTTTGGTTTACTTACATACATACGCGACTACGCCTGGTAATCCCTGAGATTTGGAAGTGAAACTATTACACCCAAATTTCTCAGAGCGTATTTCTGTCCCACGATATAATAGGCTGTGAGCCTATCGCCAAATCGAGCACAGTTCCAGACTCTGGGCTAATACGAAATATACGAAATATCGTAATTGTCTACGGAAGAATACGCCCACCGGTGGTATTGACATCATATCTTCGTCATATTTACTAATAAATGACAAAAATAAATCCAATGTAATGTGTATAAATAAATATACCTAGTTACTGTTAATTTCCCATGTAACGAGCTCTCGGAAACTTATGATCTGTCCGCCCATTCAATGTAGGCTAAAGATCCGGCGCTTTAATTAAAGCGTAATTGTCGTGTTTTTTCTCGTTTAATTAATATAATGTAGGATACAGCGGGCGAAGTGGTAATAGAACGTGTACCGCCACATCTGGTCACACTCATCATCATCATTATTGTCCTATGTCCCCTCGATGGGACAGAGGGCGTCCACAGTACGTCGCCATCTCGATCGGTCTTGAGCTTCGCGCTTTACTTCGCTCCAGGTCATTCCTATAGCTATCGCTTCTGCAGTGATCGTCTACCGCCAGGATATGCAGCTTGTATCTTAGCATTTCTGCTTCAGCTTGCACTAGTCGGCTATCCTCGCTCAGTGTTCGCACGTTCCAACAAGCAATTCGTGTCCGTGTTTTCATGCCAAAGGTCGTTGTAGTTTGATCGGTCCGGTTTCGTACTATGTTCGTTTCTTTAATCTGAATCTGGTCACACTGCGCAGGCTGTATTGACCTTATGCGACTGCGTAGTTTATGCGCGGCCGGCTGAGGACGGTCGATGACCGCGAGCCCCTCCTCCCCCCTCCCCCCTGCCCCTATCACCTCCCGCGCGACACCGCTCACTAGGAATGCCTACCCCCACTGCCGGCACGTCACGTTGCATTCGCTGTGGGCGTGATGAAAGTGCAAAAATGTAACGCTTTATAACGTATTGGTAATTTAAAGAAATAATAATATTGATTTTGATATATTATCATGCAAATAACTATATTTACACACTAGTGTAAGCACTGTTGTGTTTCGGTTTGAAGGATATTGAAGCCAGTGAAATTACTGGGCGTTATGAGACTTAACATCTAATGTCTCGGTGTGACGAGTGCAGTTCAGTGTCATGCAGTGCTTTGTAATTCAAAGTTCTGAGTGGTGTTGCTTTTGTTTATAGGCAGGCGTGGCGCTTACCATCAAGCGAGCGCCTTGCTCGTCTCATTTTTTTAAATTTTATTAGATTCACTAAACTGGACCTTACACATAACTTATATGCTAAGCAACTAACATACATAAAAATAGAATAACACAAATCTGTATGCCCTTCAGAAGTGAATACGACATGCGTTATTCAATTAAATAATAAAAAAATATCAGCAAACATTTGGATGTCATTTTTCGCAGCTTAATTTTTATTGTACACATTTTAGCATAACATTTAAAAAATATATTTAGATATAATATTGACATTAGATTAAAAATATCGATATATCGTTTCAAAATATATCGCCAAAAAATAACTATGTATCGCAGAAAATAACATCCCTAATTCGCGGATTTGAATGACAGCTATAGACGTTTCCGAACAATCACCGGTGGTTTTGTGGCCGGTGAAAGCGCGTGAAAGGCGCGGATTATTTTTCACAAAAAAAAAAAAAACCAACGCGTTGACAGATTTAGATTGTAATTGATTGATGGATCTGTGTAATGGGGCCGTACGTATTTCCGTTTCATTGTATTTATGCCATTTATAGGCATGTGCAAGATTTATATGGCTTTTGGGTCACTTGATTGTAAATGATCTCCACCGCCCATTTACGCCCACAATAATAGAAGAATCATAGGCGTGAAAGGGATCATTAAGAGATTCGAATGGATTTGGGTCTTCGGGTATCTCACTCACCCTACGGAATGCAGCAGCAAGCCGCTATTTCACGTCGCTTTCGGTAAGACAGTGGTAACGACCCGGTCGAGCCAGCGTGGCTCTTCCGCTCAAAAATATACGATAATAAGTAACGTTTCGGGACCACGTTAAACAGTGAACCCGGTTGTCGCGAATTACCAATTGAAAACTTTAGTCAACTTGTCTAATAGTCATTAAATTGACTACTAGTCAGTCATTCAGGAATAAAAAGTGAATGATTATTACCCGACTTAAAAAAGAAGTAGGTTCTGAATTCGCTTTTTTTGTACATAACAAACATTGTACCTACTTGCTTTTTTTATTTGATTGAATGACGAGACGAGCAAGGCGCTCGCCTGGTGGTAAGCGCCACGCCTGCCCATTAACAAAAGCAACACCATACATAACTTTGAATTATAAGTCACTGCATGGCACTTAACTGTGCTCGTCACCCTGAGACATAATATGTTAAGTCTCATAATGCCCAGTAATTTCGCTGGGTTCAATGTCCTTCAAACTGAAACACAATAGTGCTTCTATACTGTTGCTTGTTGGCAGATATAGACAAAGCCACCACCAACCCAGACGGCTTCCCGCGTACGAGGGACCTACAACCTTGATGCGAGCATCGATTGTTACAAGGATTTTGGTCGTACATAACAAAGATTCAAAACTAAATATTCGTGCAACCACATTTGGTTGGCTGCGAAAAAAGGAAACTTCGACCTTCACCAACTTGGCCGAGGTCGCTGTAATTATAAATATAGTAACGTTGGAGTATCGCGTGGTTTTACTCCGATGGCGGGCATTGTTCTGAGGTTATTTATTAATTACATACGCACTCACGCCTGTAACCCCCGAAGGGGTAGGCAGAGGTGTAACTAGTACCACATTTCGCCGAGTGTAATACCGTCCCATGATGTGATAGAGGGCGAGCTTATCGCCATGCAGGGCATAATGCCAGACTCCGGGCTGATACTGAGCATTTCGTGATATAAAAACTCAATATAACTTTACCCGACCCGGGGTCGAACCAAATTATCTTTATAGCAGGCTAACCAGCAGGACGGTCACCTGATGGTGAGTGATTTCCACAGTTATTGAAAACCTATAATACCAGTAAAACGAGTGTTGTATTTGCCCGACCTGGAATTTGAACGCAGGACTTCAAGGTCACTCAGTAAAAGGTTTGAGTGGCAGAGCCAAGCTATAGAAAGTTTTGTCTACAGCATGCCGGCTCTACCGGATCGTTACTACTATCTCACAGAAAACCGACGTAAAGTAGCGGCTTGCTGAGAGTGAGTGAGATATCCGGAGACCCAAATCTCCCTCCCGTTCCCAATCCCTAATTATCCCTTTCTTTTAAGGTCGGCAACGCGCCCATGATTCTTCTGGTATTGTGGGCGTACATGGGCGGTGGAGATCAGTTACCATCAAGTGACCCACTTGCTCGTTTGGCGGCCTATTCTATATAAAAAAAAGGTCTTTCAGTCAAGTTAGCTGCCACTAGACCAATGAGGTAATAGATATTTAGATACCTCGTCTGTCGTCGGTCGATGCTGTTCCTGGTTGCATTGCATTTACCATCGGGTGTAGCGTGGTCACTTGACCCAGCCAGGATACAGTTATATTCCTGGCTTAGTAACACATTAGCCACGTAAGGAACATATAAGAGACAAACGAACAATTTTATATTAATTATTTATTTTAGAGTTACCAGAAAGGCAACCACAACTTACAACTTGTGGCTTATCCCACATTAACAATTAATTAATTAATTAATAAAGATAAACAATATGTAATTGGCATGAGTTTAATAAGGCGGTTTTACTAGATACCTATATTTTAGACATTTTGATTTGATGATAAGAATCTGAACAGATAAACTATGTCAAATAGGTTCTTATTTTCTTTTTAAATGCGTACAGTTTGTCGTCAAACACATCTATGTCAAGGGACCTTCGCAGATAAGTTATATGACTATAACATTCGTCTAATACAGAGTTTCCCAGACATTTTTTCTCGTAGATCACTTTCAAAATTTAGCTCGGGGTTGCTTTAGTATCCGGTTGCAAGCGAAATAGTGCGGGAGGGGTGGGAGGGGGTTGAGGGGGGGAGGTATAACCCCCCCTGAAATGGGGGAGGTGCGGAAACCAATAGTTTAGGAGATATGATTTTTTAACTTTCCAGGTTTCTGCTTACAATATTTTAGCACATATTGATATTTTCGATGTGTTCACGGGTTATTTTTCATAGGGAGAAGGAGGAAAGTCACAGTTTACTTTATATTCAATGTTAAAAAAAAAATCTATAACAAAAATTGCTTATGAAGCAAGTAATAACAACAAGGCGTAGTTGCCGGGGCTACTACTTTTTGGGTGGTTTAAAAAAAAAATAACCACGAAGGGGATGGCAGGGTCTGTTCGCTCGCTTCGCTCGCTCACTGACCCTGCCATCCTTCTAACCTAATTTGTCCGAGTCGGGGTGCTCCAAATCCCGAGCTCGCTTCGCTCGCTCACGCGTGCATAAGCCTCGGTTTGTGAAGTTCCTACTTCTAGATGGTTAAGAAAAAAATAACCACCACCAATATCAATAAGGTAAGCAGGTCGAATGGGAGATAATAAGATCACAATAAAAACACAGCCGGCACTCAACAACAATGAAAGTAGGTAGTTGTGAATAGGAAAATAATAATTATAGTAGTATTGTAAAGAAAAAAAACGTTCCAGTAACGCGAGCACAACATATTAAGCATTTCGTTTTTATATAACTACTTGTCAGAAAGAGACACAATTAGTCGCATTCCACGTTCAATGACATTTGTCTCTTTCTAATTCAATATTAGTGTGTTTACAACTGTAATAACCTACAAAACTTTAAAAATTAATTTCACAAAAACTATGCATTTCCGCATAATAAACTGCTAGCATTTGTTAATACGGACTAGTGTCTAACGTTTACTATAAAAATTATCAGCAAAATCCTGCACCCGGATACTAAAGCCAACCCTTTAGCTCGTTCCGTTGTACTCCATGTAGCTATGGAAAATCAAGCCAACATTTTAGTTCTTTACTATCGAAAGCAGATACATTTTCGTGGTCCCCCGCTTACGTATTGTGAATCCTCATTTTTTTGTCACGCCAACGTAGAACCCCGTGGACCCCTGGGGGTCTACCTGGGCCACTTTGGGAACTAAGGGTCTAACATTTTACCGATACCTCTGCAAAAATATCAGCTCGATTAGTATTATTTAAGGCTAAATGTCTGTCATTGACATTATTAAGAAGGTCAAATGACAACGACATCTATTGATCGTTCAATAATTTTCAACACCGGCTACAGAAATTAGTATTAAAAAATGTGCGATGCTAACACGAAATGTGTTATTTAAAATTCAAATCAGTACTGATTCATGCTAATGACCTGATTATTTTACCTGATTGTGACCGGTCGGGGCTTCCGTTCCCTTTCCGTATATATTATTATATAAGTATTTGAGCTGATTTAATGAATATTTTATTTCTATTAAATTCGGTAATGTCATACATTCAATAAGCAACAAACGAGGATAATCATTTATTACTAGCTTTTGCTCGCGAACCTGTCCGCGTGAATGTAATTTTGTATTAGATCCCACGGGAACGGACGAATCGGTTCAGCGGTTTAGATTTTTCATACAAACTTTCATCCCCTTTTTAAACCCTTCAGGGGTTGATTTTTGAAAAACATATAGCCTATGTCCTATTCTGATGTATAAGATATATTATTGTAAAGTTTCATTAAAATCCATTCAGTAGTTTTCATGTGAAAGAGTAACAAACATAAATACATCCATCCATCCATACTTACAAACTTTCGCGTTTATAATATTAGTAGGATTAGCCTTAGGTTTTTTTATTGCAGACGGCGCCAGTCGAACAAGCGGGTCACTTGATGGTAAGTGACTTCCACCGCCCATGAACGCCTTCAATAACAAAAGAATCACGAATATGTCACCGGCCATGAAGGGTATAATTAAGGGCTTAGGTAGGGGAAATCTCCCCCGATTTTAGTCTCAGAATATCTCGCTTATCGTACGATTCGCATCGAATAGGTAAACAGTATTTATAAATTTTGTTTACTTGTAATAAATTTCAAACAATGTTGCTTGATCATTTGGATTTGTATTTTATAGTCTCGTAATTAAAATTTACGGCATATTAATTTCCATGGTAAAATATTCCCGTGTAGTAAAAGCTTGATACTATCGAATATTTTAACCACACATAAATTATGTCTAAACAAAAAAAAACGATTGGCTAAGTTCTAGAGCGATCGAAATTCCACCGTGAAGCCGGGCTTGGGCCATTCAAATTCTGTCCATGCCGAAGATAAATTAACATTGAAAGAAGCCAAGTATTATTCAAGTTGATTCGGCCCACGTATTAGAGATGTAACTAAGTACCGAAGTTTCGGAATCGATATTGAATAATTGAATCGATAAGAATCAAATGTACAGGAAATGAAAGGTGTATGTTTTATCTTAATTATAAAGTATTCGTTACTAAGGGTTATGTAAATCGACCTACGTACATTCCTCTTGCCATATTGGATCCAAACAGGAATCAATAAAAAATATGTGATAACATTTTTTTTCATCTGATGGAAAGTGATCTCCACTGCCCATGCACATCTACAATGCGGAATCATGGATGTCTTGTCAATCTTAATGTACAGGGATAGTGGGATTGAGAAGAGGAGGGGAATTTGATCTTTCCTTCAGGGTTCTCTTAACCCTTAATTTGGCAGAGACCTGAAGTGTTCAGTATAAGTATAACTCATGTATAATTGTGATTCTAGGGTAATATAGAATGCAAAAAAAATGAAAAAAAAAATTTGCTACTTTCAGTTTTTCAGGAAATCAATGTTCATCACAGTGAACATTGCGAAATCTATGGAGAACTACCATTGCATTGTAATGTTTACTGTGATGAACATAATCAAATTGTGTTATAAATTAAAACTGCAATTTAAATTAATTCAATAAATTTATTTCGAGTAAAAATTTAAAAAGCAATGGCGATAATTTTTTCCAGTATCAAAACAGAGCCTCATGTTGCATTTTATACGATAAGCTGTGGTATTTTTTTTACAAAATTTACATTTCCATATCTTCTTTCAGAATACTGTAGGAGTACAAAAGGGGAATTACAATTTGTCTGTCTGTTTTCTATTGCTCGCTTTTCTTCCTTTGTACGGTATCATCATTTCATCTATACTAAACTAATTCACATTTTCTTTCTGTAAACATTTTTTTCTTATTTTTGCTGCCAGAGGTCTTATTTTATAATATATATCGGAATCTTATCTCTCTTTCTATCTACTGCTCCAATAGTCCTAGATAATAAGGCATTTCGACAATACCCATTAGAATATGATACCTATAAAACCACGAATTTTATCTTCTGAAACTTGTATGGACTTTCCAGTTTGCTGTACGGAGTAAAGATTTGTCTGCTCTGTAATACCATTCATTACATTTGAAGAAAAAAATGTGTTCATTTGGCAGTAGAGAGATATTTATTATAGCTTCGTGATTTTCTTCTAATATGTGGTGACGAAAGGAGCTGCTTTTATTCCATTTGTACGTAAGGACGAATTTAGGAACTTTCTTTGGTCTTTTAGCAACTGGAGCAATTTGGTTTTTGGCTCTAGTTTTCCTCGTAGAAAAGCTTTCAGGAGTTGGTTCCAGTTCTACAAACGAAGGAGTTGGTTTTGATGCTATAGACGAAAGTCTGGTATGGAAGATATTATTATGGCATATTTTCATAACTAGGTTCTCTAATCGGTGTATTTAGGCATATTTCTCGTCAGTCGAAGTGTTTCGGGCTTATAATAATCATGTTGATGATTATGTCCAGTATCACTCCATTGGGATTCATCAGGTTCAGGACTGTTATAAATGTTCAAGCGCTCTAAAGAAGAGTGTAAGGAAGGTGCCGAAGATGTAGCAAAGCTTGGGGAAAGCTGTACTGCCAATTTATTGTCATTGTTTGTGTCTGACTTACCACTAGTGTCTGAAGTTGCATGCTCTGTAGGTACAAACGCTAAAAATTTTGCTGAATGTATGTGCAAGTTAAACTGTTGGCAACCAAAAAATACCAAAAGAAGCAAAATAAAACCCATAAACTCAAAATAAATAACAAACGAATTTAAATAATTTAAGATAAAACACCGCTAGGTATTTGGCATTGTTCACCGAGATGAACATACCAAATTGTAAGTACTTTATAGTGTATTTGGTAATGTTCATCACGATGAACATGACACTTTGGTGGGATGTACAACTTAGCAATTCAAATAAATTTACACAATTCACATCCAAAAGCATAAAACACATGTTTGATAGGTTAGTAAAAGCATCAAAACATAAAAAATCACACATAAGTCAAATAAAAGCTTTATATTTACCTTGCGAAGAGTAAACGTTCTACGAGTCGCTGAAATCTTGTTCTGACAATACCAGATGAAAAGTTACGAGAGGCATAAAATACTTTTGTATCAATAAAAATACTTATTAACTTTAATTTGTTAAAAATAAAATACCCTTATTAGTACAAAAATATCAATAAATATTTTTTTATTGTAAATGTTTCTCGTAGTGCACATTATCAAATTAAGGGTTAAATACTAATAATCCCTTAAATATTAGAATCCTACCTTAATTCTTCCAAAACATTTTTCGGATTCGTAGTGTATGCTAATAATAAATCCGAATTATGATAATTAATCGTGACATCTCTAGTAGTTTTTGGTCACGTAATTGCGACATTCAATCCCGAGTTATAAATTCCTTCGAGGTATACGTACCCTTCGTTTGTCAGGAGTCAAATTGGGGCCTTTTCTGTAATGAACCCCAACTATGTACCGCGGAGATGTGAAGGTATTCGTGGACAACAATAAGTAGGTACTTAATTGCTAATATTATTACACTATACAGGGTTATTTTTAAAACACTGACAACCTCGCAGGGCCATATAGCTGACCCTATAAGGAACAACTTTTGTTCTACGAGTTTGGACATAACTCAATACATAAGAAAAAAAATGTTTTTACAAGTTTTTGTTATGTAGTGTTTTTGTTCGTACGTCTAAGTGTAGGTATTATCGATCGAGACGGAGCGGCCGGTCATTGAACTGACGCGCGCGCTGCGTGTATTACGTAATCTGCGCGTAGGTAAAATTCAAAACGGAAATTAAATTCATAATTATTTTTGTATGAGAATAAAATCTAACAAATTATGAAAAGTCGTAGAACAAAAGTAGTAGCAAATGACCTTAGGAATCTACTCCTGCGAGGTTGTCAGTGTTTTAAAAATAACCCTGTATAAGAGTTCTTCTATTAAAGAATACTCTATATCAAAATATAATACCAATATTAAATATCTGATCTAACACTTGAAAATGCGACCAACCGTTTTGGCAAGACGAGTTGACGCACGAACAGATATTGTGGTTCGCCTGCAAACAGGTCTTAAGGACGGTCATTGAACGTTCTAGGCTGCGGTGTAATGACTAGGCAGGCCTGACGGTGTTTTAGATACGAAAATTATTGCACCAGATATTAAGACTTGTATTACGACTAACTACTCTGCAGTCTGTAACAGGTGATAAAGCAAAAAGCGACCGGAAAATAACAGTACATTGGTCGAGTGTAATATATTTTAATTTAGAATCCGGCTTTAAATATAATTGAATAATAAATATGTATGTACTGCGAATATATTTTATTAATAAAGGCATAAAATTAAGGCTTATAGATTCAGTCCGAAAAGTATCAGTAACAGTATAAAGTCAGTCCAGGGTTCTAAATTATCAAGATAAATATGTTTTATGATAATTATGCTGTAGACAGTTTTGTCTACAGCATGAATAGGCCGTCTGGATCGGGTCGTTACCACTGTCTCACACAAAACCGTCGTAAAGTAGGCGCTTGCTGCTGCGTTACGTACGGTGATTGAGATATCCCCAGGTTCAAATCCCCCCCTTGCCAATCCTTTAATTATCCCCTCCTTTTAAGGTCGGCAATACGCCTATGATTCTTCTAGTATGGTGGGCGTATATGGGCGGTGGAGATGACTTACCATCATGTGACCCACTTGCTCGTTTGCCGGTCTATGCTATAAAAACGCTTATTTCCGTTCCATGATGTGATAGAGGGCGAGCTTATCACCATGCCGGGTATGCTGCGGCAAATACATACCAAAACAACATAACACAGCACAGCACTGGTTTACAGTGGTCACCTTACAAACAGCGGTAAGCCAATAAGTAAAGTGGCTTAGTCACAGTCGGTCAGTATGACTTGTACAGAGGTTGGAAATAAATATGTAAATTAAGGTGTGCAAGATCCGGATTGCTCGCAGAACGTGGCAGACAGGAGCTCCACACTGATATAACCGGTTTTGTACTTTTATTTTATTATAGTGAAGAAATTCTAGGTTCATTATTATCTTGAAACATGTATTAAGCCAATAAACAATCCAGTCAGAGGTTTTCGCCTCATCTACACACTGCCGGCTGAATTGCAATTCACGTACCTGAATTGAGGACGTGGTGAACGTAAGTGGACTAAGGTCTAATCCCTCATAAGTAAAGATCCGTAACCGGCGTCGGATAACTTCCAAATTAGTGGCATGTTGTGTTTATTATAATAATATTAGCATGAATAGGAGAATTGTCTACAGCATGAATGGGTTGGCTCGACCGGATTATTGCCACTGTCTCACAGAAAATCGAAGGGAACTAGCAGCTTGCTGTTGTTTCTTATGGTGAGCAAAATATCCGGATGTCCAAATTCCTGTCCCTCTCACAATCCCTTAATTATCCCTTTTCTTTTAAGGTCAGCAACGCATCCATGATTTCTCAGGTATTGTGGGTGTTTATTTGTGCTGGAAGTCACTTACCATCAGGTGACCCAATTGCTCGTTTGTGGGCTTCTGCTATAAAAAAAAACTACTTAGAGGGGTAAGGTCTTAGTAAATCACTCTGGTTTAGTTAGTAGATATCGTATAACTTCTAAATTCTTATTGATATTTCAGTATGTGGGTTTCCTCGCGAAAATTGGCAATGAATGAATACACACGTAGCAACAAAAGACTGAGCTATCGTCAATTATATCTTTGTTGCTGTTTATTTGTGTCGTTATGACATAATCATACTTTAGATAACATTGTAGGTCATGGCGACACTGTAATTATAAGTATCTATCTTATTCTGGTGAACGGTGACACATTGTCCAAACAAGTCCATTAATTGTAATCACCCTACTCAAAGTTTATATTTGGAGCTAATTGCCTTTGTGTTAATGGTACAGTTGGGAGGGGAAGGCCTCGGCGAACTTTCTCAGATCGAGTTGGAGATATTCACGAGAAGCGCCAGGTCAGAAGTGTCACTGATGTCATGCATGAAGAATTTAATGAGAATGAAGGAGACCAAAGAACGGTGTAAGGATCGCAGCAGGTGGCAATCCGTTGAATCTTACTACCCCTAGGGGAAACAGGCGTGATTCCTATGTATGTAATTCCCTTTTTTGTTTCGAGTTATTCGGTTATATTTATGTTTAATAGGTTTTTAATAACTTTGACCTATAAATCTGTCTTATACAAAATTATAATCATTAAAATCGAATCAATCTTTTTTTTATAGCATAGGCCCGCAAACGAGCAAGTAAGTCAGCTGATGGTAAGTAATCTCCGCCGCACATGTACGCACACAATACATGAAGAATCATGGGCCCGTTTCCGACCTTAAAGGAAAGGGATAATTAGAGATTGGGAAGGGGAGGGGGATTTGGGCCTCTGGATATCTCACCGTACAAAACGCAGCAGCAAGCCGCTACTTTGCGTCGGGTTTCTGTGAGACAGTGGTAACGTTCCGGTCGAGCCGGCCCATTCATGCTGTAGACAATCTGTGAAAAGGTATGCGATAAAAAACAAAATTGTATGTGTCGAATTGAGACCTCCGTCTTTCGGCGGGTTCAAATAAAACGCTCCCATATCATTGTCATTACTTTTTAATTTTGTCTCGACCACATTTTCATCTTGAAGCGGAAATTTAATGTCTCTTGGCAAAGCATCTATTAGTGTCGCCCAACTAAGCAAAAAATTGTCGAAACGGGGTTACGGCGCGGCGCCATGTGGCCGAAACGGGGTTTCTGATTACAACCAGTCTGTAGTTTGACTTGCTGTTAATGCCTTGCCATATGCTTCGTTTTGAAATGTAGCAAGTTTATTAGACTAAATAAAGACAAAAATTGGGTGAACCGTGCATTATACGTTCGATTTTTTTTTATTGTGTCTTACGACGTGTTGCTGGTTATGAATACGAATGTAAGATGTATATTTTTTAAATATGTTCCCCTTTCGTCTAAATTAGCTTGTCAATGAATATATCGTAAATAAAAAAAGAATACTATGTAATTCTAACTCTCAATATTTGACAGTCTACGAGGTGCGATGGGCGAGTAGCCGACTGTGAAATGTGAGGCCGCGTGTTCGATCCCCGCATCGAGACAAATATTTGTCAGATCCACAAATATTTGTTTCGGGTCTGGGTGTCGTGAGACCAAAAGTCTCTCGTAGTTTCCGATACCTATGACACAAGACTCGTATCTTACTGTGGGATCAGGGCTATGTGTGTGACTGTTGGGTATTATTTATTTATTTATTATTATTTACACTTTATATACAATGTATAAAGGCGGACTTAATGCCAGAGTGTATACGTATATTCCTGGTTCGTAGAATGTATGAGTCACGTATATTTTAAATATTTTACCATTTTATCTATTATATCAAATTAGGGTAGATATCATAGGGGACTGATGTAACCCCTTTCACTAGAAGAGGAGGCCCGCGCCCAGCAGTGGGACCGAGTATACAGGGCTGGTATTTTAATATCTTAGGGTTAGATACGAATCAACAGTGACACACTTTTACATGTTGTTATGTTTAATGTTGTGTTTAATTAAATTCTCAAAATACGTAACGAGGTAGACAGATGGTGTGACAACCTGCGAAAAACAGCTGCCAATGCTCGATTGACCTGCTTTGAAGCGGACTTAAACTTTATAGTTTTGGACGGCGAGCAACGAAGTGGGTCACAGTCACCAATAGTAAGTGATCTCTACCGCCCATGAATGCTCACAATACCAGAAGAATCATGGACACGTTGCCGACCTTAAAGGAAAAGGATTGGAAAGGAAAGGAGGATTTGGCCCTCCGAATATCTCACTTACCGCTTGTGAGACAGTAGTACCCGGTCGAGCCGGCCTATTCATGCTGTAGACAATGGTCTACAGTGTGGCTCTACCTTCAATAAAACTAAAAAATTGTAGAGTCTAAAAAGAAAATCTAAAAATTTAGGCATTTGTTTGTTAAGCAATATTTTAGTTTAGACCTGTGTCCATTATCTTTTCTTGTTGTTTCCAAACTGTGTTTCTCATTAAAAGCAAAGAAATATATATGCGTTCCGAAAGGGCGTGACCGCTTTTTCTTGAATTCCATGTCTAATTATTTCTACTTAACAACATTTACATTAGTAGCAGTCACATTGCGTGCCGGTAGCGTTATCACATCCGTCGCGAGCTGGTCTCCAATAACTTCCTGCGGTGCACTCGTAATCACATTAATGGTAGGTATTGTTTTTTTTATTATTACTTGTTACAATATTAGTTCGGTATTCTGTATGCAACATTTTCCCTATCTGGTATTTGTATCGTCAGAATTACTGGAATTTATTTATTTTGAGGATTTTCCTTTAGCTTTATCACTAATTAAGCAGAATTTAGTTCGATAAATCTTTGATTTAGGTATTTATTTATATTCGTGTTATGTACTTACCTACCTACTTGCTTACTTACTTAGATTCTTAGATGTAAGGATTGGGTGAAGGCAATATGGCAATCGGGGCCATGTGTCAACAAATCAGTGACAACGAGTCGACAATTCTGTACATTTCATCGGACACATTTTTTGTCCACCATGAATCACATACATCCTGACCGTTTGAATGGTATCATTGATTGGCTTTATGAGTAGAGTGTAATAATATTTTATGAGTCACTTTCCGGGCAAGGCGCCTATCAGGCCCGCTTCGAGTGTTAATGTCTGTGTAAGACCCCACATTATAATTCTCGGTATTAGTGATACGATGTTATGTACCTAGTGAATTTCGAACCGGGGTTATCAGGACCCGGGTAATATCAACTTCACTGGAATTTTATATACATATTACTTACCTACATTTTTTAAGGCATAGCCCGGGAAACGGGCAAGTGGGCCTCTTGATGGTAAGTGATCTCCATCCGCCATGTACGACCACAATATCAGAAGAATTCGGAAGAGAAGGGGGTTTGGGCCTCCGGATATCTCACTCACCGTATGAAAAACGCAGCAGCAAGCCGCTATTTTACGTTGGTTTACTGCGAGACAGTGTTAACGATCCGGTCGTGCCGGTCCATTCATGCTGAAGACAAAACTTTCTACAGCGTGGCTCTAACACTCCCATATTTAAGCTCACTCTCGTATTCCCGAAGGAGTTGGAAGAGTTACAACAATAACCCCATTATTAAAAGTCTTAACATCAAAATTATTATTTTCCTGATCACTTAGTTAGTTTTCTTACCAACAAACGATGTAAAAGTCACCTAAAGATAGCAATAAAAAATCTGGGTAAAGATGTTACTCAAAAATTCGCGTAAAACTAGAACGAATCGAGTGAGAAATTTACCATTAAATGTATTTGTTAAATGAACCATAGGTACATCAGTTACGGTATTTTTAATGTCCAGGCGAAAGTGTACCGCTCACCTGCCTGTACCTACCGACCATGTAGCGACCACAATAGGATAGATGATTTGTTTTTTCTATTATTTAAATCAATTAGCTACGTTACTCAAAACGTATTGCAGAAAGAGCTTTGTAGAACCGTCCAAAAATAAATAAGTTAGAAGCAATTTAAATTTATTATTTAAATTTAGGGTACTTAATAAATAACAGATGACACAATTCTGACGTCACAATGCAAAATAGTCTTTACGGTGCACATGTGCGAGGGAGATAGTGAAATATCCCCACTACGCTACCCACCTATGCTCATACCAATTTTTAAAACATAATTACGGGTTCTTTTTTGAACCAATTTAGGTTGTATTTTAACAAAAGGGTTTCCTTTTTTCATTATAATAATCCATAATCTCTTGCAGTTCCAGATGCCATGACACAAGATTATCGTATTTTACTTTCTGTGAGGTCAGTACTGTTCGACTGCTGGTTGTTTTTGAGGCTGGGTTCGGGCGTCCTATACCAGTGGGAGAAGTTAAGGATTTCGTTTATCACACTGGCCTAGATTGTTATACTTCATATTCCTCGGATTCATGAAAGAGCGTCAGAATTGGGTAGTTTCTTATGTTGAATATTATACAAGATTTTATACGCAACAGAAAATAATACGAAAAAGAAATCCTTTTGTTAAATATAAGACAAAATTGGTTCAATAATGAGCCTGTTTATGATTTTAAACATTGATATAAGCGGAGGTGGGTGAGTAGAGAGGACATCTTACTGGCACGCATGTACCGTAATGGGCATTTTACATAGTAACGTCAAAGTTTGCGTCATCTGTTATTTAACAAGTGCCTCCTCCACCAGATTTGAATGGCTTCTAATTTATTTTTTATGACCGGTTGAATGAAATTCGATCTGTAATAGGTTTTGGGTAGGGTAGGGGAGGGTAACTTATTGAGTAAATAATAAAAAAAACAAGTCAAAAATCAACTAACCTATTACAGGCTTCCTTATAATGTTTTCTTTCAATTCATCATCATCATCATCAGCCACAAGACGTCCACTGCTGAACATAGGCCTCCCCCAAAGATTTCCAGACCGACCTGTTGGAAGCGGCCTGCATCCAGCGACATCCTGCGACCTTTATCAGGTCGTCTGTCCACCTTGTAGGTGGACGTCCAACGCTGCGCTTGCCAGTACGTGGCCTCCATTCCAGAACCTTTCTGCCCCATCGGTTATCGGTTCTGCGAGCTATGTGGCCTGCCCACTGCCACTTCAGCCTGCTAATACGCTGGGCTATGTCGGTGACTTTCGTTCTTCTACGGATCTCCTCATTTCTGATTTGATCACGTAGAGAAACACCGAGCATAGCTCTCTCCATAGCTCGCTGAGTGACTTTCTTTCTTTTTTTCTTTTTTCTTTCAATTGGTCTTTACAAATACTTTTGATCTATAGAATTTGTCACTATGTGGGTCAGACAGTTAAATTTAAGTTACACTGTGTCTAAGAGTGTATTTGTGAGTTTATTATATCTAAAATAATATATTTTTATATATTATGCAAAAGTGTTGAAACAGTCCTCATTTAACCAGATAAGGATTTTATGAGCAAAGTTTGGTTCTGGCAAGGTCTTTCCGTCTCCTGTATTAAAATTAAAATTATCTAAATTGCTTTACTTATTTATATTGCTCTTATCATATTTTGTTCGTTATTGAGCGTCGGTCGGAAAATAATTTCGGCCTCATTTGTAATATACTTAAAAAAGGAGGTGCTGAACTTGATGTGTATACTGTGTGTTAGCTTGTTCGCAATTTTCTCAAAACGGATTAATTAGTTGTGATGGTTGTTTCACTAACGTAACACTACATCTTCATTATCCTACATTCTCTCAGGAGGGTTTGAGTGAATAATAATAAATACACCCAACAGTCACATACATAGTCCTGACCCCACAGTAATATACGAGTCTTGTGTCGTGGGAATCAGGAACTACGAGAGACTTTCGGTCTAACAGCACCCAGACCCCGAGACAAATAATTGTGGATCACACAAATGTTTGTCTTGGTGCGAGGATCGAACCCGCGGCCTCTCGCTTCAAAGCCGGCTACTCGCCCGCTACGCCACGGAGGCTGTCCTATAATAAATTAATTTAATAAATAAGGTTACCATTCTACCCAATATGTATCATATGTAAAATGTTTTCACTAAAGAGTTTCTATTCTATATTATTTCCGCTTCCGGTTGCAATGTACACCAACAAAAAAATAAACCGACTCACAAAAACTAAAAACTGTACGGTACTGTAGTTTTATAATAACTCAGAATTGTTTAGTTTTATATTTAGTTTTGACGTGACAACGTCTTATAATTCGATAGAGCCGGCTGCACGCACGAAAAAACATGACTCATGCGGCGTTACCTCGCTCTGAGGCGTTCCATGTAAGGCTTGAAGTGCAAGCGAGAGCGCGGAACGAGCGACAAAGAAGCACAATCGGCCTTTGCGTTCGACATCCGTCTCTCTCCTACTTGAGTGAGCGATGCGTCTGCGTGGACAGCTGCTATTGCTCAACGCACATTTATACTTGTAAAAACTATTAAATTGTAAAAAAAAAATTGACATAATTGTATTTATGCGTACAAATAAATCTAACTTGATCAATTTCATTGTGATTTCCAATTACCTCCTTCTCTATATACATACAAATCTATTAAACAAATGAAATTAAAATGTTCTTTTGAAAAATGCTACTATTCCATCAGTATTTTCTTAAGACGTTGTCACGTTCAACTATCGTCAGTAAACCGACTTTACAGACAACCAATTTTTTTATAACTTTTTTCTGTCAGTTTTATATTTTCCCATTTTACTATTTTTAGTCAAATAATCATCAAATTCGACCCAGAAATTACGAATCTTTCATCCCCGATTTCACCCCATTAAGGTTGGAATTTCTCTTAGAAATTAAAGTGCGACCGACTTTATACTTGTTTGCGTGAAAAAATAATTATACAAATCGGTTGTATTTGGTGGATTTATGTGTATACACAAAAAAACGCATCGCATCGAGAAACTCCTCCATATTTTTCGTAGGTTAAAACTTAAATACCGGAACCTACCTTGTGCCGTGACCATCTCCAATCGACACGTTTGTTTTGTAACTGTCTACGGAACGAATTGCATTATTTTAAGATGTAATCTTTGACACCTCTGGTCGCATATTATCAACAGACGTAATTAGATTTTAACACTGATATGCATGAAAATCGTTAGTCGATGTTGTAATGAATTGACAGTTATGTAAGACTTGTATTAGATGTTTTATTTTTTAGTACAGTCCAGAAAATAAGGGTGAGGTACATATTATAATATTTATTTTAACTCGACGTTTCGACCGAGTTACATCGGCCGTGGTCACGGGTTGATTGAATGTTGGAAATTAAACTATTTAATAGGTATTCCTCTCCTCTTCTTTTTTATCCAAGCACGGCAAAATGACTGCACTACACCTGATGGCAAGCGTAGTGCAATCCAAAAAACTAGCGTCCACCAAGTCTGTTTAAATGCTTCTTTCCTCTTCGGAGAGGGAAGAAGCAAATCCAGGGGTCTGCGACGGGACATTCGCATGATCGATGCAGGCACAGTGATACAAGGATGTACCCCCATACCTGCCCCAATCAACCATCAAGTCATGTCACAAGCCCCTCGATAGAACCGGATATACACTGGCTGATCCTGTAACGCGATCCACACAAGGCGTGTTGATCACTATGGCAGGTTTTAACACCACGTATATGGTGGTATCTATCAGGGCGGATATGAATACTCTACCACCAGCAAAACCACCACCAGTTACATTCTGCCTATCCCTTCGAAGTTACAGGTGTGAGGTGATGTATATAAGTTGGTATAATCCATTACCGAAATACAAAATATTTATGTTATATACACGTCTTAAATGTAAATGAATGCCTGTTTTTAATAATGGTTGTATCCGGACCGACAAGTCCGGTTCCTGCACTGGTTAATGTGTTCAGTTTAGTTAACCCGTTCGCCTATTATGACACAGTTAAAGTAGTTTTAGAAAGGTGAAACAGCTGTTTTTGTTGGTTGACATTAATGGACATAACAAAAATGTTGCAAAACATTTTGTGCCATTTTATTGTGTACGTGATGTTTATTGTATACTAGCTTTTGCTCGCGGCTCCGCCCGCGTGATCTGCTTTTCCCGGGATAAAAAGTAGCCTATGTCCTATTCTGATGTATAAGCTATATTATTGTAAAGTTTATAAAACCCATCCAGTAGTTTTTACGTGAAAGAGTGACAAACATACATCCATCCATATACACTTACAAACTTTCGCGTTTATAACATCAGTAGGATAGGATTTTATATTGAGTTACTACATTAAGATTCAAATAATACTTTCTTCGGCAGCAGACCTAGTTAAAGTTGTGGCACTGTACGTCCCATCGGTGACCAAAGGTATCCATCCTCTCCTTGCATTCATCTCGATCCAATGCCACTATAAGCCATTGTGGCTCATCTAATCGTCTCGCCATCGCTTTCCAGGACAGCCGCGTAAGCCGACCACCAGGTACCCATTCTGTTACTAACTTTGCCCAGCGTTAGCCGCATTAGAGTCACGACCTAACCAATCCTACTGGTAACCTCACTCTATTATAAAAACAATACGTTAAATACCGCAATCAGAACAAAAACCTTCTTAAATCGAATAAAAATCTTCTACAAGTTGTATGTAAACTCATGACTTAACGATGAGTCATGTGATACCAAGAAATTATTATTCAGAACAAACGCGCGTTTCGGACGCACACCTTATCGGTGCGACGCAATTCCTGTCTCCAGTTACTCATTGTAATTCATTTAGTATTATCCATTCATTTGAAACGTTTTACATGTACACTGACATTGGTTTTTTATTAGAAATGTTTTCGATATTGCCTGTAATGACTTTGGAGAGGTCGTTAACCATACTCATGGGTGTGGTGGCGCTTAAGTTATGCGACAGTCGCTTATTATGTAGGACTGATTTGTAACGGACTAAAACACTTCAATATGGACATTAAAAACTGCATTACATCACGATTTGTATTTCATATTCGGTAAATGCAAAGTTCCTCGGAATAATATGCCAGACTCGGTTTTTATACTAATTGAATACCTTGCGTTACTCAAAAACTATATTCGAATGTATTTAATAAATTCGCTAATAATGCACAACGCGGTTTGTGACGTCACCGACTGCGATGGTGACTGAGCGGTGCATGCATGCGAGGATGATGATCAGATGTTCTCACTGCTCTTAAATCTGCTCTTATCAATATTTATGTGACCTCAATACCCGACTTCATTTATTAACCAATTTATTTGCAAAGTCATCTACCATATTAGAACTCCCGGTATGGTTGTTGGCTCAACTACTATCATATTGTCGGACAATAATAACCTCAGCGAATCGTGGGTGCACTAGATATAACTCAGCTTATCCCTTCAATACAGGTGTGAGTTATGTAGACCGTGTTCGAGATAGCATTGCGCTCGTAATAAATAAATATAGGTACATGCATTCGAAGCGAGTCTTTATCTCAGTCACCGTGTGTTCTTTTATCTGACCTTCGCAGTTCAATCTCATTGCAAGACGGATCTTGTTTTGTTAAATATCATTTCCATTTTACGTACGGTCGCTTTCGCCGGCGGTGTCACTTGGATTTATTATTTTTTTAGATTTACAGTGGTTTTTGCATCTATTAAAGTTAATTTGATTAGGGTATACAACAACAACTAGAGTGTAGGGGCATAAGCGCCTGTTTTATACGTTTGTATTGATTGAATTATGTGTACTCAACACCGTTGTTAATAATCAACAATCTTTGAGATATGCTGCCTCGGTGGCG
Source organism: Amorpha juglandis (assembly GCA_949126905.1). NCBI lineage: Eukaryota > Metazoa > Arthropoda > Insecta > Lepidoptera > Sphingidae > Amorpha > Amorpha juglandis. The sequence goes on from OX421380.1 coordinate 1,488,776, forward strand.
CAGTTGTATTGCGTACGCGGTTTGACTGTTATGCTGAGGTCTCGGGTTCGATCCCGCGTCGGGTTAATGATATTGGGGTTTTCTATCATGAAATGCTCAGTGTCGGCCCGGATTCTGGTATTGTGCCCGGTAGGGCGATAGGCCTCGCCCCTATCACATCATGGGACGGATATACGCTCGGCGAAATGTGGATGTACTAGTTACACCTCTGCCTATCCCGTAAGGAATTATAAGTGCGTATGATATTTGAGAAAATAAGTTAGTTAAAATAACAAGCATCAAAGTGGATGGATTGCTCAGAAGAAAAATGTAGATTGGAAGAAATGTAACCACGGGAGTCAAAAAACCGACATATACATGCATTTACATACTTTAATTACAAATGCACAAACGACCTTAGTATTATTTCTACATAGTCGATGCAGATAAACGGCCTTGCTAGCAATGAGTGTGCATTACGAGGCAAGTGCGCGATGTCTACAACGCTTTGTTGCGACGACCTTCGTGCAACAATTTGGTGACATCTTGTTTTGGCGTGAAACTGTCGTCTATATATTGTGTAATATGTTGCGTTTTATGGTTAATATTTGAAACCCTGGCAAGGAAACATATGATACTAAATTTGCATGGCAACACTGGGCAGTGCTTGACATTGTGTGATGATATGATAATTACGTAATGTTGTTTGTACCCGGACGCCGGAGGAAGCGACGTGGTTAATGTTCAGATTCATTGCGTAACTTTTAACACACTCACATAGTCCTGACCCCACACTAGGTTAAACCTGTATCGTGAGTATTAGGAAATACGAGGGACTTACGGTCCCACGACCACACCCGAACTGATCTGAAAACTGCATTAAAATCCGTTGAATAGTTTAAAAGATCTAAGCGAACAGACAGCGGATGCGACTTCATTTGATACTATGTAAAGATACGCGTGCGCATCAGGTGGACACGGGCTGATTTGTTAAATCGGTGTTCAATTAGAGGTTAAATTATTATCAGTAGCATGATCGTTCAACATTGAAAAGCAATGTGTTTAATATGTACTAACATTTATTATTACTAACATGTATTTGTACGTGTATTAATGCTTAGTGCAATGATATCGCAATCCGGCTTAGTAAATGGATGCAGTCCAGTCCATTTAGGAAGTCCATTATCATATCAGAAATGTATGGTGGAACTAGCAAATCGCTCACTTACTAAGATAGGCTTGGTCTACAATACATATATTTAATATTGTAAATTAAAAGGTATTAGATTCTCTGCAAGACGGAGACTTGACCAGAGATTTTTTATATTGTCTTCATAGGCAGACGAGCAAGCGGCCCGCCTAATGGGAAGCGGTTACCGCCGCTGTCAACATTGGCAATACCTGGGGCATGGCTTAGCTGCTGCCTACCTCTGAAGGAATATTCTTTTTAAGCCCCGTTTAAAGAAATACATGTCATAGCGCGCGAGAAACACCGAGGCAGGGAGTTCATTCCAGAGCTTACACTTTGTCGAAGTAGCGTGTATGCTCGTTGTTATTTATCTCTGTTAATTTGAAAGCAACACATTGCTTTTTGACAGCTTCCTTGTTGTGCTTGTTTGTGTGATCCACAGATATTTGTTTCTGGTCTGGATGTTCTGAGAGATACCCATACGACACAATCACCCGATGTGTTGGGTGCATTTATTGGAACGAAGTTCCTTACGGCAGGCTTGGAGGGGATAGGGCTTTCGCTGCGTGACCGAACTGAAAAAAATGTGATAGTAAAACCATAAGAAAAAAAGCGTTAAATGAGACGTGCGCATGCGCGACAGTCGCATAACCAGCCAGCGTTAGTTCCTTTTTTAAAATGAAATTCATTCAGCCAGTTATTGAAGTATTTTTATATCTCCTTCGATTTTTAAAAGATTACGCTAGCTCGTTATTATTTATAATTACATAAGTTGATAAAAAATGCTATACAATAGCTTTACCGCGGCAGTCTCCGAGTGCCACACGTCTTTTTTTTATTTCTATTTTTTTAGTTAATAATTTGAATTACGATGTTTTTTTATTTTAAGTAATTTATTATTTCCTAAAATACTGAATTTCCTAAATACTTTCTTGTACTTAAATAAAAACTAATCAGCAAAATTTAAGAGAAAAATCAAGAAAACCTACATAAAATTGAGCACGACTTTTTTTTGCAATTTGTGTCGATTCTACATTAGCCGAAGGAACTTCGTTCCTACCTGGTGTCCCACGATACACACCAATTTTTCTTCATTACCAGGCCTAACCCCTCATTTCCAGAGGCCCGTACCCAATAATTCGCCAATAGAAGTTAACATGTTAAGTGTTTCTTGTTTATATTTCCATATTTTGCTATCATTATTAGGTAGGTTTTTAATCAGTGAAAGAACAGTCGAAATAAGGCAATCCAGTTCGTGATGGAATTTAACTTATCTGTTTAGTTCCTTGTTGACAGAATGGCACCTTCCTACACAGACACGATCTCCGTAATGTTTTGTATCTGTAAATAGTCTACAATCAATATGCAAAATTCCAATCTAACTTGGAATTCCTCTGAAACGTAGTAGGGTTTGCGAAGTTACCATGCTTTATGAGTAGGCAGAGATTTTTTTATGCATAATATAATTTTCGTGTATGATAAGTAAATTTGTTGAGGTCATATTAGAATTTTCGGGGAGGGGAGTCCTTAATTTAGGTACATATTTTTCTGCCTGGCGTTATCCCAAATTTTTCCCAGGGTCCGACTTTTTATTATGACGCTACTACTTCGCTCGGTTCTGAGCATCCTCTGCAGTGATAGCTTTGACTTTCATCTCTTCCTCTAATAAGTCAAGCTAGTGCATTATGGGTCGCGCCGTCCGTGGAACATCATACATCCTTGTTCCTCTATTATAAACTATTTTTTAAATAAACACAGTGAATTGATAGATCGAAATATCACTTTGCAAAATAATGTGGCCAACTTCGAAATCATAGTGATGATCTAGTTCAGTTTTTATAGTTGAAAAAAAATGGAACTACAAATTAAATGAACCAATCTTCTATAGTCTACTTATTAGATAGGAAATCAACCATAGGCAAGAATTACAACTTTTTGTAAGACTTCAGAATATTAACTAATGAACTAGTTCATTGAACTACAATGATTAAATGAACTAAATCTTTTACCACAGGCGGTATCTTTATTGCACAAAAAACTGGCAACATCCGTAATGTTAAATCAGGTGTTTAATTAAAAATTGGACTGTAGATAAGAAACAATTTGCTACCTAGCCAAAATATATGGTTAACCCAGTTTGTTTCTATTTACTATGCACAAATAACATGTGATTATTTTGAATTGTGACCTTTTTCGTCAAAATGATAAGATAATATAAAATATGATCTTTAAACTACATTCTCTGAACACATGGGCATACGTAATCTCTTTTTATTTCTCTGAACCGTTCAATCGAAGCAAGATATGTTTGTGAATAATTATACAAATAAAAAGCCTAACCTCATTAACAACGTTGTTCAGAATTCAGATAAGTGCACTGCGAAGTATATGAGCGCTGGGATCTCGCAATGTAACCGCAGCCGGCAACGTGCCTGTGGAGGTCCAATCAGGAGGCCGGGTTGCTCGTGTGAGTGATTCGCGTACACACACTATCCATTGTATTCCGCACCGTGGCATGTCGAATGTTATTATTTTTTAAAGTGCAACGACTAAATGGATTTAAATTTAGAACCGTTTGTGACACGTGCTTGCGAATATGAGCATGCAATTGTCTCTGGAACCTTTGGTATATGAAGCCAAAAACAAATAGTTTGACATCATTTCACAAAGAAGTTTTTTTAACTGCTCTACCATTATTGATATATAGGTATGGTAACAATACACATCAGCGGCTGTGTCGGCTTTGTTTTATTCAGCAGGTAACAATATTTAAGTACTGTTATTTTCCAGTTTGAAGGATATTGACGCCAGTGAAATTACTGGGTATTACGGCAACACTGGGTACTAAATGGGCAAGCATGGCACTTACCGTCAGCGACTGGCTCGTCTCGTCATGCAGCATAGAATTTGTCAAAGAAACTTTTTCTATCTTCCAATTTTTCACTCTAACCCACATTTTTTTTACTGCATCGTATTATCAATGGACATTTAAAAAGTGCTTATTTATTTTTTAAATGTAAGCTTCCGTTACAACAGTGAGTTGGAACCATAAAGAGGTTCGGTTCGCGTGTCACCGCTAAACACCGCCCGGTTTATAAAAGAAATTCCTGACAACATTGTTATGGCGTTATAAACATACATTATGTAGGGCACTTGATGTAAATAAAAACGAATACCTCGTACACTGCCACAGGACTATAAATTCTACCTAGCTGTTTTTATTGTTTCGCCCTTTACGCCATTTTTCGCGGCATCGGTTGTTATATAGATTCAATTCCGCATTTTATAAAAAAAAACATACAGTCATTCCGGGTAACTTTAGACCACTTGTGTAACATTGGACCACACCCTGCTGAAACAATTCTAATTTTTTTATTTAAATACCGAACATAAATTTGGTAAATCTGTGTATGCGAACGTGAACTTATTGGTCCAAAGACTAAAATTAAGAATATTGACAGTTACATGATGTCAAGTGTCAAAAGAAACTACTGATTTTTTCCCGCCTTGCAGCTGACTGATGAAAAAGTGCAGTATTCAATTTGCAATAATTTTGTGTTTTACGATAAAAACCGGTAAGTGATAGTATTTTTATGATCTAAAGTGTTTGTTTTTTTATTTGAATGATTTGTTTTAACTGTCTCACACTTAGTTATTTCTTAATTACTGAAATAATTGTTGCATCCAAAATAGTTAGAAATTTGGGGTAACATTGGACCGGTCTAATTCTATATTAATCCTACATTATGTATAAAAGTGCATAAATAAATATGGGTATCTTTGTACAATGAATTAATACTCGATAATAATGTTATAATACCATCTACATATATTTTTCTCATTGCTTTTTCAAGAAGAAGGAAGTCTTTTTCCAGGGCGCATCACGAAAATCTTCCAATCACCATATTCAGTGTGGGTGAGTACTCTGAATAAAAGGTATGAAGGAGGCTGGACGTGACTAACAAATTTATGTGTGACTTAAATTACCGATTCGAAGATGTTGAAAAAGCCGATAGCGGATGAAAATATCACTCGACACGGAAACGTTATATATACAAGATGACTTTCTATGCCTAGAGTGGGGGGAGTAATTGCTTATTTTATTATTTTTAATATCTTTGTATGAGAATTAATTCCTGTTACCGAATATTTGTAGTGATTTGTACCTAATTGATCTCAATATGTCTTCCTATGTTAAGTTTGTAAGTGATAAAACTGATATTGTTATAAAGCCATAAAAATATATATTTTTCTACATAAAACATTGATATATTTATTTTATTCTAAATTATAATTTCATTTAATATGGCTTAATGTTACCCAATATGAAGAAAAACGCAATAAAATGGATTTTTAAGAGGAAAATAAATAATGGTCCAATGTTACCCCAAAGTCCGGTTAACTTTGGACCATCACTATTTCTGCCTTTTTCTCAGGATTTGCACATAATGCATGTATTTTTCGATGTAAGTGGTATTTACAAGAACAAAAGATCACAAAAATTACAATGTATTGCATAATGATTCATACAAATTAATCATAAAATTTAGACAACTGTCTGATATCTGGTCCAAAGTTACCCGGAATGACTGTAAATGAAACACATCCCATGTACGATTATGCAAAATAGAACTTTAAATTATTGATTTGAGTAAATGAATTTAGCAAAATAGTTGAAATGTTATAGCATCCAGTTGGGGGGAAGTGTGTGTGTGTGGAGTGTAAAAACGGTCGCTCGTCGCACATTCCTCTTCCTCTCGTACAGTAGGTACCTGCTTGCAATCATAGAGGCCGCTGGCCGTGTTGCGGTACCCTGTCTCTGTCGCGTACCTCTAAACGTTTCGCGCTTCTCTTTTCTTTCTTCTATACTCACATTCTGGTCATGACGACGGGCAAAGATGGAAACATCCAAACGTCTGTTAGACTGATTTTTTTTATAAAATATTGGGGCAAACAAGTAAGTGCGTAATTTGATGGTATGTGATCCCAATACCAGAAGAATCATGGACGCGTTGCCGACCTTAAAGGAAAGAGATTGGGAAGGGGAACGGGATTTGGTCCTCCACCATCTCAGATCACCATCCAGATCTCCCACCATACGAAAAGCAACAACAAGCCGGTACTTAGCATACTCAAAATACTCACTATTACTACTAAAATGTCTGTAGCAAAACCATCAAATAAATGTGTTCTTTCTTTCATAAATGCAACCTCAGCGGAGAAGGAATTATTGGCAGGAATTTTTTACACTTTTTCAAGAATGTTCTTCCAGAAATTTCGGATCAAACCAAAATATTGAGAATTAATTTGTATCAAATAATGTTACAATGTGACACTGTTTAGTAAGTACACCTTTTCAGCAATTTTTTATACATAAAATAATAAAAAATACATATTACATATTCACTTATCGAGGGATGAATGATAAACTATGATCTCAACTTACCAAACATATTGAGTCATAATTTACGAGAATAAAAACAATACTTTCATTGCAGCAATCTACGAAACAATGAAGGGAAAAAACACATTAGAGTACGAAGTCCAATGCGAAATGACTCACTCACTGTTTAATGTTTACAAACTAATCGAGCGCACGTCGACACGGACGCACAACTTCCTAGTAATTCAACAAAACCAAACGCTTACTAACGCTAGTTTCAATCGAGGAGTTAATTGAACGAATATTGGTTATGCGTAAATTACATAATATAGTGCTTTGCGTACTGGGTAGTAGACAGCAGCGATAACCTATGGGAGTGGTATGGACTACCGGGACGAAAATCGTGGGTTGAAAACGAGTCTTGACTTTTCGATGTTACGTGTGTATTTATTGTTAGTTATTACTCCCTTAAACGGTGAAGGAAAACATTATGAGGAAATTTACCTGATAGTTCTCTATAAGATTTTGATGGTATGTGATGTCTACCGACCCGCATTAGGCCTAATCTTACTTATGTTACAAAATTAGACCCTTATTTATCTTTATTACGACAAATATTTAATTTATAAACCTTGTTCCAGTTTTCAAGCCACATACATGTCACACACATATAAACAATCAAAGTAAATTAAATAATATTTCATTCAAACTTAGGAGTAGTAGTAGTTAGATGAAAACAGTGGTTTCGATTCAAAATCAACGTTTTCATTATCTGCTATGCACGAGATCATAAGTGGTTAAAATTCCATTTCTTTACAATCAATCTATTTCTCTCAACAATGCCCACATTTCATCGCTATGTACACATTGTTATAGTTAGTGTCTTCTTGTTTATTGTTCGAAATGCATCTATCTGGTGTATGTCATGTCTCATAACCTGATCATCGACATAGTTACAACTGCAATTTACGAGAGCGCCACTTGCCATACCTCTTCTATGAAAAGAACGCTTAGCTCGTACTTTTGTAACTGCATTTATAAATTTGTAAACATGTAGGGAGTGATAACTGCTCTATAAATAACTCGGGACCCTCGTTTTCAATGTTCTGTTTGGTTTAGAGATTTTTTTAAGATGCTATCGGTTGTGAATGAATTCTGGTTGAGTGATGGAAAAAGTTCGGTAGTTACTTACTGGGGTATCTTGTCATCGACAAGTTGACTACAGATATAACTTATTTTAGGTTCTGGCTTGTTTAAAATATCGAGTTCAAAATGTGATACAGGTTTACAAAAGCCGATGCAATTTTTTTATACGACCACGGCAAAGTATTGCACTACATCTGATGGTAAGCGGAGTGCAGTAGGAAAAAACCAGCGACCACCGACAATAATGAGATTATCGGTGGTCACCAGAATCATGCCGGCCAGTTAAATGCCTCTTCGTACTCCGATGAAGGAAGAAGCAAATCGAGGAACCTGCGACAGGACAATTCATTCATTTATTACCATCAATATTGTCAATAAAATAATTATTTTACGCTTATTCGTGTCAATAATACATGTGATCCTACAACCTGTTTATAAATGGAGGCTTGAACGAGTTTGTTTCCAACTTGAACTGAATATTTACTTAATATTTCATTAATAATTACTACCTTATTTGTAAAAAATCGGAAATCAGTTGCCTTCACTGTCTGTAAACTTGATTTAAAAAAACATAAGTTGACCTTAAATGAAACACGATTTACGATGACTCACTAACTCGATTAAACCATGTCTGTGGGACGCTACAGTACTTTTCCAGGAAAGTATGGACTGTGCGAGATTTTTATTATACGACTTGGTTGCTTCATACTCGATTTCAAACATTTAGTTCTCTTATTGCGGTGTCTTTTATCCTCCCACGTTGGAAGAGGAGTATTAAAAATTTCTAGCCTTTGTAAGTTTGTGCCATCGTAAATCCTAAACCAACCACCAACACCCACCAACCACCAACAAACAATGAGTATATCGGTGGTCACCAGAGTCATACCGGCCTGTATAAATGTTTCTTCCCTCTTCGGAGAGGGAAGAAACAAGAGGCCTGCGACAGGACAGACAGATGACCGATGCAGGTACCACTATACCCGCCCCAATCAACCATCAAGTCATAACGCCTCGGGAGAACCGGATATACACTGGCTGATCCTGGAACGCGATCCACAGAAGGTGTGTGGATAACTATGGCAGGTTTTAACACCATGTATACGGTGGTCGCTATCCGGGCGGATATGAATATCCTACCACCAGCGTTACTGATTTTGTTTTGCTAAAAGCAAAATAAAATAGACATCTTATTTTTTTACTTGATCTGGGTTGAAATATTATTGCATATTTGCATCCGTATATTGTCAGCGTATCCTTGGCACTTACGTCGCGTGTCATAATAATAAAATAAAGTTGACATACTTTAGTAATCGTTGTAAACGGTAATAAGTAATAATTACTACAACTCAGCCTGTTTTGTGTTTAACCGTAAACGCAATTAAATGTTGTCATTGAAATATGACGTCATGTTTAACTTAACTGTCGTATTTATTCATCTTGGTCCTAAGATCTTATAGATGATTAGTAGGTACCAAAATCTTATCAGTATTTAAACAGTATACTGGCGTAATTTGTATTTTTTTATTTTTTTTATTTCATTGCATGACAAGACGAGCAAGGCGCTCGCCTGATGGTAAGCGTCACGCCTGCCCATACGCAGAAGCAACACCATACATAACATTGAATTACAAAGCACTGCATGGCACTGAACTACGCTCGTCACTCCGAGACAGTCTCATAGGCCCAGTAATTTCACTGGCTTCAATGTTCATCAAACACAATAGTGCTTACACACTGTTGCTTGGCGGTCGAAATAGACAAAGCGATGGTTCCAACCCAGACAGCCTCTCGCATACGAGGTACCTACCACCTTGTGAACTTAATATATAGAAATATATATGTACGTATACATAATATCAATGTCAAAGATGAAACCGGTAACAACATTCAAAAGTAAGGAGGGCTTTAAAATCTTTTTTTTTCACGTCTGTTGAGAAATCCATTCACCGACGCGACGCAGTCGCAGGGCTCGTGTGAGACGAAACCGGTTGTTTCGGAATCCGACGGTTTTTTATATACCTTTTTATTCATTACCACGCGCTCTCGTATCCTTAGTGACTGACTGTATTGCTTTCATTTTGTGCTCATATCTATGTATGTAGGTAGATTTTTAAGACATATTGTTAACAGTAATGTAAAACTGGCTTGTATCTTTAATCTCTTAAATATTAAAGAGCTTAATACAAATTACATGAACGAAATATAAAATACTTGATCTATTATTTTCTTGTTGGTTTAAGATTTCAAATAACGTCGTCTAATAACTTTGACTGTCTGTCAAAAAAATTTATCTCTAAAAAAGGCGGTGAGCCTATCGCCATACTGGGCACAATTCCAGACTTCTATTTCATACTGAGCATTTCGTGACAGAAAAACCCAATTACACTTTTACCTAATCCGGGGATCGAGCTCTCAGATCTCAGCAGACCTGGCGCAGTCGTACCGCATACGGAATACAACTGCGCCTCCGAGGCAACTAGTTGAACTATAAATATAACAAATTCAACATAACATTGATTTCTCATATTTACGCGAATATTACACATTGAAATAAAACTAATTTAAACGGATTTTATCGCGGTTTTTAGAATATATAATAATTAATAAAAAACCTCGATAAAATCCGTTTAAATCAGTTTTATTTCAATTACATTGTTTCTATATAATACGATGTGGAAATCACACCCATAGCTGCAGAATGAGAACATTTATCACGATTAAGGTGTAGTGAGTGGTGACATTAAGGATGGGTGTGGTGAAGAAATGGAGGCTCCGTTTACGAGAGCAGGGTATGCGACCGCTGCACCGGTCCCGGTTGCGAAACACGGCGCATGTTTGTGAAGCAACTGTTTATACTAAATTGTAAGCAGTTGTAAAATTGTCAATGAAGTGGTGAGTCTAGCAAAGGATTTGTGAATGGAGATTTTCATCTAGTGAAAGGTATAGCCGGTTCACTCAGTTCAGTTTTAGTTTATCATTTGCTATATCGCGTATGATTTGAATCATCTGAACAGATTTTAATTGAACTGATTAATACATACATACAGATTTTGATTCAAGTCAGTTGATCAACTAAAATCGAACCATGAGAAGCCGCTATTATACGTTTGTTGATAATCGATTCCGTCGTATACCTCAATGAATGTACAAGGTTGATTTGTAAACGTACATTTTGTCCGTTGATGATCGCAAAGCGTTTCAATTATTGTTTACGTATTGAAGCATTAATAAGAGCGAACATGGAAAACAAGTAATTTATAAATGTTGAAATTTCATAGCTTAGATGAACTATTGGCATTCAGAGATTAGTAATTAGGTCGTGACTAATACATTGTACAAACGTGTACAAAAGAGTAGTTTTACAGTTAGGTCGAGCCACGTTGTTTTGAGTGTTTAAATATTGTCAACAACACGAATGGACCTTGCTCGATGGGTATGGTACCAATGCCCCACAGAATACCGACTCGAAGTGGCAACTTTGCTATTAATCTAATTCCAATGAGATGGCCTAAGAATCGCCTGCTCGAATCCGCAACTTTTCTTTAAAAGTTGATAATGCTCCCACGATTCCACAGGTATTGCGGTTGTTACAGACAGGTGCTAATCATTTATCGCCAGCTCACCCACTGGTTCGTTTGGCGGTCTTCTACAATAAGAAAAATAACTTATTAATCTAACCATACTTCTCTAAAAGATGCGGCATGTCAACACAATAATACTCTACATAGATTCATGGTCAATTTAGAAACATAATATATCATTAGTTTCACGTCGGTTTTGTTTCCAATATCTTCCAAAAACCCATTTAGACGTGTGATTGTTTATGAAGCATACGTCTTTGTAGCGGGCCTGAAAGGTCCGGATGTGTATGCACTCGTGGTTGTTTGGATAAATATTTGTGTGCTCCTCGTGACGTACAAACACCGACATCCACCCCGGTTGAGATTAAAAATAATATGAATGGAAGAGACGATGGTTTTTTAGACATCAACGACGGTGTTTTTTGTTCCTTATTGTAGAATGAAGTGCCTATTCTGAAACGGAATTCCTTTAATCAGTTTTTGTGTTATTCTAATATAGCCAATTCTTGTTTTTTGTTACTAATGTATTCGGATGGTTGGTTCTTTAAATATTTTTACTAGCATTTCTGAGATTATTAATTACATCCACTTAAAACTCATGTATATTGTAAGACATATTTTGTGGCTGTGACAGAGGCCGCGGGTTGGATTTCCGTGACCTATATTTATATGACCTATATTTATATGACCTATAGTCTGAAGTCCCTAAGTGATTTTTGATACATTCGATACAAGATAAGTGATTTACGTTGGAGTCAGAAATGTATGTGTCACCCACTGCTAGATGTAATCATTCTTTTCTCGAAGGAATAAACACACAGGTAAATTGTACACTCACATTTCGCCAAGCTTATTTCCGACCCATGATTTAATAGGGGCCGAGCCTATCGCCATACTGGGCACAATTTCAGACTCCGGGTTGATATTGAGCATTCCGTGATAGAATATCCTATATCACTTTTACCCAACCCGGGGACTGAACTTCAGCACAGCAGTTGTACCACGTATGCAATACAACTGCACCACCGAAGCACGAGGTATCGAGTTACTTTTACAATAAATAAATTTATTCTTCAGATTTCGCGGTACCTCTCTAGCAAATATCCAAATGAGCTCAACAGTTAAAATTTAACAACGTAAAGCTTTCTTAGTAAGTACCTACAGACGTACAAACTACATTTCACCGTTATTCACATAAGATACGTGACTGAAGCAGTGACCCACACTTAGTTATCACTATCAGTCTACAAACCCTATGGCGTGTTATCTCAACAGTTATCTACCAAGGTTAATTACCAACACAGATGCCATAGTGGTGCTTAACTGCGGAAGTCTCTATGTAGTCATTATGAACAGTAGAATGTGTTTTTAATTGGTTTAAGTTTGGGTTTTTAAATAGATGTGTGTTCGGTGTTTCAAGTGAAAGGTAAAAGGTAAATGCTGAATAATGGCATAGCGTAGTGAGCTGATAGTTCCGAAGATATTTTGGATTTTGACTCTTTTATTCATTGGTCGAATGGTATTGTACTTAGACTGAGAAACTAATGTGGTCCTTGACTCGAATTCGAGGTCAAGCACTTACAGTTTGTGTTTTACGATCCAAATCACTCATGAGATGCTCGGAATTGGAATTTATGGGATGGAAAGTGGGTCGCCTGATGCTCTACGAATATTACCGCAAATGAACATCCACAAGATCAGAAGAAGCGTGAATGCGTTACCCACCTTGATGTTAAATTAGGAGGAACTGGGGGAGGTGATACTGATTTATTTGCACTATATGTTATAGAGACGATGGTATTCTAATAGAAGTTTCGTTGCCATAATTATATTTATAAGAAATGGAATATGGTTTTTGTTTATATAATGAATACTATTTTCATTGCCATAATGATATTTACAAGAAATGGAATATGGTTTTTGTTTATATAATGAATACTAATATCTACTTAATTATCATATGTGGGTGTCGACGTAAAATTATAGCGTGTAACGTCTTTCTACATGTTTCAACTTGTGTAGAAATAACTTACATGGTTAGTAATAGAATCACGAATACAACACTAGAATATAATACAAGTGCCAATAAATCAAGGCCCGCATTGTCACAGCCGGGATCCACCTTTGATCAAATCTTTCCGGACGGCGAATTAGTATTCAACTTTCATCCATTTAATATGCCTTCCTCGGAACACGACAATATTGCATTAACAGGATGTCTGTCTGTGTGTCGCGACTCTTCTCCCGACAGGATGCCATGTCCCGAGCCGTTTTGTTTCAATTGAAGCATGCCGATTTCATCATTTACTAATTTAGCAGTTCTTTATTAAGGCTAATTGTCATTGATTTTATTGCTAAGTTCCGTAATATTTTGTCAACTACTGTAATTTGATATTAAGATTTAAGTTATTTGATATACACTGATATTGAATAAGAATTGGGCTTGCAAAGTTACAAGTTTTATTTTTCAGGGAAAAGGCATTCTTCTAAGGAATTGTTATGGTATTTAATATAGCAGCCTACGGAAAGAGATATTATAAGTTATGAGCCTTATGTCTAGTATGTGAATAAAGTAAGTGTTTCTAGGGAAAGGCGATATAACCGCAATCCTTGATAATATTGCCAGCAAATGGATTGTTATCATAAGAGAGAAAGATTTTAAACTTATTTTGCTAATCTATAAAACTAAGTATGTAATCAAATTTCACAATTACATAATACATATTTTTTCTCGTCGATTTTTTAGGTTTCCGATTTTCTATCCAATTATCAAACATATTCACTTCTGTAATCCCCGTAGGGGTAGGCAGAGGTGTAATCAGTACACCCATATTTCGCCGAGCGTATCTCCGTCCCATGATATGATAGGGGGCGAGCTTATCGCCATACCGGGCACAATTCCAGACTCCGGACTGATACTAAGAGTTAGAAAAGTGATAGAAAAACCCAATATGACTTTTATCGGACCCAGGGATCGAACCCGAGACTACCTCGATCTACCGCGTACGTAATAAAACTACGCCACCGAGGCATTTAGATCCAATTATCACTCAGTTTCTTTTAAATTCCGTAATACAGAACTATCCTAGTGTTATTTTATACTTAGGAATGCAGTCGTCCCCTATTGGAACGACCTTCCCGACTCGAAACCAGTCGACTCCCACGCGTGATGCGGGTTGGGATTGTGGAAATAAAAAACGGGAAGAATCTTTAGACTCTTCCCATTGGTATGTATTAACGTTTGATTAAATATCCTTACATTAATTTATCTACTTTGGTGATTTTAGGGGGACTTGTGATTTAGACAGGTGTGTTTAAAATATTGATTGTGATTTTTCTCGATAGTTGATTGGATTATATGTGTAGGATTTAAATAGGATGTTTTATTAGTTACATATATAATTATGAAAATAAATATAATATGGATACTATTCTCGAAAACCTAGTTTCTCCTTCTCAATCCTTCACTTATCCCTTTCTTTTAAAGTTGGCAACGCATCATTGAGTGGTAGAGCCAAGCTGTAGAGAGTTTACCGCTGTCTCAGAGAAAACCGACGTAAAATAGCGGCTAGCTGCTGCGTTTTGCATGGTGAGTGAGATATCCGGAGGCCCAAATCCCCCTCCCCTTCCTAATCCCTTCCTAATTATCCCTTTCCTTTAAGATGGGCAATGATTCTTCTGGTATTGTACGCCCATGGGCGATGGAAATCACTTACCCACTCGCTCGTTTGCCGATCTATGCATTAAAAAAAGCAACGATTCTTTTGGTATTGTGAGCGTTCATGGGCGGTGGAGATCACTTACCTACCTCTCGGTGACCCACTTGCTTGTTTTCCGGTTTGGCTATAAAAAATCTATCAACCATTATACTCGTAAACATGTACAAACTAAGATCACTTAGAACTATAAGAATGGGACGTAGATGCCGCATGTTATGTAACATCTGTGTTATCAACATCCGACCCATCCGTGATAACGTATCATTGGCCGAACCACTCGTGACACTGACGTTTGACACGCATCTTTTTCTCGTATCAATATGGAGCAAAAAAATGATCAAACGTTTCCGTGTACATTCCGTTCTACATTTAAAATGTTTATTTCTTTATGTCTGGCCTCATTCCGGCTTAATGCCAGGGTCTGTCCATCGTTATAGGTGGATTTGGTATTATGTGGTGCGACCCGCCGTCTGACTGGCCACAACTCTTCCAAAACTGGTGCACTGCTCTTACCACCAGGTGTAGTTCAGTCACTTTGCCGGGCTTGCATAAAAAAATGTGCAGGCTGAAGTGCTACGGATCAAAATATTAATTATAATAATATCAATTCTCAGAATCGGAACTTTTTGTTTATCTGTATGTGTCCTAATAAATATTACTATAAGCTGAGATTTTTACATCTGATAGACATGCAAATTTAAAAAAAAACATAAATTCAATCCGTAAATTGAAATTATGTAACTTATAAACATCAACCGTTACGAGTTTCACCTTCACGTAATGACACCCGAACTTGTTCATATACCAGATATGTATGGGCTCGTCATTCGACCGTCCCACGCGCCCCGCCAAGCGTCTCGGATTCCCTCACAAAAGCCGGTTGAAAGGCAAATAGTAAAGGTATACATCCATCGACCACGCGGCTAAATGTTTCTACCTTTGCTGTCAGTGGTGTGGAATGACCTTTATAATGTTTTTAAGGTTGGTTTATTTGGGTTTTATAAAAAGTAGTAATTGATGTTAGAAGTGTGCGATTGTCTGTCTAGTGTAGGGCTGGTTTGTCGCGTCATGCCCCCGTGTCCCCGCTAGTAAGTCAGTTGTCCGGGTTTGATGATCAAAAATATAGTCGCTACGTGGGTAATACTCGTAAATAGGGATACCAACCATACTAAATAATTAAATACTCTTTAGGTGTTATGATACTGGGGTCGTGGATTCGATCGCTTCGTGTATAAGTGTTATTGAATTTTTCTATTACGAAATGTTCAATATCACCCCGGAGTCTGAAATAAGCCGGGATAACGCTGGGCTATAAGAAATAAGTGTTTATGCACTTTAAAAGTCTAAACATACATTTCAGCAGTTGTAAATAAAGATCTGTCATGGAAATCTGACTCATGTATGTAGTTTAATATGGTAGTTTCCTATGATGAATATTATACATTATTTTGCAACGCAACAGAAAATAATAGGAAAAAAAAACCTTTATGTTAAAACACAGTCAAAATCAGGTCAAAAATTGCCTGCAATTATGATTTTGAATATTGGTATGAGCAAAGGGGAACGCGTAGTGGGGACATCTTACTATCGCGCTCGCACGCATGCACCGTAATGGCAATTTTACATAGTGACGTCAAAGTTTGAGTCATCTGTTATTAACAAGTGCCCCCTCCATCAGATTTGAATGGCTTCCTATTTCTTTTTTTATGGACGGATTAATGAAATTCTGTGTGCAATAGGTTTTAGGTAACAACTTATTGATTTACATAAAAGAAATCAAGTCAACTACCCTAATGATATTGTGAAACAAACGGTTCTAATAATAACATTACACAATACAATAAATAAACTCCTTTTAGCTGCTGTTTTCAAGTTACACAAATCACAAATCAATTGTGTCGTGTTTTAAAAGCCTGTCGACTGTCGAGACTTGTAGATTTTGCTTGAAAGGATTTAAATTATAAACGTGTACGTGCCGGAAATCTCGTACAATTGATGCGTTTCGTGTTGCAACTATGACAATAAGTACTCCATTGTTATAAAAGTGTCGTACTTACGTCATAATTTGTATTTTTTTATTTGTAGTGTCATTCAAAAATCTTTATTCATCATCTAGGCTAAGACCATTTATTTGGAATGTCATTGAAAATTTAGTAAGTTGTATTGTTTTTTTTTATACCACTTAATGACGTAAGTGGCAGCTTGAGCTTGCTAAACGCTATGTTTGGTCATAAATAAATAAATACACCCAACAGACATACGCATAGTCCTGATGCCGCAGTAAGATACGAGTCTTGTGTCGTGGGTATCAGGATCTACGAGAGACTTTCGGTCTCACAACACCCAGACCTGAAACATATCTGTTGATCACACAAACATTTGTTTCAATGCTGGGATCGAGCCCGCGTCTTCTGGATTCAGAAAGAAGAATATAATAATAGAAGCTGTCTAAGAGTTAAAAAGCTTAATACTATGCAATGAGTGGTAGTGCCACGCTCTAGACAGTTTTGTCTACGGCATGAATGGGCCGGCTCGACCAGGTTATTACTACTGCCTCACAGAAAACAGACGTAAAGTAGTGGCTTGCTGCTGCGTTTTGAACGGTGTGTGAAATATCTGTAAACCCAAACTCCCTCTTCTTGCCAATTCCTCATTATCCCTTTAAAGTCAGCAACGCGCCCATCAAGCCGGCCCATTCATTCGGTAAACTAAACTGTCTTCAACGTGGCTCTACCACTCATAAATGATACAGCAGTCTCTATCATTAAATATTATAATTGAAAGATAATGAAACACCAACCAGATTTTATTTCAATATACAATTTTGTATTGTATGTTTATTCGGCCGAATGAAAGTATCCTCCCACACATTCAGGAATGCGTCAAAATATTCTCAAATGCAAATGCGATCGTAGACTCTTGTATAAAATCACTATAAATAATAGCTCGGGTCTATGTTCGTTTCCAGCGCAGTATATTTAAAAACTCAATGTGGACACTGTCTAATGTTAAATAACGCCCGATATAAGAGTGGTAGAGCCACGCTATAGAGTTTTGTCTACAGCATGAAAGGGCCGGCTCGACCTTGCTCGTCTCATCATTCAATGAAATATAAAAAAAATCTGATTAACAGTATGGTGGCAACCCTATATTGACCGTCAATAAGATTATTGTACAATTAGTCAGCGGTAGGTGGCCCTATTGTAAACTTGTTCAGACATGATTGACTGGGTTCGGGGAATGTACGAGTTTGGAGTGAACAGAAAAAACACATTAGGTGTGTGTATAAATTGTTGATATGTTCTCATATGTCATTACTATTTGGAATGTAATTTACTGTTAAATAACGTATTTTTATAGCCGAAGGTCGTCAAACAAGTATGTGGTTCAGTTGATGGTAAGATTATTAATCATGCATTTTTTTTATTTCATTGAATGACGAGACGTGCACGGCGCTCAACTGATGGTAAGCGCCATGCCTGCCCATAAACAGAAACAACACCACACAGAACTTTGAATTCCAAAGCACTGCATGGCACTGAACTCCGCTCGTCAATTGACAAATTTTGCTCAATGTCATTGTCACTATGTTTAAATCTGCGAAAGTTTTATTTATAACAACAATTGAACCATCTCTCAGTTATTTAACTTAACAACAGCTTTAACCAGCGAATCTTGGGCGATTATGGTTAACAACTAAAGTTAAGACGTCATCTAACAATTGTCAAATGGTTCAACTCATTTTTTTTTAACCGGTACTTTAACATGTTTGTCATCGCTAAAGTAAGTTGGTGCAACCCATCCTAAGTGTCACTTACACCAATACCATCAGTTTTGACAAACGACTGTACCTAATGAATACTGTATTTAGAGAAATTCCATCGGCAAGTGACCATCAACGATGGTAGGATGGTAGTCAATGGTATCGTTGCTCATTAACCTGTGGCGTTTCGTTTAATGACCACAAAATGCCTGCTATCTAAGCAGTAGTGTTAAATTATTACATGTACAGGTGTGTATTGAGGTGTTAGTGTGGGCTTGTCCCACCGCCTGTTAACTATAAGTCTACAAGTGTTCTATGAGATCCAATGTTGTGTTGTTGCGACCGTGACAGTGTACGACCGTACGAAGAAAATGTAAAAAAAGTAAAAAAAAAAAATGTACCTGGTATGCTACGGTTGCATTGTTCATTATTTTTTCGCTCTGTCATTGTTACCACAGAAAGTCCTATATTAAATTTAATGTATTTTTGACATAAATAAGCAAAGTTATGTGCAATGCCTGTGGCTCCTACCGAACA
Source organism: Amorpha juglandis (assembly GCA_949126905.1). NCBI lineage: Eukaryota > Metazoa > Arthropoda > Insecta > Lepidoptera > Sphingidae > Amorpha > Amorpha juglandis. Next base: position 1,508,073 of record OX421380.1, read on the forward strand.
ATCAAAAGGCTGAAATTCGATGGATGGTAGGTTCGATTTCTACATGTCGACAGGTAATGTTTGTGTTGTTTGTTTGTGTTAATGTACGGTACACGTAAATGCCCATGTGGCATGTATTTGTGGCAGTGGGCAGGCCACATAGCTCGCAGAACCGATAATCGATGGGACAGATGGGTTCTGGAATGGAGGCCACGTACTGGCAAGCGCAGCGTTGGACGTCCACCTACAAGGTGTTCACCTTGTAGGTGGACGTCCAACGCTAACTCTTTATCAGGTCGTCTGTTCAGACGACCTGATAAAGATCGCAGGAAGTCGCTGGATGCAGACTGCTTCCAACAGGTCGGTCTGGAAATCTTTGGGGTAGACCTATGTTCAGCAGTGGACGTCTTGTGGCTGATGATGATGATGAAATGCCCATGCGGCATTAAAAAATAACTCCATTTGAGATTATTTCACGTCACTATTATGTGTTTTTGTTCAAATATTAATTTATTAATCTTAACATATTACGATTTCCGGCCATTTTCATACACTTAGCAGTTACCCAACATGCTTCATGTACCCGTTGTATAGGACAGAGGCAAAGTTTGTAAGACTCATTTCTGTTAATGATAATTGCAAATTGGGACTTCGAGAGTTGAACACCCCTTAGTAGTTGGTTCGTACAATTAAGATAAAATCTGTGTCCCAGTAAAGATTTCATCTGAGTTTGGGACGAGACTAAATGAGATAATCATGGAATCGTCTTCGCCGGATGTCCAGATAAAATCTCGCTTTCGCTTTCCGATACAATTGAAGCGTTTTGCCCTTATTTCTTTATCCTCAGTAGCAACCTCACTGGCGAGGCGTAACTTTTTTTATTTATATTTTATTTTGATGGAACATAATTTTTTTTTCAAATGTTCCGTACCCAAAGCATACCCAGTAACAACTAACTAACATTAACCCTATTACTAAGCATATACCATTTGTTTACTTTTAAAGGACCTATCTTTTGAATTGTAACAGATATTTTCTGCAAACAATAGCAGAATATGTCCTAATATGGCGCTAACCTAACAAAAAATTAAATGAAACAAAAAGTATATTTAAGGTAGTGGTAGGGAACACTTGGGCAGGTTATTCCGATTCTCACTTGGCTGGTTATAATAAAAACCAGCACACAAACAAATATTTTTTTTTTATTTGATTGAATGACGAGACGAGCAAGGCACTCGCCTGATAGTAAGCGCCACGCCTGCTTATAAACAGAAGCAACACCACACAGAACTTTGAATTACAAAGCACTGCATGGTACTTAACTGGTCACCCCGAGACATAAAATGTTAAGGCTCATGCCCAGTAATTTTACTGGCCTCAATTTCCTTCAAACCGAAACACAACAATATTGTGTTTCACACACACTGTTGCTTGGGGACAGAAGTAGACAAAGCGGTGGTACAAACCCAGACGGCCTCGCATACGAGGGACCTACCACATTGTAAAAACATATGATAAAATACTTACTTAGTATAAACAATTCAAGCCCCCTTTAATGTCACTTAAATACTTCCCTGCGTAAATAACCACTACATTTAGACCTTTGCCAACAAAATAGCTCCATACGGACGTGGGCCAGTTAATTTGGTATATTTACCGAGGTGCGGTCATATCGTAGGCGGGTGGCGAGGTGTCACTAACCTGATAATACGTTCGACTCATTGAGAAGAAAACGTGTAAAAATCAGATGTAGGTATTTGTTATGCTGTTGAGATAAATTTGTTTGAGCGACAGGTGTCGCGGTCGGTTCAATTCCAACTATTGTTTTTTTAGGACATAGTCTAGTCACATAAGGTTCAGATTTTATTTATTTTATGCGAAACTTTTTATAGCATAGGCCGGCAAACGAGCAAGTGGGTCACCTGATGGTAAGTGATCTCCACCGCCCATGTACGCCCACCACCAGAAGAATCATGGGCGCGTTGCCGACCTTAAAGGAAAGGGATAATTAGGAATTGGGAAGGGGAGGGGATTTGGGCTTCCGGATATCTCACTCACCGTACGAAACGCAGCAGCAAGTCGCTACTTTACGTCGGTTTTCTGTGAGACAGTGGTAACGACCCGGTCGAGCCAGTCCATTCTCGCTGTAGACAAAACTGTCTACAGCGTGGCTCTACCAAGAACCTCTATCTTGACACAATTATATTATTTGTCTCAATAGTAACAAATGTTGCGTGAGTGCCTATTATAATTGTATAAGGTCAATGACCTGTAATTAGATAGGTACACCATACATAAAAAAAAGGAATTATATATCTGCGTTGCACAAATAAGCACTAAACATCGTATTAATTAGTAACATAATATGTTATATTTAATTACACAATTACGTCTATTAATGGAAAATATTGTCTATAATACAATGAACTGTCTTCTGAATTAATAATATTATCTGTTGTGGTTAAAAGTTTATTGACCTAGTGGTTTATTGTTCTCATGATTCATAATTGGTAGGTTAGCTAGGCTAGGGATTCTGATATTCCTCCAGTAAGGTCCACGGCACATTATCTTTAAAATCCTTACAGATTATTGTTTGTATATTGTTAATTTGCCCCACTCCCTCCTGCCCTTGTCCCGATTTTTAAGGATCCCTTCCCTCTTCCCATGCTGGTTTGCTAACCTATAAATATATATTATTTTTATGATGGTTTATTTTCGGTCTACTTCATAAAACGTTGGGAGCGAAAGCTTAATGATTTCCTGTCTGTAAACTGCTATAATAGCATATTGATTAGGTCGTGTGAGATTTATTTTATTACCATTACAAAACATAAACTCCACTTACGTCAGTGTTTATACCTTTTCTTTATGGCAGAGCATGGCAAAAAATCACGTGGATCACCTGATGGATCTCCACTGCTCACAATAACAGAAGAATCATGGATACGTTGCCGACCTTAAAAGAAAGGGATAATTAAGGAATTGGGAAGGGGAGTGCGTTTAAGGCATCCGGATTTCTTAAGATCCAATGTTAACTTATGTGTTACATTGTACACTTGGTATGTAAATAAAACTATGACTATCATATTATATTCGAATAATTACATACTAGCTGTTACTGTCTTTTTTCATGGATTATAAGTTGTCTATTTCATAATACAAGATGATTTGTATGTATGCTATATTTCACAAATTCACAAACATTTACACTGACAAAGTCAAGAACATCCAAAGGTTCGTGTTAATTATTAATAGAATTAGTAAAATCGTAGGAATGTTGGTTCTGATACATTAATATTTACCCGCTTCCGCTCTCGCTACAAGCGATCGTCGTCGTCAGTTCCACCACAACGTTATTACCATAGATAAAAGCCTGTACATACGGTCGGTAGGTTATCACCGTTGAGATACCACCGTCCGGTGGTAGGGCAGCAGTCAGCACGTACGATGACCTTTTGTTATCTACACCGCGCTTTGATTTACTTATTATTGTGGCTTTTACTGCGAATGTTAAGGTTTTATGTTTACTTTTGTGTGGGAATAAAGGAGTAATTAAACTTGAGGAGAAAATTAAATGACTGTATAACACATACGTGTCATGATGAAAAGTGACTTTATTGTATATATCAGGAACAACCTTTGGGGTCCAATCCATTCTTCCATACTCAGATCTAGACCTGAAACTCATTTTTGGACGTAAATATGCCAAAAAAAATAACCCACAAATTAAAATTGAGATATTGATTTTATTTTTCCCAATAAGATAATAAATCTTAAAGCAATAATTTAAAGTTCTATCTTGTATGATCGTACACGAGGAATGTTTTATTTATGAATAAAAAATACGGAATTTAACCTGCTTTGTTAATGAATTTATAGAAATAAAATCAATATTTCAATTTTAACTTGATGTGGGTTATTGTGTATTTCCGTTCATTTAGTCACCAAAAATTGTTCCAGTGCCGATACCTTGAAATCTTTTGCCCAGTTTTAAGCATCCTCCGTGGTGGTGTGACCTTCAAAATAAAACTCAGTTCAATTTAATTTCGAGTCACAAATCTGTTTTACATATCGTAAATCTAATTAGGTTCTTGGTCTGTGGTGCCTACGGACACACAATAATTATCCATAACTATTTACTTACCCGCGAGTTAGTAAATTTTTCAACACCTGTTTCAGAATTAAGACTTGATTTCGAATCTGCAAGGTCTTTTAAAGCTGAATTATCAGTAGTGAACCAAGTCACTAACCTAACAGTTCCGAATGATGTAATAATTCGACTACTAGCCGATGGATGTCGATGACTCAGCGGCCGAGTGCTCCTCGGAATGATAAAAATAACTTCACATAAACATTTTTATAACGATGTATGTGACCAGTTTTATTTAGACCCGTTTGATGACCGCTTGAGATGCGCTTGGGAAATTAGAAGGTGAATTATTATTATTGGAGTTGATTTTTTTTTGTATTGGGTTTGGTCGTTTTATGAGTAAAAGGCTGTAGACATTGTGATAATGAGTATCGTTAAATGATAGAATCCGGTCCGCCAAGCTGATCTGATTTGGTCAAATGGGGTTCCTATAATTGAAACAGCATCTAATTGCGAGATTATATAAGAATTACGAGAGACATCGATAAAATCAAACATTTTGGATATTTAGGGATTTTAAAGATCTATGTGTTCGGATGAACCATAAAAATTATTCAAAAATCATCGAATTAATAAGTCTAAAATGTATATTTTTATAAATGTGTCCGAAAAAGAATTTTAGGTACAAATAATTGCTTAGGCGCCATGAACGTTTCTTAAAACATTGGACAGCGACTTCTGTATGATTTATAATAAATTTGGACTAGTTATAGTTGGACACATTCGAATACAGCATTAATAAAAGAAAAATAGCATTGATCTTATTTAATGTTTAAAAAATCAGCATAGGGCAAACACCATATAGCTGTTAAAAATAAGCAGTCAAGATTTTAAAACACAAAATAAGAGCGTTGCAACTGGCATTTATTTAAAAAGTTCCAAATATACGCATCCAATTTTATTCAGAAAACTGTGTAAAGCACCGAAATTGATTGGAATCCACGCGCTCCAGTTCCTCTATTATGACAGTTTTACATCGAAAATTTTCATTCACGCTGCCGACCCACATTCGCGTCGCCCGTTTCCCGTTTCGCAATAAATTAGCTTTATGCTGTTTGCTACTTATTTATTGGTTTTTAACACGCTCGTTGATTTTGTTTACTGATGTTTTTATGGTGAGTAAATAGTGATGTATTCATTCTGATATCCATCTACAGTACCAGAGTTCGTATCTTCATTGACTTTTTGAGAGCATCCGCGCGTATGTAATATACTTTTATAGCGAGCAGATGTTATGTAATTGGAGCTGAAAATATATGTGAGTGGAATATTTTAGTATAAGTAAGGAATAAACATACTGAGATTGCTGTTCAATCAGTAAAACCCAAGAAGGACATTGTTTGAATGGCATGAGCTCGGATTTTGGGAGCAACTACGTTTCACAGTTAAAATCTAAAGTGGCGACGTGCCTCGAAACCTAAGTCCATTTTTGTGAATTAATAGTAGTTGTTGAGTCATGCCAGAAAGTCTGGACGAAGCACCATTGAATCGACATAAAATATGTATGGAGTTATGCACAACATGGATATGTCTTCTTAAATTAGTCCAAATATTAGCTTTGCATTATACTGTCCCACTGTTATTTGTCTCCTCTACTACTGTAAGGGTTTAGAGCTTAGACCCTAGTCCACCATGGTGGACCATAAGGTTATAAAGGTTCGTCTTGCAAGATTTTAATTCTAATGGCGAATTACCTTGTCATTACAAATATTTTGTTTCCCAATTAGGCCATACGAATCACAACATTAGTTATACAACTCCTCTAATGAACCACACGATCCGGCTGTCGCTGACAAAAAACCCACATTGGAACTTTATCTACTCAATCAAATTGAAACAACTGCATTCAGTTGTTTCAATTTCATTCAATTTCAATTTATTTCAAAACAAATCCATTGATTTGAAATAAATTGATGGATCGATTCAAATGCTTTCAATCCAGTTATCACGCGATGGAACCGTATACAATGTTATATAATTTTTATTATCATGGAAAAACTCGTTGTTTTTTTTATAATAGGCAAACGAAGATGTTAGTGCCCCGTTGATAGTGGGTACAGCCGTCCTAGAACACAAAATAATGGAATCATGGATGCGTTGCTGACCATTGAGTTAGAGGAATGACGGTTTGAAAGGTTCATAGGTTTCTGTCAATATCACTATCATCAGCAATGCTATACTTCACGTCACTTTACATTCGAGCACATTCATGGTCCACACAAAATTATTTACAGCGCTCTGCTATTTAAAATGTTTCATAATACGAAACAATTTGATCGTTGGCGCCAAATGTTCACAAATTACACGGTGATATCGGAAAGCGAACATTAACCCTTTTATCGTTGAACATCAAACGGCGTTTAACTACTATGTGCAGTTCTGAACCACTATTTTGTCAACCAGCTCACGTTAATGCTCGTTTAACTGTCATTTGGTTTGTTTCAGGTCAGATAGATAATGTCTCACATCTCTTGCTTAACATATTTATATAATTAGTTACTTTTGGATTAAGTAACGTCTAAGTAATGATCTTTGGTTCATTTGCCTTGAATGTGGGCTTTTAGATATTTTGGGTTCAAATCCCAGGTCAGGCGCTATTCTATATGAGTGCTTTTACCGTGAGTTTCCAAAGATTTATTCCTCTGGAAGTGGCTTACGACAGAAAAGCGGCCCGTGTTAAAAACTAACCCAAATAATTTGTGCACCTTGTGTAAAAGTATGTTGCGCCACATTAGAGTGGGATAAGATTAGAAGGATGATACGATGACGAATGGTCTCTGACTAAACATAATATCTGTAAGTAATACTCAGAGAACAAAGGAAATTTAAGACACATAATAATCTCCGCAATATTTGTAGTGAATCCTGTTTTTGATAATACCTTCTAGATTTTTTTAATAACACCTTTTATTACATCCAGCAAAGTGTCAGGAGGTTTAGAACATTTTTGAATTTGCATACAATTTTTACAAAAAATAAGTAACTTTCATAGTAGGCATCCAGGAAATACATCCTGCAGTAAATACTCAAAGCAATTATCTGCATCAGATAGATCAGATTTAAAAGTGTATGGCATTTAAATAACTGTTAATGAGGCATCCTTTAACAAAAAAGTAACAAACAGTTCTTCAGAATAAAAACATGTACAAGGGCGACATTCACAATGTACAGTTCGTTGCATGAAAACAAAAAATAATGGGAGACTCGACTGTACTGGAAAGGGGAAGCGACATTTCTCGAGATGCTGATTGCGTGAGCAAATACATAAGCGTCAGTCATTTAGAAATGGATGGTGACTTGTTTCCAGTTATTTTAATGCAGTCTTTGTAAAAGGGACTCGCAGCTCTGATGGTGATAAGCACGATGTGAGAATATTACGTGTTAGAGTTCGGAATGTGCTGTTTCAAGTCTTTAAAATGTACCTTTCTCGGAAGCTATTGTTTGATGGTGTTTTGTATGGAGCCACGCTGCAGATTGTAAGTGTTAGAGCTACGTTGCAGATATATTTCTTTACATCATGAATGACTTCTTGCTGATGCATTTGGTATGGTGAGTGGGGAACCCATTAATACTCTACCCTCTTCCTTATACATATTTATATAGCTTTAACCGTTCAAAACCCTCGACGTAAATTAGAAAACGGTTAAATATATTTTTCAAACATAGCTAAGAGTCATCTGGATTAATCTGGCTTAAAAAATAATTGCTTCCAAATCGTCTAATCTTCCTTTCATTAATGCCACAGTCAGATATATAAATACACAAACGCACAGATATTATAGTTATTCGTCTAACCAGTAAAATGTCCAGACGTTGTAACTTAGATTAGATTAGTGTCAGTTATCGAAAACCACGATATCAAGTATACCAATCAATACAATAGCCAAACAACCCGAGACATCTAAAATGTGTGGAAAATATTTGTTCTCCCGTAATCTTTTACATTGTAGCGTCTTTAAAGCTTACGACGCGATGTCTGAATGTTTTTGTATAGTATCAGACTGCAGCCGTAAATGCGCTGGCAATAAAATTGAACGTGCTGTGAAGATACGTTCTGGAAAATGGTTTTCAGTTGGTTTTATAAAATCAATGCGATAAAAGTTGCAACGTTTTGATGTTTGTTTACATTCGCTTAGTAAAAGAAATTAAAATTACTTCAAATTACTTAATAATCTCTTCCCTTAAGGTCGGCAATACGTCTATGGTTCTTCTGATATTGTTCATGAGCCACTCTGAGATCACTTACCATCAGGCGACCTACTAGCACTTTTGTGGGCATATGCCATAAAGAAAATACCTGTTAGTAAAATAAAAAAGTCAGTTGTGCGCTGTGTAACTCGGTCTTAAAGCTTACTCTCTTTAAGCAGGCTAGTTAAATAGATTAATAGAGAGATATCAAGCAAATAATAAAAGCGATCGATCGAGTGTAAATTCCTGACGCGTCACGAGCACAACTGCTATTGCTAACCGGTCGGGCACCTGCGGCCTGTAGTGAGCGTTGCTAATACGGACTGTTCGACTGAATACGTTAGGGCTGGTTAGGATATCCGTGGAATTTAACTTTTTATCCTGCCTCGGCAGAGTGACCACGCTGGACTTAATGCTACGTGCAGTGCAACCCATATACTCTCGACCGTTAAGAGACATTGCATCCATCGACGGTCGGCATAATTATGCCTGCCTAAAATTAAAGACAGGCTGATCTGGGAACGCGACTCGCTTGAACGTGCTACCATGGCAGGTTTTACTTTTTATATCTTCTTCTTGGTCGTCCTCTTTATTTCTGAAGGTCGTGTCCATCCTGATATTTCTTTCACATCGGTTGGATTAATTCTTTTCTTTTTATATACCATGGCGCTATTCAGTAGAGTTCAAAAATACCAGTAGTCCTTCTGTAGAAATCTGTTTACTGACTACTATTCATCCATATTCTTTCGACCTTTAGCGTTGAGAAGCACAATCATACGTCCAAGTACTTAGGTGTTATTCATGCACAAACAGTGGTTGGTATTCAGTTCAAAAGGATGTGAGCAGGTTGCGCAAGGCTCGCTGCTCGGCCCGCACCTTGAAATCGGTCGCAACACGTCTTCACCACGCTCCGTTTGCGGTGACCTTTACGGACGCAATTAGATGCAATAAGTATTCAAGTTATGGTGATGGGTCTGTTTTGAAATATATTTGGTGTATTGTTAATTTCCACAAATTGACAATAAACATGATCATACAATGGTTTAAATATGCTTTATGAGATATTCAGCTGCTCTATGGAGATAATTCGTTGTTCAATTGTAAATCAGATATTAAAGAGTAACACCGTTAACGACATTCTTCTTTAGCGAAACTACCTTTCAAATTGGGGGTAGAGCGAAAGATGGTGAAGCAAAAAATCTAATATGATTCAAAATATTTTTCAAATTGTATGCCATTTATTTAGAAGGACTAATGGAAAGTATGTTTTCAGAATAAAAATAGTACCGCTTCCACAAATAACTTCCAAAAGTCTGAGCTTCGTACGCTGAAGGCTAGGAACGAACCTGCGATTCCCGTATAAGCAAACCGTTCCCCTCCCACTGCTTAAACTAAGTCATAAATATATCCAAAACAAGTTCCACACAATGTTTATAATATTCCGTGTCTACGCTAAGAAATTCTCAAAATGTCACGCGTAATCGTAATTTGGTTCCGGGTGCCCAATTATTCTAATCTGATTCGATCGAGATGGCCCGACGAATTGTTAGTGTTGCCACAACTAAAACGTAAATTAACCTCTAAACTGTTCACTAATTGGTCCCTATTTTTATCTTTCCATAACTACCATCGAATGTTTGGGTGTCATTAACATTTTAAATGTTTAGGTTGCTTTGCATCAATAAGCTTTTAGGGATAATCTTTGTTTCTATTTTCTGCTATGTTTATATTATATTATAAAGAGCCAAAGTTTGTGAGTTTGTTTTGTACTGATTTGAACCTGAAAATTCTTTCACCAAGCAAACTACGTTTTTCCTGAGTGCTATTGGGTTTATTTTGATAAAAATGAGTTTTCACGAAGAAAAGGATGAGTGCAAAAGCTAGCATGGCTATAATTTGGATAAATTCTGAAATGTCTTTTTAGTAAAAATGTACTTTTAAAATATATCACGAGTTTTTTTACATAGACTTGTTGATCCTCATAATTTTGGTGATTAAGATTTCTAAATTTAATTAAGTTGATGTAACATAATAGTTGGTTTAAACATTCTTCTGATGTAATTTAAGTAATTGATGGTTTAGTTAAAAAGGATGCTTTAATAAAAACCGACGGTCAGTTCTGATTATGGACCGAAGTATTTAAATTATATTGCCTATTAAAGAATCATCGGTCGACCGTCGAGTCTAATGTGGGTACCTAGAATTACATTTACTGCTATATCTAAAGTAAATTAGTGCCTGAATAACGCTCCCTTACTTCATCGTGTTAAACTCGAGATAAAAACTTAATGATAATTCCTTCGATCTCGTGGGATGTACTTGAAGATTTAAATACAATGGTGGTTTCATTTTCTGGTATTATTCAAGTGTTACGTCACAATCTGCTTTGAAGATAAAACTTAAGTTATTACCAAATTGACTTACTTTATCACCACTACTAATAATTACTTAAGACTTGTATAAAATTAGTGTTTAGGTTTTTAGTTTGGCTCTTGGTTTTTAACATCAGACTTGATCGTTTTTTTGCTGTAGCCTCCAGTGTTCTTACACTGAGAATCCGGTGACTTTTTAAATTCAAATCGCAAGTCGAGCAATAACAAGTTCGCACTTGAAACTGTTACTGCTTTTTCCCGGATAAGAAAATACCCTGGAAATAATTGGTTATATAATAACGACAATTAAAAATATATCCGTTGCATTCGAGCGAAAGGCATTAAACATTTAAGGAAACGATAGCTTCCATATTAATAGCGTTCGTGCAACAGCCCAATTCAGCAAATGGCCGGCTGTAAACAAAATGGCGCTGGTCAAGATGGCGGCTTTAATACAAAATTGTTGAATAATTGAGGTCCGCGTGTAGTGCCCGGCCGAGTTGCGATAGTTTTGTGATCACATTTAATTAATAACACAATGGACGTATTGACGTGACCGTCCGCGACATTCGTGTCAAGGTGCGGTTAGAAAATTTGTTACTACACGATGAACCGATGTCTGTTTGTTTGTCTGTAGTATATTTGGACTTCAATTATTGGTTTAGTAATAACCAGTGTTTACCTAATAATGTTTTTAGAGTATTATGTCTCGGGGTGACGAGCGCAGTTCAGTGCCATGCAGCGCTGTGTAATTTAAAGTTCTGTGTGGTGTTGCTTCTGTTTATGGGCAGGCGTGGCGCTTACCATCAGGCGAGCGCCTTGCTCGTCCCGTTATTCAATCAAATAAAAATGAAATAAAATATTTAATGAAGATATTAAAGTGCAATGTCCCGACTGTGACGAGCTATCTGAATCATGTTAACCGCAGACTGTAGTTCGTGTCAATAAAAATTACGACGCACGTCATTTAATTTTATATACAAACAAATGAGCTGAAACAAAGGTGTTTAGTAAAAACAAAGAGATTCTCAATGTGTCAGGACAGCCTCCATGGTGCAGCGGGAGAGCCAGTTGTGAAATGTGAGGCTTTGGGTTGGATTGCCACATCGAGACAAATTTTTGTTTGATCCACCAATATTGGTTTCGGGACTGGGTGATTTGGGACTGCAAGTCCCTCGTAGTTCTAGAAACCCACGATACAGGGTAACCTAGTGTGGGGTCAGTATGTGTGTTTTGATTATTAATACTCCTTAGATTGAGTGGCAACTGGCAAACGGTCTAGACTGTCAAACCGGCGAGGTCGTGGGTTCGATTCTCAGAACGATCAAGTATTTAAGTTTGTCTATTTCAAAAACCGTTATATTACCTTAAATTGGAATTTATGCCTATTATGGCGATAGGTTTGTCCGTCCTATGTGATATATGGGACGGAAATATGATCCACGAACAGTTGTTGCACTAGTTGCACCTTTTAGCTCTTTAATAGTTTTTGTAATATGTTCATTTAAACTAGGCCTTCGTGTTGAATGGAACAGTCATGCAAACATAAGGTCGTCGCCCTTCAATTCTAAGTAACGTTTAACTATTTAACTCGCGTGATGTACAGATGACCGATAATTAAAACACTGTTAGCTGGGGCTACAGTTATCTATAATTTGACAACAAAAATCACGACTTTAACTAAAACTGAAGACCTGACTTCAAATACAGTGTTTTTAGTTGAGTTGTCAATGTGTCCCTGGTACCCAGACAGCCATCAGATTTTAACCTGTTATGTCTAATTGTCGTAAGAGACAAACGTGTAAATATCCCTTACGCCAATTTGAAATTACAGTTAGGCTGCGTTTAGACGACGCGAAAAATTTCGTGCGGCCGCCGCGCGGCGGCCGCGCGGCGGCTGCACGAAATTTTTCAGTCATAGCAAATGTATGTCTTATTAACTAGGACTTAACGTTGAAATTCTTTGTGAGTAACCAACCGCGCGGCGGCCGCACGTCGGCCGCGTGGTCGGCCGCGCGGCGGCTGCGCTCGCGTTTACACGATCGCGCAGTCGCCGCGTGGTTGGAGCGTTGCGAAGAATTAAACATTATGGCTTAGTCAATAGAGTTTACATTCGTTTTTCGAGTGATTCGAGCGAGGCGATCGCGCGGCCGCCGCGCGGCCGCCGCGCGATCGCCGCGCGGCTGCAACGCGGTGGGATTCCTTGTCATATAAACGCGCCCTTAAAGATTTGTTGACTACCTGGATATATGATACTATGCTTGAAGTAATCACATCGAATACAAAAATAATCCTCAAATTCGATCCACAACGGTAAAATGTTACGCGTCGAATTGAGAACGGAATCGATCGCTTCATTGGGTTACTGGCAGTGTACTTAGTCCGAGAAACCGTGTGGTTCCAGGTTCGAACAATAATAATAAATAATAGATAAATAAATAGATTGTGTAATTGCCGAATGTTTTTTAATGATGGGATGTATACATTAAGTTGATACTGATTTCTATATGTAAGTTTCTTTTACTTTTGTACTGACTTGTCATAAGCGCTATTTCAATTTTCTACATGATTAATAAACTATTTCATTTCATTTCAAAGCCCGGATCGTATAATTAAAATTTTATTTGTGTTTGAATTATCGATTTGAAAAGGTACATATTATTTTTCCGGGATTAAAATTTGTGCCTGGTATACTAATTGGCTCGCTGTTATCACATCACGGGATAGAAATAAGCTCGCCGAAACAGTGAGCTACACTAGTTGCACGTCTGTCCTATCAAAACTTGTACTAGGCCTCCTGGTGCCGTTGCGAAAGAACTAAAAATAAACGTAACTTCTTTGTGGACGGACAAAAAAAATGAAACCTCATCGCCGTTTGATAAGCCGTAGTCTGGCGTCTGTAAATCCAGTTTGCGTCAAGTGGTTTTTTTACTGACGAGCCTGACTTATAACTCGTTCAATCAATCACACTGGAGCTAGACTGTTCGCCTCGCCAGACGGTAAGCACCAGGCACCTCGAATGAAATCATCGATTTTTTTAACACTGCCTAGAGTAGTGTTTCCCAACCTTTTTTAGGGCATGCCCCACAATTTTTTTTTTAAATTTGTCACCGATATCTTGCATTCCATTTAAATAACCCAAAGCGAAAGGGAGTGTCGTGTCGTGTCGAGTCCATTTTTAAATTGCCCCCCGTAATTATCAAATAGCGGGCCTGTAGGGCGTGTGCCCCACGTTGGGAAACTGGCCTAGAGGTTACTGTGCTGATCATTCGCTTCAGAATAAAATAATAATGTAGATGGCACACGAGGTTACCGACATGTGGGATGTGGACTCAACAATTATTGTCCCGATAGTCGTCTCTGCCCATGGGTTGATACCGAAGAGCGCTCGACCAACATCTTGAGAGGCTCTCAATTGGTCGTTGGGTCAAGAGCCAGAAAGAGCCATACAGAAAGCGGTACTATTGGACACGGCACGCATTGTTAGGAGGTTTCACTCTTGGGTCCTAACCGCCAGTGGCTTAGGTCGTAGGCCGCGCCATTGGAGGGTAATATTCTTATTTTTATTTTTAAATGCTTTGTTTTTTTGTTGTAACTAATATTTAAAAATGTAAAAAACCCTTTTAAAATAAAGAATGCTGTACATATATAGATGTTATGTTTTATATATATTTTTAATAATTGTATTAATCAGTGCCTCGGTAGCGCAGTTGTATTGCGTACACGGTACGACTGCTATGCTGTGGTCTAGGGTTCGATCCCCGTGTCGGATAAAAGTGATATTGGGTTTTCTATGACGAAATACTCAGTATTACTCCGGAGTCTACAATTGTGCCTGGCATGGCGGTAGGCTCGCCCCCTATCACATCATGGGACGGAAATACACTCGGCGAAATGTGGGTGTATTAGTTACACCTCGGCCTACCCCTTCGAGGATTACAGGCGTGAGTGCGTTTTTTTTTTATGGCATATGCCGGCAAACGAGCAAGTGGGTCACCTGATGGTAAGTGATCTCCACCGCCCATGTACGCCCACCACCAGAGAATTATGGGCGCGTTGCCGACCATAAAGGAAAGGGATAATTAGGTATAGGGAAGAGGAGGGGATTTGGGCTTCCGGATATCTCACTCACCGTACGAAACGCAGCAGCGAGCCGCTACTTTACGTCGGTTTTCTGTGAGACAGTGGTAATGACCCGGGCGAGCCAGCCCATTCATGCTGTAGACAAAACTGTCTACAGCGTGGCTCTACCACTCAAAAATAATAATAAAAATGTTTCTTTATCATTAAATCATTTATGTGATCCACAAATATTTCTTTCGGAGTCTGGCTGTTATGAGACCGAAAGTCTCTCGTAGTTTCTGATTCTGACGACACAAGACTCGTATCCTACTGAGGGGTCAAGACTATGTATGTGACTGTTGGGTGTATTTATTTATTACTAGCTTTTGCTCGCGGATCCGCCCGCGTGATCTGCTTTTTCCGGGATAAAAAGTAGCCTATGTCCTATTCTGATGTATAAGCTATATTATTGTAAAGTTTCATTAAAATCCATCCAGTAGTTTTTACGTGAAAGAGTAACAAACATACATCCATACTTACAAACTTTCACGTTTATAATATTAGTAGGAAGGATAGTAGGATAGGATTATTATTTATTATTAAAGAGTACTTACTGTAAAGAGAATAACTTCAGGCGGAACAGGTTATTTTGCGCCTATTGTATTATTTTATGTTTCTGGAACGGTCTTCGCAGAAATGAGTAAACAGGAAAATTATTTATTGGAATTTTATTGTTCTGTCTACGTGTTGCAAGGTAGGGTATGTATATTGAACATTTAAACTTTGTACATTTAAATGAATAAGAAGTATTTCTTTTTGTGGCATAGTCCATTCATTTAAACGGGTTGGTAAGTTTGTTTATACTTCTTTAAAAATATTCTAGATATAGCCATTTGTAGGTATAGTACGTGTTACAAATAAGTTTTCGAATTCGTGTAAAATTATTATTGCCGAAGTGTTATTTTTTTATGGCATAGACCGGCAAACGAGCATTTGGGTCACCTGATGGTAAGTGATCTCCACCGCACTTGTACGTCCACAATACCAGAAAAATCATGGGCGCCTTGCCGACCTTAAAGGGAAGGGATAATTAAGGCAACGGGAGGGGACGGGGGATTTCATCCGGACATCTCACTCAACGTACTAAACGCGGCAGCAAGACAGTGGTAAAGAACCGGTCGAACCTGCCCGTTCATCATAATGAAAACTGCCATCGTTTTAGAAAACTATTAAAACTTGTACTATTGTTAATACATGAATGGATTCTTAAGTAACATGGCATGGTAACTGCTGGTTATGTCATTGTGTTTGCGAAGGTCGTGTTCATTGTCTACGCCGACGACCTGTCGATGGTTTCGTGCATGTATCGCTAGTTAAATGACCGTTAATTTTAAGTCTTGGCTTAGTGATTCATCAATCAAGGATATGTTGGTTGGGTTACGTAACTGAATCATAATATCGGCACTCACTCACGCTTGTAATGCCCGAAGGGGTAGGCAGAGGTGTAGCCAGTCTAGTCAAGTGTTGCCGAGGTTACTTCCGTCCCATTACTCCGAGCTGATACTGAGTATTTCGTGATAGAAAAATCTAATATCACTTTTACTTTGCCTGGGGATCGAACCCGAGTCCTCAACATAACACTCGTATCACAGCTAGGCAATAGCCTGTTCTACTACTGAAAGATATTAGGCTTTATTCTAGAAAACTGGCCTAATACGGGTTGGTAGACTTTTAAATTCTGACGGTGAATTCTCAGGCATGCAGGTTTCGATGTTTCCTGTTTCCTTCATCGTAAAATCGAATGTTAATTAACAATTAATACACATGTAAAAAGCCAAAGGTGCTTGCTTTTGAAGTTGGTTTCGAACCTGTGACTTTCGTATCGACAGTCCATACCACTCCCTGTTGAGCCATCGCTGCTTTTTAAATGCTTCTTGATCTCTATAAATGTAAAAAAATAATTTATGGCCAACACTATATAAATGTTACACCGAATTATTTCATCTTACAAAACATCCCATTATATTTCCCATTCAGACAATGACGGTATAAACCTAACGAATGTGTTGTTTTATTTAATTTAATGTCTGCGTTTACACCAGGATAATAATATAAGTAATATTTCTCCGAACTGAAAACAAGTCATTCATAAAATACTCAATGTGTCTATTATAACTTAAAACGCCATTTAAGTTTTTTCCTTTTTTTACTTAATCGAATATCGAGACGACTAAGGTACGAGTACCTTACCTTAAGGGCGAGCCTGATGGTAAGCGCCTCTGATGGTAACCGCCATGCCTGCCCATAAACAGAAGCAACATCACACAGAACTTTGAATTACAAAGCACTGCATGGCACTGAACTGCGCTTGTCACCCCGAGATATAAGATGTTAAGTCTCATAATGCCCAGTTATTTCACTGGCTTCAATGTCTTTTAAACCGAAACACAACAGTGCTTACACACTGTTGCTTAGCGGCAAAAAATAGACTCATTGGTGGTACCAACCCAGACGGCCTCTCGTATACGAGGGACCTACAACCGTGTAAATTACTTATCGAGTACATAAGTCCTTGGTATTTTTAAATTAAAAAGATCTATAATGTGAAAATATTGCTGATATTTTTATTAATGGCGTCGATTGAGCTATGGACATACCGCTCGAACCTTCTCACAATAAAACGCAATGGGCTGTGTGTAGGGTTACCAACTATTAGGCTACGTTTTATTATCAGTCATACATTATATACTGTACCACTGTTGGGTACGGATCTCCTACTAGTGAGAGATTTTTTTATAGTATCACCTGGGTGATTCATCAGAAGGATCATGAATATTTTGCCGATCTTGATGGAAAGGGATAATTGGATCTACTTCCGCAAACAGGAACCAACCCACAGCAAATTCAAATAGAGATACTGATTTTGTTTTACTAAATTGCTGGTTGTTACCAGTCTCACAGAAAACCGACTTAGCGGCTTTCTGTTGCGTTTCGTACGGTGAGTGAGATATCCGGAGGCCCAAATCTCCCTTCCTTTCCCAATCCCTTCATTATCCCTTTCCTTTAGGGTTGGCCACGCGCCTATGATTCTTCTAGTATTGTAGGCGTGCATAGACAGTGGAGATCACTTACCATCAGGTGATCCATTTGCTCGTTTGCCGGTTTATGCCATAAAGTAAGGGACGTTTGTTAATTTCGGTCGCAAGACGAAGTTATCCTAGCATACGATTTAAGTTTTTGTGGAGTCAGTAGCAAAACCACTCAGAATTTTGAATTACAAAGTAAATACTCCATAGAGATCGTCGATCGAGCACTGCGCTCGTCACGCGAGATGTAAGATATTTATAATGGACGGTAATTCGCTAGCTTCAATCGCATTCAAATTAGAACATAACAATGCTTTTAATGCTTTAATGAAACCACAAAATTGCATTTTTGGTATTTTATTTTATCGTGACTGTGAATGCTTCGATGGTGTAGTTGTAATGCGTACGCGGTACGATTGTTGTGCTGAGGTCTCGGGTTTGATCCCCGGGTCGGGTAAAAGTGATATTGGGTTTGTGACAAAATGCTAAGTATCAGCCCGGAGTCTGGAATTATGCCCGATATGGCGATGGGCTCGACCCCTATCATATCACGGGACGGAAATACGCTTGGCGAAATGTGGGTGTACTGGTTACACCTCTGCCTACCCCTTCTGGGATTACAGGCTTATACGTTTATGTAGTTTTTTGTGGTTGTTATTAGAAAATCATGTTCCCGCGAACAGCCAAAACTCCAAGTTATTTCTTTTTTTTTCAAGTTCTTGCCCAGAGGATTAATTATTAGGACAATTCCGAGAAAACTAAAACGTATGGCGCCCTTAGCCGTGAGCATAGCACGAATATGAGTTCATACCGCGCACAACTGCGACCGTGCTGTTTATTGCACCGGGGAAATACCTGGTTTTCACACGACAATATTGATTTCAACCATTCATAAGCAGTCGTGATAATCCAACGGTGTGGTAGGTTTGTTGCTTTGCGGATCACCGCGGTTTTAAAATTCCGCTTTGTTTGATATTTTCACCAGTTGTCCTCAAAATGTGCTATAGCCTTTTGAATTTTATGCTGTTTTTAACGGAGTATTTCATGTACTATTTATATCTATCTACTATTTATATCTGCTTTTTCCGGGATAAAAAGTAGCCTATGTTACTCAGTGATGATGTAGCTTTCTAACGGTAAAAGAATTTTTGTAATCGGTCCGGTAGTTTTTAAGTTTATTCATTACATACAAACATACAAATCTTTCCTCTTTATAATATTAATGTAGACAAGCAAGTGCGTCATCGGATGGTAAGTGATCTCCATCGACCATGAAAAACCATAATACCAGAAGAATCTGTAGTATTGTGTGATATCAAATGTTTCTGGATCTTACAAGGTGGTAATTATGCGAGAGGCCGTCTGGGCTGGTACCACCGCTTTGTCTATTTCTGCCGCCAAGCAACAGTGTATAAGCACTGTTGTGTTTCGGTTTGAAGGACATTGAAGCCTATGAAATTATGATACTTAACATCTTGTCTCGGGGTTACGAGCGCAGTTCAGTGCCATGCGGTGCTTTGTAATTGAAAGTTCTGTGTGGTGTTGCTTCTGTTTATGGGCAAGCGTGGCGATGACCATCAGGCGAGCGACTTGCTCAATGCGGGAATGGAACACGCGGCATCTCGCTCCACAGGCAGCTATCGCCTTCTGCACCACCGAGGCTCTCTTTCGTACAAGTCTATAAATTTCCAAATGTATACTAATGTAGACTAAAATTTTTCGAATGTGAGCATATCTTACCAATTTACTACGCAGCCATATTTAGATATAGAACTGGTTACCAATTACAATGAATAAAACCGCTGTTGCATTCCTCCACTTGTGGGCCAAGTGAACAAGGGCCTTGCGGGCGCATTGTACCCGCCGCCATTCGACGGGTTACGTTGGATTGGCGGGAACAGGATGCTCTTTGTGCCCCGACATTAATTAAACCCTCTCGCTGCTTGTGACTGATAACTTGCCAGGCGACCATAGACTAGCGGCGCGGCGTTCTTTTTTTTTGTTTTTTTTTTCTCTAGTAGCGATAGCACCAGTATTGCATTTGTTTCTACAGTATGAAATTACTGGGTATTATGAGACTTAACATCTTATGTCTCGGGGTGACGAGCATAGTTGTACCATGCAGTGCTTTGTAATTCAAAGTTATGTGTGGTGTTGTTTCTTTTTATGAGCAGGCGTGCCGCTTGCCATCAGGCGAGCGCCTTGCTCGTCTCGTCATTCAATCAAATAAAAAAAAGTATTAGCTATTTCTATGTAGAAACGTCATATTGCTTAAGCAGAACGCCGTATCACTTTTCTGTTGGGTATTTTCATACTATGACATCCCAATACCACGAAATATAATTCATAAATGGCCTTGGTATAGACAATATTTGAACAAAAAAAAACAATAAAAATAGTTCGAGGATAGATATTTTTTACCGGCAACACCGTGTTTATTTTTGTTAGAACCAAAAAAAATATAACCTGCGTTTACGCAGGCGCCGTTGTACACTTACACATGGAGGCGGAGGTGTTGATTGGTTGGGGGCTTGTGTGTATGTTTGCGTATAAGGTTGTGTGCAAGGTAGTACATAGTCTAACAATCATGCAGTTGGTCAAAACGTTTGATGTTGACAAAAAATCCTATATCCTATCCATGCCTTGGGTCCACATTGGCCTTATTTGCAAAAATATAATGTGTTAAAGAAAACTTCCATGTGTGGTTGAAGTATTGCGTTCAGTTATCGTCTATCGCCCGAATTAAACCCGCGCTGAGATGTTAGGAGTTTTTCTGACACATCGAAGGCAAAAGGGAATGTAATCGGAAAAAGGCAAGCGAAAGTTATTGAAACCACTGTAAACACCTTGGGTATAATTGAGGTCAAGCTAGCCATTTATTGTAAAACATCTAATATTGATCAAGTAATGTCTAACATTAATAATATTTTCCACGAAGTTGTGCAACTAGGAATGTTATGCACAATGATAAATAGACTCTACGTCTACAGTGTGCATACTGATAAGATTATTTTGTATGATATATTTGATGTTTTCTGTACCAAATAAATAAAATATAATAATTCCGTGGTGGTAGGCCATTAAATGCAAGAAGCTGTCTGGGTTGGTACCACCGCTTGGTCTATTTCTATTGTCATTCAACAGAATGTATGCACGGTTTTGTTTCAGTTTAATAGACATTGAAATTATTGGGCATTATGAGACTTAACATCTTATATCTGGGGGTGACGAGCGCAGTATATCCACTTTATAAATCAAGGTTTAATGTGGTGTTGTTTCTTTTTACGTGCTGACGTGACGCTTTACATCAGGCGACCGACCTGTTCGTTCTGTCACTATGAACCTTAAAAAAATATAAAGCCCATGTGTCTTGAGCATATCGAATTAGATTGGCTACAAAGCCACTTGGGGCCGTTCCGTCTGCCCTCACCCCGCATTGCACCGTACAGTTGTCTGGTAGCAGATGGCTTCGTTGACAGACTGTATTATATATAGACTGTGTACGTTAGGTATCTTAGTGCGACCTTGCGTACCGAACGTGACTAATGCGGTCGACACACCGCGCCGCGGCACACTACACCGCCGCGCCTCGCTCCGCACCCCGCACCCCGCAACTCTATAAATACGTGATGGATTGGGTGCGTGTCTGTCCGCTTTATTACTTTTATTTGCATTTCTAGTCTTAGTTTATTTATTGGACAATTGATTTAGATTAAAAGTTCGTGTCACACGTCTGTATCGTGTATGTATGGAGTACATCTGTGGCAGTCTTGCTGTCAGTGCCGGATAAACTCCAGTAATATAGCTTAGTGATTTTGTCATCTTTTAAGGAAACCAAAGGGGTAGGTTTATCACAAGCTAATCTCACTACGATGTATGCTCAAGAACGGTTTTTTTTGACCCTGTGGGATAAACTGCAGGAAACTGCAGGGGCCCCTGCTAATGGAATACTGGCGACCCCTACAGTATCTCATCGGTCAAGGATTCAAAGGACGGTATCAATCGGTCAAGGGATTTGTGGAGGGAATTAGGAAGGAGGGGTGGTGTAGGGAGGGAAAGGAAGGGAGCTCAAGAGCGGTTGAAGTGCAAGTCTCTCGTAGTTCTTGATACCCACGACACAAGAGGCGAATCTTACTGTGGTGTCAGGACTATGTGTGTGACTGTTGGGTGTATTTATTAAACCAAATTCTCCACTAACGCGCTAAATCACGCGGGCAGTGTCGCGTTCGAAGCCGAGTGTAAATCAAAAGTTTATTTGCACTAGTTCCGGCTCGTGGCGCCGCGTACGTTTAGTTAACGCCAACACCTCGGTAATGAAAACAAATACAGAGTTTAATGATCTCTAGTGTGTAGGAAGTCTGTTGGCTGATAAAATATAGGATACATTCATTCATAGATTGTTTTTTTTTAAACTGATTGTTATGGGCAGGCGTGTAAAACGCTTTCTATTAAGCGAACTAGTCTAAGTCATTCAAAAATATGAGATAAATACATTTTTAATTAGATTTTATTACACGGTAAAGTGACTGCACTACACCTAATGGTAAGCGTAGTGCAGTCCAAAAAACCATCGATCATCGGAAAACAATGAGTTTATCGGTGGTCACCAGAGTCATGCCGGCCTGTACAAATGCTTATTTACACTCTGAACGACGGCGGCGTCGTGTGCCGGGTCGGTCACTTCCCTGTAACATGGTTGAGGAGGCCGATGGCTGGCACATGCGTCATGCTCGTGAACGGGTGCTGCTTGTGTGGACTGGTCTGCTCAAGCTCTTATTGCGTGTTTAGTTGATTTATTCATATTGTTCTTGAGGATCATGCACAAAAACTATGATAATCTAATTATTTACTTTATAACGTTTCTCATTGACATAAATTGAGCTGCTCTAATTCAAATAAATAATACTTCAATGTATATGGCTCAAATATGTATTGTAAATCAGTTTCTAAAAGAGCAACGTTAGAGTTTCTTGCCCGTTCTTCTTTAACGAAACAGTATTCCGAACTGGCGTTAGAGTTAAAATTTGACTGAATGAAATGATGTTTGACATTTTAATGATTCAACAAATGAAATTTGATGCGGGAAGAAGCAAATCGTTTATAATCTCTACCCACCTCTTGATACGTGATAATATCTACTTATTATCATCAAAAATGCAAACCGCGCCCTGACATTGACACGGCTCATACAATAACTCAGTCCAATAATGCCCGATAGATTGGGCGATACTTAAAGAATTAGAAATGAGACAATAAATAAGGCCCGTGGCTCTCCCACTACATATCTGGCATATTTATGGCCGAGATAATGTTGTAGTCAGTCGGTTATTTAACGTCGATACCGTACCTATATACATGGTGATACAAAAATGTAAGAATATGGTTTGGAAAAATTATCACGTAAAGAGATATTTTCTTCGATCTGTTGTGATGTCTTTTGTGGTGGTGACGGGGACCTGATACATTTTTGTACACGACTTAATAGCGACCAGTGGCTTTTATTTTTATTAAATTCTTACAGTTTGCTGATGGTAGGATATTCATAGCCGCCCGGATAGCGACCACCGTGTACATGGTGTTAAAATCTGCCATAGTAACACACTTTGTGTGGATCGCGTTCCAGGATCAGTCAGTGCTATCCGGCTCTCCCGAGGGGCTTGCGACATGACTTGATGGTTGGTTGGAGCGGGTATAGGCGTACAACCTTGTATGCTTGTGCCTGCATCGGTCATCCGCCTGTCCTGTTGCAGGCCCCTCGATTTGCTTCTTCCCTCTTCGGAGTGTGAAAAAGCATTTATACAGGCCGGCATGTTTCCGGTGACCATCGATAAACTTAGTTTATCGGTGGTTGCTGATTTTTTGACTGCACTCCGCTTACCATCAGGTGTAGTGCAGTCACTTTGACGTGCTCGGATAAAAAAAAGTTCTATTAATATGTATTACTTTTGACTAAAAATCACTTGTGATTTCATTTGACAAAAAGTGTCACCGAGACAGTCAATATGCTCATAATAAATACCATCGGCTGTATATGAATCGTACGTAATAACGTGGATAAGTATTATCTGATACACGAATCGATACGCTCACGGGTTTTTATGTACACGGCAACTACAAGCCTGTTTGGTTAAGATCCGATGATACGGCGTTTTAATTATGATCCGAGGTATGATCTTAAACGTGTTTGTAAACATTAATCGTTGTGAGTTGAAAACCAGCGCCGGGTAGCGTAGTTTGGTATGATGCTTGAACCATATCGGCAACCTCCTGAGACACGCTGCCCCTCGATAAACCTAAATTAATACTTGCCTACTGGTTGTTGTGGTTTATTATCGTTTTCTGCTGTTATGTTTCTTGCCGGCACTGGACTTGATGAGTATTGTGCAGTCAAATATAATGTCGATCGGCAAAGACATTGCGCCGCACGACGGTCGCTATATATTTTTTTCTGAGCACGACAAAATGACTGCACTAGACCTGATCGTAAGCGTAGTGCAGTCTAAAGAACCAGCGACTGCAAACAATGATTTTATCGGTGGTCATTAGAATCATGCTGGCCTGTATAAGTGTTACTTCAACTCCGTAGAGGGAAGAAACAAACCGAGGAGCGTGCGACAGGACAGGCGGATGACCGATGTAGGCACAGGGATACAAGGATGTACCTTTATATCCTCCCAATCAACCGTCGAAGTCCTGTCGCAAGGCGGAGAACCGGATATACACTGGCTGATCATGGAACGCGTTCCGCACAAGATGTGTGGGACACTATGGCAGGTTTTAACACCATGTGTACGATGGTCGCTGTCCGGGCGGATATGAATCCAACTATCTTGAAGTTACTGATATTTGAAATTACTGGATATATATGTGGGAATTGGTTATGAAACGTGATTGGTATGGAACGCTATGAAAGTAATGGAAAGAGAGGGACGTATGTGTGAGAAGGATGGAAGGATCGGTACGAGAAGATGGCGAGTAACGACGAACGAGTGAAAGTGTGCGCATATATTGTAATTTGAAATTTTGAAGATTAAACGACGTATACGGTTAAAAAGTGTTTTTTTTTGCCAAAAATTAATCCCACATAATGGAAGATATTTCCCATTATAATGGAAGATCTCTGACTGCCCCCGTGTAAATATAAAATACGCGATCAAAAACAACACGAACTACATAAAACTCGTGAACACAGAGCGGAATATAAAATCGCTCTGAAGACGACCAATCATAAAACACTTTTGTGTTGCACGGTCATGTTTGATGTATGCGGCTCACGATGAATATTTTATATCGTGCGCTCTCCAGTCTCGATCTTGGAGTCTGAAAACCGTGCGAAGATTCTGTACAAGTCTCTTATTAATAGATGGATTATGTAATTTTGTGAAGTCGATAAATTTCTTTTGTTTTTAGCCTAGCTACGCAAAGTGAGTAGTAATGAGTTTCATAAGTGGTAGAGCCACGCTGTAGATAGTTTTGTATGTTGCATGAATGGGCTGGCTCGACCGAGTCGATACCACTGTCTTAAAGAAAACCGATGAAACTTAGCGGCTTGCTGCTGCGTTCCAGCAATCCAGCGTTCCCCTTCCCAATCCCTGAATTATTCCTTCCTTTCAAGGTCGGCAACGCGCCTATAATTCTTCTAGTATTATTTGCGTAAATGGGCGGTGGAGATCAGAAAGAAAGAAAGAAAGGTAGATACAGAGGTAATTAATCGAAATACGCTTTACAAACAAGTGATATAATTAAAGTTGAAAAAATAAATACGATTATTTTTATAACACAATATTCGTATGCGAGTTATTTCCTTAGGTTTGAATAACGATTCTGATAACAAAGTTTAAACGCCCGACAGGGTTTTTGTTACATATTGTATACGTACTTATCATAGAACAATTCCGGATGGCTACAATGATAAACATTAATTCTGTGTAATTCGCTTTGATAGCGATACTAATGAATAATAAAAAAACGTATTTACATCGTGTGTTATCGCTCGTAAGTTTTTTTGTATAGCGTTGGCGTTTATTTATTTCCATTCTACTAGGTGGTAGGTATCTCTTATGCGAGAAGTTGTCTGGGTCACTGCTCTGTCTATTTCTGCCGCCAAGCAATAGTGTGTAAGCACAGACAGCATTTGTGGGGTAGTGGGCGAGTAGCCGGCTGCGATGTGAAAGGCCGTGAGTTCTTGATCACACCAATACGAAATATGTTTTTTTGATCCACGAATATTAATATTAATTGTTTCAGGTCTGGGTGTTGCGGGACCGCAAGTCCCTTGTATTTTCTGATAACTACTCACCACTCAGGTTAAACAAGTGTGGGGTCAGGATTATGTGTGTGACTGTTGGGTGAATTTATCGACATCTTCATAACTACGTTTATATTTATTTCACCGGTTTGTAACATGGCAATGTCTACTATCCTTGGAAATTTACTGTAAGCACAGTGTCATGCCGAAGTTTTTGTCGTTCATCATCATTTAATCCCCGTGAGAATGATTAATTATGACTTAAATTAGAACAACTTTTAGGTATCCCATATCAATTAAGAAAGAATCATTAACATCAGATATCACGGAGAATATATGCGTAGTTAAACATTTATAAACGACATATACATATGCACTGAATCGAGAACATGTTCCGTTTTTTTTCGATGGTTAAATCAAATTAAATCAAATAAAATCATTTATTGAATCATTAAAATGTCAAACATCATTTATATTCATGCAAATTTTAACTCTACCGCCAGTTCGGAATGTTGTTTCGTTAAAGAAGAACGGGCAAGAAGAAACTCTAACGTTGCTCTTTTCGAAACTGATTTACAATACATATTTGTTTCTTATATTCTATGTTTTGTGTTCTTTCTTAATAGAAATGTAAACAATTGTTGGTAAACCAAATAAAAAAAAAAATAAAAAAAATGCACTACATACATTGAAGTATTATTTATTTGAATTAGAGCAGGTCAATTTATTTAGTTAAAATTATTTTAGTTAAAAGTACCTTCAGCTGATACCTGGTTTTTGGTTGCGTATTTCTTTCACCCTCAGCCTATACCTTTACGGCGCGGTTGCGTGTAAACGGCCACAATAGCAGTAAATTCATACGATCTCGCCGGTGATATTTTGTCGATATTCATTACTGCTGTGAGAAGGAGCGTTGGAACACAATCATAACTCTAAATATGATGTATGTGATTTATCATGAAAACAACAACTGGGTCTAACTGGGTCTAACATTTCATCTTTAGGTATTAATTTTTCGCAACAGAGAGCGATTTGTCTATAATATTTCAGTGACATGTTTTCTTCACAGCATAGTCTGGCAAACGAGCAAGTGGCTCACCTGATGGTAAATGTTCTACACCGCCCATGTACGCCCACAATACCAGAATAATCATGGGCGCGTTGCCGATTTTAAAGGAACGGGATGATTAGGGATTGGGAAGGGGAGGGGGATTTGGGCCCCGGATATGTCACTCACCGTACAAAACGCAGCAGCAAGCTGCTACTTTACGCTAGTTTTCTGCGAGACAGTGGCAGCGACCTGGTCGAGCCGGTTCATTCATGCTGTATACAAAAGTGTCTACGGCTTGGCTTTACCACTCATAAATGTAAATATATGTGCTTTAACATAGTTTTATCACGATATTAAATCATTCATAATAATAATAATGTTAATAATATTTTTCCCTGAAAATTTTCGAAAGTAGCCTTTTTGTAATCTTTGCCTTGGTCTGAAGTTCACGACACCACTTGAAACAAATTAGAAAATAATTTAAGAGGCAGATCGAATGAAATTCCGTTTCAATTTAGTCTGTAATCAAACTTAATAGAATTAGAAACCATTCTCCATGCCTTTGAGTATCAAAGCGTAGTTGCCATAGAACTGGGCGGAGCCATTCAAACATCTTATCAACTGTGTCGACTGCATAGGGAGCGCTGATGTATGACGGGCATGTCCACCGTCCTGTTGACTTAAGAGGCTACAGCGAAAATAATCCGTAGTTTGGTGGGCGTGGCTTGCAGCCGCTCGCGGGGAGCTCCGAAGGCATCGCACGCGCTCGGGCGACGAGCCGCGCTCGTTTGTCGTCAGGCGAATCGACTCGTATTACAAAGCTGTACACTCTGTGCAAAGTGATATAAGTCTAAAAGCTTATTTTTTTCGGTCTAGTCGGTATTCCTGTATCTGATATAAAACGGAAAATAAAATTCGTTCGCAATGATATAAGGACCACCTTTGGACAATTTCGATAAAAAAATTGTGTATGCTGATATTACTTTAGGAATATTAAATTGAACTGAGGCCTTATTTTAAAGCAAATATGTTTAATTTGCTATATCACAATTTGTAACATAAGACACACTTACAATTAATTACGCCAGATTTGTTCGCAATAATACAATTAAAGCAAAGCAAAATGGTGATATTGAAGTTTTTTTTATCTTGACACAGTAAAGTGGCTTGGTATTAAGTACAGTCCAGTTCAAATATATTTGCGACCAACAAGATTAACTTTGTTACTCATCGGCATTATGTGGGCCCGAAGTTACTGGATATACAGTGGCTAGTCCTGAAGTGTGACATGTCTGATTAGACCACTATGGTGAGTTTTTCGCCATGTGTACGGTTTTCGCAATTCAATCGATACCCAAATGTATCGGTTACCCTCTCACCAGTGACACCAGCAGTCCTGCCTGGGTTTATCTTAGACTAGTACTTACGAATGTTTCCACTTCACCGTATCTTAAATATCCTTTTTATAAAGACAATTGACTCTGTCAATAGCTTCCTCTAGTATACCAACACATCGTACCTTTGGTACGATTTAGCATGGGTGTTTGTGACCCACGTACTTTTGTGATTCTTTAAAACGTAAAAATATTACCTTAAGCGACATTACTGGAGTTTACCTGGCACGTTATGGACACGTACTCCCGTAGGCCATAAATTTGGTTTCCACCACATTTCTATCCGCCATTTTCAAGCCTCCCCAGATTCCCAGATCCCTACTACAGATTCACCGTTTACTCATAAGTCAAGTGGGCCCGATGGCATCCCTCCGATTGTGTTACAGACATGTGCTCCTGAGTTGGCACCGGTTTTAACGTGTCTTTTCCGGCACTCCTATGCATTAGGGGTAGTCCCGAAATCCTGGAAGGCCGGTTTAGTGCACCCGATCCTAAAAAAGGCAACCGCTAAGATCCGTCCAATTACAAGCTTATAACCATCGCCTCCTTGTTCTCTACGATAATGGAATTATCAACTGTCAGCTCCTGCTGTACCTAGAGGAGTACCGATTGATTAGCGACCGCCAGTACGTCTTTCGCCGGAGTCGCTCGCTGGTAATCTTCTAATTTACCTGCCATATAGATGGACAGAAGCAACTGAGACCAAGGGGGAGGCGCTTGCAGCCAATTGGGGCATAGCGAAGACCTTTTATCGGGTATGGCACAAAGCACTTCTTTAAAGCTACCTTCCTTTGGGCTTCCAGAGAAATTATGCAACTGGATCACTAACATTTAAAAAATCGTGATAGAAGCGTGTATCCCTCACGTTTCGGATAGATGTTCAAAAATCAATCACTATCTATTAATTTTTTTGTTAATAGATGGTGAGATAATCGCTTTCAAAGGTATAAAAAGTGTAATATTAATCGAACAAAATGTGTTCATAAGATATTTTTTTTTAGCCGATCACGGCAAAGTGACTACACTACATCTGATGGAAAGCGCAGTCCAGTCCAAAAAACCAGCGACCATCGACAAACAATAAGTTTATCGGTGATAATGCTTCTTCATACTCTGAAGAGGGAACAATCAAATCGAGGACCCAGCGACAGGACAGGCGGATGACCAATGCAGGCACAGGGATACAATGTTGGACCCTTATACGCACCCCAAACAACTATCAACTCGTGTCGCAAGCCCCTCGGTAGAACTGGATATACACTGGCTGATCCTGGAACGCGATCCACACAAGATGTGAGCTGCTATGGCAGGTTTTAACACTGCGTGTACGGTGGTGGCTATCCGGGCGGATATGGATATCCTACCACCAGCATAATACTTTCCACTTTTGTTTAGATTTTATTCTTTACTATGGAATCCTAAGTTTGTCATGTGTAAGTAAAACACACACTTCGTCGGTTTTGAAGGATAATGGAATGACAGACAAAATTTTGTCATTTTCATACATTTGAAATGAAAATGAAATAGTCAGGTATCCGGGTCCATTTCTGGACTTGATTACTATCAAGCTAATTTTCCGTGAGTAGCTTCGTTTTGATGAGACGCATAACAATTTCCTGTGCGAAAATTCTCGATTGTGGTACTTATTGTGGTAACAGAGGTAGCAAGGATAAATATATGTCGATTTGATGATACTCAAAAAATTAATACTAACTGGTTTTTTTGTTACATTTCAAGATAATTATCTAAATTATTTGAAAAAATATTTTTCCTACAAAATGTATGGTTTGATCAAGGACCGTTCCAGGATTTATAGATTTGAATAAGGGAATAAATAAAAAAAGTGTGCGTCTCGGGACGCACGACAGAAGTGATAACTTAAACTAATGTGGGTTGAATTTAGAGAGGAGAAGCCTGCTTACTGCTGCCGTATGCGTGAGAGAAAGGCAAGCCAGACAGAGTGGGTCCGTAACGCGTTGTTACAAAGCGGTTTACCCCCCCATAATAAGTTATCACTTCATTGGATTGCAGTCCGGTCAAAGTCCTGTCAAAGTCCGGTCATAGGTCTGTTAAAGTTCGGTCAAAGTCCTGTCAAAGTCCACTCTAAGTCCGGTCACAGACCGGTCACAACACTGTTCAAAGTCCGGTCACAGTTCGCTCATAGTCTTGTCAAAGTCCGGTCAAAGTCCTGTCAAAGTCCAGTTAAAGTCCTGTCAAAGTCCTGATTAAATCCTGTCAAAGTGCGGTCAAAGATCGGTCGAAGTCCGGTCAAAGTCGTGTCAAAGTCCGGTCAGAGTCCTGTCAATGTCTTGTCAAAGTCCGGTCAAAGTTGTGTCAAAGTCCGGTCAAAGTCCTTTCAAAATCCGGTCAAAGTCCGGTCATAGTCCGGTCAAAGCCCGGTCAAATCCAGTTAAGTCCGGTCACAGTCCGATCAAAGTCCTGCCACAGTCTGGTCAAAACCAGTTGAAGTCCGGTCACAGTCCGGTCAAATTCTGGTCAAAGTCCTGTCAGAGTCCTGTCAATGTCCTGTCAGTCTTGTCAAAGTCCAGTCAAAGTCCGGTCACATTCCAGTCATAGTCCTGTCACAGTCCGGTCAAAGTCCGGTCAACTCCAGTTAAAGTCCGGTCGAATTCCGTTCAAAGTCCTGTCATAGTTCTGTCAAAGTCCGGTCAAAGTCCAGTCACAGTCCGGTCAAAGCAGACTGGTCACCGTGTGACACCACCTTAGACTTCGAAAATTCTCAAAGATCCAGGAAGATCGGCTAACGCTGGCTGGTCAACTGGCCCGCGTGACGTCTCATGGAATGTTCTCGAATATTCTCGAACCTTCCGTTGATCGATGGACCGCTGGTGTTACGGAACGCATCGGTTCACCCTCCCATAAGATGTTATCACTTCAAAAATGAAAATTAGTTTGCCACCAACAAAACAAGAATTGTAGCAACAAATTAAAAGAACTGCATTCATTTGTAATGTATGGTGTAATGTACACATGCCCCACGGAAAAATTGCCAGAAAATTTCAGATAGACAATAATTGATGACAAATATAATATTCATATATTATTGGTTTGATGGCCCCCTAAGTCCATGTTTTGAATAATTATCTTCTGACATACAAGGTACCCTATTAAAAATATTGTTATTTATTGATTGATTATACAGGGTTATTTTTAAAACACCAGCAACCTCGCAGGGGTAGATTCCTAAGGTTATAAGCTACTACTTTTGTTCTACAACTTTTGATAATTTGTTAGATTTTATTTTCATACAAAAATAAGTATTCATTTAATTTCTGTCTTGAATGTTACAACGCGCATCGCAGATTACGTAAACAAACACGCGAAGCGTGGGGAACCGGGCTAGCGCATTTGACCTTGAACTCCCGAGCAGCTGACCGGCGCCTTTGATATCGTGCGGGCAAGCCGCGCCGCGCCGCAGTCTACGAAGAAAAACACAACACAACAAAAACTTGTAAAATCATTTTTTTTAAATATATAGAGTTATATCCAAACTCGTAAAACAAAAGTTGTTCCGTATGGGGTCAGCTATCTGGTCCTGCGAGGTTGCTGGTGTTTTAAAATTAACCATGTATTCATTATTATATAGTTTACTTAATTTTTTCATGTTATTACAAAGTCAGATATGACGAATGAGGAAAATGAAATAGATGAAGATGACAGCTATCTTAGAAGCGTAGATAATGAAGATTTATCAGATGAATCTGATGAAAATTATTTTTTTTTAATATGCAAATACACAATTTTTTTAGAATCATCAAATCGACATATTTTATCCTTGATACCTCCGTTAGCTACCACAATCAAGAATTTTCGCACAGGAAATTGTTGGGCGTCTCATTGAAACGAAGCTACTCACGGAAAATTAGCTTGATAGTAATCAAGTGCAAAAATGGACCCGGGATCCTTGACTAAAACTTATATTACTTTAAACCTGGAAATATTTCTATTTTATGTAATATAACTAAATATGAATCCATTACCACTGAGTGAATTAATGGGTGTTAATTGATACAAGTTAGATTTTTTTAACTCATCCAAAATACATAATATCCATCAAATCTTAATATTTTCTAAACAGACTTACTTCCAGCATTTTAATTATTTTAACTCCAACCCTATCAGATAGAAGTTTTAAAAAAACTTGTGCCATTTAACACATGCATTTATCATTATACACATATTAACTACTATAACATATGGCTAATGATATAAATTTAGTTTCTTTTTATTATCTCATATTATTATTGTTACTATAAACAAAAATCATAGTACATTTATGTTAATAGCAAGTAATCCCAATCCATCAAAGTTAAAACATCCTGAGAATAGAATAGAGTAAAAAAAAGTTGGCGAATTTTTAAAATAGCATCATATCATTAAATAGTTTTTTCTCAAAATTCGGTTTTCAGACTTGTATCACTTTTCACAGAGGGTACAGAAATATACGCATATTAGGACGAAAAAATATTTATTATGTACTTACACTGTGACATTACGCTCATCATCTATGGATACTCATTTATGTTAAATGAGTTTATTGATGGAAGTGGCTTGGTTGAAGATATTATGAGATCTAACAAGTGAAAATAATATAATATATGCGTACATCCTATAACTATTTGCATTATTAAATGTAAATTGACTTTGAGGGTAAATAAATCATATTAATGCATGAAATCACGAAAATCCGATCTGCAAAAAAACGGCATAGGTCCGTCCACGATAAGGCGCTCCCGCCGACTGATCTATTGAGGGAATGAAAGTGACGCAATTACTTTTGAAATGCAAAATAAGAGATGGCTATATTGAGTGTACTTTCAGAATAAAACAACGTATGTGCCAAAACGATTTTTCTTGTTTTCTAATAAAACTCATTATTAAATCTAAAACTGCTTTGACCAAACTTTCATACGATAATTCTCCATGTTTTAAAGTAAATTTAATTGTCTTATTCATGAGGGTTACGCTTCGGCAGCCAAAAACGTAAAAAAATAGATACAACTTTGCGATTTTTTTCTATCGAGAAAATTTCATTGAATCGTGTATTCCTTTTGAACAATCCTAGAGCAGAAAGTCAAAAAACGTATACCAAAATATTAAATCTCTATTCCACGTACACAATTATATACACGAGATAGAAATGTCCCATTTGTTTCAATGTAGGGCCTTAACTGATGACGTGTTAAATCAATGTGCACAGTATAATGACTTCAGGGCTGTTTACTGTGCAATATTGTAGTAACTATAGTTGAATAGTGTGAATTAAAAAAATCGATAATCGGTTTCAAAATTGGAGTTGCGGTGCGTATGCTGTTGTCCGTTGAGGATTTTAACCTAATTTATATGGAACCTGCGAAGTTAACCTTCAATTACATCAAAGATTCATGCTAGCATTTGGCGGAGTTATCGTGTGATATACATAAAGTATAAATAAATTTGTATAAATATAATTGAGCACCTCCTTTTTTTTAAAATCTGTTGAAATTGTAAATATCCAGTGATAATGTCGTGACTATGACCGGAGCAGATGCCTCTGTTTTCACAATGGGCTAATCACTCACTGTGCCAAAGAGGCCGTCATGAATGATGCTACGCCATCAACGATACTAGATATGTTATAATCTTCGTCTAAAGAATTCATGACGAATACATCTAAATGTAATTTGTATCAAGAAATGAAACTCAAACGCGATCGCTATGCGACTCTCCCCCTAACGCCACATAAGGGCCTGAGAACTGAACCGCCTTGACCGGCCTGAGAGGGCAATTTATTATTAGAATGGATGTTCTGAATATCGTAGGAGTGGGTATCACGATATCATAAATATTAACTGAATGGATAGTACACAAACCGACGTAAATTATCAACTGACAATTAGAATTCACCAGTGAACTCGGTTCTAGTCAGCGTGTTGCGATTGTTTTGGTTCCAGTAGGTTTGTACTGGTTTATAGCTGATATTATCAAATATTATGATGAATGTGAAAGTTTGGATGTTGGTGAGTTTGTGAAATTGGATGCTTGTTAGTCAATCACGCCTTAACAGCTGAACGGTTTGGGATAAAATTTGGCACACAGATACATTAGGATTTAAATTTTATAATTAAAATAATGTTATATCACTTACCACCAAGTGTCCCACTTATTTGTTTCACGATTAGTTATGTATGCGTGAGCTTATAAGTATATAGTTTTATGTATGATGATGATGTTTATGTATGATGGTGAGGCTGATGAAATTGACAAGCACACTCATTGTTGCAATTTCAGTTGACCGGCAGCGACACAGGCATCAACTCCAAAGAGACCTATAGAAATTATTATTTTTGACTTTTCACTGTTTTTATTTTGAAGTCGGTTTTCAAGTTTTGTCAAAACTTATTTTACTCTAAAAACACATCACGTACAGATAGTAACTTTCAAAGATGAACTGAATTATCTGTACATAATTCAAGCTTCAAATTTCAAAGATCACTTCAACACGGGGCACCCTATCCAAGTACGAATGCACCCTCGATGTAATATGGTGAGTGGTGCTGCGCCATTGTTCACCTCTCGTGGCCAGGCTGTTTGCAAACCTCGCCTGCATCACGAGAGATTTGTGCGTGTGAAAGTATTGTTCGAGAGTGTTATCTCCTTTGAAGAGGATCGTGTCAGCAGTTTGCTCGAAGGATTAAAGTATTGATTCAAGTGTATCTATTGAATTACGATAGTGTTGTGTGCGAGGTGTGAGTTTCAGGGTTCGATTTCTGGATCGGTTAATATGTTGTGCTTATTATTGAATGGATTGGTATGGCCTTATTAGTCTAGTTGAGCATACTACTGAGAACCGTGAAGTCTAGGGTGCGGTGCCAAATTGGGAGCATTTACAATTTGTGTTTCAGTTTTCGGTTCGAAAAATGATGTGCTATCAGGGATGGTGATAAAAACATGCCCTATTACATCATGGGACGGAAATCAGCGAAATGGGAATACATTACTAGTGACTACGTCTTCGGGGACAAAAACGTATACTTATGTTATGTTATGATATGGTAGCGATTGTTGGTCCCACTCGTAGTGGGATCAGCGCAACATGCTTTTGAACACATGTTACACAAAGATTTGGCTTGTAGTCTTTGAGTGGTAGAGCCACGCTGTAGACAGTTTTGTCTACAGCATGAATGGGCTGGCTCGACCGAGTCATTACCACTGTCTCACAGAAAACCGACGTAAAGTAGCGGCTTGCTGCTGCGTTTCGTACGGTGAGTGAGATATCCGGAAGCCCAAATCCCCTCCCCTTCCCAATCCCTAATTATCCCTTTCCTGTAAGGTCGGCAACGCGCCCATCATTCTTCTGGTGGTGGGCGTACATGGGCGGTAGAGATCACTTACCATCAAGTGACCCACTTGCTCGTTTGCCGGCCTATGCTATAAAAAAAAAAGTTTTTTACGACCTACTGCCCCTCCTGCCTGACGTCAATTCCTATGAGGAGAAAACACACCCAGACCGGAACGGAAAGAAATATAAGGCGGACAAATGAATGTGAATCAAATCAAATCATTTATTCTGTAAATTGGGCCATAAATATAACTTTTACATATCAATAATTTATTAAACTAGATTATATTTACATTTACATCGCGGCATTTCGTGGCTAGCCATGAGAAGAAATGCCGAAACTCATGGGTTATTTATTGCCACTTTTAATGTCCAGACATTGATTTTACAGAATTATGCGAGTGTAATGTACATACAGGAATTAAATAATTATCTTACATTATATTTCATACCTTAAATGCAATTAAGAACTAGACTAAAATGAAAAAACGGATGTTTTACCCTAAGAATACGTTATATAATGTTATGTAGTATTCAAGCATGCTCTACATATGTAACAGCAATAAAGTTCTAATATCTTACAAATATTATTTTACAAATAGAAATAAATCATTTGTTAATTCCTCAAAATTGCACATATTTCACCAGCGATTTAACATCGGTCTGAAAGGATGAAAGAAAAAACCCCAGCCCTGCGCACAAAATCCTCATTCACACAGAAAACACCCCATTAAGTATTTTTTTCTGTCCAAATCTAATTTTGAGGGTGGACTGCATATGGGCTTTTGGGGTTTTAACATGTACCCGAAAAGGACTCTATGCCGTGGAACTACAGATGGAAATCGAGCAGCAAATCTAAGTTACAGGCAGCTGCAAGCGGATGCATCATGGGCGACCCTCCCTGTTGCAGTACGATAATAATAATAAATTCTCAAAGACAAGGTAATATTGCATTCGGTCGTGTAACGCAAGGGTTGGTGCAATTATCAGGAGATTTCTTACGTGTTGAGAGTCCCCACTGCAGTATATTTTAAATTTTTGATTGCACAATTTGAAATATTGTTCTTGCAAAGATTTTTTATGTTGTCCTGTTTTTTAATCATACGGGATTACGCGCCTTTGTTTGTGTTGGAATATTTGAATATTCTTGTATTTCTTACAAATCAGATGAGAATGTAATTTAGCGTCATTTTCGTTGCATTGGTGCAACTTTTTAACGGACTTATTTATAATACTCGTATATTCAGACTGCGTCTGTAGCGCAGTGGGCGAATCGAATCCGTTAAAACTACCAAATATTTAAAGCGCAACTCAATAGCTGTAACTAAATTAGTTATTGCTAGGTCGAAAGAGGTCGTCTGTGTAGGTGCCACCGCTTGTCAGAAATTGTTTGACACCAGTAGCAGTGTGTGCATTATTGTTTTCGAAAGACATAGTAGTTGGGAAATTATAAAACAGTGCCATACAGTACTTTGTAATTCTATGATCTGGGTGGCATTACTTATGATTATAAGCATTGCGCTATCATGAGCCAGGTGAAATTTAAGTACCTATGATCATTGAATCACAAAAAAAAATTGAATCCGTTAAAAATAACAAATATCAGAACCGCAGATCATGGTTCCATATCATAATTTCCATATAAAAAGCTTTGTATTTACGTCTGCATTGTTGAAGAGCTCAAATGACACGCCAGCCGAAGCAGCGCAAAACTCAGTAACGTAAACTCAGTATTTGCACAACCGGCCCGTACAATACCATAAGACGGTCTCACAAAAGAGTGTTTACTTAAACCCCTTTCACACGTCTATTGTTACGTGACCAGTTTATAAAGACCTCTCCGCTTGCATACGACGCACCCGAGGAGACCTTAAAACGTAGGAACAAGAGAGGAGTGGTAGATCGTGTTTTTTTTGGCTGGACGGGACACTGAATGGCCGTAATGTTGAATCGAGTAGTCTTTGCGGGGTGAGCAGGAATTTAAAACACGGAGTGTTGACGGTATATTTTAATGGAGCGAGATTTACTGCATTTGTTTGTGGTTGTGTGCGGTTGTGTGACGCATTGTTGAATAATACAGACAATAAGCGTGTTTAAACGTGTTGACATGTGACGATCTGGCTTATGTATGAGGTCAGCGCTCTCGTTTAATTGTGGCAGTGAGTTTGAATAGTACACATGAGTTTGATTCAAAGCGGGTTGATGGACGACTTAATATTCATATATTTGGTCAATATATGCCCGAATACTGAAACGCAAGGTGTTAGGTCCCTTGTATGCGAGAGGCCGTCTGCGTTGGTACCACCGCGCCGTCTATTTCTGCCGTCAAGCAACTGTGTAAGCACTGTTGTGTTTAGGTTTGAAAGACATTGAAGCCAGTGAAATTACTGGGCATTATGAGACTTAACACCATATGTCTCGGGGTGACGAGCGCAGTTCAAAGATCTGTGTAGTGTTGCTTCTGTTTATGGTCAGGCGTGGTGTTTACCATCAGGCGAGCGCCTGCCTCGTCTCGTCGTTCAATGAAATAAAAAAAAGACTGCTCAGCTGATTGACGGCTAGCGGCTACTTACTACTACTACTCTAAGCCTAGCCTGTATCTAAGATACATGCCTAGTTTATATACTAGCTTAAAATTGTCTAAATATGCACTTTCTATTGAGAAAACACCATTGTACGGTATTGTGTTTCATACAATTTTGACAACTACGAAGGCCTCAATATGTTTAAAAAGGTCTTAAATGCTTGAATAGCTTATCAGTATTTGGGCTTGGTAATCAATTACACTAACCAATGCAAAGTTAGAAATCTTTTAAGGTGGTGGTGGTTACATAATAAATTAATTATAATGTCACTTTCAATATTAATGTGAGTTGTTTCGGTATTGGATTCTTTCATTCCTTCAATTTTCATTTTAAATTCTGAACGTCTTTAAAAGTCAATACATCTTTAAATGAATCCATTTATTTAAGACAATGCTGATCAAACAGAATGATAAGATTCTTAATCTCTATGATTATACATTTAAGGGTGCATTGTTTCAATTCATCTATAATCATAAAAGCGTTCATAAGAAGCAATAATACATGAACCTACTGATTTAGACGTATTCGTATTACTTGTTTTCAACACCAACCATGTCTTGTTGAGTATGTATGTTTTCATCCGACTTAATATGATAATAGATTGTTTTAAACAACCCACGCAAAATCGTTATGTCTACTCGAATGACTTATCATTAAATTATTCATGTGTATTGAACATTATTACATGATATCTTATTTTTAATCTATTGATATGATAAAGTGATTTTATATAATAATTTTTTGATATAATAAACTTTAACATTTGCGATATGGATAAAGTTCAAATAGATAATGTAATTATTATGCAATATAGGTACTCTTTTTTTGATAATGATGATATTTTCAATCGATCCTATAAGGATTAATTTTGTCTAATGTATGTCTGTGCCAAATGTGGACTTATTCCGATGGCTGTTTTTGTTATATAAATTTGATTAGGATCTGATGACGGAGTATTAAAGAAAATCGGCAATTCCTCAACGAATAAAACCGAACGCATTCGGCGTTACCGGTTTTTAAAATGTTAAACAAAAAATTGTACGTATAAATTTTTATCGACTGATTCGTGGTCGCTATTAATTAAGAACTTTTCTTTTTTTACTGACATTAAACATCCTTCATAAAGCGAAATTTAATTGCCAATCAAATACACTCTATACCCAAATGTAAACTCAATGAATTGTTTAGTATCTAAATTCCCGTTAAATTATTTAACACTGCTAATGAAACGCCCGATGTAGTAAACAGTAACAGCAAAAGTACACTTACAAGTTGATCACCGAACTTAATAGATAACTACTTCAAAAGACTTGCTTGTTTCTAACAGATGTTGCGCTCAATGTCCATCACAACCTGACCTTCTTACCCTCGTTCAGTTTCCTCACATCGCGGGCTATTTTAAAGGAGTCGCGACGCGGGGTGGGTCTTGCTAAACTGGTCGTGTGTTTACAGGGGTGATTCAAGGGGTTCTATTGTCCCACATGTTTTGGACCCCACGCATCGTCGTGAGTGATTTAGTGGGTAAAAAAGTATTGGGAGATAGTAAGCTTGCTGTTGTGTCCGTTTTTGTTGACGTCGACGGTCTAGCCGTGCGGATCGCGTGTTATGATTTTTAATCGTTCATTTTTATTGTTTATGGATCCGGTTTTCGTTGTGAATATGTAAATCTAAAGAGACACTTGAATTTTTGATGCATTTATACCCTAGTCTGTTTGTGGTTAACAACTGAAGTTATAAAGGCCAAAACCGGTACAAAAAGGGTTGGCTTCTCGATTCAAAGAAACACTTGAGCCAAGAGCCAATGGCGTTACTATTGAGGACACTTCAGACCGAGTGTGGTGGAAAGGTTTAAATGAGAAGACCCCTGAACTTAGGCATTAAGTCGGGATAGCGCCAATCAGATAAAAGATAATATCATAAAGTTTCAATTATACTTTTTATTGCAAGCAAGTAGGATATATGAGAATTTAACAATGAATTACTAACATGTTTCTAATGTAACAGGAGTAAGGCATGTAGATGTTAATGTTTTAATCGTTCATTTACGTTACATAGAGAAGTAACTAGACACATAGCCGAGTGAAATGCACTGTGCAGAGGCAACGGATGCAACATGCTCTGTACATAAGGACGTGTCACGTGCGACGGAAAACAAAGCTCACGGTAGTCGGTAGACTGTAACTACTGATCGTTGTACCGTGCTGTAACGTGGATATGAAAATGCAAGCTCAAATAAGTTTATATACACAGAGGTTTTAAAGACTGGTGCCTACTAAATATTATGCCAATAGAATATGGAATTATTATGCCAATATGAAATAACGTAACCTCTTATGCTGGATTGCACCATCTTACTTTAGCAATGACAAACATGTTAAAGTACCGGTTAGGCAAAACATAAGTTGCACCATTTGACAAATGTTAGATGACGTTATAACTTTAGCTGTTAATCATAACCGCCCAAGATTCGCTATTTAAAGCTATTGTTTAAGTTAAGTAGCTGTCAGATGGTTCAATTATAACTTCCGAACCGATATATCTCCTAAAGCGTATGTACTCAAAAATAATATCATGCCCCTGCTTCTAGAGT
Organism: Amorpha juglandis; assembly: GCA_949126905.1. NCBI lineage: Eukaryota > Metazoa > Arthropoda > Insecta > Lepidoptera > Sphingidae > Amorpha > Amorpha juglandis. The sequence goes on from OX421380.1 coordinate 1,549,120, forward strand.
TAATTGAGGAGTCTAGCAGTATCGAAATACGATGGTGCAACACATTCCTCAGTTAATGTTAAACTCAGCGTCACTGTTATCGTCAAATTTGACATAAACCTTATCTATAACAGCTATTCTGGTGCAATCCAGCCTTAATCTTGAAAATTTGAAGCAAAGCTTACTCACTCAGAACTTAAATTCTAAGTGAGTAAGTTTAAAACACATTCAGTTTCAAACAATCCAAGTGTTGATGATAAGTCACTTGAACATTTTGCTTTCTATGTAATAAATATTGCTCTTAATTTTATACAAATTATTTTTCACCTGTGCTACACATCGGTGTAAGCACCATCCCTTCAGACATTGCTTCAACAGTTGTCTTTCAGTTTAATCCGGTAGCTGGTAGCCGGCAAGGTGGCTAAAACACGGCGCTGACTTGGGCCGCTTGTCTCTATTTGACTTCGCCACCACTTCAGCCTGTACAATTAGTCGGATTAAACACTCGGCACGGCGCGGCGCGTTCTGGATTAGTCTGTACGCTTCATACTAGATTACGAATCTAGTGTATGATACAATTCGTGTATGAAGTTCAATGAGGCAAGGGAAAAGGCTGTAATTTTTACACAGGATATTTTAGTAGGGGTGACAAACGAGCAAGTGAGTCACCGGATGGTAAGTCCACACCGCTACCTATGTACTACAAACCAGGTGAAACGTGGATGTGTTGCCGATTTTTGATGTTAGGAAAGGGAGATTTGAAGAGTTGTAACGAGATATTTTCGAGCTGTGGGTACTGGAAACCATCTGGATTGTGTCCACCAGACAGGGTGTATGGGAAGTGCTTTCAAAACAAAGACAGGTGGTAATGCGGAAACTACAAATTTTTACACACTGTCTGGTTTGATCCGATAAATATTATTACAATAACTTTTAGTTTAAATAATAATTAAAATAAAATCTGTTGAAGGGATGAGATGGATGAAAAAATTTCCCATAACTTAGTCTCAGGTCTCGTGGAACCTGATTCTGTACCATACCATAGATTTGTTTCTTGGTTTAAAAAAATAATGATATCACATAGTCGCAAGTTCAATGCGGTGCAAAAATTACGATGTAAATAGCCATTATGAATTTGGAATAGTTACTTAAAAACTTCTTTAAAACTGAATTGTACAATTTGCTGATTCTGTAGAGTCGTAATTCTGGCTCAGTGCAGAATTAAAATTTGCTTGTCATCTTTTCCGAGTGAAAGAATCGTGGAACCATTTTTATTAAAAGATTCCGAAATGTGCTGGTAATTCAAAGTCACGCGATGTAGGGCGTTATTGTATTTCGATATTCTGAACATTCCAGCTAGTCGGTTTTGTTTGCACGAACAGTTGTAGGGTATTTAAAAAATCAAATTCTTGCGTAGAAACATTTGCTTGGTTATTGAATCGCGTATTGGAAATTTACACGATTAAAATAGCGCGGGTTTTTTGATTAACCTGAACGACGAAACGAGAAGATCGCTCTTCTGATGGTAAGCACGCCTGCCCATATACAGATGCAACACCACACAAAACTTTGAATTACAAAACGCTAGATAGTACTGCACTGCGGTCGTCACTCCGAGACACATGTTACGGTTCTTAATACTCAGTAATTTTACTGGTTTTAATGTCCTTCAAAACAAAACGTTTAAATGCTTACACACTACTGCTTGGCATCAGAAATGTACAAGCGATGGTACTAACGCAGACGTCCTTTCGCTTACGAGGGACCTACCACTAATCTACGAGGTTGGAGTTTCCGAAAAGTCGATTAAATCGCCGATCACCGATGTTAAAAGTCTCATCTGTTCTTACTGCTGACGCCCTTCCATTTTATTACATCGAGGGTTACATTCGAGCGTGTTTAAACCCTTCATTATGAAAATGTATCCGATAAGATTTTTTTTTCTAAGCCGTAGTGGAATATTACGCCCTAATGAGTACCTATTTACGGAAGCTCTATTATTGTCTAGTAAGCTGTAAAGAAAAAAAGAGACATTTCTTATTTCATTAAACATTGTAATTGTTTACTACTATATTACAGAAAATCAGTGTAAAGTGGCATCTTGCTATTGTGAGATGTCTGGAGGTCCAAACCCTTCCCCTACCCATTTCGTATTGCTTACCTGAAGGTTAGGTAACGCGACTATGATTTTACAGATTTATTGTACAGTATTGTGGATGTTCAAGGTTGAAGGTAAATAAATCTACTAAATTTAAAATCATGTTTCTCGCAAAAAAGTTCGTGGATTTTGAGAATAGATTTTGTGATTTTAAAGCGAATTTAATTAATTACATTTTCAGAACATTCATTTGTCATTATGATTTTTAATTTGTATTTAAGCTGGTACGAAGTTCACTGATTCGTCTAGTCTATGATAAATGTTAGCTTTTACCACGTTATGATATTTGCGAGTTCATGAATTTGGATGTTTGTTAATCAATCACGCCTTAACAACTGTAATTTGGTTGCAATCTAAATACACTGGACAGCAAATAAACCGGGCCACACGCTACCTTGTAACTCATACTTAATTTACTCAAAGAGTATAAAACTTACAACTATCAAAGTTATACCTTCAAAAAGTGCGTTTCATGATGATTAAAATGAATGGAAACTCATTGGGATTAATAAATTTATTAAGTGTTTATTAAGGATTTTACAAAGAAGAGTCATTTTCCTGTCGTGATAAGCGCTTAATCTCAAACATAAAATAAAAAATTAAAGCCAGAAACAAAGAAAAAAATAAAAAAAAGTTTTTGGTCAGTACTCGGTATTCCCTCCCCTTGCTCGGGTAACTGCCAGCATCCTCGTATTCACCGACCTCACGAGCCTGACGATGAAAACTTGAGGAATTGCATTTTACTACTCTTCAATTGCGATTCGCAGCTCTGAACGCCTTGTTGGAGCAAGTACCCGGGCTCGAACCCGACGTTTCAGCACATCCCTTAAATGCTCTATCGGATTCAAGTCCGGGCTTCGAGCTGGCCAGTCCATCGTACGAATGCCAACGTCGCGTAGATACTAGGTCACCACATGAGCAACAAGAGGCCGTGCATTATCATGCTTCAACTGCATATCCTGCCCGATATATCCTGCGTAAGGTACCACATGGTCTGCGAGGATTTCAGTAATGTAGCGATGAGAAGTCAACTTACGAGTACGGCCCATCGGTTGGATGAAAACTAACGCTGTGTGTGCGGTTAACGAGATGCCGCCCCAGACCATTACAAATCCTCCTCCATAAGCAACAATTTCCTCGATGCAACACTGAGAATAATGTTCTCCAGGGCGACGATATACTCTCTGATGTCTATCAATTCCATGTTGACTCACCCTTGTCTCATCAGTGAAGAGTATATTACCCCACTGCTCTAACGTCCAATTCCTATGCTCTCGAGCAAATTCAAATCGAACTCGACGGTGGACTACCGTTAATGCTGGGCCTGTTGCAGCTCTCTTTGGAGTCAGGTTCCGTTCACAAAATCTTCTTCTGACGGTATCTGAACTTATGACCACTTGGCGTTCGTCACGCAGACTTTGTTGGACTTGAACTGCGTTGAGGCGGCGATTTCGCAGAAAAGTAAGTTGGATATAACGATCATCTGCTGCTGATATAGCCCTAGTTCTGCCCGTACCTGGACGGCGATCGAATGCTCCAGTCTCTAGGTATCGTCTGTAAAATCGTTGTACAGAAGATCTGCTAATTCGAAGTCTTCGAGCGACCTCACGTTACGCAACGCATGCTTGAAGTAGTGCTACAGCTTGAGCTGCTTCCTGGGGTGTCGTATCCATTATTGATCCAAAAAAGTTGCAAAAAATACACGCTTCTGAGCAAATGGTGAACAAAAAGTAAAGAAATGATAAGAAATACCCGACTAACCTCGTGGTAGAAAACAAAACGCTAATCACGAACTCTCGTCAAAACAGAGCAAATCGCTATCATTGTGTTTGTTGCTTGATTATAATGTGAGTTAGCGGCACTTTAGAATAAATTTATAATCATTTTAATCTACATGAAACGCACTTTCTGTGGGTATAACTTCGATAGTTATCCGTTTTGTACTTTTTGAGAAAATTTAATCAGAGCTCCAAGATAGCGGGTGGCCCGATTTATTTGCTGTCCAGTGTATATAAAACTCAAAAGTGACTGACTGACATCAACGCACAGCCCAAACCACTGGAGGGATCGGGCTGAAATTTGGCATGCAGGTAGATGTTATGACGTAGGCATCCGCTAAGAAAGGATTTTGATAAATTCTACCCCCAAGGAGATACAATAGGGGATGAAAGTTTGTATGAAACTTTGTCAATTTTAAACGTTCACGCGGGCGGAGCCGCGAGCAAAAGCTAGTTTGGCATACATGTACAGCATAACCTGCATTAGGACATGACTTACTTTTTATCCCGGAAGAAACATACACGCAAGCGGAGCCGCGAGCTACAAACAATTATAGAATTAAGAGCAACATATTGCGTCGTGAATGCGGGTTGCACATGGGGTAGGTAGTGTGCAAGGGGCGCGTCGGCAGTACAAATAGTGGCGATTAAAGCCCCCACACGCGGCGCCTTTGCCGCTTCAATACTGTAATCGGGGATCAGTTCTCACGGTAACACGCGATTTCTGGACCCGGTTGTGGTGTCAGCGGGTAATAAGTTTCGTGGTATTTTAAGGTAAGGTAAAATAAGGCCCATGACTGAAATCGCTGAGGTTAGAGAAATCCATCTCAACATTTGGGAGATGTGACTCATAAAAATTTTGCCAACATTTTAAATACAAAATTGTATTCAAATAGAATATTTATTATTCCATGATATTTATCTAACGTCAATGTAGCAATTGGAAATATAATTTGAAAATTATGAAATTCAATAGAATGATTAATTTATCTTACTGTAATGATTAATTCATCATTCTTCTTGACGTATTTTTGGTTACATATATTCAAAATATCTTGTAATATTGGATTTTTAGGTTGACTATGAACAAACGAAACAATTATATTTCCGATTTTTTGATTTAATTACAACTATCCCATACGATAATGGTTAAATGAAAAACCGGCGATAGCTCTTCCATTCCGTCCCGCAGTTTATCGAGACCATTAAAATGACATACATATATAATATTGTCAGCAATTTTACTTCCTCATAATTTCCTAACATGAACATTCTCGCTAACAATACAACCCCGGCCTTACCCGGCGGTCATGTTGAATTAATAGAAGGGTAGGTTTTTTAATGTTTAATTTTAGAAAAAAATCGGCCTTTCGGTATCTCCTTCGTTTTGTTTGTCGTGTTATTAAGAACATGGGGTGTGTTATTTTTATGACGGCGCGGGAATTTGAGATTTTTTGTCGAATTTCGTTTGACGTTGATGGTTCTATTCATTTGATTGAAATCTTTTTAAATGAGCATTGGATGAGAAATTCATTATACATTACACGTACCTATAAAGGGTTAAAAGTTATACGACTATAATTAATTTATCTTTTTCTTTATTAAAGTAACCTTTTCTTACATTTTACCTAATGGCACGGAACGGCGCTCGTCACCCCTAAACATAAGATGTTAAGTCTCGTAATGTCCAATAATTTCACTGCTTCAATGTCCTTCAAACCGAAACACAACAGTGCTTACACACCGTTGCTTGGCGGCAGAAATAGACAAAGCGGTGGTACCGACCCAGACGGCCTCTCACATACGAGGGACTTACCACCTTGTAAATTTGATTGTGCTTGCAAAATATTTTTTTCAAACCTCAGCGACACATTTCGGTTTCCAACCAAAGAGGGCAATGTAAAAGTCAAAGCGTCGACAGTGGTTCACGGTTAAGTTGACCGCCGACGACACTTCACCTCACTCGATACGTGACCTCGACTCCAGCGCGAAGCCCTTAACCACAACGGCACTTTGTCTTTAAACATTTTTAACAATCGTAAAAGAACGGCTCTTGTAAATTAAAAGATTTGTTTATACCTAAACTACGTATAATTAGTATTCTTGTATATAGCATATAAGGCGTGTTCTTATAAAACTACTCAAGTGAAATAAAGAATAATAAATAACATTTAAGTCCATTCTGTATCACTAAAGGTGTTGGCAGAGGTGCAACTATGTGCTAACTAACTACTATGCAACGTGTTTGTAACACGGTAGATACGATAGGAGGCGAATTTATAGCCATATCGAGCAAAAATTCGGGAAACTCGTGGAATTTAAACCGAGTACTTCAAAAATAAAACTCCACCAACTCCAAAGAGACATACAGAAATTGCGATTTTTGAATTTAGGTGTTACCTATTATTTTGAAGTCGGTTTTTAAATTTTGTTAAAACTTATTTTATGAAAATAACCTTTTAAGTTCAATGCCTCTCACATTCCACGACTTATGTTATAAAACATTAATAACTACGATACATTTTTTACCCAGTCAGTATCCCCATTGTTTCATACAAAAGGGATAATGCCCCCTTTGTCACCCATTGTACTGTTACAATAGTTGTAATCGTGATTACTTTCATCGGGTCACAATATGTTATGTAATATGGGGTTTGAAAAAAATCCTTCTTTTATGTACGTGTTAATTGTTCGTGATTATTATGTTGTTGGATATGGATGAGATCTTTAAATTATTCTACATCTTTTATTTAATAGGGTATTTACCTATGTTGAACAGAAGAAGAGTCGAGTGGGAGCCACGCTATAGACAGTTTATTCTACAGCATATATGGGCCGCCTCGACCGGGTCTTAACCACTGTCTCACCGAAAACCGACGTAGAGTAGCAGCTAGCTGCTGCGTTTCGTACAGTGAGTGAGTATCCGGAGGCCCAAATCGCATCCCCTTCCCAATCCTTAATTATCCCTTTCCTTTAAGGTCGGTAACGCGCCTATGATTCGTCTAGTATTGTAGGCGTTCATGGGCGATAGAGATCACTTACCATTAGGTGACCCACTTGCTCGTTTGCCGGTCTATGCTATAAAATTAAACGAGAGATTGGAAGCAGGTGGGGGGATTTTGAGGCCGGATTCTGCGTGTGCAATGTGAGAAATCTTGTACTCATACATCAAAAATAATTAGGCCAATTAAAAAAAACCTTGCGATATCAATTTGGGCCATCTTATAGAACTTGAATATTGAATAACACATATCGGTTCATTCATCAGGATACGAAAGTCGATACCGTCTGCGTGCCGTACAAAATGACTGATTACACCTTATTATTAGTATCATTGTGCCGTCACGAACCGATTAATCACCCGGCACGTCTTTACACTGCTGCCGATGTATCTGTGATTCTAGTGGGGCTAGGGTCGGCTAGACTGGATCATATTGACAGCCTCAGTGGCCCAAGCCGGCGAGCAGCCCGCAGTGACATGAGAGACCGCAGGTTCGATTACCGCACCGAGAAAAATGTTTGTGTGATTCACATTTGTTTCGGGTCTGGGTGTTGTGAGACCGAAATTCTCTCGTAATTCCTGATATCCATGACACAAGACTCGGCTGACTGTTGGGTTGTGGCTTTGTGGCTATAGCGATAGGCTTTCTCTCTGTCATATCAAAATTGGTCAGGGTCCCGATCTAGTAGTCACTCGGATGTTAACTGGGTCGAAAGGCCGGTGAGTCCCACATAATCATCCCACTACCACCGTATTGGGAAGCTAACCGTAAAATGGATTTTCCCTGCGCCAGTAGAAAAAAACAAGGTTTCTTAGTACTGGAAAGGTAAAGGCATGGGTACCCATTCTTACACAGAAGTGCTTTAAATACAATACATTTCAATATAAAGTCTATTGTTTAAAGGCTCTCAAGTTCATAAAAGCATTATACATAAGTCAGTTATTTTGACACTACCAAACAAATGCAGCAGTACAGTACGTACTTAAATGTAATGTTCACGTATAAAAATCTCTTTCGACAGCGTTTAGTTACGTATCTTTTATCTGTGGTAACGGTATAAAAAATGTTATTGCCGTCCCTCTCTCGCGTCACGAGAGTTGGTCAATGCGATGGTCTTTAGAAGTGAGATAGGTCGCGAGCGCAATCTGCCGGCCGACCCGTGAAACTGTACCCCTCCCTTGTCTTTTTTGTGAGATGATACCACAGTACAGAGTGTGACAGTGCTGCAGATCAATTATATAAACCTCGTTCCAAGCGTTTAAAAATGTATCTGGTTTCGACTGGATTAAGCCATTTAAATTAATGGATTGCGTAGCTCAGTACCATGATCTGTGTTATAGTATAGGCTAGGCTTTTAGTAATATAGGCTAGGCATGTATACTAATGATAATGTATAATGGATTTAAATATCTGAAATAAATTGAATTGAATAATTCAAAGTTGTGAGTAGTGTTGGTGCTGTTTGTGGGCAGGCGTGGCACTTGCCATCAAACGAGTGATTGGCTTATGTCGTTATTCAGACTAATAAATAAGCTAAGTAAGCTGACCTATGTTTTGGACGTAACATTTCAAAATTAGTGTATGAAGAACTCCGACTAAGTATATACGAAACTTACATTATTAAAAATAAGCATAAATATACAATACAATACAATACAATACAATACAATACAAAAACTCTTTATTGTATAACCAATAATCACATAAATTAATTTAGCATAGGACTACTTAATGGTTTTTTTATATATTACCGAATGCATTTTTCATTTATCATAACCTTTAAGTTCAGTCCTCAGCAGCCATATTTCCAAGCAACGTGGAACTACCTTGGAGTTTGACAGCCTGTCGGGACTCAGGAGTCGCCTAATAGAACCACGTGACCGTCTGGATTATTATTTTAAGATATAAAATAAAAATTGGTCCAAAAACGGATAAACATAAACTGAACTCGGCCTTGAGACAAGCCTTACAAAAATATCAAGTAGCAGAGATTATCAGCTAATGGTATTATCGTCGCTTAGTTAATTTCCATAAATTGTTGATTGTTTATTCATTCAAGTTGTTATTTTATTATAAAAGTCCATATTTATTAGTTATTACAAAGACTGAAATATTAAGGCTTTTGGATTTGTTTAGTGGTAACATAAAATACCGTTATTTTTTACGCACAGAGTAGACATCTGTATTTGGGTAGTATTATTATATTAAAGTGTGACTTTGTATTGGTAAGTAAACAGAAACAGGCGCTTAACGTTTATTTCACAAGTCCAAGTCAACGCTACGATTATCTAGTAAAATGTATGTCAAATTAATCCCTATTTATAACTTTTGCTTTTAGGCTGTTTTATCCACCATCTATACTAATAATAAAGCTGTAGAGTTTGATTGTTTGTTTGTTTGTTTGTTTGAACGCGCTAATCTCAGGAACTACTGGTTCGAATTGAAAAATTCTTTTTGTGTTGGATAGTCCATTTATCGAGGAAGGCTTTAGGATATATAACATTACGCTGCGACCATTAGAAGCGAAGCATCAGTGAAAAATGTTGCAAAAACGGGTAAAATTATTCATATTTGAAGGCTTCCGTTGCTAAGCTACCCAAATAATATTATTTGAAGGCTTCCGTTGCTAAGCTACCCAAATCTATACTAATATTATAAAGCTGTAGAGTTTGAGTGTTTGTTTGTTTGTTTGATCACGTGGGCGGAGCCGCGAGCAAAAGCTAGTTATATAATAAAAGTAAGAAAAAACACAGAAGTCTTTTTATCCCTTTTCGCATGTTTTAATATGTAAAAGCTAAAGGACACAAGGTAAACTAGCTGAATGGAATTTTAAGAATATCGTCGCGTTTATAAATAAATGTGCACACATTAAAGGTATGATAAAAACCTATATAATTATATTAATAACCCATTGAAAAATACATACACAAGACACATAATGTTCCATCAGATCAATATGTGCTATTGTTTTGGTATCAATATACGAGGTCCTGACTCATATAAAATGTCAGTCACAAAAACCTGACCTACTTCAAGCACTTCCACTGTCTACACAACACAGCTCTCTACACTCAGGCGCATAACACCAACACGACAGCAATTTATAACCGTATATCTTTCAAAATAGATTCCAATATCCCTTGTACAAACAGCCAACAGATTCTAACATTTATTTACGTCTGCGGCGATCGTATTTCCTATACATTGACGGCACTATACACCCTGATATTTCACCGTTTAGGATTTGTGTTCTGTTGAAAGGAGATGGATGGTATCTCTTGCTACGAGAACTGCTCCGCTATTTTGAACTTTGGTTGTATGCCTTTAGGATTGATTTACGATTGTTCTGTCCATGTCGGTTATAGGCTCGCCCGAGGGCGACCGTCGTTGGACGTATGGTTGTGAAACACACCAAGGATTCGAGTCGTGTACCGTTCCTTTATGATTTAGGCGAATGGATTTAGTGGCATTCGGTTCTGTTCGCATATTGTGTTTTTATGCCCGCGGCGGTGTTTGTGTTGAGAATTCAAACTAGTAGCTACGTGATTGTACTAGACTATAGTAATGTGAATAAGAATCTAGAAATAATGGTCATGGAGGTACATGGCGTTTAAAATTGTTAGTCTTTTTGACTTCAGGTTCTAAGTTTTGTTTTATTTCATTGAATGACGAGACGAGCAAGGCGCTCGCCTGATGGTAAGCGCCACGCCTACCCATAAACAGAAACAACACCACACATAACTTAAATTACAAAGCACTACATGACACTGAACTGCGCTTGTTACGCTGAGATATAAGATGTTAAGTATCACAATGCCCAGTAATTTCACCGGCTTCAATGTCTATCAAACCGAAACACAACAGTGCTTACACACTGTTGCATGGCGGCAGAAATAGACAAAGCGGTGGTACTAACCCAGACGGCCTCTCGCATACGAGGGACAAAGTAGTAATGTTAAGCAAAGTAATCGGCTTCAGGGAATTACAATGAAATTAAATAATATTGCCTGATTACATATCAGTGTGTGTGAACTTTAAGCTATTGCCAGAAGTTCAATCACAAAGTTCAATCACACTAACTCATGTTAGGCTAGCGTGATGGTTTAAATTGTTTGTTCATCTTCAAAATGAGGCGAAATTATGTTGTTACAACCCAAATACAATGCCAAGGTTAAAAATACTTCGAAGTTCACCGCCATAATCACAATTAAATTACTAAGTTAATATTTTCATATATAAAACACTTGATGAAAGACAAAAGAAGGAAAAGACATTTATTATTGGAGCAAAACATATAAAATAAGACATGAAACTTTAATAATAAGTTACTCCCACAATTGGTTCCCTTATTCAGCTACCTGCTACAGTAATGCCTAAGCAAGCACTGCAGTGCTAATTTAATTAATTATTTCTTAATGATTTCTTACGTTTACGGGAATGTTACTCATTTAAATAAAACTAATTTAAACCGATTTTATCGCGGTTTTATATTAATTTTGATCCCGACGTTTCGAAGACTTTTCAGCCTTCGTGGTCACGGGTCGGTTCGTGGTCTTCGTTAAATTAGTTTTATTTAAATAATTATTTCTTTTAAATTAATTTAATTTATCTACGACCAGGGACTGAAAACGCCTATAAATTACGGTTCCGGTATCCAAGAAATTGGGTTATTTTTAAGATTTAGGCTATCGCTATCTGGGTACCCAAGATAAATAAACATATTACTGCTGTTTTAGGTAACCATTTTAATAACGATAACCTTAAAATGACCTTGACACACGCAGAGATACCTATTGCCCATCCCTTATCCTATGTCGACGGCACGGGTAAGATCTATCTTACCTCTAGGTAATGATTGTTAATTTGTTAATTTAGGTATCATGTATATTAAAGGGGGTTGAAAAGTTTGTACGCGAAATTATTTTTTTATCGAAAATTTTCATTTTGTGATTTAACGTCTAACGGAAGAAAAGGTGTAGGAAAGTTTGAATACATGTTTGTAAGCTAATATGTATATTAAAGACTCCGATTCGAATATATTAAATGGTTAAACCATTCCTCATCATCAATCCATTCATCTGCACAGACAAATCACAGTTCACAGCGGAGCTGATGTTTGCGAAGGAACTCATTTGCGCCGCGTCGGTCATACGTTATATTGAGGAATTTTCGCCGCCCGCTCCGCTCGCCCGGCAAATATGCACTCGTGACCTTTTATTGAAGCCTTTTAAGGTATTCACTGTTCGGATTTATTTCAATGACTGAAGAACTGGAGATTATGAAGATTTTAGTGTTGTTGTGGTTCTTGTAGTGGGTTTGGTTGTTGGTATAAGAAAGGTGCTTATTGATTCAGATCAAAGTTTTTTCTTTGCCAAGGCTGAACTCAAGCTTTAAGTGGTAGAGCTACGCTGTTGACAGTTTTGTCTACGGCATTAATGAATCTGCTCGACCGGGTTGTTACCATTATCTTTCAGAAAATCGACGTTAAGAAGCAGCTTGCTGTTGCTTTTCATACAGCGAGTGAGATATCTGGAGGCCCAAATCTCACCTCCCCTTATCAGAACCATAATGCTCCTTTCCCTTTAACGTCGGCAACGTGTCTATGGTTCTTTTGATAGTGCATGCACAGTTCATGTGCGGTGGAAATCACGTTCATCCAGGTGACTCACTTGCTCGTTTGCTGGTCTATTTAAAACAGCATGATGTTTTCACGCAATATTTAAAGTTAGTAGTTGTTAATTAGCTAATTGTGGCTATTTTTTGCGAATGTTTAAAATTCAAACAACATCTTCGAGAGATTTGCTTCATAGAATTACGATAGGTTTCTTTTTAAAACTACCTCAATAACTATACCTTAATGTGCTATGTTAGAGGTACAAAATAGTATGTTTTTTACCGTTAATAATTCAGGTGTTTTTCGAATATTTGCTATGAATTAAGAAAGGAAAGTACTTCCTAGTCATCAGATTAATACAAAATATCCATTCTACAAAAATATACTGACAATTGCTTAAAAATTCTGCAGCGAATGTAGCATCTGCGCCGTTGTGCCATCTTCCTCAATTATATACCAATCTCAATCTGTCGAGCTGTCTGTCACGATACGGCACGTTTGGAGATGTCATCATAGGATTATACAATAACTGTTTTTGTGGGGGAAAAATGTCGCTGAAATTTATTTTATCTTGGTCCGTAATTTACTGTTTGAATGTCGACGAAATGGCAGTTAATTCCGTTTTAAAACCAACTCCTCAGTTATTTTTCTTAAACATCTTCTGAACACCTATGATTAGTTACTGACCTAACTAAACATTTGTTTTTCTATTGTAATGTTATGGCTTCATCGATTTTAGATGGTTTCGCCAATGTCGAGTATACTAAAATTAAAGATCAAAACTTAACATTAATGCTGGTTTGCACCAACTTACTTTAGCAATACATGTTAAAGTATGTACCGGTTAAGCAAAAAATGAATTGCACCATTCGACAAATGTTAGATGACGTCTTAACTTTAGATATTAACCGTAACCGCCCAATATTCGCTAGTTAAAGCTATTGTTTAAGTTAAATAGCTGTCAGATGGTTCAATTATAACCGTCAAACCGATATATATCCTAAAGTGTCTATGCCCCAAAATAATATGTTCCTGCTTCTAGAATTAATCGAGGAATCTAGTAGTATCGGAATACGATGGTGTGTGTGATGTGTTGCACCAGCAACACATTCTGTAGTCTATGTTAAAGTCAGCGTTACAGTTATTGTCACATTTGACATGAACCTTAACTATAACTGCTATTATGATGCAATCCAGCTTTAGTTGTTAGGTGATGAGGATCAGAAACGATCAGTTGATCCATATCCTCGTTTGCGAGTCATGTGCTATAAAAACTAAATTAGGAATCCAGTTTGAAAATACATACATTTGGTCTTAAGTTCTTTCTACTAATGTTGTCTAAACTAATATCCATTTGATTGTTTGTTTGCATTTAATAGGCTCTGAAACTACTGAACCGATTTGAAAAATTCTTTCACCATTAGAATCTTACATTATCCCTGATGAACACAGGTGATATCAATAATATAACGGTGCAGAATTTCACGCGAGCGGAGCCGCGAGCAAATATTTTGGAAAATATCAATGCATCTATCATTTTTGAACTCTGAATCACATCACTCTAGATTTATAATACCATAATTTGACCTTTTCAAAACATTGCTTATTCCATTCACTCTTCCCACTAGTTTTATCTCCAATAGCCTAATCCTTTAATGTACGAGTTCTGAGTCATGCTAACACTAAATACTTGTAACCAATTTGACCTTTACAAAACATTACTTGTATTCCGCAAGGCAAACGTCGTGACATTCTGAAAACGTTGGATTTGAGACCGCAGTGGTGGAATTTAATCCACGGTCGTCACGCAACCCATTGTCAAGGTCTTTTAGGGCTTGTTTCGGGTGCCGTATTTGTATTGGTATTTGGATCATTTGTTACTTAGCCAGTTTTTATTATACCGTTTGACAAACTTAATTAGAATACTAAATTAGTCTAACTATACAATAATGATTGAACATACGTGCCTTGAGAACAGAGTCAGAGATTCGTGTCAGATATCACTACTTGGTGTCTTGAAATTACTTAATGGGATGTTTATGTTATCAATTAATATTGAAGCCTACAGAAGTCCATGGGTTCCAGATAGGTTAGATAGTCAAATACTACTAAACATCTGATACCTTACCAACAAATAAATAGGCAAATGAACCCGTATCTAGGGTATACAAAGTAGAGAATGGTCCCATTACTGTGGCGGTGTCGCAGTCACTGTGGTAGGTACGGGCGCCAGTCGTCGCGGCGCCGTCGTATTTCGACAGGGACGCATCCATACAGCGTGGACTGGGGGATATACTATGTAAGTCGGTAGGAGCCTTTTCTTGAGAGAGGTGGCAAATGAGCAAGCAAATCACCTAATGATAAGTATTTACCCATGCGCACCACAATACCAGAGGCTTCGTGAGTGAGTGGCTGGTATTTTAGAAAAGAATAGGTATTTTTCTTGAAGATCTCCGAGTCGTATCGGTCTGCCTGGTAATATTATAAATAAAAGTGCTGGTTTCACAAATTGCACAGTGGAAAAGAGGGCGGGGAGAGAAAGGGGAAAGAAAATATTTATTTCATACAAAATCAAATGTTTATGTTATAGAGCCTTTGTGTTGCCGAATATGAAGTTACAAAGAAATATATACCATGAGTAACAGACTACGAGAAAAAAGATATCCTTTTGCAGAAAAGTTTACAAATGACTTTTTAATAACAAAAATATAAAAAATGAATTTCTAAGACAACCTGGGCAACGGTCCCCGTCGGAAACACCAAATCCTTTCCCTCAACTAAAATGAATACAAACTGCATAATGCATCGTAAAAATAGCGTAATGTGACGTAGTATTATTATTTATTTGTGTTTTAGATACGATAAAGTGATACAGATAGATTTACGAACATCCCCTGTGGATGGTAAGTGGATTGTGAATACATTACTGGAGATTTTATAGTACTTTTTGTTTATATTTACAGTAGTAATATGGAGTATGAATATTTATACGACTCTATTTGACTTATTTCAGTGTCTAAAGAGATGATACGTTACCTCTTCACGAGCACTGTACAGTAAAAGATGGTCTATTAAATATTCCGAGCTTTTACATATTGTGTTTTGAGTTTGTGGTGTTCCACTGCAGGACAAATGGTGTTAAAACCTGCCATAGTGACCCACACACATTCTGTGGATCGCACTCCAGGATCAGCCAGTGTATATCCGGTTCTTCCGAGCGGCTGGCGACGTGATATGATGGTTGCATGGGTCAGGTATAGGGGTACATCCCATATTTGTGTCCCTATGCATACATCGGTCATTCGCTTGTCCTGTCCTTGGCCTCACGATTTGTTTCTTCCGTCTTCGGAGTGTGGAGAAGCATATATACAGGGCAGCATGATTCTGATAACTACCGATAAACTCATTGTTTGTTGGCGTTCGCTGGTTTTTGAAATGCAATTGGCTTATCATCAGGTGCAGTGCAGTCACTTTGCCGTGCTCAGATAAAATAAAAAAAAAAATGTGTGCGTCCCGGGACGCTCGACAGAAGTGATAACTTAAACTAATGTGGGTTAAAGTGAGAGCGGAGGAGCCTGACACAGTCGTATCACAGTCGTGTCAAAGTCGTGTCAAAATCGTGTCAGAGTCGTGTCAAAATCGTGTCAAAGTCGTGGCAAAATCGTGGCATAGTCGTGTCTGTCGTGTCAAAGTCGTGTAAAAGTCGTGTCAAAGTCGTGGCAAAGTCGTGTCAAAGTCCGGTCGAAGTCCGGTTAAAGCCCTGTCAAAGTCTTGTGAAAGTCCGGTCAAAGTCCGGTCCAAGCCGACTGGTCACTGTGTGACGCAACCTGGGACTTCGAAATTATCTTAGTTCCAGGGAGGTCGGCTAACGCTGGCTGGTCGATGGACCGCTCGCGTTACGGAACGTTTCGGTTCACCCTCCCATAAGAAGTTATCACTTCAAAAAGGTTTTCGCTTGAATTTTTTTAGTTAATAAGATACGAGTCTTGTGTCGTGGGTATCAGGAACCACGAGAGACTTGATACTTTCGGTCTCACAACACCAAGACCCCGATACAAATATTTGCGGATCACACATATGTTTGTCTCGGTGCGGGGATCGAGCCCGCGGCCTTTCGCTTCACAGGGCTACTCGCCCGCTGCTCCACCGAGGCCGTCGTTACGAATTATTAATAGCATCTTCATGATAATGAAATATAAAATCCATAATTCATTTTATTCTCCCCTCACGTTTAAAATAATATATCAATAAAGTATGTACTGACCAGTTTATGATTTATATAGAAAGTTGAGTATGGGCTGGGAAGAGGGTCGCTATTTGAAATTACGGACGTAGGAGAAATAAATCTGAACAAGTGTTGCGCGCACTGGGTCGGCATGTTGCCACGTCACGCCTCGCGACCTGCTTTACTTAAAGACAAATTTATAACTTGCGATATCGGACTGTGAACGAAGTGTCAGTGACTAGGATATACAGGGTTACTTTCAAAACACCAACAATCTCGGAGGGCTAGATAGCTAACCCCATAAGGAACAACTAGATAGTCCTGCGAGGTTGCTGGTGTTTTAAAATTGACCCTGTATATACAGTGAAACCTGAGTAAGTGGGATCTGAAGAGACCTAATTTTTTATTACGATTTTTTTTTTTTATCACTTCTGGGTTTTCATTTTCCCAAATAGGCAGGTTAACATGACAGTTGTCTTATTTATAGAGGTCGAAATGTACCATTTTTCCTATAAAAAGAAGAGATTCAACTTATAATAAATCATTAATACACACGTAACTTGGAAAAGTCAGAGCTCTGGGGTTGGTTTCGAATTTGCGACTTTCGTCACGACTGTCCGTACCACTCCCCGCTGAGCTATCGCTGCATCAAATACACCTACATATACTAGTATATGTATTTTTGATAATATTCTTTATCGATTAATATTTTTTTTTATTTTCGTGTCAACATTTATATACAACATTCAATAACGTAAGATGTTTTTGATTAAAAAAATCTTGCATCATATTGTAATTGGATCAGAAATTAATATTCACCTATCATCCACGTAATTTCTATCAAACATAAAAATACTGATCAAAATCGATACAGACTTGGTAGTGATATTGCGTAAAAATTGAGCCTCCGCAAATCTCACTCACCATACCAAATGCAGCAAGAAGCTGCAACTTCACGTTGCTTTTCCGTGAGACAGTGATAACGACCCGGTCGAGCCGGCCCATTCATGCTGTAGTCAAAAGTGTCTGCAGCGTGACTCTATTTTGTTTATTTGATTAAATGACGAGACGAGCAAGGCCCTCGTCTGATGGTAAGCGCCACGGCTGCCCATAAACAGAAGCAACAGCACACACGACTTTGAATTTCAAAACACTGCATGGCACTGAACTGCGCTGTTACCCGGAGACATAGGATGTTAAGTCTGATAATGCCCAGTAATTTCACTGGCTTCAATGTCCTTCAAACAGAAACACAACAGTTCTTACACACTGTTGCTTGGCGGCAGAAATAGACAAAGCGGTGGTGGCCGCTCGCATACGAGGGACATGGCACCTTGTAAACTTTATTTACAAGCATAACTACAAGCACATTACACACTTGCCGAACGTCGCTTCAATATCGCGCGCTATTGAACTCTCTCCTTTATAAAATCCCCTTCGGATATTGTCGCGGCTGTCTGGAACACGCGGCGTGTCCCGTCTTGTCGCGCCTGTGTTCTCGTGTTCGCGCTTGTCTCGGGACGATATTGATGTTTGAACACCTTTTGTCATTTAATATTCGACGTCAACGTGGTTGGCAACAGGTTTCAGGAGGAATGATTTGGCTTTGGCTTTTTTTACAGAAGCACGAAAGGGAGATGGGTAATTTGATGTTAAGTGGTCACTATTAATCATGAATCCATGATGCCAGAAGCATAGATGACAGATAGATAGAAGCACGATGCTAGAAGACCACGCGAGGGATCACCCACCCGGTCCGATCAGGTCAGATTCATAACGGGGCTTACTATTATCACTGTCCTGAAACAGCTCGAAGACAGAGTTGCACGGACGCAGTTCATCAACGACTCTATTCGAACTTTGTAAAACGAGCACCATCTTTGATAATGAAGATTACGATGAAGAAAAAAGAACAGATTTTAAGGAAAAGAATACTGATAGTGCTAGTGATGGACATCCTGTCATCTCCACCGTCCATTAATGCTAACAACACCATACTAATCATTGATGCGTTGCCGATTTTAAAGGAAATGGTTTAAGAAGAAGCGGGGATTTTGGGCCTCCGGATATCTTACTCACCGTACAAAATGCAACAGCAAGCTGCTTCTTTACGTTGTTTTTTTTGTGAGTCAGTGATAATAACCCGGGTAGAGCCGTGCAATTCACGCTGTAGTAGACCTGTAGTTTTGTCAACAGCGTGTTTCTACCACTTTTAAAATATATTATAATTGAAAAAATCTTGTTTCCTTAAAGCGTCTAAGTTTTAATTTATGAAATTCTTCCGGTCATTACAAAAAATCCACACATTATATTTGTTTTTGAGGTTTTTTAAATCATTCATCTCAAATGCTGGAGGAGAGGGACGCCCATGTTAATTTTATGTTCCAGTTCGGAAGCGAGCGCTCTTAGATGCGGGGCTGTACACCATCCGCCTCTTGTAACGTACTGAAGTTTCTATTTTAAGTATGCATGTTGTATCTATGATAATATAGCAATTTATTATGATTGAACAGGTTAAAGAATCCTCCTTCGCACTCTAGTTATATTAGAGAGTTTCTTGCCCATTCTTCTTTAACGAAACGGCATTCCGAACTAGCTGTAGAGAATCTGACCGAATCTAAATGATGTTTGACGTTTTAATGGTTAAATATTTGATTTAGATTTTTTGATTAGGATGCAATTCGAACCGCATTGGTATAGACTCTGCATATGCTCATAGGAGCATACCGATAAACTAAAAATAAATCCATTGCCAATTACCATAAACACGGGACATTAAGAGTCCCTACCAATTACGCGATACGCTGCGAACAACTGCTCGGTGTTCGCGCATGCTGGTCGTATTTACGACGCTAATAAAAAGCTAATCGGATAACACAGATGCGAACGATAACTCGGCGAGTGTGTAAGCGAATTTTTATCTATGATTGTGCGGCTACTTTATGGTTTGGTCAAACAGCGGACGGGGCGGGACGGCAACGGGACGCTGACGGGACGTGAGCAGTTGTAACGCATTAGTCAATATAGAAAATGTCACACAGAACCATCGCGCTCGACGCTCGACTAATCTATACGCAGTCCCGTCAGCGTCGCGTTGCCGTCCCGCCCCGTCCGCTGTTTGACCAAACCTTTAAGGTATATCCGGTTCTCTAGAGGAGCTTGCGACATGATTTGAGTTGGTTGGGGCGGGTATAAGGGCCCATCCTTGTATGCCTGTGGCTGCATCGTTCATCCGCCTGTCCTGTCGCAGGCTCCGCGATTTGCTTCTTCCCTCTAGTGTGAAGAAGCATTTAAACAGGCTGGCGTGATTCTGGTGACTACCGATAAATTCATTGTTTAGCGGTGGGCGCTGGAATTTGG
Organism: Amorpha juglandis; assembly: GCA_949126905.1. Classification (NCBI taxonomy): domain Eukaryota; kingdom Metazoa; phylum Arthropoda; class Insecta; order Lepidoptera; family Sphingidae; genus Amorpha; species Amorpha juglandis. The sequence continues at coordinate 1,569,236 of OX421380.1, forward strand.
ACTGCACTGCGCTTAACATCAACTGTAGTGCAGTCACTTTGCCGTGCTCGAATAAAAAAACATAGACTGAGGTCGAGCAATTATAATTAGTTTGAGTTTTTCTATTGGAAAAATCACATATGTATTGCCGGGATTGGAAATTGTATCCGGTATGGGGCACGATATGGGCTCGCCACCAATCATATTATGGGATGGAACTAACCTCGACGAGCCGTGGATGTAGTAGTCGCACATCTGTCTGCACCTTCGGATATACATACATTTTACAAGGTAGGTCCCTCGTATGCGAGAAGCCGCCTAGGTTGGTACCACCGCTTTGACTAATACGCGGTGCGTGGCGCTTACCATCAGGCGAACAGAATACTCGTCTCGTCATTGAATTAAATAAAAAATATATACATTTGGGTTTGGACTTATGTATGTGCATATGTCGATTACTATCCATTGTTTTTAGAGCCGAATAGAAACAGAGCTGAATAAAAAGAACAATGAATACCATTTGAAAAGCGAGTTCAGCGAACATGCTGTAGCGTAGATAAAGGTCTGACACATCTACCGCGGAATATCACTATTCACAGTATATACTCGGCATAAAGCCGGTATAAACAGAGCATAAAGTGCGCGATGTACCGGCCTTCCGTTTTGTCTGAATCCAATGTCGATATCGGTGAATAGGTGGGCGGGGCCAGTAGGTTGCCGTTTTTATAATAAACATTGTTTTTACTTACGTACTATATCCTTTCGACAGCCTCCGTGGCGCAGCGGGCGAGTAGCCGGCTGTGAAGCGAGAGGCCGCGAGTTCGATCCCCGCACCGAGACAAATGTTTGTGTGGTCCACAAATATTTGTTTCGGGGTCTGGGTGTTGTGAGACCAAAAAGTCTCTCGTAGTTCCTGATACCCACGACATAAGACTCGTATCTTACTGTGGGGTCAGGACTCAGGACTATGTGTGTGACTGTTGGGTGTATTTATTTATTTATTTATTATTTATATGAAATTCAAATCATTTATCCTGTAAATTGGATGATAAATATCACTTTTACATGTCAATGTGTTGTTTGCAGAAATATATAGAGATATTGATGCAATAGAGAAGTTAGCGTGCAAGGATTGAGCCTGTAGATTGTAGAATTAGGACAAAATAACATTTACATTTTACGCTTTCAATACGACTAAAACACTATCGTGAAAATAATTATTTTGCCTTCCATACCTGCATAAGTTTTTCACTACCAATATATTCAAGAAAAGGCCCTTCTCTTTTCTCTTGTGTTGTAGGTTTCTATGGGCGGTGGTCATTACTTACCGTCAGGTGAGCCACTAGCTCAGTTGCCCCTATTACATAAAAAGAAACATAATATGTAAAAGTCAATGTTATATGATTGCTTATAATTGTTTATATTTGTTTCAGGTAAGTGCTGTTTGCATATATGTAACGTTAAAGACTCGTAATGATCTTGATCGTGATATTTCACTATAAGGTAAGACAAATTTACTAATAATGATAAAGTAAAAAATATTCCGGCCAGGAGAAGGCCAATTCTCGGATATAGCATACACTGAGACTGATTCTTCCGAACTGAAATTAGACTGCGATTTGGATAAAGAAATGGTATTTTCCGTTTTAATGATATGAATATTGTTATGAAATGATTTAAATAAATAAAATAATATCCTCGCATTTAAAATATCGAAGAAATTTAACTATCTATACTTAAGTTTACTCACAATGTCATTTCAGTCTCGTTTGGATCTCAATTCAGACATAATTTGACATTTATTCAATGACAATAATGCTGTATGATGTATATTTGTGTCTTATTTAAGTAACTAGAATGCCATTTTGGCTTCAGTTAACTTTGTATCTACCTTCGATCTCATTACAATCTATGTTCACATTTGACGTTTACTATTGGTTTACGGGAATACCATAGAATGCATCAGAATAGCTATTTAACGTCGATAGCACTATACATACAGGATATATTAATTAGTAAAATACTTATTTACAAGTATACTTTTTTTGTTGAGAAACACTAGTATTAAACAAATCTAAATCTAACGCACATGAGAGATCGTTGAAGTTGGTCTACTCACTCGTAAGGTTATTTTGTCTATACGTAGTGTTGGGTCAATCCGCTATTCGCTTCGCTTAATCGCTATTGTAATGGCGGACTACATCAGCAACATTGGAAATATTGTAGGAATGCATTCCCGCCGATCGCGTTCAATCTCCGGCCTGCGTTACAATGTAAGGCCAATTTTACATTCCTGCTGATTTATATGCGTTTGTAGCGGAGGAATCTCGTCGAATGTTACTATGTACTTGTCTTTATATGTGAACAAAAATATGTGAAGGATGCACTTTGAATGTAGTGGATGAAAAGAACCCAAGGCCTCTAGCTTTACAGCCGGCTACTCACCCACTGCGCCGGGAGGCTGTCAGTAAAACTTAAAGACTGTACGCTTATATTCTGTTATTCTTTGACGATACTCAAAATATTCACATGTCATTAAACTTATGAGACTTAACTTCCTATGTCTCGGAGTGATGAGCGCAGTTCAGTGCCATGCAGTGCTTTGTAATTCAAAGTTCTGTGTGGTGTTGCTTCTGTTTATGGACGGGCGTGGCGCTTACCATCAGGCGTGTTCCTTGCTCGTCTCGTCATTCAATAAAATAAAGAAAACTAACAACACAGAAACGGCATCGACACTCATTACATGCCACACATCACTTTAATAAAGAGTCTGTACACACGACGGATGGAGGCCAAACGAGTCGCGTCCGAAAAGGCACAAGAATTTTTCACCCCGTGGGAAATAACGGCAATTCTTTTTGTTGCGCCCGTATCGGAGATTGTATCGGTTGTCGGATACTTGTTAGGTGTGCGGTGTATGCTATGAGAGGCGGCATGTTTTAATATAGTTATGAAATATTGGTAGTGGCAGGTTCCTCGTATGCTAGGTGTAGTCTGGGTTGGTGCCACCGCGCTGTCTGTTTTTGCCATCAAGTAAGCACTGGTGTGTTTCGGTTTGAAGGACATTGAAGGAAATGAATTACTGGGCAATACGAGATTTAAAATCTTGTCTTGGGGTAGTGACCGCAGTCCAGTGACATGTAGTGCTTTGTAATTCAGTTTTTGTGTGGTTTTGTTTTGGTTTATGAGCGAGTGTGACTTACCATCAGGCGAGCGATCTGTTCGTTTTATCATTCGGGCAAATGCATCAGCTCATGTCTTGTATCCCCGAAAAGGAAGGAAGGGAAGGTGTAATGTACCCACAGTGCTCAGAGTCAACCCATCCTATGATGTGATAGGAGCCAAAGAAATGGATCAGAGGCCGGATCCAAAAGCATAAGGTTATAAGTGGAAGAGCGATGCTATAGATATTTGTCTACAGGATAAATAGGCTGTCTCAATCGGGTTGTGAACATCGTCTCACAGATAACTGGCATGAAGTGGTAGTATAATGTTGTGTTTCCTACGGTGAATGGGATTTCCGGATTCCAAATCCTCTTCCTCCCAATCCTTTCCTTTAAGGTGGACCACAAAATAGCTGACCTAATTTCCCGCCTGTTTAACGCCTCTGCGTTATACATCGGGCCACACAACATGTTATTGTGTCGTATTATTATTACGGCCGTGGAGGCGGAGAGGCGGAATTATGCAATTTGCGGTCGATACCGTCAACTCGCGAAGAGTCGCTCCGCACTCCGGCGACTTTTTGAAATGAGCCAACTCGCAAACGGTACAGCGATTATCGACTTACTTACATAGGTATTTTGACATTCTCCGTGGTGCTGCGGGCGAGTAGTAGGCTGTGAAGCGAGAAGCCGCGGGTTCGATGCCCGCACCGAGACAAATGTTTGTGTGATCCACAAATATTTGTTTCAGGGTCAGGGTCAAGGTCTGGGTGTGGAGACCGAAAGTCTCTCGTAGTTCCTGATACCCACGACACAAGACTCGTATCTTACAATGGGGTCAAGACTATGTATGTGACTGTTGGGTGTATTTATTTATTTATTAGTTAACGGCTTGGCTGTGCCCTCCGGTTTTGTTTTCGTTGTTGAAAAGTTTGTCGCTGCCACACTACTTTAGGGAGGGAGGCGTTACGGTTATGTCTTTTATCCATACATTAAGTCGCCTTAAAAATGTGTCTCCATGCTGGCGACCTCTCACCCAAATGTAAACTTCTATTAGACGAGATTTTTATAAATGTGAGAATGAGTTTGTTTGTTTGTTGTTTATTGCGCTTTCACGCCTAAATCGCTGAACCGATTATGATGAATTTTGGTACAGAGATGGATGGGATCCTGGAGATGGTTATTGGTTACTGTTTATCCCAGAAATGTATACCCCGAAAAAGGTTATTCACGTGGGCCGAGCCACCAGCATATGCTGCTGTATATTTACGATTAAGATTTCTCAGTATTGTCTTGTTGCGAGTCATTTTTACGATTTAGCCTAAGTTACAACCTTAACCGAAAAAAAATATGATAATGAAAAATAACTTTCACTGCTATAGTAAAACAACGCCAATTATACATTTTTATGTTTGCTTTCGTTTTTAAATTAGCACTTTTATAACAATACTTTCTGCGCTCGTAAATGTCGAAAGTAACACATAACACAGCTGATATTGTTTATTTTCTCACGGTAATTTATTCACGTTAAACTACTCATTGCACGAAGTAATAACTTGTTATATTAAAACTCTCACAGTTCATGACTAAGCGTGTACATTTTCACAGCAAGAAATAAGTAATTTCTCTTAAGTTAATAATTTATAATATATTTCTGTGTTGTATTTATTACGGGAAATTTTGTATCGATGTCCAAATCGAAGGTTATTTTTTGAACTTGGTTTTAGTTTGAAGAATAATTATGAATTAAAAACTTCATAAATCAACTTCAAAACCAGAATCACTGTGCGTTTGCTGTTTTTATCATTATACAATTTTCCATCGTACTCCGTCGTCAGATCTTAAGCAAATTTATATGACATCACCACGGAAAAAATATTTTCTAATCTCTACACATTTAATCTCATTTGATCTACATACATAAAAATTAACAAAATATTAACATAAAAATTGAAAACCTCATCCGTATTAATATTGAATAAAACATCGTATTACGTCATCATTATTGCGCATGTATGACGTACGCCACCATCAAAAGCCAGTGATACGAAACCACAACACTAGCTAATGTTTGCAAGTTGGTAAATTGTTGTTGGTATAAATAATAAATTAGTTCAAATGGAACAGGTCGCCTCTCGGGAGCTATTCCAGTTTCAGCAACATATTCCCGCGTAAACTCAAATGTGGGTCATATTGTTTGAACCAATTGTACTAACTCCAATAAATTTAACATTTCGGATGATTAATTTGTAACTAAAATGTTTTTAAAGATAGTTCTCTTATACACATTATAAATTCATGCTTGTATCTCCGAAGGTAGGTGGAGATACAATTAATGTGCCCACGGGTCGTCAAGCTTTTTTCGCGAAGGATTTCTGTTTAGGTTTTCTATTTCAATAATCACAGACGATTAGCCCGAGATTCGAATGTGTGCCCGATATAGTGATAGACTTTCCCCCTGCCATGGGATAGATATCAGCTCGATGAATAAGATTACCCGGACTAAGATTTCAACCCAAACCTTCACCGATTTAATGAAAAAAATTGAAAGTGCTTCAGCTGATGAACACTTTGAAAAGAGCAATTGAGCTGCGCTTATTGTCTATGCTACCCGGTGTCGTTTATGACACAAAAAATGGCCCTATTTATTCTTATCTTTTGAGAGTCGTATCACTGTCTCCTCACTCTCACTTCTGCGAGTTCAGTTCAGCGGAATGCAACCGTACTGGTGTTTGGCGCCTGCTTGTTATACACGTGTGATGCAGTACGTGGCGCTTACCATCAGGCGAGCGATCTGCTTATTTCGTCATTGCGGAAAATAAAAAAAAAACTATTTCGGTGCATATTAGTAGACTTCATGCTGTTATACATTTTAACTGCACAACATAAATCTAAAAGACAACGTCAAAAAATCAGTTACCTCCAATTTCGGACCATAAATTAGACAACAACCATTTATAAGTTACTAATTCTCACCCAATCGTTGAATTACGTTAGTGCCCCGTTTATTTTTTGCTCTCTTAACAAAGGGTCTTTTGTGACACCGTGCCGGCCCTTTGGACCTCTATTTCTTTTGTCATGTGAAGATTTTTTGTTCAAAGCTTGTCCCAACTCGCCTTCGTTGTCGAACAAGTTCGGACTTGATTCGTAAAACAGATAGCGTCAGTTCTCGGTCCTATGCGGTTTCTTTTGTGTTCTTCTTAAGTAATTAGATAAGTACATTATTTTATTTCTGAGAAGTCTTTTATGTTTGTGATCAATTGCATTTGAATACAAGTTAGTGTATTGCTACTTTGTTATTTTTTGATTTATTGTTGCGCCGTGCAAATTACTTTAGCATTGTTATTTAACCGAATTAAAAAGGAGATAGAATCTCCTCTTTGGTCATGTTTTTGTTAACACTTTTTACATTTAGAACAACAGTAATGATGGTAATTTCAATATAACGGACAGTTTTAATTTATGTATCGAATTTTTCAATTTCAATTTTCAAGTTTTCAAAAGATCCACCTCGATCGCTTTCGACTATGCGACTGACAGATTTAATCATCTTGTGTATCCGCTTCTAATCTGCTATTATCGGAATGTCTTGTTTGCAAGTAGTATTTGTTTCACACCCAAAGGGTACCAACATAATCCTATTATGGTGGTTGGCAGTGGCTTGGCTGTGCCCCTGGAATTGCCTATGTCCATGAGCGGCGGTGACCGTTTACCATCAAGCGGGCCGCTTCCTCGTCTGTCTATCAAGGCAGTAAAAATAAAATATATTAAATAGCCTATGCCTTTTGTCTGTCTGACCTAAGTTTAAAGGGTTCTAAATCATAATGTCTACCCGGCTCATACTTTTTACGGTGGATATCTTATCAAACAATAACAATAACGAAACGTGTTAAACGTCGCACTTAACCGGTTTTTAATCATTGAACGCACGTAGCCAATTGCGTAACATTTTTCTCCATTTCAACCGTTCGTGGTCAACGTACGTTTATCGTTCCATAGACAACGATCCTCATTAGCATTCGCTGGTGGATCGACGCCTCCGCTGTAAATTCTATGGCCGTGCCGACCACTCGTCGCATATCTCCACGCGTGCTGATTACATGCCCGATAGAGGGTTTTGTGAACGCCTTTGTTTTTACTTTCGTTCAGTTTAACGTGTGGACGATAATCTCCAGTGAAGTACAGTAAATAAAGGTCGGTGATATGACATTGTTGTCAAACGCTTATTGGTCGACTTTAGGCGGCCAGATTATTCTACAGATTTTTAATTCGATTTTAGCATTCAAAAAGATTTTTAGCTTGTGGTAGGATATTCATATCCGACCGGATAGTGACCACCGTACACATTTTTTTTTTTATTGCCTCGATAGGCAGACGAGCAAGCGGCCCGCCTGATGGTAAGCGGTCACCGCCGCTCATGGACATCGGCAATGCCAGGGGCACAGCCAGGCCGCTGCCTACCATGGTGTTAAAACCTGGCATAGTTACCCACACAACTTGTGTGGATCGCGTTCCGGGATCAGCCAGTGTACCTTTTCGTGAAGTTTTTTGGACTGCACTGCGCTTACCATCAGGTTTAGTGCATTCACTTTGTAGTGCTCGGATGGAAAAAAATCGTTTACAAAAAACAAATTTCAAAACTTACCATCGCCAACTTATTATTTTATTGTCGCATTCTACATTATTCTTCGATAGCTGCCACGTCATCCTTAAACAAGAAATATGTATGAAGATAATAGGTTTCTAACGCAATCCGCTGGGAGCGCTGTACGGATCGGCATATATGATAAATACATAAGTATTTATCACCATATAATGCTTAAATTTGACCCCACTTTTATATAACACTTTGTATTTAATTGTTGACGCGTCTATTTGCGATCATGTAAAGCCTTATTTTGAGCTACGCGACCGAGAGAAGATCACGACCCGTGATGTGGTCTCTTGACCGATCGAGGTCTTGTTGAGATGGTCGTTAAAAGATACATACCATCACGCTACAACCCACGGGTGCGGAGCAGTACCATATTCACGAGCGAAACCGCAAGGGACAGCGAGTTGGTCTATAAAATTTTACAAGACTACCGTCGACGAACATGATTCAAAAGTTCACAACATCGACCATCTAAGTCAGTGTTTCCCAACGTGGAGCCCACGCCCCACAGGGGGGCAATTTGATAGTTCAGGGGGGCAATTTAAAAATGGACTCGGACTTTCGCTTTGGGTTATTTAAATGCAATGCTACCATAGATATCGGTGACAAATTTAACAAAAAAAATGTTAATGTGGGGCATGGCCTAAAAAAGGTTGGGAAACACTGATCTAAGTTTTCAATTCCCTCACGTGGTGTGTGGTATATGTGACAATTCCCACATCGGCAGTCACGTGCCATCGACCCGAACAACTTCAGTTGTCGGTGCACTCGTTGAACGTGGCGAATTCATAATGCGGAGTGCAGCCGCGGGACTTGCTTATGGCGCGGTTACGTGAAATATGGTCCGTGTAATATTCACGAGGAAATTTTGTTGTTAAGTTTTCAAGTTCTGTGTTGAATGCTAATTTTGAGATTATTTTTCATCGTATACAAAAACGAGTAGATTCTCAATTCGCCGAGTAATTTGTGCCCTTTTTGTATGTTCGTTGGTAACTAACCGACTTCAAAAGTTTCTGTTGACCGTTTCTATTATAAATAATTTTAGGCTTTCGCGATTTGTATACATAATAAAGAAATCAATAATAGGTATTTATACCTTCAAATACTACGCTATTAAGATCCGATGCTATTTAATGATGCTATGTAATGCGTCACTTTTTAGTGTTAATTTTTCAGACGGTTTTTAAGTTTTTTAGCCTAGTGTTTAGGGTCCGGTTTTGTACTTGTTCTTGCTTCCTACTAAATGTCTCCGCTTTGCCCAGTCTTGAGCATTCTCCGTAGTGACTATTGCCTTTATCTTATAACATAGGCTGGCAAACGAGCAAGTCTTCCCTCTCCAAAGACGGAAGAAGCATTTATACAGGCAGGCATGACTCTGGTGACTACCGATAAACTCATTGTTTGTCTTTGGTCGCTGGTTTTTTTGGATTGCACTACGCTTACAATCAGGTTTAGTGCAGTCACATTGTCGTGCTCGGATTAAAAAAGCCTTCCTTTTTTGGCCGCTTCCGCGATATTACTTCTTGTTGCAACCTATGTGCATCTGTGGTTTCCTCAAATCATTATCAAACCACCTTTATGCGACCATATCACTTTTCAGCAGTGACTTTTTATTTATAGCATACACCAGTTAAATATAAACTAATATAACGGGTTCTTAAAACCCAGCTAAGTTAATAAAATTACATAATTACGAGTGTTACATGACACGGCGTTTCTTTCCTAATCATCCGAGAGTCATTTCGGTAACTGTTTAGTCGCAAAAACGAAAACCAACGCGGTATCTAATGCGTTTAATGTATCCGCTACTATCACAGTTAAGTTATACATCCGTGGTAATTCGATGATGTAATATCCGGAGTATCGGTGAAAGCAGATTATTTAATTTTACAACCTCCATGGTATAGTCAGTTATAATTTTTTTTGGCCAAATGTGGAAACACCCTTTTCTTAAGGCCCATATTGTATAATGGCGGTGAAATGCCGGGATACAGTCGATAGAAATTCATTCTACCACCACACATCCTGAGGCTATGCAAGTCTATTATCAATTGGACCTGCTCACGCAAACAGGAACCAACCCACAGCAAGTTCAAATGGAGGTACTGATGTTGTTTTGCTTAATTCAATGGTGCTAGTGCACCCCTTTGCACCCTGCTACCGGTGCCCATGGTATTTTTTTTTATTAAATGACGAGACGAGCAAGGCGCTCGCCAGATGGTAAGCGCTACACCTGCCCATAAACAGAAGCAACACAACACAGAACTTTGAATTATAAAGCACTGCATTGCACGGAACTGCGCTCGTCACCCTGAGACATAGGATGTTAAGTCTCATAATGCCCAGTTATTTCACTGGCTTCAATGTCCTTCAAATCGAAACACAACAGTGCTTAAACACTGTTTCTTGGCGGCGGAAATAGACAAATCGGTGGTACCAACCCAGACGGCCTCTCGCATACGAGTGACCTACCACCTTGTAATATAATATTAAGGTAATATCGTTATTTCGATCAATTTGGTAATATCGGAAGTGTGGGCGATTGTTACGCGTGAACTTTTTATTATATTTTTGTGGGTTCAATGTACGTTTAATTTGTATCCGGTCTCCCTTTACTATTAAGGTTGGATGTGTTAGGCCCGGTGGTCGTTAAGCTTATGGGTATGGATTACCTATTGTTATAAAGAACCAATTTGGCATTACTTGGAAGTACACCTGTATGTTATTTTGTATGTGATAAACATTATGTTACATGTCGTAAATATATTTTAAAACAAAAGAAATAAGGAATAGGCAGAGGCAGAGACTAACTAGTACATACATAAATACGAAAAACTTTATTCCGTCAGTCACAAATACTAATTTCAAAATACCGATTTTCATAATTCCGAATGGTTCAAAATTCCTAATATAACAACTCCGATTTAACGTTTATTCTATTTTTATAATTTCAAAATTTCAGTATTCCTAACCTTTATAATTACTATTCTCAAAATATCGAGTGTCAATACATCGAATAACAAAAGGTCCGACTTAATGATAATTCGAAACATCAAAAATAATATATTTTCTTTCGGTGCCTCGTTTGAATTCATGTTATTTTTCTTGGTAGCATTCCTCATTAGTGAACGTCTTATCCTTGAAAGGCTTTCATCAGTTTCTATTTATTCTGGTTCTCAACATGTTTCTTCAGCAAGTGGACCACCTGATGTTAAGTGATGTCCACAGCCCATGAACGTCTACACAATTTAAAAAAAATCATGGATACTTTTCTGGCCTCAAAGGAAAGGTATGAGGCCTCTGCATATAAAAATATCTTCATTTCTTCTTTTATACTATGAATATTTGCAAATGTTCCAATCTAGTTCTCTAATATGGTTACTATACATTGTAAAATGAGCTGAATATTTCGGCAGGGTGTTACAATTACGTAACATTTCACACTGTCCCCTTGGTTGTGTGCGTGTATAATGTATGCGGTCTGAAGGATGGGTGACGTACGTGTCTCTTGGATGTGCGTACTGCTTGCATGACAACTACTTGGTGCGCGTCAGTTCAGCACACCTACATTGTATTTGTACACAAGCAAATTTTTATGGTATACGTACACGACTGTATCTTTGAAGAGCTAGGCGGAGATGCAATCGGCTTACCGGACTTCTTATCACCCCATAATGTGATAGATGGTATATGGAACATAAAAAAATAATAAACTTTATGAAATGGCATTGTTTATAATCATCCAGCCCTGGCCTTGTTCAACGTGTATAAAAGTTATTTTCTTTTTAGTTAGTTTATACCTCAAAAACAATTAAACCATTCTTGTTCTTATTCAACCCGTTATACAGTACTAAATTATATTATAAGACGTGGCAAGTACAAAATGTAATCGTTCCCCGCCGGCACAACGCTCATACCACCCAACCCGGCCGTACTCGATATTTCACACACGATAGCATACTTATTCGAGGGATCAGAGGTGTTGGGGCTGATTTATTCACGGGACTACTTGGTTTATATTGTTGGCTGACTGGCTCTGACGGCTCACGGCGAGCTGGTATGTGCTGTACGTTTGGGTGTGTGATCATGTGTTTAAGGAATTATAATGATTTCTTACGTTTACGCGAATGTTACACATTGAAATAAAACTAATTTAAACGGATTTTATCGCTGTTTTTGAACTGAAACTACTTTAGAATCGTTGTGATTTTAAACTCGATGAAACGAAAATGCGGCACGACAAAGACAAATATATTCGTAGATAGGATTTAGCCTGCGAGAGAATGAGATAGATTACGAGTATGCTATCACGTGTCTTTGCGCCTGCGTACAACGAAGCCTTCGGAAAATGTGTCATAAACAACGTGGTGTATTATTCACGTGTTTTATTTTTTAACATTTGCGTATTAAAATTCGTTAGTTAATTACTTTATTTCATTAATTCTGAAGTTTCACTTCTGCCGTGTGTGAATTGCACACACACACACTTTTTTTATTTTAATTTTGGTTCCGACCTTTCGAAAGCTTTTCAGCCTTCGCTCCAAGAGCATGCGTGCATGCACCCCTATCTTTTCTAAGTTACATATGTATTCGCTGTAAATTATCGCCTATATCAAAGATGGACAACGTCGGTACATGGCCTAAGTATGTAATCCTGGTCCCAACCTTTAAACGCACTAGTAACGTACGGGCCTAGAAATAGACCGAACATATAACTTCCCACGTATTATCCCCCTTTTTAACTACAATACATCGGGTAGTACGAGATTTACTGCCATAATGCGTCCGAGATGTGTCGATAAGCTATAATGTTCTGCATAATGGAGTGAAACGTATTTCAGAGCTTCAATTCTGTATGGACCGTACCGCGTGGAATCCCTGTGGTTTCGAAACAACGAATCGCTTAGATTTCCTAAGTTTTTTGGGCCCTTATTTAACTGTAGATACGTCGATATATTGAATAAAAATATTTTCTACATCTGATTGGTTGGTGCACCAGTTTGTGAGTTTTTTTATCCTGGTTTAGCAAATTAATCATACGCGCACTACATCTGATAGTAAGTTTTTTTTTATAGCATAGATCGGCAAACGAGCAAGTGGGTCACCTGATGGTAAGTCATCTCCACCGCCCATGTACGCCCACAATACTAGATGAATCATATTCGCGTTGCCGATCACAAAGGAAAGGGATAATTAAGGTATTGGGAAGAGGAGGGGGATTTGGGCCTCTGGATATCTTACTCACCAACGAGTACGAAACGCAGCAGCAAGCTGCTACTTTGCGTCGATTTACTGTGAGACAGTGGTAACGAACCGGTGGAACCGGCCCATTCATGCTGTAGACAAAACTGTTTATAGCGTGGCTCTACCACTCAAAGTAAAGGTAGTATTCTAATAGTACTGATATGGTTTTCACGTGGCAAGACTTATGCGTGATATCTTTAATACAGAATTGAGGCCTTGTGTCGAAACTCGAATATTAGATTAAGCCGAGGACGGAATGCGCTAATGGTCGCGCTTATGTGCCTTCTATTGTGACGGGATCTGGGTTGGGATGTGGATCTTATGGGACTATGGTAATTTTGGCCAATATAGCCGTTTGTGTGTTGTTGACAGAGTGTATAGCATGAACGATATAAATAAACAATGATAAGGTTATAAAATTATCACTGATTTCCTAGCTTTTCTTTTTTTATAGCAATCGAGCAAATGAGTCACTTGATGGTAAGTGAGCCATCTTAAAAAAAGTCAACAATAAAAAAATCAGTCGAGCGCCTTGTTCGTCTCGTCATTCAATAAAAAAACAGTTAAAAGTACTTTTTGAATTAAATTTGTTTCTAATATAATTATTATGAATTTTTATCGTAGAATACAACATTACAATGATCTACCGTAAAGTTCCCGTATTGGCGCTATAGAATTTTTGCCTTACCACAGTTGAATTATACATATATCTGGTGTACCTGTACACCAATATTCTTGATGGATAAAGCACACAAAGACAAGGTAATCTATTTAGAGTGGTACAAAAGGGCAAACAATGTAGGATGTGACGACCTACGCGTCTTACCGCCCACGCACTACCTGCGATGTCATTCCAAGAAGAAAGTTGTTTAGTTCAAAACAATACTGTTTTATACAGCTAATATATTATTTTTGTACAATGATTTATGTTTATATAAATACGATAAATTGAAATTACTAATCTCATGACCACGAAGGCTGAAAAGCTTTGGAATCGTCGGGACCAAAAGTAAAAATAAACCGCGATAACATACGTTTAAATTATTTTTATTTTGTGTGATCAAATTGAGGGATCTGCGATAAAACAGACGGATGACCGATGCAGGCACATGAATACCAGGATATACACCTGTACCCGCCTCAACCAACCATCAAATCTTGTCGCAAGCCTCTCGGAAGAACCGGATATACACTGGCTGATCCTGGAACACGATCCACACAAGGTGTGTGGGTCACTATGGCAGGTTTTAACTCCATGTGTACGGTGGTCTATCTGGGCGGATATGAATATCCTACCACCTATTCTTTGTTTGTTAATTGTATTTAATATTAATTGAATATATTTCTTAACAGAGCTTAAAAATGGATTTTAAAAAGTTCTAGTGTAAAATTTGTATAAATAATGATGGAAACGAGCACCATTCACTTAGTGTTTGGCCCATGATCATTTGAATCCTTTTGGCGCGGTTGTGACGGGCCATATATTGTCTACAGTGGGTGGGCATCTAGGTACCCGCCACCTACAACTTATAACAACACAATGTTTAAACCAAATTCCTAAAAAAACTCATAGTCACTTGAATGTTCTGGCACTTTTATTTCAGTAACATTAATATTGTGTTACTTTACACATTATTAATAAGTGAAAGCGTTTAAACAGACAATAATATTAGATTCGATTGTATCGCAAGCCATTGTACCCACCCGTAGGGCTGATTGCGGAACAAGGCAACGTTACAAACCCATTGTCTGGTGACAAATCATTTCCCTAATGGGTGTCGGAGGTCACGTCGTAGATAAATGATGTGATGTGCTATTGATTAGCAATAAACCCAGTTACGACGTTAAGCATACGTAAATAACGTCGGCCTCGCCTTGACCTGACCTGCTGTGAGAATATATCATTGATTTTAATATGTTATTGATATTATGGAACGTTGGGGCTTTTTTTCTGTGTTGGCGCTTGCTGTAAGCCTGACGAGAGTCGGCTGTATACAGCTTCACCGGACTTTCAGGTGAGCGCTTTAGGCGCTCTCAACCCTTGACATTAAGTGACCACGCTGAGGGCACCCCCTTTGGGGTACGAACCTCGGCTCAGCGCGGACACGGGCCCATTGGGGCTTTTCATTAACTTATAACATATACGTAAGCTTTCATGCCTGTATTTCCGAAGGGATAGGCAGAGGTGCAAATCTGACTCCCTATTCTATGAATCCGAAACGAAGCACCGAAGTTCAAAATCTCAAATCAAAATCATTCAATCAAATAAAAAAATTACCCAGTACATAACGATTTCCTTATATTCTTGACGTAGGATATCCAATTTATGTCACTTGTGTGACAAACGTCCCTGTAATAAACCTGACCAGATATTATTCGAAAATGGCGATGCAATTACGTAAAAAGCCATTAGATTTTAGAGCGCCGCGCCGCGCCGCGTCGTGCTGCTTGTGCACAGTTTGTAAACTAAACGAGTTCATTTGCCACTGCGCGGGGCCACTGATGGTGCGATTAGGAAAATATAAAAGGTTTTTTTATTTAATTGAATGACGAGATGAGCCAAGCGCTCTCCGAATGGTAAGCGCTACGCCTGTCCATAAACAAAAGCAACACCACATATGACTTTGAATTGTAAAGCACTGCATGGCACTGAACTGCGCTCGTCATCCCGAGACATAAGATGTTAAGTCTCATAATGACCAGTTATTTCACTGGCTTCAATGTACCTCAAACCGAAATACAACAGTGATTATACATTGTTGTTTGGCGGCCGAAATAGACAAAGCGGTGGCCTCTCGTATACGAGGGACTTACCACCTTGTGGAGTTTCCATAAGAACATAACAACAGAGTAAGTAGCAATAGCTCAGTGGGGAGTGGTGCGGACTGTCGAGACGAAAGTCGCAGGTACCGAAACCAGCCCCAAGAGCATGCACCTGTGAAGCCGGCCCATTCAGAAGACAAAACTATCTGCAGTGTGGCTTTACCACTAAAAACAGCTTACACAACAAGTGGTGGCAACTTACTACAAGGTGGTATGTCCCTCGTATGCGAGAAGCCGTCTGGGTTGGTACCACAGCTTTGTCTATTTCTGCCGCCAAGCAACAGTGTGTTAGCACTGTTGTATTTCGGTTTGAAGGTTTGGCAGGCGTGGCGCTTATCATCAGGCGAGCACCTTGCTCGTCTCGTCATTAAAAAACAGTTATTCTTGGCGGCAGGAAAAACAAATAACCAAAACACAATATAATTATATTACAAATAATTTTTTTTTTACATTTAAGTCAGTAGAGTAGATATTTTTTGTATCGATACATCTATTGTCCAACACTGGCACCGCAACTATTTTTTTTATGTTTTTTAAAGTTTTAATCAATAAACCCCCTCCACTCCACGCATACTCCGCCGATACAACGGCTCTACACGAACTAGGTCATCAGTTAATTGGTGTTTTGGTAGTGCAGACAGCATAAGAACGATTCGTGTGCTCTGTACTCAGCGACTCAATTAAAAACGTAAAGCCTCACCTCGCCATCACACTCGATAATTGGATCCGATTATGCCAGAATGTACCAAGTCAAATAGCATTCGAGAAAATGATTATTGATTAACAAGCCGAGCAAGGCGCTCGCCTGATGGTAAGCGCCACGCCTGCCCATAAACAGATGCAACACGACACAGAACTTTGAATTACAATGCACTGCATGGTACTAAACTGCGCTTGTCACCCTGAGACATAAAATGTTAAGTCTCATGACGCCCAGTAATTTCACTGGCTTCAATGTCCTTCAAACCGAAACACAACAGTGTTTACACACTGTTGCTTGGTAGCACAAATAGACAAAGTGGTTGTACCAACTCAGACGGCCTCTCGCATACAAGGGACCTACCACCTTGAAAACTAGTGATTGCTCATGGTTCAGCTAATTAAATGTAATTGTACTAATTTACTTGTGGTAGAGCCACGCTGTAGACAGCTTTGTCTACACCATGAATGGGCCGGCTCGACCGGGTCGTTAGCACTGTCTCACAGAAAACCGACGTAGAGGAGCTCTTTATTGCTACGTTTCGTACGGTGAGTGAGATATCCGAAGAGCCCAAATCCACCTCCCCTTCCCAATCCTTTAATTATCCCTTCCCTTTAAGGTCGGCAACGCGCCTATGATCCTTCTAGTATTGTGGGAGTACATGTGCGGTGGAGATCACTTACCATCAGGTGACCCACTTGCTCGTCTCGTCATTCAACAAATAAAAAATATATTTGTAATGTCATTTTTTTTAAATTAATGAACTGGTACATTACAGCATAACTGGGTCCAATTAATGAGCACGCTGCCTAATTGGATGCCAGTTCTAGTGTTGTTCCTTTATGCCGGAATTATTGTTCGATCATAATACGCCCCATTGGAATAAAGCTGGGGCTATACTGAAATCCATATATTAATACGTGAACATAAAACTTTGTACGTCTTTTTAAGCGTATTCCGCATTCGGAGGATTGTTATATTTGACATGGTTAAAGTTTATATGAAGAAGCAGTGCAAAATGTTATTTATATAATATCTTTGTTTTTTATTTATTTAATTGAATGACGAGACGAGCAAGTCGCTCGCCTGGTGGTAAGCGCCGAGCCCATATACGGATGCAACACCACACATAACTTTGAATTACTGCATGGCACTGAACTGCGCTGGTCACCCCGAGACATAAGACGTTAATGCCCAATAATTTCACTGACTCAATGCCCTTTAAACCAAACATAACAGTGCTTACATACTGCTGCTTGGCGGCAGAAATAGACAAAGCGATGGTGCCAACCCAGACGGCCACTCGCATACGAGGGATCTACCACCTTGCAAATAAATATCTGTAACAGAAACATTAAATTGAGTAAAATAAAACATTCAAGACCTTATTAGAAAACGTATTCTAACTATAAACTGGGTTTATATTGTTCAGTTTAAACTGATAGATAATCTTTATCGATAAGTTAAAGTAAAAGACGGCCTAAATCTATTAAGTACATGTAACACAGTAATTATGTTAAAGGCTGACTAGTCCCAAATATTTGCCCCAACAGCGTTTGCTTCGTAAATTCCACGTTCCAAAGTAACCTATTCAAACTGGATCATAAATCTACCTGTAAACTTAGATCCGAGTGAACGTACCGTTTCGCTGAACTAGCTTTATCTGAAACTAGCGACTGAGAACCGGCTTTGCCCGGATTTGTTTCGTATCTAAGATAAAATAAATCAACCTGTAGGATATCACGGTATCAGTAACTATACTGCCGCGCCCTTGAACCGGCCGCTTCTATATTTATTGAAGTTAGAATCTCTTATTTTTGTGTGAGTAGCCGAGTAGTAAACGATAGGCCGCGGGTTCGATATCCGAGCCGAGACAAATATTAGTGTAATATTTGTTTCGGGTGATGTGAGACCGAAATTCTCTGGTAGTTCCTGATACACACGCCACAAAACTCGTATCTAAAATAAATCTATATTATAATCATCAGTAATATATTTTCTTCCGCCTTTCGTCTTCCGTATTTCTGCCGGCAAGCAATAGTGTGTAAGCAATGTTGTGTTTCAGTTTGAAGGACATTGAAGCCAGTGAAATTACTGGGCATTATGATACTTAACATCTTATGTCTCGGAATGACGAGCGCAGTTCAGTGCCATGCAGTACTTTATAACTCAAAGTTCCGTATGGTGTTGCTTCTGTTTATGGGCAGGCGTTGCGCTTACCATCAGGCGAGCGACTTACTAGTCTCCTCATTCATTTAAATAATAAAAAAAAATAAACATACTATCTTTTACAATATTTTAGCGAAGCTTGACATGTTGCCAGGACCATTTCCTTAATTACCCTATTTCCAACTACAAACACTTTTATCTAGGAGAAATGTGCACAACACTAAAGCAGTTCGACCATTCAGAATCTAGATGGACAATCGGATCCTTTTATATAGAAATGTTGAAAGATTCAAGCCCGACTCGTAAAATCTGACCCCAATCCGAAGCGATCGATCCCTCGGATGGGATTGGTAATGATAAATATTCATGTGTATTAAACTTTTAACAGCATTCGTCATAATCTGTGAATCTTGTGATGGGATGAAGATGAGAAAGAATAACATCTATTCTGCCTTTTTTTGAGAAACATTATAAATAATGGAAAAATAACAGAAAACAATAGAAAATAACGAAATAAAACCGCAACAACAATAAAATTAGAAGCTAGATTCACGTATTGGCGCTTTAATATTTTTACCTTTCCAGTATTTATTATTATAACTGAGGCCACCAAGCAAGTTATCTCGCCCGTGCATGAACACCCACAGAAGGGGAATGGGGATTGGGAAAATGGGGTTAAGTTTGGGCCTCCGGAAACTCACTGTAGGAAACGCAACAACTTGCTATTTCACGTCGGTTTGCTATGAGACATTGGTAACAACCCGGTCGACCCGACGCATTCATGCTGTAGACAAAACTGTCTACAGCGTGGCTCTACCAATTACAAATATGATTGTGAGATATATCCGTACCGAAATATCAATGACAAAATGATTTTCTCGTACTTTGTTATATATTAAAATGATCACTCGGCAAATAATTGTTTAATTAAATTAATCATCAATTAATTACCCATAAAGCGACCAATTAAGCGCTACAATGGAAAACAATTATCGTGTGGAATGTTTGCTGGATTTCATTTCAGTGACCCGTTAATACAAAATTAATAAATGACCCGTTGATATATTAATTTACCTGACTCGATAACAACTACCGTATACATGATGAAAACCCTGCCATAGCGGCCTGTACAGGCGAATCTCGTTGGGGAGTCAGCCACTGTATATATAGACAGTGTCAGAATAAAAAAGAAGTTCATTCGTGTTTTCTCGCTTTGGTATTTTCGCAATGACGAAGGAAACATCGTGAGGAAACCTACATACCTTTGAAGTTCTTTATAACAATTTCCAAGGTATGTGAAGTCTGCCAAACCGAATTAGGTCAGTGTGGTGGACTAAGACTTAATCCCTCTCATTCGTAGAGAAGGCCCGTGTCCAGCTGTGGGACGTAAATACAAAGCTGGTATTATAAAGAATAAAACACACTGATTTTGTTATCTAATATTATTCTTTCAAAATCAAATTCAAAACGGTAATTTTGCAAGTAGGCCACAAACGTGGCTTTTACACATAAATAATAGATAAATTAGACTTAAATATCTCTTCCAGTGGTCTGGTCTGGTCTTCGAAGAAACACCAAGAAACTCAGCCTCATTGATCTCTAATCCCCATGTCAATTTTATTATTCACGCGGCAGAATCAGACTAAATTTTTTCCTAATCAAGGCTGTCGGTGAGATCGTGGGCGTGCCGAGCCCAGTCCCAGGTTGGGAATAAATTATTCATAACACCCGGCCGCAATTAGTATTCTGGAGCGGGTGCTTCTCTATGATAGAGTTTGGTGTTGATATATCGCTGCTTTAAAACAAAAGGGCCACAAATCAAAAATTTTCAAAATCCTTTTTATTGTAAAAATTCAAATGTTGTCGGTTATATTTTCATAATTTAAAAAGATCCCCATGAATTTCTCACTTTAAGCAATAAAAATACTACTGACGTCTTTTTTGTATTTTCGAATTTACGCTGCAACATATGTGCAAAGCTGCCATTTTGTGAGTTGCGGCCCGAACTTTGACGAAAGTGCACGTTTGTTTCGTGCTAAAGGGCCATAACGCTAAAAAATCCCTTGATTAAACTTTTATTATTTAAACAAAAGTGCCATATTTTGAAAAACGTCCGTTTTGCATATAATATTCATGTAAGTATCACATATTTTACTTAATCAAAAGGACCATATTGCAAAAAAGCCTGTTTTGTCTATAACACTTTATAGGAGTTGTAATAACAATTTAAAAACAAAAGTACCATATTTTGAAATAAGTATGTTTTGCATAGAAGATGCATTTAGGAGATAATAATTACGTTGTTTCAAAAGGGACATGTTAGGAATACGTCCGTTTTGCTGGTGATTTTTTCTAGGTTATAGTAATTATTAATGAATAAAAGTTATTATTTTGATATACATTTGCATTGTATATTTATTTTTAAAAGTAAAATCATGTTATTTTATAATTAAATAGACTGTTTTTTCTTATTATTTTTATTGTAAGTTTCTTTTATTAAGGTAAAGGTTTATTTTATGCATTTTAACATTTTTTTAAATTATTTTTTATATAATGAACAATTGAGCGCATAGGATACTCAACATGGTAAAGTACAAAAACCAAATCAAGCAGCCAAATGACAATGATGAAACTTTATTTAAAAACAGCGACGTTGAAAGTGATCCCTGTATTGAGAAGATGAATAACGCAGCAGGATTGAATGACTCCTCGGACAGTGGTTCCATTCCTGATAGTCAATACAATTTCAGTTTATTGATTTTTTATTTGTTTTTGTTTGTATTTGTTTAGTAAGTAATTTAAAATTTAAATTAAAACTTACCAATTACTTTTAAAGGGCACTCTGAAATCACCGCCACGAATAACATTTAACAACGTTTTAGTTAAAAGAAAAGAATCGGTTTGCTACCTTGGGCTAGTTTTAGAACGATTTTTTTCTTTTCTGGAGCATATTAAAAACGTGTGAGAAAAGTATAAACGTAATTTTTATGCCTTGACAAGGATATCAACTTCGACGTGGGGTCTATCATTTATACACATTAAAAGTCATCTATGGAGCTATTTACTTGGGATGTATTTGCTATAGATCACCTGTATGGGCTGATAGGGCTACTATCGGTGCCGTACGAAGAAAACTGCTCCAAAGCCAACGCCTGGCGTTGATATTCTTGTGTAAGGCGTATAGAACAGTTAGCACCGAAGCTTTGGTGTCCTTGCGGGTGTACTTCCAGTCGATCTGGAGGTGCAGCGTCGCACCGCTATGTACCTGTTACTCTACGAAAGAAAATATGGACAAAAGCTTTCTTACGTCGCGGGAGCTATTAAGAATCAGTCGACTTTTCAAATCGTGCTCCGAAAATTACAACGATCTACTAAATGAATGCCAATGGCGTTGAGACAATTCTACTAAGGGACGGCATCTGTAGCAGTACTTTCCGTCGGTTTGCGATCGTCTAACAAAAACTTGGGTAGAAGTGGATCATTGTGTTTCCCAATTTCTCACGGGTCATGGCAACTTTAAGTTAAAACTGTTTTCATTTAGGTTGGTTGATTCGGCTGCGTGCCCATGCTCTACACTTAACCGCCGGTATGAGCAATCCGAAAATCATATTCTTTGGGAGTGTAGTCTCTGGCAACATGAGCGCAACATTATGTTAGACAGTATGCAAATAACATCTAGAGCTGTATACTATATGGATCTTGTGGAGACTAGAAAGAATTTCCGTGCTTTCCGGCGTTTTTGCCATACCTATTATTGGAATCAAGTATAACAGCTCGCGTGATAGGACCCACTTAATGACATCCGTGGTGCTTTACATCTGGCTTCTCCAGTTGTAAATGTCCTTACACTTGAGGTTAATACCTCCTCAATTCATTATTTTGACTCCCGCTTTGCTATGGAGGGAAGTGGACAATTAATATTTCCAACTCTTCCCTAACCTGATTAATTTCGTTGCGGGACAAAGACATTTAGGCATTTCCAGAGACTCGCCAAGGTTCACTGCTCGGTGTCGACAAAAATGCATGCCACTGTTGATCCTGGTGCACAGGAGTTACAGTGGCGGGTGTGTGGGCGGGATAGTCTCTACAAAAGAAAGTAATGTTTTTGTAGCATTTCTTTATATTTCACAGAAGAAAAAGTTGTTTTAGTAATTATTTTTATGTGACATGGTCACTTTCTTTGGTTTATAATATATTTTTTCTAATTTGTGTAAGCTATGGTACAAAATGAACCATGAATACATATTATTTTTAAAACTTGTGACTGTTTTGTTAAATTTTCCCCATAATTCAAACAATATCTTTATATACAAAAGAGACATATCTGCTCATAACTTATTTTTTAGAAAAAAATACACATAACCGAATTAACCATTAAAAGCAGATTAAAAATATCTTTCTAACAGTGTATAACACCTATTTATCAGTTTTAAAATCACAGAGAAATTATACAAAAACTGATTTTGAAAACTTTAAATGGCTCTCCTGTAAAATTAGGTCTATTCGCGTTGTGGCCCTTTTGTTTTGAAGCAGCGATTATATCTCATTTCCCTATTTACTCGTAATAATGTTTCTAATTCCTTGCCTTGTCTTTTTTATGGAATTTAACTGATCAAGTGGGTCGCTTGATGGTCAGCAATCAACACCTACGACACAAGAGGAATCATCGGTGTATTGCTTGCCTTTGAGGAAAGAAAATACTTTTTTTTTGTTTTATTTGATGGTTGACAAGACGAGCAAGGCGCTCGCGTGATGGTAAGCGCGCTACACCTGCCCATAAACAGAAACAACACCACATGGCACTGAACTGCGCTCATCACCCTGAGACATAAGATGTTAAGTCATATAATGCCCACTGGCTTTAATGTCTTTCAAACCGAAACTCAACAGTTTACACACTGTTGCTTGGCGGCAGAAATAACGACTCTTTTCTTAAAAGTACATAAGTCGTATCTATCTTGAAATACCGCTGGTGAAAGCAGATTCCACAAAAGCACTGTACGGGGAAGAAAACCCCGAGCAAAGCCAACTGCTGTGGAATGACATCCATCCATATTAAAATGATGAATCATCACCATCATGGGTCACCTGATGGTAAGTGATCTCCACCGCCCATGTACATAAACTAACTTACCACCTTAAGACGTGATTACCCGTACTTATAATTTTAATGACACAAGGGCCACAATATGCTACACATATCCAGAATATCCTCGCATAGTTCACTTCCCACGCAGAATACCTATGTATCTATGCCAATCTGGCTTCAAATCAACATGATGGGGGGCTGCCACAACAATTGTCTCGTAATTAGAGCCACGCCAACTATGTCGTGCTAATGACGCGTCTTGCGGTCGCGACCAACTGTTATCCGTAGATCGCCGGCCTACGCGAGATTTGCATGCCTTCAAATTATGCCAGGTACGTGTATTTGAATTCCACAAGCCTGTTTATCAGTGAATGTATACATAGGATAGTTTTGGTCTGCTACTGTGGATGCTAGAGGCATGTAATTAAATCGAGTGTCTTGTAAGGTATTATAGAAGAGTTCTCTATAGTTTGTTTTTAAAATTTCAATACTTAATGCCCATTTTCATCAACTTATGCTTAACTTTAGCTGACGTCTAATACCCACCTAAGTGGTGTAATGTCGGCTTATTCTTAAGATGCTTTATCGCAATGCTAAATGAAGGGTTTTTTTCTGACAATAAAAATTATTCAATTACAATGTCGGTTTTCTGGGGGTAGGATATTCATATCCGCCCGGATAGCGACTACCGGTGTTAAAACCTGTCATAGTGATTAACACGCCTTGTGTGGATCGCGTTTCAAGATCAGCCAGTGTATATCCGAGACGGGCTTGCGATATGACTTGATGGTTGGTTTCGCTGTGCCTGCATCGGTTTTCCACCTGTCCTGTCGTAGGCCCCTCGATTTGCTTCGTACCTCTTCGGAGTATGAAGAAGCATTTATACAGGCCGGCATGATTTTGGTGACAACCGATTAATTAATTTTTTAACAGTGATCGTTGTTTTTTTGGACCGCACTGCGCTTACAATCAGATGTAGTGCAGCCACGTTGCCGTGGTCGGATAAAGAAATGTTTATTAAAATTGCTCCGCAGTCCAATTGAGAATCTCCTACTCTTTTTTGACGTCGGTTAATAAGACAGTAGCTGTACATAATGACGATTAAACAGTTGCGAATCAGTTGGCATCGTAGTAACATTGTAATGGTGTTACATAGACCTTTTGTGCGTGCTTAATCGTGCGGTAAAAGTTAGTAACTTTTCGGTTCGCTCTGAGATGAAGTTTCCTCGAGAATGCCTGCTGTAGTAAATATAATTTAGGACAAAGTTAAACACGTATTCAGATCGCTTCATTAGTTCCTTGGAAGTATACTTAGGGTGAGAAACGGTGAGGTTCTGTGTTCAAATTCCTGCGGAAAGAACAATTTGTGTGAGGTTTTAGATTTTACTGGTATTTAGAGAGAATATTTACATTAAGAATTATAGTAATTTGGTCCTATCGTCTTCTTTAAAAGCGAAAAGTAGTCTAGTGATTTTTTTGTCCGACTAAAAAGTGTAGTCTGCTAGTGGTAGGATATTCATATCGAGCGTACATTGGTGTTAAAACCTGCCATAGTGACTCACACATTTTGTGTGGATCGCGTTCCAGGATCAGCCAGTGTATATCCCGAGGGGCTAGCACCCTTTTCCGTTACCTTTCCCTTCCCTAAATCCCCCCCTTTCTCAAATCCCTTAACTCTAGGATGAGATACTGCAGGGGTCGCTAGTATGTTATCCCAAAGGGTTAAAAAAAGAAGTGTAGACTGTGTAAAGATAATTCTGAATTTGACATTAAAACTGGATAACTAACTAATTTGATTATTTAATTTCATCTCAAAAGATTTCATGTTGGCGTCATTAGCAGTGTGTATAACATTAGAACGTAGGCGTAGAATTGTTGGAATCCTACGAACTTTGATGTTGGGGTTTTTCGATGTCTCCCACGCTAACCCAACTGAAATCGATATACAGCCTACATAATTACATACCTTTTTTTATTGCCTTGATAAGCAGACGAGCAAGTGGTAATGGTAAGCGGTCACCGCCGCTCATGGACATCGGCAATGCCAAATTTATATATTAGTCATATAACTCTAATACCCAGGCAGTAGGTCCCTCGTATGCGAGAGGCCGTCTGGGTTGCTACCACCGCTTTGTCTATTTATGCCGCCAAGCAATGTTTTAGCACTGTTGTGTTTCGCTTTGAAGAACATTGAAACAAGCCAGTGAAATTAGTAGGCATTATACTTATTATACTGAATGAGAGGGATTAGACTTTAGTCCACTACGCTGGCCTAATGCGGGTTGGCAGACTTGACAAACCTTCGAAAAATCTTATCGAGTTTTACTCACGATGTTTCCTTCACCGTTAAAGCAAGCGATAATTTACAATATACACGTAACTTATAAGAGTCAGAGGTGTATGCTCTCGGGGCTGGTTTCGAACCTGCGACTTTCGTCTCGACAGTACGTACCGCTCCCCACTGAGCTATCGGTGCTATGTATTAATTACCATGTCAAAAGGCTTGCTTGTAAAGTGAGGCGGGTTCAGTCGCAGGCCGAAGTTTGCCCCGACCGACCCTGCGACCTACGTAATTTAAACTGCCGGGTTAGGCTTGGATATGGCTTCTATTTGTAAGTTTAGTTTTGCATTAGTGTGTGTGATTAATCATTTTGTCGTGCAAAATGTCCTGTTGAACGACAAAATTGTAATTTCGAACTTTATTCGTTCATACGTTTATAAGTTTATTCGTTCATACAAAAATACAAATCTTTCTTCTTTATGATGTTAGCGTAGAAGGGTAGATATCTGAATAATATTGGACGTGTTGACAAGTTTTAAGGAAAGGAATGGATATTGTAAGCCGGATGTGGGATTGGAGTTTCAGTAATTTTCGTCTCGACCGGATCGTTACCACAGTCTCACAGAAAACCGACGTAAAGTAGCGGCTTGGTGCAGCGTTTCGTTCGGTGAGAGTGATATCCCCCTCCCCATCCCAATCCCTTAATTATTCCTTCTCTATTAGGAAGCACCTATTGTGAAGGGGAGGGGGATTTGGGCCTCCGGATATCTTGCTCACCGTACGAAACGTAGCAGCAAGCCGTAACCACTGTACTGTGCCGTAACTTTACGTCGGAAAACATAATTACGGGATAAAAATATTTATTATCATTATCTTAAAAAAACACTATACCGTGTCCTGTGACAAACCATAAATTCAGTTTTTTTTGGTATTTAATCACTTCGTCTATAAAACAAATGAACCATTGTATATATAAATGTCAAAGATTATTTTAATTAGTTTTCGGTGCGGATGTAATTTAAATTGTCAGCAATAAAACATCTAGTTAATGTGATGCCCTTCAAACAGATAAAAGAAAGTTAATTTATTATTCGTCCGTTTTAATTTATGCCGATGACCTCTTAAGGCCATGCCCCTAGCAAAACGCCGCGCGATCGAGATTTTTAGAGGCTATCTTGTCATTACTTAAAATAAATATTGATTAAAAAAATATACAATATATTTCTACAATCTGTCAGCTTTACTTTGATCGATTCAAATTCATGTTAATGTTGATATATTTTTTTAAAGTGTCGTTATAAATGAACCATAAAAATGAGAAAAATGCAAAGATTCCGTGCGTCTCCTTTTAAAGTACAGATTATTTTCATATGAGATTAACATCACTAGATAGGCAATTTAATAACGAATATTTTGCCCGTTTTAAATTTTCGAAAAGCCCAAAACCTGATTTTTTAAATCAATTATTCGCCAAATACGTGCATATTCTGCACGAAAACTCACACGCCAAGTACACGAGTCAGTATGGCGCGAGTCAGTCAAGGTCATTTGCTCACGGAAGGCCCTTAAGAAGATTGTACTATAGATGAATAGTAGTAACCTACAGTAGCGGCACCATACGATGGCGTTTGACGTGTTATACAATAGTGCTGTGACTACACATCACGGATAATATGGTAGACGTTTACAAGGTGGTAGGTCCATCGTATTCGAGAGGCTGTTTGGTTGGTACCACTATTTTGTCTATTTCTGCAGCCAAGCAACAGTGTGTATACACTGTTGTGTTTCGGTTTGAAGGACATTGAAGCCAGTGAAATTACTAGGTATGAGACTTAACATCTTATGTCTCGGGGTGATGAGCGTAGTTCAGTGCCATGCAGTGCTTTGTAGTTCTGTGTGGTGTTGCTTCTGTTTATTCAGGCGTGGTGCTTACCAGGCGGGCGCTTGGCTCGTCTCGTCATTCATGCATACTAAAAAAAATGTACTGTGTTACTTTTTTATGGAACGGAATATGCCTGTGAAATTGAATGTATAGCCTTGTAATAAATATAGCATAATGGAAACCATGATATACGTGATTCGTATTTTAGTGAAATTCCACCCGAAAAGAGGGGTTGACCGTAGGGGTTAAACTTTGTGTGAAACTATTTATTTTAACTTTTGATCAACTTGACCGATTGAGGTCATATGCATTCATTTTTGAGGAGACGATGTTTCAAACTTTTATATAATTACGCTATTATAGACCTTCACGCAGGCCGAGCCGCGGGCAACAGCTAGTAAGTATTAAAAGCTATTTTTAAAAGTACGTTACTAGACATTTTTCTTACGATATAACCTGTGACCTTTGAATTTGAACATAATATGCTTTTTTGGCCAATAACATTTACTCTACTAGAAATGGTGTAATAACAATTACGCACTGTGAAACGCCAATTAACTTTAATAGATACTTAGCCATTTTTTACAATTCTATTATTTCTAAAGGTCAGTTAAAGTTTTATACTCCGTTAATGAGTACTGAAAATACTTTATACT
Organism: Amorpha juglandis; assembly: GCA_949126905.1. Lineage (NCBI taxonomy): Eukaryota > Metazoa > Arthropoda > Insecta > Lepidoptera > Sphingidae > Amorpha > Amorpha juglandis. Next base: position 1,597,877 of record OX421380.1, read on the forward strand.
CAGTTACTGAGTACAAAAATAATCTTAATTTACGCCTTTGAGAAAAAAACTTTACGTAAAGGATACTTAACCTTAATTGATGTCTCCGAGTACAGTATTTAGTCTACTAACTTAACGTTTACATAATTTCTATCACACTGTGTTGATATGTGATATGTTGTTGTTGTTGTTGTTGTTGTTGTGTTGTTGTTTAGCACTGTGTTAGTACCACCGCTTTGTCTATTTCTGCCACCAAGCAACAGGGTGTAAGCACTGTTGTGTTTGGGTTTGAAGGACATTGGAGCCAGTGAAATTATGAGATTTGACATCTTATGTCTCGGGGTGACGAGTGCTGTTCAGTGCCATGCAGTGCATTGTAATTCAAAGTTATATCTAGTGTTGCTTCTGTTTATGCAGGCGTGGTGCTTACCATCAGGCGCTTTGCTCGTCTCGTCATTAAAAAAATCTCGATAAATAAAGTCTAAAACATCTACGATAGACGAGTCATGCCTTTACAAAGTATTTTTAATCAAAATGCACATTACGCGTCGTGCACGAATTAAACCGAAAGGGAATCCTTTTTCGCTCAAAGGTTTAAAGCAAACAGCGACACCGAGAATGCATTTGCGCGCGACCGGGCACGTCGTCGCGTCGATACGAACGCAGGGTTAACATTATAGGACTGACGTAGGGTTGGTCATACATTCCTGGTGGCACGGGACTAGTCCTGGCTCACTTTCGGGATAGCCATAGTGGCAGGCTCGCCATTTGCATACATGAGATGGAAGTAAGTCCGGTGAGTCGTGAGTGTAATAGTCTCGTTTCTATCTACTCCTTTGTAGATACATGATCTTATTTATTTTTAAGACCTGAACAAATCAAAGATATGTTTATTCAGAAATCGTCGAAAGACTTGTGATTTTTTATTTGATTGAATGACGAGACGAGCAAGGGGCTCCCCTGATGGTAAGCGCCACGCCTGCCCATAAACAGAAGCAACACCACACAGAACTTCGAATTACAAAGCACTTCATGGAACTGAACTGCGCTCGTCATCCCGAGACATAAGATATTAAATGTAATTATTTTTAGACGCAAAGTGGATAGTATGGAGCAATAATATTTAAACTCCTTATTGGTTTTGCTATTGTAGTCTTATGTGCTTTCAATTATACGTGTCCATCATATTCGTATTCGATCCTAATTCGAACTCACATTTCTCTAGTTGAGGCAGAACAATGGATTAATTTATACTTATTTAGATACAAAATTATAAAATGCTTAACATAATATTATTCCAATGATTTTACAAACGTTGCTAATAGAGCTACAACTCAGCTATTTTTATTGCACGGAGTAACCAAGTTACTGAAATCACCGCCCACTATTTCGGTAAATTTGCCCTTTATCCCGACACTGGAGCCCAATATGGCGAGCCTACGCAGTACGAAACACGGCGGGCGGGTGGGCGCGCAATCGAATTTACCGTTCACCGCCGCAAAGCCGAAAACTCGATAACTTCGGCTATTCTGTTCGGCTTGTCGCGCACCCGCCCGTGTTGTGCACTCCTCTTTATGTCGTAGGGCTGGGTCGTAGTTTTATTATCGGCTGTAAATGTTTTAAGATCTGTGTACGGTGGATTATTTTATTCAATACACTTTATAGATCTGGACGGAGAATGTATTTTCTCGTGTAAATAAAGAGGCAAAGCGAGTTGCAAGTAAACGTCTACGAAGTGTCATATGGACTCTATCAGACTCTATTTTATGAATACATATATAACCTCACGCCTTAATCCCCGAAAGGCTAAGTAGAGGTGCAACTAATGCTACACTCACGTTTCGTCGGGCATATTTCTGTCTCACGAAATGATAAGTGGGCTTATCGCCTTAGCCCAATCCCGGGCCTACCACCCATGCGGATAGCACATTCACCGTATGAAACGCAGCAGCAAGCCGCTACTTTAGATCGGTTTTCTGTGAGACAGTGGTCCCGGCCCGACAGTGGGACCCGGTCGAGCCGGCCCATTCGTGCTGTAGACAAAACTATGTATAGCGTGGCTTTACAACTAAAATCTTATTATGGCAATCATACATTACGCTACAGTCCACACTTAATTGGAGCTGGAAAACACACAAGTCTATTTAAGGCTAAAACAAGCAGTTCGTTAATAAGCCATGACATACCAAGATAAACACTTTAGTACCTTATGTATCATTTAGGTCGCCCAAATGAGCCGTAATCTAAATATTGTTCTATTGTGGGCACATAGAAAAACCATTATAATTTGACAGTATTGTTATTAGTAGTTTGAAGGCGCTCTCTAGTATCATCAGGTGCCAATTTATAATGGACAATACTTATTCTCACAGTGTCTACCATAGAAAAATAAACATAAATACGCGACATGAACTAACGGTGGATTCATATTACAGTGTCGTGACGTGACGTGATTCACGTGTGACATGGTCACTGGAAAAGCACAAATACTAAAGCGCCAATACGTGATCTTCACGGTAGAGTATTTTAAAGTGATTTTTTGCTATAATTCATAAAATTAAATTACGAAAAAAATGTGATTCAATAAAATATAAGTTGTACTAAAAATTATCCAGTGTGTAAATTTATTTGATTTTTTTTTAAAACGCTCTACCGCTGTACCGTACCTACTAGTTTACGATGAAAAATATGGAATGTGATAAAGGAAGGAATGTTTTTTCTTGTTAACCTCTTCTTTTTACTTTGCAATGGGGCTCTAAATTCTTCTGTGCCCCAGGGCCCAGATATATGTTACGATGGCGCTGGATGGCCTACTTGTTCGTATCTCCCTCTGCTATAAAAACATAATGAACTTGGTCTGAGATCCGCTGAAAATCACCGAATGGTGCCATTTGATATGCCGTGGTACTCGTCTTTAAGCGTGATGAGCGTTAGTACCGTGTAATGTGGCGTCTTCTAGGTTTATTGGTCTGAAGATCACACAGTCGCTCCACAAATGACAGTTACTTGATATTAGAGCGGCACGTTGTGTGTCTAATTAATTCTCATTGTGCTATCACAATGACCATTAACTGGATTGTAGTCTTAATGTCGTCGGAGTAGAGTTATAATTACTGTGAAAGAATGGTGAGCTGTAGGCTACTAGAGTTTACCCGCGACTTTCGCGTGACATTTCTTACTATTTACGATTAATTGATTGTTACGGTTGTGGAGATAACATGAACATTATTAAAGAGGAACCGCAAGTCCAATTAGAGTAATTTTCGTAGAAGGGTACTTTTCATAATTGTTCCCGACTAGATAGCGGCCACCGTTCGCATAATCAAAAACCACAAATAGCTCGTTACTCCAGTTTGTCCCGTTTCAGGGTCAGCCAGTGTATATCCATATTGTATAGCCCGGCAAACGAGCAAGTGGTTCACTTGGTTTTAAGCATCCCACTCACCTTACAAAACGCAGCAGCAAGCCGCTTTACGTCGGTTTTCAGTGAGACAGCGGTAACGACCCGGTCGAGCTGATCTATTCATGCTGTAGACAAAACTATCTATAGCATGGCTCTACCACTCACTCTATCACCTATATAAGGTGGATCGTGGATAGAGCCACAATGGCTCTATTACTTATCGAAACTCCAGACATTTCAGCTCCAATTTCTCTTTCTCTCTCTTGTATTAAAATCTTATTCTTTCATTTTATTAGTATAATCCGTACTAATAGTAATAAAAATAAATTAAAAAATATGCTGAGCATGCCACATTTTGTCATTGTGGGGACATGCGACTTATTAGGTTAATTATTAATTCATTTATTATTGAAACTGTACATCCCATTTATTATACCGTGCTGGCAATAAAAGTTTATTTCTTTCTAATTCTGCAGACCGTCATATTGACGAAAGTAAACCCTATCGACGATCGACATTATATTTGGACTGTACTACAGTGCAGTTACACTTACTAGCGCGTGTGTGTAGATCACTTTGCCGATACAGGTTGAAAAATACACACAACAGACTGGTTGAAACAAATACTTCGCGATCTCAGTTTCTTTAACGTCCATTTTATCTAGATGAAAGGCAGGGATTATGAACAAAGCCCAAACTCGTCATAATTTGCATTAAGTCACAGAAGCCCGCAGTTAAGTAACATTTGTCCCTTCAACTGGCGATTGTCAAACTTCGCGAAAGTAGTTATGAGGAATCTCGTCGTATCTCAAATTTGGCGAAAGACAACGCGGTAAAAACGTGGAATAATTCTGGATTAGTTTTGTCTTGCTTTGTTCGTTATATGTTATATGATACGAATAGAAAACACTCAGGGTAACTAAGGGTACCTTTCTCGTGTATAAACAATACGTTAGTTTTTACTGTCTCGGTGCGACTGCTGAGGTGAGTTCTCGGGTTCGATCCCCGGGTCGGGTAAAGTGATATTGGGTTATCTATCCAAAGCTCAGTATCAGCCCAGAGTCTGGAATTGTGGCCGATATGGCAATAGCCCCCTATCATATCATGGGACGGAGATACGCTCGTCGACATATGGATGTACTGGTTACACCTCTGCGTACCCTTTCGGGGATTACAGGCGTGATTACATATAACGTTAGTTTTTGAAACTCAAAATGGACAGTGGTAAATCTAGTGCATCTATTGTTCACAGTGCTCATTTCTGTTCAATAATGTGTTAATGATGGTGATCTTAACCTCATTAGCAAAAATTCTAATTCCCAACAAGTCACGGGTTTTAAAATGAAAAAATACACTTTTTTAATAATGATTTCTTATGTTTACGCGAATATTACATATAAAAATAAAACTATTTTAAGTGGATTTTATCGCGGTTTTTTATTAATTTTGATCCCGACCTTAAGGGTCAGTTCACCCACCCCCATGACCACGAAGGGTGAAAAGCTTTCTAAACGTCAAGATCAAAATTAATATAAAACCGCAATAAATCCGTTTAAATTAGTTTTATTTCAACACATTTTGAATTTTCGCTTCATCGATCTAATTTAAGACTTACTGGTTTCCTACACACTAAACCAATGAAATTCAAAATAGCTTTGTATAGACAAAATAACCGTTTTCCAAGATGTCAAAATATCAAAAGAATGTAAATAAAATGCCATCACAACAAATATGTCGGAAACTGTGGGTAGTAATGGATCAATTTACATTCTGTAGCAGTGGTTTCATTCAACTTTGACACCCGCAGCACAAATCACTGGAATATAAGAAGAATATTCGTTCGAATATTCGAATATTTCGAACAGTAGTTCTATGGATAGGAGACCCTGCAGTGGACGTAATTTATGGCCTGCGATGCCAACGTACTCGTACCGACGAATTTATATGTGTCGGTGAGCGAAGACGGTAAATAAAGGAGTGCCGTGTAAAGATGTGTATACACTAGCACCAACTGTTTTACAAATAATAGGTTTGATGCATGTATTTTTGAAGTGAAACTTCTTTAGAATCGTTGTGATTTGAAAAATTTATGAAACGAAAAAGGTTGGTCACTAAAGAGGTTGGAAAGAAACAAGATCTCAAGTATGTAATAAATAATATTTAATATTTCGCATTAAAATTTTAAATGTTTTTAAAGTTGGGTAAAAGTATTATAAAAATATTAAACCTTTTAATTATCCTAATACCACTGATACTCTATTTTTATCTCATTCTCTTGTAGGCTATTTTTCTGAAGTTTCACTTCTGCCGTGTGTGAATTGCACACACACGATGTTTTTTCGTTTTATTTTATGATTAATTAATGTATTATTTGACTGGTAGAGCCACGCTGTAGACAGTTTTGTCTGCAGCATGAATGGGTCAGCTCGACCGGGTCGTTACCACTGTCTCTTGACGGACGACATTATGTTTGGACCGTGTTGTTCTTAACATTAGCTTCAGTGTAGTAAATTTACAATTTTTTTTATTGAAAATGAGTTTGCTTTTGACCTCAATCTAGCCGCATGGACAAAGATAATAAAGTACAGTAAGTTAAGTCTCTGAAGCCTAGAAAGTCTATAAAAAACCGATAAGCAGGCAACCTTACGGCGGTGGTCTAGGCTGTGGAGCCTAGTCTTCACCAGCTTTTCATCGCCTATCATTCTCTTGGCTCGGCGTTCAATCGAGTCCAGTACGGCAAGCTGATATTTATCTGAGTCATCCCAAAGATGGAATATATATTCTTTTAATACATATTCTTTTATTACCATGCCAAGAAAATAAGAACGATTGCTACAGTTATTGCTTTCTTACGTTTACGCGAATGTTACTCATTGAAATAAAACTAATTTAAACAGATTTTATCGCGGTTTTTACACCCCGTGACCACGTAGGCTGAAAAGCTTTAGAAACGTCAGGATCAAAATAAAAATTAAAAATCGCGATAAAATCCGTTTAAATTAGTTTTATTTCAATACAGCTATTGCCATGAAGACCCACCTTTATGTGGAAAACTTTCAGCTCTCGCTTTTCATCTAGCATCATGTTTTTGTGTACATGTTTTTCTTTGTTTGAAGGTCAGAGGTTCTGCTTTTGTTTTAGATTACGCCCGCACTTTTGGCAGGAATTGAGCGAAATTACTTTTGTTGTTTTTGTACTCTCGTTTGAATATGACATCGTTGGCGTGACGTGAAGATATGGTGATAGCTGTTCAAATTTATTTTATCCAATGAAGTAAGTGAAGGTTCTAAAAATATTTCCAAGTTCGTATGCTGGTCTCTTAACAAATTGTACAAGGTGGTAGGTCCCTCATATGCGAGAGGTCTTCTGGGTTGGTACCACCGCTTTGTCTATTTCTGCCGCCTAGCAAGCACTTTTGTGTTTATTTATTTACGATTATATATTTATTTATGCGATGGATATAGTACAAGATCCCGGGGAACATTGTCCTTCACCCATCTGTTTACCGGATCAAAATAACATTTTAGGGTATAAAATGTGTTGCTGAACACATACCAATAGGGTTGCCTAAAAAATATGGTCAAGGATATGATTAATTAACATTTAAAAAAAAAATTTTTTTTTATAATTTCCCTGACATGCTTACCAAAAAAATTTAACCTTCAATGAAAAGTGTACAATGTATACTATCTCCAAAAAATAGGTTGCCTACCTTTTTCTGGCCACTACTACCTGGTTGCCGTGTGCAAACAGGTAACTAAAAAGTGGTAATTGCGCTCATCTAACTCCTAGCTTTTGCAGGTAGTATACATTGTAGGTTTTCATTGAAGGTTCATTTATTTGGTGAGCAAGTCAGTGAAATAATATCTTCTTTTTTTTTTTATTCGCAAAACCTATCCTTGACCATATTTTTTTAGGCAACCCTATTTGTATGTGTTCAGCAACACCTTTTATACCCTAAAATATTATTTTCATCCGGTAAACAGATGGGTGAAGGTCAATGTTCCGCGGGATCTTAGACCAATATAAAACGTATTAATTATCACTCGTAATAAACGGTTGAACATAAACAGTACACAAAAATATATCTGCTCTATTGCTGACTTCTCACAAATTAAACGTGTGTGGAGCTCAATTGTTGAATTGTCGTGTGACGTCACGCATCGTAACTATGCCATTTCCGGATCATTGTCTGTGGGCCTTTAATTACTTTGACATGGATATAAATATTTAACTACATGTTCTAGTAATTTTGTAATTTTGTCAACATTGGATCTTGATTCGATACATGTTACAAGGTTATGTTTACAAGGAGGTAGGCCCCTCATATGCGAGAGGCTGTCTGGGTTGGTACCACCGCTTTGTCTATTTCTGCCGCCCAGCAACAGTATGTAAGCACTGTTTTTTGGTTTAAAGGACATTGAAGCCTGTAAAATTACTTGGCATTATGAGACTTAACGTCTTATGTTTCGGGTTGACGAGCGCAGTTCAGTGCCATGCAGTGCTTTGTAATTCAAAGTTCTGTGTGGTGTTGCTTCTGTTTATGGGCAGGCGTATGTGGCGCTTACCATCAGGCGAGCGCATTGCTCGTCTCGTCATCCGTTTCAATTAGTTTTATTTCAATGAACAACTGCATCTTTGCTTTCCTTTTTGACTGGTGAGCCACGCTGTAGACAGTTTTGTCTACAGCATGAATGGCCAGCCCATTCCATCGACCGGGTCGTTACCACTGTCTCACAGAAAACCGACGTATAGTAGTGGCTTGCTGCTGCGTTTCGTACGGTGAGTGCGATATCCGGAAGCCCAAAACCCCTCCCCTTCCCAATCCCTAATTATCCTTTTCCTTTAAGGTCGGCAACGCGCCCATCATACTTCTGGTGGTGGGCGTACATGGGCGGTGGAGATCACTTACCATCAGGTTACCCACTTGTTCGTATGCCGGCCTATGCTATTAAAAAAAAATCTTTAATAAAAAACGAACCGTCACACAATCTAAATATATAAAACTCAAAGGTGACTGACTGACATAGTGATCTATCAACGCACAGCCCAAACCACTGGAGGGATCGGGCTGAAATTTGGCATGCAGGTAGATGTTATGACGCAGGCATTTGCTAAGAAAGGATTTTGATAAATTCTACCCCCAAGGGGATAAAATAGGGGATGAAAGTTTGTATGAACTTTGTCAATTTTAAACGTTCACACGGGCAGAGCCGCGGGCAAAAGCTAGTATCTAATATGCACCGTAACCATCTCAATGTTTATACAGGACACAGAACATGTATCGAGTGTGCATAATGGATCGTAGTTGTCCTTAATCATGCAGTCGGTGTCCGAGGAACTAATCTGATTACACCATACGGGCGCGGTCATGACCCGTCCTCACTGTGCTGGTGGATTCGAAGCTGCGGCTTGTTGATTTCGACGCTCTAGTGCTACATTGGTGATTGTGTTTATAGTTTTGACTACGAACCTGTAGAAAAGGATGGTTTGTTAAATATAGAGATTATGAACAGCATTTTGCATAAGCCGAGCAAGTGGGACACCTGATGGTAAGTGATCTCTACCGCCCATTTACGCCTACATACTAGAAGAATCATGGGTGCGTTACTGACTTAAGGAAGGGTATAATTAGGAATAGGGAAGGGGAGGGGGATTTGTGCCTCCAGATACCTCACTCACTGTATGAAACGCAGTAGCAAGCCGCTACTTTACGTCGGTTTTCTGAGAGACAGTGGTAACGACGCGGTCCAGCCGGCCTATTCATGCTGAAGACGAAACTGTCTATGGGCCGTGGTTTCAACCATGTCTCTGCACCACTCACGTGGCCCGTGGGCCGCGGGTAGTATCGCTAATAGTTTTTGTTGACGTCTTGATTACAAATTGTCGTTACCACTGTCTCACAGAAGACCGACGTAAAGTAACGCCTTGACTTGTTTCGTACAATGTGTGAAATAATCGAAGGCCCAAATCCCTCTCCCCATCCCGATCCCTTAATTGTTCCTTTCCTTTGAGGTCAGCAACGCGACTCTTCTTGTATTGTGGGCGTACATGGGCGGTGGAGATCACTCACCATCAGGTGACCTACTTGCTCGTTCCCAGTCTATGCTATAAAAAAGTAATGTATACACTGACCGCTGTCCATCCGTATACGTTCACACGTTTCTCACAAATAGGTCATTCTCCTACAAATATCAATTAACCAATTGGTGCACAGGATACGTTTGTTGGCACGTGTACCGGACCACCTACGTGCCATCGTTTATAAGGATGTGGACGTGTCCCTGGCGTGTAGGAAGCTGTTTACTTGCACTCAGTCTTTATTCGCTGAAGTGGACCGACATTATATATGTAGGGCTTGTGACGTGGGATTCTTAAATGGTATTAAGTGGCAGAGTCACGCTGTAGATAGTTGTCTATAGCATGCGCTGGCTTGACTGGGTTATTGCCATTGTCATACAAAAAACCGACGTGAAGTTACAGTTTGCTGTTGCGTTCCCTTCGGTGAGTAAGATTTGCGGAGTTCATAATACACGTGGTGGGGAAAACTCGCAATAATAGCTCGTTCAGGTGAGATGCGTTCCGGAGTCAACCAGAATATATCTAGTAACTTGAGGCTGGCATAATTAGAAAGTAAGAAAGAAGGAAAAAATATATTTAGTGCAAAAACCACGAGAGAGAACAAAGAATTAAATCACGCCTGTAATACCTGAAGCGGTAGGTAGATGTGAACCAGTTTATCTACGTTTCGCCAAACTTATTTCCGTCTCATGATGTGATAGGAGGCGAGAACCTACCGTAATACGTATACCGGGCACAATTCCAAACTACTGGCTGAGCATTTTGTAATAGAAAAACCCAACGTTACTTTTATCTGATTCGGGTCGAACCCGAGACATCAGCACAGCAGTCATACCATACACGCATTAGGATTGCGCCACCGAGGCAGGTCAAAAACAACTCACAGGTAAATAAAGATGATTACCATTAATGCGACATCAGAGAGAACCAGAAATGAGGTAATGAACGGAAAATGTTAGTGACCTTAAAATGTCAGATTAGCTAAGTCTAGCGCGGGTATTTAGGAGTACTGTTAGGGGTGAGTGCGAGGACAGGAGCGGGGGGTGATGCGGGGTGTAGAGGGGGGTGTCGGAGGGGCTGCCGGGAGGGGCGGATATACTGATTTAGTTTGCACACGCCGAGACATTATCGATTCGGTCCGCGCCTCGGATGAGGCACAGTGGTGTTTTTGTCAGATGGGCCGGGGTGTCGGGCCCGACTGTTTTCGGTTTGCGTACGTGCGGTAATGGGTTCGGATTAGCGGTGTTGTTAATACTGTGTTTCAGATGTTGGGGATTTTATACAGCCACAATTCGTGATCTTCATTTGTTTCGGTTGGACTATTTTTGGGCCTGGGATTTGGATTGGGGTTCGGTTTGTTAGTACTCGGTTCTGGAAATGGATTCTAGGGACGCTTTGTTTTGTTTGTTGTTATTTTATTAATTAAGCTACATAACAATGGGATTACCCGGCTACGAAGCGAGAGGCTGTTGGTTCAGTTCCCGCATCGAGACAAATGTTTGTGTGATCCACTAATATTGGTTTCAGGTCTGGGGGTTGTTAGTAGTTCATCGTAGTTCCTGATACCCACGTTTACAATAGTGTGGGGTCAGGACTATATGTGACTGTTAGGTGTATTTATTTATTTTGTATTCCATATTGTAATTATACTTTAATTAAACATAAATAAACTGAACAGGCGTTTATACAACCTTTATTTACTCTAAAATTCTCTGTCGATGGAATCATAATATAAAAATATCTGATCCACCAAATACACCCACGAAAAAGCGCACATGTCTTCAATTACGGAATCAAACTTGGCACAACGTCTCTCATAACCGGGATCATTCTATTCCAACAATTACGCTATGATAACCCAAGCACTCAAATCATACATTATTGAATCCATAAAATGTCAAACACCATTTAGATTCAGTAAAATTTTAACTCTACCGCCCGCGCTAGTTCGGAATTCTGTTTCGTTAAATAAGAACGGGCAAGAAACTCTAACATTGCTCTTTTCAAAATTGATTTATAATATGTGCATTACATTGGTACAATTTCAATTTATGCCAATGCCATTATAACATACTAAGTAGCTAGTGGTAGGATATTCATATCCGCCTGGATAGCGACCACCGTACACATGGTGTTAAAACCTGCCATAGTGATGCACACGCCTTGTGTGAATCGCGTTCCAGGATCAGCCAGTGTATATCTGGTTCTCCCCACTGGCTTGCGACATGACTTGATGGTTGGGGGCGGGTATAGGGGTACGTACATTCTTGTATCCCCGTGCCTGAATCGGTCATTCGCATCTCCTGTAGCAGGCCCTTCGATTTGCGTCTTCCCTCTTCCGAGTGTAAAGAAACATTTATACAGGCCGGCATGATTCTGGTGACCACCGATTAACTCATTGTTTGTCTGCAATGCGCTTACCATCAGGTGTAATGTAGTCACTTTGCCGTGCCCGAATAAAAAAAAGTATTATTGTGCATGAAAAAATATACTAATGACAAAGTTCCTAAATTAAATATAAAAGTTTTATGTTTTAATTGGATATGCTTTTATAAAAATACCACAAACTATCATTACTTACTGGGGACATACGGGTTTGAATAAAAATCTATTTCCAATCTATCATTAGCCCTCGTTCACCACCCCTTTCAACCCCTAAACACCGGATATAGCGTATCATTATAAGTCGATTAGTTTGTTTTGGGAATCTGTTATATTTGTGTTTCATTGGATTCGTGGGTTAGGTGGGTTTTATTACGATTGATTGCTATGGTTTCTTTAGTCATTAGTGTGACGGGAAATGTCGGAAATAATACATACGCACTAATCCCCGAAGGCGTAGGCAGAGGTATAACCAGTACATCCGCCGTCCATTTCGCCGACCTTATTTCCGTCCCATGATGTAATAGTTGGCGGGTAGTGATTCTAAACTCCGGGCTGATACTGAGCATTTCGTGATTCGTATCACTTTTATCCGACACGGGCATCGTACCCGAGACAGCAGCACAGCAATCCTAAGTGGGGTTGACATCAGGCTGACGGTCGGTGGTAAAAACTACAAACATACGTTCAAAAGCATGTTGCGCCGACACCAATGCGAGGAGGATAAGGGTATCTACCCTTCCATCTGGAAGGAGAGTTATTTCAATTGGTTTCAATTTCAGTAAAAAGTTATTTAAAAAGAAATCATTTTTTTTTCATTTGATTGAATGACGAGACGAGCAAAGCGCTTGCCTGATGATAAGCACCACGCCTGCCCATAAGCAGAAGCAACATCAAACAGAACTTTGAATAACAAAGCGCTGCATGGCACTGAACTGTGGTCGTTCCCCCGAGACATAAGATGTTAAGTCTCATAATGCCCAGTAATTTCACTGGCTTTAATGTCCTTCAAACCGAAACACAACAGTGCTGAAACACTGTTGTTTAGCAGCAGAAATAAACAAAGCGGTGGTACCAACCCAGACGGCCTCTCGTATACGAGGGACCTACCACCTTGTAAAACATTCAAACCATTTAGACGTTTTTCTCACCCCATTTGAAACATTATTAAGTCTGTTGAAAATACAATAACTAAGGAGCCAACGTTTCTCCAAACGTTGGCTTCAGAGCTTGGCTTTATTAAAAGTATACAGTTAAGAGACTACCCCTTGGGGATGTCTTGAGCAAATGTTTGTAGTTTTACACACAACGTTACAATAGTAAAGGTCTGTGCGCTGTGTAATTCTCTGGTCAGTTTGATGTATCGTCCTCACTGGTATGGTGAAATGCTTTATTTAATTTTACAGTTTGTGCATTTAATATCAATCTCCGTCTAACAAGCAAGTCGGTCACTTGATGGTAAGCGATCTACACCGCTCATGTATGCCCACAATACTAGAAGAATCATAGGCGCGTTGCCGACCTTAAAGGGGAGGGATAATTCAGGGATTGGGAAGGGGAGGGGGATTTGGACCTTCGGATATCTCACTTACCGTACGAAACGCAGCAGCACGCCGCTACTTTACGTTGGTTTTTTGTGAGACAGTGGTAACGATTCGGTCGAGCCGGCCCATTCATGCTGTAAACAAAACTGTCTACAGCGTGGCTCTACCACTCATAACGTAATTAAATGTTGTAAGCATATTGTAATTTTAATCAAAACTTGCTGTAACACATCGGGTTCTTTGTCTTACTCGAAATTGTAATTCTACACATTCCACTAATTTACACGAATGAAACGGTCCGACTGTACGGAGTTGCTTTGAATTTCCCTCCAGAGCTCCATGTTAACTTAGTTAATTTTCTTTACACCCTAATATTGCTGTAGATGTGTGTAAGCTTCGGTGTTAACCGAAAGAGGTCACCAGTGTAGCATGTTGTCTTTGGATTTTGTGTTTTTTTATGGAATAGATGAAGTAGTAAGTAGGTAACCTTATTTACTATTTTTCACCTGTAAAGTGATTTTTAAAATCTCCGAACCGCTTCGTCGTCCTTAAAAAAAATTAATGGAGATTTTATTTAAATTTGATTGGATGACGAGACGAGTAAGGCGCTCGCCTGATGCTAAGCACCACGCTTGCCCATAAACAGAAGGAACACTACTCAGAACTTTTAATTACAAAGCACTGCATGGCACTGAACTCCGCTCGTCATCCCGAGACATAAGATGATAAATCTCATAATGACCATTTCACAGGCTTCCATGTCTTTTAAACCGATACAACGGTGTTTACACACTGCTGATTGATGGCGGATTGGGTATTAACATATCATGTCACGGGGTGATGGACGTAGCCCAGTGTCATGCAGTGCTTGGTAACTCGAAAGTTCTGTGTGGTGTAGTGTCTGTTTATGGGCAGACGTGACGCTTACCATCAAGAGAGTGACCTACTCGTTTCGTCATTCAGGCAAATCCTACTAATATTATAAACGCGAAAGTTTGTAAGTATGGATGGATGGGTGGATGTATGTTTGTTACTCTTTCACGTAAAAACTACTGAATGGATTTTAATGAAACTTTACAATAATATAGCTTATACATCAGAATAAGACATAGGCTACTTTTTATCCCGGAAAAAGCAGAACACGCGGGCGGAGGCGCTAGCAAATGCTATTTAATAAAATAAACTTAAGTAATAAGGCTTATAAAATAAATATGCATACACCGTACCGCAGGTTCACCCAGTGAACTGCGTGCAATGCAGGTGAAATCATCAAGTTGCGTCATGCCGACTCACGCCGCGCCGCAGTGGACTGGCTCCGTGAATTACTTATTCTTCAATTAATTTTCGCTTATTATAATATATGAAAGTATGTACATATATAACATGTTTCATCATATGCAACATGATTTACAAGGTGGTAGGTCCCTCGTATGCGAGAAGCCGTCTGGGGTCGTACCACCTCTATATCTATTTCTGCCGCCAAGCAACAATGTGTAAGCCAGTGAAATAACTGGGTGTTATGAGACTTAACATCTTATGTCCCGGGATGACGAGCGCAGTTCAGTGCCATGCAGTGCTTTGTAGTTCAAAGTTATTTATAGGCAGGCGTAGTAGACTGGTGATTATCCGGTTGAAAATGATAAAAATAGAAACAAATTTATAGTAGAATCAAACCCATTGTAAAAGGAAGAGAATACAACAAAATTGATAGGAAAAATAAATTAACGGCGATCTGAGGTCGGGAAGTGGGAAGGGGGGGGCTTTTAAGGGTAAAAAACGGTTTATCTCGATTTCCGGAAAAACTACAAGTCCTATGGAAAAAATTTAAATCGCAAAGTTGTAGGTAATAAAAAGATCTACAACTTTTGTATACACACTCTCTTCACATAACCTCAAAATATATGTGAAAAATTCAAATAACCAAGTTTTTTGTTTTTATTTTTATCTATTATAATAAATCATTTCTTTTCACGAAATTTCGTGAAAACTTACCTTTTTATATCCCAAATACACTGTAATTTTTTTGATCTAAAATATTCATTGTTTCACCTTATTTTGACTTAATATCGAAAAAGTAGCCTAATTTTCAAACGAAAAATCTCACGTCAAAATATCAGCTTTTTTAAAAAAGTCTGTTGGTTTCTTGTTCATTGAATTCTCTACTTTCTGATGGTGTAAAAAAATATATACATTACTATGGTAAATGTGCTCAGAAAATGTAAAGTTATAAGTTAATATTTAATAAGACATATCTACAATATTTGGGGAAAGTTGTAGAATCTTCTTTAAATTATATGCGTAGATGCCTCTTTATTGTTATTTTAATATAACTTATATACCTGAGTGATCTACGGAAAATTTTAGCCCATCATAAAGAAGTGGGGAAGGGGCTAGGTGGGTCTGGGCCTTACTACTTGTTATTTAGTAGTTCGTTTCTTTGCATTTTCTGAGCACATTTACCATAGTAATGTATATATTTTTTTACACCATCAAAAAGTAGAGAATTCAATGAACAAGAAACCAACAGACTTTTTTAAAAAAGCTCATATTTTGACGTGAGAAATTTCGTTTGAAAATTAGGCTGCTTTTTCGATATTAAGTCAAAATAAGGTGCAAAAATAAATATTATAAATCAAAAAGATTACAGTGTATTTGGGATACAAAAAGGTAAGTTTTCACTAAATTTCGTGAAAAAAAAATGATTTATTATAATAGATAAAAATAAAAACAAAAAACTTGGTTATTTGAATTTTTCACATATATTTTGGGGTTATGTGAAGAGAGTGTGTATACAAAAGTTGTAGATCTTTTTATTACCTACAACTTTGCGATTTAACTTTTTTCCATAGGACTTGTAGTTTTTCCGGAAATCGAGATAAACCGTTTTTTACCCTTAAAAGCCCCCCCTTCCCACTTCCCGACCTCAGATCGCCGTTAATTTATTTTTCCTATCAATTTTGTTGTATTCTCTTCCTTTTACAATGGGTTTAATTCTACTATAATTTATTTATGTTTCAAAATGGATAATCACCGGCCTATAGCGCTTACCATCAGGCGACCGACTTGCTCGGCTCGTCATTTACATAATAATAATATTCTGAATATTCCATATATATAAAAACTTGCATATTCCATATTCAGTACAACGTGTCGAGACTTGCAAAACGCCGCAGGGGGCCCACCGGAACCAGCAAAATTTTGAAAGTGGTCTATGAGAAAAAAAATTGGTGTGTGTCGTGGGACACCAGGTAGGAACGAAGTTCCTTCGGCTAATGTAGAATCGACACAAATTGCAAAAAATTCAAATTATCAACTAAAATAACAAAATATGTCTCTTTATTTTTGTTTAACAACATAAAATTACATAGAAATAGAATAGAAAAATAGAAATAAAAAAAGACGTGTGGCACTCGGAGACTGCCGCGGTAAAGCTATTGTATAGCATTTTTTATCAACTTATGTAATTATAAATAATAACGAGCTAGCGTAATCTTTTAAAAATCGAAGGAGTATTTTTATATACTTCAACTATATATAACTGGCTGAATGAATTTCATTTTAAAAAAGGAACTAACGCTGGCTGGTTATGCGACTGTCGCGCCTGCGCACTTCTCATTTAACGCTTTTATTCCACGATTTATTCCACGCATTTTTTCCACGCATTTTTCTTACGGTTTTACTATCACATTTTTTTCAGTTCGGTCACGCAGCGAAATCCCTATCCCCTCCAAGCCTGCCGTAAGGAACTTCGTTCCAAAAAGTCTGAGAACCTGTGCGTTAGAGCGTATTATAGCATGACAACTCTGTAGTATGGATCCACTCAATCTTGGCGTATTTTGTAGAGAAAATTACTCCCATTCATTAAAAATATATCAATACAGTAAAGTCGAAGCCACGCTGCGCATTTTCAATCTCTCCCTCATGAAAAATCAGGTCGACGATAATTTATATCTTCGACCCAATTTATAGGGTCGGTCGGCTTTACATCTGTGTTAGCTTGTGACGTCATAACCTGACCGCTTTATTCTAAGCAGATATTGCAAGCAACAGAGTTTACACGAGCTGTTGCTTGCGTCACTGCGCACGAACGCTCGCATGAATAAACTAGACGCCGCGTCGCATCGACTTGCTAATGTCTCTTTCACTCTCGGTATGACTCAGTAGGCGCGAGTTAGGAGAGGGAGCGAGGGCGGATTAGTTTTTTATTGGAACATGGCAAAGTGACTGTACTACACCTGATGGTGAGCGCAGTGCAGTCCAAAAAACCAGCGACCATCGAAAAACCGAGGTGCCTGCGACAGGACAGGACAGGATGACCGATGCAGACACAGTAATACAAGGATGTACCCATATACCCGTCGCAATCAAACATCAAGTCATGTCGCAAGCCCCTCGGGAGAACCGAACAGTGTATATCACTGGCTGATCCTGGAACGCGATCCACACAAGGCGTGTGGATCACTATGGCAAATTTTAACGTACGGTACGAGTACAGTGGTCGCTATCAGGCCGGATATGATTATCCTACCACCATGCAGCGATAGCTGATTGTATGTAAATAATTATGTGTAACTATTGCTTGGGCTTTAAATAATACAGTCTCCACTAGGCGTAGTGTCGCTTGCATTATTGCACACGAGCCTTTTCATGAATAAACTGGACGTGGCGTCAACTTGCTAATGTCTCATTCACACTGCAGGCTCTAATTAGGTATGTATTTTGTCTAAACTAATATTATAAAGATTAAAGATTTTATTATTTTTATTAAATAGGCTCTGAAAGTACTGGACCGATTTGAAAAATTCTTTCACCATTAGAATCTTACATTATCCTTGATGAACATAGGCTACTTTTTATCCCGGAAAAAGCAGATCACGCGGGCGGAGTCGTGAGGAAAAGCTAGTCGTTATATAAACTTAAAGAGCGGAGCATGCAAGAGGTTGGGTTATGAGTCTAGTACAATGTGTACATGGCCTAATTTTACATGATAATAATCTTTAGAACTGTTCATATACCCAGATACATATTATGTCTCCATTTGATATTGTCACCCCCAGTCATGCTCAACCCGCTGTCGCCCATCACCTGCACCACACGCAGCAGGTTCTACCACACGTCGTTATTACTGATTCGATTCAATGATTATTTTCGCTCTCATTGTCGCATTCGTCCCATTCAAATGACAATTGTACATTTATTCATGTCATAAATTGTATTCAAATTGGATCCTTTTAAATTGCACGACTAATTAGCTGTCTGGTTGTCGATGACAGTAGATTACATATTGCTATGACCCCACAGGCCACGATCGTGTGTTTTTATCATCAAATAGCCTTTTTTCCCATGGGGAAAATCCCATTTACGTGTACCTTCGTAACCTCGGCGAAGAGTAATGGTTATACCGGGATCACTAGCCTCCCGACCTAGTTTTCTTTACAGTGTTTGATTATTCACAGGATTGCAGTGTATATCTATCTATTGAGTGGTAGAGCCACGCTGTAGACAGTTTTGTTTGTCTACAGCATGAATGGGCTGGCTCGACCGGGTCGTTACCACTGTCTCACAGAAAACCGACGTAAAGTAGCGGCTTGCTGCTGCGTTTCGTACGGTGAGTGAGATATCCGGAAGCCCAAATCCCCTCCCCTTCCCAATCCCTAATTATCCCTTTCCTTTAAGGTCGGCTACGCGCCTACGATTCTTATGGTGGTGGGCGTACATGGGCGGTGGAGATCACTTGCCATCAGGTGGCCCACTTGCTCGTTTGCCGGCCTATGCTATAAAAAAAAATGGAAACCTCTAGAAAAAGATGGTCTGACTAACTATAGTCGTGAGTAGACCGCTTTTGCTGATGGTAGGAAATTCATATCCGCCCGCATAGCGACCACCGTACACGTGGTGTTAAAACCTGCAATAGTGACCCACACACCTTGTGTGGATCACATTCCAGGATCGGCTAGTGTATATTCGGATTTCCCGAGGGGCTTGCGACATGACTTGATGGTTATTTGGAGCGGGTATAGGAGTACATCCTTGTATCCCTGTGCCTGCATTGCTCATCCGTCTGTCCTGTCGCAGGTCCCTCGATTTGCGTTTTCGCTCTCCGAAGAGGGAGGAAGCATTGCTGGTTTTTTGGACTGCACTGCGCTTACCATCAGGTGTGGTGCAGTCACTTTGCCGTACTCGCATAAAAAAGACCGCATAAATTCACGCTACTGAATTAACAAAATTCTTAAATACATTTCATAAGTTTTCCACTCTGTTCAAATCACCCGTGTAGTTTCTATTAGCGAGTTATTGTATTCGGAACTGGCAGGAAGCGATGCTTAAGTTGTGTTCGTTTTGCATGAAGATAAAATCCGAACAGCGAGCAGGACACGCGAAACTGCTATTTAATATCGCGTTGCGGTTAAGCAAGGTCGGACACACTGCGCCGAGACGGTGGCACGCCTCGTGTAACAAACTACTTTGGCAAACTTTGAACGAATCAAAGTTATGCTTAAGTAAAAATGAAACTAGGTTGCAGGTATGGTAATAAATATAGTTTGTAACAAAGGCCGGCAAATGGGTAAGTGGGTCGGTTGTTATGTCATATACACTGTGATGGTGTTGATTCATCTATTTTGGAATGTTAGATTGACAATGCCATTTACATAACATAACGAAAGCGGAGACATTTATCCCCGAAATGGTGCAATTAATGTACCAACGTTTCGCTTAGTTTCGGGCGAGCCTATCGCCATACCGAACACTTCATGTGTGGTTTATCGAACCGAAAATTTAAACAGAAATTGTGGTTGCCGTGGTCTGGGAATTAAACTCAGAACCACACGTCTCTAGTATGCAAGGCCGTCTGGGTTGGCATCGCCGCTTTGTCTATTTCTGCCGCCAAGCAACAGTATGTAAGCACTATTGTGTTTCGGTTTGAAGGACATTGAAGCCAGTGAAATTACTGGGCATTATGAGACTTAACAACAACGTTACAACTCATTTAGGCTAACTAGGTATATTCTTATTATTAAAATTGTACTCCATATTTAATTTGCATGTTTTCGTGTTGACAATAAACGTTTCTTTCTTTCTTTCTAACATCTTATGTCTCGGGGTGACGAGCGCAGTTCAGTGCCATGCAGTGCTTTGTAATAAAAAGTTCGGTGTGCTGTTGCTTCTGTTTATAGGCAGGCGTGGCGCTTACCATCAGGCGAGCGCCTTGCTCGTCTCGTCATTCAAGCAAATAAAAAAAATCCTAAATTGGAAGTAATGAGATATTAAATACGTTCTTTATACTTAATGTTCCTGTTGCAAGTACTGTCGTAGAGTAATCACTGTATTTCTAATGAAATGAGTCAATGAGGAAAATTTATTAATAATGATTTGCGCCAAACCCAAATCGAAAACGGCTACCGCAGCGCCATTGTTTTTAAAGTTCTTTGTTTGTGTTGCAACCGCAATTTCTCATTTATACAATGACATACAATGTATATGTGTCGTTGTCTCCGTGTGTCGCGGTCTCTTGTCTCGGTCGCGTACCTCAAAACTCTCGTGTAGAAACATACATTTAAAAGTGTAGGGTAATCTCAAGGAATGTCGTGTTGGTCTTGTCACGTTTTGGGGATTTTTTTTTATTTGATTCAATGACCAGACGAGCAAGGCGCTCGCCTGATGGTAAGCGTAAAGAGATCACTTACAATAAGGTGACCCAATTGCTCGTTTGCCTGTCTATGCTTAAAAAAAACGTAAATAATTATACATATTTTCTTTAAACATAACAGCAGAAAATAATAAAAAACCACAACAACAACAAGCTAAAAACCATTTCGATAAAATAAGCTTAAAAAAACCTGCATTAATATCATTTTGGCACTAAGACACACAGGCATAGATACAAATGGGTCAAATTTACATCGCGTCTCTTTTTTGTCGGCGGTTTAAAAGTGGCACGGCGTCGCGTGCGCCAACTGTGCCGTATTGATAATAAAATTCTCATTCGTTTAACTTAAACATGTGTGTCTGCAAAGCGACCTTCCGCACGACCTTGCGGTACGTGGCAAATTGTGCATCGACCGGATGAATTATTTACCAGTGATGCCTGCATTACAATATTCTATTACTTCTCATTGTATCGCTGTGTTTAGTGAAAATGTTTGAATATTAGGGGTGTTAGGGTCCGTGCTATGATGTTGGGTTGCTATGCTTATTATAGTTCTACTAGAGATATTCCGGCTTTTGAGTAGTAGATGTAATCGTAGAAAAACTGTAACGGTTAATAATATAATTTAAGAAATAAATCATTTTGTGGGTTATTTTAGGATGTCAGGTTAACGTTACTATTGATTTATTTATTTATAAACAACAAACAATTACACAGTTTGTCTTAATCTCAATTCAAAACAGCCTTTGTGGCGCAGCGGGCGAGTAGCCGGCTATGAAGCGAGAGGCCGCGTGTTCGATCCCCGCACCGATACAAATGTTTGTGTGATCCACAAATATATGTTTCGGGGCCTGCGAGTTGTGAGACCGAAAGTCTCTCGCAGTACCTGATACCCACGACACAAGACTCGTATCTTACTGTGGGGTCAGGATTATTGGGTGTATTTATTTATTATTATGTGCATCCCACAACGTTATGCTCAGATTATTTTCTTAAAGCTATATTGGATGATAACTAATTATACTGTACATGTTGTAATAACGTGAGATTAGATTCCTATTTAGAAAGTTTCATTTTATTTTTATATCCGAGGCTGGCAAACAAATAAATGGATCATCTGAATATGTTTTCATCTGTCTATGTGAACATGATATATGTACAAGTCAGTGACATTATGGTGCTGCCACACCGCTATTATAAAATGTTATAAAATGTTTACAAAACATTATTAAACATTTGTTAACAAAAATTTGATACATTTTATCACAATGTTAGATAATGTTAGTAAATGTTTAGTGTTAGAAAATGTTTGTAAACATTTTATAACACCGGTGTGGCAGCACCATTACTGGGCATTATGAGATTAAAAATACTTCAAAGCTCCGAGTGATGTTACTACGGTTCATGGGCGGGCGTGGCGTTTACCATCAGGCAAGCGACCTGTTCGTCTCATATATCAGGTGAATAAAACAAAAATAAAAAAAATCTTACGTGTAGTAAAAAAATTGTAACACAACACTGACCACTAATAAAAGTCCTACCCACAAACCCATATCAGTCAATTTTCTCAAATAACGTTATCACAAAGCACCCATTCAGGATTGACCCATCCGTCGGCCGAGCCCCCGCGGAGGCTGTAACGGCGACGCCGCGGGGCGTCCTCGACGATTTACACCGAGTCTTTCGGAATCTGTCGTGCGTAGTGAGCACTGATTGATTTGTGATCAATCAATGGTTTCAGGATACTGAACATTATCCATCCTCTTTTTATAGCATACGAGCAAATGGGTCACCTGATGGTAAGTGATTTCCACCGCCCATGTACTCTCTATACCAGAAGAATCATGGGCGCGTTGCCGACCTTAAAGGTAAGGGACTAGGGGGAGGGGAGGGGGATTTGGACCTCCGGAGATGTGTTGCTTCTGTTGGGCAGGTGGGTGGCACTGACCAGCAGACGATTGACCTGATCATCTCGTCATTCAAGCAAATTAAAATATATAAAAAAACAGCATGATAAAAAAGCAATATTTTTAAAACAGACGGTAATATGTACTTAAAGATAAATAAAATAGAACCGAAACCATACAAATTAATAATTCATCACGAATTTAAGATGTTTACGGCTAATGAAATAACAAAATTAAGATATGCTAATTGAAGGAGGGCCCTCCATGCCGCCCCGGGTTTCTTAAATCAAGCATTACTTACCTTCAATTATTCAAGGCAATGCTGCTCGAGTCGACTTAATTGCCGGTGTCTTTGTACATGAATATTTCAGCCTTTAGCTTTTCGCAAAGGCTTGAAATAGATATTCCTTAGATATTATTAATTTCGTTAAGTATCGTCTTGCGCAGCGGGCCAGTAGCCGGCTACGAAGCGAGAGGCCGCGAAATCGATTCCCGCAACGAGACAAATTTTGTGTGATCCACAAATGTTGATTTCGGGTCTGGGTGTTGTGGGACCGCAAGTCCCACGTAGTTCCTGATACTCGCGATACAGGTTTAACCTAGTGTGGAGTCAGGGCCATGTGTATGATTTTTGGGTGTATTTATTTATTGGTGTCATGGCAAAAAATCAGTTCCAGGATGAGCCAGTGTATATCCGGTTCTCCCGAGGGGCTTGCGACATGACTTGATGGTTGGTTAGGGCGGGTATAGGGGTACACCCTTGTATCCCTGTGCCTGCATCGGTCTTCCGCCTGTCCTGTCGCAGGTCCCTCGATTTGCTTCTTCCCTCTCCGAAGAGGGAAGAAGCATTTATAAAGGCCGGCATGATTCTGGTGACCACCGATGAACTCATTGTTTGTCGGTGGTCGCTAGGTTTTTAGACTGCACTACGCTTACCATCAGGTGTAGTGCAGTCACTTTGCCGTGCTCGGATAAAAAAATAGAATATATGCCCACGCCTGTAATCCTATACCTCTGCCTATCCCTACGGGGATTACATGGCTACAGCCAGTACACCTACATTTCGTTGAGTGTGTCTCCGTCCCAAGATATCCCTTTTGCCATACCGGGCACAATTCCAAACTCCAGGTTAATACCAAGCATTTCGTGATACAAAAATCCTATATCATTGTTGCCCGAACCGGGGATCCAATCCGAGACCACAGCACAGCCGTTGTAAGCTTACGCAATACCACTGTGCCATAGAAGCAGTCATCGATAAAACGAATATTACTGTATAATATCATAATAACTCATAAAAAGTATAAAATAAGGCCAATATTTTAATCCAGATTAAAAATCTCTTTGTAAAGTAAAGTATAAATGTGACATTAAAAGTAAATCACGTTGAGCGCTCAATCACGAGTCCAATATTAGCATAACAAAAGAAACTTTTGCATTACATTTTTCGGCTCAAATAAATGGCTCGGTATTAAGATTCAAATTACTGAATATCCAGTCAGCCGCCGTCCCACGACCCACCCCTAAATAAATAACCCTCGGTTCTATCAATTTCGTGAGAGATGGCTCAGTAAAAATTATTAACATTTTCATGAATTCGTAATAATGTTTGTGTGGCGTGGCGTCGCGTCGTGTGGCGTGAATGTGTCTACGCGTGGTTACCTACATTTGTGCCTCTTTGAATAATGTATGCGTGTTGTCGTGTGTCGGGGTTTGTTTTTATGTTTGTAAGAAGCTGGGTGTATTCTAAAGGGTAGGTTTTGGCTTCTAAGGTGTGTTGTCTTGCCTTATTATAATAATGCTGGGGCACATTGTACCATTCGTTGGTTAACGTTAGTTATTGTAATAAGGTGGAAGGTCCTTCGTATGCGAGAGGCCGTTTGGGTTGGTACCACCGCTTTGTCTATTTCTGCCGCAAAGCAACAGTGTGTAAGCACTGTTGTGTTTCGGTTCGAAGGACATTGATGCCAGTGAAATTACTGGACATTATAAGACTTAATCCTAAAAGCCTCTTTGAGCATAGTCTGTCTACATTAGTCCCGGGGCAACTGAACACAACTCTTCAAAGACAACTCTTCATTAGGTGCTTTTATTAACTTGCGTTATTCCCTGCCACCGCCACATAGTGCTTCGGGATGAGGGAAGCGTCTTAATTAGAGGGCGTGATGTGGTATTTTAGATAGGTTTAGGTTGCTATTTTTATGTAGTACTACCGTTTTTTTTTTATATGACTATTGTTGATTCTTCTTTTTTTTTATAGCATAGATCGGCAAACGAGCAAGTGGGTCACCTGATGGTAAGTGATCTCCACCGTCCATGTATGCCCACAATATCAGAAGAATTATGGGCGCGTTGCCGACTTTAAAGGAAAGGTATAATTAGGGATTGTGAAGGGGAGGGGTATTTGGGCCTCCGGATATCTCACTCACCGTAAAAAAACGCAGCTAGCAGCTAGCTAGCGGCTAGGTCAGCAAGGTCGGTAACGCGCCTATGATTTTTTATACGAAACGCAGCAGCAAGCTGCTACTTTACATTGGTTTTCTGTGAGACAGCGGTAATGACCCGGTTGAGCCGGCCCAATCATGCTGTAGACAAAACTGTCTACAGCGTGGCTCTACCACTCATAAAACTCTTCCACCTACCCCATTTGCAGTTAGGTCAGCGTAACATGCATTTTATCACATGTTACAGAAAGATATCGCTTATAGTGTTTACGACCGGTCGCCTGCCTGAGCTCAACCCCTTTGGGGAGAAAACATCCAAACGCGAATCAAATATTTGTGGACCATACAAATATGTGAGGAAATCGAACCTGCGGCTTCTCGCCAGTTGGTTATCCGCTCACTGCGCCACAGAGGCTCAGTCGGTTAATCATATTAATGTACATAAGTTGACGCCTTTATTCTCGAAATGGGCAGAGCTGCAACTGGTGCTGGTTTTTTTTTTCCTCACGATGTTTCCTTCACCGTTAAAGCAAGCGATAATTAACAATTAATATACACGTAACTTAGAAAAGTCAGTGGTTTATGCTCTTGGGGTTGGTTTCGAACCTGCGACTTTCGTCTCGACAGTCCGTACCGCTCCCCGCTGAGCTATCGCTGCTAGTGCTGATTGCCTCAGTATAATTATTTTTATTATTTTTGCATTTTTTAATTTGATCCTTTTTTTTGTCAGCCAAGATTTAAAGTTTAATTAAGATAATTTACGATATTTTTAAATTTTTGTTACTCTTAGAATCTAAAATTTTATTTAAAAAAAATCAAGCCGCATCCAAAACCGTTTACGTCTTTGGACGTAGACAACCCTCCGGGGCGCGGCTGGTAATTACCAAAGACGTACTGTAGGGTACGAGCTCGCCTTTTATTGCCGGCGCGACCGTTGCGACTCGCTGAGACGTTTTTATTTCACTCTTAACGATACACGTAATGCTGTTGCGTGCTTGTTAATGATTGTTGTATATGGTTCGAATGGCTTGGAAAACTTGTGTAGGCAGAAATACGATTTAATGAAAGAGGTCACCTCTTACTGCTTGTTGGTAGTTCTCTCCTTGCGAGAGTCCCTCTGGGTAGATAAGGCTTGACTTGCTTTGACTCATTATTTGAGGCAATTAAATATAATAAGCTGTTGAATAAACTTAGTGTGATGTTACTTGCACTGCCCGTAACTTTGTTCATTTGATCTTTTTTAATCCTCGATAAAAAGAGGGGTATATTCATTTTAAACTTTTATTTTCTTTGTCTGGCTCTCCAAGGTGCCTTTATTAGTTTTATAAAATTATTAAAATTTAGAAGAGGTTTTTTTATTTGATTGAATGACGAGACGAGCAAGGCGATCGCCTTAAAATAAGCGCCACGCCTGCCTATAAACAGAAGCAACACTGCACAGAATTTTGAATTACAAAAAACTGCATGGCGCTGAACTGCGCTCGTCACCACAGGACATAAGATGTTGAGTTTCATAATGCCTAGTAATTTCACTGGCTTCAATGTCCTTCAAAACGAAACTCAAGAGTGCTTACACACTGTTGCTTAGCGGCAGAAATAAACAAATAGATAAAGCGGTGCTACCAACCCAGACGGCCTCGGCATACGAGGGACCCTCTTGTACCTTTTTTCCGTATCACCTGGCCCATTATTGCATACACTTCAACATTTTTTATTTAATTACTCACAAGTTAAGGTGGACCATGCTAGTGCCTAAATCTTCAGAGCGCGTATCTTGGCAAGAGCATTAAGATGTCGACGCCGGTTAGTATCAAATGGCAGGAGTCATTAGGCCACGTCGGAACCCCCATGGGTGACGTAAATTTCGGCGCCAAATTGACCGTTAGTAACTAACATTGCGTACTAACTGCTCAGCGTGAGTGAAGATTTGTGTTCCGTATATATATTAAGGTCTAAAGGTATAAAGCTGGGTTAAGGAGTTATAGTACAATTTAAGGCTGGATTGCACCATAATAGCGGTTATAGTTAAGGTTTATGTAAAATTTGACGATAACAGTAACGCTGACTTTGATATTGACTGCGGAATTTGTTGCACCATCGTATTCCGATACTACTAGATTTCTCGATTAATTCTAGAAGCAGGAACATGATATTATTTTAGAGCACAGTCGCTTTAGGAGTTATATCGGTTTGGAGGTTATAATTGAACTATCTGACAGCTATTTTACTTAAACAATAACTTTAACTAGCGAATCTTGGGCGGCTACGGTTAACAGCTAAAGTTATAGCGTCATCTAACATTTGTGAAATGGTGCAACTCATATTTTGTTTAACCGGTACTTTAACATGCTTGTCATTGCTAAAGTATGTTGGTGCAACCCAGCATAAGACTTGCAAGTCAAGTTCTTAGGTATATTAAATTAAATTGGAGGCAACATTATGAGTTTTATATCTCGGATTACATCCAATATAGTGCCTCTATACGGCTCCCGTAATATGTGCTGGTTGAAGCACTTGTTCAGATTATATGCATCGTGTAAGGCAGTGCACGGATCCGGCAAAAACGCGTGTATGACACCAGGGATATTGGTCAGGGGTCCCTCGGCTAGCTGATCCACTTGATTACTATCAAGCTCATTTTCCGTGAGTAGCTTCGTTTCGATGAGAAGACCAACAATTCCCTATGCGAAAATTCTCTATTCTGGTAGCTAACAGAGGTAGCAAGGATAGAATATTTCGATTTGATGATACTCAAAAAATTGTTATTTTATTTGTAGGACAATATGACAGTTAAATTATATAAATATTAACTAAGTAAAAACAAAAAAAAACAGCTGGTTAGTAATCATTCTTATGACCTCGTTATCGATACCTATTGGAAGCCCCTCCTTCCAATACTCTTGTAAATGAATACATATTCATGAGTTTAAACTTCTTTTCCGCTATGTCTCGTGTAATCTGCACCATAGCTTGATATAAATGGACATCGTCCACAAAGTAAACAAGAAAACAATAGATATCTTATGAAAGAAGTACGTCTCTATCTTGCAAAGAATTCATAAGCCCCACACGATTGTACGTTTCGAAAACTCGATCGCGACATTTCTTGTCACGTACGGTAAACAGAAGGGGCCAGCGACCGCCCTAAACGCTGCGAGCACGAAAACGCTTGTGTTGAGTGGAGTGGTCCAAGCGACCGCACCGGACATCGAATGGAGGACGCGTGCAGAGTACGGGTCGATAGGAACGGACCGAGCGAATGTTTGCTCAAAATATTTATATTTCAATTGAATTTATTTATTTTATTCGTGTTTTTGTATAAAATCGGTTGAATAATTTCAACTTAGATATTGTGAGACAATAGGATAGTTATAAATCAATAAGTTACGTTACCTAAAACCTATTGTAGAAAGAATTTCATTAATCCCTCCTTAAAGAAATAGATTCATGAAAATTTGATGGAGGGGGCAATTGAAAAATAAACGCCAAAATTTGACGTCACTATGTAAAATGGCCATTACAGTGCATGTGTGTGAACGAGATGCTGCGTTTCGTACGGTGAGTGAGCTATCCGGAGTCCCAAATTCCCCTCCCCTTCCCAATCCTTTAATTATCTCTTCCCCTTAAGATCGGCAACGCACCTATGATTCTCTAGTATTGTGGGCGTACATACACGAGCGGTAGAGATCACAGATGATCCATTTCCTTGTGTGGCGGTCTATGCTAAAAAAATATCAATATCGTGTAAGCACGTTGCTAGTTTTGTTTGAATCGCATAGTAAATTTACATAGCCTGTCCCGTCTACTTATTCTCCCCTACAGGGTTTACGTAAATAAAACCTTAAAGGGGAATGTTCGACAAGATCGGTCGTAAAACGGGAGAAAAACAGGACGCCTTGACGGATGCAAATCATAAACATAATGGACCCGACGGAATCAATTTTGTACATGTATATGTATTTTTTATTTTTGTTTCTTCTCTTTTTGGAGTATCGTTGCCGCAATTTTTTTTTGAAGTGATAACTTCTTTAGCTGCTTTGAGCAGTTTTTGGTAGGGGAAAATCTTATGGATTATGCTAATGTTATTTTATACGTATAACACATCGTATATAACTGACCGTGTGCTGTGCACGTTAGACGCTTTTTGGATGGGTGAAATCTTGTGAGTTCGCTTCACTGACATCTATACTAATATAATAAAGCTGTAGAGTTTGATTGTTTGTTTGTTTGTTTGTTTGAACGCGCTAATCTCAGGAACTACTGGTTCGAATTGAAAAATTATTTTTGTGTTGGATAGTCCATTTATCGAGGAAGGCTTAAGGCTATATAACATTACGCTGCGACCATTAGGAGCGAAGCATCAGTGAAAAATGTGTGTGAGTGCAAAAACGGGGAAACTTATTTATATTTGAAGGCTTCCGTTGCTATGGTAATCAAATTTGGTCGGAATTAATGCATTATTGTCAATTTATAAAGAAGAAATATTTGTATTTTTGTATGTAACGAATTAACTTAAAACTACTGGACCGATTTGAAAAACTCTTCCACCATTAGAATTCTACATTATCCCAGATAAACATAGGCTACTTTTTATGCGGGAAAAAGCAGATCACGCGTGCGGAGCCGCGAGGAAAAGCTAGTGCGTAATAATAGTATATCTGTAGCTATACAGGTGACGTATTGTGCAACATTAGTGCTGTGTATATCTTTACAAGTAAAATTTTTGTAATGGATTTAGTAAAAAGTTTAAACTATACTGTTACATTGTTCATATATAGTGTTTGAGTTTGATTATTATCTTAATTGTTTAATTGCCCATGTATGCCCACAATACCAGAACAACCATGGGCGGGTTGCTGACTTTAAAGGAAAGGGATAATTTAGGAATTGGGAAGCGGAGAAGGGTTTAGGCCTCCGGATAACTCACCCACCATATGACACGCATCAGCAAGCCGCTACTTTACGTCGGTTTTCTGTGAGACAGTGGTAACGAGCCGGTCGAGCCGGCCCATTCATGCTGTAGACAAAACTGTCTACAACGTGACCTTACCACTAGTGATATTATTAAGCAGACTCGTCTTAAAATTAACCAAAACATTCTAACGACCATGTCTTTTGTCCACAGTAATGGAGACGGGAGACGAGCCAGCCGCCTGCAGCGGGCGTCGAACCCTCGTCCTCGCCAATCATCAGAGCACAGCCGACGTGCCCATGCTGATGTGCGCGTGGAACCCTCGACCGGGTGTGCTGCCCAACCTGATGTGGATCATGGACCGCGTGTTCAAGTTCACCAACTTTGGAATAGTCAGCGTGCTGCACGAGGACTTCTTTATACAAGCGGTGAGTGGTAATTTTAAGGCTAGTGTGTTTAAGCACTAGAGATTTTTTTTCCGACTTATTTTCTCGTTTTAACCCTATATTGTCAGTGGAAAGGCGAAAATACTAAACCGCCATTACGTAAATTTTACGGCAAAAACTTTTAAAGTTGTTTTATCATTATATATAAAAATTTCGTATTACATTGTTTGTCCGCGATGAACTCGTTGAATGTAGTTTAGTTCAGTAGTGAACGGATTTTATTTGAAGGACATTGAAGCCAGTGAAATTAGTGGGCATTATGAGACTTAATTTCTTATGTCTCGGAGTGACGAGCGCAGTTCAGTGTCTTGCAGTGCTTTGTGATTCAAAGTTCTGTGTAGTATTGCTTCTGTTTATGTGCAGGCGTGGTGGCGCTTACCATCAGGCGAGAATCTTGCTCGTGGCGTCATTCAGTCGAATTAAAAAAAATGAAAATTTAATCGTTTCTAAATCATTGCAGAACCGTAAAAACACTCTGTAACTAATATGTCGACTATTTTAATATTCGTCTCCAGTGACCAGATCGTAAAACACATTGAGTGTACACAATTTAAATTGTTATGCAACTGGCACCCCAGACTTGACTGTCAAAACAATTAACTTTTCGACATAAATCATTTCAGCGCAGTTGTTTTCACTACTAGACGTTATTTAAATAGGTTTATAATTTAATTTTATTATGTCAGTTACGATTGTAGTATCCAGAATTATGAAGAAATGAATGTATATTAAAATGTTTTATTGTGTAGTTATAAAATTAAACTAAACTTCTTCGCCAGCTTTTGCTCGCGGTTCCGCCCGTGCGCGAATGTAATGCGAGATAAACGTAATTGTAGACCATATCCTAAACCAGATTAAGGTCTACTTATGTTTTTTTTATTCTTTGATTGAATGACGAGACGAGCAACGCTCGCCGGATGGTAAGCGCGACGCCTACCCATAAACAGAAGCAACACCATACAGAACTTTGAATTACAAGGCACTTAGTAGCACTGAACTGCGCTCGTCACCCCGAGACATAAGATGTTGGGCCTTATAATGCCCAGTATTTTCACTAGCTTGAATGTCCTTCAAACCGAAATATAATAGTACTTACACACTGTTGCTTGGTAGTAGAAATAGACAAAGCGGTGGTACCAACCCAGATGGCCTCTCGCATACGAGGGACCTACCACCTTGTGACTGTTGGGTGTATTTATTTATTTAGATTAAATATTTCCAATGCTCACTGAACATAGGGTAATGATTATTTAATATACCTAGGATTCTGTTAGCGACACATATCATTAGATATTTTAAATATTGTATTATATTTTACTATGCAAATAGGTAGGATTTATATTTACTACAAACCTTTTTACTTACCTATTTGAAATGATATTTCTGCATTCTAAACAATGTAAAACGTTTTTTGTTGTCAACTGGACTTGATAAAAGCAGTACGTAATTTTACAATATTTTTACATGATATAAAATGTTCCCATGGTGGACTAGCGGTAGTCATTAATAATTCCATCGTTTACAGATTCCATAAAATAACAAGGATTTGTTAAGCATTGTTTCTTTGAAAGGAAAACGCTGCACTGGGACATGACTATCTTTAGACCTATAATTTAAATGTATAAGAATCCAGTGCATTTAAACATGGTAAATTACTCACTCAAATACATTTACTTGTATTTCAGTTAATTTGCCCAGAAACGTATGTTTCAGTTGCGTGATTCACTGAGGCCAAGTTTACTGTGGCAACTTTGTACGCCACGTGACGATTGCGATACGATTATTTTATATATTGAAGTGTGAGTCGTGGAGTGTAAATGGGCCACCAACATCTTAGTAACTCTTACTCTAGTATTATTGTAACAGAGGGGTGAATTTACTTTTTTGTTTATTTCATTGAATGACGAGAAGAGCAACGCGCTCGCATGATGGTAAGCGTCACGCCTGCCCATAAACAGAAGCAACACCACACATAACTTTGAATTACAAAACACTGCATGGCACTGAACTGCGCTCGTCACTCCGAGACATATGATGTTAAGTCTCATAATGCCCAGTAATTTCACTGGCTTCAATGTCTTTCAAACGGAAACACAACAGTGCTTACACACTGTTGATTGACGGCAGAAGTAGACAAAGCGGTGGTACCAAGCCAGACGGCCTCTCGCATACGAGGATACCTACCACCTTGTCAACTTTATTTCTAAGTGAACACATTTTATTGGCAATGGGGTTTTTCTAAATGCCTCGTTTATAACTTTAAAATGTCGTAAGTTGGTATTGTGATTGATAAACAGAACTTAGAACCAACACAGTCTTTGTAGTCAGTTAAATATGCCAGCAATATTTTAGCTAAGTCAGTAAATTTGCTAGCTAGTACCACATTTCAGTAGAAATGAAAAATATTAAAATAAATTTCACAGCGCAATTTCATACCATAATCCGCCGGTCTTAGCTCAGCTCGAACGTATCTTCGTGATACAAGTTTATATAATAAAATACAACGCTAAACTTAAAATTATATCAGTAACAGTAACTACATGGTATTAGTTATTAGTTTCTTTGCAACTTCTTTACGTTGTTAGTAAGTCAACTTGGCTATCGGACGTTGCGGAAATTGTGAGTGGCACAGAATAAATAAAATTATTACGTACAGAAGGTTTACTCCGTATAGAGTCTTAATAAACAGCGACTGTCGGATCCAACATGATTTTATGATATAATAGTTGCTTGGCGAAACTTGGGATATGATAACTTTTGCCTTTGTCATTCGGTACTTTCGAGATATTAGAGACTTTCGAGAGATACAAGGTGGTAGGTCCCGCGTATGCGAGAGGCCGTCTGAGTTGTTACCACCGCTTTGTACATTGCAGCCAAGCAACAATGTGTAAGCACTGTTGTATTTCGGTTTGAAGGACGTTGAAGCCAGTGAAATTACTCGGCATTATGAAACTTAACATCTTATGTCCCGGGGTGACGAGCGCAGTTCAGCGCCGTGCAGTACTTTGTAATTCAAAGCTCTGTGTGGTGTTGTTTCTGTTTATGGGCAAGCGTGGCGCATCAGGCGAGCGCCTTGCTCATCTCGTCATTCAATCAAACAAAAAATATATATATTCATAAGGCAACGATATCGTTCCGATATCATCGTACCGCATATTATTATAATTGTCGTGGTTAGTAAATGTCGCGGATGAAGCTCATCTCTCATTGTCTCGGTCGCGTCTTTGTAGTCTCGTTGTCGCATCTGTTTGATAGCGTGTTTTAATGCTTGTTATGTGCAAGTAGGGTGGCCATTATGCGAGACGGACAATGCGGTGACTTAACTTACTTACGTTAATGGTTATACGTTTTTGGAACGAAGTTCCTTACGGCAGGCTTGGAAGGGATAGGGATTTTGCTGCGTGACCGAACTGAAAAAAATGTGATAGTAAAACCGTAAGAAAAATGCGTGGAATAAAAACCGTTAAATAAGACTTTTTTTTAACTTAATTTGATATCTAGCACACAAAGTTAAAGTCGAAATTCCGTTAATAAAACAGATGGTTGTGAAACTTGTGACATTTGGAAATGTAGACGCGGTTTGAAATTTGAATTTGAATTTTTGATTATAGAACACGGCCGTCCACCGTTTAGTAGCCAGTCTAAGTCTAAGTTTTTAATTAGAGTTGTTACACTTCGGTAGTGTTTTGGGATGAAATATTACTGAATAAAAGTTTATTGGAACGAAGTTCCTTACGGCAGGCTTGGAGGGGATAGGGATTTCGCTGCGTGACCGAACTGAAAAAAATGTGATAGTAAAACCATAAGAAAAATGCGTGGAATAAAACCGTTAAATGAGACGTGCGCAGGCGCGACAGTCGCATACACAGAATTGAGAACGACTTTTTTTGCAATTCGTGTCGATTCTACATTAGCCGAAGGAACTTCGTTCCTACCTGGTGTCCCACGACACCACTAATTTTATATATTTACATTTTACAAGTCTTTAAAAACATTAAATATAATAATTTCGAATATGTCCTACCAAATCAAAATTGTTGGTGACCCCATGAACAAGGGTTGACAATACTTCTTCATAAATTACATTCTTTTTGTTTTTTTTAATATGATTCATTACATCGTACCTCGTTATTATTGGATTTAATATAATCATAACATATACGAGTAAGTAGATGCTTACTGATTATACTCTGTCTTTTTATTAATATGATTTGAAGCCACTTTTTTGTGTATCTTAAATAAATGAATAAAAACAATCGTATTGTTTATTGTAAACCAAAACCGTTCTTTACGGTCGTCGGGTAAAAAACCAATAAGACATTAAATGAAATTAACCAATCTTATAAAATTACGTCATTTACTTACAAAACAACCAAAAAAGTACATTATAATATTAAGATTTATTATTACCTAAAGAAAACTCCCCCACACTTATTTTAAGTAGACGTCTCAAAATAAGCTTATTCCACTCGGATCAAATGAATTAAAAGTAAGTAGGAATACGTATCAAAAAGAATTGAAACTCACAGAAGGCACCCTCTTTTTGTTTATATGCACATACATTTGCATTGTTTTATGCAATATTACGTTTAATGCTTAATAATTCATGGTGGGTTTTAAAATCTTTGCGTTTTGTTTCGACTCCCCCCCTGTAATCCTCTTTGAGTTATAGGCGGTTGTGTCACAGTATTAAAAATATACAGTCTGCTAATGCGTTTGATGTTGACGTAGAAGCTGATATCATTTGGTGGACGTAGTATGGACATCTAACCGTATCGCTGGATCTGCAGTCGCCAAATATTTTAGAATTCCTTATAAATCGTGTTACAGAAAGGCGTAACTAAATTTAAGCTGCGTATAGTGTACAATACAAATATCTACCCCCCCAGTAGTGCCAAATCCAATTGCATTCCTAAGGCAAAAATAAATCATTTTCTTTATTATCGAATGAGTAACATTTTTATTAACATTCGCTTTGCTTTGATTAACATTCGCTTGGCAACTTTGGACAACACTAAATGATAAACAGCTAAGCGTTTGTCTTATTCCAGCATAATTATTCTTGCTCACACATTTTACTTCATTTATAGGGATGTGTGTAATCGAAAGGGATAGGGATTGAAAAGGGGAGGGTGATTTGAGCCTCCGGATAACTTACTCACCGTACGAAACGCAGCTCAATCCGGTACTTTACTTTGGTTTTCTGCGAGACAGTTGTAACGACACGGTCGAACCGGCCCATTCATGCTGTAGACAAACCTGTCTACAGCGTGGCTCTACCACTCATAACGTAATCAATATTAATACAGGTGTGACAAGCCATTCACCACAAATGTAAGCGTGGTGAATCAATACGCCATTAACTGCCGGATACGACACGTACGATGAACAATGTCGGTCGAACACAAACCGCTGCGCCGCCGCCGACGGGTTTACGGCGTCGCAACAAAGTTAACATTTAATTGTACTTACTGCAGTGAATGTTTGGCGTTCAAGTGACGGACGGCTGAGTGATGAGAGATGAGCGATTTGGATAAAAATTGCGATGGATATATTTATATATTTTTAATTTAATTGAATGACAAGACGAACAAGGCGCTCGCCTGATGGTAAGCGCCACGCTATTATGCATAATGTTATTGTGAATTTCCTGACAGATAAAAAACTAATGTTAGGTAATTTACATGGAGACAGAACCTTCAATGCGTGACTGCGACTCGCATTTTACCGGTTTTTATATTTTTTCGTCTCAATAGCGGAGAGAGGTCGTGCGTTTGATGGTAAGCTTTTAAATAAGAAAAACCCTTTTTCAAACGTCCCGTTTAGGTGTTATGGAATAGGAGTTCATCGTAAATATCCTGGGTGGTAGAGTCATGCTGTAGACAGTTATGTCTACAGAATGAGCGGGCGGGATTGTCGATATGACTATATCACAGAAAACTAACTTGTAGTAACAGCTTGCCACTGCGTTACAATTGATGAGTGAGAATTCCGTAGGCCCAAACACTACTCCCATTCACTATTCCTTAATTTTAAATTTCGCAACGTACACATGATTATTTTGCTATCCTTGATATTTATCGTCGGTGGAGATCACTTACCATCAGGTGACCCACTTGCTCGTTTGCCTGCATCTGCTTTAAAATACCCTAGACCGATATTTACACACAGAGAGAGTAAGGGGTCAAAATTATAAAACTGCTCTTTTTTATCGAGGGTTGAAAAACATTTAATTCCATCCGCTGTCTCTCCCTCTTTAATCCGTATTAGAAAGATTAAAAACAATGTAGTGTGTTCGGCCAAAGGAGTTGAGTTTACGACCCCTGCCCCCTTTATAGATACGACTAATAAACTGGAATCGTTATACGAGCGAACCAGGGTGCCGCGTATAGTTTATTTAATGAGCTACTGGTATTAGAGCAAGTATTTGGAGCTTGGACTGTAGAGCGTATTTAAAATGAATAATAAATACACCCTACAGTAACACACACAGTCATGACCCTACACTAGGTTAACCTGTATCGTGGGTATCAGGAACTACGAGGGACTTGCGGTCCCACAACACGCAGACTCGAAACAGATATTTATGGATCGCACAAACATTTGTCTCGGTGCGGAAATAGAATCCACGGCCTCTAGCTTTACAAACGGCTACTCGCCCACTACGTCACGGAGGCTGTCAGATTAGTAACTTTAAAATTCAGGTAGTAAATTTAGTAGCAGTTGATTGATTTTGATAAAAAATTACACAGGTTTATAGTATGTTTTTATAGCAAAGGCCGGCAAATTAACAAGTCGGTCACCCGATGGTAAGTGATCTCCACAGCCAATATACGCCCACAATACAAATCATACACAATAAAAATAATATCTAATTTAGTATATATTTATTTTATAACTTTTATACACCCACATTGTCTTGTCATCACCTGTAGGTTGACTGTTAGAGGATGCCTCTGGCATTAAGTCCTTTATACATGTTTTATATATAAAATTTAAATAAATAAAATACAAGAATAATCATGGGCGCGTTGGCGACCTTAAATATAATGAATAGATAAGGGATTGAAAAGGCAAGAAGGTTTTGGGTTTTCTACTCATCCACCTTACGAAACGTCGTAGCAAAGCGCTACAATACGTCGGGATTCTGTGAGACGGTGGCAACAATCTGGTCAAGCCGACCAAGATTCAACAAATACCTTCATACATGGGCACCCATGCCCGTAATCCCCGAAGGGGTAGAAAGAGGTGTAACCAATATACCCACATTACACCTAGCTCATTTCCGTCCCACGATATGATGGGGTGGGCCTATCGCCATATTAGGCACAATTCTAGACTCCTGGCCGATACTTAGCATTTCGTTATAGAAAAACCCAATATCACTTTTACCCGACCCGGAAATCCAGCCCGAGACCTCACAGCAGTCTTACTGCGTACGGCGTATTAAGACAGAGGCTGTAAAACATTTCCAATATTTTAAAAACGGGAAGATGAATGGGATACGGGATTTCTTATATAATCTCAACCCGAATCTCTACATCGATCACAGATAACCAGATATCAAATCAAATTTACGTAACACGTGACCCTTAAATTTTATTCTTATTGGCATATATTTGTGGAATCAATCCGAAGATTCAATTTAAGATCGTTGATTGAAGGGCGTATATTGGAATTAACAATCATCACTTCTTTACGAGTGGTAGAGCCACGTTGTAGACGGTTTTGTCTACAGCATAAATAAGCCAGATTGATCGCATTGTTACCATTGTCTCTAATAATCGAGGTGAAATGGCTTTTGCGTTTCGTCAATGATAGATATCCGGATGCCCTAATTCCCCTTCCTTCGCAATTCCTTAATTATCTCTTTAAGATCTGTAACACATATATTGCGGATGTTCATGGGCGGTGGAGATTATTTACCACCGGGTGAACGGCTTGGTCGTTTGTCAGCCTTTGATATAAAATTATTTGGATGCAAATATGCAATAACACTTCAATGAACCCAACCCAAAATTGGGATATCAATTATATTTTGCTAAATTCAATAACTTAAATCAATAATTTAACGTTCTATCTCGCATAATTGTACGTGGGAAACGTTCAATATATGTTTTCTTTGTAAAATACAGAATTTAACCTACTTAAAACTAATAAATGCTAAATAAAATCAACATATCTATATTTACTGAGGGATATATACTTTATTCCCAAGTCGTTCAGAGTACATCTGCACATTTCATATGTGTTATACAGGGTTATTTTTAAAACACCAGCAACCTCGCAGGGGTAGATTCCTAAGGTTATAAGCTACTACTTTTGTTCTACGACTTTTGATAATTTGTTAGATTTTATTTTCATACAAAAATAAGTATTCATTTAATTTCCGTCTTGAATGTTAAATACAGCGCGCATCGCAGATTACGTAAACAAACACGCGAAGCGTGGGGAACCGGGCTAGCGCCTACGACCTTGACCGCTGAGCAGCTGGCCGCCCTTTGATGTCGCGCGCGCACGCCGCGCCGCGCCGCAATCTATCAAGAAAAACACGGCACAACAAAAACTTGTAAAATCATTTTTTTTTTAATATATTGAGTTATATCCAAACTCGTAGAACAAAAGTTGTTCCGTATGGGGTCAGCTATCTGGTCCTGCGAGGTTGCTGGTGTTTTAAAATTAACTCTGTATATTCTACTATTAGCACTATAAATGTTAAGTTTACATTGCGACTTCCTGTTACTTCATTAACGTAAAGTAGTACATGTTTTTGAAATGCTTTCTTCAATTAACATTGTCGTATTTATCAATGTTCTTTTTTAAAAACCGGTATGTTATTTAATTGTACACTAATAATAATACCCTTTCTCTATTATATGTATTACTAGCAAACCGCGCCGGCTTCGATGAGTATAAGCATTGTAAACCATTATATAAAACATTATAAATCTCTGAAACCTTCCTCATGAGTCACTCTATCTAATGCTGAAAACTGCATTAAAATCCGTTGAATAGTTTAAAAGATCTAAGTGAACAGACAGCGGAAGCGACTTCAAATTATACTATGTAAAGATATTCCTTACTAATGCTAAACACAGGTTTCTCTCACTTAGGAAGAGGGCTGATAGTCCTTCTTCATAGTCCTTCCAATTTCTTATGGAAAATTCTATGGTATGGTATGGTTCCCTTGACCGTTGAAGCAAGATACGTAATTTAAATAAATAGAGGCGCA
Organism: Amorpha juglandis; assembly: GCA_949126905.1. Classification (NCBI taxonomy): domain Eukaryota; kingdom Metazoa; phylum Arthropoda; class Insecta; order Lepidoptera; family Sphingidae; genus Amorpha; species Amorpha juglandis. Next base: position 1,637,855 of record OX421380.1, read on the forward strand.
TGTCTTTAGGTTTGCTTTCGAACTTGCGATTATCGTCTCAGCAGTCCGTACCGTACCTCTACCCACTGCGGCTTGGCTTCAAAGTGGTAGAGCCACGCTGTAGATAGTTTTGGCTCGACCGGGCTGTCACCATTGTTTCATAGAAAACAAAGTGAAGTTGCTATTGATTTTCGAATAGTGAATGAGATATCCGGAGGCCCAAAACTTCTTCCAATCCCTTAATTATCCCTTTCCTTTGACGTCAGCAACGCGTCTCTGATTTTTGAATATTTTAAATATTCATGGGCCGTGACCCACTTGTGCGTTTGCCCAGCTTTTGTATAAAATAAAGTTATCCTTGTTTTTATTACAGTTAACAAAGTTTAAATAAATAGCCGTCTAACTGAACACCTGTAATTGCGAGGTTGTTATTCAAGATGGCCACTTTTTGGACGAAGCTGGGGGGTGAACGTCTGGGGACGGGGGGAGGGGGTGCTCGGGGCGACATTAAACATGCCATTACCGACGCAATTACAAAGGAAGCGATCATCGTGCCCGGCGGGTGTTATTGCTTCCTACAATCGACTCGAATCCCGATTTTATTATCGAAGGATTTTTTTGGCCGCGAAGTAATTTTAAATTGTGGTATTGATATACGGAGACCACTTCAGGTAAAGTATGTGATGCCATTATGCCGTTATAAAATTATGGTATTACACATAATTACAGATGTTTATTTATTTGGATCGCCAATGTACCTACTTACAATTTTAACAAGTATAACATACCCAGTTATAAACAACTACAACTAACACAACTTAATGAATCAGATAAAGAAAACTAAATTAACAAAATACAATTGAAACGAAAGTACAATATAAAATGATTAAAATAATAAAAAAATCGAGTCGATAGGGGTAGCTATTGTCATTTTATTTATTTAAAGCGAAGATTTCAACATAGAAAATCTAACTTAAGGAATTAAGTCGGTCTGCATTCACATTCATAAAATGCTCAGTATCAGCCCGGAGTTTGGAATTGTGCCTGATATGGCGATAGGTTCGCCCCCTATCACATCATGGAACGGAGAAAACACTCGACGAAATGTAGGTGGAGGATGGAGATCACTCACCATCAGATGACCCGCATGCTCGTTTGCCGACCTAAAGTGGATAATGGACCTAAAGTAACAAAGACATAAAGATTTACAATTATATTTCTTTTCCTTCGTTCGCTCCGTGCGAATCCGAAATGATTAGTATGAGGGCATAAACGGGGTGTTTATTTACGCCGGCACCGCGGTAATTGAGTTTCAGATCCGCACCGGATCCGGTGTCTGCCGGTAGGCGAAATTTAAAATTAACAATTCTTGCCGATTTCGATTTCGTTGGTATTAGAGTTAAATGATATAAAGTATGTTCTAGATGTGGCTTAGATTTTTTTATAGATTTGCTGACATCGTATGTGATAGGCTGATAGGCCGTTTAAGTGGGTACCACTGCTTTGTACAATTTTGCCGACAAGCAGCAGTGTGTAAACACTACTTTGTTTAGGTTTGATGGACATTGAAGCCAGTGAAATTGCTGTTCATTATGAGATTTAACATCTTATGTCACGGGGTGACGAGCGCAGTCCAATCATGCAGCATTTCATAATTCAAAAACTCTGGCATGACTGGTGACCACTGATAAACTCATTGTTTGTCGATGGTCGCTGGTCTTTTGGACTGCACTACGCTTACCATCAAGTGTAGTGCAGTCACTTTGCCGTGCTCGGATAAAAAAAAGTACTTCCAGCCATTACCAAATCCAGGTACATAATAAAATATCGGAGCGTTATCGCGGGCGAGCAGGTACGAACAAGGGATGGGGGAGGGGAAGGGAGCGTTAATTCCACCGCCACCTGATTTCCGTGTAATTAAAGACGGGATTTCCAACGTAAGAAGAAGGGTGGGCAGTATAATTTGTTGAAATTAATTCCAGTCTTCGGAGCAGGCTATTTGCCACTTGAAACTGGCGCGAAATAGTTTCTTAAATTGTAGCATTCGACTTTTAATTAATTTTGAATGCTTCTAGTGTTGTTATAGCAGTGGCCGGTGAATTGGCTAGCTGGGGCCTTATTATCTATGATAGTGTGGAATCGTAACACGTTACGTCAACGGCCACCACGTAAATTGCAAATACGGCCAATACTTCTCCGGAAGGTGAAGAAGCATTTATACAAGCCGGCATGATTCTGACATTATGAGACTTAACATCTTTTGTCTCGGGGTGATAAGTGCAGTTCAATGCTATGTAGTGCTTTATAATTCAAAGTTCTGTGTGGTGTTGCTTCTGTTTATGGGCAGGCGTGGCGCTTACCCTCAAGCAAGCGACTTGCTCGTCTCGTCATTCAATTAAATTAAAAAACATCTTAGTAGTGGAGTATACATTGATTTTTTAGAGATTGCTAATTGATAATTAAAGTTAATCGTCGATTGTGTACGGCGGTTCAAAACCGTAAAAATCAGCAAAATATATTTTTTAATTCCAACCTTTATTTCAAAAGCGTAACCATGTAATCGTATCACATCTTGTTCAGACCTCCGGGGCAATATATCTCGTCGGATGACAGATGATTAACCTGCTGGCCCCGAGCCAGGGGTACGGAGTTCGATGTTCGGATTACACACGCTCCATTGTCTCCTGAATGTGATGTGTGATTTATAAGGGCAGTTAAGGTTTGACAAGATGCGTGGATTACGCACGAATGCTCCAGTTAATTATACGGTTCAATTGAATTAGTCTTGTTATTGTTATACAGGGTTATTTTTAAAACACCAGCAACCTCGCAGGGGTAGATAGCTGTCCCCATACAGAACAACTTTTGTTCTACGAGTTTGGATATAACTCAATATATTTAAAAAAAAATGATTTTACAAGTTTTTGTTGTGTCGTATTTTTCTTCGTAGTATGCGGCGCGGCGCGGCGTGCGCGCGCGACTAAAGGCGCCGCTCAGCTGAGCGGCGCGTTGACCTTCAAAGGAGCTAGCCCGGTTCCCCACGCTTCGCGTATTTGTTTACGTAATCTGCGATGCGCGTTGTAACAATCATGACGGAAATTAAATAATTAAATAAAAGTAAAAAGTAAAATAATTAAATACTTATTTTTGTATGAAAATAAAATCTAACAAATTATCAAAAGTCGTAGAACAAAAGTAGTAGCTTATAACCTTAGGAATCTACCCCTGCGAGGTTGCTGGTGTTTTAAAAATAACCCTGTATAACTGGTGGTAGGTCCCTCGTATGCGAGAGGCCGTCTGGGTTGGTATCACCGCTTTGTCTATTTCTGCCCCCAAGCAACAGTGTGTTGTGTTTCGGTTTGAAGGACATTGATGCCAGTGAAATTACAGGGCATGATGAGACTTAGCATCTTATGTCTCGGGGTGATGATGCTTCTGTTTATGGGCAGGCGTGGCGCTTACCATCAGGCGAGCTTGTTCGTCTCTTCATTCAATCAAATAAAAAAAAACCACACACCTTGTTTGGATCGCGTTCTAGGATCAGCCAGTGTATATCCGGTTCTCCCGATAGTCTTGCGATACGACTTGATGGTTCGTTGAGGCGGGTATACGAGTACATCGTCCATAAGACATTTCACGGTGCTTATTTCCGTCCCATGATATGATAGGGGCGAGCCTATCCCCATACCAAAAATCCACACTGTGGGCTGATATTAACCATTTTGTGATAAAAAAACCTAGTGTGATATTATCCGACCTGAAAATCGAACAGGAGACCTTAGCACAGCAGTCGTACCACGTATTCATTACAATTACACTACCGAGGCAGTCAAACAAATGTTTTTTTTAAATATAAACAATACTTTAAAAGGAAACCCGGTTTACTATCGACACAGTTATTTAAACTAAATGTTAATGCCACGTTGGCGTGCCTCCAACAACGCGCCGCGGAGTTCGGAACCTTGTCAACTCGATTCTAGCATTTGGAGTCGATTCTATTGACTACCAAGTAGGGATACTTAACAAGGATATAGATTTTTTTTTCGAAAAACGTCTAGAAATTTGTTATGGAATATCTTTTTTTGCCCACTTCGTTTTAATTCATACTAAATTTTCATGATTAAACAGCTGAACGTATTTGAATTAAATTTGGCAAGGAGGTAGATTATATCCCTGAGAATAATATTGGGTACTTTTCGCCCCAGATAGACATTTTGTCCCGTAAAAAGACCTTCAATCAGGTAGAGCCGCGCACAAATGATAGTACTGTATATTTAGTGGAGCTATAAAACTTACTCAGTTATAGGTCATTCAATATCAAAGAATATGACAAATTTTCTTTTAAATCAATTACATAATGTTTCACAGGCTTTAAGCTAGAATTTAAGGAACTGCAACGGAATTTTGTACCCGTTCAGAGCTCAACTATTATCTGAGGTGCCCACTTCTTTCCTATTAAACTTAGCTCTCTTTTTATTTAAATCATTGGTGGGATAGACATCTACAAGGTGGTAGGTCCCTCGTATGCGAGAGGCCGTTTGGATTGGTACCACCGCTAGGCCTATTTCTGTCGCCAAACAACAGTGTGTAAGCACTGTTGTGTTTTGGTTTGAAAACATTGAAGACAGTGAAATTACTGGGCATTATGAGACTTAACATCCTATGTCTCGGGGTGACGAGCGCAGCTCAGTGCCATGCAATGCTTAGTAATTCAAAGTTCTGTGTGGTGTTGCTTTTTTTTATGGGCAGGCGTGGCGCTTACCATCAGGCGAGCGCCTTACTCATCTCGTTATTCGATCAAAAAATAAATAAATAAATTATATTCCTTGCATTTCATCTATAAGATTACGGTGAAATAAAACCACAATGATAAAATAAACAACATCGCACAGTTATATAAAAGTATACAGTAAACTTATTGTAGGTCACGCTGAAACTTTCAGCCGTTCGTTCGGGCTGCTGAAAATTTCACGATGTGTACGGACTTTGGCACCGCGCCAGATCTATCCGGTTGCTTTTTTACTATTTATTCAATGATTCTTTACGCGTTTGGATATAGGACGGTAATGTAACTGGTATTAATACGGTTTTATTAGCCAAAATGGGTTTTTATAGTAACAATTTCGTAGTTATGTGTGATAGAGCCACGTTGTAGACAGTTTTGTCTACAGCACGAATGAACCTGCTCGACCGGGTCTTTGCCGTTGTCTCACAGAAAACCGATGTAAAGTAACGGCTTGCTGCTGCGTTTCGTACAGTGAGTGAGATATCCGGAGGCTCAAATTCCCCTCCCCTTCCCAATCCCTAATTATACCTTTCTTTTAAGGTCGGCGACGCGCCCATGATCACTTACCATCAGGTGACCCACTTGCTCCATTGCCACCTTATGCAATAAAAAATGTCTACTAATTCGCATTAGGCCAGCTTGGTGGGCGAAAGTTCTAATCTTCATTTTAATAATGGTGGCGGAGGTGGCCGCCAAAGGCACACGAATATACCCCGTGCAGTGCACGAGTAGGTACCTGGCTCTAGGAGAGGCAGCGAGATCTGTTAATCCTGTTAGGAATCTTCTGCAATAATACCTGTACTGTATCGCCTATCCCTGTAACATGATGTGTCCGCTGAATAATAAATGTCGATAAAACGGGAGATTTGAAAATTGAAACCTACTTTCTCAGTATAGAATGTCGCTTGTGAATTTATTACTGAGGGGAGTATTCTCGGATTTTTTTAGTTTTGATTAATTCTTGTTTTATTAGGTATTGATATTATATTATAGAAATTGAATTTATAATAAAAGTTTTTTTTAATAGCGCTTTTGTAAGTACATTGATTGTTGATTATTGATCTTATTTTTTTTTATTTAATGACGAGACGAGCAAGGCGCTCGCCTGATGGTAAGCGCATGATGTAACACCACACAGAACTTTGAATTACAAAGCACTGCAGGGCACTGAACTGCGCTCATCACCCCGGGACTAAAAATGTTCAATCTCATAATGCCCAGTAATGTCACTGGTTTCAATATGTTAATACAAAAGTTAATTTATTATGTGTCCTACAAATAGCTTTAATTATTTGTACCGTACAGCACTGGCCAGTTATTACAAAATCGTACAATGCTGTAGATTATATCGTTTAATGTCACCAGCGCCATTGCGCGTGACATTTTGTCTAACGTGCGACATAATAGCGCGCGAGAAGTACTTAACCTTCCCGTGCCACCCTCGGTCGGTTGGACCCTTAAATGACATTCTACAGTGATTCCATTCGCGTTGCATACTTGATGCCAGGACCTAATGCGGTTAGCTTTAATGGGTTTTCTATCCGTATGAGGGTTTTAATCAGGTGAAATTTTAATTGAGGGAATTTTGGGTTGGGTGTTTCGCTTGTTAAGGGCATGAGTTGGCATACATACATGTAGCATAAAGTATAGGAAATTCTGTCGCATTGTGTGGTGTCTAAAAGATTACCGTTCTTATCTTTTTAACCGATCAAAAAAGAGGATGAGATTTTTTATCCGAGCACGACAAATTGACTGCATTATGCCTAATGGTAAGCGTAGTGTAGTCCAAAAAACCAGCGACCACCGACAAATAATTAGTTTATCGGTGTTCACTTCTATCATTCCGGGCTTTTTTAATGTTTCTTCACTCTCCGGAGAGGGAAGAAGCTAATCGAGTTGCGACAGGACAGGTGGATGACCGATGCAGGCATAGGGCTAAAAGGATGTATCCTTATACCCGCCCCAACCAACCAGCAAGTCATATCGCAAGCCCTTTAGGAGAACCGGGTATACTCTGGTTGATCCTGGAACGCGATCCACACAGCTGTGGCTGCCCATAAATAGAAGGAACACCACATAGACCTTTGAATTACGAGGGACTGGATAGCATGGACTGCGATCATCACCCAGAGACATAATAATTCAGACCAGCGAATTCACTGGCCTCAATGTCCTTCAAACCGAAACACATTGTTATGTTGACGCGTGGGGTTGAAACACACTTGGTAGTTGTATAACATTTATTATTTAATAAGTACAGCTTTATAGTATAGACGTACGACAGTCGACATGTTGCGCTCAGTGCGGCAACCGGAAGAGGAAGGGGGACGACCACAGAGACTATAGCACAGACTATTAATTATTATTATAGATAGTATCTATGATCGTAACATCTCCCTTTTTTACAAAAATACGAAGTGTTTCTTTACAGTATAAAATCGATATCTTTACATTGTAAGTATACAGCACTATTATAACGGTACATCACTATGCTATTAAAACTATTTGACATTTTGACATTAATGACATTTGACAGCAATAAAATAAAAACAATACATTTTTATTTCTAGTTTACAATAATTTTACAATGTTACAGTGAATACAGAATAACAGGAATAATTCAATCATCACCAAATCTAATGGGTTTCTTAATTGCTCGACCAAAGGAAGAGTATTTTGTTGGTGTATGAACTGATGGTTGTTGCAGTGACTGTGTAGTGACATTATTACCATTTGAAACTGAATGTGACTGTGACTGGTGACTGTGTGGTGAATGTGTTGTGACTGGACTACAAGGAGGTGGTGAACCATACTTTGGCATTAAGATTTGTTGTCTATTACGACGGAAAGTACCATCTGGTGTTTCAATGTTGTATGAACGAGGTTCTGGACCGGATTGTGTAATAGTACCTGGTATCCACATACTATCTGGCATCTTTTTGAAGTATATTTTATCTCCTCTTTGTAAATTAGATAAGTCTTTTGTATGCTGATTATAATAAACTTGTGTATGTGCATTTTGTTTTTTATTAAATATCCTTAACTTTTTGTAATCACAAACTTTAGGTTTGAGTGACTTTTCTAAGACAGGAATTTTAGTTCGCAAAGATCTTGACATTAGGAGTTGAGCAGGAGAACATAAACTATCTTTAGGTGTGTTTCTGTATAACAAAAGTGCTAGGTATGGATCTGTATTATCTGCTTGGCATTTTCTTAACATGTTTTTAATAGTTCCTATAGTTCTTTCAATCATACCATTAGAACGACTAAGATAGGGACTGGATGTAATATGCTCTATTTGCCATAAAGACATAAAGTTTGAAAAATCTTTGGAATTGAAAGGTGGACCATTGTCAGATACAAGTATCTTTGGAATACCATGTCTAGCAAAAATTGATTTCAATTGTACAATTAGATGACAACTTGAGGTACCTTTGTTTAGCAATGCAATCTCAACATATTTAGAAAAATAATCAACTACTATGAGGTATTTCTGTGAGTTAAAATCAAATAAGTCAACACCTACTTTGTACCATGGAATCATTTTGTAATCATGGGGTTGTAGGGTTTCTTTAGAATTACTACGTCTGTAAGTAAGACAAATGTGACATATGTTTACATACTTCTCAATGTCAGTATGTATATTAGACCAATATACAGAGTTTCTGGCAAGGCGTTGGCAACTTTGAATACCTTGGTGACCTTCATGTAAAAGGTGTAAGATATCATTTCTTAAGGACTTTGCGACAATAATACTAGAGTTTTTAAATACTACTCCATTCATGACATGAATCTCATTCTTAAGATGAAAATAGGGTTTGACGGAAGCTGGTACAGATTTCTTATGTTCTGGCCAACCATTGTGACAATATTGGATAATTAATGACAAGTCCTCATCCTTTGAAGTATGTTCTTGAAATTCTTTGAATTTAGTTGGACTAACCGATAGGGATTTCATGACTATATTTACATGCAAGTCAATGTCAGCATCTAAATCAGTCAATGACTCATCAGGCAAAGCTGCTCTTGATAGAGTATCTGCGACATAAAGATATTTTCCTGGTTTGTATGTGACATCAAGATCATAAGGCTGAAGCCTTAGCATGATACGTTGAAGACGAGGAGGTATATTATAGACTGGCTTATTGAACAGTGACACAATTGGTTTGTGATCTGTCTCGACAGTAATACGGTGTCCATAGACATATTGGTGAAATTTTGTACAACCAAATAAGATTGCTAGAAGTTCTTTTTCAATTTGGGAGTAAGACTGTTGACTTTGACTTAAGGATGCAGAGGCATAACCTATAGGTTGTTTTTCATGACTGATAACTGCACCCATTGCATTTTTTGAGGCATCTACTGACAGTGTTATGTCCTTATTAGGATCATAGTAGGTAAGTATTGGAGCTTTAGTAATCATGTCTTTTAGATTATTGAACTCTTTTTCATGTAAATCATTCCATATCCATGTAGTATCTTTAGACAAAAGTGTTCTGAGGTTAGATGTATTATGTGACAAGTTAGAAATGTAGGACCCTAGATAATTTATCATTCCTAAAAAACGTTGAAGTTCAGTTACAGTGGTGGGAGGTGGCATATCACAAATAGCCTTTACTTTATTTTGGTCAACTCGCACACCATCTTTACTGAAAACATGACCTAAATAAGTGACTTCATCTTGACAAATGTGTGACTTCTCTAAATTGAACTTTAGGTTAATTTCTCTAGCCCTAGACATGACTTTTTGTAGCCTATGATCATGCTCATGTTTTGTACTACCGTAAATTAGCAAGTCATCCATCATGACTTTCACACCGTCTATATCACTGAATCTTTTGCACATTTCTGCATGAAAAATCTCTGGAGCTGCATTTATCCCGAATGGAAGTCTTAGGAATCTGTATCGACCTTGTGGTGTAATGAAAGTACATAGCTTTGATGAGCTTTTATCTAACTTCAGCATCCAGAAACCTTTGTTTGCATCAAGTGTAGAGAAGTACTGAGCTCCTGACAGACAAGACTTAATTTCATCTATTGTTGGAAACTGATAATGAGGTCTCATTAAAGCCTTATTTAGTTTACGGGGGTCTATGCAGAGTCGCAGGGAACCATTCTTTTTAGAGGTAAGTACTATAGAGCTAACCCAATCTGTAGGTTCTTCTACTTTCGTTATTATTTCATTTTGTTCTAATGTTTTAAGTTCTTTTTTCAGGTCATCAAGCAGACTGAATGGAATTCTACGGCAAGCATCTACAGACGGGACTGCATCAGGTTTAAGAGTTAAGTGACATTCAAAATCTTTTAGACATCCTATTCCTGTAAAAAGGTCTGAATTTTCTTTAATTACTTCTTTTTCAGGTAGACTAGGATCAAAACTGACTGAATGAAGTCGTCGAACTAAGTGCATTTCATCACAGCTGTCACGACCAATTATATTTTGACAAGGTATATCAAGAATGTGAAAACTAGTTTTGTACACTTTGTTATTGTGATTTACATTGAGAAAACATTTACCAACACTGGGCAAAATTTCTCCACTGAATGTAGACAATTTGTGAATACTCTTTTCTAAAATATGAGCTGCAAGACCAAGTTTTTTGAATGTATTAAATGACATAATGTTAGTGTCTGCCCCTGTGTCTAATAAAAAATCAATATATGTGTTGTTGACAGTTAAATGTGTTTGATATGGATTTTTTACATTTATGTTAGAATTATTCAAAATATACAATAGACCTAGAAAATATGTTTCAGAATTTACATTTTCTTGTGATACATTTACATTACTCACTATTTTGGAACGGCAAACTGAAGCAAAATGATTAAGTTTCTTACAGTTGCGACATGTGACTCCATTGGCAGGACATTTGAAGCGATGGATCTGACCACAGCGATGGCAGGTTTCTGACCTGGAGTGTTGTGACTTCGACTGATTACTCGACCTGGACTGACTCCTTGGACGTCTGTTACTTGAGCTGAAATGCTGATATTTTTGATTATTGTTTTTGACACTGGAATGTACCTTACTTATCACTATAGGTTCGTGAGACAATTTTTTCGCATCAATCTTCGTGTTGCGAATAGTTTTCGCGAGGTTTACAGCTTCATCAAACGTCTTCGGTTTTTCAATAAGTAGTTTTTGCCTTATGTATGCACCACTGTCGTTCAAGTTCCATGAGAAAATATCTTTCAGTAAATCGTCTGCCAACTTTTCAAAGTTACACAATAATGAAATATTCTTGAGATCTGTAGCGTATGTCTCAATATCTTCATCTGGCAGTTGCTTTCTGTTAAACAATTTATGACGTTGCATTGACGTATTGGCTTTTGGCGTGAAGTAGTCCTTAAATTTATCTAGTAGGTCTTTGAATGATATTTTTGCTATGTCGACATCGAAGGAATAGAAAATTTCGAGTGAATCTGGCGCCATTGCATTTAGAAGGATTGCGACTTTTCGCTGATCCGATTCATTTTCGAGGCTATTTGCAGTCATATAGATCTGCAGTGACGTGCTAAAATCTTTCCAAGACTTAGCAAGGTTCTCGCTAGGAATAAACCTTGGCATGTAACCGCATTTTAGAAATTGCGTTGTAGAATTTGAGGCAGCCATTTTGGACGCTGTACTGTCTGTGTGTTCGGATTTGTCTTCAATATCCTTACCCATATTAATTTCTTGACTTGTATTTCTCGAACTTCTGACACCATGTTATGTTGACGCGTGGGGTTGAAACACACTTGGTAGTTGTATAACATTTATTATTTAATAAGTACAGCTTTATAGTATAGACGTACGACAGTCGACATGTTGCGCTCAGTGCGGCAACCGGAAGAGGAAGGGGGACGACCACAGAGACTATAGCACAGACTATTAATTATTATTATAGATAGTATCTATGATCGTAACACACATCAGTGCTTAAAGATACTGTTTGGCGGTAGAAATAGACAAAGCCAATAGTTTAGCATTATTTATGTCAGTGCATCATTACTACCAGCCCGTGGCGTACGTAACTACTTAATGAGGATATTTGAGGTCGTAGCGACCACGTCGTTTGGCAAGTGGGTCGCGGGTCCGGTCCGGCAGACACGTGTTGCGCTCGCTGTGTGACCATTGTTTCGGTAATATGGATACGTTACAACATAGTTTGCTGGAATGACTTTGGAAAATTATGATAGTTACGGGGTGAAGGAGTATTTTTTTTTACTAGTCCTGCATTATATACGTCCCACTGCTGGGCACGAGCCTCCTCTACTGAATGAGAGGGATTAGGCCTTAGTCCACCACGCTGGTCTAATCCGGGTTGGCAGACTTCACATACCTTCGAAAAATCTTATTGAATTCTCAGGTATGCAGGTTTCCTCACGATGTTTCCTTCACCGTTAAAGCAAGCGATAATTAACAATTAATATACACGTAACTTAAAAAAGTCAGTGGTATATGCTCTTGGGGCTGGTTTCGAACCTGCGTCTTTCGTCTCGACAGTCCATACCACTCCCCGCTGAGCTATCGCTGCTTACTGAAGGAGTTTAACAAAATGTATTAATAGAGTTAATAGAGGTTTTTTTTTATAGTGGAAACCCTAAGTTTCTGCCTCGTTCTTTAATCAGCAGAGTGTACCTACCACGTGCAAGTGAGCTTAGCTTAGAGCCTGAGATTTTGGTTGTCCATTTACACTCCGATCATTTATTATAACGTTTATAGGAAATTCTCTAAGTCTTCATAGACCATGGTGTCCTGAGTGATCACAGCAGAGGTCGCCGAGCCAGGTCGCCAGTTCGTCGCTCGTGTGGTGACTGCTCATATAATGAGTGTAATAAACCACATTCCATGGTACATGCATTGACCGTAAATTGATGCTGTGTATTGTATTTTTTTTTAAATGCCTTTGAAGAAAGTATTTATGAGTGGTAAAGCTGCGCTGTTGACAGTTAATCTTCTTTTAGAATCTTTTATTTTTAATTTGTAAGGGAACATTGTCATCGAACAAAACTAAGCCAACTAACTCTTTGGATAAATACCGCAAGTGCCTGGAGAGTTTAAAGCATTAGAAAAAATACGAACAACCGAAAAAAAAATTTAACGTTCTACAGAAAATAAATTATTGACAGAAACTTAACTCAATAGATTTTTTGTGGAGAATGTAATGCTGAATAAGATTTCACTAATTTGATGGTTTTTTTAACCGAGCTTGCGTCACGTAAATATGTAAAAAAATACCCTTATCCTATGTTATTTAAATGGGAAAACTTTACGGTCCATGGAGAACCTTTTAAAATTCATATTTTGAGCTGCGCTTCTGAGAAAACGTTTGTGTCGATGTATTCTACGATATTTTCGTATGACAGTTAAAAAAATAATGAAAGCATGTTAAAATGATTTATTTTGGCACACCCTAATATAAGAACTATTTTACTTTAGCACACACATTGTAGATTTTATAAGGAAACTTATCGTGCTGTGGCAATCAATCAAAAAAATCAAATACATTGGATACTGTTTAGAAATGCATAAGGAGCTTGAAGGTGCATGTACGTAGTTTTTGATATTGTCTCCTTCCGAGATAGACATTATGCTACCTTGCCCACTAGATTATATATAAACAGATTATATATAGCAATAGTATTACAGTAAATTAAACTTGTATAAAATTTACCTGGCGGTAAGTCCCTCGTATGCGAGAGGCCGTCTGGGTTGGTACCACCGCTTTGTCTATTTCTGCCGCTAAGCAGCAGTGTGTAAACATTGTTGTATTTCGGCTTGAAGGAAATTGAAGCCAGTGAAATTACTGGGCATTATAAGACTTAACATCTTGTCTCGGGGTGATGAGCGCAGTCCAGTACCGTGTAGCGATTCAATTTTCTGTGTGGTGTTGCATCTGTTTATGGATAGTCGTGGTTCATACCATCAGTTACTGGCCTGCTCATTTTGTTATTCAAGCTAATAAAAAAAACACAGGTCTCTTATCTACGTCTAAACACAAGTATAAAATACATGTAGTCGAATAAATTACCCAGCGTGACTCCAAATGGAATATTCAAGAGTCGCCATCTGTGAAATAAAGAACTTTGAAACAATGCGGTTGCGGTTTATGTATGTAAACAGCGGCAGGTCGGTTTAGAATATTAAATATTCTTATGATTGTACTAGGTACCTAGGATTTTAATCTAGATTTTTGATCCAATAGCAATCACCGACAAACAATGTGGTTATCGGTGGTTACCAGAGTCATGCCGGCCTATATAAATGCGATGCGACAGGGCAGGCGGATGACCAATGCAGGCACAGGGATACAGGGATGTACTACCATACCCGCCCCAACCAACATCAAGTCATGTCGCAAGCTCCTCGGGAGAACCGGACATACACTGGCTGACCCTAGAACGCGACCCACACAAGGTGGGCCACTATGGCAGGTTTTAACACCATGTGTACGGTGATCGCTATCTGGGCGTATATGAATAGCCTACCACCAGCAAACTTACTAAATAACGAAAGATGTTTACTGAGTAGGTAAAATCGATCCTTTAATAAAATACAATTGGGAATCAAACTCTCCCATTCTTTAAAAAAATCAATAACCGAAAACTCCGTCTAAGATGATTATCTCACTTCGTCCCCTTAATACTTTAATAAGAAAGTTTTGCGAGCGTTGAAATTTTTATTTCCGATGAAATGTGATAAAAGTTTCCATGAAACGCTCACGTTTACCAGATGGCGGTGTTATCTATTCCTTTCAGTTTGTGTGCAGTTAAAAATACAACGACGAAAATAAACCCTACAAAAATAGGACTGCAAATGTGTCAGTTATTGTAAATAAGCAAGCGAAACTATTTATCCTCATTTTTAAGTCGAATGAAATAGCCATGAAGTCTTGTCTCATCAAAATACGTTAATTATTTTTTATTTTTACATTTTCATAAAATTAAAACAAGTGATTTGTTTTCTCCTACTGTTGCTGGTGGTAGGATATTTATATTCGCCCGGATAGCGACCACCGCACACATGGTGTTAAAACCTGCTATAGTGACCAATGTATGGATCGCCTTCCAGGATCAGCCAGTGTACTCCGGTTCTCCAGAGACTTGTTGGCTTGCGACATGACTTGATGGTTGGCTACATTATCCGCCTGTCCTGTCACTGGCCCCTTGATATCCTTCTTCCCTCTTCGAAGTGCGACTTATACAGAACACACGAATAATACAGGCCGGCATGATTCTGGTGACAACCGATAAACTCATGGTTTTTTGGACTTGACTTATCATCAGGTGTAGTGCGGTGACTTTGCCGTGCTCGGATAAAAAATTATACAGAGTATTAATAAAGTGAACCATTGCTTTTTAAAATACCTTTAACTGACGGATGGTGTAATCTCCACTCGTTGTTACAACTTACAACATAAGTTAAGAACTGCAACAATACGACTTCAATACTGTTTTACGTTGATGAGATTCCAATTTCACCTAGTACTCCGTCGACAGAACTTAAACAAACGGAAAAGACTCTTACAAACAATAAAAAAAATCTAATGGGTGCATATTCGGTGTATTTACGTGAACATACAGCAAAGAAACATCTTTACATACGAATTGAGACGAATATCACTGTTATAATATAATATGTTATAAATTATATCTATTACATAATATCCATTATGCACACAGACAAGTACCTGACAGTAACACGCTCGCATTGAAATTAATTCACTAATTGCCAATATCGTAGTTGCAGCCGCCGAATTGGGGATCAGTCAAAGCCCTCCCATCCCCATTCGTAATCCACCGCAGTCACTAACTGATTGAGTTTCCATTATTATCGACCGGCTAATGCTGCCATATTTACGGCTCAGTAAATGCTTTTGACATTGTCTTTGTTTTTGAAGCTATGTGATGTAGTTGGTGGATTTTAATTGCTTAAGAACTGTGTCTTCCATTATAATTGAAATTGGATGAAGTGTAAGCCTTTAAGAAGGAAGGCAGACCCTGGCACCAAGCCGGGGTAATACTAGGAAGAAGAAAGACAATAATATCTTCCAGTTTGTTAGTTTTCAAAGTTGTAGAGCTACGCCGTAGACATTTTAGTCCACGGCATCTGTCCGTCGCGACCGGTGTGGTACAACTCACAGAATACCAAATTTAAGCGGTTGTTGGGTTTCGTACGATAAGTAAGATTTCTGACCGTTCCTCTCCTCTAATGTTGGCAACGCATTCATAATTTGACTAGTATTGTGGATGTTCCATTGCAATGGAGATCAAGTACCACCAGGTCCACTTGCTCGTTTCCCAGACTCTGCTTAAAAAATAGCATTCGCTATATATTTTCAATAGGCTTCTAAGACATGTCTTGTAATCTGGTCACGTTATTTATATTTTATACTAACAAGAGTTTTCTTTAGTAAGTTGAGGAGTGGAAGAGGAATTAGTTAGTTGTAGATTGAGGCACTCATAGCCAGTTGCATACACTGATCGGAAACGATTAGCGAGTAAAGCAACCTTTGCGAAGTCATTCTATGGATGGGTGACCGCATAGTGGTATTTCAATTGAGGGTCTCCGTACTTCGTAGGGTATGTAAAGTTGGTCCCGGTTGTTATCAACTGATAGCAGTCGTTAATCCAAGTCGCAGGCCTTCGGGCGGCTTGAAAACTTTGACACTAGGTTGGTCACTAAACATTTGATATGTAGATAGATTAGTGAGTTGGTATAATAGTAGGTAGTGGATGGATGCGGGTTGCTCAAGACCGAGATGGTTGGCGGTCACTTGGCGAGACTTACGTCCGACAGTGGACGGCAATAAGCTGAGATGATGATGATGTTATTATGTAGTTTATTAGATGTTATGGGGTGTAAGTGGGCCACTAACATCTTAGTCCTAAAGCCACTGAACTACCTCAGTGAACCGCGTTATCAAGAAGCAGAAGCTGCAAACATCAATTTAATACCTAAATGAATAAATAAAAGAAAACTTATCATACTTGAACATAAAAATAAAGAGTTAACGCTCAAAGACATACCCCAACTTTATTCGCATAACATTCTCAAAAGAAAAATATATTTCACGACAACCGTCCCGACCGTTATTTACCTTACAAAAATCTCTCTGTCCGATGTCGCGTTAAAAATGAACCAAATATTTTATTTCTGCTATATTTGTGAAATGTTCGTCTGGATGTTGCTGACTTTTGTTTGTTGTAGCGAGATGCAAAGCTTTGGTTAATTAACGTCTTTGATTAGAGTGTTTTTTATTTATTATAATATTTTAATTTAATGTTTATTTTTTGAGCTTTTGCTATGGAAAGGCGGAGCCTTTCCTCCTTTACTTCCTTCCTTCTTTCCTCCATCCTCCTCCCTCCTCTCTCCTCCCTCAGTGAAGAGGTTTAGACCAATAATCATCCACAAAACTATACAATCAGGACGTGTCGCTCTCGCTGGACTTGCGTCGTGTGTCGCCGTCTGTAGTCTCAGCAAATGTCTGTCTTAAAACTGGATATTGTACGTATCCATCGAAGTACGTATTGTCCGTATTGTACGAAGCATTCGTGAGTCAGTTCGATCAAACTAGTACACTATTTCACCAAACACTATGAAGTGGGTGCCTTGCTGGTTGGTACGGTTATTGGGATTGCTGATGAGTCTGTAACCACGAATCCGGTAAGCTTATTTATGAGCGTTGAAGATTCTGTCAAGTCACCCACCAGAAAGCTCCTTTGCTTGCTTCCAACAATAAAATAAAAGTAAACCCCCAAATGAAACGGCGAACAACAACTAGTGAAATGTTTGAATGGGGACACAATTTCCCGTGATGCAATCCCTGTGCACCTCAAAAGTGCAGGGCGCTACGGTTGAATAGGAAGCGTGGTACTTTAAACAGGGCTCGATCCATCAGCAAATGAGGCACCGATGTGTATCGGTATAGCATTGATCTCTGTTACGGAAAATTTTGCGTTGGCTGCACTGTGTCCCTTACCAGTGGTTTGTTTTAGCCGTGTATCATTACAGTATTTGATTATCAGAGACAATAGTATGCCTGCTACAATTGATTTTAATGTGTAGCTTGATGATTGACGCGTTACTTTCAAGCAAATCATACTTTATGCTGTTTGAAATTAATTAAAATAGCGAATGAATTGTGCTTCAAAGATACAGGTATAACACATCATGCCTCGTGTTGTGCTTACACTCTGAGTCTAGTGCGACAGCAAAAACAATTTTGTATCCGTGAACCGTTTTGCTTTCGATATCAATAGGTGACGTATTTTTGAACTGTAAATAAGGTGATGATAATTAAATTCCATTGAAACGGAGTTTACATATTAATTGTAAGCTCACGCAGACATTATAAGATGTGCAAAAATTTATTGAAATAATAATAATTGAATATAAAATGTGAATGTCCTGATTTGTAAAAGTTAGTAGCTTTAAAACAAATGATATAATTGGCGTCTCGTTAGTTCCCATGCGAGACATTTGTGACTGATAAAATCGTCTACTAGAACCGATTACTCTTCAATAGGTTGATTGGCCGATACTTTCTGCATTCATGTTTTATCTCGTTAATTAAGTTGGTATCTACTGTTATCATCAATTTTCATAGTTAACCTATGCGATATGCAAACAACTACTTCTTTTTTGTTGATTTACAAACCCCTACAAGAAATTCCTCAAATGTTCAAACACTCAACATTATCTTTTTAAAATTGTTTAATTAACTTCGAAAACGTTTAAACTGACATGTCAAAACATTTTGACGCTAACACGTAAAAGCACTAGAGAAGTATAGACACTGTAACGCATAGTAGGGGTATCCTGAATAAAAATAGAATTGAAAACGCGTTCTCCCAACATCATCCCCTTTGTAATCAATCAATTAGCCAGTCTCCTTGCCGGCGGCTTTGTCTCGAGCGCGGCGTCCCAGGGCGACAGCCCCTCACTATATTGTAAATGTTAAAATTTATTCCTTTTGTTTCTCAATAGATACTGTGTATTATTGGTGATTTTTTTTTCACGTTTCAATGTTATCAATCATGATCTCTCGCGGTATGAATTTCAAAGTGAGTTCGTTTGTTGTGGTTTCATTTATAGCTCGATATAAGCTTTTTCTTTTTTGCCTGGCCTTATCCTGTTATAGTTCTAATATGTTCTTTTCTACTTAAACATTTTCACTTCGAACGTGCACCCTACCTATTGAGATCATTGGCTTTTATAGCTTTCTCTAATTCTTTTCCAGAAGCTCAAATCGGTATCGACTTCCGAAACCCTTAATTATCCTTTTCCTTTAATATCACTAACGCAATGATTCTTCAAGTACGGTGGATGTTAATGGGCGGTGAAGATCTGTCCGTTTTTTTATGTCTAAGCGGGGAGTTATTGTTGATCTATCGGATCATTTACTTGTCTTTGTTTTTTTCTACAAGCCTAAGCCAAAACGGACTTCAGGCGAAAATAAGGACTAAAAAATTATCCATCAACTTGAATATACAGGTGACACATTTGCTCGGTTGCCAGCATTTGTGTTAAAAGAATACATCAGGTCATGGCTTGTTAGGCTTTCTGGTCCGCAGAGTCAAACTCCTAGTAGCGTCTAGTACAGTCACTTGCAACTAATTATATCCTCAAAACGTTAATCAAACCACCATAAGTGACGTTATTCGCCACCTCGCAAATACCAAGGCTCCCGCGGATGTACTCATTATCTTCTGTCTGACCAAAACTAATCAACACCAGATCCGAAACGGTTTAAAGGTACAAGCAATAACATACCAATATAAAACTTCAGATATCTCTTTAATTTGTTCTGAGTTCACCTATAATAATTATACCTACACCATGATGAAAGACCTTGTACACAAATTCTATAAAGAATTCAACGGGAAAAAAGAAATCCACCGCGAATTAAAGCCGCCGCGCGCGAAGCCATCCTTTTCTTTTTATCCGAGGAATTCATTCCGTTAATATAAATTTAAGATTTTCAACCTCATTACCTCTTATCGGCGATTTAAAAAGGTCCGAGAGGGCCGGAGTGCCGCGGATTCCCTTCCATTATACGGCTGTGCCGAACTGCGATCAATGTAATACGCCATGATTAGAAATTGGGAAATGTCTACCTTTTTTTGTAAAAAAGCATCCCGATTGGTGGATTTAAATTCGGAACGTCGGAATTTTTTTACGCAACGCCAAACGATGGTCGGCGCTGCTTAATGATGTTGATTTTTCGGAATTATATTGACGGATTTTATTCTATGTATTTTTTTTATTTAATCTTGTTGAATTTTATCTATGGTGTGGTTACTAAGTATTTCGTATTTAGTAAGTGCTATTCCATTGTCTTCAATGGATATCATAGCAACTGCAATTCATGGTTATGTCTTAGGTTTCATTTTTCATTTCTGAACTACATTTATGCTTGTATATGCGAGCTGTTTAATTAGTGTACCCACGGTTCGCTGTGCTGAAAAAGAAGATTATTTTCGTGCCGTGATGGGATAAAGTTCTTCCTATTGCTATATCAAATAACAAATACTTTTGCATATATTTTTGACGTCATTATTTTTATGAATAACTAGCTTTCCTTAGCAGCTTGCATACAACTGCTCTGCTCCCATGGATTATAATATGATGTTATATAGTTTTGGGCCTTCGGATATCTCACTCATCGTACGTTTTAATACCCAAGTTCATAATACATGCAATTAAATGACGTAGAATAAAAAGAATACATACATACCTAGACTCACGCCTGTTTCTTATAGGGGTAGGCAAAGACAACGAATTTCCACCTGTTACGAACCTTAATCACCTATTTCGCCTCCTTCAGTCTCAGTAAATTCTTCATGCATGCATGTCGGTTTACAGTACTTCTGAATAAAAAAATGTCGTCTCCAAATAATATAAAAAGACATTACATCAAACAGGTAGGTATATTCGCTTTTTCTAATTTAAATTTCGTTAACATCAAGGGGCTCAGAAAGGTAAGTAGGTAATACATTGCTTTTCTATCTTGATGTATTTCCCCCTAAAATATATCCAATGGGACAAAATCAATCGATCACTTTCTTACACTAGTCTAGTCCTTAAACCGTACATTTATGGTTGGATTTCCTCTGGCTCAGTAGCATGAGAAACTTTGTCAGGGGTGCCCGAATGAAAGATTGGTCTTTGTTGTGAGGTGTATAAAAGATTTGACGATATTACAGGTATATGTAAGTGAAATGCGGTTTGGGAGTGATTGTAACTTTTTTTTAGAGGTAAACCCGATATCTTAGGTCGAGTAACTTTGATATTTTCGGTTGTGATTTAAACCAAGTAAGGTTTAATATAGAAGTAAGATGTCAATGGTATAATACAGTATTAGTTCTGATAATGGTAGGTTTTTTTTTTGGGTTTGTTATGTTAAATTAAGTCAGTTAATGATTTGCGCCACGCGTTACGGCAACGCAATCGCCTACTAATAGGGTGGTTTCCTGAATAGTCCTAGTTGAATATTGTACATTATGTTATAAGCAATAGAAAATAATACGAAAAATAAACTCTTTTGTTAAAACACAATCAAAATCGGTTCGAAAATGAGCCTGCAATTATGATTTTAAATATTGATATGAGCAATGGTGGGCGCGTAGGGGGGACATCTCATTATCTCGCTCGCACGCATGCACCGTAATGGCCATTTTACACAGTGACGTCAAAGTTTGCGTTCTGTTATTTGACAAGTGCACCCTCCATCAGATTCGAGTTAATGAAATTCTGTCTGCAATAGGTTTTGGGTAACGTAACTTATTGATTTAAATAATAAAAAAATGAAGTCAACCAACCTATTCTAATGTTCCAAGCAATACTTAAAAAGTTCTTCACACTGCACTACGCTTCTCAGTTGACAAGGTCGACCGAATCAAGCGATGCGATAAGTCTGTTTTGTATAAAATTGTATAAAAACGTTCGCGCGTCGCGATCCTATCTAGGTCGTATACCTTAAAACGTACAGATAAAAGTGTATACAGGGTTATTTTTAAAACACCAGCAACCTCGCAGGGGTAGATACCTAAGGTTATAAGCTACTACTTTTGTTCTACGACTTTTGATAATTTGTTAGATTTTATTTTCATACCAAAATAAGTATTCATTTAATTTCCGTCTTGAATGTTACCTACACGCATCGCAGATTACGTAAGCAAACACGCGAAGCGTGGGGAACCGGGCTAGCGTTGAAGGTCATCGCCCGACCCAGCTGAGCGGCGCCTTTGAGTCGCGCTCGCACGCCGAACGCTACGAAGAAAAATACGACACAACAAAAACTTGTAAAATCATTTTTTTTAAATATATTGAGTTATATACAAACTCGTAGAACAAAAGTTGTTCCGTATGGGGTCAGCTATCTGGTCCTGCGAGGTTGCTGGTGTTTTAAAATTAACCCTGTATAAAGCGGACGGTTCGGTGTTAACGCGCGTCGCAGTTTTGTCTCTGTCCTACACTTCATAACGCACCTTAAGATGTTAAGTCTCGTAATGCCAGTAAGTTTACCAGCTTAAATGTCCTCCAAACCGTAACACAATATACACGCTGATCCTGGAACGCGATCTACACAAGGTGTATGGTGTACAGTGGTCGCTATCTATCTATAAGTGTAGTATGGCTTCTATATCTGGGCAGATGCTTACCATAAGGCAAGCGACCTGCTCACATTTCGTCATTAAAGATCTACTGAATGAGAGGGATTAGGCCTTAGTCCACCACGCTGGCCTAATGCGGGTTGGCAGACTTCACATACCTTCGAAACATCTTATCGAGTTCTCAGGTATGCAGGTTTCCTCACGATGTTTCCTTCACCGTTAAAGCAAGCGATAATTAACAATTAATATACACGTAACTTAGAAAAGTCAGTGGTGTATGCTCTTGGGGCTGGTCTCGAACCTCGACTTTCGTCTCGACAGTCCATACCACTCCCCGCTGAGCTATCGCTGTCATTAAAGATATTAAAATAAAAAAGAACTATACAAATTATTAAACCATCTGAAAATTTAAATTGAAATTGGCTTTAAAAGTATTCAAATCTATATTAGTCCGTAAAAAAAATCATATTCGACGCAATAAAGCGTTTATTGGAGTCATTAAGATATATTTGTGCATTTTATTATCACCGGGCCTGGCCCATTATTATGTTATTACTTTTAGCTGCCTTTAGTCTGAGGCCGAGGTTCGAATTAAGCCCTCTGAGGGGAAAGAGGACAAAGGTCGCCCAATATTCATTGAATGTGATATCATTGGATGCTGTAATTGAAATCGGTTCAAGGTGATGTTGAGGTAACATATTATTTTGCTATTCGCGCTTAATATTTTTTACCTTCACGGATTTTCGCTTGATGATGTTTTTATGGCAGATATCGCTACATTTTTTTTTATACCATAGGCCGGTAAACGAGCAAGTGGGTAGCTGAATGTAAGATTTAACTGCTCTAATGCCAATGACATGTTGTAAAACCTTATGATATTTACCTAAACCTTATGATTTTAGTAATAATCGTAAACTAGTTTTGAAAAAAGTAATGGTAGAGTATCTTGCCTGTTCTTCTCTAGCGAAATAGCCTTCCGAACTGGCGGTAGTTTTGACGGAATCTAAATAGTATATTGCACCATTTTAATTATTTTGAATTTGACGTCAGATCCCTAGCTAAAATCGACGACAATTCGAAAACTCGGTAGAAAATAGGGACGAATAATATAATAAAAATACTGAGAACATTTCGCGAAATAACGAAATTGCCTGCGTATGAATGGTTAATGCTGAGACTGGGGAGCCCGTGTGGTGTCCCGCGGGAGCACTGGGTTCCGCCCGCCCATTATGTTATTTATGTGATCATTAATTCTATTGTTGTATATTGGCAAAATGGTGTTTAAGAATTTTCTGTTTGTCTGTCACGTATGCCCGTGAGTCGAAGTGCATCGAAAACTTTCCATGATCAACATTTTTAACACGGTTTTATTAGCTTAATACGTACGTTAGTATGCAACGGAAACTTTGAACATGATTTTGAGCCTCAAACAATTCTATAACCAAAACAAACACGAAAAAGACAAGAAATTTATCAACTAAAATCCACCCATCTCGGCCAAGACAGCGATTGTACAGGTTTCTTAATGCAATCCAGTGCGGAATTAACGCAAGTTGAATTTCATTAAGGGAGCATTCCCTTTGCTCGCGGCGCGGCGGCCAGTGTAAATCGCGCGGGTGTAAATAATTTTTAATTAAAATCAGGCGGAGGTCGTTTCGCCCGCGGCGGTGTCTGCTGTTTGCTCTTTGCGTTTGTGCTGTTTCAGCTATGCAGCATGAGTTTTGTTTGGAAGGGATAAGTATATTTGTAGTTTTTTTTTTGAAAGTGAAAATTTCTTTAGCCACGTTGAGCACTTTTAGGTAGGGCGTAAACTTGTGGGTTTCGCGTCACCGACATGCTAATGTTAATTCAGACTATACACGTATAACACATCGTATATACCTGACCGTGTGCTATGCGCGTTTGACGCTTTTTGGATGGGTGAAATCTTGTGAGCTTTAAGTATCTGTAGTACAGTGTACAGTAAGTCAGTCAGTCCGAGTCGAGTTGAGTTGAGAGCGAGTACTAAATAAATATCCTTAATAATAAGTTATAAGTTTTGACTTCTATCAGCAGTCCGTATGACTGCCAAGTTTTTTTAAATACAAATACGCCTATTATCCCCGAAGTATACAACCACATTTCGCCGAGCGTATTTCAATCTCATGATGTGATAGGGCGAGCCTATCACCACACCGGATACAATTCTAGAAATCAGGCTGATACTAAGCATTTCATAATAAAAAATCTAATATCACTTTCATCCGATGCGGGAATCGAACCCGAGACCTCTGCACGGCAGTCGTACCGCGTACGCAATACAACTGCGCCGTCGAGGCAGTCATTCTTTTTAATTCCCCTTAATGACGAGACGCCTCGTAAGCGTGATGGCAAGCGCCCCCCTGCCCATATACAATAGCTATATCACTCAGAGCCTTCCAATTTATCGTCCTGTATGGCACTGCACTCGCCACCTCGAAACATAAGATGTTAATACCCGGTTATTTTATTGGCTCAATGTCGTTTAACGTAGACACTCCTCCTTGGCAGAAATAGATAAAGCGGTGGTATGTACCTTCCAAGATTATTTATTTAATTGAATGATGAAACGAGCAGGTCACTCGCCTGATGGTAAGCGCCACACCTGCCCATAAACAGAGAAGCAACACCACACAGAACTTTGAATTACAAAGCACTGCATGGCACTGTACTGCGCTCGTCACCCAGAGACATTAAATTTTAAGTCTCATAATGCCCATTTATTTAAAGTAAGTAATTACATTGGCTTCAATGTCCTTCAAACCGAAACATAACAGTGCTTAGACACTGCTGTGGCGCTGTGCTGTGTGCTGCTGGCGGCAGAAATAGACAAAGCGGTGGTGCCCACCCAGACGACCTCTCACATACGAGGGACCTACTATAATATGAAAAATATCAAACAAAAAAACACTTCTACTGAAGTTATTATGCAGTAGAAAATCCCCTCCCTATTAACGCGCTCCGAAAAATCGAAACACTAAGAGTCCTTAATACAAAATACATCTGGAATTACAGTGAGTGCAGATTTTCAAACAGTACTCAGAGTGGAATGAAAATTCGAAACTCGAAACGCTCTCGAATAGCGAAAACTTTCCTTTCAAACCGAAACCCGTAATACTGTAATGCGAGTGGTGTAAAAACGAAAGTGTATGATGCCATCGCAAAAAGAAAACGCTCCACGGGATAATACCATATAAATTATTGTATTTTATTTTGTAAGGATTCCGTAGGATTATTGTCTCAGGATCATATGGACGATTTTTTTAAAACTATACTTATTTTGCCGACAGCGGTGAGCGCGGCGCGGGGGTGATCGCATCAAGCGAGTCGCGTCATCGGTGTAGACAGTCTTCGAATGGTAGAGCCACGCTGTAGAGAGTTTTGTCTACAGCAAGAATGGGCTGGCTCGACCGGGTCGTTACCACTGTCTCACTGAAAATCGACCTAAATACCCCCTTTCTCATTCCCTTAATTATCCCTTCCCTTTAAGGTCGGCAACGCGCCTATTATTCTTTTGATATTGTGAGCGTATATAAGCTGTGCAGATCACTTACTATCAGGTGACCCACGTGCTCGTTTGCCGGTCTATGCTATAAAAAAAGACAAACTAGTCGTCTTTCGTATGCAAGACATTTTCTATATTGTCTCGGATTATTTGCGACATATAATATATGTTACATCTCTATTTATTATTTCGATTTCATTGAAGACTTCCACAATTTTAAACTATTAAACGACCTATCGGTCCTTATGTCCGGCTATAAAGTAAACATTTCGATTGACGTATGGACTCGAATTAATCAATACCCTCATAAGACCTCCGTCTTTATATTAATCGATTGTGACCTTAGTCGCCAAAATTTATACCGAATTATTCGCAAACCCAATTCTATAAATCAGTAGAAACTTCGGCGCTTAAACAAACATAATTTGCAACGTTAGTTACTAACGATGTATTTGTCTAAATGTTTCTTACCGACTTTAGCTGGCCTTAAAAAAGGTCACTGTGCTCAATTCTGTTCAAGGCTGTATTTTTTATACATCTTACGCGACATCTCCGTCTAATATGTATTCGATTTAGACAGCCTCCGTGACATAGCGGGCGAGTGGCCGGCTGTGAAGCGAGAGGCCGTAGGTTCGATCCCCGCACCGAGACTACGGTGAGTGAGATATCCGGAGGTCCAAATCCCCCTCTCTTTCCCAATTCTTTAATTACCCTTTCCTTTTGAGGTCGGAAACGCGTCTATGATTCTTCTATTGTTGTAGGCGTGCATCGGCGGTGGAGATCACTTACCATCCGGTGACCCATTTGCTCGTTGGCCGGTCTATGCTATAAAAACTTAAAAAAGCCACCAAATTGAGAACCTGCTGAAATCACTGGGGATTGTGAGACTTAACATCTTAATTCTCAGGGTGACGAACGCAGTTTAGTGCCATGTATGATGTAGTGCTTTGTAATTCAAAGTTTCTGTGTGGTGCTGCGTCTGTTTATGGGCAGGCGTGGCGCGTACCATCAGGCGAGCGCCCTGCTCGCCTCATCATTCAATGAAATAAAAAAAAAACTCTTCCTTTTTGAAGTCAGTTATATAGAGTTAATCGAAGGAACCCTGAAAATGGCAACGGCGAAGACCAACATCGGTTAATATTCGCTCGGCGGATAAAGTTTTGCGTTTCTCATTCATTATTTCCGACAAAGAATGTTTAATGCAATACAAACACCTAGTCGAAGACTCGGTCTTGTTGGGGTTACCGGTTGAACGGGAGTACTGTTCCATCCACGTAGACGGTATACTTCGATGGTGTGTGTTCCCGTTCGGACTCATTAGAAACCATGATCTGAAACTAATTGCGGGACAGGAAAGATTGCTTTACGTTTTCCAAACTTAATACTAAAAAATTATAAATGCTTTCATAGCAAATCCAACTAAATAAGTATGCCCAATTTTGATTTAATCCGACGTTTTGAAGGAGGTCAAAATCATATACAAAGTTTCTGTTACATACTAACATACATAGGTATGTATGAAGATAATAAAAGCGTGTTAATAAGAACAATGACTCGGATGATATTTTAGTAACGTTTGTTAGTGTGGCAGTTAGTTTCGACCGAAGAGTCATTATTCTTTTTAAGAAATATCCGTTTATGGTCGCTGTCCAGCCGGTTATGAATATCCTGCCACCAGCATGTCCTAGCAATGCAATTGAATTTGCGAATGGAGAGGGAAATACCATGTTCTGTTACATATTTTATTCTGTGGTCGCCTTTGGTTTTCAACTAAAGAAACGTGTTTTAATCGTAAAACAATTTTATAACAGTGGATGCGCGACAATCCATACTTAATCCACGGGGTAGGTGGATAAAGCGAGTGTTTGCGTATAGGGGTGGATTACGAGCCACCCCCGACCCGCCGCGCACCCCGCACCACCCCTCACACGCCCTCCGTCACGTGACGTTTGATTACAGCGTGACAAAACACGCCGAGCGCCACTTTTGTGTGTTATTTTTTTTTGTCACCATTTTTTCGTCACCCCATGCGAAAAGTAAATTATTTTTCTTTCAGCCGGCATTACTGGTAATTTTTCAACACGTGTATTCTATTCAGTATGTTTGTTTTCGTGTTATTTTTTAATTATGGTTCGTGTTTGTTCGGTTTTATCCGGCGTTCGTCGGCTACGGTCACGGATTAAGTGATCCTGGTGTCGTTTTAATAAGGCTTACGTCAGGTACTTGGTTTGTTGGTCAACGGAATTGTGGGTTCGTTGGATTTGATGTGGACACGAGGGAATGGGTTGATGTTTAATTAAAAGATTTCGGTCGTTTTGTCAAATGTCGATATGCGTTGTAGCTTAGTTTTTGTTGCAGAGGATAACGAGCAAGTGAGTCCTGATGGTCAGCGATCTCCACCGTCCATAAACATCCACAAAACTAGAAAAATAATTTATGAGCTAGAAAAAGGAATGGGAATTGGGAACGAGAAAAGAACTTGGACTTCGGAAATGGTTTCGTTTTGTTATGAAAGCCACACTCTCAAGCGAAAAGACATGCTTTTTGCCCGACTTCAAAAAAGGAGGCTGTTCGCAGTTCGACGCGTTAATGTTCAGCGATAGCTAATAAATAAAGACTGACTTTAAAGTTAGGCGATACCGTTTGACTCGACGGTCCTATACAATTTGACTAAGATCTAATAAAATGTACGAGGGAAAATGTTTTCTAGTTAAGTAGGGTCACTGTCAATTCAACAGTTTACGATTATTTAGTGAACTGAAATATTACTGCTGCCTCGGCGCAGTTTTATTGCTGTGCTGAGGTCTCGGGTTCGATCCTCAGGTCGGGTAAAGTGATATTGGGTTCTATCACGAAATTCTCAGTGTCAGCCCGGAGTCTGGAATTGTGAATTGTATGGCGATAGGCGATAGGCTCGCCCTCTATCATGTGACGGAAATACGCTCGGCGAAATGTGGGTACTGGTTACACCTCTGCCTTCCCCTTCGGGCGTTACAGCCGTTTGTGCGTATATCCGCCCGCGTAATCTGCTTTTTCCTGGATAAAAAGTAGCCTATGTTACTCAGTGATAATGTAGCTTTCTAACGGCAAAAGAATCTTTGAAATCGGTTCAGTAGTTTTTAAGTTTATTCGTTACATACAAAAATACAAAACTTTCCTCTTTATAATATTAGTGTAGATCACCATCACCTTCGATTTTTCGACCACAAAAAAAATATATATTCCATATGAAAAAATCCATTCCCCATAATATTATTCTTTCCGCAAAATGCCTCAATGTTCCACGTAACGACGTCTTAAAAACCGATGCGTTCGTTCATACAGTGTCGTGCGGCGTGGGCCATAAGGCCGGCACGTGATTCGACTGACAACTGGCCCATTATGGCCGGAACCTGTGGTGATGAGATGAGATTTGAATATGGCTGATATACGGCATTAGTGAGGTGCAGTATGTATTTGAAGTGATAACTTCTTATGGGAGCGTAAACCAGTAACGTAACGCGTTACGGCACCACTCTGTCTAGCTTCCCTTTCTCCCACGCATACGGCAGCAGTAAACAGGCTGCTCTTCTCTCACTTTAATCCACTTTAGTTTAAGTTATCACTTCTGTCGAGCGTCCCTGGACGCACACGTTTTTTTTTTGTTATCCGAGCTCGGTAAAGTGACTGCATTACACCTGATGGTAAGCGCAGTGCAGTCCAAAAAAAACAGCAACCATCGTCTACAGAATCATGTCGGCCTGTATAAATGCTTCTTTACACTCCGGAGGGAAGTAGCAAGAGCGATCTGGAGTCTCTAACCAAAAGTACTACGCTGATATACCGATTCAAACTCTGCAGTGGCCTTCTTTGGACACGGTTCCTGGGGATCCTGAGTGTATTCTGGATTGCTATCAGAACCAGCTTCACGGTTTCATCCCCCACGAACAACGACCCAATCAATATCCACAAAAGAAATACAAATTCTTCCTCTACAAAGGATGTTATTTCCTCAGGAAACATGCAGTTTCCTACTATTAAAAATTAATTGGACCCCTTAGTTACCTTTTCTAATTAAATCCTTTCATAAGGTGCCGTTTTGTATTTAGCCTGTGCGTTTGAAACGCCTTGAAAGAGGTTTCTTGCGAGCACCACTCTTGTTGATTTTGACGGCTTTTTTCTTATCCTTGTTTGAAAAATTAGTTCTCGAGACTACGCTAGTTGTGTTGCGTGATCTTGCTTGGATTACGTCTGTTTGCTAATGAAACACTTTAAAAGGTAAAATAATATTGTATTATCAAACCACAATTCCATGAATTTGGTGGCAGCGGTCCAATAAAAAAAAATATGCATGATACTAGATGTGGCATATTTTGTTTTTTGTTGTGGGGCTCATTTGTTTAAGGAGTTGAGTTCTAAATTTACACATTTCTGTATCATAGTGTCTATGCAAGATTATCTTTACTCAGCTAACGACAATCATCATCATCATCATCAGTCACAAGACGTCCACTGCTGAACATAGGCCTCCCCCAAAGATTTCCAGACAGACCTGTTGGAAGCGGCCTGCATCCAGCGAGTTCCTGCGACCTTTATCAGGTCGTCTGTCCACTTTGTAAAATACAATACGTTGATTAAATCAAGAAACCTATATAAAATAATTCATCGTCCCGCTGATTAATCTTCCAATAAAATATATTTCATCGAACAAAAACTCAAGTCACAAATTACCCATGGACGTAGTTCGAAACTTATTCGAGTGTGAGTACGATACAGCCCCTTCGGACGTTGTAACAAATGACTGTAATTGGTCAGGCTGTCGCCAGTCACGGGGTCCGGGCCCGGGATCCGAGAGGCCCGGGATTGCGTTCAAATTGATGTATAATAGGTATCGTCGAGGGCTAACACTGCGCTATTAGATTTCCACGAAAACGTTATTTGAGAACTGGACTTTTCTGGATAGCTGGTCGTTGAGTTAAATTGGGATTTTTATCTCAATGACCCTCGGAGTAATGGGGAAGTTTGGCAAAATCGTGTTTTACCTTGAAAGCGGTTGGACTGAAAGATTGTTGGTTTTCGAAGAGGCTTTTATTTTAGGTGTCAGCTTTGATATGGGCCTAATGGCTCGAAGAGGTAGAACGTGGATCGTTTCCGTGAAACAGGTGGCGATTAGCTAGGAAACAAAAGGCCTCGGTAATTGATATTGTGTGGTTTATGAATATATTTGTCGGATCTTACTTTAGCCACTTGCACGTCCAAGGATACTTTTCTAGCCAAAAAAAAAGGTGGGTTGTACGTCCAAGGATACTTTTGTAGCCATAGCGACATATTTTATATAACCGTCGTTATTAACAAATTGCAGGTAGTTAATGCGTGTTTCATTTGTTTATTAGATAGCTGACGAATTAGTTTACAACAACAATCACGAGATGGTAGTGTAAGAAGCCTCGAAAAATAGTTTTTTAGGTCGGACGTACAAGTGGTTAGATAAATGTTTTCAAGTATTCAGCTTCGACCCCTGCAAATGTCTTCTTTTATGCGCCCAGATGAAGGCCGTGCAACTGATGGTGAGCACCACTCTTGCAAATAAATAGCAGCATTTGTCTAGAACTGCTCTTCGCGCATTATCCCGAGACATTAGATTTTAATAACTACTGTGTAATTTTTACACAGTAAGTTTACGGGCTGTTGTAGATGTTGAACATCTTTCAAATAGGATCCCAGCAGTACCTATACACTGATGTTTGGCGTCAAAACTAGATGCCGCGGAGTTATCTACCCAGACGCATACTAGGAACCTACCACCTATTAGTGTAGTGCTTTTGTTGTGGCAATACGTTACGCTGAGAGAAAAAATAAAACAATCCTGAAAAATCCTACTTAATAAAAATAACCTCTCAGACGTCTCCATCATTGCGCTTCATAACTCGAACACAAAGCTCCATTGTATAATTATATAAAGTAATCAACGCGGCCGTCTAAGCGTGAATTCATCACAAACTCGATAATCATCCAACTTTTTTAATTTCCACCCAAGCGACGAATTGTCATTTGGAAAGTAATTACTCGTTTTATGCTACTTGTTGCCGGTCGTATTACGGGAATGTCATTAACTTTTTATGAGGTACAAAATGACGAAACTGGTGCGCTGGATCCACCAGTATTAGCGCTAAAGCGGAGAATGAAGGGCGGAGAAAAGCGGAGCTATTTTGAGTGAGGTGGTTTTATTAATACGCAACGGAGCGGAGTTATGGATTTCGACGAATTCAATTGGTCTATTTCTGCGAGTTCTTTACTCCGCTTCAGTATAACATAAAAGACATAAGGTTATGCCGAGACCTACACGCAGAAGACGTTGGTCTGTGATGTTCATCGGTTAAATAAGCGTAATCGTTTATAAGGTGGTAGGTTCCTCGCATGCGAGAGGCCGTCTGGGTTGGTACCACCGCTTTGTGTATTTCTGCTGCCAAGCAACAGTGTGTAGCACTGTTGTGTTTCGGTTTGAAGGACATTGAAGCCTACTATATACTGTCAATTACTGGGCATTATGAGCCTTAACATCTTATGTCCCGGGGTGACGAGCGCAGTTCTGTGCCATGCAGTGCATTGTAATTCAAAGTTCTGTGTGGCGTTGCTTCTGTTTATGGACAGGCGTGGCGCTTACCATCAAGCGAGCGACTGGCTCGTCTCGTCATTCAAACTAATAAAAAACAAAAATAAAAGACTAAGCTTCTTATGCTGAGCCCAACTCGCAGAAGACGTTGGTCTGTGAGTTTCGTAGGTTAAATACGCGCAATGTAACTTAGCTGGTCCGAAGTTAGATAGGGTGACGAGAGAAGAAGATAGTGAATGAAAATACAATCCTCAGGCAGGTCAAGTCATTGTATGTCTCATAAAATATTTAATTTATAAAGCGGAGCGAAGTGGAGCGAAGCGGAGATGTAAATTTCAAACAGTGTCCCTACACGCCTCATCTCCTCTCCGCTTTACTTCGCTATGGAAACATCCCCTAACTGGGACACATCTCGTTGGCAATACGGGTAATGGACGCGTAATACGCAAATGGGATCATATTTTAATGGTCCTCGGGGCGCGTGTCATTGTTTTATGACTATAGTCGTTAAATATTTTGTAGTTTTGTTTAAGGTTATCGGGGTCGGTGAAGCGTGTGATGATAATAAAGTATTAAGGCTAGTTTGGTGTTCTGACACAATGGTCATCAGAAAATTATAGCTAACAATTTACTGTAGCAGTCTACGTGACTAGCGTGAGTTGTTTTCGATAACTGTCACGTTATCTGTGTTTGTGTTTACATTGATACGCACTCACGCCCATAATCGTCGAAAGGGTAGGCAGAGTTGTAACTTTCGTCCTATGATGTGTTAGGGGGCGAGCATATCGGCATCTAAGCATTTCATGATAGAAAAATGGAATTTCACTTTAATCCGACCCGGGGATCGAACCCGAGACCTCAGGACAGCAGTCATACCGCGTGCACATCATAACTACGCCATTGAGGCAGTATTTGAGTTTATGCTTTATTTTAGTTGTCGCTGTTACGGTATAACATAAATATTTTCGTCAATTCGGATGACTCATGACGGGTAAAGGAAAACTCGCACTAGGGGCACTGATTGATATATTGAAATAAAGTTTCACAGATGGCACGATCCATTAAATAATCAATAGTGCATTACATCTGGCTACTTCAGTTGTAAATGTCCTTATGCCAGAGGTTGATGCCTCCTTAATTCATTATTTTGTCTCGCGCTCCGCTGTCGAGGGAACTGGCAATTTACAATTCCACCTCCTTCCAATCTCTCTATTTGATTAATTTCATTGTGTAACTTCACTTCTGCTGGTCAGTGTAAAAAAAATACATGCCACTGTCGATCGTTTACAGTGACGGATGTGTTCGTGAGTTAATTTCTTAACTTGCAGTTTGATGATAATATTGATAATGACAAATTTAATATATACTGGCAGACTCGGCCACGCGTTGCTGTGGTTAAGGTATATGTTAAATTATATTGTAGTAAACTATTCCGCAATTTACTGAGGTAAATATTTGTATGAGCTACTAATATTTGCCTTTTAACCAAGGAAAAAGACGGGGGAGATCCTATTTGTATATTTTATTTATTTGTATAAGAAAGTATACATTTTCAGAGTGCGAAACGAGTATAACTTTTCACGAACTGATGTGTTTTGAATATTTTATCATTTAGCATTGTAGCGTATAACGTTACAAATTGACTCATAGTTGGTTTTATTCGAATTTAAAGAAGTAAAGGGGTAATTAAAAACCCTAGAGGGAAATCGTGAAACAGGTTATTTTTTTTTTTTTTTGTTTATTGAGTAGATTTTATTTTTTTAAGTTTTGTAGTTCTTTGTCCCCATGATACAGGTTATCCTGATGTGGTTTGTTTGTGTTATTATTATTAAAGAGTAGTCATTTTTTACTTCCTAAATTTAGTTAAAATAGCCCTCGCTTAAAACCTGCCATCAAACCATCAGTTTTATTGACAAACATAAAACACATTCCTTACAAAAGGTCGATTGCTTCATTAACTTAGATTTTTCGCTCCTCTGAAACCGCTCTGATCTTGTGTCCAAAGCGCAA
Source organism: Amorpha juglandis (assembly GCA_949126905.1). Classification (NCBI taxonomy): domain Eukaryota; kingdom Metazoa; phylum Arthropoda; class Insecta; order Lepidoptera; family Sphingidae; genus Amorpha; species Amorpha juglandis. The sequence continues at coordinate 1,672,346 of OX421380.1, forward strand.
TTTGAATAAGAAAGCTCGCCCTGACCGCCCGCCCGCCCGTCCGCCCGACACATTACAGCGCCTTTATTAACTCGCTCTTTTTGTTTCAGGTAAGTGAGCCTTCTGTTGCGAGGTTGCTTGCGTAAGTACTTTGTTATGTTGAAGACAAGTGGGTTGTGTCTTGTGACAATATTGCGTTTTATATTTGGACCTAGTTATGCAAAAGGGAACCTACCCACTGCAAGTTCAAATGGAGATCATTTTTTGTTTAATTAATCACTATTAAACAACATTTAGGTCATAATTTACCTATTTACGAAAAATACACATATTTTTTAAAGCACCTAGTAGACATAATTCTTCCGTTATAAAAGTGTAACTTTCGTTTTTTTAAACGAGCAAATGGGTCACCTGATGGTAAGTGATCTCCACCTTCCATGTACGCCCACAATACCAGAAGAATCATGGGCGCGTTGCCGATCCTAAGGGATTGGGAAAGGGAGGGAGATTTGGGCCTCCGGATATCTCACTCACAGTACGAAACGTAGCAGCAAGCCACTAATTTATGTTCCTGACAGAGACAGTGGTAACGACCCGGTCGAGCCGGCCCATTCTCGCTGAAGACAAAGCTGTCTAGAGAGTGGCTCTACCACTCATAAGTTTATTATGTTTATGTTCATACAAATACAAATTTTCTTTTTATAAAAAAAATACTATAAAACACTGTCCAGTTTTTAAACCTCTTCAGAACCAGATCTACTAGATGTATTAATTCTTTCTTCTAAAAAAATGCGAGTGAATTTAATAAAACTTCAAAATAAAGCGCAAAATTATTCGAAATACCTATAAAATCAACATTCCAGAAGTTTTTTAATACGCTACCCACCCGACGATAATAAAATGCTAACGTTATTAAAGAGCGAGTGTTTTTTTTCCGACAAGAGCACTTCGTAGTTACTGAGAATGCAAGGATTGTGTGGATCATTCAACTCATTGTTGCACTTCTACATACACCACAACCATCATCAGTGCCATCTGTCTGGTAAACAATAAACTGCGACAGCATCGAATAAAATGTGAATAATTTTGTTTTTAGCTTTTTGTGTCAGTTATGTTAATTAATCTTACTACAACTTTTTACTCCATCGTTAAATCTGGTATTAATTAACAATGAAAGGGTAAGTAACATCGAAAAAGCCAGAGACCTCTGCCCTGGCGCTGGGATCGAACCCGTGACCTCTGTCTCAGCAGTCAGCTCCCCGCTAGGCTATTGCCACTTTTTTTAAAAGGTACTATTATCTTTTTTTTTAAATTAAAACCACATTTTCATTATCATGTCTTATTATGCACCCAAAAACTCAGTGCCTATCATTATACTCTGTCTGTTTAAGTCTGTCTACTTCATTCTATGCTTATACTTTGTACCCCTTTGCGATTTGAAATTGATGGCCGGTATCAGCTAACGGGACAAGGGGAAAAATGTCAGTTCGCGACCTTCGACTTAAATTACAACCATTATTAATGACTATAATAAAACAATACACCCATCAGACATTGCAGATTATACGAAACCGTCGCACCTCACCATAAATCTGGCAACCGAGCCACCTGAGCGTTCGACGTCCCCGTGATTATGAATGAGGGGCCTTCTCCCCATGGCTCCCTACGCCACCCAAATTCGCACTCTATCACGCAGTAATAAGATGCAATTTCGCCCAGCTAAAACACATTCTAATAACAGAATTAACGTTCGAAAAGCAGACCGTATTCCTTGTTGCATAGCATACAAATTGTCCGTAGCGTTTTCATCGTGAGACACGTTTGAATTTCAACTGTAAATTCATAACTTTGTGGTTGAATTTCGATCGGTTGTTGATGCTGGGGTGTTTTTCAGGGGTCGTTTACACGGCGGGGTCCCGGGACTAGCTCGTCTCCCGGGCGACCGGCACGGCGCGACCCAGCCGGCTGCACTTGCACAAAGTGTACACCAAATGCGACCCGCTCCCGATTCACGTTGTTGACGATTGGCTGCTTTTATATTCCATCGCTCTGTCTCTGAGTGACTGGTCTTTTAAAATGTTAAAATTAACGTTTGTAAACTCTTTTGAACATCAAAGTTGGTATTTCAACCGTTCTGATTGAGGATGGGGATTTTCATAGTTATTTTGAAATCTCGTTACGTTATTATTTTATTAACTTTCGCTAGTATGTATTAGGCATTTAACTCCAAGAAATTTAGTTTAAAGATATAGTTGCTTATTTAATAATAAGCTACTATGTCTTTTTAGCCTCCGTGGCGCACTAGGCGAGTGAATGAGTGAAGAGGACACGGGATCCATTCCCGCACCGAGACAAATGTTTGCGTGATTCACAAATATTAGTTTCGAGTGTGGGTGTTCTCCCCAGAGGGGTTGTCGTCAGGCAGATGGCTGGCCGTTAAACTAAAAGCTACATCTCTCTATAACATGTGTTGAAAAATATGTTGACCCCACTATGAGTGGGATAAGGGCAGGGCAGGAAGCAAATCAGTAAATTTGTATTAAATAATAATATCGGTTCTGTATGATATACGGCCCACTGCTGGGCACGAATCTCCTCTAGAATGAGAGGTATTATGCCTTAGTCCACCACTCTGACCTAATGCGGGTTAGTAGACTTCACATGCGTTGGAAATATTAAAATATTACTTACTGTACATATTTATAACTTTTTTATTCAATAACTATAAAGTAATATGGAAATCAACGTTCGCTTCTTAAGTTATTATAATTTTCGTTTCTAATAAATTCTGACTTACTTATTAATACAAAAATTGATTTATAAAGAGACTTTTTCTCATAAAAGAAGGGGACAAAGTAAATAAATTATTCAACGCGTACTTTCAAGGCTTGTGACCCGATATAATTGCAAAGTTGGAGTGTACGGAGAATCGAACTATCGTTAGCAATTCAATGACAGCAATTCGACCTAGACTATATTGAATATTGATTCTTTGGAAATGAAATTCGTGGAGTGGTAGAGCCATGTTGTGAATCCAGTTTTTCTTAAAGTGGGCGATGACGCCCCCTTGTGGGTGCTGGAGGTTTTCAGGGGGCGGTAAGGTACTAATGATGTAAATTTTAACTTAGATAAAAGATGATTCATATAATACACTAGGCCAATTTGAAATGAAGTAATTTCAGCGGGTTTCGCGGGGCGCTAGAAAATAAATTGATTCTCAAAGTGGGCGATCGAGGAGTTAAATTTGTCAATGTTGTAGACAGTTTTGTCAACAGAATGACCGGCTCGACCAGGTCGTCACCACTGTTTTAAAGATTACCGACGCAAAGTAGCGACTTGCTGTTGTGTTTCTTACGGTGAGTGCGATAGGCCTGCAATTGAGCAAGTGGGTCACTTGATGGTAAGTGATCTCCACCTCCCATATACGCTGAAAATACTAGAAAAATCATGGGCGCGTTGCCTACCTTAAGGGAAACGAATAATTAGGGATTGGGAACGGGAGGGCGATTTGGGCTTCTGGATTCCGTAAGAAACGCAGCAGCAAGCTGCTACTTTACGTCGATTTTCTGTGAGACAGTGGTAACGACTCGGTCGAGCCGACCTATTCATGCTGTAGACAAAACTGTCTACAACTTTGCTCTACCATACATAAGTAGTACTAGTTATTCAACTATTTAAGGATAATGTAATGATTTCACAATTCTTTTTATCCTAAAAGGATTGTAAATCGTTCGTAACTCTTTGTCGTATTCGAGAACCAATTTTCTTCACTTTAAGCTAAGCTATTCAGAATTGTGAACTGCAAAGTGGGTCATAGAATATTAACAGACGGGTGAGTCAGGTAACAGGGCGGTCTTAAGGACCGTTCTGTTATCGTTCTTGATTTAACTGGATGCCTTACAGTTGTGGTGGCTGTGTTTCCTCAATATAAAACTCTTAATGGGGGATTAGTTGATGCGATTGTTGGGTATTATGCCTACGGGAAAAAAGTCTCTGAGAGGCAATCCTCCTTCTATAATAACAATCGATATAAAAATCTGGGCAGCGATGTTTTGTAAATGTTTTTCTTGGGATTGGTTCTATGTCAAAATTACAATTCCAGGATAAAATCGATTCAATTATCCGTATGGAATTCTGGAAGCTATATATATGTTCCGTGTTACTGAAATCGAGATGTTAATAATGATAACGTTAATACGGTAATTTTTTATACTATTCTTTAGTTTTTAACTTATCTCATCGATATCTGCTATGTTTTATGATATTTATTATACGCCTAAAAGTCGGAGCATTCTCTCATCATCATTTTTGTAAACATAATATTTTTGACGTCATCATCATCAGCCACAAGACGTCCACTGCTGAACATAGGCCTCTCCCAAAGATTTCCAGACCGACCTGTTGGAAGCGGCCTGCATCCAGCGACTTCCTGCGATCTTTATCAGGTCGTCTGTCCACCTTGTAGGTGGACGTCCAACGCTGCGCTTGCCAGTACGTGGCCTCCATTCCAGAACCTTTGAATTTTTAAAAATTTTACCTTTTTGACGTCACAAAGGTATATTTAAATCAAAAATCATCTGTAAAACATAATCTATGCCAACTGCCACAAGAAGAGGGCGTCTTGAAGAAAGCGGCTCGGATATTGCCAGTAAACGTATGTCGATATGAACCCCGTTTCCTTTCCCCCGCCGCGCCGGTCTCACCCCCGCTGACACCGACGAACCCCGCCGGAGGGACCGGCAGGGGCACAACAGGGGCGCGAGGGGCCGCCGGCGGTACTTAGAACTTGTACAGTCAGCCCCGCCAATTATGCTTTGAAAATACTGCAGTTTTATGTTCACTCTTGAGTTACCATTTTTTTTTTTAATAGAAGAAAATACGTTCAACCACTCAGCGATTCGAGTATTTTATGTTGTATAATTGTGTTCATTTCACTTTTGAGTATATTAGGGTAGTATTTAGGGTATGAGTGTTAGAGCCACGCTGTAGACAGTTTTGGGTCGGCTCGACCGGGTCGTTACTACTGTCTAACAGAAAACCGACGTAAAGTAGCGGCTTGTTGCTGCGTTTCGGACGGTGATTGATATCCGGAGGCCCAAATCCCCTTACCCTACCCAATCCTTTAATTATTCCTTTCCTTTGAGATTAGCAACGGGCCTATGATTCTTTTAGTATTGTGGGCGTACATGGGATTGGAGATCACTTACCATCAGGTGCCCCACTTGCTCGTTTGCCGGTCTATGCTACAAAAATAACTTTTATAATAGATAAATATTTTTAATTGGATTGATTGATGGAAAGTTTATATGGCATTAACTGTTGCTTACTTTATCTGTGCCATTGGACCAGCGGAATCTGATCTAGTGATCTCTATGACCTAAAAGACCTATATAGAGTTTAAACAATACACAGTAAATATAATAGAATTATAGTAAGACAGTACAAACTATCGCCGGTATAGAGTTCACGTGTGGGCGTGAGTAGGCGCCTATCTGATGCAACGCGTCTAGTTAAATTCTAATGAGTAATCTAACTATATTTTTAACAGATGCTAAAAATCTAAGTGGTTCTCAGTCTGTAGTTTAATAAATAGTTTTATGTACCTATGTTCACGCATAACTTCACCAAATGTGTACCGCTTTGGATGATTCTTTAATAAATTAATAGCAAAAAAAAAATTAACAAAAAAAACTAAAAACGAATAAGCTAAAAATATTGTAAAATAAACGATTTAAGTCGAAATTATCGTTTAGTAATATCATTTAATACAATGGTTGGTTATGAAAAGCGATAGTTAAGCATATAAAAATATATTTTAATATCTACAGTATGTAGTTGCTTTGTTGATACAAGAACATTATCATTTGGTGTCAAAATCTAATCAAAAACATAATACAAGGTGTTACGGGAAGGTGTAGACATATTTCAGGGTTCATAACCTGACAATGAGTGTTTCTGTACCGTATCTTATCAAAATCTAGACATCCTGAAATTTCACGGTAATTTTAATCACTTGTTATTATTGTTAAAAACGATCACATCTCTACATACTAAGTGAAGTGCGTGAGCCAGAAGCTGTAGTAAGTCGAAAGCGTGCTTGTTTATCATTTAGTGCTGTTCTAAGTTGCAAGTCATGTTACTCATTCGATAAAAAAGAAAATGCTTTATTTGTGTCGTTAGTCTTATTAATGACAAATGTTCTGTACTTGACCTGTCATAAGCGCTTTCTTAGCCTACATGATGAATAAAGATTTTGATTATTTTTGATTTTGTGTCTTGGCAATGAAATTGGATCATGGATGGCCACACCTTCCACTAACACGTTGTATAAAGTAAAAAAGTGATATAAAATAACGGTTTTTAAGGCGAATTACACTGACAGATATCAGTACAACAATGAGACGATGTTATGATTGAAAATACAACCAAAAATTATGTACTTGCGCCACTGCATACTGTGTACTGTTCGACACAATGAGTTGCGCAACGCATCCGTCTCATTGTAGCTCCATACAAGGCATCAGAGTAACACTTTCTAACGCTAACATCCAGTGGCTTTACTTGTGTTCAACTGTTACTAAGACAGGATTATTGTAGTTGAAATTATTATTACATTGTATGATACTTTTATGAGTGGTAGAGCCAAACTGTAGACTGTTGTCTACACCATGAATGTGCCGGCTTGACCGGGTCGTTACCACAGTCTCACAGAAAACCGACGTAAAGTAGCGGCTTGCTGCTGCGTTTCGTACGGTGAGTGAAATATCCGGAGGCGCAAAGCCCCCTCCCCTTCCCAATCTCTTAATTATCCCTTACCTTTATGGTCGGGATTTTGCTCGTTTGCCGAACTATACTATACAAAAGTAGCTCCTCGCCTGATTATAAACGCTTACCCATAAACAACAGCAACATCATCACCATTTTAACGCTATCGCATTGATTCAAAGCTAGGCATACATAAATCTGCCTCGATTAAGTACCGAACCTGCAGTTTTAAAATACTCCTCAATCGCAAACTGTGTCATTCTATTGAACAACTATTTATTTTCAATCCGAGACTAACCACTTTTATTGCAGCTTTAATAAATGTCTTACCGACGCAGTTATTTGCGTACGCGGTACGAAAGCTATGCTGAGTGTTCTGGTTCGATTCCCGGGTCGAGTAAGGTGATATTGGGTTTTTCTATCACGAAATACTTAGTAACAACCCGGAGTCTGGAACTGTGCCCGGTATTGCTATAGGCTCGCGGCGAAATGTGGATGTACTGGTTACACCTCTGCCTACGCCCTCGGATTACGGGCGTGAGTGCGTATGTTTAATAAATGTCACTTTCAAAGGACGCCCCACCCCAATCCAAGGCCTGATTTTGAACAACTAAGAGCGCATTTTATACGCAATCCTGCCCACACATCGGAGAATACGTCTATCAGATTATCCAATTATGTCTCACGGACACGTGTGCTCCATACAACATAGGTACCCCAAACCCCATCAATGGGGCGTCTGACAGACGGAAAAAATTGCCCACAATGCGAATTCAACGGGGATGCAAAGGAAAATTGCGTTTGCACACCCCAGGGACGGGTGCAGTTGAAAAAAGATATTCATACGGGACGCAGTTGGACGATTTATCGGTCGATCTCGTCGGATGAAATGTGGCGACGAACGGCCATGACGGTCGAAATGGGACGATGTGGACCTTCATCGGATGTATGCTTGTATTGTGAGTGTAATAAAATATAATATTGTATTGTATTATTCTTAACACACTGATATTGACTGAATGTCTCGCATTAGAATTATGTAATTATCTTGCATTTAATAATCATCTTGCCTTATTAGAGTAGGTTGGTGTTTTGTAATTCCGCTCGTACAGACTGTTTCTGATTGTTGTAAAACGAGGATAGTTGTTATTGGCTGCCTAATTCTTTTTCCTAAAATTAAGTTTAATATGTAAAAAGCTGTTACTATTCCTGTACAATAAAATAAAATAAAAATAAAAATTACGTAACTTCAATTATAATGATTTGGTTCTGATTGCCACGTAATCAATTAATAAAATATGCTGCTTCCCTCTTCGGAGATGGATTAAGCAAATCGAGCTGCCCACGACAGGAGAGGCGGATGACCGTTGCAGGCATAGTGATATAAAGATACACCCCTATACCCGCCCCAATCAACCATCAAGTCATGTCGCTAGCCCCTCGGGAGAACCGGATATACACTGGCAGATCCTGGTACACGATCCACACAAGATGTGTGGATCACTATGGCAGGTTTAAACAGCATGTGTACAGTGGTCGCTATCCGGGCGTTTATGAATATCCTACCACCAGCCAAATAACCGTGTGATAATTAAATGCGACATAAAAAAACTATACTTTTTTAAAACCTTTCAAGTTCGCGCCGAGTTCAAATCCTCTGTAGAAACGGACGACCTGCTAGAGGCTTTTGTCAACATTTTGAGCCCAGTTAAAAATGTATAAAACAGCTCTCTTTGTGGTGCAGTTTATGCAATACTTAGTTTTAGACTGGCTCCATTGTGAATTTTTCTAAATTAAATTTACCACTCCGCCTCTGTGAAGGACTATACTAGATAGTACTGTGTGGTTTAAATGTAGGATTTTGTTATTGTTTCTGTACGGAGATGTGATATGCCATGAATGTGGTGTTTTGTCCGGTTTGTAATTTTTCATTATAATTTTCTTTCTTTCTGACGTTATCCCTGCTTAATGCAAAGGTCCGGCTTCCCATTCTAATTTGACGGTAGATTTGGACAGAAATTCCAATCCCGGGAGAGTCATAAGATATTTTTCCAACCAAATACCGAAACACAAATTGTATTATTTTTTTATTTACTTGAATGACGAGACGAGCAAGTCGCTCGCCTGATGGTAAGCGCCACGCCACGACTGCCCATAAACATAAACAACACCACATAGAACTTGAGTTATAAAGTACTGCATGGCACTGAACTGCGCTCTTCACCCCGAGAAATAATATGTTAAGTCTCATAATGCCCAGTAATTTCACAAGCTTCATTGTCCTTCAAACCGTAATACAACAGTGCTTTCACACAATTGCGCGATTTAAACCCGGGACATCTATAGGTTGCTCTGCCTAAAGACGCTGCCACTAGACGATTGCCGCGGTGATGTATCTACACACATTTGCTGTATTATGAAATACATGTACCAAAATATAGAGTCGGTCCCCCTCAGAGCCACACGCATTCAAGCATGAACAATACCGGTTAATGAAAGCATTCCGAAGTCACGCGCCGGGGCCCGACCCCACGGGGGGCTATATTCGATGTTTACCTGCGGTGCGTCTGTATTGGCAGATACAATTTGTGTCTCTATAAAGCATAGACATATGTGCTGCAATATGGAAGTACTCAGTGTTAGAAAATTATCTATCTATACAGGTGATAGGTCCCTCGTATGTGAGAGGCCGTCTGGGTTTTTACCATCGTTTTGTTACCACCGCTTTATCTATTTCTACCGCCAAGCAACAGTGTGTAAGCACTGTTGTGTTTCGGTTTGAAGGATATTAAAGCCATGAAATTAACACGGCCAATAGAAAGTGAAGAAGCATTTATACAAGCCGGCATGATTCTGACATTATTAGCCTTAACATCTTATGTCTCGGGGTGACGAGTGCAGTTCAGTGCCAGGCAGTGCTTTGTAATTCAAAGTACTGTGTGGTGTTGCTTCTTTTTATGGGCAGGCGTGGCGCTTTCCATCAGGCGAGCGACTTGCTGGTCTCGTCATTCAATAAAGAAAAAAAAACATCACACATACACGTACTCAGCCATTTATCACTCTATTCTTGTACGAAGCTTACAAATAATAGAATCAGAGCAATGACACAGACAAGCTAAAACACGTATTATTGCAAACGTCAAAATACGCCACTTTTCCGCACAGAGGCGGACGGGGTGGTGTTTGCACCCTGTGTGCAAATGACGTGATTTTGTTAACGTTCCGTCGGCCCACGGCGACGTCACATGAAAGACGTATTAAACGGTCGCGTGGACCGTGTTTCATAACAGGCTCATGTATAGATCAGTTTAATTCAGAGTGGGTAGTCGGTTCTATAAGAAGCTTTGAAAACTTTCGGTGAAAAACTGATCGGTATAAGAATCCAACGTAAAAATATCCCGTAATAATTTTAAAATGGTGAAATAATTCAATAATAAAATTTTACTGATTCCCTTTTATTAGCATCTATTTTTTAACGTAGATCAGCACACGGTGAAGTGGGTCACCTGATGGTGAGTGATCTCTACCGCTCATGTACGCCTACAATACCAGAAGGATCATGGGTGCGTTGCCGACCTTAAAGAAAAGGGATAATTAAGGGATTGGGATTCGGGCAAGCGGCTACTTTACGTTGGTTTTAGTGGTAACGACGCGATCGAGCCGGTCCATTCATGCTAAACAAAATTGTCAACAGGGTGGTTCTACCATTATAATCTCTGGCTGATTATCATCATTTTGCGATTAGACATATCATATTTCTCTTTTACTGGCACACAAATAGACCATGACCTGTATTAAGACATAGGCTACTTTTTATCCCGCAAAACGGGCTCACGCGGGCGGAGCTGCGGGCAAAGCTAATGTTATTATACTTGCTCTGTATGGCTCTACATACGAAGTCTCATCTGCCATATCAAAGGTTAATCTTTGATACATTTTAATTACGGCCAGCAAAGGCCTGTCTGCGGTTATATTTGTCTGTACCACGGTCATACGAGTATACTGTTTATTCTGCACGTCTAGTCTGTCAGAAAGCCATGTTTGAACGCATGTTGAAAACCCGTTTAAAACTATCATAATGATATTTGTTTTTTGTTATATGAGATTGTTTTCCAGGATTTGAATATGTAGTGGAGATTATTTTAATTATTACTATGGTTTAAAATTGTTTGTTATTAAGGTAAAAGATAGATAGATTGATAGAATATATTTTTTTGCACACCAAATAAAGTAAGTTTGCTAGTGGCAGGAAATTCATATCCGCCGGATAGAGACTGCCGTACACATGGTGTTATAACCTGCCATAGTGACTCACACACCTTGTGTAGATCGCGTTCCAAGATCAGCCAGTGTATATCCTGTTCTCCCGAGGGACTTGCAACATGACTTGATTGTATTTGGGGCGGATATAGGGTTACATCCTTGTGTCCCTGTGCCTGCATCGCTCATCCGCCTGTCCTGTCGCAGGCCCATCGATTTGCTTTTTACCGCTTTGGAGTGTACTGCATTTATATAGGCCGACACGATTCTGGTGATAACCGATAAACTCATTGTTTGTTGGTGGTCACTGTTTGGACTGCGCTGCGATTACCAAGAAGAATAGTGCAGTCACTTACGAGCCCGGATAAAAAAAAACGTAAAAAGCAAAGATTATACAGTAAGGGTGATACAATGGGCAGTCTTTTATATATGAACCGTAATATGTGACAAATTTTTTTTTATTGTCTTGATAGGCAAACGAGCAAGCGGCCCGCCTGATGGTAAGCGGTCACCGCCGCTCATGGACATCGGCAATGCCAGGGGCACAGCCAAGCCGCTGCCTACCACTGAAGGGATACTCTTTTTAAACCTCGTTTAAAGAAGGACATGTCATAGCGCTCGGGAAACAAATTTATTTTTTAGAATTTATAGTGTTTCTATGTTTGTTTCAGGTAAGTACACATTATTTCCTTGTACCACGATCCAGTTTGGCGTAAATTAGGTAAGGAAGTGTAAAGTTTTACCTTCGACAAAAAAGCGCGTCCACTTATTTTGTTTATGGATGTGTATGAGTCTAATGTGTGTATTTGAGGGTTGCCTCATATACACATATCGTTTGCCGGTCTATGTTATAAGAAAAAAAAAATTACATTGAGAAATCACGCACAACGATCTTCAATAAGCGATTGGTTGGAACTCAGGTATTGCCACATTTCATTACGTATTTCTCCGAAATTGAGGTGAATCGTTAAGGTCAGGTGAGCAATCCGTTTATAATCCAGCGCATTCACAATGACACGGCTCGATTTCGTCCGTCGGTCCGTCCGTCACGCAACAAGTTGGCTGTATACACACTGAACATGTAACGATGTGAAGTGAATATTTTTTTTTTCTTTTTACTAGCCCTTGTATTATACATGTCCCACTGCTGGGCACGGGCCTCCTCTAATGAATGAGAGGAGTTAGGCCTTAGTCCACCACGCTGGCCTAATGCGGGTTGGCAGACTTCACATACCTTTGAAAAATCTTATCGAGTTCTCAGGTATGCAGGTTTCCTCACGATGTTTCCTTCACCGTCAAAGCAAGCGATAATTAACAATTAATATACACGTGACTTAGAAAAGTCAGAGGTGTATGTTCTTGGGGCTGGTTTCGAACCTGCGACTTTCGTCTCGACAGTCCGTACCACTCCCCGCTGAGCTATCGCTGCTTGAAGTGAATTTATCAACTTGAAATGCGAAACTGCTACTCGAGATTACATGGTAGATTTGTTGCCAGGATGTAGTGAAATTTTGTGTTTGCTATTTTTATATCCTGGCACGGAAAAGCGATTGAATAGGATACTTGATTTGATTTTGCATATAATTTTAATCAATAAGTTACGTTACTCAAAACATAATAAAGGATTTCATTAATCCGCTCACAAATAAATATATTAGAATTCATTCAAATCTGATGATCACTTGTCAAATAACAGACGACTCAAACTTTGACGTCACCGTGGCTAATGGCCATTATGGTGCACGCGTCCAAGCGAGATAGTGAGATGTCCTCACTACGCGCCCACCTTCGCTCATACCAATATAATGATGACCATAGACAGACATTGCTTGCAAATACCTGTCGCATATAATACGAATGAACTGAATTTAATGTATTTTTATATAACAGCTGTTTTAATCGAGATGGTTCTTAACTCTTGAAGTTTTTTTTTTCAGCTTTTTTATAATTTTGAGTCCTTTTTTTATTGAAATCAGTTTTTTATAATGGATGGATTATCATGAGAACGTCCGATAAAGCTATTGAAATGGTTATCACAAAAAATCCTCATGCACTTCAATTTATTTTCAAATTCGAGCGAGACAGAATTTTGTTTGGTCAAATTAATTGGTTTTCACCGCTGGCAATTATGCATATAGGATAATCCGGTTATCCGAAAATATTTTGTCAATTTATAAAAAAAAATGAAAAAGCTTCTGTAGGCTTTAATTTATACTGTGTAAAAATAATGTTTTTTTTTTTATCGACTGTGCCACGGAGACAATCAAGTAATTCCCATGTTTAAAATTCCTTAAATAAGCTCTTTAAGAGCAGCGATAGCTCAGCGGGGAGTGGTATGGACTGTCGAGACGAAAGTCGCAGGTTCGAAACCAGCCCCAAAAGCATACACCACTGACTTTTCTAAGTTACGTGTATATTAATTGTTAATTATCGCTTGCTTTAACGGTGAAGGAAACATCGTGAGGAAACTTGCATACCTGAGAATTCGATAAGATTTTTCGAAGGTATGTGAAGTCAGCCAACCCGCATTAGGCCAGCGTGCTGGACTAAGGCCTAATCCCTCTCATTCAGTAGAGGAGGCCCGTGCCCAGCAGTGGGACGAATATAATATATAGGGCTAATAAAAAAAAAATAAAACAATAAGCTTTGCCATATTCTAAAATATTTAGATGCAAATTAAAATAAAGCATGCAAATCACACAGGTTTCACCCGCGCGCATGTAACTACATGTGTGTAACTATGTATGTATTATACATATAAACCTTCCTCATGAATCACTCTATCGATTGCTGAAAACTGCATTAGCTATTATATAGCTATTGCTAGTGTAACCTATAAAAAAATATATAAATATAAATAACTAGCTTTTCCTCGCGGCTCCGCACGCGTGATCTGCTTTTTCCCGCATAAAAAGTAGCCTATGTTTATCAGGGATAATGTAGGGTTCTAATGGTGGAAGAATTTTTCAAATCGGTCCAGTAGTTTTTAAGTTAATTCGTTACATACAAAAATACAAATATTTCTTCTTTATAAATTGACAATAATGCATTAATTCCGACCAAATTTTATTACCATAGCAACGGAAGCCTTCAAATATAAATAATTTTCCCCGTTTTTGCACTCACTCATTTTTCACTCATGCTTCGCTCCTAATGGTCGCAGCGTAATGTTATATAGCCTAAAGCCTTCCTCGATAAATGGACTATCCAACACAAAAATAATTTTTCAATTCGAACCAGTAGTTCCTGAGATTAGCGCGTTCAAACAAACAAACAAACAAACAATCAAACAATCAAACTCTACAGCTTTATATTAGTATAGATATAAATACACCCAACAGAATTCATTCATTTTATGAAAATGTCTAATCATTAATTTAAATTCCAAATAAATATATTAGAAACTGCACCTCACACGACAGCATTAACTTAATAGAGTCACAAAACACTATAATCCTACCAAAACATCCACATAATACGTCCGCAGTCGCCAAACAATACCGGAATCACAATTGAAACAACAAGACACTGTTATCCCCTCCAATTATTGGCCACCCCCAAATAATCTGGATGGTGGCAACCCTATCCGTAAACATTTGTCTAACGCCTCAGGGCTGTCACAGTGCGAAATTACGTCCATTTGTATGCAGATGTCAGTGGAATTAAGTCGCCGGCGCGTTTGACTCAATGTAAATAACTCTTGGAAATTAACCCATCGATAACTGACGAAATCTCGACGGAGCGTTGTTTTGTTGATACGGGCCTCTAAGACCAGTATGTGTAGAATACGCAAAGCTCTGATTGGAATATAAGATGTGGGGAGAGGTTCAAGATAACTAATCATAGGACACAAAGGAAACATGCAATTTATTGTCTCTATTTAAAGTAACGTATGTTTGCCGTTAATCTACATTAATATTATAAAGAGGAAAGATTTGTATTTTTGTATGTAACGAATGAACTTAAAAACTACTGGACCGATTTCAAAAATTATTTTGTCGTTAGAATGCTACATTATCACTTAGTAACGTAGGCCACATAGCTCGCAGAACCGATAACCGATGGGACAGAAAGGTTCTGGAATGGAGGCCACGTACTGGCAAGCGCAGCGTTGGACGTCCACCTACAAGGTGGACAGACGACCTGATAAAGATCAAAGGAAGTCGCTGGATGGAGGCCGCTTCCAACAGGTCGGTCTGGAAATCTTTGGGAGAGGCCTATGTTCAGCAGTGGACGTCTTGTGGCTGATGATGATGATGATGATGATGATGAACGTAGGCTACTTTTTATTCTGGAAAAAACAGATCACGCGGGCGGATCCGAGAGGATCGGAGGAAAAGCTAGTAATTAACATTCAAGCACAGCTTGGAATATATTTCACATATTGTATTTCGCATCAGAACTGTTCACACGAACTTGCCCCGAATCGCTAACACTCGCCGGACGTCAAAACACAGACGAGCAGTAATTAAACTCGTCTAACACATCTGCCAGACGCACTGTCCGGGCCAGTGGCTTAATTACGTTGTTTATTAGACTGGTGCGTCAGGAATGTGACACGTCCCCAGTGTCGCGGCGACATTCCTATTTTGAATTTTTGTTATATCCCGCATTGGAGGGTTGCAGGAAAGGTCGGGTGTGTTACGTCGTGAAATAATTAGCCTTTTTTAATTGAGGCAGCCCTGATTTTTACGGCGCTGAGATATGGTTGAAAGTTTTTTTTATCAAGTTATGAAATCAGCGCTTTTTAACAACAATGAAAAGTAAGCAGATGGTAGATTTGAAAAGTTTTCGTTGTGAACGCGTTTTGAAATATTGTCGTTTGTGGTGTTGCGAGGAGTAAAAATGTTTGAAATGTTATTCGGTCTATCTATTGTTAAATTGGGGCGTAGTTTTTTTATTTGATTCATTTTTTATTTGTTTTTTTTTAATGTCGAACAAGGCGGTCGCCAGATGGTAAGCGCCACGCCTGCCCATAAGCAGAAGCAAACCCACACAGAACTTTGAATTACAAAGCACTGCGTGGCACTGAACTGCACTCGTTACCCCGAAACATAAGATGTTAAGTCTCATAATGCCCAGTAATATCACTGGCTTCAATGTCCTTCAAACCGAAACACACCAGCGCTTACACACTGTTCCTTGGTGGCAGAAATAGACACAGCGGTGATACCAACCCAGACAGCCTCTCCAATACTAGGGACCTACCACCTCGTAACGACTCACGCCTGTTTAGGGGTAGGCAGAGACAACGGACTTCCACCTGCTACGTTCCTTACACACCTCTTTGGCCTCCTTCACTCTCATTATATTCTTCATGCATGCACGTCGGTTTAGTGTCCTCCGTCGATTATGACCATAAGTATTCTTTATTATTCTTTTATACAATATTGATGCAGGAATAAAACTGGGTAACAAATATTTCAACTTTCAGCAGCTACGCCCGCGCTCTGGGAATTGATAGAGATGTATGATGTATATACTTTTGCTATATATTTCGAGACAAACAAAGCAATAAAGTAACGACAGTTGTTCGGTTTTATCTCATCAGTATTTATGTCTTTGCGTTAGTTTGCTTTAGTTTTCAACATTTTAGCATCTAGAAACTGTGTCTTGTTTTCCTTCAAATTTTGTATCATATCTAGGATTTTCTATTTGACCTTTTGATTGGAGAATGGTACGTAATGTGCCAGTTAAATGATGTGGATTAGCGCGAGCCGAGCCATGGATTAAGCGCAACCTCGCTTTCGCTGGTGGTAGGATATACATATCCGCCCGGATAGTGACTACCGTATACATGGTGTTAAAACTTGTCATAGTGTTCCACACACCTTGTGTGGTTCGCATTCCCGGATAAGCTAGTGTATATCCGGTTCTCTCGAGGCTCTCGAGGAGGATATGCTTACACACTGTTGCTTGGCAGCATAAATAGACAAAGTGGTGGTGGTACCAACCCAGACGGCCTCTCGCATACGAGGGACCTACCCCCTTGTAGAAAATATAAATGGGACCACAATCGCAGTAAACCCTATCAAATACAAAAATAATTATCCAAATTTGCCCACATTTAGCGAAATGGTAAGTGAACATACACAAAAAAATATATACAGATTATATTATAACTCTAGTTTTTTATGTCTGTTAAAAAGTGGAAAATTTACTAATTTAATTTACGTTTTGATCTTAAAAGATTTGTTCTTTTAATAAACACAATAATAGTCGTCGGCCCCTACGAGCTTTATTTCTGAATGGCCTTTCACTGGTCGTCCTACCCTCTATAACTGTCTGTCATTCCTGACAAGTGTGGATTGAAAATCTACTCGATAAATCATATTCCGCTTTCGCACGAAAACTATGTAGTATTTGTTTTATTTTGTTGACTTTTTTTTACCAATTTTCAATGTAAGGTACATCATAAAATTGAATTCTATTTTACACAGTGGTCATACAAGCCATCACTTACCATCAAGGTTACTTGATGGTAAGTGATCTCCACCGCCCATGTACGCTTGTAATACTATAAGAATCATGGGTTGCCGACCTTAAAGGAAAGGGATAATTAAAGGATTGGGAAAGGGAGGGGCATTTGCGCATCCGGCTATCTCATCCACTGTACGAAACGCAATAACAACTACATTACGTCGGTTTTCTGTGAGACAGTGGTAACGACCAGGTCGAGCTGGCCCATTCGTGCTGTAGACATAACTGTCTACAGCGTGGCTCTACCACTCCTAAACGTCAAACGTCATCACTTTACGCCAGCATAATTCCACTTTTATAAAGTCTATACAGGATTAATTAATACTCCAGCAATTCTGTAAAATCAATGTCTGGACATTAAAAGAGGCAATAACCCATGAGTTTGTTTTGCCATTTCTTCTCATGGGTAGCCACGAAATGCCGATGTAAATATAATCAAGTTTAAAAATATATTGATATGTAAAAATTATGATCCAATTTACTTCTGCAATGATTTGATTTGATTAAGCATAATTCAAGATCGATTAAAACCACGGGTAAAGGCCCGTCGACACGCGACCATTTTCATATCACGTTTGACTTGCCTCACGCGTCGCAGTAACCTCCGAAAACGTGTCTCAAAGCAAACATATACAAGACACAAGGGAAATAACACTCTTGACACACGTCAAACGAAGAAGGGCGCAAGGAATGTGTTCAAATACGCAAAACAATTGTTCATTTGTCACACGTACATAAAAACAATTGTACAACAAACAAATCGACTTAATGCCTCGCTAAATAATTCGTGAAGCGCACCACTCGAAACGTATTTCCCTGAAGGAAATGAGTAATGACTGGGTGACTTTATAGCGGCACGGTAACGCTTTCTTCGAGTGATCCGTGGATTTATAACTGTGTCGTTTTAATTGCACGTGTGATGGGGTCTTTTGTTTTGGTTGTTGGTGAATGTATTTGGTCCAATGTTGGAAGCTGTCTCTTTTTTTTATTTGATTGAATGACGAGACGAGCAAGGCACTCGCCTGATGGTAAGCGCCATGCCTACCCATAAACAGAAGCAACACCACACATTATTTTGAAATACAAAGCACTGCATGGCTCTGAACTGCGCTCGTCACCCCGAGATATAAGGTGTTAAGTCTCATAATGCCCAGTAATTTCACTGGCTTCAATTTCCTTCAAACCGAAAAACAACAGTGCTTACACACTGTTGCTTGGCGGCAGAACTAGACAAAGCGGTGATACCAACCCAGACGGCCTCTCGCGTACGAGGGACCTACCACCTTATCTTCATTATTGTTTAACGTTATCAACGTTAATATACACGGACTTAAGCTGTATTTTCAATTATGCCTCATAATGACATAGCCTATCGTCATACTGGGCACAACCTTCAGCCCCGGTCAATTCACGTGTTGAAAAATACAAATTGTACCGACCTGGGAATTGAACCCAGGACCTCATGGCTATCAGCCTTAGTACGCTGCGACCAGACCAATGAGACGAAGTTATATATTCCCTGTATATAACTGTAGAGGAACAAGTTAACTAAACGACAAGTGTTGGTACAATATCAATAAAATTAAAAATATATCTCGGAAAAACCGTCGCGTCATACACAAAAGCTACAGTACAGCGAATCGTGCAACCAGACACTCCCGTTAATGAGATCCACATCCACGGTAAATAACTCACACGTAATAACGAACGTGCACCTATAGGCAGGAAATTAATGTACCCGCCACTACATGTTTCAAATGGTAGTTTATTAGTGCGACGGGGTATTTTTTATGTCTCTCGGTTCGTGAAACGGGTTGAGTGTGGTTTTGTTGTTGGGTTATTGGTGTGGCTTTGTGGATGTGTGTTATGCTGTCAGGTTCGATTATAAATTTGGGTGTGTTGTGAGTTTTTTGGTACGAAACTGCTACATACCAAATACGGGTGTATTCGTAATTCTGCCAATCATGGTTTAATGGGCATCTTATGTATGAAACAGTTTTTTAGGTCCACTGAATTTTATACTCATTTTTCGCTTTATTATTCAAAGTTACAAGAAGTTTATCATCGAAAAGAATCACCTTTCAATAGTAAACGAATTTGTAGTGGGCCCAAGCCCCATACAAGAAAAACTTTCCCCTGTCTCCTTTTCGTATATCTTTTATTAGAAATATCAAAGCATTATGTCATATGACTTACAAGTTATAATTAAATATAATCAACAACCTGTAATTTCTGCAAAGTTTACTATCAAAGTAAGTATTAACAAGTCAGCATATGTCTGAATTCGTATATCCATGTAAACATCCAAAAATAATAACTCACAGTTCGATTAAATTCCCGTTGTAAGCACATTAAAAGACGAACAAATTTCATTTTAAAAGTATTCGCGCAGATTCACAGGGTGTGTCCAAATTACTCCCACGAGGGAGGCAGGCGGGTAATATTTAATCGTCATTAAATTTAATATAGGTACAGCTTTCTCTGTCTCGGGGTATACACTCCGCTAATTGTTTGGCGGCGGTTATTGCAATAAATTTGGATTTACGCCATCCCCCTGTATAATGCCTCGCTTTGCTTTAATGTACTGTATACTTTAGTATACTCCGTTATTAATATAATTACGTCGTTTGTCAGAAAGTGAATGGTAAAGTTAGTGTGAAGGCGAGATTTGTTTTTATTTGTTAGGTCTGACTTTGAATATAATGAATAAATCAGCTCTGTTATGTCCCATTGTTGGGCACGGGCCTCCTCTGATAATTAGAGTGGTTAGGCTAAGTCCACCACGCTAGCTTAATGTAGGTTGGTAGACTTAACATCCCTTCGAAACGCTTGTGCATAATTCTCAGGTATACAGGTCTTTCACGATGTTTCTTTCATCGGTATAACAAGAGTAAATAACAATGAATATACACATAACCTTGAACACAATACCACAATACTAGAAGAATCATAGGCGCGTTACCGACCTTATCGGGAAGGGATAATTGAGGCATGAGGTAGGGGAGGTGCATTTTGTCTCTAGATATCTCACTCACCGTATAAAATGCAGCAGTAAGCAGCTACTTTACCTCAGTTTTCTATGTGACGGTGGTAACGACCCGGTTGAGCTAGCCCGGCTGTCGACAAAACTGTCTACAGCGTAGCTCTACCACTCAAAATTGTATTTATCTTCTTAATAACACTTACTAGGATATTCTAAAGCAAATTCTTGCAAGGGCCAGATAAAATCAAACGGTATAAAATGTTTATCATGATTAAACGCTAAACGGTCAAGCATTGATATCGTTAACCGGATGACGTTAAATTTCGGCCATCCGATTGGGCATTAGGCCGATCACGTAACGCCGAATTACAACTGAGGTAAACTTTATCTGAAAACCGTGAGGTAAGCAAAATGTTTTCTTATACCTGCATTAAACTGAAAGCACATTCACATTTCATTTAATTTTAACGCCCGACAGCCAGAGTTTAGAGTGGTAGAGCCACACTGTAAGCGGTTTTGTCTACAGCATGAATGGGCTGGCTCGACCGGGTCGTTACCACTGTCTCACAGAAAACCGACGTAAAGTAGCGGCTTGCTGCTGCGTTTCGTACGGTGAGTGAGATATCCGGAAGCCCAAATCCCCTCCCCTTCCCAATCCCTAATTATCCCTTTCCTTTAAGGTTGGCAACGCGCCCATGATTCTTCTGGTGGTGGGCGTACATGGGCGGTGGAGATCACTTACCATCAGGTGACCCACTTGCTCGTTTGCCGGCCTATGCTATAAAAAAAAACCAGGCAGACGTTTTGTGTTTTCTAAGAATTCGATTCTTTTCACCCTTAAAGTCAGTTTATTTATTATGCTTACAATGTATAGATAGTTAAATACCCAGTTACTGAGTTCAGAAATAAACTTAAGTTGACGCCTTAGGAAAATATATGTAATTTACAAGGTGGTAGGTCCCTCGTATGCGAGAGGCTGTCTGGGTTGGTACCACCGCTTTGTCTATTAGTGCCACCAAGCAACTGGGTGTAAGCACTGTTGTATTTCAGTTTGAAGGACATTGAAGCCAGTGAAATTATTGGGTATTATGAGATTTAACATCTTGTGTCTCAGGGTGACGAGCGCAGTTCAGTGTCATGCAGTGCTTTGTAATTCAAAGTTCTGGGTGGTGTTGCTTCTGTTTATGGGCAGGCGTCTCGCTTACCATCAGGCAAGCGCCTTGCTCGTCTCGTCATGCAAACAAATACAAAAAAATGGCTAATGATTTACATTGACGTCTCTAATTTATTATCCTTCTTTTGCCCTTGGTCATGTCATTTGTAAATATGTACATTAGATCAAGTATGAAACAACAGTTGTCAACGTTCGTGATTTGATGAACCGATAACTGTTCTAACACCAAAAACTGTGAATTACATAAAATATCCCGCTTTTTATATTCAAGCATCCTAAAAATTCCAAATCAACATCTGCGCCACGCACTCAACTGAACATCATACCTCTAAATATCAGAATCAATAGGAAATTAGCTGACGCATTTTTTTTTCACGTTCAATTATAAAACTTTTTAATTTGCCAAAGTGGTTAGGACGAGGGTCGGCTATCAGTTCAGCCGTTTGAAGCGCAACTGAGCGGCGTTTGCGTGCTTTGTAATTTTGTTAAACTGAGACTAATTGTAATTTAGCGTGGCAACCCTTGTGCTAAATGCGTTTGTAGTAGTGTGAAGCTGTGTATGCTAGGGTTTAGTGTTTTTATTTTTTTTGTTAAGGATGGCTCTTGGGATATTTATAATTTAAATGATAATGGTTGCGGTCGGTAATATTTAGTACTCTGGAATGATAGTCGTAATAGTCCTTAAAGTTTTATTTTATGTTTCTAACCGACAATATTTTTTTTTTTATCCTGGCTCGGCAAAGTCACTACGCTACACCTGATGGTAAGTGTAGCGCAATCCAAGAATAGTGTCGACCAGCTATAAACAATGTGTCCATCGTAGGTCGGCAAGATCATGCCGGCCTAAAATATATTGGGCGTCGTATTAGAAAACGAAATGTACGTTATCCGAAAAGTGTGAGCTCCTGTTTGGATTTTTTAAAGTAATGTTACGGATATAAAATCTCTCCGCATAAATGTGGCTTTATGAACTAATAAAATTTCTACTTTCGACCTCAAATTATACTATTGTTTCATCAAGTACTTTATTGAGCAAAGTTCTCAAGTACAGAACTCCGTAACTTCGTCGAACCAAAAATTGGCTCAATTCGAAATTCCCATTTTCTCTTTTACAAACACAACATGATACGAATCAGTACAATATAATATTATTTCAAACATTTTGTAATCACGACCGACGAGTGCGACAATCAAACGTTTGTTATTCCTTTATTCCCGTGCTTTATTCGCGAAATCACAGATCTCGCGTGTCACAGTTTGAGGAGTCAATTAACCCGACCCGCATTTGTTTTTGAATCGTTAAATAATGCGAGATAGGGCTATGATACACGGTGTGCACTAATTTTGTTTTGACAAGACGAGCAGATCGTTCGTTTCAATATGTCATTGCTGTCCAAAGGTAGGAACACCGCTCAGAACTTTGAATTTTATATGTAATAGTGCGGGGATCGAACCCGCGACCTTACGCTTCACAGTCGGCTACTCGCCCACTACACAGAGGCTGTCATGTTATTCATATCATACTGTATGTAGGTTCTGCACTACGTATGTAACTGAAGAGTATTTTTCTTCTTCTTAAATAGCATTATATCTGCTACTATTATATATATATATATATATATATTTTTTTATTGCCTTGATAGGCAGACGAGCAAGCGGCCCGCCTGATGGTAAGCGGTCACCGCCGCTCATGGACATCGGCAATGCCAGGGGCACAGCCAAGCCGCTGCCTACCACTGAAGGGATACTCTTTTTAAACCTCGTTTGAAGAAGGACATGTCATAGCGCTCGGGAAACACCGAGGCAGGGAGTTCATTCCAGAGCTTACACGTGCGTGGAAAAAATGAACGCTGGAAACGTACGGTACTAGACCGTATTGTTTGGTGGTATGGATGAACTCTACTGCGGTGTCGGGTGGTGCGATGGTAGAATGGTGACGTTGGCACCATCTTAAACAGTTCCTCAGAGCACTCCCCGTGGGGCCGTACTTAAAACAAAATATATGGTGTTTGGTACTAAAGCACAGTTACGTTCCTTACCTGCTGCATTTAATGTAACATTACTGAACCTGCCAATCGAAAGAGTCTTTGAAGCCCGTAATCTTGGGTTGTATATAGACAGTGAACTGAGGTATGAACGTCATATTGCCAATGTAGTGCAAAATTGTTTCTATCGCTTGAAAACACTATATAGAATTAGGTCATTACTATCTGTTAAATTGCGCATGCAACTCGTTGAAGCATTAGTATTGTCCAGACTTAATTACGCAGACTCCGTGTATGGACCGCGGTTGCTGGCCCGCACGAATCGGCTCGTACAGAGAGTACAGAACGCCTGTGCCCGTTTCTGTTTTTCTATCCCTCCGAGATCTCATGTGACACATTATATCAACCAGCACTCATTGTTGAAAATGAAGTTGCGTCGGAAATTGCATCTTGCATGTCTTCTGTTTGGGGTCATTAAATACAAGGAACCCTCGTATTTGTTTAATAAGCTCCAATGGATATCGGGCGACAGACATGGCTCACGTAGGCAATGTTCACTGCAGATCTCTATACCACAGCATAAAACTGCAGCTTTTAGAGGTTCTTTTCGCTACGCCGCGGCCAAAATTTGGAATAACATACCCCCGCCAATTAGACAATCTACTAGCCTCAACACATTTAGGACACGTCTTCGTAGTTTTTTACTAGAATCACAACAAGAACTGGGTGACACCAACGTGGATTTATCCATGATATTGTAAACTTATTAAAAGATTTTAATAACCGATAAATGAGTGTAGAAAAGAATTTAGCCTACGTAGCAACATTTGACATCTTTATTTGACATTGCCTCGTGGCAATCGCCATAGATTACCTATTATGCTGTTTATCCTTTTTTTTTTTTTTTTAACTTACTGGTAAGACAAAGGACTGCATAACATACAGCTTTATTGCCTTACTTCATATTTTATAATGCGTATATGTGTATATATGTGTATGTATGTATATGTATGTGTATATATGGGTACATGTATGCGATACATGCTATTTATGCATTTATTCATTCTTATTTTTTTATTTATTTTTTTTCTCTAAGTGTCGACACACACATTAACACACACACAAAGAAGCGCAATATGTATGAATATATATTATTATTTTTTATTTTTGATTTGGTTTATCTTTTTTCTTGTTTAATTTAGGGTCGTTTCGTTTCTCTAACCAAGGGTCTAGATGAAAATCAGCGCCAAGCAATTTTACTGTTTGGCATCACGCTGATCTAGATCCTCTTGGCACTGCTGTGGTGGGACAGTTACCGCTCACACTTGTTTTTTGTTTGACTTTTGTTTTTTTATTTTTTACCTACTGTTTTGATATTTTGTTAATCTTTTACCACCCAATGGTTGCCAATAAATGTTTTTCTTTCTTTCTTTCTTTCTTTCTTACTTGAGCTTTATAGAGCATCAATCTCTGGCCCGGCGTGAAGTACCGCCCCGCTCTGTTCAGGATACCCAGCTTTTTACTAGCCAATTTGGCTTTGTCCTCCAAATGACTCCTGAACTGGACTGTGCTCGAGATTTCGACGCCGAGAATCCCAATACTCTCGGAAACCTGGAGAGGTACTCCTTGGAACTGAGGCGCTATGACAAATGGGTCCTTCTTCGCAGTGAACGCGCAAACTTGTGTCTTCGTGGGGTTGAACTGAACTAAGTTCATTTCTCCCCATTTGGAGGCCCGCCCCAGAGAGCTCTCGATTTCAGACACAAGTTGAGACCGTCTTTCCTCTACGGTGCACCGAGGAACATTCTGGTGGCCGATGTATCGCGCATCACTCATGCTGTCATCTGCATAGCAATGCATGCTGTCAATAGACAGCATGCCATTGATATGCAAGATGAAGAGTGTCGGCGACAACACCGAGCCCTGTGGAACGCCAGCATTGACTGATAAAGTCTCGGAGCAATAGCCGTCAACGACGACTTTAATGCTCCGGCCTTCCAGGTAGCTAGCGATCCACTTGCAGAGTCCCTCGGGGATTCCGTAAGATGGTAGCTTCGATAGAAGGGCTCTATGCCATACCCGATCGAACGCCTTCGCGATGTCAAGGCCGACAGCCATAGCCTCACCCTTGCCCTCCAAAGCTTCTGCCCAGCGATGTGTGAGGTAAACAAGAAGATCACCAGCTGATCGACCGTGACGGAAACCGTACTGACGATCACTGATCAGCTGGTGCTCCTCAAGGTACCGCATCAGCTGGGCATTTATGACTCGTTCCATGACTTTGAAGAGCAAACATGTGACCGCTATCGGCCTATAACTCAAAGGGTCCGACCGGTCACCTTTTTTAGGGATCGGATGAACATGAGACACCTTCCATGAAGTGGGAACCCTGTTAGTATAATAGGAAAGACGGTAAAGGCGCGTAAGAACGGGGGTCAACTCAGGGGCGCACGTTTTAAGAACCACCGCGGGGATACAGTCTGGCCCACTCGACTTACGGATGTCGAGAAGCCTTAGTTCCCTCCTGACCGCACGCTGGTTGATGCGTATCTCAGGTAGGGTAAACTCGCACCGGGAGATCTTCGGCGGTGTGGCTTCTCCATCATCTAAAGTCGAGTTCGAGGCAAAGGATTGAGCTAAAAGATCCGCCTTCTCCTTTGCACTATGGGCCAAACTGTCATCAGGCTTACGCAGTGGCGGGAGACTAGACTGGCAGAAGTTGCCTTGGACAGCCTTGGCAAGCGACCAAAAAGCACGGCTCCGCAGATGGGTACTGTTTAAGAATTTGGTCAGTCCCCACTTCCACGTTCTCAAATAGGTGAGTAGACCCCACTTCACTGGCATGAGACCTGTAAAGGCATGCGTAGATCCGAGTACGACCTCCATAGTCTACGCATAGCCACAAGATCGACAGGTCCCGATGCTCGAGGCCCCGAAGGCGGCGACAACATATATCACCCCTAACAAAAACGCACACCCCGGCCTTACGAAGGAACGAGTGCTCTAGTACGTAGCCGGGGTAGTTTAAGTACGAAGTATCGTCAGGGGTAGATATTTGAGTCTCCGTTAAAAAGAGCAGAGCAGGCCGCGACGTCTCGAGGTGGTGATGGACGGCGTCGAGGTTACTATGCAGACCCCTGACATTGCAGAAGTCCACTTGAAAAGTGGATGAAGTCTCCGCCGAGTAATGTTTGCTCTTTTTTTGGCCTTCTTCATATATTTGAATTTATTAGAGTAGGAAGGGAGAAGGATGTGCGCAGTGGGTTCAGAATGATACCCGAATAAAAGGCGGAGCGTGGTGCGAGGCGGGCACGTGAGTTATTTGAGGAGCTGGCACGAAACACGGAAGGGCCCCCGATGCCCCCCCATGTACAGACGCCGGGATCCACTCCAGTCTCCCACACTGGCACGGCGACTGTACAATGGGATTTTCGCCGGTTGGTAGGACAGCTTCCCAAGGAGGGAGTTTTAAAAGGGAATCCTCGGGTTCAGGTCCCCAACTGACCGGCAGGCGGCCGGCGGCGACCGTTCCCATCGGGTCTCCCTGTGCCCCGAGTCAGCCCCTCACGCTCATCGCGGCGACCGGGACTTTAGCACCGCATGTTCCGGGCACCATCCGAAACCACCGACACGGAGAGGAGAGTAGAGGACATTGCTACTTAGCTGCAGAAATAGGCTGGACGGTGGTACCAATCCGCTTGGGCCGAACGCCGAGCAGAAAAACGTCCACTCAGAGTTGAGCCCTACCACCAGTGACGGGAGAGAAAGGTAGGGACAAGGACACCATGACCGCGGAGAGAGGGGAAGGTATGCGGCAATGGAGACTCGAGGGGCCAGGGTCGCGTACCCGGTCATTCTATGTGGCAACCGGACAGATTAACACCAGAATGACCCTCTGACCAAAAAATATATCTGCTGTTTTCCACTGTCAACCCCCCACAGCCTCCTCCTTTTGATGCGTTACCTGCCAGCAGAGAGCAATAGGCTCTCGTGCAGTTAATTAATTTATTTTTAGTGACGTTTCCTTAGGATTTTCACCTATTGTAGTTTTTGTATGCCTACACTACTTTTTCTGTCTAGCATTATCCCGTTTACTTAGATATATCCACTTTGTCCGGTCTAGAACATTCTTCGTATTGAGACTACTGGCTTTTTTTTTATTGTATTATACCTTATTTTTTCTTTTCATGTTAAAATTATTTCGAACGCTCAAGGAACCTACCGAGTCTGAACAGTAAATTAGTAAATCAACAGACCACCTTTATTTGCATACATTTTTGTCAACATAAATTATAAAATTTAATCTCATACCGTGTGACACCACCTTTATCGCCGTCCCGATGTTATGATTACGGATTGTAAATTTGGCAGAGGTCGGGAACAGGATTATGCAAATGTTATGAAAATCCGAACGGCCGTGTCGCCGGCGACAAGGCGACACGAGTGGCGACAACCGACGCGCCATCTTGCGGTACAATCGAAACTCTTTTGACAGAGCGCTGGCGTGATTTGAAATGTGCCAGTTGTTCGAAAATTGAAAGTTGTTTTGTCAAGATGGCGGCTGTTTTGAATATTGGCGTTCTGTTTTTGAAATGTTAATTAGACGGTTATGATTAGCTTCCATTGTTATAATGAAGGATAATCTAGAACATGATCAAAGAAGTATTTTTAATTTAATTTGGATATATTAAGCTAAAGCCTCGATGGCGCAGTTGTAATGCGTATGCGGTACGACTGCTGTGCTGAGGTCTCGGTTTCGATCCCCGGGTTGGGTAAAGTGCTATTGGGTTTTCTATCATTACCACTGTCACATTGTATACCATCATAACGGTTTTTTGTATGTTTTTTACTGTTCCATTTGTTTTACCGTTGCTCTTTTGTGTGTTGTTGCTTCTGTTTATGGGCAGGCGCGGCGCTTACCATCAGGCGAGCGCCTTGCTCGTCTCGTCATTTAATCAAATCAAATAAAATACTATGTTTTAAAATAGCACCCAACCGATATAATATTACAAGTTTGTTTTTGTAAAAATAAAAATATACGTTTAGTAAAAAATTGCGGCAACAGTGTTCACAGCGTAATCCCCAAATAATGACACAAAGCAGCCGCCGTGAAGTCGTGCCATTTAAAATAAAGGAGTACGTTGACTCCTGATTGTAGGAGTGGATCTTTGTGCTGGATTTTGTGTGGGGTACAAAAGTATCTTATAAATTGTGTGTGGTTATTGTTTATTCAAGACATATGTTTGCCTCCACTTGTACTATGTTTATTGTTTATTCTTTTGTATTTGTATTCCCAGTGTAAACTGAAGAATTAAGAATAAATAGAGATTTGTTAGTGGTAGCGCCAAACTGTAGACAGGGATGGCTCGACCGGGTCGTTACCACTGTTTCACAGAAAACCGACGTAAAGTAGCGGCTTGCTGCTGCGTTTCGTACGGTGAGTGAGATATCTCGAGGCACAAATCCACCTCCCCTTCGCAATCCCTAATTATCCCTTTACCTTAAGGTCGCCAACGTGCCCATTATTCTTATGGTATTGTGGGCGTACATGGGCGGTGGAGATCACTTACCATCAGGTGACTCATTTAGTTGTTTGCTGGCCTATGCTAAACAATCATAGATAAAACTGTCTACAGCGTGGCTCTTCCACTCATAAACATTACTAAAACATTCATTCATCAACGTTTCTTCAAACATTACTAAAAGCCATCTCGATTAATCTAACTTTCAAGTAAAAAAACTTCATTCAAATCGATCTACTCACGACGCCACTACACCTACAGATATACAAAGGAGTCGAACTCACAACCACTACTAACTATTATCTTTCTTTTTTGTCGGGGGATAAAAACGAAGGCGATCGACAAATCTATGACTCATTGGCTGAAATTTCCCTGTATATATAGGAACTTGTACGCAGGCTGATCTCAAGCCTTAGAGGAATGAGTCACTGAAACGGGTTTTCCACTATTGCAATCCGTTTTTTTTTCTGGCTCGGCAAAGTGACTACGCTACACCTGATGGTAAGTGTAGCGCAATCTAAGAATAGTGTCGACCAAAGATAAACAATGTGTCCATCGTAGGTCGGCGAGATCATGCCGGCCTTCCTAACTGCTTCTTCACGCTCCGAATACGATTATTTTGTTTAGTGGTAAAGCCAAGCTGTAGATCGTTACCACATAACCACTTGCACGTCCAAGGATACTTTTCTAGCCAAAAAAAAAGGTGGATTGTACGTCCAAGGATACGTTTGTAGCCATAGCGACATATTTTATATAACCGTCGTTATTAACAAATTGCAGGTAGTTTTTTCGTGTTTCATTTGTTTATTAGATAGATAAGTTACGCGGGAGCGCCCGGAGGTTTTTTAAAAAAAGACAAGTCTTCACAATGAAGCTTTATTGCGAACTGAATTATAATTGACAAATTTCCTTATTTATACCTGTTCATCTGTTGACAATGAATGCTTAGATCTACGCATTATGATCATAACAAGATCACCGTCTAGACGCCAGGCTAGCAGTTTTTATGGTCAACATAATTTGATATTAAGAGCTTTAGCCAAAACAAGAATATCATATTACAAATGGATAGAATTACATCTGAGTACCTGTGTCAGCATTTGTAATACCCTTCTTATAGTAAATAAGGTTACAACACATTAGCATGTGGTTATAATGTCATGAGCGGGAGCGGGGTGCATAACTCCTCCCCCCATAGCTTCGAAATTATCAGAGGGATGTATATTTCTCTGATTATTTCGACACACAATATATTTTAAAAAGTTATACTTATACCCTATACACACAAAAAGGAACAGAAATATGATTACATATAATAACAGAGTAGCTGCGCTAACACTTTTCACAAAAATGCCTTTTTCACGAATTTCCACTTCACTTTCACTGCTCTTCAACAATTCATTTAGATTCTGTAGATTTTTCAACTCAGCAGTATCCAAATTTATTGGTTTCCATCCTGTTTGTGGCTCTATAGTCGTTATTTCTGGAAGATCAATAATTGGCAGTTTTCTGAAGTCCATTGTGCTAATTCCCGCATAGTGGGATTTCAGGGTAACGTTGTCTATTTTGGCGTCACAGTGATCGTCAAGTGTGAGGAGGTAAGTCCCTTTTATGCTTTCTTTTGTCATTTCATTATGACAGCTTTTTGTAAATATAGTTTCCGCTTTGCTGTAGAGAATCCATCTTCGTTTCTCTATTGGCTCTATTTTTATAGAGTTTATTTCAACTTGTATGGGTTGACAAGAACTGGTGTTGTGCGAAAATTTCATCAATGATGTTATACATGTGTCTTCTAATGGTAATTGAGTATCATCTTCATTTTCCACATATATTACCCTTTTAGTACATTCATAAAAATGAACAGTATCTTTTTTGAACAGTTTAATAACCGCATCTGTAAATTGGTTTCGGTGTATTTGGTCTTCGAAATAAAAGAAATATTTAACTTTCGGCTTAATATATTCTAAAAGGAATCGTTTAACAAGTTCGGGATTATTTGAAGGTAAGTGAACTTCTAAAACTTTCTGTTTATCACGTGACAAATCTTTTACTGATGTTTGATTTCTATTCCAAGTAAAAACAAGTATTTGGTTCGGTTTCGTATCTATGGCTTCATCAAGAATAGGAATACCGTTAGTGTCAATATCGTCAGCAGAGTGAACTGTTTCCGGTAATGAACTAGCTGTTATTGTACTAGATGAGGGAGAACGAACTGGATAACTCATAGTTTCTTCTGAAATTGAAGGAGCAGATAATGTTTCAGATGAGTCTGATATCACGATTGATTCAGTATCATTTATATTAACTTTCATTGATGTATTACCGCTTTTCTTGGTAAGTACATTCAATCTTATACGTGAAAGAGCATCTGCATTACTATTTTGTTTTCCGTTCTTGTATATAATGTCGAAATCAAATTCAGACAATTTTAATTTCCATCTAGTCAATTTGCTTCCAGGTTCCTTAAGTGAATTCAACCATGCTAAAGGTCGGTGGTCAGTATATATTTTAAACTTACGTCCGTATAAATAAGGACGGAAGTGCTTAACTGCCCACACTATGGCTAGCAATTCTTTTTCCGTTGTACTATAACGTGTCTCGGCATCGTTTAATGTACGACTTGCATATGCAATGGGTTTATCATTGCCAACTGTTCCTTGTGAAAGGACAGCACCTAAAGCGAAATTTGATGCATCAGTAGTCAGAATAAATTCTTTGGAAAAGTCCGGAAATTGAAGTATAGGGGAATTAACAAGTAATTCTTTGCATTTCTGAAAAGCATCAATGTATGTTTGAGTGATTTCTAATTTATTTTTCTTTTTAAGACAAGATGTAAGAGGCTGTGTAACTTTGGAAAAGTCTTTAATAAATTTTCGGTAGTAACCGATCAAACCTAGAAAACTTTTAATTTCTGTGGATGTTCGTGGAAGTGGGAAATCCAATACTGCTTTAATTTTATCGTCATTTGGTTCTAAACCGTTTTTGGTAATCTTGTGCCCTAAGTATAAAACTTCTTTACGCAAAAATTCGCATTTGTCCAAAGTCATTTTGAGATTGGTCTGTCTGAGTCTGTCAAAAACTTTTCTAAGTTTTTCTATGTGTTCCTGTAAACTATTTGAATAGATTATTATGTCATCTAAGTAAACGAGACAATGTATTCCTTGCAATCCTCTCAACACGTTATCCATTGCGCGTTGAAATGTTGCAGGTGCAGTTTTAAGTCCAAAAGGCATGCGACTAAATTCGTAATGTCCTGCAGGTGTAGTGAAAGCTGTTTTCGGTCTATCATGTTCCTCTACTTCAATTTGATGATACCCACTTGCTAAATCCAATGTACTGAAGTAAGTTGACTTTCCTAACTTGTCAAATAAATCGTTAATGTTAGGCATTGGGTATCTATCGTCAGTAGTTAAGTCGTTCAAACGTCGGTAATCTATTACTATCCTAAATTTTTGTTCACCTGAAGCGTCTAATTTCTTTGGGATAATATGCACGGGGGCACTCCACGGTGAAAAAGATTCTTGAATAACGTTATCTTTTAATAATTTATCAACCTGTTTCTGTATTTCTATATTTTGTGAAGGTGGAAGTCGATATGGTCGAACATAAATAGGATCTTCATTTCTTGTCCTAATTTGATGTTTAACTTGGTTACTAAATGAAAGGGGCAACTTGTCACAATAAAATATGTCCCTGTATTCGAAACAGAGCTTTTCTATAGCCTTTCGTTCCTCTGTATTTGCGTGATTCAAGCGTAATTTGGAAAGATTTTGTTTAAGTAATTCATCAATTTCGAAATTGCTTAAACTCTCATCAGATGTAAAATTTGTTTCGCAAATGTTGTTAGTGAATGTAGTCTTAGGCAGTGGTTCGCAAAATTTTATTGTCACTCTATTTTGGGAGGCGTTTTGAATAATGGTAGTGGCATATGAATCTATGCATGTAACTATAGCACTAGGCATACGTACATTATCACCAAAATCTTTGAAGTTAATAATTGCATCACCATTTTTTACGCTGGTGGGAACTTTGATTCGTGTTTCAGTACGAGGTTCTAAGGTAACTTCGTATGGAGGACTGTATACTATTGGTATCTCTGTATCACGTGTATGCAATATCTGATTTTTCATATCAATTGTTGCGTCTAACATCTTTAATAAGTCCGATCCGATTAAACCATCGTAACGACTATCGACATCGTATACATAAAATTTATGTTGTTGAGTACTTCGGAAAGTTTTCAAAAGTGGTATAAAAATTATTTCATTATGTGAACTACGGGCATGAGTACTAATAACTTCAAACGGCTCGTAATATTTATAATTGGAAAAATATTTATCAGCTTTGGCTGGGCTAATAAAACTTCGAGTACTTCCAGTGTCTATCATTAAATTCGCGTCAATTTCGGGTATGTAGATATGAGGTAATTTATTAATTCTATTACAGTTAATCTGTATTATTTCGGATGGTCGGTCTTCGAGGCCACTATCCGAAAATTTTCGGATTCGTCTAAATGTTCCTCATCTGTGGGATTCATATTTTCTGAATAAAAATTTTCGAAATCAATTTGTTCATTATTATCAGAAAAATTGACATTCGGGATATCATTGTTCTGATCATCGGAGTCCTGCATTATCTCAGCATAGTTATCTGAGTGAAATAAATTATTATGATCGTCATCCGATTCATGCTTGATCATATTTTGTCTTAGGGGACGGGCAGTACGCATAGATACATCAGTGTCTTGTATATTACGTTGAGGTAGGCTTTGATATGGAATACCAAACTTAAACTGTTGGTTTGGTGCATTGGTATACGGTCTCATTTGAGCATTATTAAATTGGGGTCTATAACCCTGTTGGGGCACTATGCCAAACCTTTTGCTGGTGGGAGGATACTTGTATCCGACCGGATAGCGACCACCGTACACTGGTGCTAAAACCTGCCATAGTGGCCCATCTTGTGTGGGTCGCGTTCCAGGGTCAGCCAGTGTATATCCGGTTCTCCCCAGGGGGCTTGCCTCCTGATCCTAACCCTTTTCCCATCCCTTTTTCCTTCCCCGTCCCCTTGGCCCTTTAGCAGGCCGGCATGATATTGCCGACCTACGATGGACACATTGTTTATCGTCGGTCGACACTATTCTTGGATTGCGCTACACTTACCATCAGGTGTAGCGTAGTCACTTTGCCGAGCCAGGATAAAAAAAAAAAAAAAAAAAAGTTTATCTTAGAAAGAAGAGTGCTGCGTATTTGTTGGATGCGATTGCAAAATTGCAAGTAGCTTTCGCCAGAATTGATTTTTAAATTTTCTAATTCAATAGCTACGCACTCTTCAGATCTAGGATCTCCAAAATGTTGGATGAGAACAGATCTGAGCTGTTCCCATGTGGTTATGTCTTCGCGTTCACTCAATAAACCTGCGGCTCTACCACACAATCTACTACTAATGCACTGAAAAACGTATGTGGATTGAACCGGATTATTTACTTCACCAAAATTTCTCAAAATATATTCACTTTTTCTTATGAATAAGTTTAATATACTCTGATCTCCATCGAATTTTGGAATTAAGCATATAAAGTCTTTGGGAATCATTTGAAATTCACCGTTGCGCGACATATTTTCACACTTATATATAACACACAGTTATACACACAGTAAATTAAAATAAAAATTAACACAAGTAAACACAATTAACACAAGTAAGTAAATTAAAACTCTCTATTAATATCTCAAAATTCAAATGTTTCAATCAAAAATTCAAATATTTCAATCAAAAATTCTTATTTCTTAAAATTAGCCTGCCTATGTTTGTGCAGAAGTCAAATAACTTTCGACTATTTTTGTTCAAAAGTTACGGAGTTCACCTTTTTTAAAATTGTGTCGTACAAAATCAACCACAGGAAAAATAGCAAGGATGAGACAGGAAATGTAAAGAGGTCTACTTACAATCCGCTCGATCCCATGCCTTCTCGTAAAGCTGACTTCGTGGGCGACGACCTTCGGTTCCCGCCTTTTATCAAATTTATTTGGTTCGAGGATACCCGGAGCTATGCCGCAAGACCGATGCTTGTGTACTCGCAGACAGAGCTTACAGTCGCGGATATCCTACCGGCTGCGCCAGATAAGTTACGCGGGAGCGCCCGGAGGTTTTTTAAAAAAAGACAAGTCTTCACAATGAAGCTTTATTGCGAACTGAATTATAATTGACAAATTTCCTTATTTATACCTGTTCATCTGTTGACAATGAATGCTTAGATCTACGCATTATGATCATAACAAGATCACCGTCTAGACGCCAGGCTAGCAGTTTTTATGGTCAACATAATTTGATATTAAGAGCTTTAGCCAAAACAAGAATATCATATTACAAATGGATAGAATTACATCTGAGTACCTGTGTCAGCATTTGTAATACCCTTCTTATAGTAAATAAGGTTACAACACATTAGCATGTGGTTATAATGTCATGAGCGGGAGCGGGGTGCATAACTAGATAGCTGACGAATTAGTTTACAACAACAATCACGAGATGGTAGTGTAAGAAGCCTCGAAAAATAGTGATTAAGTCTCATAATGTCCAGTAATTTCACTGGCTTCAATGTCCTTCAAACCGAAACACAACAGCCCCTCCACACTGTTGCTTGGCGGAAATAGACAAAGCGGTGATACCAAACCCAGACGGCCTCTCGTATACGAGGGACCTAACCCCTTGTAATATAACATTGTTGAATTGATGCGGTATTGTCTTTTAATATTGCATATACCATTCGATTAATCGGCAGCATCATAGTCAAAAGGATTGAAACTGTAATCAACGTCGGTGGCCACTGCCCCCAATAAAAGTCCAAACCGCGGGTGAAACCATTTTTCATTAAAATCAAGGTTTGAAACACAATTTTTTCCGCGGAGATTCAATTTGTTTTCCGGTGTATAGAAACGGAATCAATTAGTGCAAAGCGCGGTCACTGGGCGGATATTGCGTCTACTATTGATGACACAGTTCATGTGGTGATAGTAGTCTTAATCCGTATTGAACTTAACTTGATATTAAGTACAATGCAGTCTAAACATATTGTCTACCGTCAGGACGTTTGGTACCTCGGCGGTCGGCAGAATTATGCCGGCCTAAAGTTACTGAATGAACACTAGCTGATCTCGGAACGCGACTCTCCTGAACGAGCTACTATGGCGGGTTTTTTGCTATGATCGCTATCCAGTTGGTCATAACGATATCTGGCCTTCACTTAAAGATGCCCTCCCTTTTCCCATGCTTGTTGGTGTGCCTTTTCCTGCCAGCCTTTAGCGCGGCGGTTAGTCCAAAATTCCCTTAATTGTAAGTTAGTCTTTTTAATGACAAATTTTCTGTACTTGACCTGTCATAAGCGCTTTGATTTGGCACCTTCGCACTAATTAATATATCGTTACACCTGTCCTATCCTACTATTGTTCCTTCTAATATTATAATTAATTGTGAGAGTCCGGGTGTTGGTTAATCCATCACCCAATCGTGACGATTATCATCACGAGAACGGCGTGCTTCTATCGTCACTAAGGTCAATAAAAATATATAATTATACTTATCGACAGTTTTTTATAAGCCTGAATTACTGTGCTTCAATCCACTGTGCATACAGCAGGGTCGGGCGCGTCGCCCGCGGCCTGTGCACGTTGATAACAGCCTCGCTTGCATTCGTTTGTTCAACCGCCGCGCGTCGATATATTGCCGTTTTGATATTAGAACGTTTTACACCGTAATAGATTTATCTGTTTTCACATTGCGGGGCGTGTGCGGAGTGTGGGAGGGGTGTGCGATCGGTTTTTCATCACGATTCTATTCAATCGAATATTCGTATGATTACAGATCTGTAGTACTGTCTGGTCGAATACAATGTGGATGAATTTATTGATTCACGAACAATGCTTGTTGGAAAATATTCATAGCACATTGAGCCCCGTATTCACAAACAACACTTAAGTAAGCTTTGAAATAAAACTATTTTAAACGTATTTTGTTGTGGTTTTTATTAATTTTGATCCCGACGTTTCGAAAGCTTTTCAGCCTTTGTGGTCACGAGGTGGACTAAGGTATCGGTTGTCCAAAAAAGTTGATATTACAGTGCCTATCTTTAGTTTACAATAATGTATTTTTTTTTAATTTATTATATGTGTGTGCAATAAAGTATTATTATTATTGTTATATGCAGATGATAGAATCGGTTAAAATATTTTTTTTTCAATGTGTAATATTCGCGTCAACATAAGAAATAATTTCTTAAGTAAGCTCTTTGCCAAGTGTCGGATTCTGTGTACATGATTGGACTCTTTATTTAGTACCATAAACTAGCCAATGACGTTTAGAGAAATCGTCACATAGTAACGTTTATGAATACGTAGGTACAATTAAGTCATTTATCACTGCGTTTAATATGATAATTTAAAAAAGTACTCGTGAGTTGTCGGAGATTATGATATATATGTATTTATTATAAAACTAGGTTTTCCTCGCAGCTCCGCCCGCGTGATCTGCTTTTTCCGGGGTAAAAATTAGCCTATATTACTCAGAGATAGTATAGCTTCCTAAGGGCAAAATAATTTTTGAAATCGGTCCAGTAGTTTTTAAGTTTATTCGTTACGTACAAAAATACAAATCCTTCCTCTTTATAATATTAGTGTAGATGACTGCCTCGGTGGGGCAGTTGTATTGCTCACGCGTTGTACGACTGCTGAGCTGAGGTCTCGGGTTCGAACCGGGTCGGGCAAAGTGATATTAGGTTTTTCTATCACGAAAAGCTCAGTATTAAACCCGGAGTCTGGAATTGTGCCCGGTATGGCGATAGGCTCTCCCACTATCACCTCATGGGACGGAAATACGGTCGGCGAAATGTGGGTGCACTGATTACATCTCTGTCTACCCCTTCGGGATTATAGCCGTGACTGCATATTATTATAAACAATAAATACATACATATTTATTATATGTAAGCCTCCGTCGCGCAGCGGACATGTAGTCGGCTGTGAAGCGAGAGGCCGCGGGTTCGATCCCCGCACCAAGACAAACATTTGTGTGATCCACTAATATTTGTTCGGGGTGTGGGTGTTGTTAGACCGAAAATCTCTCGTAGTTCCTGATACCCACGACACAAGACTCGTATCTTACTGGGGGGTCGGGACTATGTGTGTGACTGTTGGGTGTATTTATTTATTTATTTATATTACGGCCTTCTTTAAACATTATTAATACAAATATGAAATAAAGAAGCTAAACAACTCATCGGGACGGCTAGAGAAGCGCTTTTCATGACACGTTTTGTTTTTATTGCCCCGTCTGGGTCGGCTAGACTAGCAAAATAAAAAATTAATATAGCTTTGAGGGTGGTACGGTGTCTACAATTTTACCAACCGCTCGGAAAGCTAAAAGGCTGAAACACGATGGACTTCCTTTTGAACCAATAGGTGGTGATTTTATTTCATAGTAGCATTCGCTCGCGGCTCCGCCCTCGTGAAATTCTGCACCATTATATTATCGTTATCGCCTATGTCAACTAGGGGTAATGTAGGATTCTAATGGAGAAATAAGTTTTCAAATCGGTCTAGTAGTTTCAGAGCTTATTCAATGTAAAAAAAACAATCAAATCTTTCCTCTTTATAATAATATTAGTTTAGACTTGAGCTGTGTTGCCAGAATAGCAGAAAAATTGTTTGGTGTAGTTAGCTCTAGACGAAAATATTTTTTTTGCATACATAATTAGATAGGCAGAGGTGCAAATAGTGCACTTACGGTTAACAGAGCTTATTTCCGTCTCATAACGTAATAAGGGGCTAGCCTATCGACATACCGGGTACGAATTCTAATTTTGGGCAGTTGGCATTTCAAAATGAAAACTCAAACATAAATTGCGATCCCCGAATAAGTGGTAGAGCCTCGCTGTAGACAATTTTGTCTACAGCCTGAATGGGCCGGATTGACCGAGTCGTTACCACTGTCTCACAGAATATCGACGTAAAGTAGGCTTGGTGCTGCGTTTTGTGTGGTGACTGAGATATCCGGAGGCCTGAATATCCCTTCCCTTACCAATCCCTTAGTTACACCTTTCCTTTCAGGTTGGCAATGCGCCCATGATTCTTCTGGTATTATGGGCATACATATTAGGCGGTTAAGATCATGATCGGGTAACCCACTTACTCGTTTGCCGGTCTATGCTTTACAAAAAATGACCTACCCGAGAATTTAGGCCAAAACCTCACGGTTCTCAGCCTTAGTTCGCTGCCACTAGAACAATCATCGATACTCATATAAATCTATATAATATTAGTTTTTTATTCTTCATAAATTGACATTAAATATTCATTATGTACAAAGAAATCAATGTAAAAGTCGGTATGGTGTCATTACCATAAAATTTTCATGGATTGATGGAGCTGGGCTTATTTTCGGCCGCTCATGGTCATAATATTTTTACCGTTCGACGTAATTATATGACCATCGATAAAAAAACAACACGTCGGTTATTGGTCTCGGATGTTATTTTATGGGGCTCCATAAAATACAGGTATTTTTAGATATCCGTCATAGGTGTTTGAATTGTTTTGGTTACTCGTGATAGGCCAAAATATTTTTTTATAGTTATGGCCGGCAAACGAGCAAGTGGGTCCCCTGATGGTAAGTGATCTCCACCACCCATGTACGCCCACAATACCAAAAGAATCATGGGCGCATTGCCGACCTTAAAGGAAAGGGATAACTAGGGACTGGGAAGGGGAGGAAGATTTGGGCTTCCGGATATTTCACTCACCGTACGAAATGCAGCAGCAAGCCGCTACCACTCAAAATATGTAGTGTGTGTTTTTAACGTGTAGAACGAAGTTACAATACCGAGGGACGGTTCGGCTTCACAGACTAGATATTATGCATTTTTAACGCACCGCATTACCACGTTTGCATTAGTTTTATGTGTTTTTGTATGAAATGAAGACAATAGAGATTATTATTCACTTCTTCTCTCCTTTCGCTGGCCTCTAGCTTTGCAGCCAGTTACTCGCCCACTGCACCACTAAGGCTCTTATTCGTACCTTTCTTCTTTCTGACAAGGTACGATTTTTGAAAAAAAAAATATTTCATCACCGTGACAAATGTGCACAGACATTGTTCGAAAAAGAAAAGTTACGCGACTAATTAATAACAAGTTGCGGGCGATGTGGAAATAAATAAGCTCCATACATATGTATGTTAGGGCACATACACACTGTCGACATTCGGTCGACGTCATTTCTTAGGCGACAGCTTTATAGCACGTGCGCTTTCACGTCTATTGTACCTTATTAGTAGTTTAATGATGTTTTAAGTTTTAAATTTCATTCGTTAAGTTTAGTTTTTTTTATTTGATGTGATTTCTCTGCAATTGCAGGAAGCACTCGGTAATTTAGGCATTTAATGTAATTGATCTCCATCTAAAATAGGGATCGAGGAAAACTCTCAAACATATTGTAGTAATTAAGCTGCCGCAAGCACCTTTAATTCAGCAGTGCTGTGGCATATGAAACTGAAGATAGTAGAAAAACATGTGAAATTATCTTTATAATTTATTACAACAAAAAACAAATTACAAAATAGTTTGAAACAATGTGAAGAAATCAATTTATAAGTATTTTACTGGCAAACGTATCCTGACATAATAGTTTTCATTAATTTCCCCACTAGGCAAGCCTGTATCGAATAAAATAATGTGACTTATTCAAAACGCTGTCATATTGTCGATTAATAAAAGTCGATCGTGTACTCAAGACTTTTAAATTATACGTACGCAGCGCGCGTTATTCACTGTTGCATCCGGTTACCGTAGCGACTGACATTGCGGCGTAGCACGCGAGCTACGAATGTCGTAGAGGCGCTACGTGTTTATCTCATACTAGCTTTTCCACGCTCGCGTGACGATGTTTGTTGATAACTGGAAAACGGTGGGTTTTTTCTAATCTTTAAGTAGTGTTTGTTCTAGTCTAAGAGCTATTTATACCTTCTGCTAATGGCTTGGTAGTGAAATGTATTCCACCAATATATTACAAAGAAATCGATTATATGTGACAATTTGATAATTTCAGAAATGATAATGAATAAATAAAGTATTAAAATGTCTTTCTATGTTTACATTCGTAATGGAACATCAGACGATCAGTGTATAATTTTTTAAATAAGGAATTCTGTTAACCGTTAAACTTAAACATATTATAATTACGAAGAATTTAACAATATTTAAAATTTCATTTTTCATACATCCCGTTTAGCGGTATATATAAAGTACATAACATAAATATTTAATATAACCGTAGCCCCGCTACGACGTAGATTCGTGTTTTAGCTACGGTACTACGGCGCTACACCATGTCGCTACGGAGGATTACATCCGTAAAGGTTTTATATTATATTTTTCCATTAGCCATCATATTTTTCAATGCTCATATTTTCTCTGTGACATATTTTGCATGTTATGAATACGGGGAATCGGCAAAGTATGTTTGTACAAAAGTTCTTGTAAGATATGTTATTTGGAGTGATTTTCTTCTTGAAATATATTACAGAAATGTGTTTTGTAAATAATAAGTTCGTTACTGATCTAGGCATGTATTTAGAGATTCAACTAGAGAGCTACATATGAAGCTATTTATTTCGTTTCTTGTAGAAAGTACGTGTATACAAATGATCAAAGAATATTATAATATTTATTTATTTAGACTTTATTGTACACAAGGAGTATAGGACAGAATATAATATAACTAAGATACGAATATCTAATATTGCAATATATTCTACGAGAATGGTATCTTCAATATTTATATTGCTACTTTCACATAGCGTTTTGATTTATATGGAATAAATCAATAATTTTGGTATATAGACATCATAACGGATCATAGAAATAAAACATGTAGTAGTGTCGTCTATTTTTTTATCTTAAAGGAGATGTATGATGCTTGGAGAGAGGGAAGGTTTGAGCCTCCGGTTATCTCACTCATCGTACGAAACGCAACAACAAGCTGCCACTTCATGATGGTTTTCATTGAGACAGTGCTACTACCTCGGTCGAGCCGGCCCAATTAGTAATTGACAAATAGCGTGATCCTACCATTTATCAGGTTATGG
This sequence comes from Amorpha juglandis, assembly GCA_949126905.1. NCBI lineage: Eukaryota > Metazoa > Arthropoda > Insecta > Lepidoptera > Sphingidae > Amorpha > Amorpha juglandis. The sequence goes on from OX421380.1 coordinate 1,714,631, forward strand.
AAATAAATAAATGCTCAAAACAAACCCACCCAACCCTTATGTTACTTTTGTGTACACATCAAAACCATTGTGACAATAAAAAAAAATCCGAAACTGACATTCAAAGAGTGCCGCTTATCGTAACTAGAGGTCCCGCCGGGAACAAAGGACCGCTGTCAGAACCATCGAACCTGACGAATTGCCGATAGATTAACAATATCCTCACAAAGAGAAAATTTCACTTTGTACTCTCTCCTGTCGTAGTTTTCGAATTATTTTCGTTCACGTAATTATTGACTTCTTTTTTTTATTCGGTCACGACAAAGTGACTGCACTATATCTGACGGTAAGCACAGTGCAGTCCAAAAAAACCTGTGACCACCAAAAACCAATCGGTGGTCACTAGATCCTTCGAGTGACCACCGATAAACCGATAAACTCATGCCGACCTATATAAATGCTTCTTCACATGCCGAAGAGGTAAGCAGCAAATAGAGGGACCTGCGACAGGACAGGCGGATGACCAGGCACAGGCATACAAGGCCTCTATACCCCGATCCAATCAACCATTAAGTCATGTCGCAAGCCACTCGGGAGAACCTGTGGCGATTTGAATTGTGATATTTTATTAATAATGACCATAAGAGCAGCCTTATCTTTCAGCCCCTATCCTATCCTTGTAGTTGTTCTCTAGTATCAAACCAGAGCAATTATTGTCGTGCGTTGCCGACGTTCGAGGAAAAAAAATCCTCAAGTCATTACCCGAAAAATTCTGTATAAACACATCCCTAATCGAGTGTACACAAGCAAATCCCAATTGCGATTACAATATTCAACTCATTTGTGCTCATCTCGCCTCATGCGGATAAACCTCGGGCGCAAACACAGTGGGTGACTTGGAAAAAAATTGCGGGCGAATTTTTTTTTTTACCCCACCGTAGACACGTGCGGTCGCCGAGGTTGGTTCCTCCTTTAATTTGACAAAATGAAAATTTCGTTCTTTCCCTTCTAAATATGGAAATGTTTTTTCAAGTTCATTTTATGGAATGTTTTTAAATGGACTTTGAAGGATCGGGCTTTAGTGCGGTTATTACGTTGATGGTGATGATCAAACAGATGGTAGCAGTAGTTTTTAATATTCTTTTTTTCCAATTATGCCGGCAAATTTGTAATGAGAAAGCATAAGAGATATGTTCGTTTTCACTGACCTCTGCCTTTAGTTAATGCTTAAAATGGCACGTTTAAAAAACTGACGCAAAAAAAAAAGTTGCAAATAAGTGGAGTAGTGGAGCTGCCATGCTGTAGACAGTTCTACAGCATAAATGGGCCGGTTCAACTGAGTCGTTACCACTGTCCCACAGAAAATAGACGTAATGTAGCGGCTTGCTGCTGCGGTTCGTACGGTGAGTTAGATATCCGGAGGCCCAAATCCTCCTCCCCTTCCCAATCCCTCAATTATCCCTTTCTTTTAAGGTCGGCAACGCGCTAACTATTCTTCTGGTATTGTGGGCGTACATGGTCGGTGGAAATAATTTACCATCAGGTGATGAAGGCTGAAAAGCTATCAAAACGTCGTGATCAAAATTAATAAAAAAACGCGATAAAATCCGTTGAAATTAGTTTTATTTCAATGTGTAATATTCGCGTAAACATAAGAAAACTTAATATTATCTTTCAGCTAAAACTTTTTCATACAGCGCACTAACGTCCGTATGCATAATCACAACATTTTTTGTCAAAGCAGCAGTCGTGAAAGAAATAATATTTTTTTAAATATCACGGAATAAGGCAATATTATCTCATTCGGCCGCGTTTCACAATTAGCTCCCACTTCAATTAAGTTATGAATTTTTATTAGACTTCTTGTTTTTTTCCTTTGGCTAAAGTTTTTCGCTGATGCTCAGCGGGTTCAGTACTTACGCCGTTTTAATTAATACGACATTTAATGTAATTTATTGCGGCCGAGTTCAGGAAATTCACGAAATTTGCCAGGGGCCTCGTTTTGAATCAACAAACCCTTTCCTCTTGAGTGAGACGTTGAATAGCTTTTTTTTGGTGAAGTGGGAGTTTCAGATGCGGCGCCGGTCTTTTGGGTGTAGTTAATGCCTAAAATATCACATGATGTGATAATTGGGCCATCATCATGTTGGACGCAAAATGCTATCTGATTTTTTTGTAGCTTATGCTGACAAACTAGCAAGTGGGTCTCGTGATCAAGTGATCTCCCCCGCCCATGTGCGCCCATAATATCAGAAGAATAATGGCTGAATTGCCGATCTTAAAGGGATAATTAAGGGATTGGGAGGGGGAGGGGGATTTGGGCCTCCGGATATCTCACTCACCGTACGAAACGCTATTTCACGTCGGTATTCTGTGAGACAGTGGTAACGAACCGATGGAGCCTGCCCATTCATGCTGTAGACATAACTGTGTACAGCGTGGCTCTGCTAATCATAAATTTCTAATAGAAAAACTCGAACACATATTGCGTATGCCCTACGTGGAGTTTGAACCTAGGACTTTAAAGATTTCTCAGTCTGAGTACGATGAGGCGACTTACAAAAGCCATATAACCACAATTTACACGAAAACAGAAGTGATTTTATTACGACAGTCCACCTAAATAAAAAGAATGTAAGTGTTCATTAAAAACGCTGTTAATACAGAATTTAATTTAATTCCACTATTAAAGTTGAGTGGCGCTTGAACATTATAATTTCCGCGTACACAGCAAAACCTCTTCCAGTTTTAAGCGGATCTCGCTGCCACAATCCGGCTATATTATGGTTCATGGTGATAAAGAGTAATTCCGATATCCCATTTATATGAAACACTGGAATACAGATTGAACTTAGCATAGTTTGCTTTTCGAACATATATTTTTTTTAAATAAATACACGCAACAGTCACACATATAGTTCTGACCCCACCCACAGTGAGATACGAGTCTTGTGTCGTGGGTATCAGGAACTACGAGAGACTTTCGGTCTCAACACCCAGACCCCAAGACAAATATTTGTGGATCACACAAATATCTGTCTCAGTGCGGGGATCGAACCCGCGGCCTCTCGCTTCACAGCCGGCTTCTCGCCCGCTGCCGCTGTGTCATTTACATGACCAAATTTTTTTTTTTTAGATTGAATGATAACACGTACTGGCAAGCGCAGCGTTGAACGTCCACCTACAAGGTAGACAGACGACCTGATAAAGATCGCAGGAAGTCGCTGGATGCAGGCCGCTTCCAGGTCGGTCTGGAAATCTTTGGGGGAGGCCTACGTTCAGCAGTGGACGTCTTGTGGCTGATGATGATGATGATTGAATGATGAGATGAGCAAGGTGCTCGCCTGATGGTAAGCGCCACGTCTGCCCATAACAAGAAGCAACACTACACAGAACTTTGAATTGTTCCCCTATTTGTAGCCACGTTTGCGTCAGTCGGTAATTTTTCGGTCCGGGTATTTTTTTCGGGACGAAGTCCGAGCCCGCGTCATTCCAGTTCTCTTTATTTACCTTCCGGCCGTCTTATTTAGACGTTTCGGGTATTGCCCGGGTTAATATAATTAGGTCAGTGCGCGGAGCAAGGTTCTTTTTCCCACAGATGGAATGGTCAATCTAATGGGCACGCTTTCCCTCACGTTATGGGAGAGTTGTGTTGGTATTTTTTTTTGGTACACTGGACCTGATGTTAAATATAGTGCAATCCAAATTTAATTTCGACCTTCAAGAGACCTTCCGTCCCTCGGCGATTGGCATGAAGTTACTGTGTATACATTTGCGAATCTGGCGAATGTTTAATAATGTCTAGAATGAGATACCAAAGATTTAGAATATCAGCTAAAGAATTTTCAAATACTCATAAACGCCTGATTTCATGTACAAAGACAGGATACCGTAACGACTGTTATAAATCACGTATCGACAATTCCATTTTGTATCAATCCGGATATCTCACAAATCGTAGGAAACGCAGCAGTAAGCTACTATTTTGCGTTGGTTTTCTGTGAGACCATGGTAACGACCCGGTCGAGCCGGCTCGTTCATGCTGTAGACAAAACTATCTACAGAGTGGCCTCTACTATACAAACATGAAATTACTTAACATGTTCACTATTTAACTAAAATTCTAACCCCGAACGGAGTGTTCGTCGCAACACCAATTCAATTTCTACAATTAAGCTACATACCACGTACTAAGGATTATTTATAGAATTGGCAAGTACTTCGATTTGTATGAAACCCAAACGTATCGTTTGTATCAACATATACCCAAAAATAAACCTAACACGTAGAAATTGTAATATAACAGAACACAAGGGGATGAAATAGGAGAATATCCGACTCGACCGCTCGCATATATCGCCGTAACGGGCGAATCGCAAACAAAAAGCGGGCGCGAATAGCTACGGCGCGGCGCGGCGTATATGAGACGGAGCCGAGGCGGGTCCCAAATTAGATTTACGAGTTCGGCAATTTTCGGAAGTCATCGGTGAACTTTCCGAGTCGTAGGGATGGTGGTGTCGTCGAAACGACATTGGAATGGCCGGATGGTTTATTTAGCAATAATAAAAAAGTGTGTGTGTGTGCAATTCACACACGGCAGAAGTGAAACTTCAGAAAAGTAGCCTACAAGAGAATGAGATAAAAATAGAGTATCAGTGGTATTAGGATAATTAAAAGGTTTATTATTCTTATAATACTTTTACCAAGCTTAAAAATTATTTAAAATTTTAATGCGAAATATTACATTTCATATATTTACATACTTGAGATCTTGTTTCTTTCCAACCTCTTTAGTGACGCCTTTTTCGTTTCATCCAATTTTCAAATCACAACGATTCTAAAGAAGTTTCTGTTTCAATAATGTTTTATTTAAGATCAGTGCAGTGTTTAAAATTGTCCATAGTATCGTTATATTTTTTTACCGACAGGTGAGTACAATCAAAATGCGGCCTGAGGTGCAACCTTTCTTTGTCTTTATTGGGCCATAAGTCTTACTTCCAGCGGTCTGTGTTCTACATTGACGGCTTCAATTATCTGGTTGTCCAAGAGTTTATCGGTGGTCACCAGAATCATGCCGGTCTGTATAAATGTTTTTCACACTCCGAAGTGGGAAGAAGCAAATCAAGGAGCCTGTGACAGGATAGGCGGATGACCGATGTAGGCATTAGGATTACAAAGGTGTACCTCTATACTCGTTCCAACCAACCATCAAGTCCTGTCGCAAGCCCCTCGCGAGAACCGGATATACACTGGCGGATCTTGAATCACGATCTACACAAGGTGTGTGGATCACTATCTGTTTTTATACTTTAAAAACTGTCCATTTATCATCACTTGTTCTATACAATATACAACGCAATCTAGTACAATGCAAATATAAGATTTTTTTTACAATCTAGACTTCAAGTCACAGTTTACTTAACTTTCAAATATTGTAGGCAATTCAACTCTGTTACAAGGCCAAGTATCATTACTATTGTTATTCCCCAAAGGGATCTCACCGGTCCGTAAAATAAAATATACCGATAAGCCCGGTACCGGCAGCCGGCCGGATAACGGGCCATCACTAGCCGAAGTGCGCATTATCATATAAATGCGGAGTTGACGGAAAAATATTGCAGAGTTGGGTATACAGTTCCACCTGTAGTTAGGACGGTGCGTCTTATCCAACAGCTTTGCGTATTTTTTTTTAATTCTTTATGTGTTAAGATTTGGTTACACTTAACGATGGTTTAATTTGAGAAGGTTTTTTTTACATTTATTGTCGTTTAGAACCTATGTTCTATAGGTTTTTTTTATGATAATTTGGTAATCGTAGACGAGGGAACATCATCAACATTACACAGAACTTTGAATTACAAAGCACTGCATGGCATTGTACTGTGCTCGTTACCTTGATACATATGAAGTCTCATAATGCCCAGTAATTTCAGTGGCTTCGAAACGGTGTTCAAACTGGAACACAATTATGCTTGCACACTTGTTGCTGGCCTCCCCATCCAATAACATATTCCGTGAAAGTAATTAATTTATGAGTGTTAGAGCCACGCTGTAGATAGCTTTTTGTCTACAGCATGAATGGGCTGGGTCGACCGGGTCGTTACCACTGTCTCATAGAAAACCGATGTAACATAGCGAAATAATGTCCAAATCCCTTTCCCAATCCCTAATTATCCTTTTCCTTTAAGCCAGCAAAGCGCCCATGATTCTTTTAGTATTGTGGACGTACGGTGGAGATCACTTACCATCAGGTGACCGACTCGCTCGTTTGCCGGCCTATCCATACCTATAAATTCTTCATGCGTATTCCTCATCTCTCAATAAATACAGCAAAGATTTTATTGACATATTACCTGACCAATCATTTCTCTCATAACGGTCGACGGTAATTGGTCGCAAATATAAGTCGAAAGGGATAATACATATTTTCTTTTCTCTTCAAATTGTTTCATCATATAATAAAAACGTCCGAACCCTTGTGGGATTAGTGGGGTATAGTTGGTGGTAAGATGAAATTGCGAGTTGGGGCCTCTCTGATATCCCAGGGGGCGTCGTGAACGGGGGGCGTCGCGGACGGGGACGTCAGGGCCAACGGTATTTATAATCTCATGTTCGATTTTACCCCAATACGTGCTCTTAAAACGGTGGAATAAATGTTTGCTTGATACTATAGTACGGTGAGTTTTATTACATTTTTTTTGTGTACGTGACTCTTTAAGATTCCATTCATTTTGATCAAAACACTCCTTTTTTCTGTCGGGTGTGATAATAGTTTTTTATTTGCTTGGACGATGAGATTTTTTTTTATGACATAGGTCGGCAAACGAGCAAGTGGGCCACTTGATGGTAAGTAATCTCCACCTCCCATGTACAATACCAGAAGAGTCATGGGCGAGTTGCCGACCTTAAAGGAAAAGGATAATTAGAGATTGGGAAGGCGAGGGGGATTTCGTAGCTACTGTCCGACGATTTTCTTTGGGACAGTGGACCCGGCCCTTTCAAGCTGTAGACAAAACTGGCTCTACCACCCGAAAACATTCTTTTTCCACTCTCAAATAAACCGAGCCCGCATTGATATCTCCACTCGAACAGTTAAACTGCCGAATGTGATAAAACAAAAGTGCCAGACATCCAAAATTACATTACACGAGTTACTAGTGTAGCAGTCGGCGCGGTCCCGTGGACCGCTAACTTTTACTCGACTATCATAACTTCTCATAACTACCTGTTACTACGGTTCGTGTCGACTTGGCTGAATTTTTATTATTATTTAACACTTTATATACATGGAGTATAAAGGCGGACTTAATGCTATAAGCATTATCTCCCAGTCAACCTTAGGGTGATGTGGAGATGTACGTGGCAGGTGTAAGGCTGCGGACTCGAAGTGAGCGGCACGGCGCGGGCACGAGGAGCGGCGTACGAGCGGCGCGCGTCAGTCAAGCGGTGCTTGCGCGTCTGCATTGACGTAGTGTTGTATATTTTCAAAAATGCCCGCCGACGTGGTGGAGCAAATTATTTCAATTATTTTTTATATGGAACATCATATCCACACCAATTTCGTTCGCGAACAGACACTAATTTCTCATAGTACAACAGTACGCCGCTTGTCGCGCCGCGCGATCTGCCCGCTGGCTTCGAGACCGAGTCTCCACCGCCCCGCGCCCGCTGATTTCGAGTCCGCAGCCAAATGGTCACGAAGAAAAATAAACACAAAAGAGATATATTTGAATATAAAATAATATATTTTATTTTATTTGATTGAATGACGAGACGAGTAAGTCACTCGCCTGATGGTAAGGGCCACGCCTGCTCATAAACAGAAACAACACCCCACAGAACTTTGAATTACAAAGCACTGTATGGCACTGGACTGCGCTCGTCACCCCGAGACATAAGATGTAAAGTCTAATAATGGCCAGTAATTTCACTGGCTTCAATGTCCTTCAAATCGAAACACAACAGTGCTTAAATACTGTTGTTTGACAAAGCGGTGGGACTAACCCAGACGGCCTCACATACGAGGGACCTACCAACTTGTGAATTAATTTAACGGGTTAAATAAAGTGAGCTTAACGAGTTAAATAAGTGTATTTAAATTATATACAAAATGAGTACTATACAGTCAGTAGTGTGTGAAATAAATAAACGAGTTACATTCACTTAAACTTAAGCCAGGTCTGTTACTCGTATTTCATTATACACCAAGTAATCTCCGAAGCAGCGATAGCTCAACGGGGAGTGGTATGGACTGGTCGAGACGAAAGTCGTAGGTACGCCAAGTTAAGTGTATATAATTGTTAATTATTATCGCTTGCTTTAACGGGTAAAGAAACATCGTGATTCCTTACCTCACCTCACCTGCATACCTGTGAACTCGATAAGATTTTTCGAAGGTATGTGAAGTCTGCCAACCCGCATTAGGCCAGCGTGGTGGGTTAAGGCCTAACCCCTCTCATTCAGTAGAGGAGGCCCGTGCTCAGCAGTGGGACGTATATAATACAGGGCTATTAAAAAAAAAATCTCCGAAAGGGTAGGAAAAGGTGTAACTAGTACACTCACATTTCGCCGACTGTACTGTGAATGAAGGCGAGCCTATCGCCATACCCAGCACAATTCCAAACTCCGGGTTGATACTAAGCATTTCGTAATAGAAAAATCCAAAAATATTTTTACCAGACCCGGAGATTGAACACGAGACCGCGTACGCGTTACAATTGCGCCATTGAGGAAATCAAGTTACTTTCAAGATATTCTTTGGATTACGATTAAGCACGTAAAAACACAATTGAACCGTAGTCGTGACTTATCTAGAGTGGGTGGGAAGAAATGAATAAGATAACGATCCCCCTCTGATCCAGTTTTAGCAGAAAAGTTTAGCAACAAAAAGTTTACCAATATGCTTATGGAATATCCATCTATATATCAAAGCTTAGTATTGGGTTTAAGATAAAAAATAATGTCAATTGCTTTCACGTTGTTACTTGCAGTTAATTGTATTTTGTTAATTTAGTTTAAATTTTTTCATTAAGTTGTGTTAGTTGTAGTTGCCTATAACTAAAACCTGCGAGAGAATGAGATAAATTACAAGTATGCTATCACGTGTGTTTGCGCCTGTGTACAACGAAGCCTTCGGAAAATGTGTCATAAACAACGTGAAAATTGGCTACAGCATGGCTCTACCACAAAAATAAATGATTTGACTATATACTATACCATGAAATAGTACATGGCTTTCAATCCACTTTTTAATTAACAATTGCTTACAATCAGGTGTAGTGCAGTCACTTTGCTGTGCTCGGATAAAAAAAATTATTACTAGTCAATTAAAATGATCCATAAAATATGACTGAAGTCCACAGTTACGGCAGTCTAACGTTGCCCATTCGCACTAGTAAAATATTGTTCAAGTTGCGAGAGTCCGGGGCGTTGGGCTTTATTGAATTATATCCTTATCTACGGCTATTGTGAGTTTAAATGCGCCCCGCCCAATGTGAGCCACGCACGTGGGCTTCGGTAGAGTGCCATCGTTTTCTGAAGAACATTCTGGACAGTGAACAAGTAATTGATTTTTACCGACGAAAAATTGGAAATAGTTCTCAAATGTATATATGTTTTTGTAAATATATACACAGAATATTACAAAAGCGATGGCTCAGCGGGAGTGGTACGAACTGCCGAGACAAAAGTTGCAGGTTTGAGTTCAAATCTAAGAGGTACTTCTGACATTCCAATAAACGTGTGTATTCGTTGATAATAATCACTCGATTTAATGATGATGCCAGCATCATTTTATTATAAGTCGTAGAGCCACGCTGTAGACAGTTTTGTCTACAACATGAACGGGCCGGCTCGACCGCGTCGTTACCACTATCTTTGTCAATTTTTCTATGTCAAAGTTCGGATTATACCATATCCATTAAAAAAGAATTATCAAAATTGGTCTACTCTGTAAAAAGTTATATAACATAAAAAAATATACATGTCGAATTGAGAACCTCCTCCTTTTTTCGTCGGTTAAAAATACGTCACATCGAATCGAAAAATCTTCTTCCATTCCATGAAAACCCGAAACGCATGGCATACCTACACATAGGGTCTCACCTTTATTAATTTACGGTGATCTCAAAAGTCCCTCCTGTAATTTCGTGCCATTTAACCCCCATATAACCCCCCCTCGTGTGACGTAAGAACATTCAAAATTATTGTACTGCGTCCTTTGCGGGGTTTCTTTGTTCTTACCGTAAGTAAAATTTGGGAAAGCTTCAAGTGTGACGTAACTTTGCCAGGTCAAGTGTTTGAGGTCAACCGTAACGTCTTTAGGAAAAATAATTGGCTGCCTCGTCTTATCATTATCATCATCATATCATTGTTTATGTATATATGTATTTTATATTATTTATTTATATGTTAACTAGCTGTGCCCGCGAACTTCGTTTCGCCATCATAAAGCTTTTATACAAATTTTCATCCCCTATTTGCGCCATTTAGGGGTTGAAATTTAAAGAAAAAAATACCCTATGTTTAAACCCTGGGTCATCAACTATATTTGTGCCAAAATTCATTAAAATCGGTTCAGCGGTTTAGATTTTTCATACAAACTTTCATCCCCTTTTTAAATCCTTCAGGGGTTGATTTTTGAAAAACAAAGTTGCCTATGTCCTATTCTGATGTATAAGCTATATTACTGTAAAGTTTCATTAAAATCCATTTAGTAGTTTTTACGTCAAAGAGTAACAAACATACATCCATCCATCCATTCATCCATACTTACAAACTTTCGCGTTTATAATATTAGTAGGAAGTAGGATAGGATATATGTAATTTTTATGGATATACGTATTGTTGTATGTATGCGTAATTATATTTACATTTTTATTTTTTTATTATGCACCTGCCTCAGTTTTGATCTCTTCTAAGGTCGACTATGAAAAAATGCCTGTATATCCTACCACTAGCAAACTTTAAATGTTTTAGATAAATCCCGCCTTAGCGGCTCAACGCATTTCGCTAAAACTTGGCTGATAAGTATATCCTATCACCAGCAAAAATAGCACCAATGCCATAAAAACTTACCAAATGGGGCCCTTGCTCGTTTGCGGTCCTATGTTATAACAACATCATCATCATCATCATTAGCCACAAGATGTCCACTGCTGAACATAGGCCTCCCTCAAAGATTTCCAGACCCACCTGTTGGAAGCGGCCTGTATCCAGCGACTTCCTGCGACATTTATCTGGTCGTCTGTTCACCTTGTAGTTGGACGTCCAACGCTGCGCTTACCAGTACGTGGCCTCCATTCCAGAACCTTTCTGCCCCATCTGTTATGTTGCAACAAAGGAGGTGAAAATGAGTATAAGATTCAAAGTTCGATTAAGTTCATAACACTGTGGTTTTGGTTTGACAACTATGTGACGAATTTATCGGCTGTATCCAAGTTATCGAGACTGAGGAATTTGCGGTTTCTTCAATTAATTAAATTGGGGTAATTTTGTGAATTTATCGCGTCCATTACTCTAGTATCGGAATTGGCCATGTATTGATTTAGTTTTGAAATGCCTCTGTAGAACTTTTATTGGGAGGATTTTATACGATTTGTATATCATAGAAACATGGTTAGAAATGGTACACGTACCATGTTAGGCATAAAATAATAATAAATTACTTTAAATGCTCTCACTCACCGTACGAAACGCAGCAGCAAGCCGCTACTTCGCGTCGGTTCTTTGTGAGACAGTGGTAACACCTGGTCGAGCCGGCCTATCCATGCTGTAGACAAAACTGTCTACAACGTGGCTCTACCACTCATAAAAAATGAACTGGAACTACGAGAGACTTTAGGCCTCACAACACCCAGATCCAAAACAAATATCTGTGGATCATGGAAACATTTGTCTCAGTGCAGGGATCGAACCTGCGGCCTGCTCGCTCACTGCGCCACGAAGATTTCTTACTCTTGTATTCAGATTTAGGTTTGTAAATTGCAATATTGGTGCATAGACTGCGCAGCTAGGGATCAATCGCACGCACTGGCCATAAATCTCCCTCTTGGAGAACATAAGCTGCAGTCTAGGGATGTAGATCTCTACCTATGTCTCTATCCTCTAATAACAATTTAAAGACACGTAGATGATGACGTGCTTGATGGTAAGCGCCACGCCTGCCCATAAACAAAAGCAACACCACACATAATTTTTAGTTATAAAGCACTGCATGTCACTGAACTGCGCTCGTCACCCCGAGACATAAGATGTTCAGACTCATAATGCCCAGTAATTAATATAGCGGTAGTAGCTGCTATTACTGTTAAAGCAATCAGTTCTAGTTACAATATATTATAATTGTATAAAAGTATTGACAACGATGACTTTATAAGTTTTTCTGAGTTGGTACCATAGTTTCTGGCCATAACTAATGACGGAAGCATAGTTTGCCTCAAGTCTCAACTATTAGTAACATTTGTATTAAGATACTCACAAACTTAGACATTCTGACATCACAACTTGTACAGAATTATGATTTTGACATAGTTTCGGGGAAATTGAGTAGCCGTATGCCGTATGCCGTGGAGCGGCGGCTTGAGAATACAAACCGCTTCCCCTTATCTTTCCCGAGGGGGTCGTAAGAGGCGACCGAGGGATCTTTGAGCCAACATCCGCTCAGCTGGTGGTAGGATGTTTACATCCGGCCGGATAGCGACCACCGTACACGTGGTGAAAAACCTGCCATAGTGACTCACATATTGTGTGGGTCGCGTTCCAGGATCAGCCTGTGTACATCCGGTTCTTGGGGGGCCTGCAGCGTGACATGATGGCTGGCAGAGTCATGTATATCGGTTCATTGTCGGATGGAGATGGATTGAACTGCCGGCCAGGGAGACCCGTAGAAACGGTTGTCCCGCTGGCCGCCCGTGGTACAGTACAGGGGCCCAATCGAGACTAACCACCTCGAGAGGCTGCCCCACCATGCCACGCATAATCTTGGGTAGGTCCGTCGTGCCGATTGGTGACCGGATGTGGGGTCCCGGCGGCCTATCCCGGGAGGGTACGGGGGCCCTTCCGTCCGGCGGTTCAGTCTGTCTCCGTTCGGCAGCCTGGTAACTATGTGCATGTCACGGTCATCCATCTGTCATGTTGCAGGTCCCTCAAGCTGCTTCTTCCTTCTTCCTTCCCCATTACCCACCATGACAGTGCCATTAAAGAGAGCAGGTCCTACAGCGGTGCACAGCCCCACCACCGCGTTCACAATGGGGTTCACTAACATCCGTGGACTCCATTCGAACCTTAATGCCGTCCACCACCATCTTGAGACGGCCCGGCCTGCAATGCTCTTCTTGACGGAGACGCAGATCTGCCGTCCGACCGATATGGCATATTTGCACTATCCCGGCTACTTGCTTGAAGAGAGCTTCAAGCCAAGGGCCGGGGTATGTTTGTATGTCCGGTCGGACGTCAGCTGTCGCCGTCTGCACTGCATGGAGGACCCTTCCTTTTCCACACTGTGGGTACACGTGGATCTTGGCTCCCAGAGCCGGATCTATGTGTGCCTTTACAGATCCCATAACGGGGATGACGAGACAACTCGGCTGTTTAACTATATCAGCCAGGCGACAGACGATGTGCTGGAGCAGTATCCGACAGCGGAACTGGTGGTCTTGGGGGACTTCAACGCGCACCATGAGCTGTGGTTGGGCTCCTCCAAGACTGACCATGCTGGACGTACTGCTCATGCATTTGCTCTGACTCACGACTTGTCACAACTGGTGAATCAGCCCACCAGAATCCCAGATGTGGCAAGTCACACGCCTTCATTGCTGGACCTTCTGCTGACGAGTCATCCAGCCGGGTACAGTGTGACGGTGGGCGCCCCATTGGGTACCTCCGATCATTGCCTGGTTGGATCCACAGTGCCTCATTCTGCGCCTCCTTCGCCAGTCAAAGTCGGGCGCAGAATCTGGCACTACTCGTCTGCAGATTGGGATGGTATGCGAGAGTATTACGCATCCATCCCTTGGGGGCAGCGCTGCTTTGAGGGCAACGATCCTTCCGCGAGTGCCGACGCTATTGCCGACGAGATCCGGTTAGGAATGGAATATTACATTCCTTCCTCGGAGGTCGTCGGTGGTGGTCGCGGACGCTCCTGGTTCAATCGCGAATGCGCAGATGCTGTTAGTGAGAAACAGGCTGCGTATCGCGATTGGATTAGGGGTCGCGCTATGAAGGATCCCAACATAAGTTCTCTCAAAGCGGCCTATAACCAAGCCACCAAGGCCTGCAAGAAGGCGTACGTCAGAGCGGATGCCCAGCGCATCAACAGGATTGGACGGGCTTTGGCGGATCATCCGACGAGCAGTCGTGCTTATTGGAGTCTTGCCAAAGCCGTCCAATCTAATTTCTGTCGCCCCTCGTTGCCACCGCTGAGATATCCGGATGGATCTCTGGCCCACAGGCCGCAAGAGAAAGCCACTCTATTAGCGGAACTCTTTGCGGCTAATTCGCGGCTCGAGGACGGTGATGCACCGCCGCCCACAATGCCTGATTGCGGACACTCCATGCCGGATGTTCGTATCAGGCATTGTGATGTGCGGCGTGAATTACGGTTCCTCGACGTCCGCAAGGCTAGTGGTCCGGATGGTATCCCCGCGGTGGTCCTTAAAATGTGCGCAGCCGAGTTGTCTCCTGTGCTGACGCGCCTATACCGCTCTTCCTTCCTCTCGGGTATTGTGCCCCAATCTTGGAGAGAGGCCAATGTGCAACCGATCCCAAAAAAAGGTGATCGGTCGGACCCTAACAACTACCGTCCAATCGCCATAACCTCAGTGATGTGCAAAGTAATGGAGCGGATCATAAATACACAGTTGATCCGCTACCTGGAGGATCACTCGCTGATCAGTGACCGACAATACGGCTTTCGGTCGAAACGATCAACGGGTGATCTTTTAGCGTACATGCTACATCGCTGGGGTGAGGCGGTTGATAAGCATGGCGAGGCTCTAGCCGTAAGTCTCGACATTGCTAAGGCATTTGATAGGGTCTGGCACCGTGGTCTTCTCTCCAAGCTTCCGGCATATGGGCTCCCCGACAACCTGTGCACGTGGATCTCCGGCTTTCTGCATGAGCGCAGAATGCGTGTCCTTGTCGAAGGACATGCTTCACGGCTCATGACAGTTAATGCCGGAGTCCCACAAGGCTCTGTGCTTTCGCCCACCTTGTTTATTCTGCATATCAATGATATGTTACCACTCGGTAACATTCATTGCTATGCAGATGACAGCACAGTGCATGGGCGTTACTGCAGTAAGCCTCCAGGTAGCCGGGAAGTCACTGAGAGGGAGCGAGAGAATCTCGTCATTGAGCTTAACCGGACCTTGGATCTCATTTCGGAATGGGGTGCAAGGAATCTGGTTGAGTTCAATGCCAAGAAAACACAGGTGTGCGCGTTCACGTGCAAGAAATCCCCGTTCTCTCCCCTCCCCAATCTTCGGGGTATCCCGCTCGCAATGCGGAATAGCCTTAATATCCTGGGTATGGATATTTGCTGCAATCTGAATCCAAGGAACCACATCGAGGGCGTAATATCCGCCACTTCACGCAGGGTCGGAATCCTGAACAGGGTGCGTCGGTTTTTTACTCCCGGTCAGCTTTACCGCTTATACAAAGCGCAAGCGCGGCCGGGTGTGGAGTACTGTTCGCACCTTTGGGACGGTTCCGCCCAATACTTACTCGATGCCTTGGACGGATTGCAGCGTCGGGCTGTCCGCGTTGTGAATGATGCAGACGTTACAAGACACTTAGAACCGCTACAATTGCGAAGGGACATTGCCTCACTGAGCGTCTTGTACCGTCTGTATCACGGTGAATGCTCCGAAGAATTGTTTGACCTTATCCCATCCTCGCCTTTCCTTAACAGAACCACGCGTGCTGGCTTGCGGAGCCACAGCTTCGTGGTCTCCTCCATCTCGGCTCGAACTAAAAAGTTCGCAAATTCGTACTTCTGCCGGACCATTAAGCTGTGGAATAGTTTGCCGGCACACGTGTTCCCTCCTTCCTATAATATTGGGTCCTTTAAACGGAGTGTGAAGAAGCAGTTAGGCAGGCCGGCATGATTGTGCCGACCAACGATAGACACACTGTTTGTCTTTGGTCGACACTATTCCTGGATTGCGTTACACTTACCATCAGGTGTGGCGTAGTCATTTTGCCGAGCCAGGATAAAAAAAAAAAAAAAAAAAAAAAAAGCCGTCTTCGGTAATAAGATTAATTTACTTAGTTAAACATATTTTACTATCTGAAATCTACAAATTATATTTTATGTTTGAACATTGTGGATTAGTTGACTTCTAGATGGAAGAATAAAGAAAAGAAAATGTCAGGCGAGCAATCTGCTCGTCTCATTATTAAGGTTAATAAAAGAAATACCCATCAGCAAAATTTACTCATTAAATTTCGGAGTAATTTCTTTCGCCAGCAACAACAGTGTGTGAAAAAAATTCAGCTTAGTTGGTTTGGTGGAATAGTTTTAATTCAGTTGCAAGATTTAAGGTGAAGTTAAGTAAAAGCTTGTTAAAATACGACTCAACAAAGATTCCAAAAATATATCAACAGTCATGCGGATAATAACATTATCAGATTACGTTTGTCGATCGTTAATCACTTCGTTCCATTGTGTCTTATACATTTCTCCATTAATTACCAAATGTTTTTCTGCTTAAATAGCTTCGGGGACAATGAACAACGTACAACGGACAGCTGCCGTCAAAATTTGTGTAGGGATTTTGAACTTTTTAGACGATATTGTTGTCGGCAAAGAGCAGATTTTCTGGGCCGCGGGATGATAAATTAAAGTAACTAGATATTTTCTGGGCACCGTTCAATTTCCATCTCTATTAGAGTTCCGATAGAATATTTTATTGTTTGATACACCCAAATCCAATGGTTAATGATGATGGAAGCTGTTTCAGATAGCAAAACTTTAAAGTGCCTGTTTGTTAGTACATTGTGTATTTAAAACTAAATTTGAAATGCTTTGTGTTCGGGCGTTGTATTGATTTTATTGTAAAGTTCAGTGTTGTTAGTTTGTAAAGGGTTGTAGTTTAGTTACACTCTCGCAGCGGGTTTATTTCGCTTTTAATCGACATTTTGTAATTATAGTTTATTCTCAACAAATAAGTCAATGTATTTTGTATCGAACATATTGGTTTTATTTGTTCTATTTATTGTTCTACCCACTTCTCTTTCTATTTTTAACCCCTAACAACAAGAGTGATGTTTTCAGTTTGACCTTTTTGTCTGTCTGTGGAATTGTGCCGATTAAACAAAGGAGGCCTGAACGCGTTTTTTTTATATTAGAAGAGTGTATTTTTTTTCCGAGCACGGCAAAGTGACTTCTCTACACCTGATGGTAAGCGTAGTGCAGTCCAAAAACCAGCGACCACCGACAAACAATAAGTTCATCTGTGGTGACCAGAGTCATGCAGCCAGTATAAATGCTTTTTCCCTATTACTCACAGTAATTCAAGGATGTACCCCTATACCCGCCCCAGCCAACCATCAAGTCATGTCGCAAGCCCCTCGGGAGAACCGGATAAAGTATATTCCAGATGGCTCCTTTAAAAGCTTTGATTTATAAATTAGCAGAAATTTATTAGGTCATTTAAAATTATTAATATTTTTTTTTCCAATTGATGTGCACCGACTCCGAAGAGACCTAGAGGACCTGTTATTTTTGCTTTTTCAAGATTTGTTAAAACTAATTTGGTATATATAAAAATCAGCACTAATTAGAAGGAAATGTGCATATGATGACGATGATCAATTGAAGCTTGCATCGGGTCACATTTCTATCTTTTTCGCTTGACGGTCACGAGCGGGTCGCTCCCGGGCGTGACTGGTGGAGGGTCGGAGGGTCTGCCGGGGCGGGACGGAGGGGTTGCGTACCTGCGCCGGCCGGGGGCGCCTCCGTATTGATTATTCGAAGCTCTTCACTTTCACCGATGTTTTAATGCTCGCTATGAAAATGTTGTTATTGCTGTACATAGAGCGTTGAGGATGTGCGTCGGTTGTGTTTCTTTTTCAAGTTCTTTTTTTGAATTTGAAAAGTTGGATTTGAAATTTTGAAAAATGAAATGTTTTTTTTCTGATTTTATTGGTTTTGCTGCGGAGTGGATGGTGCTGGAAAATTATTTTACGCGTATATTAAATTATCTTTAAAAACATTTTTTAAATTGGTCTGAATGTCATGTCACTGATGGTAAGCGTCACGCCTGCCCATAAAAGGAAGCAATTCCATATAGTAGAACTTAAAATTGTAAAGCACTCTATGATACTGGAATGCGCTCGTCATCCCGAGACATAATATTTAACGTCTCATAATGCCCAGTAATCTCAATGGCTTCAATGACCTTCAAAGCGAAACCCAACAATGCTTACACATTGCTTGTCGGAAGAAGAAGACAAAGTGGTGGACAAGTATGTATTGTGATTGATGATTTTTCCAACAATTTTTTTATTTTCGTGATTTTCTAAAATAAATATGGTATTGAATTTGATTCAAAAAGTATGTTCATACGAGCAAGTAAGAGGCCTTCTGACCGTAAAGGTTCTTCATCACCCATGGACGCCCACAATACCAGAGAACTCATGGGCTCGTTGCCGACATTAAAGGAAAGGGATAATTAAGGGATTGGGAAGGGGAGTGGGATATACACTGGCTGATCCTGGAACGCGATCCACACAAGGCGTGTGGATTACTATGGCAGGCTTTAAAACCATGTGAACGGTGGTCGCTATTTGGGTGGATATGAATATCCTACCACCAGCAAAATGTCGCGCAATTCTGAAGATTTTGTACATTTAAAAATTGAACATCCTAGCGTCATACACATACAAACTACGATAATAATATATCATCATCATCATCAGCCACAAGACGTCCACTGCTGAACATAGGCCTCCCCCAAAGATTTCCAGACCGACCTGTTGGAAGCGGCCTGCATCCAGCGACATCCTGCGACCTTTATCAGGTCGTCTGTCCACCTTGTAGGTGGACGTCCAACGCTGCGCTTGCCAGTACGTGGCCTCCATTCCAGAACCTTTCTGCCCCATCGGTTATAATAATATATAGCACGCCGAATATGTTCCATTTTCAATATTTAAATCTTCCCATAAATAATTTGAAAATGGAACATCGAGACGTCTGACTATAACAGTAGTGTGGCGTGTATATTGAATGTGACACATTACTTAATGTTTGTAACGTTATTTGTTGCTGGTAAACGTTATTTTAACATTGTAACGTTATTCCGCGGCGCGTAACTCGTATCGTGTAATTCGGTTGGATATCTCACCGCGTCTCGCGCTTTCGCAAGGAAGTGTTAATTTCCGCTCACGTAACAACATTTACGCACTTTGTATTAAAATGATTTTTTAACGTAAATGGGTTTTGTTATCGCGAGTGAATCTCGGTGTTGTCCCGCTGTGAATAAAAGGAGTGAAGCGTAATGTATATGCAACGTATAAAATTTGTCACTAGTCCATCAATGTGGTAAGGCTGAGAAGGGGTGCGATCCTGGGTTTAAATTCTAGATTCATAAAGCAGATTTCCTAAGTGGTAGAGCCACGCTGTAGACAGTTTTGTCTACAGCATTAATGTGTTTTGTCACAGTTTTGTATACAGCATTAAAACACTAGTAGCTCAACCATCCGGTTGAGCTACTAGTGTTTTACAGAAAATCGACGTTAAATGCGTGGTGGCTTTAGCGTTTCATACGCTTTGTGAGATATCAGACCGGAGGCCCAAATCCCCCTCCCTTTCCCAATCACTTAATGATCCCTTTACTTTAATATCGGCAATGCATCCATGCTTCCCCCGGTATTGTGGATATTCGTGAGCGGTCGAGATCTCTTACCATCAGGTGACTCATTTGCTGGTTTGCCGGTCTTTTTTTACAGCAAAGGCGGCATACGACCAAGTAGGTCACCTTATGGTAAGTGATCTCCACCGCCCATGCAGGCCCACAATGCTAGAAGAATCATAGGCGCGTTGCTGACCTCAAAGGGAAGGGATTGGGAAGAGTAGGGGGATATGGGCACCCTGATATCTCGTTCACCCAACGAAACGCAGCAGCAAGCCGCTACTTTACGTCGGTTTTCTGTGAGACAGTGGCAACGACCCGGTCGAGCCGGCGCATTCATGCTGTAGACAAAACTGTATAGCGTGTTTCTACCACTCAAAAAAAACTGCTATGAAAAATATATATGCTAAACACAAAGGCCGTGCTCAAACAGGAGTAGTGAAAACTCAACGAGCGCTCTCCCTTCATCCCGGAGCAACTCTTGACGTTTTAATTAAGAAATGGGAGCGTTTTGCCCAAAATTAAAGACTTAACCGCAGGCTAAATGAGTTTCAGCGACAATAATAAGTTAAAAAAAAGCTGCTCAATCTAATATACAGTTCGGGGCGGGCGACTCGCAACGAGCGCACGTGACTTGTGTTTATATGGGCTTCAGGGTTCCTTGGGATATTGGTACCGATGGAGGATGCGATAAGTTTGACTTTGAAATGGTTTTTCTTTTTATTTCATTGAATAACGAGACGAGAATGCTCGCCTGATGGTAAGCGCTACGCCTGGTCATAAACAGTACACCACACAGAACTTTGAATTACAAAGCACTGAATGGCACTGAATTGAGCTCATCACCCCGAGATATGGGATGTTAAGTCTCATTATGCCCAGTAATTTTACTGGCTTCAATGTCCTTTAAACCGAAACACGACATTGCTTACACATTGTAGCTTGGAGGCAAAAATAGACAAAGCGGTGGTACCAACCCAGACGGCATTCGCATAAAAGGGTCCTACCTTTTAAACCACCTCCACCTCCTCCGAAGAGGGAAGAAGCATTTATATAGTCCGACATGATTCTGGTGACCACCGATAAACTCATTGTTTGTCGGTGGTCGCTAGTTTTTGGGACTGCACTATGCTGACCATCATGTGTAATGCAGTCACTTTGTCGAGATAGGATAAAAAAAATGAATGTGTATCATAAATTATTATAACTTGTGTGTACATAGTTTTTAATCTATACTGAACACTTCGTTATCCACCGAGCCACCCGCTTGACAATATTTTATAAACTAGTGGCGTATTCAGTACAGGCGCCCGTCTTAAGGAGATCAAAAGGAGAATAATAAAGGTGATTTAATGGGGCGTGGGGTCGAGGTTTTTAAACGGCTCACCCCATGCCCTGCCCATAAAGTTTGCATGAAAGAACTTTGCCATGTAACGTGGATATTATGATACGATCTGATAAGGGTAAATGTCTAAAGTTGATGAGCGCAGTCAATTATATGTTACTGAAGTAGCGCAGTATACAAAACCTGCGATGCGAGTGGTAGAGCCACGCTGTAGACAGTTTTGTCTACAGTATGAATGGGCTGGTTCGACCGGGTCGTTACCACTGTCTCACAGAAAACCGACGTAAAGTAGCGGCTTCTGCTGCGTTTCGTACGGTGAGTGAGATATCCGGAAGCCCAAATCCCCTCGCCTTCCACATCCCTAATTATCCCTTTCCTTTAAGCTCAACAACGCGCCCATGATTCTTCTGGTGACCCACTTGCTCGTTTTCCGGCTTATGCTATAAAAAAATACTTTGGTATTCAAAATTTTAGGTTTGACAGCGTGGCGCAGTGGGCGAGTAGCTGACTGCAAAACAAGGGTTCGATTCCCGCACTGAGACAAATGTTTGTGTGATCCACAAATATTTGTATCGAATCTGGGTGTTGTGGGACCTCAGGCCCCTCGTAGTTCCTGATACCCACGATGCAGGTTAACCTAGTGTAGAGTCAGGACTATGTGTGTGACTGTTGGGTGTATTTGTAATGGCGATAGTCTTATTTGACTGCGGTTGGTATGGCTTTAATTTGGAAATGAATCTAAGACACCAAATTCGCAACTCACTCTCTAGACAGGCATGTCCGCACAGAAATGAATAAAACAAAACATCGGTCGGCTTCCGAACGAAAGTAAATGGCAACAGCCCAAAGGAAGGTAATCTAGAAAGGTAAGGCTTCACTCGTAACAAGCACTGAAACCAATAATTTAGTTGAACTCAAACGTGCATACGACATTATCGGTAAAAGGCACTTAAAGGGTACTTATGTGCGCTCGGAGACTGCATTCGTTTTGACATTGAAGATGTTTTGCAATATTTTGGTTCGTTGAGGTGGGAATACCCCTGTGCCTGCACCGGTCATTCGCTTGTTCTGTCGCAGGGCCTTCGATTTGCTTCTCTTTACGAAGAATGAAGAAGCATTTATACGGGCCAGTATGATTTGGCACTTTTGTGATGGGACATATACCGTACACACTTGTTGTTGTTTTTTTTATGTTTATTGTTTTTGATAATATACGTGTAATATAATTATATTGTTAAATTTTTACTACCCAATGGTTGCCAATAAATGTTTCTTTCTTTCTTTCTATTTTTTTTTATCCTGGCTCGGCAAAGTGACTGCGCTACACCGGATGGTAAGTGTAGCGCAATCCAGGAATAGTGATTCTAGTGCTTACTGATAAACTCATTGTATGTCGGTGGTTGCTGGTTTTTTGGACTGCACGGCGTTTGTGTAGCACTATCTTACAGAAAATAGGCGTAAAATTGCGGCTAATTACTGCGTTTCGTACGGTCAGTGAGATATCCAAGGTCCAAATCTCCCTCACCTTTCTAATCCCTCAATTAAACATTTCTTTTAAGGTCGGCTACGTGTCCATGATTCTTCTGGTATCATAGAATTAATATATTTTTACAATTAAATAGCCTTTTTTACATAGCTCTTATTAAACAGCTATTTTTTTTATTTTTATTAAATAGTTCTTTTTTAATATTTCTTTTAAAACAGCTCTTTAAATAGTTTTTTTTTTAAATAGTTAGCTCTAAATAGTTCTTTTTAAATAGCTCTTTAGATATCCAAACTAACCATACACCTCACGCCCTGCACAAATAAAAGGGTTTTTATCATCGGTCACCCTCAGTCCGGTGTCCCTGACCCTACTGTACAGCCCTCACAAACCCGACGGTACTGTCTCAATCTTATTAAATAGAACCTTAAGTAACCATCGCCCTACACACTGAATCGAATTATCAAATCGAACAACTTAAGGGAATTACGTTCAGAGATCTCGTTGTAGTTATAGTGCACTACGGTTGTCAATCTATAGGTCCTGGGTACTATGGCCGGGTCGAGCAATCGTTTTTGAGTTTTGGATTTTGAAAATAAACGTGTTTTTTTTTTATTTACCTAAATGATGACATGAGCTCGCTTGCTTGATAATAAG
Source organism: Amorpha juglandis (assembly GCA_949126905.1). NCBI lineage: Eukaryota > Metazoa > Arthropoda > Insecta > Lepidoptera > Sphingidae > Amorpha > Amorpha juglandis. The sequence continues at coordinate 1,737,948 of OX421380.1, forward strand.
CACAACACCTCCCCAGAAACAGAATTGCTGATGGTAGGATACTCATATCCGCCCGGTTAGCGACCGTACACATGGTGTTAAAACCTGCCATAGTGATCCACACGCCTTGTGTGGATCGCGTTCCAGGATCAGCCAGTGTATATCCGGTTCTCCCGAGGGCCTTGCGACATGACTTGATAGTTGATTCATTGTTTGTTGGTGGTGATTGTGTGATTGCGTTACGCTTACCATCAGGTGTAGTGCAGTCACTTTGCCGTGCTCGGATAAAAAAAAGATACAACACCACACAAAACTTTGTGCTACCTCTGCCTAACATTGGACTGCGATCGTCACCCCGAGACTTCACATGTTAAGTCTCGGGTCTCAGAATTTAATGAGAATTAAGGAGACCCAAGAGGTGTGTAAGGATCGTAACAAGTGGAAGTCTGTTGTCACTGCCTACCCCTATGGAAAACAGGCGTGAGTCTATGTTTATATGTATAATATATACATAGATATGAGTGGTAGAGCCACGCTATAGACAGTTTGTCTACAGCATGATTGGGCCGGCTCAACCGGGTCATTACCACTGTCTCTCAGAAAACCGACGTAAAGTGGCGGCTTGCTGCTGCGTTTCGTACGGTCAGTGACATATCCGGAGGCCCAAATACCCCTCCCCTTCCCAATCCCTAATTATCCCTTTCCTTTAAGGTCGGCAACGCGCCCATAATTCTTCTGATATTGTGGGCATACATGGGCGGTGGAGATCACTGACCATCAGGTGACCCACTTGCTCGTTTGCCGATCTATGCCATAAAAAAATATATACAATAAATACAATTCAAATCTCCACATGGCTCCACACACTGAAATAAAAGGGCTGCACACACCGACCGCGCGACCCTTCGGTACACCCCCCCCCCTAACAAACGGGACGGTATTGTCCCAATCTTATTACATACGATTGAACACGGCCTTAAGTAACAATCTTTGTACGAGTGGTTTTTATTAGATACGTAAGTATTGTTTATTGAGTTTTATGTTATTTGTTTTTTGGGAATTATAAAGTACTAGTTTTTGCTCGCGGCTCCGCACGCGTGATCTGCTTTTGTCCGGGATAAAAAGTAGCCTATGTCTTATTTTGATGTATAAGCTATATTATTGTAAAGTTTCATTAAAATCCATTCAGTAGTTTTTGTCATGTACATTTACATTTCGTACATGTACATTTCACCGAGCGTATTTCCGTACCATGATGTGATAGGGGCGAGCCTATCGCCATACCGGGCACAATTCCAAACTCCGGGCTGATACTGAGCATTTCGTGATAGAAAAATACATTATCATTTTATTCGACCCGGGGATCGAACCCGAGACTTCAGCTCAGCAGTTGTGCCGTATTCGCAATATAACTCGGCCACTGAGGCAATCTAATGCTGAAGCAGTCTAGGCAATGTAAAAACTATTTTGAAATAAAAAAAACCGTTTACAGCAATCCAACCCGTTTAATACTAAACGGGGGCATTCCTACTGGACTTTATTAACGCAATCTTATCTAGATCTTGTTAGCGAGCCTGATAAATAACGCGAAATTTAATTAAAACCGTTTAATACGAGAGGCAATTTAAATTTATAACAACACTACAATGTTGGAGTGTGCGGGGCAGGGCCGAATTAGACTCGCTTGGGAGTCAAATGTTTAGGGAAGCGACGAATAAAAAAAAAATGAATATTAATTCTCGTCATTTGTGGAGTTTTTATTAATTTGCTTGAATGACGAGACGAGCATATTGTTCGCTTGATGGTAAGCGTCACGCCTGTTCTTAATCAGAAACATTACCACACAGAACTTTAAATTGCGAAGCCCTGCATGGCAGTGGACTGCGTTCGCCTGATACATAAGATGGTAAGTCTCATAATGGCCAGTTATTTTACTGGATTCAATGTCTTTCAAACAGAAATACGACAGTGCTTACACACAATGGTTTGGTGGCAGAAATAGACAAAGCGGTGGTACCAACCCACTGCTGCTTGGCTGCAGAACGAGAGACCTACCACCCAGTTAAAATTCAATAATATGCGTTATTTTTCCTTGAAATATAGCCATAAGATTAATCTGGAGCTAAATAAATAAATACATACAATAATCACACATATAGTCCACCTTAGTGTGTATTAATTATTATATATTTTAAACGGGAGGTCAAAAAATTAAATTATTTTTTAAGAAATATTTATTGAAAATCTTAAAGAAATTGTCCTCCGGTTTAAAACTTTAACTCCGTCCCAGTATCTCAGATCGCGCCCCCTACCACCTTCAAAAGCTTGCTAATCCCATTAGTAGCATTGTGAGCGAATCGTCTAATGCGTATAATATCGCTGCTAAGGTTATTAACATCGTGTCTAAGGGCCCTACAATGTCATCGATGTATTTACATAAGTGATTAGTTTCGTGTTCACGTTGTAATTGGATTTGAGGTGGAGTATATGTTATTTTATATATTATTATATTAAACTAAAAGAATATTATGCTACAGAGACTACATGTTGCGCCGACCCGACTGCGAGTGAAATAAGGGCAGGTAGTGGATTTCACATTATCTCACATAAGCTCTGTCTATAAATTCAACCACTATCAACTACCTCGAAATCAAAATAAAGGTGGATACAAAAAAAAAAAAGGTACCGGAAATTTTCAAGAAAAATCGCGTGTTTTTATTAAACGCTTTCCTCCGGGGTGCGGCATGGGGGGAGGTGGGGAGGCGGGTAGGTGATCAGAGCGTTCGTCGAATAACTCGCGTGCCATCCGATCGACGGCGTGGAAAACGCGCCGGCAAATATAAAATATAATAACTTTAATAAATAACGGGCAATATTGAAATTATTTGCGAGATTGTTCAATATTATTTATTGTGCGGAACGGAATTGTTGACGTTTTCGAAGAATTATTCAATATTTAATTTATTATTTTGATATTTTACGGTGTTGGTGAATTTGAATTCCGAGAATTCGTGTCAATTATGGTATTTGATTATTTTTAATTAATTGAAATTCATTGTGAATTATGTATTTTATTTATTAATGGTATTGCGTGATTTTGAATTGTTGGAATTTGTGTCAGTAATTGTTGTATTTAAATATGCATTTTTATTAGTTTATTCAATTTCATAAAAAAATATGGTCGATAGAAAATTCTTCGGTCCCTCGGTGGCGCAATTGTGTTACGTCCGTGCTATGCACCTTATAGGTGCGACCTTACAGGCAAGGGATAGTTAAGGGATTAGGAAGTGGGGGATCTGTTTTATAAGTCGACAGCCTCAGTGGCGCAGTAGGCGAGTAGCCAACCGGCTGTGAAGCCAGAGGCCGTGGGTTCAATTCTCATGGCTGGCTGTGAAGCCAGAAATTCGGTATGATTTGTAGAGGGTTTGTCGTCAGGCAGGCGTACGGTCTTAAAAACTACAAGCCAAATCTTTCTGTAATATGTGTGAAAAAAGCATGTTGCGCCGACCCCACTGCGAGTGAGATAAGGGCAGGTGGAAAAAGAGAAAAAGTATTTTTTTAAGTTGGTTATATTTTTTGTTATATCGGTTAATAAAATACAAAGTCTTGTAGATATTAACTAAACCGAAATCATTCGGAATAATTCATATAATTGATAAGTATGTATCAGTACTCGTGAGTAAACAATAAACAAATAGGACTGGAGGCGAGATTTTTAAAAATCGATATGATTATAAATAAATAAACCCAACAGTCACATACGAGTTTTGTGTCGTGGGTATCAGGAACTACGAGAGACTTTCGGTCTCACAACACCCAGACCCTGAAACAAATATTTGTGAATCAGACAAACATTTGTCTCGGTGCGGGGATCAAACCCGCAGCCTCTCGCTTCACAGCCGGCTACTCGCCGGCTGCGCCACGGAGGCTGTCAATTATAATCATTATAATAGCGAATGATTACTTACATCGATACAAAAGGTCGATACTTCGAACGCTACTGCGACCCCTACTTGCCGAATCAATCGCACATGGCGGTGATCACGAAGTACCCTCCCTCCGAGCTTTCTATACCCTTCGACCCCTTCGTTATTACAAATACACTAATTCGCGCTAACTTGTACGTGGGTTTGTTTTGTTGTACAGTAGAAATAAGGAAATGACAGAGATTTTTATTTTGGGGGCCGTTAAAGGATACAATGTCATGTTTCGAGGCCGAGAAGTCCTAAAGGACATAATAAATGCCGCCAAGCAATAGCGTGTTTCAGTTTGAAGGAAATTGAAGCCAGTTAAATTATTGGGCATTATGAGACTTAACATCTTATGTCTCTGGGTGACGAGAGCAGTTCAGTGCTTTGTAATTCAAAGTTATGTGTGGCGTTGCTTCTGTTTATGGACAGGCGTGGCGCTTACCATCAGGTAGGGTCTTGCTCGTCTCGTCATTCAATTAAATTGTATGTAGGGGGGTGTAATAATCTAATAATAAATAATCATAATAAGCGTATATGGACGGTAGAGATCACTTACCATCAGGTGACCCACGAGCTCGTTTGCCGTTCTATGCCATAAAAAATATAGTAATAATTATTTTGAAAATTGCATTCAAATACGATATTTTGGATTTATAAAAGAAATTGTCTTACAAAGTTTAATAACGAGTATAATTAACGTGTTTCAGAAACTCTTTATTGTTACTATGATATAAAATAAGAGTTAATAAAAAAGTTCAAGACTAGACAACAAAGAGTCTGATTGACGATCTAATTTTTTAGCTTTGCAATTTTAAATTTAATTCCATCCAGAGAATTGTAAATGCCACAGATTAGAAAAGAATTAAAGTAACTTTTACAATATAAATGCAGCTGCAAACTTGAATCATTCGCAACACTTTTTTAAATTACAAAAATGATTTCTATTAAAATAAAAATATATCTGACGAAAATAAAACGGACCACGCGTAAACAAGCCGAAATTAATTTCGATTCGCGACGGCTCTGGCGAGAAATTTAATAAAAACATCACCTGCGCTTTCATGTATTTATAGGACACGGGGCCGGATTAAGGGGTTGTGTGACCTCCCACGACCACCTGTGACCCCCAGCCGGCGGTCAAATCGGTCGTTCCACCTCAGACGCCGCCTCAATACAAGGGTGTTTGCTTTATTTTAATTTTACGCTGATTAAAGACCGTGCTCATTCTCCTGATAATAAAAAGCGTATGACATCATTTGGATGGGATCACACGGGTGTGTATTTATTGAATTGTTAATTTTGTTTTTGGGCATGATATTCTGAGATTTTTGTTTGAGGATTTTTATCAAATGTCCTCGACATGTTAATTAGTTTTTGTGTTTATAATTGAATTGTGTTTAGTCCGTGTTTGTATTCAACCATGTGTTGGATCAGATTGAGCTTCGTTAGTCTTGTTATTATATAGTTTGTTTTTTATACACTAGCCCTGTATTATACACGTCCTACTGCTGGTACGAACACTGGTCGGGCCGGGCTTTCTCTGCTGAATGAGAGAGGTCAGGACTTAGTTCATCACGTTGGTCTAATGCGAGTTGGCTGACTTCACATACATTCGAAAGAACTTCTCAAGTATGCAGGTTTTCATGCGATGTATCCTTTACCACTGAAGCAAGTGATACTTAAAAAAAATAAAAGTCAGAAAAATCAAAGGTGCATGCTCGTGGGGCTTAATAAACCTACGATTTTCGTCTCAACAATTTTCAATTTCAGTTTTTGTCGCTGCTTCTATTTTGTTTGCTGCAGTTTGGTTTATTACTAACATTTATTCGTTAATATAACTGAATTTATTATTTAATATACGGTAACTGAACAATAAACAAGATAACTGTATCCTTAGTGAATTAAACAAAGGTTTAAAAGTTAAATAAGTTAGCTTTGAAACTAAATATTCTAAGACATTTTAATGTTCATATTATTTATTTTTACACAGCTATACTGAGACACAAATTACTTAACATTTGCTTAGATCATAAAGACTAATACTTGTTTTGTTAGATATTTTTTACCAAAGAAAATGAGAATTGACTAAAAACATGGCAACCGTTGATTAAGAATATATTAGAAAAGTAAATTTAATTTCAGAGCCTCAGTAGAGCTGTTGTAATGCGTACGCGGTATAACCGTTGTACTGATGTCTCTGATTCGATCCTTCGGTAGGGTAAAAGTGATATTGGATTTTTCTATCACGAAATGCTCGGTATCATCCCAGAGCATAGAATTGCGTCCGGTATGGCGATAGACTCGCCCCTATAACATCATGGGACGGAAATACGCTCGGCGAAATGTGATGCTGAGTGTGCTCGATGCAGTGGCTAAATTTACCATCAAAACACTGCGTAAATTCATAGATTTGTGGCCAGGTAGATTAAAGGCTTGTATCAAAGCCAAAGGTAGCCATTTTGAATAGAATTATATTTCTTTTTTTTGCTGAGACTTCAATACATATTTACATATAAGTTTTATAAAGATTACATCATAAAAAAATAAATGCATTATCATTTGTAATAGAACTTATGGCTGGAGTAGGTATATATAAAAAATTGACTCTTAGGTAAAGTCTTGACACTTATTTAAAACTAGATGACCCGGTGAACTTCGTATCACCTACATATTATATTTGTGTAAAATGTGGTCAAAACTTAATACAAATGTTTCATTTACATTAAATGCAATTAAGTGAGGTACTGCACCATTGCCCGTGAGGTAGCCCGTCGCACATTTAATTGCCATCGACGACCTAAGTCAGGTCGTCTTCCACAGTCCTGTCCCTGTCCTGTCCCAGCCCTGTACTGTCCATGTCCTACCCTGTCCTGACCTGTCCCTGTCCTGTCCTGTCCCTGTCCTGCCCTGTCCCTGTCCTTTCCTGTCCTGTCCTGTCCTGTCCATGTCCTGTCCTGTCCTGTCCCTGTCCTGTCCCGGTCCTGTCCCTGTCCTGTCCCTGTCCTGTCCCTGTCCCTGTCCCTGTCCCTGTCCCTGTCCTGTCCCTGTCCTGTCCCTATCCTGTCCCTGTCCTGTCCCTGTCCTGTCCCTGTCCTGTCCCTGCCCTGTCCCTGTCCCGTCCTGTCCCTGTCCCTGTCCCTGTCCCTGTCCCTGTCCCTGTCCCTGTCCCTGTCCCTGTCCCTGTCCCTGTCCCTGTCCCTGTCCCTGTCCCTGTCCCTGTCCCTGTCCCTGTCCCTGTCCCTGTCCCTGTCCCTGTCCCTGTCCCTGTCCCTGTCCCTGTCCCTGTCCCTGTCCCTGTCCCTGTCCCTGTCCCTGTCCCTGTCCCTGTCCCTGTCCCTGTCCCTGTCCCTGTCCCTGTCCCTGTCCCTGTCCCTGTCCCTGTCCCTGTCCCTGTCCCTGTCCCTGTCCCTGTCCCTGTCCCTGTCCCTGTCCCTGTCCCTGTCCCTGTCCCTGTCCCTGTCCCTTCGCAACGCCAACAATCCGGTTTATACCTGCGCTTATAGATGTTTCACATCAAAAAGACTTCAAGTGTTTCATACCCAGGAACAGTTTGTACTGGAAAATTAAGTTGTCGTTTTTAGTGTTTTCCTATACTTATTATTTATGTTACTCATTTTTTCTCACCGGGTAAACCTTCCCTGAACTTCTACAAATATTTCAAGATCAGAATTAGCCAAATCGGTACAGCCAGTCTCGAGTTTTGGCGAGACACACGCACAGCGATTCATTTTTATATATATAGATGTTGTAATCTAACGATGAAACGTGTTCTCTGTAGTTTTCAAATACAAGTATAACCTTCGGAAGTAAACCAAAAAAAAACCTACGTTTGTCTAAATCCGGACCACCGTGTTTGTATGTAGATGAATCAAAGTGTCGGGGCGACAACCCGGTGCCGACGTAGTCAGGGGCGCGCAACAATGCGGTTCGTTTGATAAATTGCGATATTGTTGAGCCGTTGCTGACGGCGCGAACGGCGACACTCGACCCCCCGCACTGTGGGCCCTTTGTTCCCGCCTCCAGTCCGCCACTGCATTTGTCTATTTAGACCGTCTGAACGCGATATTATTTGTAATCCCCGTACTCTACTAGGTGGTAAGTCCCTCGTATGCGAGAGGCTAGGATGGTTGGTACGCTTTATCTATTTCTGCCGCCAAGCAGCAGTGTTTATCATTTTTATATTTCAGTTAAAGGATATTGAAGGCAGTGAAATTACTGTACATTATGAGACTTAATATCATATCTCGGGGCGATTAATGCAGTCCAATGCCATGCTGTATTTTGTAATTAAAAGTTCTGCGTGGTGTTGCTTCTGTTCATGGGCAGGCGTGGCGTCTATCATCACGCTAGCTATCTCCTCGTTTCGTCATCCAATCTAATATTTAAAATAAATAAAAATACTAGTTTTGCTTTGATTTCTATTGTTTGTTAGTTCGTAAAAATAAGTTACTGCGTTGGTGATCAAACAACGATAGTTTTCATTTATTTTACGTAAATATTTAGGCTCTGGCACTTTTGAACTTTTAAATTAAAAAGAAAATTTAAAACAAATGTTCATCTTCGTGTAGTAATGTCGTAGTTTGGCCCAAAGAATAAATACGATTAAATTGTATTCTGACATACATTGACAGCCTGCGTGGCGCAGCGAGCGAGTAGCCGGCTGTGAAGCGAAAGGCCGCGGGTTTGATCCCCGCACCGAAACAAATGTTTTCGTGATCCAGAAATATTTTTTTGGATCTAGGTGTTGTGAGACCGAAAGTCTCTCGTAGTTCCTGACACCCACGACACAAGACTCGTATCTTACTGTGAGGTCAGGACTATGTGTGTGAATGGTGGGTGTATTTATTTATTCTCTATTTATTTTCTATAAATTCTGAATTTCTTCACTAAAATGTCGATGTTGTTTTGACTAAAATCTCTTGTCTAGACTTATAATACTAAAATTAAGTTTGGTCTTGTAAAACGACATTAATTCGTATTCTGAAATCGTTTATAGTGACAGGACCTTAATTATTTTTGATGGACAGAATTCAAATTGATTCAAATTATTCAACTTATTTACGTACTTGTTATTCTGTTGTTCATCTTCAAATTGAAAATATCAAACTAATCTAAGACGCCCTTTTTTCTATTCGACCACGGCAAAGTGACTGCACTACACCTGATGGAAAGCGCAGTGCAGTCCAAAAACACCAGCGACCACCGACAAACAATGATTTTATCGGTGGTCACCAGAATCATGCCGGTCTGTATAAATGCTTCTTCGCACTCCGAAGAGGGAAGAAGCAAATCGAAGGGCCGGTGATAGGACAAGCGGATGACAGATGCAAGCACAGGGATACAAGGCACAGGGGTACCCTTTTACTCGCCCCAAACAACCATCAAGTCCTGTCGCAATCCCCTCTGGTGAACCGGATATACACTGGCTTATCTTGGAACGCGATCCATACAAGGCGTGTGGGTCACTAAGGCAGGTTTTAATACCATGTTTACGGTGGTCGCTATCCGGGCGGATATGAATATCCTACCTAATAATTAATAATAATTCACGCTAATTCAAGTCGATTTCTGGAGACATTGATAACAACCCAGTCGAGCCGGCTCATTAGTGCTGTAGACAAAACTGTCTCCAGCGTCGCTTTACAACTTAAAGTACCTTTTTTTTTTTATCCTGGCTCGCCAAAATGACTACGCCACACCTGATGTTAAGTGTAGCGCAATCCAAGAATAGTGTCGACCAACGATAAACAGTGTGTCTATCGTTGGTCGGCACGATCATGACGGCCTGCAAAGGGCCAAAGGGGAGGGGAAGGAAAAAGGGATGGGTAAAGGGTTAGGATCAGGGGGCAAGCCCCCTGGGGAGAACCGGATATACACTGGCTGACCCTGGAACGCGACCCACACAAGGTGAGCCACTATGGCAGGTTTTAGCACCAGTGTACGGTGGTCGCTATCCGGTCGGATACAAGTATCCTCCCACCAGCCTATCATACCAGCACCACCTACCATATCTTTATCATTTTCCAGCTAATTATTTAATATTTTTACATTGCGCTCCCAGGCACCGCCCAATACACGTGGCCCACAGTTCGATACATCGCTTCACGTACGATAGCATGTTTTTTGCCGTGCCAGCGATTTCCCCCAATTCCCGTCGGTTCATTGAATACCGTATTGATGTGTTTCGGTTACTCTCCTATCTGTTTCAGTTTATTTTTATTTATATTTTTTCCTTTTTTTGCTTTTGGTGAAGTTTTAATTTGAGTTCGTGTTTTAGGGATATCAGGAAATAATTAATGTACAGCAGAATATTATTATTACAATGCAGTGCTTGATTTTTTTTTAATTAATTAAATTACGAGACGAGCAAGTCGCTCGCCTGATAGTAAGCGTCACGCCAGCCCATAAACAGAAACAGATTTAAATGCTTTCTTAGCCTTTATTACTTATTCCTTTTTTACTTTATTTTTAAAATACTTTCGATATTTTTTTCTGCAACGAAATTTAATCGTTAAAATAATAAAAAGAGTATTTCATGCGAGAAACATGAACATTCATCGGAATCTTTATTATTCGTACAAAACGTTGAACTAAACCGTACGAGACCACAACCCGTCGGGGATTACGGGCGTAATTTGGATATGAGCCGCGGTCGACGGTGACTGCACGCTGACCGGCGGATTGTTGTAGTGTCGACATGTACCGTTCACAACAAAAATTAATAATGCGATTTTAAAAATTAATGAAGATCAGCGCCGGCGATAAACTTGACGGGAGGTGGCGCGGATTGCTAAAACAGATGTCGCGGGCACGATTCCTGATCAGAGAACATACTACTAACTATGTATTCGATGTTATACATGTGTATTCATTTTGAAATAAAATTAATTAAAACGGATTTCATCGCGGTTTTTTATTAATTTTTATACCGACTTTTCGAAAGCCTTTCAGCGACAAAATTAGTTTGATTTTAATGTGTAATATTCGCGTAAACATAAAAAATTATATGTATTGATTTATTAATTATCGCTTGCTTAAACTCTAAAGGAAAACATAAGAATTCACCATAAAAATTTCGAAGGTATGCAAAGTCTGCCACCCACATCAGACCAGTATGGTGGACTAAGATTTAACCAGTCTAATCGTCTGTATAGTAGATTTCGATCTCGCAATAAAATGAAACATTATTTATTTGTTTTGCTAACCATACCGATGTTCCGATAATACGGCATAGTTGCAATACCATCGTTAATGCATTTGGTGGGGGCTAATTGTACCCGCACATACTCGATCCTGTACCTCCGAGTGCGTGCAGTACGCGCGGCATTCACATACCGCGCCGCGTTATAGGGTTAAACCTATTTCGCGTCGCGGTGACGTTATAGACTTTGGATTTGCCGTTGTTTAGGGTTAATGAGTATGTGACGGGTTGGAAAATTAATTAATAATAACGTGGCATCGGCCGGTTCGGTCCGGCGTCGGATTAACCCTTCCATTTTGGCGGTTTCAGGGCCGACCTGCGAAATGACGATAAATGGATTGATATTTGCTTTGTGTTCGTGTAGTGAAGCTGATTACTATTTATAATTAAACATTGACCTTTGAGGGTTAACAGTAGTAGCATAATGACGTAATCGAAAATATTTTTTCCCAAATTCTCAATTTTAACAGAGTATAAAGAACCTTTTGTTCACTTACTCTCATACAAATGTTTTATTTACATTAAATGCAATTAAGTGAGGTACTGCGCCATTGCACTTGAGGTAGCCCGTCGCACATTTAATTGACTTCGACGACCTAAGTCAGGTCGTCTCCCACCTCCCTCCGGTTGTACAGTCCTGTCCCCGTCCCGTCCCCGTTCTGTCCCCGTCCTGTCCGCGTCCCGTCCCCGTCCCGTCCCCGTCCTGTCCCCGTCCCGTCCTGTCCCTTCCCGTCCCCGTCCCGTCCCCGTCCCGTCCCCGTCCCATCCCCGTCATGTCCCGTCCTGTCCTGTCCTGTCCTGTCCTGTCCTGTCTCACTGTCCTGTCTCACTGTCCTGTCTCTCTGTCCTGTCTCTCTGTCCTGTCTTACTGTCCTGTTTCACTGTCCTGTCTCACTGTCCTGTCTCACTGTCCTGTCTCACTGTCCTGTCACACTGTCCTGTCGCACTATCCTGTCTCACTGTCCTGTCGCACTGTCCTGTCTCAATGTGCTGTCTCACTGTCCTGTCTCACTGTCCTGTCTCACTGTCCTGTCTCACTGTCCTGTCTCACTGTCCTGTCTCACTGTCCTGTCTCACTGTCCTGTCTCACTGTCCTGTCTCACTGTCCTGTCTCACTGTCCTGTCGCACTGTCCTGTCTCACTGTCCTGTCGCACTGTCCTGTCTCACTGTCCTGTCTCACTGTCCTGTCTCACTGTCCTGTCTCACTGTCCTGTCTCACTGTCCTGTCTCACTGTCCTGTCTCACTGTCCTGTCTCACTGTCCTGTCTCACTGTCCTGTCTCACTGTCCTGTCCCTGTCCAGTCTAGATGCTATACGACCCGTCATCACGGCAAGCTTCGCAACGACAACCATCCGGTTTATACCTGCGCTTATAGATGTTTCACATCTAAAAGACATCAAGTGTTTCATACCCAGGAACAGTTTGTACTGGAAAATTAAGTTGTCGTTTTCAGTGTTTTCCTTTACTTATTATTTATGTTACTCATTTTTTCTCACCGGGTAAACCTTCCCTGAACTTCCACAAATATTTCAAGATCAGAATTAGCCAAATCGGTACAGCCAGTCTCGAGTTTTGGCGAGACACACGCACAGCGATTCATTTTTATATATATAGATAATTATAGGTACATGTCGAGTTAATGAAATAAATGAACCGCGAACGTATCGTTTAGGGGCGACGCACACGGCTTCTGTATCCGATGGCAATGAATGGGGCTTCTCGGAATTTTAGTGTTCATTCCAATAAGTAAAGGCCAAGTGTGGATAAGAAAGTATATCAATGTTTCGTACATTAGTAGAGCCACGCTGTAGACAGTTTTGTCAACAGCATGAATGGGCGGGCTCGAGCGGGTCATTACCCCTGTCTCCCAGAAAACCGACGTAAAGTAGCGGCTTACTGCTGCGTTTTTTCCGGAGTCCCAAATTCCCTTCTTCTTCCCAATTCCCCATATAGAAAAAGCGGTGGCACCAACCCATACGAAGGATTTTTCACTAAACGTAATTTAACTTTAAACTAGGTTTATATCAACAAATTACTAAAAGTTACCATAGCAACATTTATTTATTTAAACTTTATTGTACACAAGGAGTACAGGACAGAACACTAAAATATACTAAGATGAGATGTACAATTGGCGGCCTTATCGCTCAGGGCAATATCTTACAGGCAACCATGGGATGGAAATGAAAGAAGGAGAAAGATAGATATAAACCCAGTTTAAAGTTGGACTACGTTTTATAATAAGGCTTTTTAGGTTTAAATAAATGCTGACCCAATTCAACGATGTACGACAAAAAGAAATCAGTCATCACATCATCGCAGAGGAAACTTGTCAGAAAGAATCCTTGCCTTTTGAAACGTTCCGTAGTTATAGGATACTCTCTAGGAAATGAGGGAAGAAAACTTTACCAGATCCTCTACCGTCGGGACTTGCCGAAACTTTGCGCAGGAAATTAACCGGACAGCTGATTGGACCTCATTTATTTATCTGTGCACTTTGTACGGTGTTTGAGATGGTTTTTTTATGGGTTGTTTTTTTTTGTTGAGCTACGATACACCGCTTTGTGGAAGTATTTTGTGTAGTAGATTTTTTGAAATGAGACTGCAATTGACACATAATAAATAAGTAAATAAATTATTAAAGCAAACAAAAAAACTGAACTATTTGTTCTGAGAGGTATGAATGGGCTAGCCCGACCGTGTCTTTACCACTGTCTCGCAATCAACCGAACCGAACCGAACCGGCTTACTGCGGCGTTTCGTACGGTGATTAAGATATCCGGAGGCCCAAATCCTCCTCCCTTTCCCAATCTCTGATTATCACTTTCCTTTAAGGTCGGCAACGCGCCCGTGATTCTTCTGGTATTGTGGGCGTGCATGAGCGGTGGAGATCACTTACCATCAGGTGACCCGCTTGCTTAAGTCATAATGATAAGAAAAAAAAACCCACTCTGTATAAAGCCGATATAATTGATCTCATTGGGTTTTAGCTAGCACTGCTCCGTTACGTCATGACCACAAACCAGTCGATGAAAAAAAACAGCAATGGACACTGCTATAGTAATTGTCATAAAAACAATGCCAGCAGCATTCCGACCCCAAAGCCATAATTGGCGTCCACATCAGGTAGAGCAGATGGTCACACCGGAACTAAGGCCCAGCGCGTGTGCCACGTGGCATGCGCTTTTATCCAAATGCTATTGTATGGGTCACGCTGTGTGGCCACATGTTAAGTAATTTATGGTTAGAATCGTGTGAATGTTGATGGAAGCGAACACGTTGACATGGAGCGTTGGCCCAGAGTGAATGTGATGGTAAATTAATTTTCGTCGAAAAATAATGACGCGTTATTGCTCTAGTTGCGATGTATACCTGACAAAGGCTACTAAGTTAAAGCACATGCTTTGTATAATCTAAGAACATAATTGTACACTTGGTATACAAATAAAATTATGATGATTATGATGTTATTTTTGTGTTTGAAGTGTCAATATGTTGTAGACAATTTCAAAGTTTAAAACATTTATTGTAATGCTAATTTGCATAAAGAAATAAATTTGAACTTTAAAAACTAACCCTACCCATTAAATACACAAAATTAACACATCAAAGACCGATGAAATTTAAATTTAAAATCCTTACACGGTGTTAACAGTTTAATGTATTAATTACAATGGTAATTGGCGAGTGGCGACGCACATCCATTAGTTACTTTGTGCGGCACGCGCCGCGCCGGGATGCGCGTGCGCCGGTATTACCATAACAAGGAGCGACTGGGGAATTGTAATTAATGGGAAATATGTCTGTGGGTTCATGGAAAGTTGGTGGTGGGTTTATGAGTAATTTAAACACAGATTTTTTATGAAATGAAATAGTTTATTAATCATGTAGGCAATTGAAAAGGCTTTTGACAAGTCAGTACAAAAGTAAAAGAAACATTATGTATAGAAATCACTATCAACTAATGTATACATAGCATCATCAAAATACAGTCGGCGATTACACTAAATCTAATATTATTATTTTCCATATTTTTCGATATGGACCATAGGCATTACCGAAACGGCACGTGTTTTAAAACTACCACCGGTCCAAAACGACCCATCTTAAGAAGACTCTAACAGAACATAAGATTCTAACAGATGGCGATGTAAGGTAATTTATCGGCTGGATTAAGTAAGTATCCAATAAAGCGGCGATGGCGCATCCAATGGCGCATACTATATTGAATAGTTTACTACAATATAATTTAATATATACCTTAGCCACAGCAACGCGTGGCCGGGTCTGCTAGTAGATATATATAGATTAATTAATTATCATTTATATAATGTGTATTAGTAGGGTTGTCACATCAAATAAAAAATGTTTCTATTACATAGCTCTTTTGTACAATTTTTCTATACTCCATCGCGACGCTCTGTGCGTGACCGCGGCCCGTAGGTTAGCCCATAACGGCATGGCGACACGGCACGCGGCTAATGACGTGCGCACGCGCTTCAACGTAGTTCCTTTTTATGGGGAATGTAATGGGAAAACCATATGTATAGTATCGTTTTTACGGAGTTCTATGATGTGGTGATAATGATCTTGAACGGAAAGAGGCCATCACTGTAATAATCACAATTAATATTTTACCAAAAATATAAAGGTTTTTTTTTACATATAGCATAGATCGGTAAACGAACAAGTGGGTCGCATGATGGTATGTGATCTCCAACGTCCATGTACGCCCACAATACTAGAAGAAGCATGGACGCGTTGCCGACCTTAATGGGAAGGGATAATTAAGGGATTGGGAAGGGGAAGGGGTTTGTTCCTCCGCATATCTCATTCACCGTACAAAATGCAGCAGAAAACCGGTACTTTACGTTGGTTTTCTGTGAGACAGTGGTAACGATCCGGTCGAGTCGGCCCATTCATGCTGTAGACAAAACTGTCTACAGTGTGGCTCTACCACTTATCAAAATGGAAATAAGATTAAAATTTACACACTGTTGCTTGGCGGAGGAAGTAGGCAAAGCGGTGTTACCAACCCAGACGGCCTCGCATACGAGGGTCCTACCACCTTGAAAATGTACACAACACATACAATTTTTATTATACAGAACCCACGCCATTGCAACTCTGATCTAATTTTAATACCATCCAATTTGCATGACAAGCGCGTGGCGACCGCTGTATGACGTCACACCGTTTCATACACGCGTCCCTTCTGCGGATGCCTCAATGGATTAGATTTTTAAATGGTGCATGAACGCTGTGGTTTTGCGGTTTGGCTTTGACCCTCGGTGTTTTTTAACGCATCATAGTAAGCCAATCCCTAATTATCCTTTTACTTTAAGGTCGACAACGCGCCTATGATTCTTCTGGTATTGTGGGCGTAAAGGGACGGTGGAGATCACATACTATCAGGTGACCCACTTGCTCGTTTGCCGGCCCAAGCTATAAAAAAAAAACCGTACTTTAAAGTTATTTCTAGGGGTTTCTATAAAAAGTATAACGAAAAAATAACACGTTCTCTGGTAGATTTTTAATAGTCGACGAAGATGTTCACACATTATATAACACACAAATGAGGTCAATGAACATTTTAAAAGTACAGCGTGATACCAAAACACACGCCCTTATCTTGACAGTCAGTCACAATGAGGGTGGTTCAAATTTCCGCGGAAAAGAAAAAGATATAGCTACAGTCTCGTGCAACAAAAGTGAAAATAGAAAAAGTCAGTTCCCCCAGGTAATTAGGGGGAGGTATAAGCGAGCTCCATGTATAAGTATCCTTCCATTTTATGCCTTTTCCCACTAGAAATAACGTGTTATGAACATGCTAGGTACTTTATTATACTTACATAAGCTCATACCTGTATCAGCGACGAGATAGGCAGAGGTGTTATTGGTGCACGCGTGATTCGCCGTGGTTATTTCCATCCCTTAATGAGATACGTCCTATTACTACAACAAGCTAATCTAATTATTTTAACACAAACATATATAAAATAAGTAGCGTTAAAGTTATTCTATGAAAAATCCTAAATCTGCCAATGAAAGTCCTGTCAAACTCATTCAATCATTTCAGAGACTTGTCCGGGGCAAACGGATAGACAAAAATCATGAAAAAAGTTGGGTTTTGATAAAATAAATAATCTAGGAGCTTAACAAAACATCTTTTGTTAGAAGGTCACTTCAAACTTATTTAAAAGTTGCGATAAAAGTAAGAGCAATTTCAAAGAAAGTCAAAGCTGTATTTTTTTTTATCAAAACGACACATATTCATTTAGAAATTACAACGGAAAATGACGTAATAAAATTATATTCACACACGATTTAACCCGAAACACAGTCAATCAGCACAGTTGAATCCGACAGTTAAATCCGACCGAGGTTTACGGTTATGTCTTTTGGACGGCCTAAAATTACAACACGTCATAATTTATATGAGAGCATAAAGCCTTCGTTTACATTCAAGTAGAATTTCACCTGTTTTGTGACAAATAAAATGGCGTCATAACGTAACGGAAAATATTATAATTTTGTACGTATAAAATTTGAGCGTAATGTGTGTACATTCTAAACAAAAATGAATGTAATTTTTTCGGTATAAAATTAGGTTAATGTCTCGTAATAATGCCCCTTAACCAGTATTTAAAGTTAAGCTTACTTTAATGACCGCGGCTACAAAGATTTACATGCGAAATTTAGCATACATTTTGAACAAAACAGGACCTACTTAAAAAAACCTGGAAAATGGTGTTTTAGCATTGTTAGGTAATTATTGATAAGCACCACTCCACCGAACACCACCGACTAAATGACGATCATTGAATGACGAGACGTGCAAGTCGCTTGTATGATGGTAAGCGCCACGCCCGCCCATAAACAGAAGCAACACCACACAGAACTTTGAATTATAAAGCACTGTATGGCACTGAACTGCGCTCGTCACCCCGAGACATAAAATGTTAAGTCTCATAATGCCCAGTAATTTTACTGCGTTCAATGTCCTTCAAACCGAAACACAACAGTGTTTACACACTGTTACTTGGCGGCAGAAATTGACAAAGCGATGGTACCAACCCTGACGGCCTCTCGCATACGAGGGACATACCTTGTAAAATTATTATTTTATTTTAGCACAGTACATAGTCGTAACGCGTACAACTGCGCCATCGAGGCAGCAATCAGATCACAAATAAAATATCAATTTCTCCAAAACAAAACAAAACAAAAATAAAACATATTAACATTAGCAGTTTTCATGAAGAAAGTGCGGAATCGGTAAGAATGTCCGTCCCATATCTTATTCGCGAAAGTTCCAGTTTTCTCCTCGTTTCGCGCTTCTTGGCCATTTGTGTAAGTTTTTTCTCTTAACAAGTGTTAGTTGGTGTACAGTTTTTCGGCCAGGCGTGTTCGTTGTCGAAGTTCGCGATCTAGTTTGCTTGTTAGACAGTTTATTTTAATAGTTGATGTATAGTTGAGTAGTAGATGTAGCAGACAATTATCGCATTCATACCCGCCCGGATAGCGACCATCGTACACATAGTGTTAAAACCTGCCATAGTGACCCACACACCTTGTGCGGATCGCGTTCTAGGATCAGCCAGTGTACATCCGGTACTCTCGAAGGGCTTGCGACATAATTTGATGGTTGATTAGGGCGAGTGTAGAGGTACATGTTTGTATACCTGTGCCTACATCTGACATCCGCCTATCCTGCAGTTAGAGCGCAGTTCAGTGCCATGCAGTGCTTTGTAAGTCAAAGTTGTGTGTAGTGTTGCTTCTGTATATGGACAATGCGTGGGTGGCGCTTACCATCAGGCGAGCGACCTGCTGCGATCAAAACAATGAAAAAAAAATGCATGAGGTGAGATCACATTCTTCATGTTTGAGGGTATTTCGTTAAAAAGTCGCCCTCCATCGTTAGTTATCATTGTTGTGCCGTAATTTGTTCGATTCTTAGTTACAACGAGGTGGCTAGCAATATTCCGCTTAATTTTTTTTTTTTTTACTAGCCCTGTATTATACATGTCCCACTGCTGGGCACGGGCCTCCTCTACTGAATGAGAGGGGTTAGGCCTTAGTCCACCACGCTGGCCTAATGCGGGTTGGCAGACTTCACATACCTTATTAGGTATGCAGGTTTCCTCACGATGTTTCCTTCACCGTTAAAGCAAGCGATAATTAACAATTAATATACACGTAACTTAGAAAAGTCAGTGGTGTATGCTCTTGGGGCTGGTTTCGAACCTGCGACTTTCGTCTCGACAGTCCGTACCACTCCCCGCTGAGCTATCGCCAATTACATATATCCAATTAAATAATATTATTGTTATGCTGTACACAGAATTGCTTTCTGAATAATGGCATATAACCACAGGGGCTTAAACATCGAACACAATGCTTGCTGTGTACTTGCCGAGTTCAAATCTGACAGAACTCGGCATTTTGTCTACAATGCGGTTGTTAGGAGCCTTTCTCATACGTTAATATCATGTTAATAGTAATGTTTCCATCCTACTAATATTAAAAACGCGAAAGTTTGTAAGTATGAATGGATGGATGTTTTTTACTCTTTCACGTAAAAACTACTGAATGGATTTTAACGAAACTTTATAATTATATAACTTATACATCAGAATAGGACATAGGCTACTTTTTATCCCGGAAAAGATCACGTGGGTGAAGCCGCGAGGAAAAGCTAGTTTTTTATAAATATATTTATGCTCACGCCTGTATCCGTAGATGGCAAATATAGGCGGGATAGGCAGAGGTAAAACTTAGGTCCCCACATGTCGCCGAGCATTTTTTTTATCCTAGCGCGGCAAAGTCTACGCTACACCTGATGGTAAGTGTAACACAATCCAAGAATAGCGGTTTGCTACTGTGTTTCGTACGATGAGTGAGATATCCGGAGGCCCAACGCACCCACCCTTTCCCAATCCCTTAATTAATCCGCGCTCATGATTTATCTAGTGTTGTGGCGTACATGAACGGTGAAGATCACTTCCATCAGGTGACCCATTTGCTCGTTTGCCGGTGTATGCTATAAAACCATTTGAGAGGCTCTTACAACCCCCTCGGTGTAAGTAATGGGGCGCTGAGAATACTTCAGCTAGCCACGACCTAGATTTTTACCTCGGTCGGGCATCGAACTCGGAACGCATGTGAAATAAATGGGAACACCCAAATACTCCGAAATATTTTATTCCGAATTTCGATGTTCCGATGTTCAAAAGTCCGAATTTCATAATACCTAAAAATTATAATGTCTATTATTCAAATTTCCGAAAATGATTTTACCGAAAGTTGTAAATACGATGGGTTTGTTTTCCGATTTTTATATTTTCGAAGAGTCAAATGCTCGATGGGTTCTCGGTCCGAAAAACGACATTCCGATTTTCAATATTCCGAATAAATTGCTAAAATTTGGATTTTGATTCAGTTAGTATAATCATTACATACATTTGGGTTAGGTTAGGTTAGAACTGTGACCATTAAGCGCGAAGGCGAGCGAGCGCAGCGAGCGTGCCGCGGCAGCGGCCGCCGAGCGCCAGATCCTCTCTATTGTTGATGAATCATTTGGGTTAGGTTAGAATTGTGACCACCAAAAATTATTTTTATTGGAAAGAAAATATTTTTAAAACGCATTTGACATTAGTTTTTTTAATTCTACCTCCTCATACTATTATATTTCTCTTTGACAAGAAATTATGTGTTGATTTTTCTTTCTATTCAGTTGTACAAGGCGTTTTTATTTCGGAATTTTAATTAATAGGTATTTTAATAATCGGAATTCGTATTCTTGATGTTTCGAATTATCATTAATTCGGACTTTTTGTTATTCGATCTATTGAAACTCGGTATTTTGAGAATCGTAATTATATACGTTAGGAATATTGAAATTTCGGAATTATAAAAATAGGATAATGGTGCTGCCACACCGATGTTATAAAATGTTAACAAACATTTTATAACATTAAAATTGTTACATTTTGTTAAGAATTGTTAGATGTTTTAAGTGCTCCCACACCGACGGAAAATGTTTGCAAACATTTTCTAACATTTTTTAACATTTGCTAACATTTTATAACATTTGAAAACATGACATCGGCCCTTCTTCTTTGACGGCTTCTTTGACGGCGCCGCTCTCAAAAGTACCGCCGTCCGCGGTTAAAGAATGTTCAAAAATGTTACAAATTGTTAAGAAATGTTTACTAAATGGTGCTGCCACACCGATGTTATAAAATGTTATACAACATTTGTTAACAAACATTTTCTAACATTTTATAACAATGTTAGATAATGTTAATAAATGTTTAATGTTAGAAAATGTTATATAACATTTTATAACACCGGTGTGGCAGCACCATATATGATACATCGGAGTTGTTAAATTCGGAATTTTGAACCATTCGGAATTATGAAAATCGGTATTTTGAAATTCGTATTTGTGACTATCGGAATAAAGTTTGTCGTATTATTGTAGTGTACCCGAAATAAATGCTATGTGCCTAGTTTGAGTTTTTGTACATATTCGTAACCGAGAAAGTTGACTGCGATTTGTATAGAATAAATACAACGACATCTAGTGTCAATTCAAGTGTATTAATTGTATATACACAACACAACAAGGTGGTAGGTCACTCGTATGCGAGAGGCCGTCAGGGTTGGTACCACCGCTTTGTCTATTTCTGCCGCCAAGCAACAGTTTGTAAGCACTGTTGTATTTCGGTTTGAATGACATTGAAGCCAGTGAAATTATTGGTCATTATGAGACTCCTTATGTCTCGAGGTGACGAGCGCAGTTCAGTTCCATGCAGTGCTTTGTAATACAAGGTTTTGTGTGGTGTTGCTTGTGTTTATGGGCAGGCGTGGCGCTTACCATCAGGCGAGCGCCATGCTCGTCTCGTCACTCAATCAAAAAATAATGCATTGCAGTCAATGTTCTCGGGATGGAATGTTAAAAAAATCTAGCACTCGACACACAGTTTATACATTGTATTGTGACAGAACCACCGTGTGAATAGTTTTGTGTACCGCATGAATAGGCCGGCTGGTCCGAGTTCATAGAAAACTGTTGTGTTTCCGTTTGAAGGACATTGAAGCCAGTGAAAATACTGGGCAGATTGTTGGGCTATTACTTTATGTGAATGATATATTATATCAACTATGTATGACCCGCGATCTGTGACCTCGCCCCTTCAAATAGCCAATGAGTAGGGCCTCTAAATAAACTAACTCTACCAATGCAAGCTTGTTAGAAACTCGATTGTGCAAAGGTTTGTTCAATAGCGGTGTGCACCGGGACAATTAAAACCGGATCACCGGACTCACCGGTGTACCGGTAAACCCGGTATAACGTACGAATGACGGCCAAAGTTCACGGCGACACCGCTGCCGGGAAGTTTTAATTAAACAATTTTCAGCAATTGTTACCGGAAAATTTAATGTGGGTATTCTTAACCGATGGTCCGGTTTGTGTGTATGAGCGGTTGAATTTGGTGTTTTTTATTTGATTAAATGACGAGACGAGCACGGCGCTCCCCTGATGGTAAGCGCCAAGCCTGTCCATAAACAGAAGCAACACCACACATAACTTTATATTACAGAGCACTGCATGGCACTGAATTGCGCTCGTCACCCCGAGATATAAGATGTTAAGTCTCATAATAATAAGTTGTTGTGAGCGGTTGGATTTTTGTGTTGACTGTACTTTGATATGTTATAGTGACGACATAATTTATACGCTTCCGTAGTGTTCTGTTATAACAAATTAGAACGAATATTTAACATTTTCATACGCCTGCAATCCCCGAAGGGGTAGCCAGAGGTGTCACCAATACACCCACATTTCGCCGTATTTCCGTCCCATGATATAATAGGGAGAGCCTATCGCCATATCATCACAATTCTAGACTCCGGGCCGATACCGATTTCATGATAGAAAACCCAATATAATTTGACCCGATGCGGAGATCGAACCCGAGATCTCAGCATAGCAGTAGTACCGCGTACGCAATACAAGTAAGCTACCGAGACACTTCGTTTATTTATCCATTATGATTATTGTCGCAAAACTATTTTAATTGATATTTCGCAGGATCGAGTTACAATTGTATAAAAAAACAAAAAAAATCGCGACCTAGTATTGCTGATGATCGGCTTTAAAGCAGCTATTATCAATGACAGCGTAAGCGTCGCGAGCGTCTACAAGCGCGGCATAGCACGGCCCATTGCACTCGGTGCCGTAGCGTGAGTGGGTTCACGACTCGCGCGACGTCCATTGGTGTCGACCCAAGTGTCGATAAAGTGACCGTTATTGAACGTGAAAAAAATCGGGCATTAAATAATCAAATTACTTCTTAGTTAGTTTTTGGGTTTTGTATATAAAAACCGAGGTATCATCTTTACAAGCTTAATGGTGTAGTACTTGCACCTTACCTATGTAAAAATTCAAGAATAGTAGAGCCACGCTGTAGACAGTTTTGTGTACAGCATGAATTGGCCGGCTCGACCGGGTCGTTACCACTACTACTACACTGGCGAGTAGCCGGCTGCGAAGCATAAGGGCGTGGGATCGCTTCCCGCACCGAGTCAAATGTTTGTGTAATCAAAGATATTTGTTTCGGGTCTGGGTGTTGTGGGACCGCAAGTCCGTCGTAGTTTCTGATACTCACGATACAGGTTGACCTAGTGTGGGATCAGGACTATGTGTGTGACTGTTGGGTGTATTTATTTATCTAATAAGAAATTTACTCTATAGGAAACATGTCTACTTCTCACTAGACATGGTAGTAAATATATCATCAATACACGTTGGTTTTCTGTGAGCCAGTGGTAACGACCCGGTCGAGCCGGCCCATTCATGCTGTAGACAAAACTGTCTACAGCGTGGCTCTACCACTCAAGATACAAACACACACACAAGATATGTGCGAGAAACATTACCCTTCCTTTGCAATCGGGTAAAACACAAAGCACAACTCACACTCCCATGTCGGACGCATTGGAAACCGCATCACAATCCGTCGGTCGTTAGTGTTTTCAAAAGTCCTGCCGATAGTTGCCGATTGCGCTGCTCGTGGCGGAATCGTTCCCAGTTTGGACGGGTTCAACGCACCCGTGGGAAGGGCGAGCCGTCCTTAACTACCATAGCACTAAAGTCTTAAAGAAGGCACGTAGAGTCGATATTTATCTGGGTCAATAGATAAACTTTGGCGAATTGTCGGGTGAGAAACGAGAGATGGCGTGTTTGATTACCGTTTCGCGACAAAAGTTTGCGTGATCTATAAATATAGGTTTAGGTGTATTTTTATCCAAGCACGGCTAAGTAACTGCATTACACCTGATGGTAAGCGCAGTGCAGTGCGAAAACCAGTTTACGAAAAACAGTGAGTTTACCGGTGGTCAGTACACTCTAAAGAGGAAGGAAGCAAATAGAGGAGCCTGGGATAGGACAGGCGGATGTCTGATGCAGGCATAAAGATATACTGAGGTATCGGTATAGAGATACCCGCTCCCAACCAACCATCAAATCATGTCGTAAGCCCTTCGAGAGAAACCGATATACACTGGTTGATCCTAGAACGACAAGGTGTGTGGGTCACTATGGCAGGTTATAACACGATATTTACAGTGGTCGCTATCTGGGTGGATCCTACTACCTAGTCTTTGTGTTGTGGGACCGAAAGTATCTTGTAAGTCCTGACACCCCTGATACATGATAAACGTACCTTACTGTGGGGTCAGCACTATGCATTGAGCGTATATTTGGTGTTATTAGTGTTTTATTATGAATACGCTAAACAGTTTTTGAGTCGACTTTTTTTGTGGAAGAAGTTATAAACACTGTGGGTTATCTAATGGTAGTGATATTACCGCCATCAACACCCATAATACCAGATTTGTTATGTAACAATCATGTTCCCCTGCCTTTACAAGGTGGTAGGTCCCTCGTATGCGAGAGGCCGTCTGGGTTGGAACCACCGTTTTGTCGATTTCTGCCGCCAAGCAACAGTGTGTAAGCACTGTTGTATTTCGGTTTGAAGGACATTGAAGCCAGTGAAATTACTGGGAAATTATGAGACTTAACATCTTATGTCCCAGGGTGACGAGCGCAGTTCAGCGCTATGCAGTGATTTGTAATTCACAGTTCTGTGTGATATTGCTTCTGTTTATGGGCAGACGTGGCGCTTACCATCAGGTGAGCGCCTTGCTCGTCTCATCATTCAATCAAATAAAAAAAGAAAAAAAATGTGATCCTGATACGTACGCTTACATAATATTAGATGTATAATATTATGTAAGCATATTTGAATAATTGTATGTCAATGACCCTTCTGTCTGTGTATTTGCTGTGTCACCAACGAAGGTCTTAACATTACCAGATCTTTAAAGTTGGCGGTGCTTTATGTAATCCATAAATGGGTTTTAAAAAATACTAGTTCTTTTTTTTGCAAGTTATCTTAGATTCGTGAACTGGTGACCTGAGTTAGAGAAGCGTGTACACGTGTATGTACTTATGATTTATCTGGGGAAATACTCGTATTATGCCTATAAAGTTGAGAAGGTTTTTTTTAAACGAGTTTATATTTGCATCGCTTGTATTGTGGGAGTATTTAATTCTGATGAAAGCTAGTACTGGATTAAGATTGTGTATTCTGTTATACATTTGAGGATCCCTGTGGCCGAATTAAGAGTTCACAGATTTTTTTCTTTTTTTATTTTAGCACGGCTAAGTGCACTATACTTAATGTTAAGCGCAGTGCAGTCCAAAAAACCAGCGACCAACAAACAATGAGTTTATCGGTGGTCACCAGAACTATCTCGGCTTGTATAAACGCTTTTTCATACTTCGAAGACGGAAGAAGTGAATCGAGGGGCCTGCGACAGGACAGGTGGATGATGGATGCAGACATTGCAGATCAAAGTGTTCCGCTTTGAAGGACATTGAAGCCAGTAAAGATTCTGGGCGTTATTCGACTTAACAACTTATAGTCTCGGTATGACGAACGCAGTCCAGTACCATGCAATATTTAATAATTCAAAATTAAGTGTCGTGCTGTATCCTATAGGCGAACGACCAGCCCGTTTCATCATTTAAGTTAAAAAAATATCATCTGACTGAATAATCGTAGTCTATGCAACGCCAAATGTTATACGAAGCCGAATTTCTTTTTTCAATTAATAGCGACGCCACTAATCTGGAAGCACGGATGGGGGCGAAAACTGCACACTCATCGGCAGCCAATGCCGATAATATCCATTAGTTACAACCTCCCCCCCCTGCACCAGCCATCTCGTAAGTGGGGGGTACGTTAATATGTTAACAGTCACCCGTAGGTATTAAATGGTCGAACGTTAATTAACTACAAAGAAATATATGAGGATTTTTGTTTGGTACCCTACGATATACTTGGTGTGGTGTTTCTTTTTGGTTTGTGGCTACAAGATTAAAGAAGTAAATTGAGTTAGAGACGAGTACGAGTCGAGCAAGTCGCTCGCCTGATGGTAAGCGCCACGTTTGCCCATAAACAAAAGCAACATCAACCAGAACTTTTAATTATAAAGCACTGCATAGCACTGGACTGCACTCGTCACCCCGAGACATAAGATGTTAAGTCTCATAATGCCCAGTAATTACACTGGATTCAATGTCCTTCAAACGGAAACACAACAGTACTTATGGTACCAACCCAAACGGCCTCTCGCATACGAGTGACCAACCACCTTGTTAACTGTAGTATGAAATGGTTTAAAAGGTAGCATAATATATCTATCCGGGCGGATATGAATATCGTACTACCAGCAAAAATGGTTTTAAATAAAAAAAGACTAATTGATCACTTAGCTACAAATAATAATTTACACACGCTAATTGGTATTTACGTGGATCCCATTACCGTGTTCTTCTAGTTTGACATTGAAGCTAGTGAAATGACTGGGAATGTTGAGACTTTACTTAATATTCTTCTTTCTAATATTATAATAATTTTATAGCCTCCGTGGCGCAGCGGGCGGGCTATGAAGCGCGAGGTCGCGAATTCGATCCCCGCACCGAGACAAATGTTTGTGTGATCCACAAATATTTGTTTCGGCGTCTGGGTGTTGTGACACCGAAATTCTCTCCTAGTTCCTGATACTCACAACACAAGACTCGTATATAACTGTAGGGTCAGGACTCTGTGTGTGACTGTTGGGTGTATTTATTTATTTATTTATTCTCTTGTCCCCAGGGTAAAGCGAAACGGGACCAATCCCTGGAAGAGTTGAGGCAGCACATTCACAAGTTCTACATGCCGCTGGGTAGGCAGTTCATGGTGCTGTTCCCCGAGGGTGGCTTCCTGCACAAGAGGAAAGAAGTCAGTCAGAGGTAAGCATTATTAAAATAGTAAGTATTGTAAGCAAGTTAGTTGACGTCAACTTACAAAAACTAGAAACACGGAGGCACTAAAGCTTGTTGAGAGGCACTGTGGTTGTATTTCTCAGTAAGCTTATTTATTTATTTTACACTTTATATACATGGTGAAAGTATCCGTGGTGCAGTAGGCGAGTAACTGCCGTAGCGACGTGCGGGTTTGATTCCCGCACCAAGGTATAATGTTTTTGTGATCCGCAAATATTTGTTTCGGGTCTGGGTGTGTTTCGCCGCCTGTCCTGTCGCAGGCCCCTCGATTTGCTTCTTTGTTCTTCGGAGAGGAGCATTTATACAGGCCGGCATGACTCTGGTGACTACCGATAAACTCATTGTTTGTCGGTGGTCGCTGGTTTTTTGGACTGCACTACGCTTACCATCAGGTGTAGTGCAGTCACTTTACCGTGCTCGGATAAAAAAATGCAATCGGTTAAAAAGAAACATATTTTCAATATAACTAAGTTACACAAATCTAGAAGCCCCCCATTCCCCCGCTCTAAATCCGGACCTGTACTACGAAACAGTTTAATATATCAAAGCGTTATCATGAAATCCTCGGAGAATTACTCAGATACTTGCCAAGTTTTGTTCTTCGGCGGACGTGTGTTGGCACGCGTCCAACGCGCGACTCTCGGCACGTACTTGATTGATGTCGCCTGAGGGGGTTAAGGCCACCGGGCGATAAACTTGAGCCGCTCCTGACATTAACAAGAATTACATATAAACTCTGTTATGTCTATATTAATTAGTTGAATTACTTTTTCATATTTTTCTCTTTTCTCTAAATTAATTGGTCCCTCGTATGCGAGAGGTCATCTGTAAATGTTTGTTTATTTGTACTACCAATATGTAAGAATTGTTGTGATTCGGTTTAAAGAAAATTTAACCGGTGAAAGTACTAGTTAATATGAGACTTTTCTAGGGTTTCTCATCGAGATTTCTCGGGAATTCTCGACGCTTATTCCAGTCTTGATTGGAAATACTTACGCGCTAGATATTTATCGTGATATTGATGCGATTGTAATGATAGTCCATACATAAATAAATGAAATAAAAATTAGTAGTCTTCTCTCTTTTGGGAGTGTGGGTTGTTCAGTCAGTCCTCAGTCGCCAGTTCTTCGATTCAGCCTCCGTGGCGTAAAGCGAGAGGCCGTGGCTTTGATTCCCGCGCCGAGAATAATGTCTGATCTTCAAATATTTGCATCGGGTCTGGGTGTTGTGGGACCGCAAGTGCCTCGTAATTCCTGATACCCACGACACAGGTTAACATAGTGTGGGGTCAGGACTATGTGTGTGACTGTTGGTTGTATTTATTTATTATTAATATAAGAGATCATTACGCGGTAGTTCTGCTGGTATGCTATTCAGTCCTAGTACGGTTTTTTTTTTACTAGCCCTGTATTATACAGTCCCACTGCTGGGCACGGGCCTCCTCTGCTGAATGAGAGGGGTTAGGCCTTAGTCCACGGTTTTAGTTTTAGTTATAATTAATTAGAGAGCCATATCTAGAGAATCTATCCTTGTGGAGCATACCTATATATCAACTATCACGCACTATATTTTTTTCACACACCAGTACTCATAAAAAACTACTTATAAAAAATTCCCCAGGTTCGCGGAGAAAAACAATCTGCCAAAGTTGGAATACGTGTCGTTGCCGCGGGCGGGCGCCATGAAGGTGATCATGGAAGAGATTGGACCCAGGAGGGATGAAGGCGCCAGCACATCTAAAGAGAACGCTAAGAAAGGTGACTTTACTTGTTAACATTAAAATTGTGGAGTCCATTTGATATTTCAGAGCTACGCCACAATACGACGGAATCGACATTGATCATGGATCGTTATTTTTTATTTGATTGAATGAGGGAGACGAGCAAGCGCTCACCTGATGTTAAGCGCCACGCCTGCCCATGAACAGAAGCGACACCGAAATTTGAATTACAAAGCACTGCATGGCATTGAACTGCGCTTAGACAGACATAAGATGTTATGTCTTATACTGCCCAGCAATGTCACTGGCTTTAATTTCCTTCAAACCGGACACAACAGTGCTTACACACTGTTGTTTGGCGGCAGAAATAGACAAAGCGGTGGTACCAACCCAAACGGCCTCTCGCATACGAGGGGCCTACCACCTTGTAAAATAATGAATTCAATATTCAGTACCAATCGCAATATGTCATTTTTTTTTAATATGTTATCTATCATCAGATCTTATCCAAACTCATATGAAACCAGATGGCAAATTTGGAGTGACATTCTTTATTTTTGAATTTGGTTAAAACACACCAATTTCAACTTTCTCTTACAGACGACAACTGCAACAGGAGTCCAAAGACAAAAATGATAATTGACAACAATGTAGGAGATAGCATCGAGTGGATCTTGGACGTGACCATAGCTTACCAGGACAGGGTGCCGTTGCACCTGCAGGATGTGGTGTGTGGAATCCGACCTGCATGCACCACGCACCTACATTACCGGCTGTATCCGGCGAACGAGGTAGGAATTCTGTTTGTGATTTTGCTGTTGAGGCGGTATCTGATAGGTACTTCTTTTTTTAGCATAGGCCGGCAAACGAGTAAGTGGGTCACCATGACAAGTAATCTCCACCGCCCATGTACGCCCACCACCTGAAGAATCATGGGCGCATTGCCGACCTTAAAGGAAAGGGATAATTAGGGATTGGGAAGGGGACGGGATTTGGGCTTCCGGATATCTCACTCACCGTACGAAACGCAGCAGCAAGCTTTACGTTGGTTTTCTGTGAGACAGTGGTAACGACCCGGTCGAGTCAGCCCATTCATGCTGTAGACAAAACTGTCTACAGCGTGGCTCTACCACTCAAAAAACTTGTACGCGAAAACATACCGACCACCGTACACATAGTGAGAAACACGCCACAGTGCTGCGTTCAGCCAGTGTATATCCAGTAACTTTACGTTGGCTAAATTCTGTAGACATCGAGGGTCGCTATGCCTCTCGACAGTTATATATTTAGACTGCACTGTGCTCATCATCAGGTTCAGGTTATTCATGGCCATCTTAGAATAAAAAAAAGAGATATATACATAAAGACGCATACTCCCCACACTAGAAATCCACATCTTCGGCACAAAGACACGACCCCCACACTGACAGTCTCCGTGGGTTCGATTTCCGTACCTAGAAAAATGTTATTGTGATGTTGACTTCGGGTCTGGGTGTTGTCAAATCGCAAGTCCCTCGTAGTTTTTGATACTCACAATACAGATTTAACCTAGTGTATGGTCAGAACTATATACATATGTGACTGTTGGTGTATGTATTTATTTATTTAAAAACATACACTCTTTGTGCAAAAACACACTACAGATAATTATTGTTTTCTTTCCATAAAGATTGTAACCGATGAGGCACAATATCATTCAATTCCATATTGAAGTAGATAGATTGTCGCATGAATCTAAGAGGTTGTAAGGCCACGAGTTTAATTGCTAAAGTTTTGTCAAGCTAGAACTAAACATAGTATGTTTCTATCACAAATCCTCCTTCTTACACATTTCTTCTTCTGCAGGTCCCATCAGACACAGAAGGAATGACCCAGTGGTTGTACGACAGGTTTGTAGAAAAGGATGCAATGCTCGAAGAGTTCTATAAGACGGGAAAGTTTCCTTCAAAGAGCCCAGGGTCTTATGTGGTCAGACAAGTAAGGCAAGACAATTTGCGCTACCTAATCCTGCATTCATTCTTCATAGCGTCCACGTTCTTACAATATAAGATATTTAGCGCGTTGTGGGGATATTTTTGGTAAGGACCTTTTGGAATGTGAAATATCTTTTCAGAATTGACTGTTTGACATTCAGTCTACTCGGCGAATGTCATTCCCAAGGATTGTTAAACAATCCTAAATCGATAATTGAAGCCTGCAAGTTGCGACTTGTGTGAATCCTTTTAGACCTGTATTTCAACAAGTTGCCGTTGGGGCTTAATATAAAATAATAGCATATTCTAGACAATTTCTGTTCATAGTTAACATTTCATTTTAGTTTATTTCAGCATTTATTTCGTACAATATCAGCCTATCTCTATGAATCTCCGTGAATTCTTTTGTTATGCGACCAGCTAAAATAGTCAATTTATATCTCTGAAAAGATAATTCACTCTAATAACTTCGTAATTCGACGATTGAATGTAAAAAAATGAATTGTTTTTGAATATCAAGTAGTAACAACAAAATTTAAGTAAGTCTATAGAAAAAGCAGTTTCTAACTCAATAAAACATTCTAAATATGGGGATCAAAAACTATAAAAAAAAATTGATATCCAAAAGTGATTTAAAATATTTTGCGAAGTGTGTGGGCGGAAGTACATTTTTTTAGTTTTAATTTTTGTGTACTTGTGGAATTATATTTTTAAGTTTTTTTTTAGTTTAGTACTTCTGTATAAGGTTACCTCAGTTAGAGTTTGACATATCGAGAGAACCCTCGATTTTTTTGTGCCTTGGGCGCGGTAAAATAATTATATCGACCAATAGCACTTTCTTATATTGCAGCAATAATGTTAGCATACATTATTGATTTATTGTACTAGATATTCCGGTAACCGGAAAATTCTTGTGTGCTAACTGTAATGTTGCAAACGTGTTTATCAAAGCGTGCTGTGACAAACAAGTCAATATTTAAGTGAAATACCTTTAGCATAGTTCTCGTGCTTTGCGCCGTACCAACCTTCGAATCCCTCGTGACAATAATAGACGAGTTACTTATCTTCCCTTTTATCACGTTTCACGTTCTATCTAATCAGATTCTATCGCTTCGTACTTTGAATTTGGAAAAAATGTGTTTTATACGAAGGATTCTTGAGTCGTTTCGTGTCCGGAATTTTTAATGTTATAAACGTGCACAACGCTACGGTATGATGTTTGATGATTGATTCAGTTATGAACACGAATCGGAATTCGAACAGAAATAAGAAAGATAACAATCATGCATTTGTTACTTTACAATAGGAAATCAGAGCCATATATTGATTTTCTGTTCGAAAAAATACATCAAGGGCTCAAATTATTATTATTTTTTCCGGACAACACCCCTTGCTTATTCCGGTTTATGAACTGGAAAGGCTCCGCTTACATAACTTTAATGTAAAACAGGCTTTATTTTACGCATTACTCCGTACAAGCAGGAGTTTTTTCGATGTCTAAATTAGAATAAGTTACTGTACTAATAGGGCCTTATTTATAAATTGTACTTAAGCATTGATTAGTTAAACACTTCTTTGTCTTTCTTTTTCAACGCGGTTTATAAAAATTCTAGAAAGAGACGAAAACGTTTAACCATTGCTTAAAGAAGTTTATAAGTAAGGTAGATAATATTTAGCTGATTTAAGTGTCACCGTTTTTGTTATAAAATGTGGGGATCGTTCCTTTAATTAGCTTTTATTGTACAGTTATAGAATGAAATGTACACAGTATGTAAACTAGCATTTGTAACGTGTTTGGTAATATAATAAATATGTGTAAATTGTCAAAAAATTAAAACTTATCGTGTAAATAAATATAGGGTAAAACCGGGATAGATGCCGCAGCGGGATAGATGCCTCATATTCTAAAAACCTAACTTCCCGAACGCCCGACTAAGAATTAATTGTATAAGTAGGAGCCGCAGTCACCCCGTACCTAAGTTACCCTTTGACAGTCGTGCGGTGAAGGCGCGTTTCGCTCGTGCGTGTAATTATCTCCTTGGCGAAATTCACGAACGCGTCAAAGATTTAAAGGTAAGTATTTTGCATTGTATAACTTTATAATTAGTAATAGATTCCATTATATTTTTTATTACGTCAATATACTGGTTCGTTGAGTCTGCATCTAGGTGTAAATAGATGCTATTTTGTTTATAATTTATTTAAAAAATACTTGGGCATCTATCCCTATCGCAAAGGATAGTTGCCCTGATTTTTCAAGGTATAGGTGCCCTTAGGGGCATCTATCCCTCCATACACCATGTATGGAGTAAGTGTATATTTTTCAAATATTTTTAGTGTTTGTTATATTTTTTATGTATATTTATATTTGGACTTTTTACTGATTATAGCAGAACGATGCCAAGAAAATATAAAAGAAAGGAAGGAGTGCGAGCTCGAATATGTTCTTGGACTACAGAAAACCTACAGTCAGCTTTCGATGAAATGGACAAAAAAACCTTGGGCATAAACGAAATATCCCGACAATTTCGGATTCCATCGAGGACATTATATTACTTAGTTAATATTTATAGAATTTAACTGTCATATTGTCCTATAAATAAAATAATAAATTTTTGAGTATCATCAAATCGAAATATTCTATCCTTGCTACCTCTGTTAGCTACCAAAATAGAGAATTTTCGCATAGGGAATTGTTGGGCGTCTCATCGAAACAAAGCTACTCACGGAAAATTAGCTTGATAGTAATCAAGTGGATCAGCTGGCCCAGGGAACCCGGACCATTAATGTGAATATTTTATATAAATGTTTGTAAAATTTTATTTAACTAAAAAAATATGATTATGCCTGTTGAAAAATAAGAATTTATATTTTAGTTAAACAAACGCTTAAAAAATTTAATTATGGTCATTTGTGTGATATTATAATTATCTTCTAATGATAACAATTAAAAGATTTAATAAAACAAAATGTTTTTCATTATTTCATGTTTCTTGGAGACAATTGCTGTTTTAGGAGTAGAACTACCTAATATTTGGTTTGGGTTTTTCGTTTACACGGTATAAAGGCATCTATCCTGCACTGCAGGCATCTATCCTTCTCAGTATTTTCATGGTGGGGCAACTATCCATACAGGTAGGCATCTATCCTCAAAACAAATGTTCCACGAAAAGTAATTTCTGCAAAATCTGTATTTGATAGGTCAAAATGTTAATAATAATAATTCAACATAAAGGATAGAGCTAGCTACATTAAAAGAAATTATTCGTATAAAATTAATATTTTTAAAATTAGGTGGGTATTTCAAAAAGTGGGGCATCTATCCCGGTTTTACCCTAAGGTGACTATTGAGGGTATGGGTAGTTATTGCCGCTGAAAATTGAACATATTTTGTTTAACATTCTGTTTGTTTAGTTAATAATGACTTACAATGAATAATGGAGCTCTTTTGGCTTTGCGTGCCAACTATACTTCTCCAGTGACAATTAATATGTAAGTATGTCGTAATATAAAAAACATATCTCGTTCCCTTTTTTTTTTTGCTTAAAGCTACATAAATGTTGTACGAAATATGTTCATTTTCAACTAATTTTCATCATTTTAATCGCTTTGACTGCCCAAAATTTAATTCTTAACGTTTATCAATTCACGTTGCGTTAACATACTGTCAAATATTATTAAGTATAAACAATTAGGAAATCCTATGCCAAAACATATTTGCCGTGAGTGCCTAAGCTTGTTCAAATTATTTTATCGGTGTCAAGATATATTTTGCGCCTCATGCGATTTTGATTGAAAATTCAATTTGTTTTTAATAATTTGTTGTAAAAAAATTTCATTGAAGTATAAAAGTAAGGCTGGCAGATATTCCTCTATAGGTACGTGTTGTGTTTTATGGCGGCTACGAATATTAATGTTAAAACAATTTTATTATGAATTTTATGTATCTACTGTCATAATTTAGTTGTAAAAAATCTATGTATTAAAACCATTATTACTATTCTTGACAACATTTTTGCGTTCAATAATATATGTCATAAAAAACATGAATTATGAAATTTTTTGGTATAAACAGCGAAAAATATTTCTAACTCACACATTCATATCAACACGCGAATTCTAATTAATTATGATTACAATTTTGAGTCCTGTTAAATATCAGTATCTTAAAGCATTTACCTTATTTTAATACTTGAAACTGGAGCTAAACCAATTTTTTATATGGATTTCTAAAAGTAGGATAGTTGCAATTTTTGCCAACTAATGTTTTTTTTCAAGCCATGATTCATGACGTACGAGTAATGTTGATTCTTCAAATTTGAAAGCTCTGATAAACTGATACTATAAAGTATTAGAAATTGTTATAAATAGATACCTAACGAAATAGTAAATATTACTTTAAAACAGTAAGGTATTTAATATTTATATAAGATTACTGTCTTAGTTCATTTTGCATAAACCGTTGTGAATTCTGAGCAAGGCAATGCATATTATACTATACCGGCATTGAATTTTAAGGCATGCATTTTAAGGATTATGAATATGTTATTATTTATTATCACTCGTACCGTAACATTAAGATGTGATTATGAAATCACGGATCCGATTATTGTCAAAATTTGGTTCGTCAAGAGAAAGCTTTTTCCGCAATATACTACTAGGTATACATTGACTAAGCAAACAAAATACACCTGTATTTAGTTAATATACGAATGAATTTCCTACATCAATAGAAATGGATCATCTCCATGGGTTCAGTGTTTAAAATAGATGACAGCATAATATATTAATTGCTCAATGGCTGTGAAGGCTCTATACCAACGAATGGTTATACCTTATTACAAGAATTCTTAATCACGAATGATCATCTAATTACGCTTTTATCACTTAAAATATAAACGTCATCGTGTTCAATTAAAGCGCTCGTTGGAATTAATAGGGCATTATTAACACTTACCGGCTATTACCAAGTTGAGTGGATCGGACAATTAAGTGATCAATTTATTATACTATCCGGTCAATGTGAGATTTTTCATTCTAGTAATACGAAACGTGGGACGTTTTGATGTACTGTGTGGTTCGTAGGATGTTTTTTTTAGTTTAATTTATGCTGGGTTGCACCAACTTACTTTAGCAATGACAAACATGTTAAAGTACCGGTTAAGCAAAACATGAGTTGCACTATTTGACAAATGTTAGATGAACGTCATAACTTTAACTTTTAACCGAAACCGCCCAACATTCGCTAGTTAAAGCCGTTGTTTAAGTTAAATAGCTGTCAGATGGTTCAATTATAACCTCCAAACCGATATATCTCCTAAAGCGTCTGTGGTCTAAAATAATATCAATATGTCCCTGCGTCTAGAATTGATCGAATCGATCTAGTAGTATCGGAATACGATGGTGCAATACATTCCGCAGTCAATGTTAAAGTCAGCGTCACAGTTATCGTCAAATTTGACATAAACCTTAACTGTAACAGCTATTATGGTGCAATCCAGCCTTAGTGATTTTAATTACTATTAATTTTAACGCTTATAGCGGTTCAGATAGTCTTTGAATCCGGTAAAAATGTTTTAACCGGAATTTGAAATGGAAAATATATTTCGTGCACATCTGCAAATTGTTACTGGGATAAATATTTTCCACTTCTTTTCACAACAAGTTATCGGCAAACGTATGTATCTTAATATCCATCGCCATTTTTTTTTCTTATTTGGGTTAATGTTTAGGCAAATGTGATTGCCGTGTTTCGGTAATTGTTGTTATTTTTTAACGAGTTAAGTTTGTCAAATGGTAGTTGATAAGTTTTAGTTAATGCGAGTAACAAAAAAACTTTTGTGATGCTTTGTAATGTGTTTGTAATGACTTTTGTGTTATGTTCATTTGTAAGACTAGTCCGTGTTGGCGATTGGCCTTTTTATGGATTTGGCAAGGATAAATAATGTTTAAAGGGTAAATATGCGTGGACAGGTAGACATTGTCATTATGAGACTTAATATAAGTAATGTAGTACCATACAACACGTTGTAATTCAAAGTTCTGGCCGGTGTTATTCAAGGACAGGCGAGACGCTTACTACCAAATGTTTCGTCATTCAGGGTAGTAAAAAAACTTATTTTTCTACAGTACAGCTTCCTTGCTTATAACACGCTATTTTTTATTTAAAATATTGGCTACTAAAGAGAAGCAGGTAATTTAATGATACAATAAGGATAAGAAAGAGAGCCAGCCTAAAGAAAAGCCCAGAGAATAAAAATACCCGATCTTATTGGTTGATTTTTTACGATTGCACTAATATTAAAAGTATACTTGCTTGTATTAGAAATTATAAGTTCTCTTTTTAATTAATGAAGGACTGTGCTTACGAAGAAATTATTTGAATATTCAGTTTTTTAACTGACAATAAACTAACAAGTTATTTTTTTACTACAGTCCGCTACCAGAATCCTAGCCATTATTACAAAACATAGCTTTTTGTATATTATATGCTTAATAGGTAGTATACTTGATTTGTCTATTTCTTTCGCCAAGCACAATTATGTAAGCAATATCGTGTTTCGATTTTAAGGACATTGAAGCCCGTGAAATTACTGGGCATTATGAGACTAAACATCTTATATCTCGGGGTGACGAGACTCAAATCAGTGCCATGCATTACTTTGTATTTTAAATTTGTTTGGTGTTTCTTCTATGTATGGGCAGGCGTGGTGCTTACCATCAGGCGAGTGACTTGCTCGTTTCGTCATTTAGGTTAATTAAAAAAAAATACAACTAAACACATACCTACAACAAAAATACAATAAAAAAAATATTTTTTCCCGGTTTCCATTTTTTTCCGGTTGTCACTGTTTATGTCCTAGGCTTAACTTTATAGATGTCACATCATATGTGTTATTGCTAAAATGTAAAATGGCTTTATCCAATCAACCCTTTAAGTAAATACAATATTAGACGAACGAAATATCAGAGTCGCTAGAATTAAAGCGTGTTTTTATCCTATTTTCTTTTCGTCAGAATATTAATAATTCCATTATTAATATACCATCATAATATACATTTAAAACTTTTCACAAAAAAACGCACGTTATCAATTAGCAATTGTTAATACTTTTAAGCAATAAAACATTAAATAAAGTAACGCGGATTTTGTTAAAAAAGGGATATAAGTTTTAAAAATTATATTGATACAAAAAGAACTTTGGTCTGTAATTATTATTTTTCGAAAAATAACTCTTAAAATAAAAGATTCTAACAATTGTGTTGTAAGGCGATGAGTGTTAGAAAAAAATACATTAAAGGATAAACAGTGCATTTTTTATTATGAAATACATTACCTGTTACTTTATTACGTTATATTAAATTGGATTTTTTCAAAATTCTTTTTTATGGTAATTTGTTAATTCAGTAACAGATTACATTATTAATCACTTGCCATTTAAAAATAATCCATACATCGATATATTATTTTTGGATTTAGAAATGCAAAGGCTCCGATTTCCTTAGCCTTAAAAATAATTTTCTATCCGAAAAAAAAATGTTTTGTAGATATTTTTTCCTATTATTTGGAATATATCCTG
Source organism: Amorpha juglandis (assembly GCA_949126905.1). Lineage (NCBI taxonomy): Eukaryota > Metazoa > Arthropoda > Insecta > Lepidoptera > Sphingidae > Amorpha > Amorpha juglandis. The sequence continues at coordinate 1,776,779 of OX421380.1, forward strand.
ATTGTACCGAATTATTGTCTACCTACCCTAAATATCTTCGTGTTTGATGTGTAAATGTCAATAATAAATGTAAATCGTGCTCGAACGATTTGAGACTATTTTGGGACAGAGGCTTACAAGTTTAAGCCTTAAATGGGCGCCTCTAGCCGTTTTAATATAACGATTAGAATCGCTATAACATTTACTTAGAATATCATAAATCCAGTACTTATTTGAGTCTGTTTCGGTCCCAATAGGGTCTCAAACGCAATTCGAGTTTGAGCCTCAGTAAGGCAGGACGCTTGGCTCGCTGTGTATATACTTGCGGACTACGTTCCACATTTTTCTGTCAATAAAGCACGTTTGTGGCACTCAATTTATTGTTTTTTAATAATCATACATCCTGTATAGCCATACTAGTTTTACTAGATAGGTCTCTCGTATGCGAGAGGCCGACTGGTACCACCGCTTTGCCTCTTTCTACCGCCAAGTAGCAGTGTGTAAACACTGATGTGTTTCGGTTTGAAATACATTAAAGCCAAATCACTGGGCATTATGGGACTTTAAAGAAAAAGGGTGAATAGATTGAGGAAATGGTATTAAAACATAATAATGAAAACAAGTTATACGCGCTACTTCGGAAAATGAAAGGCATTATGCAACATGATATAATTAATTCATAATAATCCTAGCTCTGTATTATTTATGAGAAGAAATTCTTATAGAGAAATTCCCAGGTATGCAGGTTTCCTCATGATGTTTCCTTCACCGTTAAAGCACGCAATATATTACAATTAATACACACATAGGTTAGAAAAGTTGGAGGTGCATGCTTTTGTGGCTGGTTTCGAACCTGCGACTTTCGTCTCGACAGTGCGTACCACTCCCGGCTGAGCTATCACTCCTTTTCTACTTACATAAAATGGCAAAAAAGAACGCGTCGAATTGAGAACCTCCTTTTTTTGTAGTTCTTTAAACATTTCACCTCTTTGGTATTTTATCTACAAACCGTAGCATGACGATGTAAATTTTGACACCTATATCTGAGATATTCGTCAATAGTTTCCTTCTCGCGCGCGCTATATTTCGAGCATATGTTAACCCTACTGGGGTTTGGATTCGAACTGCGACTTCGATCACAGCAGTCCGTACCACTCCCCGTTAGCTTATCGCTGCTATATACCCGAAAAACTATTTCAAAACACCTAAATAAAACACTCAGTCACGATATATCTGTGAAGCCCTTGGGTCTCTCCTTTCAAAATCCATTTCCTTAAGGTATGAATAACTGCAAACAACAGGCCGATACAATAATGCGTCCTGATTCCGAGGCACGCGTCTATGTTTGCCCATGTGAGCTCTATAGCAATCCCATATGGGACGAATAGATCTTGTTACATCATAAGGGGGTGGTCCATAGGTAAGTAAAACAGCTGATACACCAGAGAGACAGGTTAGATCTTCAATGGACTATCTACATCTATCTGGATCTAGATAACTGCATTTGCAATTCTAGGATCATGGTGTAATAAACAGCCCCTGATCAAACGATAACCGATGGTTCAGAAAGGTTCTGGAATGGAAGCCACGTACTGGCAAGCGCAGCGTTGGACGTCCGCCTACAAGGTGGACAGACAACCTGATAAAGGTCGCAGGAAGTCGATGGATACAGGCCGCTTCCAACAGGTCGGTCTGGAAATCTTTGGGGGAGGCCTATGTTCAGCAGTGGACGTCTTGTGGCTGATGATGATGATGATGTAGTCCTAGTAATTCCATTCGTAAATATTTTGCTTATCTAAAATAAATAAATATAAACCAGTGACGCCATCACCGATCTTGTAAATAATTCTGTAAATAGTTTATCTTAGATATACAAAAGTCAACCAAATATCACAGAGCTTAAACCTTTGTAACCCGACTCAAAAGACCCATCTGCTCCCGACACAATCGAGATTTAAAAGTAAAGAGAGGACGGAGGGCCGGAAATTCACCTGCTACGGCGGAGGAAGACGAGCAGACTTCCATTTCCGGTGCTGACGCTTTCGGCGGCAGAAAGTGCGTCTTTGCCTTTGTCACTATGAAATCTACTTCAGGATTATTTAACATCTTCTAAGGATTCTAATTTAAAGTCAAGCGGATGTTTAAAAAAAACGAAACTAAATAATCTTGCACAAGGTGGTAGGTCCCTTGTATGCGAAAGGCCGTCTTAGTTCCACCGCGCCGTCTATTTCTGCCGCCAAGCAACAGTGTGTAAGCACTGTTGTGTTTCAGTTTGTAGGACATTGAAGCCAGTGAAATTACTGGGCATTATGAGATTTTATTTCTCGAGCGCAGTTCAGTGCCATGCAGTACTTTGTAATTCAAAGTTTTGTGTGGTGTTGCTTCTGTTTATGGGCAGGCGTGGCACTTACCATCAGGGCTTGCTCGTCTCATCATTCAATCAGATAAAATTAAATGTGCCAAACACTAAGTGCTAGGCGCTGGTTTTCATCTGGACCCTATCATTTGATCCCTTCAAACCAAGCGCAACAAGCTTACGCTAGGCTTCATCAAAACACATGTTATGTTCTAATGTCAGATGTTAAGAATTAGGGCTACCACCCTCGGACATAGCGTTTATAATCACGTGACAAAAAAAAAGGTCCGGATCATTTTAGATGAGATTAAATTTATCGTTTTCAACGTTGGTTCTGTATATTTTTTATAACATAGGTTAGCAAAAGAGCACGTAGGTCACTTCACAACTCTCCACCAACCATGTACGCCCACAATTACAAAATAATTATGGGCTGACCGATAACATAAATGGATAATTAAGGGAAGGAAAGAGGGATTTGGGCCTCTGGATTTTTGCTGGTGGGAGGATACTTGTATCCGACCGGATAGCGACCACCTTACCCTGGTGCTAAAACCTGCCATAGTGGCCCACCTTGTGTGGGTCGCGTTCCAGGGTCAGCCAGTGTATATCCGGAGAACCGGATATACACTGGCTGACCCTGGAACCCGGAGAACGGGCTTGCCCCCTGATCCTAACCCTTTTCCCATCCCTTTTCCTTCCTCTCCCCCTTGGCCCTTTGGCAGGCCGGCATGATCTTGCCGACCTACGATGGACACATTGTTTATCGTTGGTCGACACTAGTCTTGGATTGCGTTACACTTACCATCAGGTGTGGCGTAGTCACTTTGCCGAGCCAGGATAAAAAAAATATATATATCTCAATTGTTGTACGAAACGCAGCAGCAAGCCACTACTTTACGTTGGCTTTCCGTGAAACAGTGGTAACGACCCGGTCGAGGCGGCCTATTCATACTGTAGACAAACCTGTCTACAGCGTAACTTTACCACTTATACTAATAATATAAGTATCACCGTTCTGTTATAACTTTTTAGACCCAAAAATCGCACATTTTCAGGATATTTCACATTTTCAGCTACTGGTATACGAGAGGACGTCTGGATGGATACCACCGCTTTGTCTATTTTTGCCGTTAAGCAACTGGGTGCAAGCATCGTGGTTGCGGTTTGAAGACCATTGAAGTTAGTGATATAACTGTGCAATATGAGACTTGACAACATATATATATCAGTGACCAACGCAGTCCAGCATTATACAACTCAAAATTATGTATGGTGTTGTTTCTGTTTATGGGCAGGCGTGGCGCTTACCATCAGACGAGCGACATGCTCATATCGTCTCAAGCTAATAAAAAATCAATTTTAACATTGCCTATCACCTCATACCCCAATAAATCCATGGTACGGAACCCAACGTCACGCCCCATCACAGTTCGCGTCATCGGCATTCAATTAGCCACGGGCTATGCCCACGGACCCCTACATGGACTAGGGGTTCCCGATGCACCGTCACGCAACGGTGATCATATAGCAATATGTGTGGATTTCTAGTATAGGTACTTACAAATATTTGGTTTCCTGACACGGGAAAGTGATTACATTGGGCCCGATGCTAAGTATAGTGCAGTCAAAATAGTTTTTTTATTATATAGGTCGGCAAACGAGCAAGTGGTTCAACTGTTGGTAAGTGATTTCCACCGCCCATGTACGCCTACAATACTAGAAAAATCATAGGCGCGTTGCCGACCTTAAAAGGAAGGGATAATTAAGAGATTGGGAATGGGGAGAGGGATTTAGGCTTGCGGATATCTCACTCACCGCACGAAACGCAGCAGCAAGCCGCTACTTTACGTCGGTTTTCGGTGAGAGAGTGGAATGACCCGATAGAGCCGGCCCATTCTTGCTGTAGACAAAACTGAAACCACTCTTAAAGTAATTAAAGTTTAGTGACATCTCTGGCTGCGGCAGTGAGTGAAGTTTTCTAAGTCAATGTCAAATTTCATAAACTTACGCATTAAGGTGCTTTACGTGCTTATTATGAACACAAAGATTGGCTTAAAGAATGCCATTTGATGCCGATAAACGAATCTGTTATAATTATACATAAGAGCCTAATCAGAAGCCCAATTTTGCCATCACACTGGTCAATATTCGAGATGACAGAAACTGCAGACCCTCCACACAAAGCACATAAACCCAAAATCACAATCAAAGTCCCTGTAATTGGATTAGATCCTAAACAAACGAGAATCAAGGGAATCTTCGTATCAACATCGGGAATTCGGTTTGTTCGACCCATTTGTATTATCTCTGCGGCACATAACTTGCTCACGATGTTTGTTTAGCGGATTGGCGATGAATTAAAACGGGAATGGCGAATTGACTTTGCTATTTGTTTAATATTTAATCTCGATTAGGCTATGTTGTGGTGTTAATTAATGATCATTATAACAATGGCCAGGTCGTGTCTCCTCCCCTTTCTAATCCCTAATTATCCCTTTCCTTTAAGGTCGGCAACGCGCCCATGATTCTTCTGGTACTGTGGGCGTACACAGGCGGTGGAGATCACTTACCATCAGGCGACTCACTTGCTCGTTTGCCGGCCTATGCTATAAAAAAAAATGTAGCCAGATACAAAGATGACAGGTGGACTATTTGTTCGCTGAAGTGGGTCGGGCCGCGTGATACGAGAGCGAAGGGCCGACCGTATGCCAGGTGGTCCAACGAGATCGTAGAGACGGCAGACAGGGATTTGATAAGCGTCGCGAGGCATAGAGAAAAGTGGTGTTCCTTGGAGGAGCCTTTTACCCGAAGAGGGTCCATACATAAATAACAGAAAGTATAATATTTAACTTAATTTATTGTATATGTATTTACTGTTGTTAAATAAAGCTTATTATTATTATTATTCCACAATGCCATAGGTCTAAAGGCAATTAACAATTTGTGTATCAGGTTTTCGATTTAAGGAATCACAGGCTTTGTCAATTTGTTCCCGGTAGAATATAACTTTGCCTATATGACATCACGCGTAAGTATGCTTCGCGGACGCTGGATGCACTAGTTGTGTCGCTGCCTATCCGTTTGGGGATACAGGCGTGATCATGATTAACAAGGAATCACATGTAGCGATAGCTCAGCGGGGAGTGGCACGGACTATCGTGACGGAAGTTGCAAAGTCGAGACCAGTCCCAAAGGCAATGCACCTCTGACTTTTCTAAGTTACGTGTGTATGAACTGTTAATCATCGCTTGCTTTAACGGAGAAAAAAATCATGAGGAAACCTACGTCCTACATGCCTGATAAGTTCTCCAGAAGTTCGAAAGTATGTGAAGTCTGCCAACCAGCATCTGTTAAGTTATTTTATAGGATTCACATACCTTCAGAGCATGTAAGCATGCATGAGCATGTTATAAAAGGCCGGGTAATTTCTTTCGAGTTTTACTATTTATTTATTGAATCTATCCAATAAACATTTTTGGCAAATAAATGTCTGGCTTATTGGTATAATTTATAGCACTATTAAAATTCAATAGCAGTAAACTGGCATTTAATAAGGTTTTATTTGGCAGACGGCGGGAAATTAGGCTGGCCTCGCTGTCTGGATCTATTTGATACAATTAGTTTGTTCGGGCAATGGTGCTTTGAACGGGTATTTAGGTCACTTATTTATAATAGAGGCCGGGATTGGATATAGGGGGGTCTCGCACTCATATCTTTCCCTCCCAACACCATCCCTTCTTCTCAATCCCCTCCCTCTTCTAAATCCCTTCGCCCTGCGATGAGATACTGCAGGGGTCGCCAGTATCCCATTAGCAGGTGTCCGTACAGTTTATAGCGTAAAAAAATAGAGGCCGGGAAACGAGCAAGTGAGTCACCTGATGGTAAGTGATCATCGCCCATGAACGTCCATAATACCAGAGGAATCATGGATGTATTGCTAACCTTATAGGTAAAGGATAATTAAGGGATTGGGAAGGGGATGGGGGTTTGCGCCTCCGAGTATCTCACTCACCATACAAAACGTAATAACAAGTCGCTACTTTAAGTCAGTATCCTGTAAAACAGTGCTAACGACCTGGTTGAGCTGGTCCATTCATACTGCAGACAAAACTGTCTATACCGTGGCTCTATCACTCTGTTTGGCAGGATGCCTGTTTTAATGCACATAAGTTATTATTTATCTTCCATCTGACCAATTGCCACTTGTTGACTAAAAGAATACACCCCTCACACCCCTCTTTGGAATTACATAATATAATAATGTTGGTGCGTATCTCGACGGTGGCGCGCAACATTTAGTGGGCAACACTGGTTGCGCAAGAATAGTCCTAGTGAAATAATAACCCTTACATATTGGGGTTCTAAATAATATTATATATAGACTTCACGCACGTCAGAGTTAACCTAATTTCTCTTGAACATTTTCATCAAGTAAACAGCGTGTTTACTGCGTGAGAAGGGCGTGACGGCAGCGTGACGGGCGCGTGACGTGAATACCACGTAGTTAGAATGTGTTTGTGTCTCATTAGAGGCTGTTCAACGGAACGAGTTTTGTTTGATGAAGTTCGTCTTATTTCGGAGTATATTTTTAGGGCTGTTAGTTAAGGACCCTATTTCGCAATATTCGTGTATGATAAAATTATCAATTGGACCTACTTACGCAAAAAGGAACCAACCCACAGCAAGTTCCATTGGAGATACTGATTTTGTTTTAGAATATCGACTTAAAGTAACAGCTTGCTGCGTTACGTACGGTGAGATGTCCGGAGGCCCAATCCCCGAATCCTTTCATTATCCATTTCCTTTAGCGTCGGCAACGCGCCCATGATTCTTATGGTTTTGTGGGCGTACATGGGCGGTGGATATCACTTACCATCAGATGAACATTCGTTTGCCAGCCTATGCTAAAATATATCATATATCGTACATAAACCAAATATGAATATTTTAAAGGGAATGAAATAGCACTTTGTACCAAATAGTCCGTGGGACGGGTCTGAGGTCCGGACGTATGCTACTCTTGATATAAGTGAGAGGGATTCCCTCCTAATGAAGAGTGACAGAGAGGGATGCCGATGTAAGTATATTTTAAAGGGAAATTAAGTGCTTAACTTATTTGTGTTTGTATTAAATCATAACTAAATACTATATTGTAAATGTACAATTCTTATATTTACATACATACCTACAAGGTGGTAGGTCCCTCGTAAGCGAGAGGCCGTTTGGGTTGGTACCACCGCTTAGCCGATTTCTGCCGCCAAGCAACAGCGTGCAAGCACTGATGAGTTTCGGTTTGAAGGACTCACTGACTTGAACTCACTTGAACTCACTGAAATTACTGGGCATTATGCCTCGGGGTGACGAGCGCAGTTCAGTGCCATGCATTTGTAATTAAAAGTTCTGTGTGGTGTTGCTTCTGTTTATGGGCAGGCGCGACGCTTACCATCAGGTTTAGTGTGGTCACGTTGCCGAACCAAAATAAAAAAATATATATTTTTTGGATGTTTTTATATTTCCGTAACGCGGGAATATTCCACGACAATTCCGCAATAGGTACAAGAAAATTTACAAAGCCGTTGCCTACTTCCTGGGATTTTCTGGGACGACATTACTTAAGTTTCCCGGAATTTCTCAGAGACCCGAAAACATCAATAGACACCTCAAAGGAAAATCCGTAATACCTGGCTTATTAGGTATTGAAATGTTCGCTTGATTTAATTTCAATCTACGTGTTATTGAACTACTAATTATGTTACAAATTGATCAAAGGACAAACGGATAACAGAACTCTTAACTACAGGAATATGTAGAGAAATTAACAAAGCATTATATATCTTACCACATTGTTTTAAAGTAACAAATGCAATACCATTTATCTAATAATTAATAATTCGGTCCTATTATATCAAAATGTCGTATGTGCAAAAGGATTTCGTTGTACATACGTCTTTTTGAAATAAAACAGTTGAATTTCGACAAGGAATCACACGCGCTGTGATTACAAAGTTGTTGTGCAGTTGTGAAATCGTTGGGTGCTTTTTATTTGTATGTAGTTAGTGAAGTATCGACCGTAAATATAAGTTTGTTTTCTTGTGGTCTCCGTTTAATGACATCGGTCGGGGCGCTTTGATCTGTTCGGGGTGTGGTGTAATTTAAAGGAGAAGACAGGTATATTGAGCAAAATTTTTGGCAATAGGATCGCAACTTATAATATCATGGGATGGAAATTAGATCTTAGCGTCAAAGCAGGTCTCAAAGCCAGTGAAATTACTGAGCATTATGAGACTTCACTCGGGGTGAAGAGCGTATTTCAGTGCCATGCAGTGCTTTGTAATTCAAAGTTCTGTGTGGTGTTGTGTTTCTGTTTATGGGCAGGCGAGGCGCTTACCATCAGGTGAGCGACGTGCTTGTTTCGTCAATTAAAAAAAAAATTAAAATTAAAATAGTTTGTGACAGTCACTCGTCTCGGTGCTGCGAAATGTCACAAGTTGAGACAAACTTTAATAGGGGATCATTGGCACTTTTTTAGTAGACTATCCCGCCCACACACTCACCACTGTAATTCGTGTGCACCAGGATCAACAGTGGCATGCATTTTTGTTGACACCGAGCAGTGAAGCTCGGTGAGTCTCTGGGAATGCCTAAATATCTTTATCTCGCAACGAAATTAATGAAATAGGTTTGGGAGGTGTTTTTTTAGAATGGTACCCTTTGTGAACGGAATTGTAAAAATGAGTGATGACTTATTATAACATTAATCAATAAAAACATTTTAAATATAATCTTTTAACTTGAGCCATCGAAGCCGATGGCAGAACTTCCCACTGCCAATACTGGTGGCCTACATCAAAAGCTTCGGCTCGCATCGTCAACTTACAGAAACTTTTGAAAACTTTGCCTCAACGAGGATTTTTTTAGATTAGTTCCTTCTCGGTTAATAATGAATAGGTTCTAATCAGTGCGACTAACTTTTTTAATTTCGTGCCAGACTTTGACCGTTCTAAGTAAAGAATATTTTAGCTTAAAGGAAATTCGTTTCACTAAAATCTAAGTCTAAGCTAATATTTTTTTATCTTTGCTCGGCAAAGTGACTACGCCTTACCTGATCAACGACAAACAATGTGTCTATCATAGGTCAGCAAGATTATGCCGGCCTGCCTAACTGCTTCTTCACACTCCGTTTAAAGGACCCCATATTATAGGAAGGAAGGAACATGTATGTCAGCAAACTATTCCACAGCTTAATGGTCCGGCAGAATATATAATAAATTTGAACGAATCTTAATGATGTTTGCCATTTTAATGATTCAATTAATTATTTGAATTAATTTTTTTCTCTTAATAAGAAATTATTGATATAATTGTGACTTTTCAATGTGCTTTGTTTAAATTCGTTTTTTGAGTTTTGCTTATTCATTTGATCATACAACATTTTAAATTGGAATATTGTCTGCGTCTAATATCGGGTACACGATTCGATTTAACTTTGTCAACTGAATTAAATTAATAAAAGCTGTACGGTTTATGAGCGCCTTGCTCGTCTCGTCATTCTATCAAATTAATAATAAAAAAAAATTGATAAATTCGATTGAAAGTGTGTTCAGACACAAATGGCATGCTATTTAGCATTTAATCAACTAAAATGGAATCGTGAAACGAGACGAGCAAGACGCTCGCCTAATAGTAAGCGCCACGCCTGTCCATAAACAGAAGCCACACTACCCAGAACTTTAAATTTCAAAGCACTGCATGGCACTGAACTGCGCTCGTTACCCTGAGACATAATATGTTAAGTCTCATAATGCCCAGTATTTCACTGGCTTCAATGTCCTTCAAACCGAAACAAAACAATGCTACACACTGTTGCTTGGTGACAAAGACAAAGCGGTGGTACCAACCCAGACGGCCCTTGTAAATTGAATTTAGCAGTTAATCAACTAAAATGGAACGGTGGAAACTAGCTATAATATGTAGTAGTATGCCGCGAGCATAATAAAACCTTTCCGAAGAGTGGTGAGTAGTGAGTGACACAAGGGGCTCAGTGCAATCTATATGCTAATACCCTCCCATCCAATTAGAAATGACACTTATTGTCAACGCACTGGCGTGGATAAAAAGTGGCGTTTTTGACTGACAAATAATATGAAGGAAGTTGTCAATTCGACGCTTTTTTTCATTACTTTTGTTATATTTTATTTGTCGTCTGCAAAATATAAATAAAAGTTAGTACCTATTAAATTTAAGAAGAAATTGTACCCCCTTAGGCGGGGAGCAATCTGCGATAATTATTATTAAGAAAATACATTTTTGAAATAAAACTAATTTAAACGAAATTTATCGCGCTTTTTTAATAATTTTGATCCCGACGTTTGGGAGGTGTGCAAGGATTATAGCAAATAGAAACCCATCGTTTCTGCTAACCCCTATGAAAAACAGAAGTGAGTTATTCATACATCTTATTCGTTATTGTATAACATAAAACGCAAAATTTCTGCGCGAATAATCCGCTGCGTTTAGCGTTTAATCACGCTAGTGCGTTTCTAAATAAATATCTTATAGTTTCGCTTATGTCGATAGGTTGGATTTACATTTGCATACGTGATTGTGGCTATTTAGATGAGTGGAGGCAAACTTTGTTATTATCTTTGCATGTCTTTGTATGCACATAAAATAGAAACACTTTTTATGCACGTCGGCAATGGTCGTAAATTTTGGAAAATTTAACATAGTATTGTATTGACAATGTCTTTTTTATTAGATTCTGGTGTGTTGATCTATTATTTATTTAATTATTTTCTTTGTTTCTATCTGCCTTTTTTATTTTATTTTTATAGCATAGGCCGGCAAACAAGCAAGTGGGTAACCTGATGGTAAGTGATCTCCACCGTCCATGTACGACCACAATACCAGAAGAATCATGGGCGCGTTGCCGACCTTAAAAGAAAGGGATATTTAGGATTTGGGAACGGGAAGGGTATTTGGACCTCCGGATATCTCACTCACTATACGAAACGCAGCAGCAAGCCGCTACTTTACGTCGATTTTCTGTGAGACAGTGGTAACGATCCGGTCGAGCCGGCCCATTCATGCTGTAGACAAAACTATCTACTCTCTATCTACACTCAAAATATAACCACTCAAATATTTCACCTTCCTACCATGATTAGGTGGTGGATTGGGTATTACGAGAGTGTACCAAGTGCAGATGAGGTCACACTAATGGGTCCGAGCTTCGTCTACTAATAAGGCATTAAGGTCCACCATGTCGGCCTATTGCGGGTCGGAAAATTTCACATAGCTCCGAGATTATTGTGGAGAACTCTTAGAGACGCAGATTTCCTTACGATGTAGATAGACAAGTTAGGTCCCACGAATGTGAGAAGCCGTTTGTATTGTTTGTATATTTTCGCTGCCAAGCAACAGTTTGTAAGGACTGATGTGTTTCGGTTTGAAGGACATTGAAGCCAGTGAAATTAATGCATTATGAGACCTAACATCTTATGTCTCAGGGTGACCACCGCAGTTCAGTGCCATACAGACGTGTGCCAACACACAAGTAACATAGAAAACTCAGAGGTGCATATCAAAGTTTATTTAATATCATATAGAAAAGGAATAAAGAAAAGGGATAAAAAACAACTCTTTTCTTTCATACAATTTTTCTTATCTCCATCCTGTAGTTTACGCTGAACGATAAAATCGTCAATCTTTATATTTATTATATAAAAATTTCGTGTCACGTTTGTCCGCGATAAACTTCTAAACTACTAAACCGATTTTAATCAAGTTTGATCCAACTTGTGAGACAGGGTAGTTTATATCTCAATTTATAGTCGCAATATTTTTTTATTGCAAATTATTAATTATTTCTGTAAGTTCTATAAGATTCTAACAGAAGGCGGTGTGAAATAATTTATCGGATTGAGTAAGTACCCAATAGATGGCGCATACTGTATTGAATAGTTTACTACAATATAATTTAACGTATACCTTAGCCATAGTAACGCGTGGCCGGGTCTGATAGTTATAATATATATTTCATTGTGTTTATATATTGCATTAACTTGTACTCCAGTATTGTACAAAACAGATATATAAATTACTACAATTAGGTATTTATCCAGACATGATTCAACAATCCAATTTATTTTAAAATGTAACCGTAGATATTTTACAAACCGAATTGCTTACCCTAAATTTCTGGTGGTCGCACTCAGTAGGCCAAATTGGATGTAGTCCTCATGAACAAGCAGATATAGCGTCCCGGATAAAACAGGAGACATCCCTTAAGGCTGACTGCAAACTGAGCGCGGAACTCTTTCAAATTTATATTATAAAGAGGAAAGATTTGTTTGTTTGCATTGAATAAGCTCTGAAACTACTGGACTGATTTGAAAAAGTCTTTCATCACTAGAATCTTACATTATCCCTGATGAACATAGGCAATATCAATAATATAACGGTGCAGAATTGAACGCGGACGGAGCTGCGAGCGAATGCTGGTAGGTGAATAAGTTAACAGGTCGTTTTAAGGTAGAGAGGGCAGACGTACGCGTGGGTCACCTGGTAGGTGATTACCGCTGCCCATGAACACCCATAATACTAGAAGAATCGTTGAGAATTTTCATATGGTTTGACAGTTAAGAAAACGTCCAAAAGCTAACTACAACTGCAGGTATTTAATGGCTTTTCAAGATGATTTGAGTTTCGATAAGAACAATGAATACCATCCTCGTATAATGCTGACAGAAACCTAATTGGTCTTCAGTCTTTAGTCCACCAGCTCCATGTTGAGAAGTGCTAGATAGCCAGGGGAGTATTATGAACTCGAACTAATGTGAAAGAGATATGCATGTGCTTAAAATTGTTTTTATGTGTATTGTATTATTGTTTTTATCATAATTCGTAATACTTTTGGTTAATTTTGACTTCGAACAAATACCGAAACACCTAACCGAATCACAAACTTAGTCTTAAATATCTTTTTAAGACATAATTGTAAAGGTGTATAGACCATCTTTTTATGTAATGCCTTCAAATTGAACGTTCAAAAACCACTGTAATAAAACGCCATGCTTGCAGTGAGCCTAAAATAAATTTTATTTCAACCAACCGGCTCAGCTCAGCTGGTGAATCAGTTCTAATTCGGATATTCGCAGACTTACGGTTAATTTAACGGGTTCCATTAGATGTCCATTTCGTTTGAAACGGCATCATTTTCGGTAACATATGGACGGACAAACTAGATGATATATTATGCTCATATATTTTACTTTTTGTTTGTGGGATTATTTACGGCTCATTGCGTAAGATCTTATTAAGTTGTTTTTTTATACTACTTGATATGACAAGTTATTCGCTCGTCCGATGATAACCATAAAAAAAATGAATTGGACAGTACTGCATGACACTTCATTATCATTTTTCTGCCTCGGCGGCGCAGTTGTATTGCGCAGTGCTGAGGTCTCAGGTTCGATCCCGGGTCGGGTAAAAGTGATACATATATCCAGCCATTTCAGGCTAACATAATTCTGTCCACTGTCAAGGAACGCAATGTCGCATGAACGAAACGTCTAGACAATCGAAATTATATTTGGCCTGTATTGTACCATCAGGTCTAACATCACATCAGGTCTTTTTCACTTTGCCAAGCCAGGATAAAAAATAAACAAAAATTATTTCTAGAACACAAGGTATTTTTGCAATTTGTTGCAAAAGAAAGTTTGTTGAAAGACCGTTTCCATATTTATTTTGACACTGTACAACATTTTTAAAAAGACAATATCCATTAAATGTATCCGAGCAAAAATCTCCATCCCAACAGAATTACAAAGAGACTCCCAGAAAATAACACAAAATTACACCCGCACAGACTTTCTCGTTTATAATAACCGTAAAGATTCTCCCTTAGGATTACAAAAACAAAAGCACGAAACTAGGCTAATGTGAAAACGGTTTTTTTCACCAATAACACCTTTTTTCCCAATTGGCTTAGTCGAGCGGACTCGCTGACTCACCACATGGGTTGGTGAAAAACGAATGTAATCGCGAATAAGCGAGCGATCGAGCGAACTGAGCGACAAAGTGGAGCGTGAAACAAGAGTGGAGCGAAGATGTAGAGAGAAAAAGCGTCGTAACGAATACAAGTGTATTTTTTTTCATTCATTGAATGACGAGGCCGCGTTGTCTATTTCTGCCGTTAAGCAACAGTATGTAAGCACTGTTTAGTTTCGGTTTGAAGGACATTGAAGCCAGTGAAATTACTGAGCATTATAACACTTAACTTATGTCTCGAGTCGACGAGCGCAGTTCAGTGCCATGCAGTGCTTTATAACTCAAAGTTCTGTGTGGTGTTGCTTCTGTTTATGGGCAGGCGTGGCGCTTACTGTCAAGCGATCGATTTGCCCGTCTCGTCATTAAATTAAATAAAAAAAAATGTTTTTGATTTGATCCAGTATTTCTAACTCCTTGTAGTATTGAGGGCACGAGGATTGGAAATCACTTAGACGACGTCTGCGGTGTCGGTCCTATACGGTTACCGCTCCTTAACCATGCTTGTAAGGAATACGTCTGTCTACGGGTTACTGTGTGAGATGCATGGCAATTATGACTAGCCAGCCTCCATGGCGTAGGGCGGCGAGCGGCCGTGGGTTCGATTCCCGAAAGGAGACAAAAGTTTGTGTAATCCGTATACATATTCTCAAGAGCATACACCTCTGACTTTAAGTTACGTGTATATTAATTGTTAATTATCGCTTGCTTTAACGGTGAAGGAATCATCGTGAGGAAACCTGCATACCTGAGAACTCGATAAGAATTTTCGAAGGTATGTGAAGTCTACCAACCCGCATTAGGCCAGCGTGGTGGTTTAAGGCCTAACCCCTCTCATTCAGTAGAGGAGGCCCGTGCCCAGCAGTGGGACATGTATAATACAGGGCTAGTAAATAAAATATACATATTTGTTTCGGTTCTGGATATTTTGGGACCGAAAGTCCCTCGTAGTTTCTGATAACCACGATATAGGTTAATTGTGGGGTCAGGACTATGTGTGTGACTGTTGGGTCTATTTAAATAATAAAAAAAAAGCGGCCGGCATTCAAAAGGGACTTTATTACCCACTAGCTTTTGCTAGCGGCTCCGCCCGAGTGATCTGCTTTTTCCGGGGAAAAGTAGCCTATATCTTATTTTGATGTATAAGCTATATTATTGTAAAGTTTCATTAAAATCCATTCAGTAGTTTTTACGCGAAAGAGTAACAAACATCCATCCATCCATACTTACAAACTTTCGCGTTTAGTAGGAAGGAAGTAGGATAAAGTTAATTTTAGTACAATTATCACAACAAAGCAATCCAACGTAGAGTCGAATCTTGTTTTACGTCAATTTAATATCGCATAATAGATTGATTACCCCAAAACTGGTTCGACGGGGTAGCTCAGTCTCCATCCATTCAAGATTAATTATGTAAGAAAAAGTTTTTAATTAAACGGGTACAGTTTCTTTGGAAGTTCTGAAGGATTGATTGGAGTTATCGAGCCGATCCGAGCGTAAGATTTAATTACAAAATTACAATTTTAAAACTTCCTTCCGATTTAATTTGAAGCGATACAATGGTTCGATGAAATGATTAATGGGGTAAATAAGGAAAGCTCTTTGAGTCGGTTTTATTTGATTTGAATTTGGATTTTTTTAAAATGTTTAATCCTCATTTTTCGAGAGAATACAGATTTTTTTTTATCCTGGCTCGGCAAAGTGACTACGCTACACCTGATGGTAAGTGTTGGCCTGCCAAATGGTCAAGGGGGAGGGGAAGGAAAAAGGGATGGGAAAAGGGTTAGGTTAGGGGAGAACCGGATATACACTGGCTGACCCTGGAACGCGACCACTATGGCAGGTTTTAGCACCAGTGTACGATGGTCGCTATCCGGTCGGATACAAGTATTCATTCATTATAATCATACATTTGTAATACAGGGGTAAATTCAAATTCAAATTCAAATCATTTATTCTGCAAATTGGATCATAAATATCACTTTTACATGTCAAATAATATTATAATATGTTTTAAGAAGATGTATTGGTTGGTGGTAAGATATTTATATCCGCCCGGATAGCGACCACTGTACACATGGTGTTAAATGGTGCCATAGTGACCCACACGCCTTGTGTGGATCGCGTTCCAGGATCAGCTAGTGTATATCTGGCTCTCCTGAGGGGCTTGCGACATGACTTGATGGTTGATGGGGGCGGCTATAAGGATACATCCTTGTTTCCCTATGCCTGCATCGGTCATTCGCCAGTCCTGTCGCAGGCCCCATGATTGGCTTCTTCCCTCTTTGGAGTGTGAAATAGCATTTATACAATCTGGCACGATTCTGGTGACCACAGGAAACTTACTGTATGTCGGTGGTCGCTAGTTTTTTGGACTATACTGTGTAACGTTTACTAAGGGTGGTGACCCGCGTACGGGCACAATAAAAAAACTACGTCCACAAAATTGAAGAAATCGTATATTTTTTATACAGGGGGTAGGTTCTGGCCGTCTGGTTTCTCTTGCCACGTTCAAGTACCGTCCTTGGGTCAAGGCGAAGGAAGGCCGGGCCGGAGCTCGTGGCACGGTGACCCGAAGGCGGCCACGTGGACTGATCCCGCGGACGGTGGCGCAGCGGTGACTGGTTGGCGACGGTCGACGCGACTCGCAGGGAATTTATATATCGTTGTCGCAGCGGCAACCCCAGAGCGTAGACCTCGCAAGGGTAGGGCTTGCGAAGGAAAAAATATTCGCAAGGGTAGGCTTGCGAATGTAGTACTTGCACCCTGTAATTCACATACAGGAAAATAGATGAGTGCCGGGAACCGAACCCGCACCAAATCCCCACGGACGGAACCGTAAGCAGTTGGTGCGGTGTTACGCTACACTCAGAACGGCACCAATTAAGTTTGTGTACATTTAAATTATGTAACGGCTACAAATTCAAACGTGTCGGTACACAAAGAAAAAAATGATGCTACGAATTACTATTTAATTTACATTGAATTGCTTTACTGCTTCGAGCAACGATACACTTTTATAATACACTTGTTTAACACGAGGAAAGATCTAACATTAGAAGAAAATAGTCGGCGGTTACAATTTGAAACTACTACTTATAATTTGTTCAATTAACTTACCCGATTGGGGTGCTCAGGGAACGGGAAGGTTATGTAGTGCAATACACGCTGGAAACTCCCGGATCGCCACGTAAATGGTAATGGGACAAAAAAAATCTATCCACGGCACACAGACACAGTGGAAGCAATTACGACCTGTCGCTTGGGCGATTCACGACGAAATGACAGAGCGTCAGCCGTCCCGTCGCCGCCTGCGGCCCCAAGCCTATAACGGTGAATTACTATACAAGTAATTTCCCCCGGTGTGCGCCGTGCGAAAAAAAATATATTTAATTTTTTAAGGATTTTATACAATATCTTTTGCTAAGTGTTCTAGGTAACGTACAACGTTACATTACCCCCGCTGCCACTGAAGGATTTTATTCCTTGAAATAAAATCCGCTTAACTAGTCTCCGTGGTAGTACATACTCATTCATTCCTAACATTCATTCTTCACACAATCAAATTATTCCAAAATCTAGATCATAATCCTATCTTTCATTCTTCTCGCAATCAAATTATGGCAGTTTCTATTATACAGAAAACTGTCATCTTTTCCAAAATCAAGTGAGGGAAACGAGGATGCAGGCGCGTATAGTCACAGGATAATATAAGTCACACTTGCAAGGGTAGGCTTGCAAATGCTCACATTCGCAAGGGTAGGCTTGCGAATGCTATCCTGTGGACGCTCCTGCACAATCGTCCCTATAGTCTGATTGATGTACTATCGTAGTTTCTAGAAAAGGTATTATTTAGTAATAGAAAACCTAAGTTTTTTAGGGTAGATTAAATAGAATTAAAAAAAAATTGACTAGGGGAGCAACGTCAAGCCAGAAGTCTATGACTAAACCTGTTATTCTACTATTCTTGAAAGTTTTATGTGCCATATTATAAGATGGGTGAAATTTTAAAGATATACGACGATATTGAAGCGGTTGAACAAATTATATGTATGTATACTGTATGCCGTTCTGTTACAAAAAAAAAAATTCTAATACGTTATGGTTGACTCTAAGTTAATTTAAGTTAAAAAACACAGGTGGGAAGAGAAAAAAAAAAAAAATTTTTTTTAGCAGGAGGGGAAGGGAGGGAAAAAAAGGAATGGGGAAAGGGTTAGGATTTAGAGGAACCGGAAGTACACAGGCTGACCCTGGAACGCGACCCACACAAGGCGGACCACTACAGCAGGTTTTAGCACCCGTGTACGGTGGTAGCAATCCGGACGGATACAAGTATCCCACTACCAGCGGTCAACACCAGCAGTCGGGTACAGGTATCCTACCACCAGCAACGGAGAAGGGAGAAAACAATTGCAACTAGTGTGTGATTGGCAGCCTCAAAGATTGTACTAACAAAAAAAAATTACAATACCACCAACCACACCTTAGTTGCTAGCAACCAAAAATTTAAAAAAAACGTTTACAAAAAAAACACAACACCACTACTTACGAAGCAAGGAAAACCAGACTCCAGAAGAACCACGTTAAGGCGCCAGTGTGACGTTTACTAAGGGTGGTGACCCGCGTACGGGCACAATAAAAAAACTACGTCCACAAAATTGAAGAAATCGTATATTTTTTATACAGGGGGTAGGTTCTGGCCGTCTGGTTTCTCTTGCCACGTTCAAGTACCGTCCTTGGGTCAAGGCGAAGGAAGGCCGGGCCGGAGCTCGTGGCACGGTGACCCGAAGGCGGCCACGTGGACTGATCCCGCGGACGGTGGCGCAGCGGTGACTGGTTGGCGACGGTCGACGCGACTCGCAGGGAATTTATATATCGTTGTCGCAGCGGCAACCCCAGAGCGTAGACCTCGCAAGGGTAGGGCTTGCGAAGGAAAAAATATTCGCAAGGGTAGGCTTGCGAATGTAGTACTTGCACCCTGTAATTCACATACAGGAAAATAGATGAGTGCCGGGAACCGAACCCGCACCAAATCCCCACGGACGGAACCGTAAGCAGTTGGTGCGGTGTTACGCTACACTCAGAACGGCACCAATTAAGTTTGAGTACATTTAAATTATGTAACGGCTACAAATTCAAACGTGTCGGTACACAAAGAAAAAAATGATGCTACGAATTACTATTTAATTTACATTGAATTGCTTTACTGCTTCGAGCAACGATACACTTTTATAATACACTTGTTTAACACGAGGAAAGATCTAACATTAGAAGAAAATAGTCGGCGGTTACAATTTGAAACTACTACTTATAATTTGTTCAATTAACTTACCCGATTGGGGTGCTCAGGGAACGGGAAGGTTATGTAGTGCAATACACGCTGGAAACTCCCGGATCGCCACGTAAATGGTAATGGGACAAAAAAAATCTATCCACGGCACACAGACACAGTGGAAGCAATTACGACCTGTCGCTTGGACGATTCACGACGAAATGACAGAGCGTCAGCCGTCCCGTCGCCGCCTGCGGCCCCAAGCCTATAACGGTGAATTACTATACAAGTAATTTCCCCCGGTGTGCGCCGTGCGAAAAAAAATATATTTAATTTTTTAAGGATTTTATACAATATCTTTTGCTAAGTGTTCTAGGTAACGTACAACGTTACAACTGTGCTTACCATCAGTTGTAGTGTAGTCACTTGGCCGTGCTCGGATAAAAAAAGAATAATAATACATATAACAATTTTCGAAAATAGAATCACCAACCCCTAAAACTTATAGAAACTTATTAAAACTCGACTTATACTGTTTAAGCTACTAAATTATTTTCATGAACATAGCAGCCCTAACACATAGTCAACTTATTAAAACTCGCACCAGAGCGCATACGCACATCTCGAACATTCTCGGAGACAGCCCTAACATTCCTTAGCAAACTTATTAAAACTCTGGCTGTACTGTATAGAACACGTATGTACTTCACAAACTCGCCGCGCTGACAGCCGAGTAATATAATTAATAGAGTTTGTCGAGTTCCGTCAGGTTCTCTTCGTGACAACCCTAGTGTACTCCGCTTGTGGCTAAAAGGGTGTGTTGGTATTGGTACCTTTTATGACTATTTTGACTTAAAAAAAAAGATTGTAAACTTGACCCTTTGCTCTCTCTCTCTCTCTGTGTGTGTGTTTATGACTATTTTATTTTCAATCCCCGACAAATAGGGGTATAAACTTGACCCTTTTTTCTCTCTCTCTCTCTCTCCCTCTGTGTGTGTGTATCCATCCGTACGTCTGTCTGTCTGTGACATCGTAGCACCTAAACGTGTGAAGTGATTTGAATGAGGGGTTTTATTTTTGTGGGTAGAACATTAAATTATAATATTTAAGTTCTAATAATTGTAACTGAATGTATTTTGTATTATGCCTTTTATCTAAAAAAAATATATGCAAGACCTACCTGGCAAAATGTGTTAATAATGGATTCCATGTATTCGATCTATGAAGCTTTTTGTTACAACGTAATTGAAACAATAAGCTATGTCACAAAAACCTATGAATAGTTTCAGTACTATATTTACTTTTTTTTACGAAGCGGTGGTACCAACCCAGACGGCCTCTGGCATACGAAGAACCTACCACCTTGTAAACTAGTTAGAAGGAAAATCTTTTTCATATACAGACTAACTGTTGCTCGCGGCTCCGCACGCGTGAACAGCATTTTCCGGGATTAAAGTAGCCTGTAACCGCCTCTAGGGTCCCATCTGTTTCTGTAGATAAATTCATTAAAATCGGTTCATTGATTTAGGCGTGAAAGCGTAAAAAACCAACTCACTTTCGCATTTACTTTCACCCCTTTTTTTATTCCTTATTAAATAAAATTTCCAAAATTCCTGAAATACGTAATTTATTTGTTTTACGTCAATAACCGAAATTCAAAATTTTGTTTATGTAACTTTCAAAATGACGGACTTTTATACATATTATCATCCCCTATTTTGACACTTTTGGGGTGGAATTTTCTAAAATCCTTTCTTAGTGGGTACTTACATAACAAAATGAATATGCAGTCCGAATTTCATGCTTGTAGCCTTGATAGTTTGTGCTCGGCGATGATGAATCAGTCAGTCAGTCAGGACATGTTATTTTATTAGTATAGATGATTTATAGGTTTCAAGTGGAATCTACCAGCCCTCATGTACGAAATGACAAACTTCCCAAAGCGTCAGCAAATAGGTGTGGGTCGGCGAATCTGAGTGATCGAGCGATTTGTCGGCCTGCCGGTCTGGACAATTGTGACGTTGATGAAAAATGTACTCCATCTGAACCATGTATGTGCCATGTAGTTTATATTTGGTTTGCGCAAATATTAAATCACATCTTCAAATTCTATGTTAGGCTCAAGTGACTCTATTTTCTTTCGGCAGAATACAGTAAATTTAGTTAAATTCTTTATATATATACGCAAAAGGAATATGCTTGCTTTATATATATACGAAAGGGTAGGCAGAGGTGTAAATATTACACCAATATAGCACAATATTAGTTTTAGTAGCGGCTTGCTGCTGCGTTTCATACGGGAGTGAGATATCTGGAAGCTCAAATCCCGCTCCCCTTTCCAATCCCTAATTATCTCTTTCCTTTCCCATTATTCTTCTGGTATTGTGGGCGTACATGGGCGGTGGAGATCACTTACCATCAAGTGAGTGGTAGAGCCACGCTGTAGACAGTTTTGGCTACAGCATGAATGGGCTGGCTCAACCGGATCGTTACCACTGTCTCACAGAAAACCGACGTAAAGTAGCGGCTTGCTGCTGCGTTTCGTACGGTGAGTGAGATAACCGGAAGCCCAAATCCCCTCCCCTTCCCAATCCCTAATTATCCCTTTCCTTTAAGGTCAGCAACGCGCTCATGATTCTTCTGGTATTTTGGGCGGTGGAGATCACTTACTATCAGGTAACCCACTTGCACGTTTGCCGGCCTATGCTATAAAACAAAAATTTATAATAGCAGCTCAGCATTACCTATCTTCGAATAAATACACTCCTCAATATACCAAACTACATCACAGGACGCTTAGCTTAATTTCTTGGTAAACAAACATCGTGGAAGTTCCAAGCCAATTTTATTGGGATCACGGCTTGTTCGAGTGTTCGAAGGCGCCTTAAAACACTGCTCCTCACCAACACGGGTCGGACAAGAACGTTAATCTCCTCGGATAACTTGTCGACACAAACACGGTTAAGTAAGCTGGGTGACCATGGTGGATGAAATATGTTTGTAATTTATTTTTTATTTAATAGAATGACGAGATGAGCAAGGCGCTCGCGCTGGTAAGCGCCGCGTCTGCCCATAAACAGAAGGAATATCACACAGAACTTTGAATTACATAGCACTGCATGGCACTGAACTGTGCTCGTCACGCCGAGACATAAGATGTTAAGTCTCATAATGCCCAGTAATTTCACTGGCTTCAATGTGCCTCAAACCGAAACACAAAATTGCTTACACACTGTTGCTTGACGGCAGAAATAGACAACCAGTACCAACCTAGACGGCCTCTCGCATACGAGGGACCTACCTTGTGGCTATTGTAAAATATATTTTCTTCTACAAATTTTTGATGTTGCTTCTGTTTATGGACAGACGTGGCGCTTATCATCAGGCGAGTGACCTGCTCGTGTTTAATGAAAGCTAATTAAAAACAAAGAAGTTTGGGTTTTGTGGGACCGCAAATCCCTGATACTTACGATACAAGTTTTACCTAGTGTGCGGTCAGGACTATAAGTGTGACTGATGGATGTATTTATTTAAGTTGGTAATAATAGGATACCTACAAATATCCTCACATCATGGTCACACCACACGCGACTAAGTTTCAATTAAGCCACGCCCATACCATTCGTGGAGTCCGTAAGCCCGCCGATTCAGCCGTACGCGCGTCTAAGCGAATAGATTACTGGATTTACTCGGCAATTGTTTAGCCAGGCACCAGATAAGTTTGATTGAACGTGTCCTTTGTATGAATTTAAAGTTGTTTTCAAGTGGTTAAGTATTTGTAATGGGGTGTTTCTGTGTGTATTGAAATTTTGGTAAAACGGGTGTATTATATATACATACATACGTACGCCTTTAATCCCTAAGGGGTTGGCAGAGACGTAATCAGTACATCTGTATTTCGTCTTGCTTATTTCCATTCTAACTTGTGATAATCGAGCATATCGGGTTTAAATTCCAGAGTTCGGGCTGATACTAAGCATTTCGTTAGAAAAAAAGCAATATCATTTTTATCCGGTCCGAGAATTGAACCCGGATTTTAACATAGCAATCCTTCCACAACATGTTAAATAGTAAGAAGTGTGAAGGTATTCTAAAATATTATTTGGTTTTTAATATGATTATTAGTAGGCGGTTAGAGACTGGCTCCGTCTTAATTTCACAAAGTAGGTTCCTCGTATGCGAGAGGCCGTCTGGATTGGTACCACCGCTTTGTCTATTTCTGCCACCTAGCAAAAGTGTTGTATTTCGGTTTGAAGGACATTGAAGCCAGTGATATTACTGGCCATTATGAGACTTAACATCTTATATCTCAGGGTGACGAGCGCAGTTCAGTGCCATGCAATGCTTTATAATTCAAAGTTCTGTGTGGTGTTGCTTCTGTTTATGGGCAGGCGTGGCGCTTACCATCAGGCGAGCGACTTGCTCGTCTCGTCATTCAATTGAATACATTGTAAATGATGAATGTGTACCTTCCAATTTACTTGTAACGTTATAAAACCATCCAGACGCAAAACTGTAACAATTCAATTTCCACAATCCAGATTCACAAAAGCCGAAACTATTGCATTGACAAAAAAAATTGGTTACGTCTGAGGGCATTATAACACTAAATAAAACAGACGAACCGAAAACGGCAGAGTCAACGAAAAGCCTAGGTTTTATTACTTTTAGGTCTAGACTTGAACCAGTATAACCTATTATTGGCGAGCTCAAAAGAGGCTCGACGGGATCGGTGGGATTGGAAACAATTTTTGTGATGCCTGTAACGTAAGATTGTGACGGGGCTTATTATGTTTTACGAGAATTCGATGATAAAAAATATTTTTATTTTAAAATATGGTCAGCAAATTATTCTTCTTCTTAAATTAGGCCTTATCCCACTCGTAGTGGGGTCGACGTAACATGCTTTTTAACGCATGAACTTTATTTATTTGACTGAATGACGAGACGAGCAAGGCGCTTGCCTGATGGTAAGCACCACGCCTGCCTATAAACAGAGGCAATACCACAAATGGCTTCAATGTCCTTCAAACCGAAAAACAACAGTGCTTACATACTGTTGCTTGGCGGCAGAAGTAGATGAATCGGTAGAACGTACAATGAAGGATTCCGTAGTTAGGATGGACGTTAGTAGTTTTAAATAAGTATACCTAAAATAAAATGACTGCAAAAATAGGTTTGTATCTATCAAAAAAGCTCAAAACTAAGATTATTTTTGCGGTCACTAATCTGAAATATTGTCTGACCTAAAATAGTCCATGTCTCAACTGTGCAACATAGCTTGCTGAAGCCAATTTTCGTTAGTACCTTTTAAGTTATAATGTCTTGATTTTTTTTCACTCCATAATTTTAGAGTTAGAGGAGAAGGGGAGGCATTATTCACGACTTGGACACGCATATCTCACAAACTAATAACATATAGAAAAGTCATTTAACAATCTCTATATATCGTTTATAATGATTATTTATTTATTATTAATTTATCACTACATATTGTGTAATGGAAAAAATCATACTCAGTTACATGTATTGTCAACACAAAAAAGTTTTTATTGATTACACTACAGCTGTGTAAAGGTTCTCTAAAAATCTAAATTGTACCCATATAGTGCTAATAGTCTCCGAATAAAATGGCTGTGTCGTACGGACAGAATTACGGACATGAACAAATTATGAACCCTAAAAAAGAGATTCATGTGGGCGGAAAACTAGTATCATATAAGTAACATCGTTATCATCTACAAGTGTAACGTAACGAATGCTATCGTATCGATTTAAAATCGTTTCATTATCGTAAATCCTAATATCTGGAATAGGAGTCACTGGGGTTGTTTAATAGGATTTTGGTATTGAGTCGGCCGGCGGGAGCCAGACTACATATTGAATTATAATCTATGCTTTCATAAGAGGCTCTTTGTGCCGAAAACCTATTCTCATCTTTAAATAGCCTCCGTGGCGCAGCGGGCGAGTAACCGACTGTGAAACCATAGGTCGCGAGTTCGATCCCCGCACTGAGACAAATGTTTTGTGTGATCTACAAATATTTGTTTCAGGGTATGGTTGTTGTGAGACCGAAAGTCTCTCGTAGTTCCTTTCCCACGACACAAGACTCGTATCTTACTGTGGGGTCAGGACTATGTGTGTGACTGTTGGGTGTTATTTATATTTATTAAATAGCCTCCGTGCTTACACACTGTTGCTTGACGGCAGAAATAGACAAAGCGGTGGTATCAACCCAGTCGGTCTCTCGTATACGAGGGACCTACCATCAAGTAATTCTACCACCAGACCATGGTTACATCATGAACTCGCGTATTCAATCAAGATTGCAAAAGTATATAATATTCAAATCAACTTCGTACCGAAAGTACTTATTTACATAACTAAACTCTAAAGTAAATGCGATTGCGATAAGATAAGCGATTTGCAAGCTCTGTAAGCGATACAAGCGTTTTCAGCATACGTCCCGCGTCACGTAAAACACTACGAGCGTACGTGATAAGCGTAATAAGCGAATGAATGTACAGGGTGTTCGTTGTTTTTTGAATTAGAAAAAAACGGTGGTAGGATATTCATATCCGCCCTGATAGCGACCACCGTACACATGGTGTTAAAACCTGTAATAGTGACCTTGTGTGGATCGCGTTCCAGGATCAGCCAGTGTATATGCGGTTCTCCCGAGGGTTTTGCGACATGACTTGATGGTTGGTTGGGGTGGATATAGGGGTACATCCTTATACCCCTGTGCCTGTATCGATCAACATTTAATTTAAAATTGTGTTTTTAATTTGTCATAAAATCACTTTTCTCTGTTTCACACTCCGATAGTGAGCAATAATAATTATTGTATACTACGAGAAACACCAAGATTGAGTGTCTTATAATGCAGAAGATACCGAATTCGGGTGTCTTAATCGTGTTGTCGGGTGTTTACCGACAACAAAATCACCTTCTAACAGTCCAAAACCTACAAGATTTATGGTTTCTGACACCATGAGAGATATGTAGACCGAATGTACATATACTATTACACCGTATGCGACACCATGTTTGATCCCTGATACCTGGAATGACAGAGATCTAATAACTGACAGCCCATCGAGACCAGGGTCAAATGAGGCTACGCAAGCAAATCCCAAATGAGTGTACAATTTTTTTTTAACATAGATCGGCAAACGAGTTAGTGGGTCACGTGATGGTAAGTGATCTCCACTGCCCTTGTACGCCCATAATCATAGGCGCGTTGCCGACATTAAGGGGAGGCATAATTAAGGGATTGAGAAGGAGAGGGGGATTTGGGCCTCTGGATATCTCACTCACCGTCCGAAACGCAGCTGCAAGCCGCTACTTTACGTCGGTTTTCTGTGAGACAGTGGTAACGATCCGGTCGAGATGACCCATTCATGCTGTAGACATAAGTGTCCACAGCGTGGCTCTATCACTCATAGATACCCCGACAGCGAGAGTGCGGACACAGATCGACACACACAGATCGACACAAACATTGGGTGTCTGACATCCTTGTCTTCGATACATACTGTATTTAAAATGAATAAATCAAACAAATACATATAAGCTTTTGCTTGTTTTGTAAATATAAAATTCTACGCGAATGTTCATAACAGAACAAATGAGAATATTTTGATGCCATTTATTGGCCAATTTCATCACAACGTGATAGGAATATATATAGAACATTATTAAATAGAAATATTGTTATATATAAAAATAAAGAAGTCTAATTTATCTCTTCATCTAAATCCAGAGCTAGACTTTTTGAGTCACGTTATTTTATTTGACAGCCTTTTACTTAACCAGTCTTGAATGGACCGACTCGACAGGGTCGTTACCACTGTCTCACAGAAAATCGACGTAAAGAAGCGGCTTGCTGTGAGTTTCCAGTCTTAATTGTCCTTTTCATCTAAGGTCATCAACGCATCCTTGATTCTTCTGGTATTGTGGCCGTACATGAGCAGTGGAAGTCACTTAGCATCAAGTGACCCAATAAACTTAATAAGTGGTAGAGCCAAGCTGTAGACAGTTTTGTCTACAGCATGAATGGGCTGGCTCGACCGGGTCGTTACCACTGTCTGACAGAAAACCGACGTAAAGTAGCGGCTTGCTGTGAGTTTCCAAACTTAATTGTCCTTTTCCTCCAAGGTCATCAACGCATCCTTGATTCTTCTGGTATTGTGGGCGTACATGAGCAGTGGAAGTCACTTAGCATCAAGTGACCCAATAAACTTAATGAGTGGTAGAGCCAAGCTGTAGACAGTTTTGTCTACAGCATGAATGGGCTGGCTCGACCGGGTCGTTACCACTGTCTCACAGAAAACCGACGTAAAGTAGCGGTTTGCTGTTGCGTTTCGTACGGTGAGTGAGATAACCAGAAGCCCATATCCCCTCCCCTTCCCAATCCCTAATTAGCCCTTTCCTTTAAGGTCGGCAACGCGCCCATGATTCTTCTGATGGTGGGCGTACATGGGCGGTGGAGATCACTTACCATCAGGTGACCCCCTTGCTCGTTTTCCGGCCTATGCTATAAAAAAAAATACTCGATTGCTGGCCTATGCTATAAAAAAAGTAGTACTCAACATGACTTCTATCCGCTTTATGTTTGAAAGCCCGCGGGAATTCGAATGTAACTCGATATTCGGTATTCAAGAGAGTTCGGAATCTCCATTTCTGTCTGATTCGTACCATTGAAGTGTTACAGGATATTCGCAGTTTGTTTTATTGATGGTGCCTAATGGGAATATTTGTGTACATATTGTTCTGTAAGGCGATAGTATATGTTAGGAATCCAGTTTGTTTCCATTGTAAATTATTTGGGCATGTGGGAGATTGTCACATTATTTAAAAACAATTGCTGGTGGTAGGATATTCGTATCCGCCCGGATAGCGACCACCGTACAAATGGTGTTAAAACCTGCCATAATGCTATGGTTTTAAGACAAATTTTTATCTGGCTACACAAAAAAAAGGCTTTATTTTTCATCATATCCAATAGATACTATAAAATACTCGAAGAATCCCAATCTACCAACACCAACAAATTCAAGTTTTCTATCCAAAACTCCATACTAGAATATACGATCAATCTTCATAAATTTAAAAACATCAATCTTGCAGGCTCGGTTTACTGGATACAATAATGAAACTAATTTATCAGGGAACACCTGGACCCTTGTGTCTTAAGCTAGCATCAGTCAAACTTGATGGAAAATTTATTGCAGATGGCTGTGTTTTAATACATAATGGATAATGAGAAATTTGGCGATGGGACCAAAATAACAAACTGTAAGATTTTTTTATAGCATAGATCGGAAAACGAGCGAGTGGGTCACTTGACAGTAAGTGAGCTCGGCCGCCCATGTACGCCCGCAATTCCAGAAGAATCATGGGCGCGGTGGCCGACCTTAAAGGAAAAGTATAATTAAGGGATTGGGAAGGGAAGGGAATTGATTTGGGCCTCCGGATATCTGTTCAGCAGCTAAATACAATATGATACAGCTCGGGATGTTGAATATAGTGCTGTGCAATGCGATACGATGTGATGAAGTTTACTTTTTTACAAGATGGTAGGTTCCATTATGAGACTTAGCAACTTATGTTTCGGGGTGACGAGCGCAGTTCAGTGCCATAAAGTGCTTTGTAATTCAAAGTTCTGTGTAGTGTTGCTTCTATTTATGGGCTCAGCTCAGTCATCGCGATTGTGTTGTTAAGTTGAAATTTACATGATGTACTATGCAATGAAGATTTAAAGTCGGTTTTTAAGTTTTATTAATTAGAGTCTTCTAATCCTTTTGAATCGGCACCGGTACTGCTAAATTATCTTTAACTACTTACTTACGCAAAGGGTACAAACGGAATCCCATTACAGAGCCTGCGGCGTCTGTCTGTTTATTTTACCTCTTAAAAGCCCTTATCTATCTCTTACATAGATATTCCGCTAAATTTTTCACAGAATATATAACATACTAGCTTTTGCTCGCGGCTCCGCTTGATCTGCTTTTTCCGGGATAAAAAGTATCCTATATCTTATTCTGATGTATACGCTATATTATTGTAAAGTTTCATTAAAATCCATTCAGTAGTTTTTACGTGAAAGAGTAACAAACATACATCCATGCTTACAAACTTTCGCATTTATAATATTAGTAGGATAGGATTATTATAAATATAAGAAAAATAAAAAAATAAGGAGTGTGGGGTACAGAACCCGCAGTGCGCGAATACGTCTTGCACTTTACCAGTTTTGTTATGTTTAAGGTGTCTATGGTTTAAGGTAACTTTGTATCTATTCAAATATATAGCTAGTAAAATTACTAGCTTTTCCTCGCGGCTCCGCCCGAGTGGACTGTTTTTTCCGGGATAAAAAGTAGTCTATGTTCATCAACAATAATGTAGGATTCTAATAGTGAAAGAATTTTTCAAATCGGTCCAGTAGTTTTAAGTTTATTCGTTACATACAAAAATACAAATCTTTCCTCTTTATAATATTAGTGTAGATTAAATATTAAATTTTAAATATTCATCAACAACTTGATAATTAAACGAAATACTTTGAACACATAAAATTGAGATCACAAGACAATTTAAATAAAAACTCCGACCATGAAACTTAAATAAGGTTTTTCCAAAAGAAATCCAGATGTGAAAAATGTTATGAAAGGCGAATGATTTATATGGTCCCTCCTTAAGAATTTACAAAGCGGTACGAGCGATTTATTACGTTTTGTTTTGGAATAAGAATTTTAGATACGGCAGTTTTAATTAATCGTTGTGTTTAAGTACTATATACATTGAAGCATTATTGTAGTCCAATGTAGATTCGAGCCTTATTGAATTGCAATGAACATTAAAGCTTTAATGAAATGAAATGAAATCGTTTATTGATCATATTGGCAATTAAAATAGCGCATAGTATAAGTCAGTATACAAATAAAAGAAACATAAGTAGGTACATATCAGTAGTATATTTTCATTTAATTGAATGACGAGACGAGCAAGGCGCTAGCCTGATGGTAAGCGCCACGCCTCTCCATAAACAGAAGCAACACCACACCGAACTTTGAATTACAAAGCATTGCATGGCACTGAACTGCGCTCGTCACTCCGACATATAAGATGTTAAGTTTCATAATGCCCAGTAATTTCACTGGTTTCAAAGTCCTTCAAACCGAAATCCACAGTGCCTCCACACTGTTGATTGACGGCAGAAATAGATAAAGCGGTGGTACTAACTCAGACGGCCTCTAGCATACGAGGGACCTACCACCTTGTAAACTTTTGTTTCGTTTTCAGAACCCAAATACGCACTAGTCGCTAGACCACTAATTCCTCTGGAAATACAGAATATAAAAAAGCAATATCAATTTATATTCTTTTCGTATTCTGTAACCGGTTTCCGTGCCCTCCTAATTTAAACGACGCTTAATATAATCCTCTTGCGAATTTGTTTTTCAAGCGTTTATTTATTTATAATTTGTTTCGAGATGAATAGGTACGTTTCATATATTTCTTGAGTATTAGAGCCACGCTGTAGACCAGTGTTTCCCAACGTGGGGCCCACGCCCCACAGGGGGGCAATTTGATAGTTAAGGGGGGCAATTTAAAATGGTCTCGACACAACTGTAACCTTTTCGCTTTGGGTTATTTAAATGCAACGCTAGATATCGGTGACAAATTTAACAAAAAAATGTTAAGGTGGGGCATGGCCTAAAAAAGGTTGAGAAACACTGCTGTAGACAGTTTTGTTAGCATGAAAGGACCGGCTCGACCGGGTCGTTACCACTGTCTCACAGAAAGCCGACGTAAAGTAGCGGCCTACTGCTGCGTTTTGTACGGTGAGTGAAATGTCGAAATCCCCCTCCTCTTACCAATCCATTAATCATCCCTTCTCTTTAAGGTCGACAACGCGCCTATGATTCTTTCATTTGATCACAAGTTATGACGCACTTGTTTCGAGACAGAATTAAACTTATTGTTAACCTATTTGGGATACTGGGTTAATGAATAGCCTCTGTAAATTATATATATTTTTTATGGGATAAGGGGGCAAACGGGCAGGAGGCTGATGGAAAGTGATCACCACATCTGCAACACCGGAGGGCTTGCAAATGCGTTGCCGGCCTTTAAAGAAAGAATACGCTCTCTTCTTGAAGGTTCCCAAGTCGTAACGGTTCGGAAAGACCGCCGGCGACAGCTGGTTCCACAGAGTGGTGGTGCGAGGTAGGGAATGCCTTACAAATCGCGCTGTTGTGGAACGCTGGACATCGAGGTGGTGTGGGTGAAACTTTATGTTTAATTTTATATTAAATTAAGTCCCTTCAGATCCCACTTATCCAGGTTTCATTGTAATTTACTTGTCAGTGGCGAAATGCTTAGTAATGCGAAGTCATAAAGAAGAAGACTGTAAAGCTATGAACGTGTTTGCACTCACAAAATATATTTCGATTATACCAAAAATACTGACTCATACAATCGCAAACATGTTTAGAAAATATAACCTCTTTTTCGCAATACGCATTATATGGGATATTTTTCATCCCCTTGTTGAAACATTAAGCAAACAAAATATGTATATAAGAAGCAAGGCTTCGTTATGAAAACATAACAAATTGTGTAAGGAAATCTTTTCTATATGTTTACGGAAGTTCAACGGTAAACATAATTTTCCGCACATACCGTGCTTATTTGTTTATTTTATGTAAATTATGGCGTGAAAAGGGAGTTAAGAATGGATGCAATTGATTAGAGTTTATGTACAAAGTTTTATGTTCATAATAATAATAATAGCCCTGTTTTATACAGGCTGTACTGAATGAAAGGAGTTAGGCCTAAGTCCACCACGCTGACGTAATGCCTGGCCTTCGAATTTTTTATAAAGAATTTCTCAGGTATGCAGGTTTTTTCACGGTTTATGCTGCACCGTTAAAGCAAGCGATAATTAACAATTAATATACAAGTAATTTGGGATAGTCAGAGGTGTATGTTCTTGAAGCTGGTTTCGAACCTATTTCAAAACCATAGGTTTTTCAATTGTTGTGTTCAGGTGTTAGTTGTCTCAGTGTTCAGAAGAAGCA
This sequence comes from Amorpha juglandis, assembly GCA_949126905.1. Classification (NCBI taxonomy): domain Eukaryota; kingdom Metazoa; phylum Arthropoda; class Insecta; order Lepidoptera; family Sphingidae; genus Amorpha; species Amorpha juglandis. The sequence goes on from OX421380.1 coordinate 1,809,528, forward strand.
ATGGTTGATGATACGTGAAGACTGAAGTTTTTTTATGCAATAGGGGGCAATTGAGCAAGTGGGTCACCTAATGGTAAGTAATCACAACCGTCCATAGACACCTACAACACCAGAGGAATCATCGGTGCGTTGCCTGCCTTTGAGGAAAGAGAAGGCTCTTTTCTTGAAGGTACTTAAGTCGTAATAAATCCAAAAATACTCTGAAAACCTTTTCAACGACTACCTATAAATTATTACAAGACAAAAATTCTAGAATAATTTAGCAAAGAACAAAACTTTGATACTTCGACAACATAAAATTAGCCTCTAAATGTGAGATTAAAATTCGGAAGACAGTCTTAGAGTTGCCAAGGCAGGTGGCCACGCGAAAAGTTCAAATATCATCAACATTGTATGTAGTTGGCGAACTGCCAGACTTGAAAACTTATTCTTGTTTGAGAAAAATCGTAGCTTAATTTATATTTGACATCATATCTATGAGACTGGTAGGTCCCTATTTTTTTTCCGAGCACAGTAAAGTGACTACACTACCTCTGATGGTAAGCGTAATGCAGTCCAAAAAATTAGCAACCACCGATAAACAATGAGTTTATCGGTGGTCACTAGAATCATGCCGGCCTATATAAATACTTCTTCACGCTCCGAATAGGTAAGAAGCATATTGAGGGGCCTGCGACAGAACAGGCGGATGACCGATGCAGGCACAGGGATACAAGAATTTACTCCTATACCCGCCCTAAACAACCATCAAGTCATGTCGCAAGCGTCTCGGAAAAATCGGGTATACACTGGCTGATCCTGACACGCGATCTACACAAGGTGAGTGGGTTACTATGGCAGGTTTTAACACCATGTGCACAGTGGTCGTTATCCGGGCGGATATGAATATCAGCCACCAGCCAACTAGTTTCTGTCCATCCAAAAGTTGTCTGGCTCACAGCGATAAGACCGCCCATTGTAAAACTATTAAGTAGCCCTATGCTAAATTATTTTAAGTGATTATTGGTTATAAATGGTTGGTTGGATAAAGAATTTTGTATTGTATTGTATTGGCCCCGGATGGCTTAGATTGACTATTAGACCCGGTAGGTGGCGCTGCAAAACTTTAAATTATACCTTACGGGTAAAACCACGCGCGACTACTAGTATATAAATAAATATTGACAATCACTATCATCATTATCGCATGACAAAAATACCTCCGATATACAGGATATTGGAGGCCTTAACTTTCAATTGACAATGCTTGCCCGAGCCATAAAGCGGTGACGGAAGCAATATTAACTGTTCCGTAGGGCTCCGTAGGGTAAACAATAAACCTTTCTGTTATTGTTATTTTGTCCCACCCCTTTTGGCAATTTTCACGTCATTTTGGCGGGAAACTGTTATAGTGTCAGTTTCTAATCAAGTGGGCGAGTTTTTATGTGACGGTGTGAGGTGAATGTTAGGTGGATTGATGGTTGAAATGTTTTTATTTAACTTAAGCATATTGGATATAAACACTTCATGGTCACGGGGTGGATTGAAAAGCTGGACGAAGACTGAAAAGCTTTTGAAACCGCGATAAATATATGATAGTAAAATTTATTTTAATGGATTTTAGTGCGGTTTATTTTTCTTTTCGTCCCAACTTTTCGAAAGCTTTTCAACCATCGTGGTCACGGGGTGACTGAACTAACTAAACTGAACTACGATAAAATCTGTTTAAATTAGTTTTATTTAAATGTGTAACTTTCACCTAAACATAAGAAATTATTATTTAAGCATATTGCCCATTTCTTTTTTAGAGTTCCGTAACTGAATGGTTCCAATGGAACCCTCTTACTAAATCAACGCTATTTGCCTATCCCACTTTTATAAAAATCTATTTTCTGAACTATAATGAAATATTTTTTTAATTTATTGACGAGACAAGCAGTTCGATCGCATGATGGTAAGCGTTTGCCCATAAACAGAAGCAATACCACAAAGCACTACATGTCTACATAGCATTGGACTGCGTTAGTCACCCTGAGACATAAGTTGGTAATACTTGTCTCATAATGCAAAGTACTTTCACTGGCTTCAATATCCGTCAAACCGAAACACAACAGTCAACTCGGTGGTATATATCCAGACGGCCTACCACTAGACCTACCACCTAGTGAGGTCTAACAAATAATTAAGAAAAAACAAATAATAAGTAAAAAAATTACGGTCGTACACGTACGTGCACCGGACTAACTCCATCCTTGCCAGTTTTTTTTACATACTTTGACATAACGAAGTGTTATTCGGTACATAGTGATGTGACAGCAGCATAAGTGGCTTACCCCCTTGGCAACATATGCCTGTCATTTATATTAACAGAACCGCAATTCATACACTTAACTGACAGATTTTGTATTCCCCTTCAATGACATACACAAAATAAAGCGTAAATAATAACCGGGGCAAACAAGCGGGAAAGTATTCCGTGGTGCGACATTGTGAGATGCCACCCCTGCGGGATGAGGGAGGGGCGGAGACGGGGTGGATTCTGCAAACTTTTTGATTAATTACATTTTGCTCACCGTAGATATATTGCCACATTCCAGGTAGGTAAAAGTTGTGCGGAAAATGTAGAGTTTTGTACCAGGGAGAATTGTTTATTCTATTTATTAATCTAGTTATTGTTTTGATTGGTAGAGCCACGCTATAGACAGTTTTGTCTATAGCGTGAATGGGTCGGCTCGACGGGGTCGTTACCACTGTCAGAAAACCGACGTAAAGTAGCGGCTTGCTGGTGTGTTTCGTATGGTGAGGTGAGCTATCCGGAGGTCCAAATTTCCGTCCCATTCCCAATCCCTTAATTATACCTTTAAGGCCGGCAACGCGCCTATGAGTCTTCTAGTATTATGGACATACGTGACTGGTAGCCCGCCCCCCATTCAGCAGAGCAGACCCGTGCCCAACAGTGGGACGTGTATAATACAGGGCTAGCAAAAAAACGCTTACTTGGATTTTTGAAACAGGCTATAAAGAAAATTATTACCCTAGTAGATAAACGAGTAAGCCCGCCTTATAGTAAGTGATTACCGCCGCCCATGGACTTCAGCGATGCTAGGACACAGTCACGCCGCTGTTTATCGTAAATTTATTTATCTATGCTTCTGTCTAAATGTTCTTAGGTGTTCGCCTTACGCGGGGCGCGACTTTCAAGTTTATTACCTGACATGTTTGAAATACCAGTTTTATTGTAGGGAGGCGGGAGGGGGAGGCCTGTAAGCTAAGAGGGCATGGACGAGAATTTTTATATATTTCCATCATAAAGGTGTTGAAGACGACCCTCCCTGACACCCAGCGTTATGATTAAAATTCGATTGACGAAATTTTATGATTAGGTTCGATTTATAATGGCAATGAACAATGAGTTTCCCATGATGGTTTTCACCGTTTTATGAAAACACGTATCAGTTTTTTTTTAATACGTGATTTGAGAACACCTACAGAAATTTTATTTTGAACTTTTAGTTCCGTAATAAATATTTCGCATAGTTTACACATCAACAAAATCTTCAAAGAATTCTATATATGTGCAAAAAATAAGCAAATAAAATAATAATAATAATATAATCACTTAGTTAAAAGTTTAAATAAATATATACACCCAATAATCACACATATAGTCCTGACCCCACAGTAAGATACGAATCTTGTGTCGTGGGTATCAGGAACTACGAGAGACTTTCAGTCTCACAACACCCAGACCCCGAAACAAATATTTGTTATCACACTAACATTTGTCTCGGTGCGGGCATCGAACCTGCGGTCTCTCGCTTCACAGCCGGCTACTCGCTCAATGTGCTACGGAGGTCGAAGTTTATTGAAAGAAATTACATTTTACATCATAATCCTCAAATATTTAACACACATTTTGAAAGCACTGACGCACTAAATGAATACGTAAACATTTACATAATCCACCGGAACGGTAAACAAACTTGAACCCAATTACCCGCGGACCCAAGAGAGCAAATCTATTAATTTCGCGATCAAACGGAATTCCGGTCAGCTCTTTGCGGAAGTACCCTTCCAGTTGAGGAGGATCATGATATATGAATGGATAGAAGAGAATGCAATTTTGTATTAGTTAGGTTTTTAGTTTAGATTACGCCTTTATCTCAGAAGAGGTAGGCAGTAGGCGGACATGTAACGAATGCTGCACCGATCGCCGATCTTATTTGCGTTCCATTATGTGATAGAGGAAAGGGACAAGTCTATCGCCATACCGTCAATTTTTTTTTAAGTGTAGCGCAATTCAGGAATAGTGTCGACAAACAGTGTGTCTATCGTAGGTCTGCACGATCATGCCGGCCTGCATTTTAAAATTCCAGACAATTCTTAGGTAATTCAAATATACAACTGAAACAAATTATAATTGGCCGACCTGCTGACTGATAAAAAAAACCAACAGGAGTATATCAGAAAATACTTGGGCCAGATGGTATTAAGTGTAGGCCACATAAAGGACCGGCCTGAGGCTTTATAGGGTCAATACTACATACAAGCAAAGTAGAAGCTGGTTAGCTGGTGGGAGGATACTTGTATCCGACCGGATAGCGATCACCGTACACTGGTGCTAAAACCTGCCACAGTGGCCCACCTTGTATGGATCGCGTTCCAGGGTCAGCCAGTGTATATCCGGTTCTCCCCAGGGGGCTTGCCCCCTGATCCTAACCCTTTTCCCATCCCTTTTTCCTTCCCCTCCCCCTTGGCCCTTTGGCAGGCCGGCATGATCTTGCCGACCTACGATGGACACATTGTTTATCATTGGTCGACACTATTCTTGGATTGCGCTACACTTACCATCAGGTCATCAAAAAAAAAAAAACTAATAAGTAGAAAGGCGGACCCTGGCACTAATGCTAGACAGAAAGAAAGATTGTCATGTCCAGTAATTATACACCCCTAATCTCAAATCAGGAGACAAAGTTATTTCAATTATAATACAATTAAATTGTAATTTAAAGGCCGTACGGGAAGCGGGAGGGGAGTAAATGTGTTTAAACTTTGTTAAGCGCGCTTTAATTGAGTTTCACCTTAATATATTGGAATCATATGATTTAGTCATTTATTTGTAAGTATATCCTGAAAATAGAGAAAACATTTACAATACAAGTTGATAGGTCCCTCGTATGCGAGACGCCGTCTGGGTTGGTACCACCGCTTTGTCCATTTCTGCCGCAAAAAAACAAGTCTATCCTGAAAATACAGTAATCATTTAAAGACGTTTACAATTTTTAACCGAATAATAAAGTAGAGGTTCTCAATTCGACGCGTTCTTGTATAGAAACCTAATAAAGTAGAAATTCTCAAATTGACGCGTTGTTTTTTATATAGAAACCTAAAAAAACAGCACTTACGCAATACACAAGGCATCACGAACCGTCTAAAAGCCAACATAACTAATGTACAGCGATAAAATAAATAAAACGCAATAAAAAGGCAAGTGAGCTCGCATGGAGAGATTACTTTTAATCTGTGCGAGTCGGTGGTGAATGGCCGACATCGCTCAGTGTGATCACTGCTTTATCTGGCTCTTTAAAAAAATATAAATTGTTGTGATAAAGTTTACTGCTGTACTTAGAGAGGTCAATTACGTTTCAATACTCGTTAGCAGCGATAGCGCAGCGGGGAGTGGTATGGACTGTCCAGACAAAAGTCGCAGATTCGAAACCAGCCCCAAGAGCATACACCACAGACTTTTCTAAGTTACGTGTATATTAATTGTTAATTATCGATTGCTTTAACGGTGAAGGAAACATCGTGAGGAAATTTTTCGAAGGTATGTGAAGTCTACCAATCCGCATTAGGCCAGCGTGGTGGACTAAGGCCTGATCCCTCTCATTCAGTAGAGGAGGCCCGTGCTTAGCAGTGGGACGAATATAATATATGGGGCTGATAAAAAAATAAATAAAAAAACTCGTTAGCAATATCTTGATTATTTTTTTCGATTATTCGAGCACGGCAAAGACTGCACGACACCTGATGGTAAGCGCGTGCAGTCCAAACAATGAGTTTATCTGTGGTCACCAGAATCATGCCGGCCTGTATAAATGCTTCTTCACACTCTGCAAAGAGAAGAAGTAAATGAAAGGACCTGCGACAGGACAGGCGGATGACAGCACAAGGATATAAGGATATACTCCTATACCCGCCCCAACCAACCATCAAGGCATGTCGCAAGCCCCTCGGGAGAACCGCATACACACTGGCTGATCCTGGAACGCGATCCACACGAGGTGTGGGTCATTATAGCAGGTATTATCAAATAAGTCAATTATCTCTATTCTATATCTTGTGCTTACACACAGTTGCTTGGCGGCAGAAATAGACAAAGCGGTGGTACCAACCCAGACGGCCTCTCGCATATAAAGGAAAAAAAAAAAAAAAAAAAAACAATACAAGCCAAAACTCACGCAAGATCGAGTAAAGTCACTCTAATGCGTATCTCGAATGATTGCCCCTCTCATGATAATAAACATAAGTACATACCTACAGCTTTACATCGTGAAAATTCCTGAAACGTGAGTCCATTTTGGGCAGGGGTGGACTTTAGAGGGCTAATTTTCGAACATAAGAGTGGTAATTGGTGGCTAATTTTAAGAGTGGTAGAGCCACGCTGTAGACAGTTTTGTCTACAGCATGAATGGGCTGGCTCGACCGGGTCGTTACCCCTGTCTCACAGAAGACCGACGTAAAGTAGCAGCTTGCTGCTGTGTTTCGTACGGTGAGTGAGATATCCGGAAGCCCAATCCATAATTATCCCTTTCCTTTAAGGTCGTCAACGCGCCTATGATTCTTATGGTGGTCGGCGTACATGGGCGGTGGAGATCACTTACCATCAGGTGACCAACTGGTTCGTTTGCCGGCCGATGCTATAAAAAAAACCTAAAACACGTCAACTGGTTTGTAGAATATAAGGCTTGTCGATCAGGCGTAAATTGAACTGCTCTAATTCGAATAAATAATATTTCAATGTAGTACAAATATTGTAAATCAGTTTAGAAAAGACAGCTAGAGTTTCTTGCCCGTTCTTCTTTAACGAAACAGCATTCCGAACTTGCGGTAGAGATAAATTTTGACTGAATCTAAATATGTTTGACATTTTAAAGATTCAATAAGTATTTGATTTTGATCTAAACGTTTTGTTTCTTATTTATTAATTTATTTAAACTTTATTGTACACAAGGAGTACAGGATGGAACACTAAAATATAACTAAGTTGAGAAGTACAATTGGCGGCCTTATCGCTCAGGGCAATGTCTTATAGGTAACCATGGGATGGAGATGAAAGAAGGAGAAAGAAAGACGACTGCTGAGCTGAGTTCTCGGGTTCGATCCCCGGGTCAGGTAAAGTGATATTTGGTTTTTCTATCACGAAATACTCCCTTGATCCCCTTGCTATATCCAGCATTGTCTGTCCCCCATACTGCTATCTAACTGCGCCCCTGCACTAGCGGTATCATAGCTACGGACCCCAAAATAAGGGTTGGAAGTTAGACTGGCCTCTAACACGTAAACTTTTCCCTCGTGCGCTGTAAAACTACCCTTTCTTATTCGAGTACTGCCTGGGGATACAGGCTAGAGCTTAGGGGAAGTCTGTCATAGATTAATCGTGTTGAGAAGAGAACGGACTTTTTATTGCTGGTGATAAATTTGAAGGAAATAAATGACTGAAACAATTATAGTGCTAAGATTAAGATGATGAGCGTAATTAAGTATAAGAACATAATGTGACATAAATTTATGAACGAATAATTTGACCACCGCAGTCGTTTTTTTATTTTATTTGATTGAAAGACGACATAAGATGACAATTAGAGACATAAGATGTTAAGTCTCATAATGCCCAATAATTTTATTGACTGCAATGTCCACCAAACCAAAACACAAAAGTGCTTACACACTGTTGCTCGGCGGCAGAAATAGACAAAGCGGTGGTACCCCAGGCGGTCTCTAGCACAAGAGGGACTTATCTTAAATAAAAATTCAGTTCATATCAGATGTCCAGTGAAAGGATTTTTACAGTATTAACGGCCAAGTAGATATATATTAAAATTTATAAAACTACATAACATGGTGTCATATATGAATTCACACTTAGTAAAGTTTATTGTTAGCACATTTATCTGGTTTTTATAATGTAACGCATCTACAAACGCCAACTTTATGAATTTATAAGGTAACTAGATTCTGTTTCAAATATAAATGTTATATAAATAAATTAAATTAATATAAATTACAGTAAATATGAATATACAATCTGGTTTCATTTACGAACACAAAATAATTTAAATATTCAATTGCCACTTCCCTCTCAGAAGGTTCCAATTCGAACCCACAAATCCCCTCGCTGCTTACCCCTCTGCAGTAGATAATCGAAAGTCGTCTAACGCATCCGGCACTCTTTACGGCCTATTTGCAATGAAAGAGTTTTACAACCATCCTGTATTTGCAGTTCAGAATAATAGAACTTACGTAACTTTGTATTCGATGTTACGAATGATTCGTTAAGACGAATTCTGTATTCCATATAATTTTTTGCCGACTTAATATGCCAATATTTTAAATGTAATAAAAAATATGTAAATAATTACTAAAATAACAAAGGAAAAGATTATTTAATTTGATTTATTGTCGACTAGACTATTAATATTTTTTTTGACGTGACAACGTCTTATAATTCGATAGAGCCGGCTGCACGCACGAAAAAACGTGACTCATGCGGCGTTACCTCGCTCTGAGGCGTTCCATGTAAGGCTTGAAGTGCAAGCGAGAGTGTGGAACGAGTGACAAAGAAGCACAATCAGCCTTTGCATTCGGCAGCGTTCGACATCCGTCTCTCTCCTACTTGATTGAGCGATGCATCTGCGTGGACAGCTGCTATTGCTCAACGCACATTTATACTTGTAAAAACTATTAAATTGTAAAAAAAATTGACATAATTGTATTTATGCGTACAAACAAATCTAACTTGATCAATTTCATTGTGATTTCCAATTACCTCCTCTATATACATACAAATCTATTAAACAAATGAAATTAAAATTTTCTTTTGAAAAATGCTACCATTCCATCAGTATTTTCTTAAGACGTCGTCACGTTCAACTATCGTCCGTAAACCGACTTTACAGACAACCAATTTTTTTTATGGTTAAGGTTGGCATACGAGCAATTGGGTCATCTATTAGTAAGTGATCTTCACCGTACACGAACGCTCAGAAGACTCATGGGCGCGTTGCCGACCTTTAAGGAAAGGGATACTTAAGGTATTGGGAAGGGGAGAAAAATTTGGGCTTCCAAATATCTCACTCACCATACTAAACGCAGCAGCATGCCGCTAATTTACGTCGGTTTTCTGTGAGACAGTGGTAATAAAGGACAAACTGACGCATTCATACTGTAAATAAAACTGTCTATAGCATGGCTCTACTACATTAAGCCTCTACCCCTTGTTCTTATTGATATCAAACATACATATATCATACACTTAGCAGCCTAAATAACGAATGTCACATAGACACTGTAAGACACTTTCGGCCTTAATACATAACGTAGATCAACTATAAACAAGGTTTATAATCTTTTTGTTCACTTGAAAAGCAAAACGAGCAAGTTGTTAAGATGATGGTAAGATGGTAAGTATGGCATTTATTGTATAATATGACGGTTTATGTTTAATAATGTAAGATGTTATATAAAGATATTGGTCTAAGATCCCGGGGAACATTGATCTTCACCCATCTGTTTACCGGATAAAATAATATTTTAGAGTATAAAATGTGTTGCTGAACACATAACAATAAGGTTGCCTAAAAAAATATGGTCAAGGATATGTTTTACGAGTTAAAAAAAAAGATACCATTTCACGGACTTGCTCACCAAATAAATGAACCTTAAATGAAAACCTACAATGTATACTACCTGCTAAAGCTAGGAGCTAGATGAGCGCAATGACCACTTTTTAGTTACCTGTTTGCACACGGCAACCAGGTAGTAGTGATCAGAAAAAGGTAGGCAACCTATTTTTTGCAGGTAGTATACATTGTACATTTTTCATTGAAGGTTCATTTTTTTGGTAAGAGTCAAGTCAGGGAAATTATAGATATTTTTTTTTAATGTTAATTCATATCATATTTAGGCAATCCTATTGGTATATGTTCAGCAACACGTTTTATACCCTAAAATATTATTTTCATCCGGTAAACAGATGGGTGAAGGTCAATGTTCCCCGGGATCTTGTACTATATTGCTTAATCAATCTCGCTCATTATATAATTGACGCAGAGAAAGTAGAATAATCAACAGACGTGGACACAAGTTACGTTACAAAGAAACATCAAAAAACCTCACTAAAGCGACACTCCTTTACACCGAACTCGCGAACTCCCTTTAAATTAGAATTATAGCGCTTTTGTTATTTTTATATCGCCTACCGAACATTTTGCAGAGAACATCTGCGTCTGATGATCAAGATTAAACGTGTCAGTTTCTTTACGTTTATTGGTTATATATTTTCTTTATGTTTTTTATTGTTCGACGTAAATTGTTTTTTTTTCGTATTGTCGTGTGCGAACGTTGTGAATTGTCTTCACCTGTTTGTGTTTTGTTTATTTAGGCATCCTTACGTGCTCGTTTTTGTCCCGACTTATGTTCAGCTATATGTAGTAGTAGACAGTTTTGTGTACAGCATGAATGTCAGCTCGACCGGGTTGTTACCGCTGTTTCACAGAAAACCTACGTGAAATGGCAGTTTGTTATTGTATTGCGAACGTTATGGGCAATACCTGAATCCCATAACCCCCCCCCCTCTTAATATCTTAATTATCCTCCTTAACCTATTATTTTTTTTTTTTTTTTTCTAGCATAGGTCGGCAAACGAGCAAGTGGATCACCTGATGGTAAGTGATCTCCACCGCCCATGTACGCCCACCACCCAAAGAATCATGGGCGCGTTGCCGACCTTAAAGGACAGGGATAATTAGGGATGGGGAAGGGGAGGGGATTTGGGCTTCCGGATATCTCACTCACCGTACGAAACGCAGCAGCAAGCCGCTACTTTACGTTGGTTTTCTGTGAGACAGTGGTAATGACCCGGACGAGCCAGCCCATTCATGCTGTAGACAAAACTGTCTACAGCGTGGCTCTACCACAAAAACTACTACTATTAGGTCGGTTGATGATTCTTTTGGTACCTATTGTGGTCGTTGTCAACCTAGGTGTTGCCCTATTGACTAGGATGTTATGGGCCAGCTAAATTTAAACACAGGTCGGTGAAAACGGTCAACAATCTTAAATATTATGCCTGTTTACTATTTTTAGTCGCAATTGTAAGTTTTCGCTTTCAGCATAGTCATACACCTTATGATGATGAGCATTAAGGAGTTAATAATATCAGCCCTATATAATACTGTCCCACTGCTGGGCATGGCCCTCCTCTACGATTGAGGGTTATGCCATAGTCTTAACAGATTTCATATACATTTTAGATTCTTATGCATATGTCTCAGATAATCAGGTTTCCTTACGATATTCTTCTTTCACCGTTCAATCAAATGATATTTAAGAATGAATACACACGTAATATGAGTGGTAGAGTCAAGTTGTAGACAGGTTTGTCTACACCATGAATGGGCAGACTCGACCGGACTATTGTTTATCCGGGCACGGCAAAGTAACAGCACTACACCTGGTGGTAAGCGCAGTGAAATCCAAAAAACCAGCGACCACCGATAAACAATGAGTTTATTGGTGATCACTAGTTTCATGCCGGCCTGTATAAATGATTCATGCCACTCCAGAGAGGGAGGAAGCAAATCGAAGAGCCTGCCACAGCACAGGCGGATGACCGATGGAGGCATAGGGATATAAGAATGTACCCCTGTACCCGCCCCAACCAACCATCAATATACTGGCTGATCCTGAAACGCGATACACACAATGTGTATGGGTCACTACGGCATAGCTTAACACTATGTGTACGGTGGTCGCTATCCAGGCGAATATGAATCCTACCAATTTTATTTTACCAGCAAAACATAATTTTCAATTTTCAAAATAATTCTTGTACGTAGAATGTTATCGCACCGATACAACAAGAAGTTTGTTATGAAACAATGCAGACGCGAGACAAAGCCCAATTACGGCGCAACACTGTACTACACGCAGTTCATTGATGCACGAGCCTTGTTAGACGCCCGCCTGTGCGCTTATTAGGGAGGGATCCGACTGTTGCGACTAGTCGCTGATGCGTTTTTTCGTAAGGCGGGTTCGGGCTGAATCGTTGTGAGATTTGTAAAAAAAATCAGGGTGTTATGTGACTGATAAGAATTTGAAGCTTAGACAGTAATACACAAGGTATTGATATTATTGAGGTTTTGATTTGTCACGTAATAGGATTCGCGACGCCGTGTTTGCGCATTAGTGCAACGCATTAAGCAATTTTATGAGTGGTAGAGCCAAGCTATAGACAGCTTTGTCTATAGCATGAATGGGCCGGCTCTACTGGATTATTACCACTGTCTCACAGAAAGCCGACATAAAGTAGCTTAGTGAGATATCCGGAGGCCATATCCCATTTTGCAATCCTTAATTATCCCTTTCCTTTAAAGTCGGCAATGCGCCGTTGGTGTTGACAGACGAGGCCGTTGCGCTTAGAGTAACTATTGGAATGCGTCTTTAATGCATAAAAAACCATTTTGAAGTATTTTGAATAACATTATTTTAGACCACTGGGAAAAAAAATGTAATGATGTTTATTAGTGCAGTGCAATAGGGTAATTGACTTGTTATTTATTATTTCCATTCTCAACTTACATTAATCAAAAAGCAAAAAGTTATTTATGAAAATAAAAAAAGGAAGGCTTTTATCGCTATCCGAGTTCTATCCCATGAAATATGAGATAATATTCCGCGACTAATATTCTTAGCAGTGGAAACTCCCCTTAACAGACGCCGAGAGAGGGACCACCTGTGCGGGAGGAGGGCCAGACGTCAGCTATCGATTATTCGAGAGTGAACTATACTTCTCTGGGGGCTGCCTTTCCTTTACAAATTCCCTCAAATGCATTAAGAACCCTAACACTGTTTCATAGAGTTTAAAATTGCCCAAACCACTTCTAAAATAATTTCTGCTCATCCCCCTACGAAAACTAATAGTCACCTGTCAATTATATGACTTCTGTGATGAGAAATAAAGTCGGTATTTGTGTGAGATAACAGAATTTGTTTGGTTAAATCAATTTGCAGTCATATTTTCGGATTCCTGTGTCGGTTGCAATTTGAATGGTTTTAGTTCAAATTGGGCAAGTTATGTGTTTCTATTTTTTTTTGTTTTGTGTAATATTTTTAGATGAGTCAATACTTTGTGCTTTTTAGTTCTTTGTGGAGTGCAATGGTATGTAAATATCAATTTAGAATTTATTTCTTTTCGTTTTTATTTTGTCGATTGATTTGCGTTTCTTTCTAGAAAGCTAATAGAATTGCAATTTGATTATGCCTTTTTATGTGGTATGCAAGCTAGGTGTATACATCTAGCAAGTAAATATTTATTTCAATGAATCTTATGTGTATATAATATTTCAATACAATGAATGTTTTATTTCGGTTGGGCTCATATATTTATATACATATTCATTGATATTATAAAGAGGTAACGTTTATAACATGATTGTAGGTCCCTCGTATGTACCATCGCTTTGTCTATTTCGCGAAGCAGCGATATGTAAACCCTGTCGTGTTTTGGTCTGAAGGAAATTGATGCCAATGAAATTACTGGGCATTATGATACTTAACATCCTATGTTTCGAGGAGACGGGCGCAGTCCAATACAGTAATTTGTAATTCAATTTTTTGTGTGAAATGTTGTGTTCAATTCTTTGTAATTCAAAGTTTTGTGAACTAGTTGTTTCGACATTCGTTCTAATAGAGATTTTTTAGACTTAAAAGTCTGTAAGTAAAAGTAAATGTCTATTATTGAAATGTGTATATTTTATCGTGGACAGTCCCCCTGAGACTACGTACGCTGGAAAGCTTTCGAAACGTCGGGACCACAATTAAAGTAGAAGACCGCGATAAAATCCGTTTAAATTTGTTTCATTTCAATGGGTAACATTCGCGTAAACGTAAGAAATTATAACATGTCTATTAATCAATATCCAACGAACACACGACAACACCCTTGCAAAGCCGTTCTAAGCCTTAAACGTTAATGAATCCGAGGCACCTATTACACAGGGCTCACGGGAGATTACTGTAATTTCACTAGTCTGCAAGGCTCTGTGCGTAATCAACGCGCGATGTTATTAGCTTTGGAATTTTTGGATACCTTTTTATGGCTGGATGAAAGGCTAAGTCTGGTGAGCCTGTAAGTCCAGATGGTGAGCGTGATTTTTAATTAACCAAGCTCTATTGGTCGAAAATAAATTGCATTTTATTACAAACCAACTTGATAAAATGGTGTTTATTATAGCAGAGGCCGGCAAACGAGCAAGTGGTACAAGGTGGAAGGTCCCTCATATGCGAGAGGCCGTCTGGGTTGGTACCACCGCTTTGGCTATTTCTGTCGCCAATCAACAATGTGTAAGCACGGTTGTGTTTCGGTTTGAAGGACATTGAAGCCAGTGAAATTACTGGGCATTATGATACTTAACATCTTATGTCTCAGGGTGACAAGCGCTTTAAAGTTCAATGCAGTGCTTTGTAATTCAAAGTTATGTGTGGTGTTGCTTCTGTATATGGACAGGCGTGGCGCTTACCATCTGGGGAGCGCCTTGTTCGTCTCGTCACTGAAGAAAAAAAATTGACAATAATTCTATTTAACCTATTTTACAGCTAAATTCGAAAGGTTAGAAACAATTTTTAACTGGAAAAATATTTTGACGTAGCATAAGCTCCATAGCACACACATCGCTTCCAAAGATTTAGTATAGCTTACTTCTCTATGATCAACCATGTTATTGTACACATAGATTATATAGAATGTAGTCTATTGATTTTATAATGTATCGGATTATATTGTAGACAGTTGCTACGGATGCTGGAGTGCTCTTATCGTTTACAGATGTATTATGTTATGTATTATGTTATTTTGGATAGTACGATGAGGCAATTATAACTTGAGATGAACGTCGCTGTTATTAAACACTGATTGGTGGATTTTCAGATTTTTAAATAGTTCCACTAATTGAAATAAAACTAATTTAAACGGATTTTATCGCGGTTTTTTATTTAATTTTGGTCCCGACGTTTCGAAAGCTTGTCCGCAAACATTCGCGGAAACGTAACAAATCATAATTTAAAATAATTTTATCAAGATGAGATCGATGATAGAGCTAGCACACCCAGAAAGTGCCGATTCTCACTAGTCTTGAAGACATTCGGGTTGTACGTACTAAATATATTCCATGTACGATTTTGCAAAAACAAAATGCGGTACATAATAAAATCAATTTAAATAAACGAATTTAGCAAAAAAATAAAACAGTATCTCCATTTGAACTTGCTATGGGTTGATTCCAGTTATGTGTCACTAAGTCCAATTCAAAATGTTGTTGGTTGTTTCTGTTTATAGACAGGTGTGTTATCAGGCGAACGATCTGCTCATCTCCTCTTTAACGTTAATGCAATAAACATTGCCGAGCCAGACAAAAAAAAAAAAAATATATAGAGACTATCCCGCCCACACCCGCCACTGTAACTCCTGTGCACCAGGATCAACAGTGGCACGCATCTTCGTTGACACCGAACAGTGAAACTCGGCGAGTCTCTGGGAATGCTTATTATGTCTTTGTCTCGCAACGAAATTAATCAGACAGAAGGTTAGAGAGGAGTTGGAACAATATAGAATACCATTATTAAAAATGTTGAGTTTAAATGAGATAGCAAAAGCGTGGGCGGATAATGTAGTGGCAAAAACAATATATTACATCTGTTTCCAAACCTCCAAATTAAACAACTGAAGCTGAAATTTCCAGTAATATATTGTGTTGAAAGCCATTCATTATGAACTCAATGGACGTATATCTGGTTCTATTTTCAACCATTTTTTTTGACGTAGAATTATTTTAAGAATCTTACACATTGGATTTTTTTTATCGCCTCATTGGTATAGTGGTACCGCACTAAGGTTGAAAAACGGCAGGTCCCGTGTTCAAGTCCTAGATCAAGCAATCACTGTAACGTGGGTCGGTCTCTATCACCATGGGATAGCGATAAGCTTGTCGAAATGTGGGTGCAGCACTTATTGCACCTCTGCCTTCCCCTCCTGGGACAAAGGCTTGAGGTTATGTTTATTTTTTGAGCAAAAGGCTTACAAATGGGTAGGTGGATCACCTGGTAGCAAGTAAACTACATCTATCGTGGGTGCGTTGCTGAGTAGAGCCACGCTGTAGACAGTTTTGTCTACAGCATCAATGGGCCGGCTCGACCGGGTCATTACCATTGTCTCACAAAAAACGTTTTGTATGGTGAGTTAGATATCCAGAGGACCAAATCCAGAGCATCCTCTTCCCAATGCCTAATTATCCCTTTCCTTTAAGGTCGGCGACGCGCCCATGATTCTGATATTATGTGCGTACATGGGTGGTGGAGATCACTTACCATCAAGTGACCCACTTGCTTGATGCCGGCCTATGCTAAAAAAAACAGGTGCCTACGGTGTAAACAGTACCGCTATTCCCTTGAGTGTAGACTTGCTGGCTATTCAAATGGATATGTGTAGAAATAAGTATAGTGTATGAGCGCAGTTCAGTGCCATGCGGTGCTTTATAATTCTAAGTTCTGTGTGCTGTTGCTTCTGTTTATGGGCAGGCGTGGCGTTTACTACCAGGCGAGCGACTCGCTCGTCTCGACTTTCAATTAAATGAAAAAAATGTGTGATGATATTAATTATAGTACACATTTCGTAAATGTTGATATCTTTAGTTTTTCTAAATATCAATAAAAAATGATATTTGAAATCCTCTCTTCGAACAGAGTACAAAGCCGTACAGATAATCTAATTTTCTATTTCTATTTTATTTTACATGCTTAATAATGTCTGTTTCTTTGTAAAAATTCTTTGTGTACGTGACTAGTGGTGTGGGGAACATATTTATACATTTTTCACGTAATGGTTTATTATAAATATTCAATGTGTAACTGTTTTTTGTTCTTAATAAATTAAAAAATATATACAGCTAGAATTATATTGATAATTCAGTGGAATCAATTCAGTGGAAAGGGATACATACATTTTTTTTTTACTTGCCCTGTATTATACATGTCCAACTGCTGGGCACGGGCCTCCTCTACTGAATGAGAGGGGTTAGGTTAGGTTAGGTTACATACATACAAATTTAAAATGCTCTACCGTAAAATTCACTTATTGGCGCATTACCATTTCTGCCTTTTCACTGACGAAGATTATTGTCTCCAATATTTTCCAATAATAAAAAAACAACCAATATACAAGTATACACGGTCTTTAACATTTCAACTTATTTCCGTTCTTGTGTTTGGAGAGCGAAAACAGTTCCTAGTAAATAGATAATGTCATATTTTTGAAAAGGGTTGGCTGTCAGACGAGGCAACACTGTTCGTTCGGTCAGAATCACCTTGATAAACCCGCCGCAATTTTCTTTAGGGCCAACCCTAAGATTGTATGAAATATTTTTCACTGTCTGTCATTTGGATATGGGATTGTGTGTTGTAACTGACTTCGTAAATGAAGTTATTTTTGAGACTAGCTTTTGCTCGTGGCTTTGCCTGTGTGAATGATTTATCCTGGAGTAAAAAATCTATGTCCCAATCCAGGTCATGGTCTATCTATGTGCCACAATTTCATCCTAATCCGTTAAGGCGTGATTGATTAACAAACATTCAAATTAGACACAACAAAATAAACTTTTATTTATTTTATTGAATGACGAGATGAGCAAGGGGCTCGCCTGATGGTAAGCGCCACGCCTGCTCATAAACAGAAGCAACACCACACAGAACTTTTTATTACAAAGCACTGCGTGGCACTGAACTGTGCTCGTCACCCCGAGACATAAGATGTTAAGTCTCACAATGCCCAGTAATTTCACTGGCTTCAATATCCTTCAAACCGAAACACAACAGTGCTTACACACTGTTGCTTAGGGGCAATTAAACGCAGTACTTCAAAGTTGAATAAATGAATGACGTAAAAGAATTTTGAATGAATGACATAAAAGAACTTCAAGAATGACATAAAACTAAATTCACAGAATACGGGAATATTTTATCCGAATTCTCACTTCAATTCAAAAGCCGTCCCGCCTTAATACTTTATTTGTTTATCCCAACTTCCCCTAATGATGCAAACGTAAAAATTGCGCCAAGTAACTTAAAAGCCCCGTGTCCATTAGCGAATGTGCGTAATTTATAATTAAAAAACAAATAATTTAATTATATTCCCCTCGGCTTTCACGATTTTTGTTGAAGCCCCGAGCGGCGAAGTTTCAAAAGCCTTATTACAAAACTTTGTTGTTATTTATAATATAATGTCGGTTGTACGTTCTGAGACCGAATTATATTACTTATTTACTGACTTTTATCAATGGGCTATCTACTTTTTATGGGTATTTTATGTTGACCTTTCTTTTTTATTATTTTTCTGAATGACTCGGCTGATGGTAAGCGCCACGCCTGTCCATAAACAGACACAACACCACATAGAACCTGATGGAAAGTGATCTTCACCGCCCATGTACGCCCACGATATGAAACGAATCATGGGCAAATTGCTGACCTAAAGGGGGTATTTAAAGGATTGGGAAAGGGGAGGAAGTTTTAGTGAACCGGATATCTCATACCATAGGAAACGCAGTAACAAGTTATATCTGTTTTCTGCGAGACAGTGGTAACAACCCGGTTGAGCCGGATACTTTCGAATTTATAGGTAATCAGGTCTCCTCAATATTTTTCCTTTAGGTACAGTTAAAGCGAGGGATAATAATTACATTAAATTAATAAACACAAAATTTTATTAAATCTGTTTTAACAGTTCGTTCCGATCTTCATTAGGCTATGCCTGCTCTCTGGTGTCTTTATAAAATTTAATTAGATATTAAAAACAGAAACGATGAAAAAATTCGAATGTTAAAAAATATAATTTATAAAAAGGCTAGAAGGAGATGAAAAGAAGCACCGGTTTTTATGATTCTTTGATAAAATGTTTGTAAAATAAATACTTTTTAATAAAAGCCGACTCAAAAGCATATAGGGCCTTATTTAAAAAAAATAATTAGCACTGCATAGTTAAAACACTATTTTCGTCTCCTCCTAGCCTTTTATACCTAAATCATATTTTTTTAAAAAAGTGTAAAGATATGCGAGGTAAAACATACAAACAAAAAAATGTGTGCGTGTACTAGTGTACACACGTAGGAAGTGAAACTTCTTTATGAACTTATTTTTCAAAAAATGATCTACTATATTATGCAACTTTACAGAAAGTGGTCTAATAAAGTTAAATTAGATAAAGTTTAAACAAAAGGCTTTTATTATCATAGACATGAATACAAAAATAAGTGTGCGTCTCGGGACGCTCGACAGAAGAAGTCCGGTCAAAATCCGATCAAAGTCCGGTCAAAGTCCTGTCAAAGTCCTGTCAAAGTCCGTCAAAGTCCGGTCAAAGTCCGGTCAAAGCCCGGTCAAAGTTCGGTCAAAGT
This sequence comes from Amorpha juglandis, assembly GCA_949126905.1. Classification (NCBI taxonomy): domain Eukaryota; kingdom Metazoa; phylum Arthropoda; class Insecta; order Lepidoptera; family Sphingidae; genus Amorpha; species Amorpha juglandis. The sequence goes on from OX421380.1 coordinate 1,829,228, forward strand.
CCGGTCAAAGTCCGGTCTGTGTCCGGTCTATGTCCGGTCAAAGTTGGGTCAAAGTCGGGTCAAAGTCCGGTCAAAGCCCGGTCAAAATCCGGTCAAAGTCCGGTCTATATCCGGTCAAAGTCGGGGCAACGTCCGGTCAAAGTCCGGTCAGCCCGGTTAAAGTCCGGTCAGAGTCTGGTCAAAGTCGGGTCAAAGTCCGGTCTGTGTCCGGTCTATGTCCGGTCAAAGTCCTGTCAAAGTCCGTCAAAGTCCGGTCAAAGCCCGGTCAAAGTCGGGTCAAAGTTCGGTCAAAGCCCGGTCAAAGTCCGGTCAAAATCCGGTCAAAATCCGGTCAAAGTCCGGTCTATATCCGGTCAAAGTCGGGGCAACGTCCGGTCAGCCCAGTTAAAGTCCGGTCAGAGTCTGGTTAAAGCCCGGTCAAAGTCCGGTCAAAGCCTGGTTAAAGTCCGGTTAAAGTCCGGTCAAAATTGGGTCAACGTCCGGTCAAAGTCCGATCAGCCCGGTTAAAGTCCGGTCAGAGTCTGGTCAAAGCCCGGTCAAAGTCCGGTCAAAGCCGGTTCAAAGTCCGGTCAAAGTCCGGTCAAAGCCCGGTCAAAGACTGGTCAAAGCCCGTTTAAAGTCCGGTCAAAGTCGGGTCAACGTCCGGTCAAAGTCCGGTCAGCACGGTTAAAGTCCGGTCAGAGTCTGGTAAAAGCCCGGTCAAAGTCGGGTCAAAGTCGGGTCAAAGTCCGGTCAAAGCCCGGTCTATGTCCGGTCTGTGTCCGGTATATGTCCGGTCAAATTTGGGTCAAAATCCGGTCTATATCCAGTCAAAGTCGGGTCAACGTCCGGTCAAAATCCGGTCGAAGTCCGATGAAAGTCCTGTCAAGTCCAGTGAAAGTCTGGTCAAAATCCAGTCAAAGTCAAAAACGTGACGCGTGCCGCGTAACGGAAAAATGTGACGATTTTATTTTTCTAACGCCGATAAAGAAGTTTCACTTCAAAAATATCTTTTTTCCCTTGCATGAAAGGTTAGGCTGCCAATTTGAAGGAAGCCGATGTTGCAAAGGAGTGGGTAAGTAAGTACCTATTTTATTAAAATGCGAATAACATAAAAATGTGCGTCGGCGGTGTTAAAATATTTCATGACTATTTAAATCTCATATCGATTCCTTATGGGAAATGGGCACAATAAAACTATCAACGTGTAATTTTTCATGCAAAAAGGGTTAATGTTTTCAATAGAATTTAAATAAATTTGGGAAATTCTTACATCCAAGTTTGACTCACTATGGGTGGGTGATGCTCAAAGTCGGGCGTAGTAGTCTTATTAGGAAACTGGGATAACTACACACAGAAGAGTTCTAAACTTGTGTCAACAAACTGCTCACTAGGAACTTGGAATAGCGACATCTATCAACTACAACGTGAAGTGTCTTGTCGTGCACGGAATGATAATAGTAAAGCGTTCGTGAATATGTAGTTTTAATTTATGATAACAGATGGCGTTAAAATCAAATAATAGATTTGAAATAATAATGGTAAGCTGTCATAAATAAAATTTGCAGTGTTCAGTCTACTTTTAACAATGAAATTATTTGCGAATGTTTCTACAAATTACATTATTTCAGAATTTCATCATCAAACAAAAGTATAAATGCTATGTGACCATAACAATTTTTGTTAAATTTGTATTTCACTAACATTGCTATGCTCATAAGATTTATTTGCACTTTAATTTTTATCAGCAATATTATAATATTATAGCAAGCCATCAATGTCAACTAAACCATAATTATATATTTTAAAGCACTTTAACTCTATAAATTGAAAATAGATGGCGCTATCCTCAATAAAAATCACAAAATTAATAAAGCGCGAAACCGAACCAATTGAATTAGCTAGATCAAACGAATTTTACGAATTCATTGTCAAAAGAAACTAGAGTGTAAGTGTGAAAGTGAACAATGAATATTAAATTATGGAAAGTAATGTCACATTGAAGAGCAACCATACTTTGAATACAAATTAGGGACGCATGTCCTTACGCGCGGTTTTCTAAACTTGGCTTTTTATAGCAGATGGCGCCAAACGATCATGTAGATCACCTGATGGTAAGTAATCTCCACCTTCATGTATACAACAACCAGAAGAATCATAGTCCTGTTGCCGACCTAAAAGGAAAGGGATAATATTAAGGGATTAGGACCTTCGGATATATCATTCACCAGCATGAAACGCAAAAGCAAGTCGCTGTTTTTCGTCGGTTTTCTGTGAGACAGTGGTAACAACCCGGTCGAGTTGTTTCATCTAGACTGGTTTGTCTACTGCTTAGCTCCCCCGTGGGATTCCGCCAATGAATAGAACAACATCAGTTTGACTTTATACGGTATTCGATTTCTTTATTCGGTATTTTAGCTAGAAATTGTCTTAATTTTGTACAAGCATGTTCAATATCATTACACCAATTACCTAAACTTAGCGTCTATATGCAAACCAAGATATGTCAGGGTATCTACATTTATTTACGTACCTATACCTTTTATAAGTTTTTTTAATGCATTCTATGAATTCTTATGTTATCTACCCTTATACTTCCGTACCTACAACTGACTGCCATCTGGTCCATTGATAATGGCCAAATAAGGATTTTTTCTTTTCTTTCTTTTTATGTATGCCAAATTTCATACAAATTCGTTCGTTCACAAACATCCAAATTCACAGACTCACAAACACGAATGTTTGAACTTTCTTACTTATGTTAGTAGAATAGGATACTATATAAATAATTGTATAATTTCTGACATTTTATAGTTGATTAATTAACAGAATGAATGATAGATGAAACGCGGAATATTTTCGATTCTGTTCGCGTGTGTGTTTATACGTTAATTGCCGTGAATTTGGCGCATTGTTTTGATAGATTTATGACTGTAGTGTTATGCAATGTTTTGTAATTGTTACGAATGGATAAATATACTTTTTGCTGGTTTAGTGGGAGTGTGATTGCGCTTTCGATGCCAGATCTAGTGATATGTTGAGCGGATTTGATGGCTATAGCCCTAGTAATGATATTTCATTGGAAAAGCGAAAGTACTTAAGACAAATACGTGAACTTTACGGTAGAGCCTTTTAAAGTTGTTTTTTGACATATAAAAATTATAAGGATAGTCTTCATATTCTTAGTTTACACTTAGTAGTTTAAATTCGTTGTTTTTTTTTTTACTTATCATTGTAAATGTACATGGAGAATGCTGTGTATACCTGTAATGGGCATATATATCGACATACACAAACAATATAGAAAGACGAAATGAGAACTTCTTTTTCATTGGTTAAAAACAACACAAGTTTAATTGTTTATCATTATTTTTATGCTACAATTTTACCATAAAGTTTAACATATTTAAGTAGACCAACAATTACAATGTCTCTAAACTCAAACAATACCTTTGGGCGACACTTTTCTTTTATCGCTTTCATCAATCAAAGGGATTACCATTAAGAAGAACATTTGCAAAAAATCGCTTTTACCATCAACACGTAACATCCACTTAAATCTATACTCTACACTTACAACATAAAGTACAAATTTGAGTGGAATACAGAGGTAATGCGACCACAACACTGTTTGCTGTCTGTCACATCATTACACCATCCAAAGCGGTGACGCGTGGTCGTTGGTTGTAAGTTGCTAGAAGATTTGTGGTGTTGTGTCTGGGTGAATTGTTACGAGTTTGGACCAACTTAGAGGTAAAATATTGTTATTTTTATTATACTAGTCTGAAATACTGGTTGGTTGTTTATGAATTTGAATTTGGAATATTTTTTATGACAAACTTTTTTTTTCAAAAATTGAGTTTATTTTTATTTCAACCAATTTATTTACCTACTTTAATATTCGTTTGCAAAGTAATAGGCCAATTGTATTTTTTATTAAAATAAATTATGTACCTACCTATCACATATAAGTTTATATTTTTAAATTACTTAATTAAACAAGAATCATTACAATAATAATACAATACAGTAGAATAATAATCTTTATGTAAAACTCGTGTGCGAAAAATGGTGCTCTCAAAATGGCGTGTACTAGATGTCATACAAACCATAACATCAATGTTTGTATACAATATTGCTTGTTTAATCACCTTTTATCTTATTAACCGACGAAAAAAAAGGATGAGGTTGTCAATTCGACGCGAATATATTTTTTGTATATATTAACCACAAAACACAATTACAAATGTGAATTTAAGAAAAATCTGAAACATAAAATTATAATTCCAGTCGAACATGTTTGTTAAAGCTTATAAGCTCATACATACATACGCACTCACACTCGAAATCCCCGAATGGGTAGGCATTGGTGCAATTTGTTGGTGTTGGTTTTATGAGTGGTAGAGCCACGCTGTAGACAGTTTGTCTACAGCATGAATGAGCCGGCTCGACCGGGTCATTACCACAGTCCCACAGAAAACCGACGTAAAGTAGCGGCTTGCTGCTGCGTTTCGTAAGGTAAGTGAGATATCCGGAGGCCCAAATACCCCTCCCCTTCCCAATACCTAATTATCCCTTTCCTTTAAGGTCGGCAACGCGCCCATAATTCTTCCGATATTCGATATTGTGGGCATACATGGGCGGTGGAGATCACTTACCATCAGGTGACCCACTTGCTCGTTTGTCGATCTATGCTATACAAAAAAAAAAAAACAATACATTCAAATTTCGTCAAGCATATATCCGATCCATGTGATAGGGGGCGAGCCTATCGCCACACTGGGTACAATTCCAGACTCCGGGCTGACACATTTCGTGATAGAAAAACTCAATATAACTTTTACCCGACTCGGGATCGAACGCGAGACCTCAGCCGTCGTACCACGTACGCAATACAACTGCGCTACTGAGGCAGTCTTAAACATCCAAATAAGGCATTGCCTTCGAAATCAGTTTGCATTTACCATAAACAAGTCTCGACCACTGGATCACTTTCAATCTTTATACGATAGTGATCTGTGGCATATCGTTTTGGTTCGTTGCAGACATTAATTGAACGTTTTCTATATTAATTTACATATTATACAAAAATACTGGTGATTTTAATGTAGTCATAAAATTAATTTTATCCAATTAAGTAAATTGCTAATAGAAGCATCGATAGTTCTGCGGAGAGACGATCTGCTGAGACGAAAGTCGCAGGGTCGAACGCAGACCCAAAAGTATTACCTTAGACTTTTCTAAGTTACGCGTGTATTTATTGTAAACTACTTTTTGCTTTGCCTACTCGAATAATGTGAACCCGATATTACTTGAAAATTTGCCCTCCAACACAATATATACAATACGTGAATCGGAGTATGCAAAATTCAAAGAACGTACGCGAAACTACTACTACTAGTACTACTAGTATTTTTAACTCGCCCACACACCCGCTAGTGTAATTCTTGTAAGACAGCATCGACAGTGGCACGCATATTTCGACACCGAGCATTGAAGCTCGACGAGTCTCTGAGAATGCAAAGTTGTCTTTATCTCCCAACGAAAGTAATCAAATACAAAAGATACAGGAATTCGAAATATACATTTTTCCACTTTTCTCCGTAGCGGAGGAGGAGACCAAATAATGGACAAAGAAGGTATTAACCTCAAGTGTAAGGACATGTGAAGCGCCACGGATGGTATTTACTAGGTCCTATCATGCGAGCTGTCTAATTTGTTTCCAGTAGTAGGTATGGCAACAATGTCGGAATGCACAGAAATTCCTCCCAATCTCCACAAGATCCAAAGAGTATATACCTATCATGCCAGAGACTACACTTTCAAAATTCAGTCTGCAATAAAAAGATCTCACCACAAACACAGTACAAAAACAGAATCACATGTAGAAAAACCTCGTAATTTCGAAACCAATGACTACTCATGATCATTGTTGCTACAATTCATAAATGGCAACCTGCCAGACATTGTACAGGCACTATACAACCTGCATGTCGCATGCATATGCCAGGTGCATAGCAAAACGTCGCCCGCGCCACTTTCTAGGACCACAATGGTACATATCGTGAATTTTATCAGATTTACACTTTATTACACTTTCTATATTGTGATTTAAATTGCGGTGTAAGCAAGTCACGACTTAGGGCTCATTCGGTTCTAGATTGTTCCGAGTTTCATGGTCCCTTGTTAACACCGCTGAATGAAAGATTTAGTTATCCGGTCAAATGTGTTTAGAGAAAAGGATATTATGGTTTACTACCAGTGTGTTAATTTAATTTTATTTGGAAATCAAATAATCTTCTAAGATAATGTCTTTTTACCATTTATAACATTTCTCATGGCTCGGTTCCGTGAAAGTATTTTTATGGAAAAGTATTAACGATCATAATATAGAGTACACGAGATTTAAATAAACCTAATGTGGGAGAGATTTAAATAAACCTAATAACCTAATCTATATATAAAGACTAATTTATAGCACTTCTTTCAAAATTTAAATTTATATCCTATGTAGTTTGGTCGACACAAAATATATCGCACGAGATAAAACCACATGGGATGTAAACCATGTCACTGCGACAGCACTGTCATTACAAGATGGTATCGATGCGCTGGCTCGGAAAACGCCTGTGTTTAATATTAATTATTATATAAAAGCTGTTTATTTCACATGGATAAACATAATGTTTACTTTAGAATATTTATTTTTTGCTTCTTTACTCAACTCAATAACGAGAGGAACATCGCTTGCCTAGTAATAAGTGCTTGCTCATAAATAAACGCAAGAGTTCCCATAATTTTGAATTATAAAGTAAAGAAAGAAAGAAAAGAGGTATTTCCTGATACATACGACACAAGACTCGTATCTTACTGTGGAGTCCGGACTATGTGTGTGACTCTTGTGTGTATTTACTTATTTATTTATCACCCCGAGCAATTTAATGATAAGTCTTTAAATGACCTACAATTTCACTGGCTTCTGCAAACTGCAACGGAAACACAACAATGCTTATTCACTGCTGCTTGGCTGCAGAAATACCTTGGCCTACCATCTAGTGGTAGCTTCAGTCAAATAGGGAACAAATAGTGCAACTGAAATTATTAGACGTTGTCCACACTGCATAATTTTGATCGCATTTATCTTTCGTTGACTCAAAAATAAACTTACTCCATGTGCTTTGAACAATAGCTGATACAGTAGTTGTTAGTTAGTTGAACAATAAGTTGATACAGTAAGCATGTGTCATTTTGCTAACCGCGTGCAACAGTCAATAGAGAAAAACGCAACTTGCAAGTTGTAGGTGCAAAATCTCTACATATTTATGCGTCTGGTCATCTAACAGCAACGGTCCATTCCATACTTTGACCAAAAGGGAAAGTAAATAAAGTTGTATGACAGAAATTAATGATTGCTATCTAAAATGACTCTAGTGTATATTCTAATATAGAGAGCAATATCCTCAGAGCTTCCTTTCAATAATCAATTACGATTTTAATAACTTCTCTCCAAACAAGTAAAGACCGAAAATAAATTATACTAAAAGCAGCGGATACACTAATTATGCACAAAATATCTAAACGCCAGTCGCTTGATCTGTATCTATTAACATTTATTTGCTTGAAAATATATATATTTACGTTTGCTTCCGATGGCATTAATTCATAAATATACTTTCATTCATCATCTATGTCAACTATGTGAACTATGCAAGGATAAACTTATTTGCTAACCACCTTTACTTGCTCTCTTAGGCACATAACCTCTAAACTTGGTCACATCAGATCCATCTGTATGTTTTATGTGATAAGGTCGACAAAAAAGCAAAAGGGTTACCTGACATTAAAGAATCACCACCACCCATAAACTTTTAAGGACCAGAATTAACGGGGACGGATTTTTCGGATTACGGAGATTCTCATCCACCATAACTATAAAAACCCAAGATAAATTTACAATTAAAGTCAGTTTCCTGTGAGACATGATACTACATCAATCTGGTCGCGTGTTAATTGGCTTATATATATTGCTTATAGATACTCCCTCGACATCCATAATTAACATAAATCGGCAATAAATTGCAGAAAATCCTACATCAAGTTCCCATAAGTACAGTGACTTTTCTTATAGACTTATTTACATAGTTTATGCTGTGGGAAGCGTTATCGCTTTCCTTGATTATATACTTTTCAATAGATGTGAAGTTGTTAAGAATCAATCTTCAAGCACTAAAGCGGTTAATGCCCTCATTAGACGCCTAATTTACAACTTATAAACAAAGTTACTGTTGTTTCATTTCGTTATTACCTGTTAAATTTACTTATATGTAATTTTTGGCTAATTGTTTTGTTTTTTATCAAATCTTATTCGGGAATACCACCATGGTACTTTTTATCTGTCGTAAAATCCTCTACTACTAGTCCCAACGCGAGATGTATAACATCATAGGATATACTTTGAGTAAAATTTTCTTTAGCATCTTCTATCAATATTTCTTGTGTCAAGAGGTCTCAAGAGTCTCATATAGAGAGATATATCATTTCTCGATATTATGTCTGCTTCGAACAATATTCTAAAAAAATTATAAGTCCCTCCTGTTTTCACCCTAGCGTATCAAATAGATCTACGTTTAAAACCCATTAAACTTAAGCAGGCGTGTCTTTCTACATTTCCAAAAACATGCAAATAACAATTAAAATGATCGAGATTTTGCTAGTGTCAGACGATTAGAATCTCGTTAAATCTCGTTATAGTTTATGCTCCATTTTCCCGTACACTTTCATCGTTCACAATGCTTATCATGTCACATTGAGGACATATTGCGCACGACTTACTTCTAATTTGGGTTGGTATAAATTACAAATGCGGATTGTTTTACTGTGTATTGTATTGTCTTGACTGATGTTTATATTGTAGTCTTCTTCATCGCTAAGAATTTGATTGATTTTTTTATGAATCTCCTCAAATTGACGATGCGATATAATGGAAGCGAAAAAGCTATGGCAGTCTACAAAACCAAGCCAAATACAAGTAGAAGTTGTTGTAGGTAAGATTATATGTAAGAATATAATAGGTTTTACAGTTCATTTTATTCGATTTTATGTACTAGCTATACATCGCCGCCGGGTCTAATTCATTCCATTTTATGCAAGTAGTACTAGTTCAGTATTGTCCACTGCCTTCCAACATAGCCATATATTTGAAATGTAACCGTTGGATATCATCCAGTTACATCCAAGACAGTACTTTATTTTAATATTTACATACTGAACCCGGCCTTTGCAGTTCGAGATAGCAATTGTTTATTATCACTATCATTTCACACCTCAATAACTTAATTCATACATTTTAGTCTCCAATAGGCAGTAAAGTAATCATTACCAAAGCAAAAAATATAAATAACTGAAATTTAAATAGTTTACCAGCGACGATAATCTTCATAGTTACCACGTAATAAAATTATAGTCATTTTTGAACAAATGTATTTACCAACTGAAATGCAACTTAATTTTGAAGGTAGTAAAGTTTATTATCTTCTTGGTGTTGTCATGACTGCAGACGCCATAAACACTTTATTACACCCAAAATTGCATTTCCCACGATTAAAGACGTAATAATGGAAAGTGTAGAACAAATGTTTTACAGAGAAACTTATGTACGGTGTGGTAGGTGGTTGAAGAGACTATCTATTTGTCGAGGAGATCAAATTCAAATTCAAATCATTTATTCTGAAAATTGGATCATAAATATCACTTTTACATGTCAACATTCTTTATACTGGATTAGGTTTTTTTTATCTTTTAGTGGTATTTCGTGACTAGCCATGAGAAGAAATGCCGAAACAAACTCATGGGTTATGGCCTCTTTTAATGTCCAGACATTGACTTTCCAGAATTATAAAAAAAATAAGATTAACAATTTTAAAATTAATATTTTTCTTAAAAAATGTCAACGTTACATGCCTTAAATACTAGTAATCATAGGTGTTGTGATCATAGGTGTTTGTGTGTATTTGAGTTTTGTGTCCTAGAACCTTCAATAGTCTACCTGTAGTGGAACAGACCACAGAGACGAAGATCTCAAATTCGGTCCAAGAGCACATGCCTCTGACTTGCGAAGATACCTGTATATTCATGGTTATTGATCACTTTAACGGTGAAAATTCAATACAATAATTTTAAATAAATTTTCTCTTAGTTTTTTTGAAATCTAGTTTACTTCTTTAGTCTGTACTATCGACACTGTCGGTGATTTCTACTTCGATACAAAATGACAATATTAAATCATTACAAACAGAAATACCACTTTCAACAATTCCATTAAATAATTATTAATACGTATAAGAAAATGCCGGCTATAATTTTGCTCGTTAATCCGAGATTACTTATTGCTAAATGAAAACCATTATAAAATCCAGCACTCTAGAAATTATTCTGCTAAGTAGATTCGAAATTCGAAATAAATATGAAATCCAAAACTTTCCCCTGCTTTAAAAGTGAGTATATTCGATACATTTATTTAAGTATAACCGTTTTACAAAATGTGTAAATGTTAAGAACAATTTTGCTGTAAGCGCCTGTAATCCTCGAAGGGGTATAGGCAGAGGTGTAAAGTTCGCGCAAGTTATTTCCGCCCCATGATGTGACAGAGGGCGAGCCTATCGCCACACCGGGCATAATCCCAGACTCTGGAGTGAGGAGCATTTCGTGATAGAAAAACCAAATATTACGTTTACCAGACCTGGAAATCGAATTTGAGACCTCAGCAGTCGTATCGCGTACGCAATACAACTACCGAGTGCATCCAAATTAGTTTTGTTGTAATTTATAATTAAGATTTTTAAATTGCGCATAAATAAACTGAATAATTACATTGAAAATTACATATTTAAATATGTATGTAATTACTGTTAATTTATACTATTATTACTATAATATTTTTTTGCTTTTGCATAGCTACTACCATGGACGTTAAACAACCTCCGTGGCGCAGCGGGCGAGTAGCCGGCTGTGAAGCGACCGCGGGTTCGATCCCCGCACCGACACAAATGTTTGTGAGATCCACAAATATTAGTTTCGGGGTCTGGGTGTTGTGAGACTGAAAGTCTCTCGTAGTTCCTGATACCCACGACACAAGACTTGTGTCTTACTGTGGGGTCAGGACTATGTGTGTGACTGTTGGGTGTATAAAATACGGTAATACCGGTATAATTCACGGATAGCTCTGTTTTTTTTTATTAGCCCAATATATTATATTCGTCCCACGGCTGGGCACGGGCCTATTCTACTGAATGAGAGGGATCCGGCCTTAGTCCACCACGCTGGCCTAATGCGGGTTGGCAGACTTCCTTCCTAAATACCTACCTTCGAAAAATCTTACCGAATTCTCTGATTTAATATTGTTAAAATCTTAATGTAAAGAATTTATCGTCGGTACGTTTGCCAAAATACCCATTAGGTTAAAATAATGCAAAATATTGTATTTTTTTACTGTGACAGAAATAACTCCTCTGCCTTAAATAATTTAAGCTCAGTTTTTGTGTATAATATGCATATGCCGAGTATGGAATTATTTAAATTCTGTTACATATTTTGAAATTATTATGTATCTAGCGATCGATCTTATGATAAGAACAGGATATGTGGTTTATCAACTGGTTCATCATCAAGTTCTACATTTGGACTCTCGTTTCTGTATCCTACTTAGACCTTTGACTTTACCTTATTTTCCTTTGACACACCATACATTTTCTTTAAGTCAAGTATTTTTTCTTGTGAACATGAGATTATAGCTGCACGTTTCATCCCATGAATTAACTTACGGATTTAACTGGCGAATTAACTTACGGATAATAAATTAAAGTAAAATAGGGGTAAAAACTTAATAAGATATCAAACTTTGCAGAGATTAAAATAATTAAAAATTGCGTATTTTCGTATCGTCCACAGAACCTTCTTAAGAAGAACCTCGTTAAGAGATCCCACAGAATCAGCTATAAATTTCCTCGGAGTATTCCGTTTTGGGAAAAGAAATATAGTCCAGTAAACGAGCAAGTAGGTCACCTGATAGTAAGTGATCATCATCCATGAAGACTCATCGATGCGTTGTCGAACTTCATGGAAAAGAATGTTCTAAAGTCAGTCAGGATAATAATGCTCATAATATTGTTAAAAGAAATTCGAAATCGAGTATTACAGAGAAGCGGCCGTTGCAAATAAAGGTCAACAGAGTCAATAATCGTACTAACTGAATAAAATCGCAATTCAATAAAAAAGAAAATGTCACATAAACGAATATGAAAGTTTTATACAACACTCCTCAACACACAAAATAACAACATAATATGATATAAAGCCTAATCTTATGTAATAAACGAAAGTATGGAATAAACATTCGCAAGTTGACGAAAGTGTACGTTCATGTGTAATTCTTTTATTTCCAGCCGGTTTCATACATCACCAGGGGCCATTAAGAAAAAATACGTAAAACTAATTGAAGAGGAATTTGATGTTTGGATTGCATAATGTTGGGGCTGGCAGAAGCTGCAATGAAGATCTCATGTAAAATTCAAGTTCGATTTTGAAGATATGGAATGAAGATGGCGTTAATCAGAATATACTGAGGGCAAACGAAGAGTGCATATGACGCAAGAAATGAAATTTAAAAGTTGTTGAAATTGGAGCAAGTTATTATAACTCGGGAATTATATTGACCGACTGACACTATGAGGATAAAGATTAGCAAAATTATATAGAGTTACATAACACATCAGTTGAACTATTGCTTTAATGCATGATCATCTCATTGACACTTACATAACTGCATATATAACTAATTCTTGCATAAAAAGACACATAATTGAAAGTAACGAACACAAAGAAACTGCTGACTAGAAGTTAAAAATTAAAGTCATCGCGATAGAAACAATAGTAATGATAGTGGTTTACAAAAGGAAATCAAGGCACGTTTTATATAATACATGCAAATATATGTACCAACCGAGGAAATTTCGTGAAAGTGTACACCAAGATAAACAGCATTACTTTGCACGAAGCCGACCTGACAAAGGTTACAAAGATTTCGGCAGTAACAGGGTTATTATGATAATTGTAAAAAAAATACTTAGAACAATTGGATTGTGCATGATTACAGCTTCGGATGCAGTAAATAAGATGTGAATACGTGCTCAAGATCGTCTTGATTTGGACAAATGAGGGTAACAGGTGAGTGAATTTTGCTTTGTTACAATCAATTTAGGTCGTACAACGAAGGTAAATACGGTATCTATTTAAGGCAATAAAATAAATTAATATAACTTTAAACAATTTATGTAACTACGCTATAGTATAGAGGAGCTAGTAGAGCAGCTTTCAAATACAGTATCATAGCGATTTCCTTTGAATCGGATACTTAAGGAAATTAATTATCAGCTACAAATAATGGATTTTTGCCATATACTATATGGCAAAAATCCATTATTTGGTATGCAATGAGAATAGAATACAGAAGGTATGCAATGAGGCCACACTAGTATCGAGTAACAAAAAAATTGTGAATAAATGAGTGTTGGTGTAATGCTAGCGAAACACAAAAAAGTAATGGATCACGAGTACAAGAAATTACGTTTACTGTAGATTAGTTTCTATGAAATTGCCTTGCACGCTTTTATATTAACTGAGCTATGTAATACTAGAAATTGATTTTTTTATAATTAGGTACGCTGTCAAATTTTATCTTTATATTAAAACTTCCAAAATGATTTACATTAATTAGAATAGAAATTTTAATAAACTGCTAATTTCAAGTTATTATTAGATGAGTATCTATTCATATCAGTTTCACATTGACACGTAAAAAATAATATATTATAAATAAATTGTTTATCTGTAGTAGTTACATACGTTATTTTACTTTCACTTTATAAAAATGTGTAGTAAATTAAACAAATTGTAAGAGCTAATAATGGTATTAGCAGACGTGTGAATTTATGAATAGGTAATAATAAAGAGGATGGACAATTACGTCAGATAAACGTCAATCATTGAGCCTGTATATTTTAACTTACTAATTATATTAGTTACTAGCTTTTGCTCGCGGCTCCGCCCGCGTGATCAAACAAACAAATAAACAATCAAACTCTACAGCTTTATAATATTAGTATAGATTTGGGTAGCTTAGCAACGGAAGCCTTCAAATAATATTATTTTGGTAGCTTAGCAACGGAAGCCTTCAAATATGAATAATTTTCCCCGTTTTTGCAATATTTTTCACTGATGCTTCGCTTCTAATGGTCGCAGCGTAATGTTATATAGCCTAAAGCCTTCCTCGATAAATGGACTATCCAACACAAAAAGATTTTTTCAATTCGAACCAGTAGTTCCTGAGATTAGCGCGTTCAAACAAACAATCAAACAATCAAACTCTACAGCTTTATTATATTAGTATAGATTCATAGCTATTGTATCAAATCAGGAAAAAAATATGGTTGCTGGAAACTTATCGAATGAATTATGCAAGGCTTTAACACAGTAATGTTATAATAGCTTTAATGAGTATTTATTGACACACCTAACAGTCACATTTTTAGAAGTTGTTCAGCTGCACTGTAGAGTGTAGACAGTTTTGTATACAGAATAAATGGGTGTTACTAAACTTACAGAAAACTGACGTAAAGTGGCTCTCTGTTGCATTTACTACGTCGAGTGACATATCCGGAGGCCTTAACCGTCCCTTTATCAATTCTATAACAATCTCATTCCTTTAAATGTGCCAACGCGTCTATGATTCTTCTGGTATAGAAGGCGTTCATAGGCTTTCATATGCTGTAGAGATCACTGACCACAAAGTGACTGAGTTGCCTGTTTGTTAACTTATGCTAGAAAAAAATGTCAAGCACGTAGGTCTGAAACCACACTAAATGATATTCAAGATAATTAAATTTTGAGGTCTATGGCCGCAATCTTGTAGACTCAAGAGCCAATGTATATCAACAAAGCATTATTCAGAGTTGAAACATTTTCTCGTTTTATTACTGTTACTGATGTTATCTTGTCGTTCTTCATTGTTTATAACTTGTTTGTACACGTGGACTGTACTGATTATATCTGAACTTACGGTTTTAAATCAACGATTGTTCCCACGACTATTAAGTATGAGATTTTGTTAACATTCAATCTAGAATTTGAGATAGTTATTAATAATAATGTACTACATGTTTTTTTATTCTGTCAAGGCAAAATGACTACTACTGATTACACTACTCAGCCTGATATTACTGAATATACATTGGAATGATCCCGGAACGCGACTCGCCGGAACGAGTCATTACAGGTAATATACCACATCCTGTCAGTGAGATTCTGGTACTGGCACTGACACTTACAAAAAGCAGAGGTTTATCAGATTTATGTAAGTCCAAGGTTCAAGTAACATCTTTCGAAAAAGCTAACCTCACCGACTCGTGGTGCTTCCTACCAACTGACAAGCGAAGCAATGGCGGGTTATCTATCCTCATTACACCAGCGTTGTGGGTTCACGTTTATGTTTATATCACAGATTGCCTATTTACAAGGTGAAGGGTCTTCCTTCAGTACTGGGATGGCGAGACCAATTAAGTACATAAGGTGTGACGGACATTTAACTACTATAAAATACTTTGCTTTTTAGATCAGCGTGACGCTTACAGTAATAAGTCTTCGCTTCGTTGATAGACTTTATCAAAAGATAAGTGTTCAGCGAAGTCATTTTGTCAAATAAAAAAAAATATATATAATAATGATTCATGGTATGGTATGGCGAATAAAATGGATTCAAAGATAACCAAAATAGGCGTGAAAATATTTTGAATGTATAGTTAAATAACTGCATCAGCGTGAAAAATCTTTTAGTACCTAGAAAGCGTACAGGCGTCAAATCCACACATCCACACAATCCGACACAATTGGACCTAGTTACGCAAAAAGGAAGTAAAATGGAGATACTGATTTTATTGTACTAAATTCATTATTTTTTTGTGGATAGATGACCTGATAAAGGTCGCAGGAAGTCGCTGGATGCAGGCCGCTTCCAACAGGTTGGTCAGGAAATCTTTAGGGGCTATGTTCAGCAGTGGACGTCCTGTGGCTGATGTTATGAAATTCAATAATTTAAACTAATTTTATTGCGTAGTTTTCTGAAAAATCTGGCTTGAAATATATTCCATGTACCTACGATTTAGAAAAAACACAGGTCCAAACTCCAATTGTATATTCTAAATGAAGTGGGGTGTTAGTAGTCACTCAATATAGAATTTTTGAACACAACTGTGTGGTGCAAAGAATGGTTCAAATGCGTAGTTTAAGATTCACTAGAACCGTCATTAACAAATTGGTTGTTTTCTCGTAGGAATGCGGGAATCCATCTATCAGAGAAATCATAGAAATTACCGATACAACTGAATTCCGTCCTTTGTCCATTTCTGCTGTCAAACAGCAGTGTATGCACTCTTGTGTTCCGGTTTGAACGACTTTTAAATTAAAAGGCTAGGGTTTATGAAACTTGGCGTCTTATATTTTAGAATGACGAGATCAGTGCTATACATCTCAGCCTATTATCATCTGTTGTTTATCATAGACCTCTCTAAGTGAGTGACAACCACCCCGTTCTTAGGCAGCCCGTATCCATCCACTACTCACCATTTTTTGGGCACCTGGGCGTCCTACTCTACGTCTGCCAAAGTCCGATCTCCACTCCAGAACGTGTCTGCTCCACCGAACATATAAACGGCCCAATTCCACTTCAGCATTTTAATTTTGCGAGCAATATCAATGACTACTGGTTCCCTAGCTTCATTTCGAATTTTATCCACCAGGGAAATGTGCCATGCAATACTTTGTAATATTATCTCTATCGATTTAATTTTTTTTCGACAAAATCGGTCCAATATTGGCAGAGAAATCGATGTAAATACATAAAAAAAGCAAAAAAAATACCCGTATTGAGAACCTCCTCCTTTTAAAGTCGGTTAAATACAAACAATAATATAGTATAAACAAATGCGTTTACTTTCATTGCGGTTACGATCGATTACGCTAACGCGGCGTGTACGGTGGAAAATCAGATTCACTGCTAATATTTAACTAATAAAATGTACCTCAACATGGAAAGTGGCAACACTTTCTTCACTAGGCATAGCCTTTGGTACAATACCATGAAATAGACCACACACCGTCAAATTGTATATGGATAGGTGAAGGTGTTTACGGTAGGTAAATGAGGTGACCGAGCGGCTTTTCTCGCCTATTAATGGGTTAACATCGATATTTGTCGATGTTAGCTAATATTAATACCATACGCACTCACACCTGTAATTCCCGAAGGGGTAGGCAGAGGTATACCTCTATAAATTACAATACACGCGGGCACAATTTCAGATTCCGGGCTGATACTGAGGATTTTGTGATAGAAAATCTCAATATCACTTTATCCGACCCAGAGATCGAACCCGAGATCTCAGCTCAGCAGTTTTTTGTTATAGCATGCCGACCTTAAAGGAAAGGGATAATTGGGGATTGGGAAGGGGAGGGGATTTGGGCTTCCGGATATCTCGCTCACCGTACGAAACGCTGCACCAAGCCGCTACTTTATGTCGGTTTTCTGTGAGACAGTGGTAACGACCCGTGGTAAAACTGTCTACAGCGTGGCTCTACCACTCAAAACCGCGTTCGCAATACAACTGCGCCACCGACTAGACTGTGAAATAAAATCTGTGATATGTTCTAGTGCCCAGTGGCGTAGCTAGCACGGGTGGCAGCCGGGGCAGATTTGATTTGGGTCACTCCAAGAAGGAAAACTTTTAAATGATATTTGAAACTTATTTTAACCGATTTCATAAAAGGAGGAGGTTCCCAATTATTGAATATTTATTTCCGGTCATGTCTGATCGGGTGACACACCTAAAACCGGTGACACTCAGGGAGGTCTGTCGCACCCTCACCCCTCCCCGAGCTACGCTACTGTTAGTGCCTATAAGTAAAATTCGATGTTCCTTAACATTATCAACATAAAATTAGGAGATATTCAGAATTTAGGTAACAAACAAAAAGTAAAGGATTTTTATTTATGTTAACCATTTGGCCTAACCAAAATCTAAAATAATAAGTACAATTGTAATACATATCACATCTATCTATATTTTGTAGAAAAAAAAAACAATTTTTAAATGTTTATAGTCGAATCTTACTGATTGTTTACAACGTCATCTAGCGATACGGTGATAAACTAGGTGGTAAGAGTAAAATGTTAGGCTTTTGACTCCATTTTAGTTTAGTACATATACGATAGATGTCAGTGTATTCAGTTTTAACTAACGGAGTACGGAAAAGTCTCAATTTGATCGTGATCCGTTTTTTGATGATTCTTTTTCATTCGAAAGGCTCATAAGAAGAAATTCCACCCTTAAGGAGGTGAAAGACTAAAATTTTTATAAATATTTATGCGCCGATTTTGGATCATTCACTTGTACTGTTAGCTTTTTAACAAAAATAGAACCTATTCCAAAAAATTTAAAATAATAAAAATATGGTTTTGACCCCCAAATTACATTATCATCAACTCACCATGGGTAATTTTATATCTAAATTTTTACGAACAAGTAGGTCAACTGATGGTAAGTGATCTCCACAATACATGAACAGCCACAACACACATATCGTGAAAGCATTGCCGACCTTAGATGAAGCCATAATTATTATGGGATTGAGATGGTGAGGGTTTTATCACCAGATGACCCGCCTGTTCGTTTGCCGGACTAAAGTATAAAAAAGTGATTGTGTGCGAAAAATGATTCCTTAGTCAGTCGAAAGATCGAGCTGCAATGTACAAATAAAAAAAAAAAAATTTCGCGGGCTAGTTGTCTCACCTTATTCAAAATATTAGTTTGTTAATAATAACAGCCTTTTTTACTTTACAAGGTGGTAGGTCCCTCGTATGCGAGAGGCCGTCTGGGTTGATACCACCGCCTTGTCTATTTCTGCCGCAAACAGTGTTTATTACTTTTGTGTTTCGGTTTCAAGGACATTGAAGCCAGTGAAATTATTGGGCATTATGAGACTTGACATTTTATGTATCAGTGTGACGAGAGCAGTTCAGTGCCATGCAGTGCTTTGTAATTCAAAATTCTGTGTGGTGTTGCTCTGTTTATGGGCAGGCGTGGCGCTTACCATCAGGCGAGCGCCTTACTCGTCTCGTCATCCAATCATTAAAAAAAACTAATAAAATTCTCTTTGATATACATATTACTACATTTATAACAAACTCGTGACTAATAAAACCATTCTGCGTTTTCACTTATTTAAAACCAGTTGTATAAAATCGAGACTTTCTCAGAGCTCTATTAAATGTAGGTAAATCGTTTGACTGCACCTGATACCTTGAATATACCATAATATACTATACACACTGTATTATCTAAACTATTATAAAGAGGAAAGATTTGATTGTTTGTTTGTATTGAATAGGCTCTGAAACTACTGGACCGATTTGAATAATTCTTTCACCATTAGAATCCTACATTATCCCTGATAAACAAAGGCGATATCTTATCTTATATCTTTAAATGAGCAATTCAGGTATATATATATATATACCTATATAATTGGAATCTCGGAATCGGCTCCAACGATTTTCATGAAATTTAGTATATAGGGGTTTTCGGGGGCGATAAATCGATCAAGCTAGGAATAATTTTTAGAAAATGTCATTTTATTCGTGTTTTATCAACTTAAAGTAGTCCCAATTAAAACTGAAATATATGACTCTATATATAAAACTCGCCAAAACTCGAGACTGGCTGTACCGATTTGGCTAATTCTGATCTTGAAATATTTGTGGAAGTTCAAGGAAGGTTTACCCGATGAGAAAAAATGAGTAACATAAATAATAAGTAAAGGAAAACACTACAAACGACAACTTAATTTTCCAATACAAACTGTTCCTGGGTATGAAACACTTGATGTCTTTTTGATGTGAAACATCTATAAGCACAGGTATAAACGGGATTGTTGGCGTTGCGAAGCTTGCCGTGGTGACGGGACGGGGACGGGGACGGGGACGGGGACGGGGACGGGGACGGGGACGGGGACGGGGACGGGGACGGGGACGGGGACGGGGACGGGGACGGGGACGGGGACGGGGACGGGGACGGGGACGGGGACGGGGACGGGGACGGGGACGGGGACGGGGACGGGGACGGGGACGGGGACGGGGACGGGGACGGGGACGGGGACGGGGACGGGGACGGGGACGGGGACGGGGACGGGGACGGGGACGGGGACGGGGACGGGGACGGGGACGGGGACGGGGACGGGGACGGGGACGGGGACGGGGACGGGGACGGGGACGGGGACGGGGACGGGGACGGGGACGGGGACGGGGACGGGGACGGGGACGGGGAAGCTCGGTCGCCCAGGTACTACTTAATAATACGAGCCCTGTATTATACACATCCCACTGCTGGGCACGAATGAGAGGGGAGCTTTTTCCACTACGCTGGTTTAATGCGGATTGGTAGACTTCACTTAACTTTGAAATTTGATTGTAGAACTTCTCAGGTATGCAGGTTTCTTCGTGATGTTTCCTTTACCATTAAAGGAAGCGGTAATATACCCGTAACTAATAAAAGTCAGAGGTGCATGCTTTTGGGGCTGGTTGCGACTTGCGACTTTCGTCTCGACAGTCTGTAGCACTCCCTGCTGAGCTATAACGGCTGCTGCTATTAAAACTATACCGAATATGAATTATATCATACACGAGCTTGACTGCCTCCGTGGCATAGCGTGCGAGAGGCCGCGGGTTTGATTCCCGCTCCGATACAAATGTTTGTGTAATCCACAAATATTTGTTTCGTCATCGTCATCACGGGTTGTGCCAACCCAACTGCGAGTGGGATAAGGGCAGGTGGAAGAAGAATTACAATTAATTTGTCTGAGTTGCGAACCGATCATAAGCGGAACAAAATTGATCACGCAATATGTCTATGGGAACTGAACCCGCGACCTTTTATTTCACGGTCAGCATCATCTTCCACTACTGTATTCGGCGTTATAAGCTGGCAAACGAGTAAGTGTGTCATCTGCTGGTAAGCGATTTGTACCGGCCATGAACATCCAAAATCATGGACCTGTTTGAAACTTTAAAGGAAATGGATAATTAAGCGATTGGGAACTGGGGAAATTTGGACCTCAGGATATCTCAGTCCTTGTACAAAACGCAGCACCATAGCGCTACTTCTACGTCGGTTATCTGATACAGTGGTGAGCTCAGTCGAACCGATCTGTTCAAGGTGAAGACAAAACGCTCTACAGCATGGCTCTACTACTAGAGAACCAAATTTACTTGCTATCAGGTGACCTACTTATATAGAAATAAAGAGGAAAGATTTGATTGTTTGTTTGCATTGTATAGGCTCTGAATTTACTGGACTGATTTCTTTTTCTGAATTCTTTCACCATTAGAATCCTACATTATCCCTGATGAATGATATCGATAATATGATATAAAATTAATCATACTAGCAATTTTAATTCGTCATAGTTCCCACTTGTGGCTGCTGCTACTAGATGTATAGAGTAAACAAAAACTGTCATCGTTTTAGAAGACTATCAAAACTTGTACTATGCCTACAGGTGAGAGACTTGCTCGTCTCGATAATCAGGGACTTGTCGATGATGGTTTTTCCAAACCAGCACAGTGTCTCCAGTTGGAAAGCACTGCGTCAAACGAGTCCGAAGTGGCACGGTGTCCCGTTAGCGGTCTCGAACGTCAGTACCCTCGCGACTGCGCTCTTTGACGCAAGTGTTGTGTTCCGTGCCAGATTATCGATATAACGGTAAGGATGGATCCAGTTTTCTACTCTTTTTTGGATTTTTGTCTTGTGTAAAGTTGTCTTGGATATCTTTTAATCCCATCTGTTTACGGATTTAAATTGTGAAAGTTTTGGGATTTGTGCATTTTTTTGTCGTTCCTGTTCGATTACTGTATTTCTTTTTTTTCTGGATTAAATTTTGTGCAAATTTGTTTTTGTCCTAGTAACATTTTATATCTTCTTCAATCAATTAATTGCCGTTCGATAGCCTCGCTAAAGCTCCTAAAGCTTTGGACCGATTTCGATGATTTTCTTTATGTGTGTTTGAGTGGGTCCCGGGATGGTTTAGTTTCACAATTAGACCCAATAGGTGGCGCTGGAATCAGTTGAACTTTTAATTATATGTTGCGGGAGAAACTGCGCGCACAGCTAAATCCGGTTAAAGTTGTATTTGCACTGAACATAAATATATGCTCTCTAAGTTAGGAAGGGACTCGAAGTTTGATTGCTTTTTATCCAGTGGCAAATGACGTGCATGAAGAATGTAATGAGAGTGAAGGAACCACCGAGGTAGCAAATGCAAATCCGTTATCCATGTCCCTGTGGGCAACAGGTGTAAATTTATGTATGTATGTTAGTATTTTGCATGCTAACAACTCTACATCTTATGTCTCGGGGTAACTAGCGCCGTTCAGTGCCATGTATTGTTTTAGAATTCAAAGTTCTGTTCGGTGTTGATTCTGTTTATGGACAGGCGTGGCGCTTACCACCAGTCGAGCGCCTTGCTCGTATCGTTATTCCATCAAAAAAAGAAATCAATAATGAACTCCACATTTAGTTTTTTCCTATGCCATAAATAAATATGGTATTTTCGGGTTTGAAAGATATTAAAGTGAAATAATTGGGTATTATAAGATGGGTGGACTTCTTGTCTCTGAATGACGAGCACAGTGCAGTGCCAGGCTGTACTTTGTACAGTGCATTTACTATACCTATTCCAGAAATGTAATATCTACCCACTATTCAGTTATGTATTTGGTTTAGCAGCGATAGCTTAGCGGGGAGTGGTACGAACTGTCTAGACGAAAATCGCAGGTTCGAAACCAGCCCCATGAGCACCTCTGACTTCTAAATTACATGTATATTAATTGTTAATTATCGCTTGCTTTAACGGTGAAGGAAACATTGTGCGGAAACCTGCATACCTGAGAAGTCATAAGAATTTCGAAAGTATGTGAAGTCTGCCAACATGCATTAGGCCAGCGTGGTAGACTAAGGCCTAACTCCTCTCATACAGTAGAGGAGGCCTGTGCCCAGCAATGCGATGAGTATAATATAGGGCTAGTATTAATATTATTTGGTTTATTGATAGGTCTAAAGAAGGAATAATGTTTAAAGCAAATATTTGTTAACATATTTGGTATAGGTTTGGTGAATCTTTACATAGTATAAAACGAAGTCGCTTCCGCTGTCTGTTCGCTTAGATCTTTTAAACTATTCAACGGATTTTAATGCAGTTTTCAGCAACTCATAGAGTGATTCATGAGAAGGGTTTATATCTATATCACGCTATGACCTATGGGAGCAGAGCAGTAACAACAGCGAGGGACTTCTAGTATTATATAATTCAAAGTTCTGATATGGTGTTCCTTCTATTTATGATCATGCATAGTGCTTACTTACCATTAAGCGAGCGACGTGCTCGTCCAAAT
This sequence comes from Amorpha juglandis, assembly GCA_949126905.1. Lineage (NCBI taxonomy): Eukaryota > Metazoa > Arthropoda > Insecta > Lepidoptera > Sphingidae > Amorpha > Amorpha juglandis. Next base: position 1,852,758 of record OX421380.1, read on the forward strand.
AATACTACTTATATCATCAATAAAAAAATAGTTACATAATGTGTGTCCAAATTTGCGTGCCTTCATATTGAAGTGGAAATAAATTACTTAGTAGAAGGCTATTATTTACATAACACTTTTGGGGTCAATAAGTTTGTATCCGTGAAGAAGATATTATTTGACACCAATGCATGCTGATGTATTGATTGCATTTACTATAGTGTTTTTTTTTACTAGCCTGAATGATGAAAGAACAAGTTACGCTCGCTACGCCTATCCAAAAACAGAAGCACCAACACCACACTGAACTTTTGATTACAAAGCACTGTATAACACTAGACTGCGTTCGTTGTCGAGATATTAAGTTTTGAAGTCTCATAATATCCAGAAATTTCACTGGCTAGAACATCTTTTAAACCGAAACACAACAATGACTACACACCGCTTCTTGGCGGTATAAATAGACAAAGGGCATCGCATACTAGGGACCTATCACCTTGTCGGAGCTTTACGACGTGACGGTTATGATCTGTTATGAAATGAAATAGTTTAATAAATAATAATAAATACACCCAACAGTCACACACATAGTCCTGACCCCCACAGTAAGATACCAGTCTTGTGTCATGGGTATCAGGAACTACGAGAGACTTGGTCTCACAACACCCAGACCCCGAAACAAATATTTGTGCATCACACAAACATTTCTCTCGGTGCGGGAATCGAACCTGCAACCTCTCGCTTTCCAGCCGGCTATTCGCACACGGCGCCACGGAGGTTGTCTGATGTCCCCTATCCTGTGTAAAAATAAGAGAAACTTAGGTCAAATAAAGTAACCCGAAACAAATAAGGCTCTATATACGGGTTCCTGCTTGCCCACCCAACTTGAAAACTGCGATAGTATATTATAAGCCATTGCCACGAACCATGTTTAATTTGGACAAAAAAGTCATAAGATAATGCATTTTTGCAAACAAACATTAATAACAGTGTAAAGATCTGGCTACAATTTATTAGTAAGCGCCAACTGTAGATGCCCTGGTATTATTTTCTTCGGCTGTATATTGTGTCTTACAAAGTCATTTCTCTACGTAAATAGTATCCGATGAGTTATTTCATTTTCCTGTCGCAACGCACACGCACTTGTTAAAATTCTTGTCATTATTATAGAGACAGTACGTAGACTTACAACTTTGTTAGATTTGGCTAACATGGTAATAACTATTGAAACTAAATCTGTCACTTAATCGCATAATGTTGCATTCTTTTGCTTATGTAGTATATGTAGAGATATATAGGTTTTTCTGATACCATATCGTAGATTATCATAGTTTTTGGTCAACATTGAAGTTGGCTTTGCGTGTAAATTCGCATCTCATTATTGGTGAAAAACTATCTTATTCGTTCTTAAACAACGACCATTAAACTTGCCTCTATTTCGTGGCCATGAACCAAAAGAAATAATAAACAAACAGAAATTAAAATATCCACAATATGCATACTGTAATTGGAGCTTGAGTCTGCTTGACTTGAGGATATCCCAGCTAATTAATTTGACGATTGGTCATGCTCTTATGCAGAAAGAAAACACAATTTAGAAAATAGTTGAAATTATTTCTAATTGCCACTCACTTCTGAGGATCTCCTGTTGAAATTATTAGTTTAATTAGTAATATAAACCGTGTCCTATAATTACCTCTAGACTCGTAGAAGGACATTGAAGCCAGAAAAAGACATTGCTGGGTATTATGAGACTTAACATTTTACATCTCAAGATGAAGATTGCAGTTGTAGGTACTTATCATCAGGCGCGTAATCGGCTAGTTTTGTCATTCAAGTTAATAAAAAAAATTAAGGCGGGGAGTTAATTGTTCAGTCTCCATGATACAGTGGAGGAGTGGCCAGCTGTAGACCATTGAAAACAACAAGAAATACACCAACAGACGCCTTAAAACGTATGGTAAAGAAATAATAGAAACACTAATGAACAAAGTAAACAGATGGGAGAAAGTGTCGGTTGCGCGAGATTCATAGATCTATGGGTATCGTTAGTCGATATGTATCATATCGACTTTCGCTAGGGCCTGGCAGTTTTAAGGCCACTTTCGTTTGTGTGCCAGTTTTAAGGGCTTGTGTTATATCTATTAGATGAAATTTGATGCTAATGGGTAGTGCATCTTATCTCCAACAATATAGGTCTAATATATTTTTATTATTATTTTAATCATTCTGTTAAGTTACCCAAAATTTATAAACGAAAGAATTTGAAAAAATAACAGTGCTTACACACTGTTGCTTGGCGGCAGAAATAGACTCATCGGTGGTACCAACCCAGACGGCCTCCTGCATAGGACCTACCACCTAGTAAAATATTTCATGCCATCGACTACATACCTCCTCAATAAGTTACCAGCCACCTTGCGAATTACTTACAAACATTTGCATGACCTTAATCTTTATATGAGATAGCTGTCCCGCGCGGCTCCGCCCGCGTGATCTGTATTTTCCGGGATAAAAGTAGCCTAACAGTGGCGCCATCTGTCAGCAATGTGTCACGCACCGACGCCATCTACTTAAAATATTGGTTTGTAGTACATGCTATGTATCAGAGATGGCGCTGTATTTAAAAAATGATTTCCCTATTTTCCCGCTTTTCTATTGAAATTTTTCCTAGATTTTCGTTGCTATAAACCTCACGGAGCCCGAGACCTTTCCAACGAATGCAAAACCGTGGAAATCGGTTCGTGCGTTCTGGAGTTATATCGTCAGGAAGGAAAACCCGACTTATTTTTATATAATAGACTAGCTGTCCCGCGCGGCTCCGCCCGCGTGATCTGTATTTTCCGGGATAAAAGTAGCCTAACAGTGGCGCCATCTGTCAGCAATGTGTCACGCACCGACGCCATCTACTTAAAATATTGGTTTGTAGTACATGCTATGTATCAGAGATGGCGCTGTATTTAAAAAATGATTTTCCCTATTTTCCCGCTTTTCTATTGAAATTTTTCCTAGATTTTCGTTGCTATAAACCTCACGGAGCCCGAGACCTTTCCAACAAATGCAAAACCGTGGAAATCGCTTCGTGCGTTCTGGAGTTATATCGTCAGGAAGGAAAACCCGACTTATTTTTATATAGTAGAAGATTATATTTGTCTTCTCAAACCGTTAGCTTTAATGTTCTCACTAGAAAGGTGTCCAATCCTTATGTCCATTCTTTTAGTTTCATAGATTAATAATGTCGCAAAACCTAATTCAGTCCAGTGCAGTCTAAAATGACAATTGAGAGGTGAAAGACTCTCGTCAAACGCTATCATTAGTTGGCCGAAAAACCTGAATACTGACAAGCTGATTGATTCCGAAAAGTGATTGTAGAGGATCTAGATAGATAGTTGTTTTATAAGATAGTTTCTATCTACATATGCCACTTTCCTATCTCCAAATTATAGGTTTTGAGTGATTAGACTTTACCAAAGTTTTAGAAACTATTTCCTTATATTTGTAATCTGAAAAACATCTGTAGCAGCAAACTAGCAAATACCTCCAAAAGAATCAAGGTACATGTACATACATACATCTTTGGCCTCCAGCTATCTTCACAATTCATACAAAACGCATCGAATTGTTGTGTATTATAAAATTGCATTTTATTTTCGATATTCCTAATGTATGCTTGCCATTTTTTGTTTTAAATGAAATGCACTTTCTTTTGTATTAGAATGAAAGAGACGCTACTCCATTTGATCTATTATTCATTTAAAAATCCAATGGGTCACCTCAAAATGTGGAATATTTTTTTTTTCTTTTGAAAATTTGTCTTTTTTTATAATGTACAGATCCTGTTGCCATGCTAAGGGGGCATTTTTTTTTCGAACCACCCAAAAATATATGCACAGCCTGTTCTTCTCCCATTATTTCAACAGTCTTTTTATTTGTTTCGCCACTTTTAGCTGCTATGTCCCAAATTCTATCAAACAACAGGTGGTGTGTCCTTTTCCAACCGCCATGTACGGCGAAGTATGCCAGAGTGCGATCACGAAGCACAACGGCACTTTAATGGGACCATACAATGACCGGCATAGATTCGCAATATTAATGGTGTTTTGAACGATTTTGGCTTATTTGTATCGCTTTTGAGACACGCACAATGCACACGTACATATGAGAGGCAGTTGTTAAGCGTTGGCTTGATGTATTAGAAAGATATGAAATCAATCGTATTACTACGGAAGATACTAACATACTAACTCAGAAAACTTGGCATAGTGATAATAAAGGATCATCGGGTTCGATTGATAAATTTTGATTTATTTTACTCCAACAATTAAGGGTACCTATATATTTCCTAATTATTATCGTTTCGTTGATCTAGTGGCAGCATATATGGGTGTGTAACCGATGAGGTTCGATTCTATGTAGGATAATCAAAATGTGTCGGGTAAAGTGTCAGGCAAATTATACATGATTTGCCCGGATAATAACTCGATAACCGATGGGGCAGAAAGGTTCTAGAATGGAGGCCACGAACTGGTAAGCGCAGCGTTGGACGTCCGCCTACAAGGTGGACAGACGTCCTGATAAAGGTAGCAGGAAGTCGCTGGATGCAGGCCGCTTCTAACAGGTCGGTCTGGAAATCTTTGGGGGAGCACTATATCCAGCAGAGGATATCCTGTAGCTGATGATGATGATGATGCCTGGATATGTCTGGTATGGTGATAGGCTTCTCTTCTATCACCTTCAATACGGGATTAAGCTTTCTGGCTGTTAGTCCACCAGTTGAACCTCTGCCAATTCTTTCGAATTTGCAGTACTATGTTTCTGTTCTTTTATTTGTTCCCTTTTTGAATAGTCCGTTGCATTTTTCAAAATGTGCGTATCCTTAATTTCTTTCTCTTCAATATTGTTTATGTCTGTACTCACGTAGTTTTCCTCATCAATAATGTATTTAGATTCTACATTCCATGACACATAGCGTATCCTCAAAACCGTTATATTTATACATTATTTTATTCTGCATTGAGTTGGTGTTTTGAACATTTAAGATGAAGAGGTAATTAACCTCATTTATGACAGTGGTTTGGTCAGCATCTAGGTTACAAGTACCTTCCCACTGAGCTGAGAAGGTCATCAAAAATTTCTCTGAGTGATGAGTTAGGTTCTATATTAAGATTTCTTCCTTTGTCTGTGTCTATAAATTCTAACTACAGAACTGAGTCCCTGGATTTTATTGACACAAAATGCTTCTGACTTTTAATATTACCATAAATATCGGGACCCGTACAGAGTCTGTACTGGATTGTATTGAAAACATATTAACTTTAAATATAATTTTCGTATACAAAATGATACAAAATGACGTAACAGGCATCGAAAATACTCGCAGTAGGCACACATCATTTGAGATCATTGAGTGGTAGAGTCACGCTATATATAGTTTTTTCTACAGCACGAATGGGCCGGTCTGACTGGCTTGCTGCTTGTTCTTGGTACGTGGCGCTTACCATCAGACGAGCGACTTGCTCGTCTTGTCATTCGATCGAACAAAAAAAACAGAAAACTAAATAAAAACACTATAAACCCTAAACAATGTCATGATGTAATAATGAACAGTAGGGACGCAAAATAAGTGATCGCAAACAATTTAATGAATAGTTCACATCTAATACACGACAATCTGCTTGCAACAGCATTGGTAATGCGCGGAAACACTTTCTACAGCTGTGCCATCGCTTTACGCATCATGCACTGTGATTGTATGAAAAATTGTATGTTTTATATTTTTGAGTTACGTTTGTCGTAATGTTCGGTTGGTGTTTTGTGCATAAATCAAATACGCAATAGGTGCATGCAGTTGCTAAGCAGCTTGGAAGTTATAGCTTGTGTCGTAATTGGGAAGTGACTATATGGGTGGATTTGTAACACTAATTTATCAGTAAAGACATATATAATGATGTGTGAATGAAAAATGTTTTATTCATCGGAATAATGAGACAAGTGGGCCGCTCGTCTGGTGGTAAATGTATCCATAAACGGAAGAACCACACGGAACTTTGAGTTATAAACTATTGCACGGCACTACACTCGTCACCTACGACATAAGATCTAAGTCTTCAGGCAAGCGACTTACTCATCTCCCTATTCAGGCAAATAAACTGATTAATGGAAACGTATTAGGATGTCAAATGTAATTTATATGTTAGATGCAAGGTAAACATAGGAACTTATATTCTATCGAAGATGCATACGCATACAGACGCCTGTAATCCCCGAGGTGTAACCACTACACACACATTTTGCCGAGCATATGTCCGTCCCATGATGTGATAGGTGACGAGCCTAACACCATACCGGGCACAATTCCAGACTCCGCGCCGATACTGAGCATTTTGTGATAGAAAAACCCAATATCATTTGATACGACCCAGGGATCAAACCCCAGAACCTCAGCATAGCAGTTCTAACGCGTATACAATACAACTACGCACCGAGGCAGTCTATTCTATGGAGTTTTGTAAAATCACTAAAACTTTCACATCATGACCTACTATAAAAATCCTCACTAATATATTAACCGTGAGAATGACATACTGTATTTTTGTATATTGTGTAATATTCACGCATGACTTCACGTATGTAATAGATAAAGTTATTTCATAGTTAAATAATATTTAACCATATAATTTGGGAACCGATTTATGGAACGGTTTACTAATAGACAAGGTGGTAGGTCCCTCGTCTGTGAGAGGCCGTCTGGATTGGTACCACCGCTTTGTCTATATCTGCCGCCAAGCAACAGTGTGTAAGCACTTGTATTTCGGTTTGAAGGATATTGAAGGCAGTGAAATTACTGAGCATTTGAGGCTTAACATCTTAAATCTCGGAGTGACGAGCGCAGTTCAGTGCCATGCTTGTAATTCAAAGTTCTGTGTGGTGTTGCTTCTGTTTATGGGCAGGCGTGGCGCTTAGATGTGTAATTTTATAACACAATAGTATCAAACTCTCACTCAACTTTTATAAATTAGCGAGTATTTCTGAACATTTTTGAAAAATGAGGATAAACAAATTGACAATAACACACAGCATTGTTTTGTGACACAAATTGAAGTGTGAAAGTGCCTTTTGTCATACAACATAAAAAGCCCATTGGGGGCTCAGTTTACTAGTAATAGATTAATGAAACAGTCTAAAGGCAGACTTCGGATGGTTGCGTTAGTGACGCTGCACCTCTGCGTGTTAGTACGCACTATATGAATCGACGATAGTTTTTTTGTTTGAATTGAATTCTAAATACTATTTTCCTGATATTTGCTGGTGGGAGGATACCCGACCGGATAGCGACCACCGTACACTGGCGCTAAAACCTGCCATAGTGGCCCACCTTGTGTGGGTCGCGTTCCAGGGTCAGCCAGTGTATATCCGGTTCTCCCCAGGGGGCTTGCCCCCTGATCCTAACCCTTTTCCCATCCCTTTTTCCTTCCCCTCCCCCTTGGCCCTTTGGCAGGCCGGTATGATCTTGCCGACCTGCGATGGACACATTGTTTATCGTAGGTCGACACTATTCTTGGATTGCGCTAAACTTACCATCAGGTGTAGCGTAGTCATTTTGCCGAGCCAGGATAAAAAAAAAATACTAGGTAGCATAAGGGTAGGTAACACCGCTTTGTCTACTTCTGTCGGCAATCATTGTGTAAGCATTGTTGTGTTTCGGTTTTAACTTTGAAGCCAGTGCAATTACTGGGCATTATGAAATATATCTCGGGATGATTAGCGGAACGTAGGTAGTGCCATACAGTGCTTTGTAATTCAAAGTTCTGGATGCTGCTGTTAAGGTATAAATACCTACCACCTGGTAAAGAAGTAGTATTTGAATACTAAAGTAGGATAGTCTACATATAAATAAACAGTCGAGTGGTAATGTAAATGTTCCATGCAAGTGTAGTGTCTAGTGCGGTAGTGCAGTAGAAACGTAGAAGCGTTCCACGCTCCGGCTGCATACTCGCACTATTAACATAATGCGCTTGTCTGGGACCTAAGTCACAAGCGATATACATTGTAATGTATTTATTTATAGCATGGGCCGGCAAATAAGCAAGTGACCTGGTAAGCTATCTCCATCGCACATGTACGCCTATAATACGAGAAGAATCATAGGCGCGTTGCCGACCATAAAGGGAATGGGTACTTTAGGAATTGGGAAGGGGAGGGGGATTTTGGAAAAAAATGTCTGCAGCGTAGCTCTACCACTCATCAAATGTATGCCTTTGAATCAAATTGATGACAAGATGGGGTCACTCGTCTCATGGTAAATGCTACGTCTGAATATAAGCAATACAACACTTGTAGACATTAAGTTTTGATATTTTTCTAAACGATGACAGTTTTCGTTTACTCTTCATCATGTAGCAGCCACTAGTGGGAACTATGATCAATTAAAATTGCTATGTATGATTAATTTTATATCATTTTAGTCGAATACGAAATCAGTTTTCAACCGGTTCTTTCTTGTTTTCAATATGAATTACTAGTTCAACATTTCCTTGTCACTTGCTTTCTTTTCGCCATTTTTTACTAGTTATTGCTACCAATTTTTTTTCAGAAGTCGGCGGTAGGCTATCTTAATTTTGAAACCTGCTGCTCAGAGCTATGATCTTGTACTCATGTTGAAAGATTGGCGAAAGGTTTTAATCCATGATATCGCGAATATCTCGTCACTTATTCTAAGTTCATCGTACTGTGGTAGGGTAGATGGTAATTAACCGGTTTCCACTGTCATGGACAGCTATTTATCTATATGTGGTGCGGATTATAGCCAACGGTTCTTCTAATACAACCCATATTATTTAATAAATATGTACACACAAAACATAATATATCGTTGACTCAGACATTAGAAACTCCAAGAACTTGATAACACAAATAGCCCGGATCATTTATTATTTTTAACCAAATGTAACATACGATCTGAGTATATAAGGATAGTGCCATATCATCACATAATAATTGGTAGTAGTGCAATGTTTAATTTTTGCTAATGTGCCTATACAAAAAATCTGCATCTTTACTACGGCGCGAGGCTAAATCGCGATCCAGCGATCTATCACTTCGAGGGTCGACAATTAATTTGCTCGTTCAAGCTAATAAAAAAATTAATAAAAAATGTTATGACACAAACCAAGAAGATAAAACATCAAAACATCCTTTATTAAGGACGGATTATAATACGTATAACGGAGTGCGACCCAAAAAGCCAGTTCGTATCGAGGTCAGTAATGCGGTCCATACACGAAACAAGTTGTTGGTCACGGCCGCGGGGTCGTCGGCCCCAGCTGACTTAGTCTCAGCTATTCGTTCTTAAAGTTAACGCTCCATTACTTATTTATAAATTCCTCTAGTAGCGATACGTGGATTGTTAATTGTCGAGATTAAAGCTTGATTTTGAAATTTGGAGGTCTATGAGTGGTAGAGACACGTTGTAGACAGTTTTGTGTATAGCATGAATGGGCTGGCTCGACCGGGTCGCTACCACTGTCTCACAGAAAACCGACGTAAAGTAGCGGCTTGCTGCTGCGTTTCGTACGGTGAGTGAGATATCCGGAGGCCCAAATCCGCCTTCCTTCTCCAATGCGCCTATGATTCTTCTAGTATTGTAGGCGTACATGGGCGAAGTGGAGATCACTTACCATTAGGTGACCCACTTGTTTGTTTGGCGGTCTATGCACTAATATTGATTTCGGGGTCTGGGTGTTATGGGAGCGCATGTCCCTCGTAGTTCCTGATACCTACTATGCAGGTTTAACCCAGTGTCAGGACTATGTGTGTGACTGTTGGTTTTTTTTTTGCGTTTGGTTTTCTCAGAGGTTAACATCCGACTACAAAGAAACTGTTTCCGTAAAAGACATTGTATCATTTTAATACCTAATATATTCAATTACATAGCAAATGATATTAAAAATACGTGACGCACAATGAACAAGTCGATGTTTTTAAAACCGCAGAAACCATAGCCGCAAAGTGAGTAGTGAAAAAGTGAAAGGGTTTAATGTCATAAATAAATAATACTATATGGTTTTGTTTACTTGTACTTTCTTTATTTCCCACTATTTTGCACTTATATTTTTGATGTTTCATATGGAAGATAGGTAGCTACTTAGTTGAAATATTGATGTACAACATATCACAGAAGCTAATCTAAGCTAAAAAAAAAATAATTTGTAAATTTGATAAGAGATTTTTTTATTTGGAAATGAATTTTTAAAGTTATGTACCTATCCGCAAACTTAGATGGAATGTAAAATAATTTTCCGTTATAAAGTATGGTATATTTTCCAGAATTATTTTTACAACAACCACAATGATTATTTCAAAATGAATATTAAGTGATTCATTATACCTCTAATATCACATTATGATTCAAAATACACAAAGCTTTTACAAACCTATGTTACATACGTGCAAAAGTTGGTAATGAGTGGTGCTCAAACATTTATTAGTTGGTTTTACGTCACAGATTATTGTATTTTTTTTTAATCTGGCCCCGCTTATATATAATTTTCGCACAATAACAATGATAAGTCAATAAGCCTGATATTGTGGTAATAGATCATCATTATCATTGTTTTTATTCGTTTTTTTATTGAATATTTTCGATTGTTTCGATTAATTAGAAACCAATTAAAATTAAGTAATGGTCGGTTATTAAAATAAATTTATAAATCCAGGAAAAGTTGACCTGTTTTACTAAGCAAAATACTTTAAATGAAATCTACTCATCACATGCAACAAGTACAAGATTTTATTAGTACGTAAATGAAATAGCGTATATATTATCAAAATATGCGGGTGAATAGCGGTTTTTTCGCTTCACATCTCATATCAACGATGCCTTAACGGCTATTTACAATAAACCAGTTAATGTAAATGTATAAAAAAGTTTACAATAAAGCTATTTCTTGTCATTGAGCGTTGAAGCTTTGGAATTTTGCTGTGTATATGGATGGCACTGAAATGATATTTTATTTTCAATTATTTTAAATGTTATTAAAAAGACAGTTGACTTTTTATATTAGTATTGAAGCCAATGAAATTACTGGGTATTATGAGACTTAACATGTTATGTCTCGGGGTGACGGGCGCTGTTCAGTGCCATGCAGTGCTTTGTAATTCAAAGTTCTGTGTGGTGTTGCTTCTGTTTATGGGCGGGCGTGGTGCTTACCATCTGGCTAACGCCTTGCTCGTCTCGTCTTTTAATCAAATTAAAAAATTGTACTTTAATATTTTCAAAACATTTCTTCCATTGCAATTTGTTCTAATTAAATTTTATTTTTGTTTCAGGTATAAATCCGGTACATCATGGCGCGAAGAAAAAGTGTTTGCGTAAAGTGGACTTTAGTTTTAGTGTGTTTAGTTTGTCCGTTTGTATACGGTAGGCCACAGGATTCTTCACAAGTGGACACTATCGTTAGCAGTGTACTCACAGAAACTACAGAGAATCCATTAAGGTATAGATATATACATAATAGCACTAAGTTACCCATAGTCTTTAGTTTATCAAACAACTTATTAAATAACGATAATACACAAAAAGTAACAAACATTTATAGAAATGTAGAATACTTCATTACAAATAATACATCTAATAACGTTAGAACAACTCGGTTATTACATAAAAGAAATAATAAGAATAAGACAAAAACTAAAATTAGGCCCATAGTTGAAACAAAGCCTGCGGTTGATAACGATGAAGACACCAATGAAAAAAGAAAGCCAATGATAAAAAAAGTAATCACGAAATGGACGGATAAAACAAACTATGAGGATTTTGATATTACACAGGATACCGACTCTGATGAATTAGAAAAAGTTCCTTTATCGAGTTCTCATAAAAAAAATGCCGGTCTTGACACGAAATCAAATAAGTACCACTCAAATAGTCATTTCAATAAACTATACAGACCTCCCATTCAATACTCTGAAGAAGCCCAAGTATATTCGAACCAGTATCACGTAATAGATTATCCCTTAAAAAGACCTTATTATTATACGACCCCACCAACGCCGACACCGATTATCACGAATGTAGGTTACCCGAAGCCGTGGTCACAAAACACGTACGAACGACGCAAAACAACCACAAAAAAACCGGCCGCGGTGACGGAACCGTTAAATGATTACATCTATCATAACATGGGTGTTAATTATCCGAATTACGACGTCACAACTTTCCCTCCTCATTCTGCTTATACGGAAAAGATTATTATTCGACCTGAAGAGTACAGCGGGTCACCTGATGACTGTCCAACTATTTTTCTGACATTAAACAATACCTTTCAAGGACAGGCCAAAGAAGCTTGTCCTGACCTAAATATTGCTGTTAACACTAATGTAATTAATAAAAATGTAGTTATTGAGTCTGAAGAAGAAGAAGAAGCAGAAAATATATTTCCTGATGCATTTGGCCTTCCTTTAGGCGACGATTCGGGTAACGATGAGTCAGTTGATAACGATTACTTCCAGTCTGAAGAAAGTGAAGGACAAGTTGAAAGTGCGTCTGTTGAAGGTACCGAGTTAGATAGCTATAATGCAGCTAATTCTATACCATCTGAATCAGTTGAACCTGGCAATTACGGATCTCCATCATCACCAATATCAGCTATTTCTAAGCCAGGTCGCCCACAAAACGACGACGATGATTTGTTTAGTTTTTCTTCTTTATTGGAATTCTTTCGTCCCGCGATGAATTTATTAGATTGGCTTGCATCCATAAATCCTTTGAGTTTAGGACTATTCCCATTTTTATTGACGCCGTTAGCTTTTCTTTTTGCTGGGTCTGGAATAGCAGCGTTGTTTTCTAGTTGGTTCCTGCCGTACGGCCGCGAAGCGCCTCAAATAATACATCTTTATAAGCCAGACTTGCGTTGGGAAGATAGACTTAAATCCTGGGATGTACACTCTTTTCCTGATAGTAGGAGAGTGAGGCCAGAATTGATAAGAACTAATAAAGAAGTGGAAACAAATAAAGGTACTTCGAGACCTGCTTGGATTTTGAAATTCGACGAATGGATGAAAGCGACTGCACAAATCCTGGAGAATAGTAAAAAAGTGATTAGCAACCATAGAAATAAAAGAAAGAAAAGAGAAGCATGGGATGTGACGGTCAAGTAGCATATTAAATATGATTTGGAGTCACTTATTTAATGAAAATATGCTTATGTGCAATAATTCAGCCAGTATTATGACGACAAACTAATATTATTTATGTGTAGCAAGAAAATAGTAAAATATAGGTTAGTTATTTTTTTATATGAAAAAATGTAGATTCCATTGAATTCAAATACACAATATAAACTATATATAGACAACGGTAGCAAAACAAAACTTTGTAAATAAAATTACTAGAAAATAAGACAAATATATTGCTAATCAAAAAGTACACCAATAGTCACACACACAGTCCTGACTTCAAGTCATGTACCTTGGCTATGTGGAAGCACGAAACGTTACAGTCTTTAAACAGTAAACATCAAGCGAATTAAAATTTAATAAATTAGATAAACAATAAGAAACACTAATGTTCATCCATCCCAAAAACCTAAAAAATCCGTTTTGTATCTCGAATAACTTAGGTTGCTTCAAAAAAGACGTGATTCTCAATTCATCTGTGTACCTATATTTATATTTTTTTTATGTACGTATAAATCGGACATATATACACCGATTTTAATGATTAGGTTTGTGTATGATAGAGCTAAAGAACTAAAGTGATCGACACACCTCACAGGATTAGCACGCTGAAGTGGCAATGGGCTGGTATTACTAGGTGTAGAACCGATACCCGTTGTAATAGACGTGATCTTGAATAAAGACCACGATTCGGTAAATGGAATGTGGGACGCCCTGCAGCTAGATAAAGCGATGACATACGCAAGGTGGCTGGTAATAGTTTGATGAGTAGAGCCGAAGATCGGGCTCAATGGCGTGCTTTAAGAGAGGGCTATCCAGCAGTGGACTAACACGGGCTGATAATGATGATGATGATGATAGAGCTTATTCCATTATTGGCCCATATAAATTTGGTTACGATCTGATGACGCCGTACAAGCATAAAAATTGAGAACTCCTCAACGTATAACAGGAGACGTATCGCATGTGGATTTTTGAAGACAAATAAAGTTATTAACCAAATTTCCGTAAACGCACGCAGCTATTGGAATGCCAGTAACATATTTTGCCGTAAAATATGTACCTATAAAGCTTAGCTATGTAGGAAAATGTAACTCATGTAACACTATGGGTAACTTAACTATTCAATAAATTATCTAAAGACTTTATGATGTTAATTTTAATATTATTATCACTTTAATAAGTAAAAATAAGACTATTTATAAGATATTTATTTTAATGTAATATTGTTCAATAACGGTAATATTAATGGAATAAATAAATTATTGTTTAAATTGTTGTTTTTGTATGTGTTTTTATTTATGTAGAAATCACGAACATAATTCAAAAGTTCTGCATACATTTTCATTTGTATATCATACACATAGTGTAGTCGATACATATATCCCTCGTATGCGAGAGGCCGTCTTGGTTGGTACCACCACTTTGTCTATTTATGCCGCCAAGAAATAGTGTATAAACACTGTTGTGTTTCGGTTTGAAGGAAATTGAAGCCAGCGAAATTACTGGGAATTATGAGATTTAACATCCTATGTCTCGGGTGACGAGCGCAGTTCAGTGCCATGCAGTGCTTTGTAATTCAAAGTTGAGCGTCTTACTAGTCTTGTCATTCAATCAAATAGAAAAAAAAAGGTGTAATATGAGGAATCTTCACTGATCTGTCTTCTGCATCTAATTCTATACTGGTCTATATAACGTCTGTTTATTTATTCAAGCATCACTAAAGAACTACTGTACCGATTTTATGAAGCTTACTGTATTTAATTGCCTTATCGGTTTAGTGGCAGCGTAATTAGGCTGAGAAACCGGCGGGTTCCGGGATTCGAATCGCAGGTTGAACAATTTATGTTAGAATTGTTGATTCGAAAATACACACCCATGCCCATTGCCCGGATTATATTTTTTGTCTACTGTGGCGATAGACCCACCATCTTTTTTTTTTATGGCATAGGCCGGCAAACGAGCAAGTGGGTCACCTGATGGTAAGTGATCTCCACCGCCCAGGTACGCCCACCACCAGAAGAATCATGGGCGCGTTGCCGACCATAAAGGAAAGGGATAATTAGGGATAGGGAAGGGGAGGGGATTTGGGCTTCCGGATATCTCACTCACCATACGAAACGCAGCAGCAAGCCGCTACTTTACGTCGGTTTTCTGTGAGACAGTGGTAATGACCCGGGCGAGCCAGCCCATTCATTCTGTAGACAAAACTGTCTACAGCGTGGCTCTACCACTCACAAAATCTATAAAATCATGGGACGAAAATACACGCGGCAAACCCTAACCCTAGGTTTTATATTTATACTCATGGGCATATACACGCACGCCTGTAATCCCCGAAAAGGTAGGCAGAGGTGTAACCACCCACATTTCCAAAAAGGAAATATAACACATTTCGCTGCAAGAAACTTTGTAACTTGCATTGTACAAAAACTATAACATAATACAAATTCAGTGGACTATAATCATACTCATTGTCGCATTTTGAAATTTCAGGAGCATCAGTCAGAAAACACCAGAAGAACCGAAACTAGATCCGATACCAGCAGTTGTGATACCCGACACAGCACGTGATGTTAAATCCAAGGTTCCACTACGTGAATCTATGAAAATCGTCGCCAGCCAATTACTTGACAAACCTGAAAATCAGTCGGCAGAACCTCTTGTCGCTGATACCAGAATACCACCAAAACTCAAGTCTCAGCAATCTCATAAACATAAAATAAAAACAAGAAATGAAGACGGGGAAGCGACTTACAACGGTCATGCTGGCGAAGCGGTTCCAATCACATTAGAAGATGTAGATACTGAAAACAAATTTAGTGATGTAACAAACGAATCGTCGACTTCTAATGATGGTATTTCTACGTGGATTTTAGTTAGTAATCCAACAAATGTAAGTACAGCTTCGACTGAACCAACTAAGACTGAAGAAATACTGAAAAAGCCTAAGCCATTGTCAAATAAAAATAAGGCTAAGAGACCTCAAAATAATAAGACTGGTCCCAAACGTCCCAATGCAGGCAGTACTAGTACTAAATCTGACATGATTGCTAGTAACACGGCTATTAACGAAAATGTGTATAATAAAATGAAAGACACAGGACTGAACGGTGCACAGAAAATCAAAGGTACGTCTACCCAACGAATCACAACTACATCTGCAACAGAAGTATCCATCCCAAAGAAAGATAGCACCAAGACTCAATCCACGACAAAACCTAAAAAGAAGAATAAAAATAAACAGAAAGTTAGTACTACAAAAGCGCCTGAAGATAATGAATCAGGTTTATTACCAATGGAGCCGAAAGAACAGGAGATTGAACTTGAAGTTAGTACCCCACCAACAACAACTAAAAAGCCGAAACGTAGTTCGTCAAAATCGAAAAATAAAACAAAGAAGAGAAAAACACCAACACCGAAACCAGAATCGGAAACCGAAAGTACTGAAATTAAAACATCTCTTAACAAAACTAAATCAGCGAAACCTGCAAAGAAACCAGAATTAACTGGCACAATTACCACACAACTATATAATTACTTTTCAAGAGAGGTTATGCCATCTGTCGGTGTTGGTGTTATTGGCTTAGCTAGTTTAGTCGGCATTGCTAGCTACTTCTTATATCCATTTTCAACACCAGTGAGAAGAACATTTGAAGTTGATAAAAAAGATGATATTTATAAGTACAATGCTGAAGAATATGGGAATGAAGGCAATGGTCAAGCTGAAGAAGAGATGTTAGGAACAGTTTTAGCTGGAATGCCGAGTCATGCTAAGCAAAAACTTAACCCGTACGCAGCTCAAACACCTCATATTAATAAATATCCAGTTAAAAAAGACCAGGATATAAGATATCGCCACGGATCAGTTTACGACCCAAACTATAGCAGGTACCCTCAGCAAAAAACTGGTATTGCTCATGCCGCTGTCTACGCAAAGCCTGTGAATTATAATCCTCAATATGAAACCCGACATGTTTATACAACAGAAGCAAAATTCAATTTTAATAAGCCACAAAGCTATACGCCGTACCCAGCAGTAGAACCCATATACGCTGCACCACAAACCGGCTCTGGGATGTCATCCTACGGTAATGACAATGTAAATTCTGTAGTATATGGAGTTAAACCAACATCTGAATCGGATTTCAAACCAGTGTATCCTTATAACAGTCAATTTTTCAGTGAATCAACTAGTAGTCCAGTGACATATTCACCTACTTCAATGTATTTAGGATCTAATAATGAAGATGAAGAGCAAGAAGCTATCGTTGAAAATTCAAGTCAAAGTAACGAATCTGATGAAAATAAATTTGTGGTTGGGAATGTGCCTAAAGAACTAGTTGAATCTGAGACACCAGCAGTTGTACCTGAACATGGTCCTAGAAAATTAAAAAAGAGAAGTATATCTAGTTCACTTGAAGAGATTTTACGGGCTGAGAAAGAAAATAAAGATATATTTATAAGCAATGAGATTGACGATTCTTACAGCGTTCCTGTGAGAAATCTTGCAGCTGTTTCAGATCCTTTACCTATGAACGACGTGGATAAACCCAAAGAAGTGATGCCCATATACGCTGTATCTATGGACCCAGAAAAAGAACATAATGCGGAATCAACGACTTTAAAAAATGAAATTATTGAGAGCGTCTCTACATTACCTGTAAGTAATAATAGAGAGAAAACGAACACGGCAACCGAAATTGATATGGACGTAACTACAAAAGCATTCAAGGTATACGAGGTGTTCTCCACTGGGGTAGACAGTAGCCCAAAAGTGAAAGATACTACAAACTATGAAACGACAACACAATTTAGAAATATGATGACAGAGACTACAACTGACACGAAATTAGACAGTACATCAACTTTACCACCATCTCCATCGCCAATATCAGATCTTCCATCCTCACCAAAACCAACAGAACCTGACGTCATCACATACCCCCCGTTGAACCAATCTGGTGGTTTCTTTACATTTTTGAAGCGACTAGTAGATTTTAAGTTTAGGCTTGGATTAAGTATACTCCAAAGTACTTCGGAGTCACTAAATAGATATTTACGTAGTATGGAAGACACGATGACGAAAGTAGTAAAGGCTTCAAAAACGTAATAATAAATAATCATCGAAAATTATATTGCTCGTCTATAATCTTTGATTGACTCTCAATTCTATCTAAGGATCTTGCAAGTTAAAATGCATTGACTACTTAATAATGCTGATTTAAGTAGTTTTCATAAAAAAATAATTTTTAGAAAATCCCCACATTTATATGGATCAAATTACCTATTTTTACGGCAAAATCTTGTACTTTTAGGGTGTTACTAAAAGCTATTTCCTTTTTTTCTAATGTTCTGTTCTAGAGCACGAAATATTCTTGCATTTATATTCCCAAAAACGTACGATAGATATTTTTAAGCAGTGTTGTAAGAATTTATTGTTACTACAAAACCACTATAATATATTATGTAAAAAATTAAGCAAATTTTGTCTAGACAAATCATGACATTTTTTCATAGTTTGTTTCAATGTCATCTATTGGCTTATTTATGATATTTGCTCACTAGCGCCACATAGCGTGTGTCTACTGTATCTCTTTAGTTGTAAGGAAATTGGCAAAGCGGAATTTATTATAATAAATATTTAGTTAAGACTTATTTAAGTACAGGGAAATTAAAAATATAATAGTATTATATGCATCGAAATTTTGTACTTATATTTTATAATTTCAGAACGTTATCCTCGGTTTATTGATGACTGAGGGAAGCCTGCTGAATTTATATTGTGATAAAGAATTTAGGCGAATGTTTTCGTACTTTTTTTATTGTTACTTAACTACTATTGTATTTATTCGCAAGAAATACCATAAATTTAATCAATGTAGACTTTATGGTCGAGTCTTACGATTTTTAAACTGACTATTTTATTTTTTTATATACACACTGCATTGTAAATAATTTAAATAAACATTTTATACGAATAACTTGTTTATTCTGATATTCAGCCTAACTAACGTATAATTTTATTTTTTGGGTTTTTACGCTTTGAAGCGTAGCAATGTAATGAAATGTAATTCACTGAGTTCTAAATAGATGGCGTTGTAATAAATTGTGACATGAAAAAACTTCAGATAAAAGTTATCGAAACATTATTTAATTATTTCATAGTAGCTTTAGCTCGCGGCTATGGCCGCATGAATGTCTTATTCCGGTACGAAAAAGTAGTTAGAAAAGGGACAAAAAATACCCCATATCCTTCTCCAGGATAAAACCAATTTTATAAAATTTTTCTTTTCTGTTTAGCAATATCCATGAAAATGTATGTATAAAATCAGCATTTACTTAATTTATTTGTGTATCAAAAATAATGTTTATCACACGCCGAATAAGCTATTGAAATCCAAGCCCAATTAAATACTGTCATAAAATAAAACTTGATTTAATTTTAACTGTAAATTATAGTAGTTGTCAACGTCATAAACATTTTGATGGCAAACACAAGTTTTAGGGGAATTTAATAGGGTATTCCGTTGTATAGTTGAGGTTAATTTGGCAAGTTTAATTGCCTATAAATCTACGGACCTCTTTACACAGGCCTATTCCACCATAACAAGAAGGGCGTAACTGACATTTTTGCAAGATTGAGACAATATTGCAGCGCCAAAGGAATCTGCTACATAATTTTTTTATTTAGTACTGGGAATTATTCGCTGAATTGGACCTACTTACGCAAACAGGAACCAACCCACAGCAAGTTTAATTTGAGATAGGTACTGATTTTATTTTGCTAAAATAATTAATTTAAAATGATTTTAATACTGCATTTTTTTGCAAAATTGTACATGGAATATATTTCATGCCCGATTTTTCAAAAAAGTACAAGATAAAATTAGTTTAAATTATCGAATTTAGTAAAACAAAATCTGTATCTCCATTTGAACTTGCTGTGGGTTGGTTCCTTGTGTGTTAGTTCCAAATATGCAAATACAAAATGCTTAGTGTTTATTTGATAGTCCCCGTGGCGCAGCGGGCGAGTAGCCGGCTGTGAAGCGAGAGGCCGCGGGTTCGATCCCCGCACCGAGACAAATGTTTGTGTGATACACAAATATTTGTTTCAGGGTCTGGGTGTTGTGAGACCGAAAGTCTCTCGTAGTTCCTGATACCCACGACACAAGACTCGTATCTTACTGTGGGGTCAGGACTATGTATGTGACTGTTGGGTGTATTTATTTATTTATTTGAAAATTTCTCATCATTTCTTTTCTTAAAATATTTTGAAAAATACGGTAATTTAAGATTAGAGTAATGCCAGTAACTGTCATATATTTTTACCAACTTCAAAAAAGGGTTCTCTATTAGGCGAGTTTTTTTTGGGGTAAATACAATTTCTACATAATATAAAATGAAGTCGCTTCCGCTATCTGTTCGCTTACATCTTTTTAACTATTCAACGGATTTTAATGCAGTTTTCAGTAATAAATAGAGTGATTCATGAGGAAGGTTTATATCATCATGCTATGACTCATAGGAGCAGGGCAGTAACATGCAGGTGAAACCGCGAGGGACAGCTAGTATGATATATCCCTTTCTATGGTCACCATTCCATCGGCGAATTATGTTCTACTAAAATACGTGTGGGATATTTGAGTGGTATATTTTACCCTACCTTGATAGTAGAATTTCCCTCAAGCACGTGACATTTAGGATGGTATTCAAGAAGGTCGGTATATTGTGATATTATAGGTGAGGGGTTAGACCTGACCGCAACGAACATAATGGATAGGTTGTGTTTACTGATGAAATATTATCGTATAACCAATAAACAAACGGATTTAAAATTACAGTCAATGACTGGTTTTGTGAAAATTTTAAGATATTAATGTAATATAGTATGCAGAGAATCACTACCCTCTAAATCACTAATCTGTTAAAAATCGCTGAGAATGAGAAAAAGAAAAAAAGAAAAATAAAATCAATAAGCAAATTAATAAGATAAAAATTATTTTAAAAACACAATTTTTTATGAAATAGACCGATCATAAAAAACTGACGACGTAGCCAAACTTAAGGGAAAGGGATAGTCAAGAAATTGGGAAGGGGAAGACGATTTGAGCTTGCGGATATTTTAGTCACCGTATGAAACGCATCAACAAGCTGCTACTTTACGTGGTGGTAGGTCCCTCTTATGCGAGAGGCCGTCTGGGTTGGTACCACCGCTTTGTCTATTTCTGCCGCCAGGCCTCCAACAGGGTGTAAGCACTGTTGTGTTTTGGTTTGAAGGATATTGAAACCAGTGAAATTACTGGGCATTATGACACTTAACATTAACGACCCGGCCGAGCCGGCACAAGCTATGAAAATGTCTGGAGCGTGGCTCTACCACTAACAAAATGTCTAGAACCTTAAATTATGTGATTAGAAATGACACAAACTAAAAATAAAATTTAATTCAGAAGTTTTCCTAAAATACTGTCATATCAAAAGCGAGTTACGACACGAGGGCCCTATAAACCGCATCGACACCAACCCCATCTCTGTCTGTGGCCCAATAAAGCACTAAAGGGGGAGGAACGTCTTTTATAGACGCGCAGGGAAGGAAAACATTAACCCTTTTAGTTTTCCTTTAGTGACATTCTGTGACCGACATGCTAAAGGTTTCTTATTAAAGGGTTAACTCGGCCAGATGAACGTTTATTACGTTTACTATGTTCGATGTTACTGTTTTGGCTATGGTTGTGTGTGATGAATTCTGATGCGTAACATGTCTAACAAATACTAATATCACCCCTGGAAAGGCAAAAATATTAAGGCGCCAATACGTGTTTGTTTACGGTAGGACAGCTGAAAGTCGTTTTTTACGATATAGGTTATCCTTTCTACTTTCAGTAAACATATTTTATTGAATCATGTTTTTTGAAGTGAAACTTCTTTATCGGCGTTAGAAAAATAAAATCGTCACATTTTTCCGTTACGCGTCACGCGTCACATTTTTTCCTTATATAACTACTATAAAGACTAAAAAAAGACCTAATTAGTTATTTTTTTTTTACCGAGCACGACATAGTGACTGCAATACATCTGATGCAATCGAAAAGAAACAGTAACCATCGACAAACAATGAGTTTATCAATGGTCACCAGAATCATGACGGTCTATATAAATGCTTATTCACACTCTGAAGAGGGAAGAAGCAAACCGAGGGGCCTGCGATAGCACAGGGGATGACCTATGCAGGCACAGGGATACAAGGATGTACCACAATACCCTCCCAAACCTACCATCAAGTTATGTCGCAAGCCACTCGGGAGAACCAGGTCTACTCTGGCTGATCCTGGAATGCGATCCACTAAAGGTGTGTCAATTAATTAATTTAAATTATAAAAAATCAGTGTTATTGAACTTATTGTGGATTGGATCCTTATTGCATAACTATGTCCAATTTGTGACCGATACGGCGATAGACATGCCCCATAATCACGTCATCATAGCACGAAAATATTCTCTGCGAACCGTGTGCATAGTTGCACCTTTGCCTACTCTTTTGGGATACAAGCCTGCGCTTATATATTTTTTTTTACAGCATAGGCCGGCAAACGAGCAAGTGTGTCACCTGATGGTAAGTGATCTCCACCGCCCATGTACGCCCACCACCAGAAGAATCATGGGCGCGTTGCCGACCTTAAAGGAAAGGGATAATTAAGGATTGGGAAGGGGAGGGGATTTGAGCTTCCGGATATCTCACTCACCGTACAAAACGCAGCAACAAGCCGCTACTTTACGTCGGTTTTCTGTGAGACAGTGGTAATGACCCGGTCGAGCCAGCCCATTCATGCTGTAGACAAAACTGTCTACAGCGTGGCTCTACCACTCAAAAATTATTTTATTCTTAGGGGTTATATATGTGTGTCATAATGAGATTCAACTTACACTACCATATAAAACATCATAAATGTCATTGTTTATCACAAAGCCATTGTATTATGTACCCAAATCATTGCAAACAATAGCGTTAATTTATTCTTAGGGGTTAATCTTGTGTTTTGGTTTACTAAGCGAAACATTTATATGAATAGTTTTAACGGAGTTTAGTTTCGCGTGTTGTGAAGCTGGGAACGAATTTGTAATTATTACTGTAAAAAGCAGCGATAGCTCAGCGGGGAGCGGTACGGACTGTCGAGACGAAAGTCGCAAGTTCGAAACCAGCCCCAAGAGCATACACCACTGACTTATCTAAGTTACGTGTATATTAATTGTTAATTATCGCTTGCTTTAACGGTGAAGGGAACATCGTGAGGAAACCTGCATACCCGAGAACTCGATAAGAATTTTCGAAGGTATGTGAAGTCTGCCAACCCGCATTAGGCCAGCGTGGTGGACTAAGGCCTAACCCCTCTCATTCAGTAGAGGAGGCCCGTGCCCAGCATTGGGACGTATATAATAGAGGGCTAGTAAAAAAAACTGTAATATGATAGATGAGGAAGTTTAAGGTCGGAAGTAGGTAATGACGGGTGAAGGGAAGTGTGGCGTATTTTTATATAAAAACAAGCGAAATACTTACGACATTTATTACAAATACCACAACATTCTGCCACTGTTACTCCCGCAAGCCAGAAATCGGCGAGATTTTGGGAATGCTCGATTATGGATGAAAACGTTGTGTGTATTTATTTAATGCGTGGCGTACAGTCTTTTAGGTTCTAGGACCTTAAGGCTGATTGGCTAACAAACATAAAATTCGTCGGGGGCTGTCATCACTATTTTAAATTATAAAATAAAAATATTAATAAGTAAACGGTAAAAACTTCAAAACTTGTTCATTTAATGGTAGCCCCAGACGAACTTTACGTAAATTATCTCTCGTCACATTAATTATACATTTACGTCGGGGTTTTTTAAATTATTTTATCCTTTTTCAATAACAATTTAATTTTTTCAATTTTTTTAAATTTTGTTGTTACATGTGTTAAAAAGCATGTTGACCCCGCTGCGAGTGGGATAAGAGCAACTGGAAGAGGAGAAAAATAAATAAACAAATACACCCAACATTCACACACATAGTCCTGACCCCACAATAAGATACGAGTCCTGTGTCGTGGGTATCAGGAACTACGAGAGACTTTCGGTCACACAACACCCAGATCCCGAAACAAATATTTGTGGATCACACAAATGTTTGTCTCGGTGCGCCATGGAGGCTATCGAATAGAATAGAACGCTAAGATAATAATGTGCCTTAGCACAAAATTAAGATCAATTCATAGTCCGAGAACATCCAAATTTATAATCAAGACTCCATTCAATGTAATTACAGTCTAAAATTACGCACCCAATAATAACAGGCCTCTATTCAGTTTATAATTCTAGCGGCACGCTCTGTTTTGTATAATTCCATATAATAATTGAAATTTTGCATTATAGATGGCACGGAACTGAACAGGATGAAATGGTTCGTCGGGCCGTGAGTTAGGTATAGGAATAGGAAATATTAAATGAGAATTATAAATTAAATGGTAGTGGTTGGTAATTTATGATAAACTAGCTTTTACTCGCGACCTCACCCGCGTCAAGAGCCTTTTCTGGGATATCAGTTTTCGGGATAAAAAGTAGCTTTTAAGTATAGCCTTTAGGGTCCCATCTATCCCTGTATCAAAATTAATCAAAATCGGTTCAGCGATTTATCCGTAACCATCAAAGAAATCTTGTGTGGATCGCGATCCAGGATCAGCCAGTGTATATCCGGTTCTACCGAGGGGGCTTGTGACAACACTTGATGGTTGGTTTGGGCCGGGTATAGGGGTACACCCTTGCATCCTTGTGTCTGCTACAGTTCAGCTTCTTCCCCCTCTGAGAGTGAAGAAGCATTTATACAGGACGACATGATTCTGGTGACCATCGATAATCTCATTGTTTGTCGGTGGTCGCTAGTTTTTGGGACTGCACTGCGCTTATCATCAGATGTAGTGAAGTCACTTTGCCGAGCTCGGGTAAAAATAAATAATCTAAGGCTAAAACTACCCTATTTTGGACCATCACCAACATCTTCGTGTTTCCCAAAATAAACCATGGCTAAAATAATCTTTACATAGTATTAAATGAAGTCACTTCCGCTGTCTGTTTGCTTAGATCTTTTAAACTATTCAACGGATTTTAATGCATTTGTCAGCAATACATAGAGTGGTTCATGAGGAAGGTTTATATGTATAATACACATATTATAGTTTAGAAAAGCCGAAAAATTCAAAGATTTGTAATGTGATGTAACAAACTTATTTTTACCCGTGCGAAGCCGGCGCGGGTCGCTAGTACTTTATATGAAACTAGCCTTTGCTCGCAGCTCCGCCCGCGTGATTTGCTTTTCCCAGGATAAAAAGTAGCCTATGTCTTATTCTGATGTGTAAGCTATATTATTGTAAAGTTTCATTAAAATCCATTCAATAGTTTTTACGTGAAAGAGTAACAAACATACATCCATCCATACTTACAAACTTTTGCGTTTATAATATTAGTAGGATTGGGGTAAAGGTGGCAATGAGTATAAAAATATGTATAACACAGACACGTTAACCGACATTCACTGAATGTACTGTCAATAATCCCTAGTACACAAGTACATCCAACCCGAACATCGATAACGTTGCGAACAACATGTTTACACCATAAGAACATGGTACCGCAAATGACCTATTTCCCCTCGGGAGCGCAGTTCATTAAATCAACAAATTATGTGACAAAAACTCGTTGAAAAGGGAAGGGAGCGCCGCGGGTCGGAAACTGGAGGGTGGGGGCTTAATAAAATAAAATGAGTATATTATCGAATAGTACCCGCTGGGGTAATGTCGCGTGGTGCAGGATCGGACGTAAAGATGCAGTGGAGACTCCATTGGTTGAGAATAGGGTATTTTTTTAGTAAGTTTTGTAAAAAAATACACTCAATAAAAAATTATACTGCACCTCAGTACTGTCACAACGATCATTAATAATATTTTAACAGAACATGTTCTATAAACATAAAATATGAAAAAATTATAATAGTAAACGTGTTTAGTGTTCAAACACTATTATAAAAGGTGGTAGGTCCCTCGTATGCGAGAGGACGTCTGAGTTGGGACCACTGTTTTGTCTATTTGGTCATTATGAGACTTAGCATGTTCTCGGAGTGACGAGCGCAGTTCAGTGCCATGCAGTTCTTTGTAATTAAAAGTTCTGTGTGGTGTTCCTTCTGTTTATGAGCAGGCGTGGCGCTTACCATCAGGCAAACGCCTTGTTAGTCTCGTCATTCAATTAATTAAATTATTTTTGGAACGAAGTTCCTTACGGCAGGCTTGGAGGGGATAGGGATTTCGCTGCGTGACCGAACTGAAAAAAATGTGATAGTAAATCCGTAAGAAAAATGCGTGGAAAAAATGCGTGGAATAAAAGCGTTAAATGAGAAGTGCGCAGGCGCGACAGTCGCATAACCAGCCAGTGTTAGTTCCTTTTTTAAAATGAAATTCATTCAGCCAGTTATAGTTGAAGTATTTT
Organism: Amorpha juglandis; assembly: GCA_949126905.1. Classification (NCBI taxonomy): domain Eukaryota; kingdom Metazoa; phylum Arthropoda; class Insecta; order Lepidoptera; family Sphingidae; genus Amorpha; species Amorpha juglandis. The sequence goes on from OX421380.1 coordinate 1,879,434, forward strand.
TATATCTCCTTCGATTTTTAAAAGATTATTACATAAGTTGATAAAAAATGCTATACAATAGCTTTACCGCGGCAGTCTCCGAGTGCCACACGTCTTTTTTTTATTTCTAATGTAATTTTATGTTGTCAAACAAAAATAAAGAGACATATTTGTTATTTTTGTTGATAATTTGAATTTTTTGCAATTTGTGTCGATTCTACATTAGCCGAAGGAACTTCGTTCCTACCTGGTGTCCCACGACACACACCAATTTTTTAATTGAGTAATGTTCGTAGTGCAAGTCGGCCTAAGAAAACAACATTTCTGTGTAAACAGCATTACAATTTCTTATTGAATCTGATACCGATTAAAATATTGACAATATTAATACAAAGGACAGTGAAGACGTAGCTGGAACGTCTATCTGTCTTGCTCGTACGCCTGTAGTGTATTCGTAATTGCGGTGGCGTCAATCCTGCGGTGTGAATCATTTTCGTGTTCTTTGGCGATTGTCCTTTCTAAAAGATTTAGTTAGCATCCAACTTGTTTATTTTTGATTAGCCTTATAAAGCGATTGGACAATGAATAAATAACTTAAAAATAATTGTGGGTTAATAAAAATAAGATTTCAAATAGCGTAATTGCACCATAAAATATACGATCTAAAATAATATTTTACACCTCAATTCGACTCTACCCCACGCTTTATTATGAGTTAAAATTTCCTAATGCTCGCTCGTAAATCTGCACTCGTCTCCGATACAGTTTACGTTTCAAAAGCTGTCCCCGTGGTCTTATTGCGGCATTTACCCCAATAGTCCACAATAGGGTACGCGACTATAGGGTAGGTGACCCACAATGCGGTATATGATCCGTGACAGATACATTCTAGCGTGTTAATGTTTATTTTCACGAAAGATTAATTTTTGATAAACGCCATGTTATTTGTTTGTATTTTAAATGTAATTTTATTTCGAGTGAGTTTTGGTATTGGATATTTAATTCTTTGTGTTGCGAATGGTTTTAATTTTTTTTAACCGAGAACGGCAGAGTTACTGCACTACACCTGATGGTAAGCGCAGAGCAGTCCAAAAAACCACCTACAAACAATGATTTTATTGGTGGTCACCAGAATCATGCCGGGCTGTATAAATGCTTCTCCACACTACGAAGAGGGAAGAAACAAATCGAGGGGCCTGCGACAGGACACGCGGATGACCGAAGCAGACACTGGGATACAAATATTTATGCCTGTATACGAGTGGCGTCTGGGTTAGTACCACCGGTTTGTCTATTACTGGCGCCAAGCAACAGTGTGTAAGCACTGTTGTATTTCGGTTTGAAGGACATTGAAGCTTATAAAATTACTGGGAGATTATGAGACTTAACATCTTATGTTTCGGGGTGACGAGCGCAGTTCAGTGCTTTATATATAACTCAAAGTTGGATGGTGTTGCTTTTGTTTATGGGGAGCCGTCCCATCAGCGAGCGACTTGTTCGTCTCGTCATTCAATTATATAAAAAAAAACAATTTAGATACTACCAGCTTATGATCCATTCGATTGTTGTCAGGATATCTGTTAAAAAAGAAGAAATAGTGCTTATAGCTATCATCATGTACTAAATATTCTAAGATATTTCAAAATTCTGACTGGTGTTGCTATTATTTTATTTGCTGGAATGATGAGACGAGCAGTTCGCTCGCTTGATGGTTTATATGTGCCTCGGTGGCGCCGTTGTAAAGCGTACGCGGTACGGCTGCTAAGGTTTCGGGTTTGTTTCTCGGTTCGAGTAATAGTTATATTCCATGATCCCATACGCACCGAATGAAAACCTCCTCCTTTTTAAAGTCGGTTAAAATATACATAAATAACAATTCTTTCATACAACTTTCTATTCACGGAATGCGCTTCGTTGCACGAACCGCTTCAATTGAATAGGCCGATGTCAGAGGCAAGAAATGTTGAGAGGCTCGTATGGCCACGATAGGCCATTACCTCGAGCTGTATTGAAGTACATTGATAGGAATGCAATGCTCTTTTTTATCGACTGTTGGATTTTATTTAGAAAATATTTATAGGGAAGAACAAGAAATCAAAGGTTGTACAGAAAAAGCAGTTCATTATAATATGTCTTGCTGTGTGTGGGCGAGCCTCTAAATAAATACATAGTTTTAATTTGTCTAACAATGAGGTAGAGGTAAATAGTGAAAGATACGCAGTAATTGACTTTGACAGCCTCCATGGCGCAGCGGGCGAGTAGCCGGCTGTGAAGCGAGAGGCCGCGGGTTCGATCCCCGCACCGAGACAAATATTTGTGTCATCCACAAATATTTGTTTCGGGATCTGGGTGTTGTGAGACCGAAAGTCTCGCGTAGTTTCTGATACCCACGACACAAGACTCGTATCTTACTGTGGGGTCAGGACTATGTATGTGACTGTTGGGTGTATTTATTTATTTATATTTTTTTATTAGTTTAAATGACGAAACGTGCAGGTCAGTCGCGTGATAAACGCCACTCCTGCCCATAAACAGAAGCGCTCAGCATATCACATCATGGGACGGAGCCACGCTCAGCGAAATGTAGGTGTACTGGTCGCACCTCTGCCTACCCCTTCGGGTATTACAGGCGTGAGTATATCCTACTAATATTATAAACGCGAAAGTTTGTGAGTATGGATGGATGTATGTTTGTTACTCTTTCACGTAAAAACTACTGAATAGATTTTAATGAAACATTTGACAAACAACATTACAAACTTTCGCGTTTATAATATTAGTAGGATTTTAAAATACCTTCATAGAAAGAAGCTGATCTCTGATCTGACAGCTATCGTTAATGTGAGTCATCAATTCGGATGAAACGATCTTGATCCACTCCATGATTTATTAATACGCCATCAATAAACGTTTACAGCTACATCAATGGTATAAAACAAAGGGTTTCATGTTTAATAATTTCCTTGTTTACAGGAGAATAATTATTCTTTTGTGAGCGTAACAAAGGTTGCTGTATTGGGGATTTACGCTCATACATTTTGTAATGATTTTTTGATAGCCCTGGGAGTCAATATTATCATTTTTTTATCTGAGTACGGCAAAGTGACTGTATTACACCTGATGGTAAGCACAGTGCAGTCCCAAAAAACCAGGGACCACCTACAAACAATGATTTTATTGGTGGTCACCAGAATCATGCCGGCTTGTATAAATGCTACTTCTCTCTTCAGAGAGGGGAGAAGCAAATCGAGGGGCCTGTGACAAGACAGGCAGATGACCGATGCAGGCACAGGGATATAAGGATGTACCATAGAAAGCGGACGTGTCGCTATGGCCTAACTTACGATACGCGTCGCGGTCTCCCTGTCTCGGTCGCTTTGTTTTATTTTTCATTCAAGTTCAAACTCTATCAAGAGGATGTAAATCAAGTCAAAGTCTAACTAAGGTTAAATAAAACACGATCTGTATCATTAAATATTTGTTACTGCGCCCGGTCAGACCCTTATCTCACTGATGTGTCTTTAAGTAGACCTTCATGTATCCTCTGGGAGTCGCCCGATCATATTCGCCGAGTCCAATTTGAATGGGTTTTAGTATCATTATTTAACATTGTATGTGTGTTACTTGGATCCTTAAGCCATGTTTTTCACTAGGCTGAGCATAGGGACAAATGATACGGAACATTTGTCTATCGCTTTTATCATCATTTTTAGCATGGGTCGGAAAACCAGCAAATGGTTCACGTGATGGTAAGTGATCTCCACTGCCCATGTACATCCACAATACCAGAAGGTTTATGGGCTCATTGCCGACCTTTAAGGAAGAGGATAACTAAGGGATAGAGAAGGGGAGGGGGATTTAGGCTTCCGGGTATCTCACTCAACGTTCAAAACGCAGCAACAAGCCGCTACTTTACGTCGACTTTCAGTGAGATAGTGGTAACGACCTCAGGTCAAGCCGGCGCAATTAATACCTCTAGATCAAAAATTTATAAGGTGTAGGCACAGGTGCAACCAGTACACTGTAGGGATTATTTGCCAAACATATTCTGTCCCATGATGTGATAGGGGATCGGCATTATTCGGGCAACAATTACGATGCACTAGTTTATGCTTCAAAAACCGGTTGGCTAAACGTCGTCGCGTCGGTTACTTTTTGAACCGTTCGAGGTGTCACTGCAGCTCGCAATTCTATACCGCGCGGATAATACTAAATAATTTGCGCAAGCATCTCTAACGTAAATAGCTTTTACATTATAATATTCTACACCCTATTCTTAGTGTTGTGAACCCCATAATTGGGGTTTTCCGTAGCGGGCAGTTAACCGCCAACTATTCTGCCGTTCCTGTCTGGACTACCGGGACTCCATACTACCGGCTGCAGGTCGTCGTACCCCCGTGTCGCCTAAAACATCAGCCGCGGAACAGTAGCTGCCAACTATGAATCGCCTTGTGCTGCTACGTCACGTCCGTCGTGGCGATTACCGAGGGGAGTAAGCTAGCGGGACCAAATGTACATGACCTCTCACCTGAACCCGGCCCTAGAGATCTACCTTGCGGACCTATCTAAATTTTTAATTATTTTATTATCGTTAAATTTTTGTAAATATACTCTTTTGTTCGTTGAGAGTTCAGTTTTATTTACTCAACGTAACAACTTGGAACAAATTCCAATCCTGTCCAACTAGTGCGATTTTTTGAAAAGTCGAACACAAATTGTGATTACTTGAGCTGGTATTTGAACCTAAAACTTCATAGTTTCTCAGCTTTGGTACCCTAGCATTAGATTAATGAGGTGACTGTAGAGTTAAAGCCCAAACTTTTATATTTCTCGTAGTTTCCAAATAAATAGATGTGTCAGGTCATCCATAAAACTTGCCTTAATTAAATGTCAAATATAAAAACAATGTCCTCAGTACAAAGAAAAGAATAATATTCCAATAATCATATAAAACGATAGAGATGTTCCAACTACTGTGTTATTAAAGATCGAACTGTCACGTTAACGGTGTTTCAGTAAATGAATAAATTCTATTCTGTTCTATATCGATTGGTTAGTGGCTAGCCTATTGTTAGAGTTTTCAAGCCACCCAAAGGCCTCCGACTTGGCTTAACGACTAGTATCAGTAGAACAGCCGGGACCGACATTTTATCTACCCCCCGAAGCACAGAGACCCTCAGTTGAAAAACCACTAAGCGGTCACCTATCGAAAGGTTGCTTAACTTGCTTATCGTTTACCGATCAGTGAGTCCAACTGGCTATGAACGCTATATTAATAAATACACCCAACAGTCACACACAAAGTCTGAACCCTATATTAGGATAGTCAGTATTGTGGGAATCAGGAAATACGAGAGACTTATCCCACACCAACCCAATCAGTTTTACCGACACGGGGATTAAACCTGAGAACCCAACTCAGCAGTCGTACTGCAAAGACAATACAATTGCGACCAAGACAGTCAGAGAGAAGACGAGAAAAGAAAAAAATTGGTGTGTGTCGTGGGACACCAGGTAGGAACGAAGTTCCTTCGGCTAATGTAGAATCGACACAAATTGCAAAAAATTCAAATTATCAACTAAAATAACAAAATATGTCTCTTTATTTTTGTTTGACAACATAAAATTACATAGAAATAGAATAGAAAAATAGAAATAAAAAAAAGACGTGTGGCACTCGGAGACTGCCGTGGTAAAGCTCTGCCCTGATAACGAAGAATGCAGTAATCGACATTTTTGTGATTTTCACTTTTTTCCAGAAATGGCATCCCTAGAGGTTCATGTACATGAGAAAAATATATTTTCATAAAAAAATTCACTCGAAGTATGTTTTTTATGTAATGATTTTCGCCGTACTTGCATAAAAACTGCTTCAATGATAAGAAAAAACGCAGTATTAAACATTACCTACTGGGTTACAGGTTAAGTCGACCTAGATCCGTTAAGAGATTATAGTTTCCATCATTCCTGACTGATTTTACTATGAAACACCCTTTCCCAAACCTAACGTTCTCAAAATATTCGACTGAAGATTTTCGTAAAAAAAGTACCGATTTTTTGCCTATTCTCTTCTTTATTTTGTGTTTTGTGTCTCAAAGGGGAATGCCCATCTCCCATACAAAAAAATGCCTAAGATGAACAAAAATGAATTATACACCAATTTGTAGTAAAAATTAAAGTAAATCTATTACAATTAAAATTTCTATCTAAAAACTTGGAGGAGGCTGGTTAAAAATATTTTGCCTAAAATATATTTTACGTGTTGAAATTGGGATCTGACATCAGTCTCTGAAATATCGGTCATATAAATAAGTTAAGGATACATCATCATTCATAGATAAAACAATGAGGTATTATATTGGAGCGGACGTCGAATCGGAAGCAAAAAGTTTGGTACTTACGAAAAACTATCTGTCAAATACGATTTGTGTTTACTAATGTCAAATTCGACATTCATGTACATTTACGACAATCAAATTAAATACTATAATAATAATTATAATACTTTCCCCCTAGTGTGTAAAACTTGAGAATAATACAAATATTCTTATTTTAATCTAAATAGATTATATGACTATTTGAAGTTTCTGTCCATTTCCAGGCATTTTATGGGCGTTCCCCTTTATTTGTTTATGCGATTTTTGTATAGTAAATAAGTTTGTTCATTACTTTCAACACAAAAACCACATGTAAATTTCCCAACTGGGTCGCAATGGACGATTGATAGTTTAAAAAAAGAAATTAATTTGTAAAAACTTTTTGTTCTTGTACAAATATTTCAAAAAAAGTCTATGACAGCCATGCTGCAGATACGCTAAATAATATCTACGTTTCTTTAGCTATCCAATAAGGTATAACAAGCTAGGGTGATATCACAATTCTTAGAAAAAAACCTTGATATAATGCTTCCGGGAAGTAGTAAAAAATAATAGTCCTTAACCATGAAACTAACATAAACTAACTTAACCTACCACTTGGGTATAAAAACAAAATAGATCTAGGTCGACTTAACCTGTAACCCGTATAAGTCCTTGAGAAGACACAGTACACTCCAACTTAGTTCCGAGCATATAATAATGGCTATAATTATTAAAAAATAATGCAGTAATCGACTTGTGCTAAGACAAAATGCAGTAATACGCGCAAATGCTGCATTTAGTTTTAGTATCCTGTGACTCGGAAATGACCTGATACTAAACCAAAACGCAGTAATACGTATTATAATTATGCAATTAGTAAATTAAATAAAGGAAAATTATCTTGTAAAAGCTTAATTTTTTTCCGAATTTTTAGATATATATATTATGACCAATAAAATACGAACATCTTGCTCAGGTGATATGAAATTTGTTTTTTGCGTTTATCTCGTAACCGCCATTTTGCGATTACTGCGTTCTTAGTTATGACGGCAGAGCTATTGTATGGCATTTTTTATCAACTTATGTAATTATAAATAATAACGAGCTAGCGTAATCTTTTAAAAATCGAAGGAGTATTTTTATATACTTCAATTATAACTGGCTGAATGAATTTCATTTTAAAAAAGGAACTAACGCTGGCTGTTTATGCGACTGTCGCGCCTGCGCACTTCTCATTTAACGCTTTTATTCCACGCATTTTTCTTACGGTTTTACTATCACATTTTTTCAGTTCGGTCACGCAGCGAAATCCCTATCCCCTCCAAGCCTGCCGTAAGGAACTTCGTTCCAAAAATACATGACCCTATGTATAAATACCAATATAATTGGACAAAAATGGAAGCATAAAAAAGGGCAAGAGATAATCGCAAGACGAATAACGAGCTAGCGTAATCTTTTAAAAATCGAAGGAGATATAAAAATACTTCAAGTATAACTGGCTGAATGAATTTCATTTTAAAAAAGGAACTAACGCTGGCTGGTTATGCGCCTGTCACGCCTGCGCACTTCTCATTTAACGCTTTTTATTCCACGCATTTTTCTTACGGTTTTACTATCACATTTTTTTCAGTTCGGTCACGCAGCGAAATCCCTATCCCCTCCAAGCCTGCCGTAAGGAACTTCGTTCCAATAAATAAACTTAATAATGTTGAAAAACTAATAACCTACAATCTTATCGACAGATTTTATTGACAGTGCTATACAATCCCCAGCATCACTACTTCACATATGACAAATGTAAGCCAAACGTGCAAGTCGACGTTTTTAGATGAACCCCTTTAGGATGTGCAAAAAAGATATTTGGCAACCGCCCCGCTGGACGCCGGCTAATCACGTTTTTGTCTGGCCTCTAACTCTCGGAGTTATGGCTTCAACGGCTCACGACCTTCATTAACTGGATATTATCATATATTCTATTGCAATTTTGTTTGGTTCAATTTTGAGTGATTTTGCAGAATAAAGCAGCAATTACAGGGATTTTAGGCATTTTTATAGGTTATTAAAGTGATTATATTATTTTAGGGTCTAATTTATGTATATTATTCAGTAATGATTTTAGAATTTAAATTTTCATAAGTCCTTTGAATACCTAGCTCATTTAGATTAAGTATGCCAAAGTCACACAAGACTCATTATGAGACTTAACATCTTATGTCTCGGGGTGAGGAGCGGAGTTCAGTGCCATGTAGTGCTTTGTAATTCAACGTTCTGTGTGATGGGCAGGCGTGGCGCTGACCATCAGGCGAGCGACTTGCTCGTCTCGTCATTCAATCAAATAAAAAAATAATTAAAGAATATTCAATAACTCAATCGATAGCAAGGAATAAATCAAGTTGTTATTATCTAAATCATGTTAAAATCTGAGCAGGCGTACTTGAGAGCGGTTTAATATTCCTCCGTGACACCGGCACTTGCAGATGCTTGATAAATATTAGTATTCCTGGCGCGTAACACGATTTACGAGCTGAATTCGAACTGTGTCTATTCACATTGTAAAGACATTGATGCTTTTTAAAATTTCACGATCATCTCCGGGATTTATTTCATTTTTTGTATAATGTTGAGAGAAATTTGTCATTTTCTATAAGTTACCTGATTGTATTTTTCAAGTGGCAACGGTTAAGCGACTACACTACACCTGATATTCAGTACTTTGCAGTTCAAAATATATATCGTCATGTATATCTAATAACTTCAAGCCGGTATAATTCTATCGATCGTCGAGGGGCACAATATCGAGACAATGGTGGTTAAGAAATTGATTGATTCATTTAATTACAATGTCAGCTGTGTACATTTTTGTTATTTTGTCACCTTGTGTATACTTTGTCACTATAAGTTTCGGTTGAAGTGACTATTACTTATTTATCTGTCTGTTAGTTTGTTCTCTTACATTACTTTCAAGCTAGGAAACCCAGCTCCACGGTGGGTGCCATTTAGCAATCTGGCAGCTCAATAAGATTTTAGGTATTACGCATACATCGTTGCTTTATACCCACAATTTGAATCTATCGCTCTCTAACTAATGGACTTGTCTGTAATGGACTTGTAATCCGTCAACTGGTTTAGTGTAATAAGTTCTGTTTTCAGAATATTTCAAATTTCGTTATTCATCCTATTTGGCGGTTCAATCCAGGAACTTCAAAATCTTCCTTTTCACATAAAAATTAGCAGTAGATTCCTTTAAAATTTCAAGATATTTCCTATTTTATCTGCTTCGACAGCCCAGCTAAAGTACAAAAGACCCAAAAACCCATAAATATTCATAGAAAGGCGAACTTAAAATGAAACAGCGAAGCACCTCGCCATACATCAATTGAAGTCATTAACTGTTCCGGACTTGCGTGGATACAGCATTCGAACAAATGACCTCATATGCTGGAATAATTTATTTGCAAACTTTTTAACTACGCACAGACATATAGTTGTTGACAGAACGAATTCAACGGCGGACAAATTGTGAACAAGCAATTTCATAGCTACACCATTTTGCTATTAGTTGTGCGTCACACACATGTACAGGTGCGTTTGGATGTGGCGATCAGATAAATGGATTTTTCAGTAACTTTCCGATTTTAGAGGATTGTTGGATTTTATATTATTTTCTAGCTTGACAAAGTGACTACGCTACACCTGATGGTTAGTGTAGCGTAATCCAAGAATAGTGTCGACTAACTACAGATAATACATCTCTTCTAGATTCTTCACTCTCCGTTTAATGTCGTAGGAAGAAGATAACATGTATGCTGACAAACTATTCCATAGCTGCATATCAATTAATTTTAGTTACTACTTGTTCTATGGTATCATAGACTTTACGCCTCATGTTCAAATTAAATCCCATGCGAGATTTCTTATCAAACTTTAACTAAATGATATTACCGCCATTGACGTAAATTAACCATGTCGACAAAAAAGAAAGAAATCGTATCGGAACGACAGTCACGTCTAGAAGGTCTGATATGCTAACACAAATGTTGGAATAGAGTGCTGCATTATACCTGATATGAGCATAGACCGGCAAACGAGCACATGGGTCACCTGATGGTAAGTGATCTCCACCATCCATATACGCCCACAATACTGGAAGAATCATAGGCCCGTTGCCGATCTTAAAGGGAAGGGATAATTAAGGAATTGGTAAGGAGAGGATCCTCCGAATTGGGCCTGCGAACCGATATTAGGTTTTTATTTGAATTCAGCTAATGGAATATTTGAGAAAAATGGCGCAAACGTAAATGTAGCTAAAAATTGAATGAAAGCTACTTTAGATCGAACAAAAGAGCTTGCAATGCACGATAATTACACTCAGCATTGAGTAGATATAGGTTCATAAAGAAGAAGGTAAAAGACATTGATAGAAAATTATAATTCATTGACTGTGAACGAAATTATTGCGTAGGCTTTAGTCGGAAAATATCTCAAAGGTTTCTATATTATGAAAATGGAAAGTAATATCGAATTGGCGAAAGTAACTAAAATTATTTTTATCCTTCTCAATAATTATGTATTATTTGAGATAGATAATTTTATAAATAACATAACTCGAGCTTTTTTATATTATCTATGATTATTTGTGGGATTACTTTAATATGTGTGTAGTGTCTGCATTTCTATGAAATAAGATAAGCCATATTACTAACAATATTGGTTGAACCCATATAGATAATAATATTATTTATAATAAAATACTCTTATTATTTACGTTTTTACGGCTAAATCTAGTTCATAGTGGTAATCTCCCTGTAGACAGTTTTCTTTCTAGTATAAATGAGTTGACTCCACCGGGTTACCACTCGCTCACTGAAAACCCGACGTGAAGTAGAAGCTAGCTATTGCATTTCGTACGTGATTGAGATATCCGGAGACCCAAATCTATCCTCGAGTTTCCAATACCTTAATTAACCCTTTCCTTTAAGATGGGCAACGTACCTATGATTCTTCTAGTATTGTGGGCGTACATAGACAGTGGAGATCACTTATCATAGGATGACTCACTTGTTTGTCGGCTATTAAAAAGTTCTACTGTTTTTTATGAAGCTTATATTTTACACGTCCTACTGGTGGGCAGGGGCCTTCTCTACTGAATGAGAGGGGTTAGGTCTTAATCCATGTTAGTCTAATGCGTGTTAGCAGACTTATACTTTCGAAATTCTTATCGATAAATTCTCAAGTATGCAGGTTTCCTCACGATGTTTCCTTGACCGTTAAAGCAAGCGATAATTAACTATAAATACACACGTAACTTTAAAAAGACAGGTCTATGCTCTTGAGGCTGAGTTCGAACCTGCGGCTATTGTCTCGACAGTCTGTAATAATCCGCTGAGCTATCACTGCTGTTATTGTTACTAAATTAATGTAATAAGACAATTAATATATAAAATTACTCACGGGTGGGGCGGTAGGCAAAAGTTAGTAAATGACATAATTTTTAGCTATTTGTTTTCAGTAATTTTGTGCCTTTAAGCGTGGAATGGCTTTACATTATTGTATCGCCACGGGCAAACTTTTATAGATTTGAGATATTTATTTGCATTACATTGCCGACTGTCGTGTTTGAATTATGTTGTAACTTTTCAAGTAATTCATAATCTCAGTTGTACCATGGTATGTACGTTCAATTTAGGAAAATATACAATTTTGTGATTTGAATAGAATTAGACATAATTGTGTTTTTGTCGGAAGAGCATAACTTGATCAAATTTAAAGATTTAAACACAATTTTTGTTCTTCAAATTCTTTAACTATAAAGAAATTAAACGACAAGTTACAGGTGTTCAAATAAAGGACCCGTACACCAACGACGTGCCCTATTAGGATCTTTGTCTTTTAATAAAAACGTTTGATTAGTTAACAAGAATAAAGGTCAGTTGTTAAGGCGACTAAAGTACTTGCCAATTGGTAGTCGATTTTTTTTACAGCGTAGGCCGGCAAACGAGTAAACGTGTCACTTATGGTAAGTCTCCACCGCATATGTATGCCGACAATACCAGAATCACGGGCGCGTTGACGACCTTAAAGGAAAGAGATAATTAAAGGATCGGGAAGGGGAGGGGATTTTGGCTTTTAAATATCTCAGTCACCGTACAAAATGTAGCACCAAGCCGCTTTACGTCGGTTTTCTAAGATAGTCGACCCAGTCGAGCCGGCCCATTTATGCTGTACACAAAATTGTTTATAACGTGCCTCTATCACTCTAAATATATTATAATATATTCTTAATTTTCGTAATCGTTTTCTGGTTCGTAATCAGGGAAAAATATACGTAATAATTTAACTGTCCTATTAGCGTAGAAATCTACATAAAAATTCTACATAAAAAAGCTAAATTAAAAAACCGCGCTGATTTCAGAAAATCCTGCTTTTTGAAGTTAGTTAAATTATACAACAAACCTAAACCAGGAATTATTCAAAAGCCCATAGTAAGCAATACAAAACCTCAATCCTCGACGGCAAAGACTCGTAACGAATCAAAATTGGCGTCGTTCTACGTATCCCATCCAGATGTCCCCAATTTGTGGCGCCGTCAACCTTCACTGTCCATATCAGAATTGCAAATGGCTCCGGAATTTACAAAGAAATACACGGAAATTATGCAGGACCCGGTATATAGGCCTTTGATAATAATAGTACAAGGATTTTTATTACGAACCTGTGGAGGGGTATATTTTGAAATTTTACATTTCTTGTTTAATGTGGAGTGTTTGATTTTCGTGCTGGAAGCTGTGAAATGTTTGAGAATTTTGTAACTAGTGGGATTTATTATATGTAAAAGTAATAATAATAAATATATTGTTATATTTTTTTTTTATATGTAAGTGCGAGTGCCATGTATTTTATTTTATTTTATTTTATTTGGAAAACAAACAGTACTTATCATAACTTAATTACATAACTTTATAAATATCTAAAGACCATTATATAAGTTTTCGCATGTTTTCGTATGTCGGGTATACTCATGGCTATTTACTGAACAGGCCAATCCCAGAATTTCTGTACAATATAATCACATCATTCTGTAAAATCAATGTCTGGACAATAAAAGAGGCAAGCTCAAGCTCAGCCACAATAACCCATGAGTTTGTTTCGGCATTTCTTCCCAAGACTAGCCACGAAATGCCGATGTAAATGTAATCTAGTTTAAAAAAAAATACACGTAAAAGTAATACATGTAAATGTCATGGCATATTTAATTGTAAATAAAAATATTAATTCAAAATTGTCACAACACCTAAGACTGTTTTTTTTTTATTGGCCCTATACAGGGTTATTTTTAAAACACCAGCAACCTCGCAGGGGTAGATTCCTAAGGTTATAAGCTACTACTTTTGTTCTACGACTTTTGATAATTTGTTAGATTTTATTTTCATACAAAAATAAGTATTCATTTAATTTCCGTCTTGAATGTTAAATACAACGCGCATAGCAGATTACGTAAACAAACACGCGAAGCGTGGGGAACCGGGCTAGCGCCTACGACCTTGACCGCTGAGCAGCTGACCGCCCTTTGAAGTCGCGCGCGCACGCCGCGCCGGGCCGCAATCTACGAAGAAAAATACGACACAACAAAAACTTGTAAAATCATTTTTTTTTAAATGTATTGAGTTATATCCAAACTCGTAGAACAAAAGTTGTTCTTTATAGGGTCAGCTATCTGGTCCTGCGAGGTTGCTGGTGTTTTAAAATTAACCCTGTATATTATATTCGTCCCACTGCTGGACACGGGCCTCCTCTACTGAATGAGAGGGATCAGGCCTTAGTCCACCACGCTGGCCTAATGCCGGTTGGCAGACTTCACATACCTTCGAAAAATCTTATCGAATTCTCAAGTATGCAGGTTTCCTCACGCTGTTTCCTTCACCGTTAAAGCAAGCGATAATTAACATTTAATATACACGTAACTTAGAAAAGTCAGTGGTGTATGCTCTTGGGGCTGGTTTGGAACCTGCGACTTTCGTCTCGACAGTCAATACCACTCCCCGCTGAGCTATCGCTGCTTTTCTGCTAAGACTCACTAACTTAATTTATATATCCTCAGATTTTAGTATAGTATACTTTTCTTACTACAAATAGATAGATGGCAATCACCTATAACATTTCTCTCTGAGTTAGCACAGAAGAAAATCCTTGCAATTTGTAAATATAGTAAAAAGGGGATATTCCAGCGACACGAGTGGATGAATGTCGACTATTTATTATGTCGATCGGCGAGATGCGAGTTAGACGGGGGTTTATTACGTTGCTAGGATAAATCTGGTTTCGATAAATATCTCTAGTTCTGAAGCTTTCAAGTCTAGCATTGCATTTAATGTTGTTGAAGGTGAAAATATGTTTGTACATGATTTGATGAAACATATTTAATTAATAGAAGCAAAGCAGTAAATAAATGAAATTCTTACACGCAACACTAACACACATAGTCCTGACCTCACACTATATTAAACTGTATTTTCGATATCAGGAACTACGATATAACAGCGATGAGCCTATCGCCTATTTTCGGATTGAAAATACAAACAAAGATTTTGATTCTCCGACCTAGGATGGAACCCAAGACCTCAAGGTTTTTCAACCTAAATAGCCTGCTGCTAGGCCAATGATGGCAACCCATCCTCTTTATCTTAAAACTGTTTATAAAATAACTCTCAAACAATATAATAACCAAACTCAAATCAATAAGTGCTACATCAAACTTTTTTAAATCATTTCTATAATAGAAGGTTTGCGTAGGTCGTCAGGGAGTCGAACCTTGCCCGCCGCAAATTTGACATTCTGCGACTTTTAGCGAGTTTTGATGCCGTGTGTAAATTGACTTATTGCTGTCCACTTTACGAGGGAACAAAAAAGTTGGAAAAAATGTTACAGAAGACTCTATTTTTTTTTTTTGCTTTTTTATCGGATCACGGCAAAGTGACTGCACTACATCAAAGGTAAACGTAGTGCAGTCCAAAAAACCAGCGACCACCGACAAACAATGAGTTTATCGGTGGTCACCAAAGTCATGCCGGCTTATATAAATGCTACTTCCCTCTTCGGAGAGGGAAGAAGCAAATCGAGGGCCTGCGATACGACAGGTGGATGACCGATGCAGCACAGTAATACAAGTATGCACCCCTATACCCGCCCCAACTACTAGACTAATAAACTAAACAATAAAATATTATAAACTAATGACCATTACAAAAAATATTTTTTTATTGCATAAATCGGCAAATGAACTAGTGCCCATGTATGCCTACAATACTAAAAGAATCATAGGCGCGTTGCCGACCTTAAAGGGAGGGGATAATTAATGAATTGGAAATTGGATATCTCACTCACCGTACGAAATGCAACAGAAAGCCGCTACTTTACGTCGGTTTTCTATGAGACAGTGGTAACGACCTGATCGAGCAGGCCCATTTATGCTGTGGACAAAACTGTCCCCAACGTAGCTTTACCACTTTATTAATATCTCATTATAAAAATTGACCGACATTAGATTGTATAACAGTTCATAAATCCCATTAGGGACCAAAACTACGTCATTAGACCACAAATGTCTTTTATAAACAGACTAAGCCTTCTGTGCAATTGTGAAAAATATAGAAAATTCTATAAATAAGTATACTCACGCGCTTAGACCCATGTCAGATGTGACGTTAAAGTTAAACCTAGCTCCCAAATGAATCACTTTGAGGACGTGGTGAGGACAAGTTCTTAAATATTTTACTACATTTTATCTGATATTTCGGCTTAAATCGGATTTGGTTGATTGATGAGCATATATGCCATTTTACTGATATATTTTAAACTGCCCCGCTGACTGCGACTGTTGTTTTTTTTTTTATCCTGGCGTGGCAAAATGACTACACTATACCTGATGGTAAGCGTAGCGCAATCCAACAATAGTGTCGACCAACGATAAACAATGTGTCCATCGTAGGTCGGCAAGATCATGCCGGCTTGCCAAAGGGCCAAGGGGGAGGGGAAGGAAAAGGGATGGGAAAAGGGTTAGGATCAGGGGGCAACTCCCCCTGGGGAGAACCGGATATACACTGACTGACCCTGGAACGCGACCTACACAAGGTGGGTCACTATGGCAGGTTTAGCACCAGTGTACAGTGGTCGCTATCCGGTCGGATACAAGTATCCTCCCACCAGCAAAACTGATGTTCTTAATTGTCGGGTTCAAACCCGGGTCACGTAATTGTGATACTGGATTTTTCTATCACTTAGTAGTAGCTGGAGTCTAGAATTGCGCCCGGTATGTATCTCGTCTACTATCACATCATAGGACGGGGTAAGCTCATCAAAATGTGCGTACACACTGTTGCTTGGTGACAGAAATAGATAAAACGCTGGTACCAACCTAGATAGCCTTTCACATAACAAGGACCCCACCACCTTGTAAAGATGTGCTGCCCAATAATTTTCTCTAGCAAAACGTAACTTTTCTAAATGTTTTTCTATCTCAGATCCACGCAACCTTTCTTAAACGCAATAAAATCTAAGCATTGCCACCAGTGGCGTCACTCAAATCTTCGCCAAGAGCACGCGCGTTTGTCTTGCGTTCTTATCTGACTACTTCAGGACGTGACTTCAGGCTTCCATTTACCAAATTAATTTTGCCATCCGCAAACACACCCCTTCTTACTATCCTCATACTAACACTTCTTTTGCAACCGCAAATGTTAGGTAGTTTTCTAGCGACTTGCACGTGGAGGTGAAATGTGATTTAGTGCATGGTAATAAGGTTGGG
The DNA here is from genome assembly GCA_949126905.1 of Amorpha juglandis. NCBI lineage: Eukaryota > Metazoa > Arthropoda > Insecta > Lepidoptera > Sphingidae > Amorpha > Amorpha juglandis. The sequence continues at coordinate 1,896,573 of OX421380.1, forward strand.
TTTGCAATGGTACGGTGTATTTAAAAGTTTGTAACACGAGTGGCCGACGGTTGACAGATGACGACAATGCGACGCTCTTTCTTGCCTTGTTTCCTCGGACCTTAACTCGATTTAGGTAAATGAAAGGGAGACTTGAGTCATATGTTAGAGCGAGACGAAGCTATATGTTAGACAAGGAGGTGTGACTTTCAATAGTATTGACAGGACGTAATCGGCCGTAAGGAAAACTTTTGGCAAAGTTGCTTGTTTGGTGAAATTCTTTTTTCGATTGTGAATAATATAAACTATTGGGGTTCCGTAGAAGAGGTTCGTTTTGGGAGTCATTTAATACATTTAATTAATTTTAATGTTTTTTTTATATTTGATTGAATGACGAGACGAACAAGGCGCTTGTCTGATGGTAAGCTTTTCCAGCTCTCGTGTACACAGGGTGGATTCCCCTGTGTCCACCCCGTGTTGGCTTTCGAAACATCGGGACCTTAAAAAAAATTACAATAAAATCCGTTTAAATTAGTTTTATTTCAATAACTACTATTTCAAATACTACATAATATTATGTACCCATGTCTCAAAAGAACAACTTCTTAAATCTAATTTACTCTTCAAATACCTAAAAAAAATTGAATTTTCAAGTTTATTTCGTCTATCTATACTAATAATAAAGCTGTAGAGTTTGATTGTTTGTTTGTTTGTTTGAACGGGCTAATCTCAGGAACTACTGGTTTGAATTGAAAAATTCTTTTTGTGTTGGATAGTCCATTTATCGAGGAAGGCTTTAGGCTATATAACATTACGCTGCGACCATTAGAAGCGAAGCATCAGTGAAAAATGTTGCAAAAACGGGGAAAATTATTCATATTTGAAGGCTTCCGTTGCTAAGCTACCGAAATAATATTATTTGAAGGCTTCCGTTGCTAAGCTACCCTAATCTATACTAATATTATAAAGCTGTAGAGTTTGATTGTTTGTTTGTTTGTTTGATCACGTGGGCGGAGCCGCGAGCAAAAGCTAGTTCAAAATAAAATTTTGTTCATAAACGAATTAGTTGGCATCTGAGCTTAACTTTGTCAAATGGAAATTACGACTACCATTTTTCATTTAATTTCGAGGCTTTAATATATTAAGTATTAATTACCTAGGAGATTGAAATAAGCCTCTTATGACCGCTATTTTAATCCACTCAAATGGTAAATTAATTGAGAAGATTATTTGCAGATAATTTGACCAACGAAAATAAACGCATTTCGCCCTAGTAACGGCATTACAGATAGCATATAGGAATATGTTTGGATGCGAAAAACTAAATGTGATATGTATGCGAGAGACCGTCGGGGTTGGTACCACCGCTTTGTCTATTTCTGCCGCCAAACAATAGTGTGTAAATGCTGTTGTGTTTCGGTTTGAAGGACATTGAGGGCATTATGAAACTTAACATCTTGTGTCTTGGCGTAACAAGCGCAGTTCAATGCCATGAAGTGCTCTGCAATTCAAAGTTCTGTGTGGTGTTGCTTTTGTTTATGGGTAGGTTTGGCGCTTACATCGAGCGACTTGCTCGTCTCCTCATTTAATTGAATAAAAAAATCTTTAAATAAATAAAACGTACATTATGTATTCGCCCACCACTTATGGTTCATGTTTTGTCTGTGGTTAAATATCAATCAAGATTTCCATTCGAGGATTACTGCATGACACTCTTTGTGTTATCGTGTGATTATGAATAGATTAAGTAGAAAGGCGATTACTATAATTTTGTCTCGTCTAATAAAGTTTTAATTTATACCAATTTATGTTAAAAAGAGATAAAAGTCATCGACAATCTAATTTTGAATTTTCAACTTTAATTACATCCATTATAGTCGTTTTAAAAACGTGTTTTGAATGTTATTAAAAAAGTTAAATATTTTAACATTATTGTTATTTATGGAGTTTATTTATAGACGAGGATTTATGGAGGCCTCGGTGGTGCAGTTGTATTGCATATGTGATATGACTGCTGTGTTGAGGTCTCGTGTTTGATCCCGGGTCGAGTAAAAGTGATAGTGGGATTTGTAACACGAAATGCTCAGTATTAGCCCGGAGTCTGGAAATGAGCACGGTATGATAATAAACTCACCTCCTATTACATTATGGGACGGAAAAAAAGCTCGTCGAAATGTAGGTGTACTGGGTACACATCTGCCTACCCTTTTAAGGATCACAGGCGTGATTTTTTTTTTATTACATAGGCCGGCAAACGAGCAAGTGGGTCACCTGATGGTAAGTGATCTCCACCGCCCATGTACGCCCACCACCAGAAGAATCATGGGCGCGTTCCCGACCTTAAAGGAAAGGGATAATTAGGGATTGGGAAGGGGAGGGGATTTGGGCTTCCGGATATCTCACTCACCGTATGAAACGCAGCAGCAAGCCGCTACTTTACGTCAGTTTTTTGTGAGACAGTGATAACGACCCGGTCGAGCCAGCCCATTCATTCTGTAGACAAAACTGTCTACAGCGTGGCTCTACCACTCACAAGGAGATTGAGTGTGTGTCGAGTATGTATTTATAGAAAAGCCTAATTTTAAGCTAAGACATATAAGAGTGGTGTTCTATATTTGACCCCTATTCTCTCTGTGGCATTGCGCTTATTACTAAAACTTGACATTATATTGATTTTTTATTATCACAATAGACTACATTCTATATCTATATATATAAAAGAAAGTGGTGTTAGTTACACCACTTATAACTTAAGAACGGCTCAACGGATTTAGCTGAAAATTGGTGGAGAGGTAGCTTAGAACCAGGAGACGGACATAGGATATTTTTTATCCCGTTCGACCGCGTTTCAGTCAAGTCACTATAAAACGTGGTATAACAAAAACACATCTGACATGACACAAAACGCAAATGACAGTGGAATAACAAAACTTAAATGACAGCTAAACGTAATTTTGTCTTTGGTTAAGTATGGTAAAAAATTTGACAATTATAAAAATGATAGCTAAACGTAATTGATAATATCATCAGTAATTTGTTTTCTATTTGAATCATCATTAACAATGCCGCGACCAAGACGATCAAATCTTTCCCGACAAAACTATGCATTTGATCATGTGATGATCTTTAGCAAAGTTGTTGTGCATGATCCCACGAAATTTTCTGAGAGGGTACGATCAATTTTCGACACATGGCGCCACTGTTAGGCTACTTTTATCCCGGAAAAAGCAGATCACGCGGGCGGAGCCGCGAGGGACAGCTAGTAATCTATATGTAGAATAACAAGGTTGATCATAGAGAAGTAAGCTATGCTAAATCTTTTCTAGCGATGTGTGTGCTATGAGCTTAAGCTACTTCAAAATATTTTTCCAGTTAAAAATTCTAGTTTCTAACCTTTCGGATTTAGCTATAAAATAGGTTAAATTGGGTTTGTAATTGTTTTTTTTTTCTTGAATAACGAGACGGGTAAGGCGCACGCCTGATGGTAAGCGCCACGTCTGTCGATATACAGAAGTAATACCAAACAGAACTTTGAATTACAAAACGCTGCATGACACTGGACTGTATTCGTCACCTCAACGTGTATCACCGTTGGGTGTATTTATTTATTTATTCCACTCAGATCAAAAACATCACATATGTCCAGAAGATAGATTCAATCCTTACGGAAGTCTTCATAACTGACACACAAAATCACCTCGGGCACAAACAGTGTAAATCCCCTAACAACGCCGCTACGTGCTACGCATGTTAGATACAAATCAAAGCAGACAGGATCTGCGCAATCTGGCACCCCTATCTCATGCCATCAAATTAAAATGAACAATGTATGTAGAGAACTCTCGACAGAATTCAGTTTTCAACCGACTTTGAGGAAGAGGCTTGTCTATATATTGTCTATATGTTTGATATGTGGACAATTTTTTTTATTTGTATATATTTTTTTGATTTAATGACGAGACGAGCAAGGCACTCGCCTGATGGCAAGCACCCATAAACAGAAGCAACCCCACACAGAACTTTGAATCACAAAGCACCGCATGGCACTGAACTGCGCTCGTCACCCCAAGACATAAGGTATTAATTCTAATAATGCCCAGTAATTTCACTGGCTTCAATGTCGTTCAAACAGCAGTGCTTACACACAGTTGCTTAGTGGCAGAAATATACAAAGTGGTGGTACCAACCCAGCCGACCTCTCACATACGAGGGACTTACCACCTTATAAATGATGCGATCAAAGTCAGCCAATTTTATATATACCATGTTCATATTCATAGACTTTTAACTTAAAAATGACTTTTTTCCTTCCACGCATGCCACATGTAACGTAATGACGCAGTTAATATTGTATGCTAAAAATTCACAGTGATCCGAAGAGCACTCGTCAATATGAAGCTACTTCAAAATTAAAGACGAGTAGGGACAATGTCATAGAACTATTCCAAAACAAAATAATAAATATTCAAGTCACGATTATTTGAAAACTTTTTGTTTAGACAGACAGCTTTGGGATAACGAGTATTCTATAGGAACTTTTGACCAAACCTTCAATAATAGTAATTTTATTTATCAAACTGTGATATTAGATTGTGTAAGTTTATAAATCCGAGTTAAAAAGGTACTCATAGATAAGGAGCGTATTCGGGATTTAATTCATAGTGCATATTATCATTATTATTAAAATGTATGCCAAAGATGTGTCGTTTTTTAACCGATGAAAAAACAGAGGAGGTTCTAAATGCTACGTCTATATTTGTTTTCTTTTTGTTTGTCACTTTTAATAGAGTGATCTGATTATTATGATTCATTTTTATTCAAATGGGTATGTATATAAGTTGATATAATTTAAATTTTAAAAAGAAACTTCACCCCTAAGTTGTAATCGGAGAAGAAAAACTAAAACTTTATCATTCATACACCGATTTTAACGACTCTTTCACTAGAAATAAATAGTAAAATAAAAACTTTTTGATATAAATAAATCTGACTAATGAAACAAAGGCTAAAAATAAAATTAACCAATTCTGAACCGTTTTTTTTCCAATAATATCGATTATAAATATTGCTATTTAATTTTTTTGCGTTTTAGATTTTTTAGAGTCGGATCTATTCGTGAATTTTTTTTCCATTTTTTTTTTATTAGCAGAGGTTGGCAAAAGAACAATTATTAAGCTGCTACAAATATGTCCCAATATGAAATACTTCGGTATTAGTCAAGGATGGGGGGCTATTGCCCCCCTGTTACTACTCCTGGATTCACATCTGCGGTTCGAAAATTTGAGGTAATAAAATAAGCTATTAAATAAAATTCCCAGTTGTAAGAAAGTTTGGACGTTTTCGACATTACCGGAATTAGATTGAGTTATGTACTTCCTGCGTTATGGGATTTCTTAATAATAATTTTGTTTTTAATGTAGTGTGAATTAAGGAATAAGCAGCTATAGCTCAGCGGGAAGTGGTATAGACTGTAAAGACGAAAGTCGCAGGTTCGAAACCAGCCCCAAGAGCATACACCACTGACTTTTCTAATTTACGTGTATATTAATTGTTAATTATCGCTTGCTTTAACGGTGAAGGAAACATCGTGAGGAAACCTGCATACCTGAGAACTCGATAAGATTTTTCGAAGGTATGTGAAGTCTGCCAACCCGCATTAGGCCAGCGTAGCGGACTAAGGCCTAATCCCTCTCATTCAGTAGAAGAGGCCCGTGCCCAGCAGTGGGATGTATATAATACAGGGCTAGTAAAAAAAAAATTAAATTAAGGGGTCATATAGATAAAATTCGGCTACAAAATCTAATACATACATGTCATAAACTTCGGTGCATGTGAAATAAACGTGTAATTTATAAGTGGTAGAGCCACGCTGTAAACATTTTTTCTCAGCACGAATGGGCCGGCTCGACCGTGTCGTTACTATTGTCACAGAGAATACCGATGTAAGTTAGTGGCTCGTTGTCACATTTCGTACGGTGAGTGATATATCCGGAGGCCCAAATCTTTCTCCCCTTCCCAATTTCTTAATTACCTCTTTCATTTAAGCTCGGCAACGCGCCTACAATTCTTCTTGTATTATGGGCGTACATGGGCGGCGGAGATCACTTACCATCAGGTGACCCACTTGATCGTTTGCCGGTTTATGCTATAAAAAAAAGGAATATAAAAAGGTAAAATAATAGACAAAAAACAAAAGCAATTCGATAGAACAGTCTAAACCAAAGCGTTATCAATGTATTTCAAATCTAAGGCAAAATAATAATGATACGTTAAGGGCCGGCGCTCATTGACGGCATGGCACGGCATGGCACGGCAGGTCATGCTGCGGCATCCCGCGGCGTCCCGTGGCATGCCGTGGCATCCTGCTGAATGCCCAGCCACTCTCTCTCTCTCGCGCACCGCGGCAATCCGTGGAATGAAACGGCATGACACGTCTGGCCGGAGCATCCCGCGGCGCGTCGCGTCATGCCACAGCATCCCGCGGCACGTCGCGGCACTGTGGTATTGAAATAAAGTAACGTGAATTCTAAACTCGTGGCAATAAGATTCAAAATAACTTGATTAGTAATAAAATCCTTTGCCATGCCATGCCGTGCCATGCCGTCTATGAGCGCCGGCCCTTGAGAACATTGTCAAAGTCTAATTAATTACCTGAAAAATATTTACTCGTATTTCAAAAGACACTTTATGCTTATTATCACATTCAAGGTGCCGTAAATTCTCTAATAGACGGAGCTATTCATTCTAAATACCAAGAAACCGACTGCGAAATAGACAACACATTTCTCAACAAGAGACTCAATTTGCGATAAAAATTTCGTGTACATTATACATACAGTGAGCGCCAGAGAAAATTTCACGCGTTATGATATTTTATTTGATATATTTGCAACAAATGAACTGTATATTGAATGCGAAATGGAGTTGCCACGGTAGAATTATTCTGAATTTGTCTACGTGACCTATTGTTGTACATTTTTATGTGATAGATAAATTGATTTATCTATTACAATTCTAATACGTCACTATTCCTGTGATCCGTATATAACATGTCCATGAAATATAAGATATTGTGTATACAGGGTTATTTTTAAAACACCAGCAATCTCGCAGGGGTAGATTCCTAAGGTTATAAGCTACTACTTTTGTTCTACGACTTTTGATAATTTGTTAGATTTTATTTTCATACAAAAATAAGTATTCATTTAATTTCCGTCTTGAATGTTACAACGCGCATCGCAGATTACGTAAACAAACACGCGAAGCGTGGGGAACCGGGCTAGCGCCTTTGACGGTCAACGCCCGAGCAGCTGACCGGCCGCCTTTAATGTCGCGCGCGCACGCCGCGCCGCGCCGCAGTCTACGAAGAAAAACACGACACAACAAAAACTTGTAAAATCATTTTTTTTTAAATATATTGAGTTATATCCAAACTCGTAGAACAAAAGTTGTTCCGTATGGGGTCAGCTATCTGGTCCTGCGAGATTGCTGGTGTTTTAAAATCAACCCTGTATAAAACGACGATTGATTTTATATATCTTTTTCATGTCATGTTCATCATATATCGTTCCATGATCAGCCAGTGTATAACTAGTTCTCCCGAGGGACTTGCGACAGAACTTAATGGTTGTTTGGGACGGGTATAGGGGTACATCCTTGTATCCTTGTACTGTCCCAGTCCTGTCCCGTGTGTAAGTAATGTCCAGGATATTATTTATTATTATTATTATTAAGGATAATATCCTTACACAATTATGAATAAAATCATTCGGCATTCTGTTAATATGGCGCAAACTAATCAAAAGTTAATAATACGTGATTGAGAAGTTATTTTTTAATAGCCTAAAGTGTCCCACTCCCGGGTAAATGCCTCCCCTATCTTTCCAGACAATATTTTCTTGCCCCAGGCACACAACTGGTTTATTTATCCGCTGCAATTATTTGCACCACCTTAGTGCAATAGTATTTCCATACACCTGATCTTATTTATTGTATTAATGAACACACTCAAAATTACCAAAAATTGGTGTGTGTCGTGGGACACCAGGTAGGAACGAAGTTCCTTCGGCTAATGTACAATCGACACAAATTGCAAAAAATTCAAATTATCAACTAAAATAACAAAATATGTCTCTTTATTTTTGTTTGACAACATAAAATTACATAGAAATAGAATAGAAAAATAGAAATAAAAAAAAGACGTGTGGCGCTCGGAGACTGCCGCGGTAAAGCTATTGTATAGCATTTTTTATCAACTTATCTTTATATATATAATTCTTCTGTGAGTGTGTATGTTCCTGAACTTCTCTTAAACGACTGGACCGATTTTGATGAAATTTTTTGTGTGTGTTCAAGGAGATCTGAGAATGGTTTAGATTCACAATTTTGTCCGCTGGACAATGTTTTTTTTATTAATTTTTAATTTATTAGTAGTTGTTGAGTTGTCGTTGCGAAGCTTGCCGTGATGACGGGTCGTATAGCGTCTAGACTGGACAGGGACAGGACAGGGACAGGACAGTGAAACAGGACAGTGAGACAGGAAAGTGAGACAGGACAGTGAGACAGGACAGTGAAACAGGACAGAGAGACATGACAGAGAGACAGGACAGTGAGACAGGACAGTGAGACAGGAAAGTGAGACAGGACAGTGAGACAGGACAGTGAGACAGGACAGTGAGACAGGACAGTGAGACAGGACAGTGAGACAGGACAGTGAGACAGGACAGTGAGACAGGACAGTGAAACAGGACAGAGAGACATGACAGAGAGACAGGACAGTGAGACAGGACAGTGAGACAGGACAGTGAGACAGGAAAGTGAGACAGGACAGTGAGACAGGAAAGTGAGACAGGACAGTGAGACAGGACAGTGAGACAGGACAGTGAGACAGGACAGTGAGACAGGACAGTGAGACAGGACAGTGAGACAGGACAGTGAGACAGGACAGTGAGACAGGACAGTGAGACAGGACAGTGAGACAGGACAGTGAGAGGACAGTGAGACAGGACAGTGAGACCGGACAGTGAGACAGGACAGTGAGACAGGACATTGAGACAGGACAGTGAGACAGGCCAGTGAGACAGGACAGTGAGACAGGACAGTGAGACAGGACAGTGAGACAGGACAGTGAGACAGGACAGAGAGACAGGACAGAGAGACATGACAGAGAGACAGGACAGTGAGACAGGACAGGACAGGGACAGGACAAGACGGGGACAGGACGGGGACGGGACGGGGACGGGACGGGACGGGGAAAGGACGGGGACGGGACGCGGACAGGACGCGGACAGGACGGGGACAGGACGGGGACGGGACGGGGACAGGACTGTCCAACCGGAGGGAGGTGGGAGACGACCTGACTTAGGTCGTCGAAGTCAATTAAATGTGCGACGGGCTACCTCACATGCAATGGCGCAGTACCTCACTTAATTGCATTTAATGTAAATAAAACATTTGTATTAAGTTTTGACCACATTTTACACAAATATATTATGTAGGTGATACGAAGTTCACCGGGTCATCTAGTCTTTATATATATAATTCTTCTGTGAGTGTGTATGTTCTTGAACTTCTCTTAAACGACTGGACCGATTTTGATGAAATTTTTTGTGTGTGTTCAAGGGGATCTGAGAATGGTTTAGATTCACAATTTTGTCCGCTGGACAATGTTTTTTTTATTAATTTTTAATTTATTAGTAGTTGTTGAGTTGTCGTTGCGAAGCTTGCCGTGATGACGGGTCGTATAGCGTCTAGACTGGACAGGGACAGGACAGGGACAGGACAGTGAGACAGGACAGTGAGACAGGAAAGTGAGACAGGACAGTGAGACAGGACAGTGAAACAGGACAGAGAGACATGACAGAGAGACAGGACAGTGAGACAGGACAGTGAGACAGGAAAGTGAGACAGGACAGTGAGACAGGACAGTGAGACAGTACAGTGAGACAGGACAGTGAGACAGGACAGTGAGACAGGACAGTGAGACAGGAAAGTGAGACAGGACAGTGAGACAGGACAGTGAGACAGGACAGTGAGACAGGACAGTGAGACAGGACAGTGAGACAGGACAGTGAGACAGGACAGTGAGACAGGACAGTGAGACAGGACAGTGAGACAGGACAGTGAGACAGGACAGTGAGACAGGACAGTGAGACAGGACAGTGAGACAGGACAGTGAGACAGGACAGTGAGACAGGACAGTGAGACAGGACAGTGAGACAGTACAGTGAGACAGGACAGTGAGACAGGACATTGAGACAGGACAGTGAGACAGGACAGTGAGACAGGCCAGTGAGACAGGATAGTGAGACAGGACAGTGAGACAGGACAGTGAGACAGGACAGAGAGACAGGACAGAGAGACATGACAGAGAGACAGGACAGTGAGACAGGACAGTGAGACAGGACAGTGAGACAGGACAGAGAGACAGGACAGAGAGACATGACAGAGAGACAGGACAGTGAGACAGGACAGTGAGACAGGACAGTGAGACAGGACAGGACAAGACGGGGACAGGACGGGGACGGGACGGGGACGGGACGGGACGGGGAAAGGACGGGGACGGGACGCGGACAGGACGGGGACGGGACGGGGACAGGACTGTCCAACCGGAGGGAGGTGGGAGACGACCTGACTTAGGTCGTCGAAGTCAATTAAATGTGCGACGGGCTACCTCACGTGCAATGGCGCAGTACCTCACTTAATTGCATTTAATGTAAATAAAACATTTGTATTAAGTTTTGACCACATTTTACACAAATATATTATGTAGGTGATACGAAGTTCACCGGGTCATCTAGTGTAATTATAAATAATAACGAGCTAGCGTAATATTTTAAAAATCTAAGGAGTATTTTTATATACTTCAATTATAACTGGCTGAATGAATTTCATTTTAAATATGTCTCTTTATTTTTGTTTGACAACATAAAATTACATAGAAATGACTGACATTAAAATTGACACATTGACTGTCGCGCCTGCGCACGTCTCATTTAACGCTTTTATTCCACGCATTTTTCACGCATTTTTTCCCACGCATTTTTTCCACGCATTTTTTCCACGCATTTTTCTTACGGTTTTACTATCACATTTTTTTCAGTTCGGTCACGCAGCGAAATCCCTATCCCCTCCAAGCCTGCCGTAAGGAACTTCGTTCCAATAAAATACCTTAACTACAGTTACATTGAAAAATTACTAACTTACATAATGCTTATGCGGACAGCACACGTAACACTTTAATTAGTGCGGTGACTCGGTAATTAATGTTAGTGTAATATTCTATTCACTGCAGTGTCCTAATTTTCCAACTATGCTAGAATTTTGGAACAAGTGGGTAATGTATTAAGATTGGCACCAATGTGTTCTCAGTTGTGGATGTTTGGGATGTTGATTGATCCAACATAAGATCAACTTGGCAAACCTTTATTGGATTTAAAGTAGTTCTGGAATCTGTGTGATTTAAATTAATATACTAGTGGTAACTGCGTAACCCTCGAGAACTGCTCGAAATCCCTGTTTTGATATCATCATTGAAGGTATCATAGGAAAGACGTCCCCTGTACGGACAAGAGCATACACAGAAGTAATTTATATCTTGACCTGTACTTCTTATTTTAGAAATACATAAAACATGTATGTGGTGCAACACAAAAGTAATTTGATATCCGTTTAAATCTCTACGTCGATAAACAATACATTGTAATATTTGAATGGCTAAACGGTTTATCTTCAGTCATAGTTAAGAACCATCTTGATTAAACGACTACTTTCAAACTAAAAAACGCATTCGGTTTGATTTAACGCTACGGTGCCACACATAAACATTCACCCAAACAAGCACGCACGTAGCACGCCCGTATGCACGCACGCCTGCACACATGCATGTATGCTGTACAGACACACCGTCGAGCTTATTTCCGTCGCATGATGTGATAAGAGACTCCTATTCTATCGTCGAGCACAATTTCAGACTCCGTGCTAATACTGAACATAACGTGATTGAAAAACCCAATACTATCACCGAACCACGGGATCGAACCCGAGACCTCAGCACAGCAGTCGTGCCGTACACTACAGCGCCACTGGGGCATAATAAAACTGCTACAATAAAAAACCAAGCAATCTATATCCATACGTAACTGCTCTTTGAAAGTCGCACCGAGTTCAATAACTCCTAACCTAAAGTTAATCTGAAGCGACTTCGACGAATTTACATGCAAATTGGGTTTCAAAACGGATCCAACTGAACGCCCATAGTTAATTCTATTAGCAAAATTAATTCTCCTCTTACGTAAATAAATTTTCGACCTTGTAAACATGTGTATACAGAACAATATTGAATGGCTCCAATGCGATTTGACGACAAATAAAACTTGGTTATCGAATTAGACAAACAACTCCGATAGTCAATTTAAAAGTAAGATTAGTCCTTAAATCAATTGAATTAAGAGTTGTAATTGCGTGGCAAGTGGTTTGATGATGGCAAGAGTTAACACTTTGGCGATAGGTTTAAAGTTGTGAAGCGGAATACTTTGGACCTTACATGTGACGGTGCTGGCATGAAGTGTTTATTTTCGAATCTTGATTTAAATTAAGAATTTTCCGGTATGACGTCAGATAGGCCACCAAAATCAGTAAAGGCAGAGTTCCAATGGTCGAGCCAAACGGTGGTAGAGCCACGCTGTAGACAGTTTTGTCTACAGCATGAATGGGCTGGCTCGCCCGGGTCATTACCACTGTCTCACAGAAAACCGACGTAAAGTAGCGGCTTGCTGCTGCGTTTCGTACGGTGAGTGAGATATCCGGAAGCCCAAATCCCCTCCCCTTCCCTATCCCTAATTGTCCCTTTCCTTTATGGTCGGCAACGCGCCCATGATTCTTCTGGTGATGGACGTACATGGGCAGTGGAGATCACTTACCATCAGGTGACCCACTTGCTCGTTTGCCGGCCTATGAAATAAAAAAAAAAAAAAAAAAAAAACGGTCTGTGCCTTTACCGCGATTATCGGAAGTCTGCCTTAGTGAAGGCTTTAATAGAATAAATACGTGTCAACTCCTGTTAGTTATACATGTCTGGGTTACATATGCTACGTAGTAGCATAGCGGGCGAGTAGCCGGCTGTGAAACGCGAAGTAGCGGGTTCGATCTCCACACCGAGACAAATATTTGGTGTGGTTAATAAAATTTTGTTTCGGGTCTGTGTTGTGAGACCGAATGTCTCTCGTAGATCCTGATACTCTCGACACAAGACTCGTATCTTGCTATGGGGTTAGGACTATTTGCGTGACAGTTGGGTGTATTTATTAAAGTAGCGGTTTGCTGCTGCGTTTCGTACGGTGAGTGACATATCCGGAGGCCCAAAACCCCCTCCCTTTCCGAATCCCTTAAATATCTCTTCCCTTTAAGGTCAGAAATGATTCTTCTAGTTTTGTGGGCGTGTATGGGCGGTGGAGAACACTTACCATCAGGTGCCCCATTTGCCCGTTTGCCGGTTAAAAAAAACTCTGCAATCTAACTTAGAAAATGTAAATACATAATCCATTTATAATCATAAATGATATGTAAATAATTACTGTTGTGTCATCGAATCATCAATCCTACAATCCTGACCAATGTTTGATCAAACTGTGCCCCATATTATTTGTTTAGGACATCAAAAGCGTTCAAACATTTGTTTTTGATCACAAATATTTGTCATGCGCCGCTGTTTCGCGTACATAATATATTGTTTTCCTATATTTATATTTACTAGCGCCCGCGTAGTGATTGACATTTGACCTTTATAACCATTTAATTTTCGTTATAATACGGTTAGGTTTGACATTCAGACAGTGTAAGTGTGTTGTATTTCGGCTTGAAGGACGTTGAGGCCAGTGAAATTACTGGGCATTATGAGATTTAACATCTTATGTCTCGGGGTGACGAGCGCAGTTCAAGCCATGCAATGGTTTGTAATTCAAAGTTCTGTGCGGTGTTGCTTCTGTTTATGGGTAGGCGTGGCACTTACCATCAGGCGAGCGCCTGTCTTATCTTGGTACCAACCCAGTCGGCCTCTCGCATACGAGGGACCTACCGCCCTGTAATATAGAAGCAATTTACAATTAGATAACTTTTATGATTTTTTACTCAAAATTTGAACTTTAAATCACTCAAAAAAAAAAAAATTTACTGTCGCTTAAATATTTTTGGAAGTTTTAATAGATGTATATTGTAAAGTTGTAAAATGTAATGATGGAACTCTGTTTTGCTTCTTAACTAAATAAATATGTAAAGCTGCACTCTTCTTTCGGTTTCAGACATTCCCAAGCGTCTTGTCCTTAACCAATCCGTTTATAAAAGGTTGATATAATTTTGTAGGTGTTGCGGTATATTGAATAAGCTTCGTATTGGTACAGACGTTTCGCCTCTGGGCACCTCCTTTATGGGATAGAAAAATATTTGTTGTCTCTGAGGTTGATGTTAAAGTAGGGATATTTTTTATTGAAAAGGCTTACTATAATATTGTTGTATAAAAATACTAAGAAATGAAAAAATTTTCTCTGTCAATCCAACAGTTTGAATGGAACATTTTTTTTTTTGTTCTGTTCGGCAAAGTGACTACGCTACATCTGATGGTAAGTGTAACGCAATCCAGGAATAGTGTCGACCAACGATAAACAATGTGTCCATCGTAGGTTGGCAAGATCATGCCGGCCTGCCAAAGGGCCAAGGGGGAGGAGAAGGAAAAGGGATAGGAAAAGGGATGGGAAAAGGGTTAGGATCAGGGGGCAAGCCCCCTGGGGAGAACCGGATAACCGGCGGGCCATAAGCCCACTTATATTTCTTCTATATTATTAATGGCTGTAAGTGGAATTCAATTGTAAAAATGATTTAACGTTTCAACAAAATTTTAGAAATCCCGTGAGCCAATCGATGTATGAATAATAAATATGAACGAAAAAGAAAAAAAATCATAATGACAATATATTGCTGCCTCGGTGGCGCAGTTGTATTGTGTACGCGGTACGACTGCTGTGGTGAGATGTCGGGTTCGATCCCCGGGTCAGGTAAAGTGATATTGGGTTTTTCTATCACGAAATGCTTAGTATCAGGCTGGAGTCTGGAAATGTCCCCGATATAGCGATAGGCTCGCCTCCTACGATATAGACAAGCATTCATTATTAAGGGTTTGATAATTATCAAGGGATTGGGAAGGGGAGGGGGATTTAAGCCTTCGGATATCACACTCACCGTACGAAACGCAGCAGCAAGCCGCTACTTTACGTCGGTTTTCTGTGAGACAATAATAACGACACAGTCAAGCCGGCCCAATTATGCTGAAGACAAAACTGTCTACAGCGTGACTCTACCGCTCATTGAATTCCAAATTTCAAAATCAAGTTTAAATTGAGACAAGTAGTACCATTCATAGTAGTAATAATATCCAAAATAAACACTACAAAGGACAACATACCTAAAACCAATACGTTAGAAATGTACGCTAAAACTGCGTCATCAGATTTGTGGGCGTTTCGTTTGATGTCCTAAACAAACCGAGGGTTAACTACAACTGTGCCAGTCAGTATTAATTCTGTAGTGTTGACAGTGTAAAAACAACTCAGTTCAAAGGACGGTGTTTTTAATATTGTGTTGATCTTACTCTTGTATTTGATTAACGTACAATTACAAGGTTGTAGGCCCCTCGTATGCGAGAGGCAGTCTGGGGTGATACCATCGCTTTGTCTATTTCTGCCGCCAAGTACAGTTGTGTTTCGGTTTGAAGGACATTGAAGCCAGTGAAATTACTGGGCATTATGAGACTTAACATGTTATGTTTCGGGGTGACGAGCGCAGTTCAGTGCCTTGCAGTGCTTTGTATTTCAAAGTTCTGTGTACGTAATGGCGATAGACAAAGCGGTGGTGCCAATGCAGATAGCCTCTTGCATACAAGAGACCTACTAACTGATTTCTAGGACTACTGATCTATGTTTAAATATTCTTTAACCAATAAAATAATATCATTAGATGAGTAATTATCAGGCTGGTAAATGCTGATAAAACATTGAGCTTAAATATTCAATATATATACATACAAGCTCCATTTCCGAGAGACATACCCATTATTCCAATAGCCTCGTTTCAACTGAGCCACACTTTCGAGTGGTAGAGCCACGCTGAAGACAGTTTTATCTATAGCATGAATGGGTCGGCTCGACCGGGTCGTTTCCACTGTCTCACAGAAAACTGACGTAAAGTAGCGACTTGCTGCTGCGTTTCGTATGCTGATTGATATATCCGGAGTCTCCCCCTCCCCTTTCCGATCCCTAATTATCCCCCTCCTTTGAGACCAGCAACGCGCAAATAATTCTTCTGGTATTGTGGGCGTACATGGACAGTGGAGATTACTTACCATCAGGTGATCTACTAGCTCGTTTGCCGGTCTATGCTACTAAAAAAAAACAGCCATGAATGTCGCACTCGTTAGAGTTAGCCTTATATCACGCCGGGTGCTATTAAAAGTTGGCAACAATTTTTACGCGTCGCCGATCAAGTAACTTTTAACGATGCCGTGTGTTACGTAACTTTATTTCGGGGATTATGGTTTTTTTTTATTCGAGCACGGCAAAGTGACTACACTATACCTGATGTTAACCACGTTAAGTTTTTTTTTATTTGTGTACCAGTATTTCTTTTATGATGATGATGATTCAATGACGAGACGAGCAAGGCGCTCGCCTGATGGTAAGCTCCACGCCTGCCCATAAACAAAAGCAACACCACACAGAACTTTGAATTACAAAGCACTGCGGTGCACTGAACTGCGCTCGTCACCCCGAGACATAAGATGTTAAGTCTTATAATGCCCAGTAATTTCACTGGCTTCAATGTCCTTTAAACCGAAACACAACAGTACTTACACACTGTTGCTAGGCGGTAGATATAGACAAAGCGGTGGTACCAACCCAGACGGCATTTC
Source organism: Amorpha juglandis (assembly GCA_949126905.1). Lineage (NCBI taxonomy): Eukaryota > Metazoa > Arthropoda > Insecta > Lepidoptera > Sphingidae > Amorpha > Amorpha juglandis. The sequence goes on from OX421380.1 coordinate 1,913,509, forward strand.
GCATACGAGGGACCTACCACCTTGTACGTATACCTACCCTTGTACCCTTATATCCAGGGTATTTAACCAAATATTACGTTTTGGGTATAATATACCCTTTGTTACGTATTTGGTTAAGTCATTGAACCACGACGAGGTAATTAATAAAGAAACACACATCCATATTACAACAGTAGAAAGCAGGAACTTAAAAACTATGTAGTCAAAAGAACAACTATGTAGGAACCAAATAAGAATAGTTTCATTTAAAGACGCCTTCAAATAACACGAGACAGATTCAGAGCGAAATCTCATAAAAGGTCCCAACAGAAAATGTTCATTCGATGTATCGCTTTCACGCATATGTAGAATCGTGTGGGAGCATTTGGAAAAATAATTTCCTCTCCACGTAGTGACGGGCGATTATCGAAAATTCGACAGTGCCCGAATGTGGTTAGTTCGGCAATGCATTGTCAGTCTTAATTATCTTGAATTGTCGATAGTCGGTGTTTGCGTTTACGTGAACGAATTTGCTGATTCACCTTCAAGTATATACTGTTCCTCGTTTAAAATTTGATCCTGATTTAATTCCCGGTCGATTATACTTTAGACCAGAGGTTTCCAGGTTTTTTCTCATAGACAATTTTCAAAATTTTACTGGTTCCGGTGGACCCCCTGTGGCGCCTTACAAATCTCGACACGTTGTACTGAATATGGAATATGCAAGTTTTTACAAGTAACAGTTGCTGAGTTTCTTAAAATATTGTCTACCTACATTGATAAGTGAAGTCAAGCCAACGTTTTAGTTCTTCACTATCGAAAGCAGATTAATTTTCATGATCCGAATTATGAACTCCCATTATTTATCACGCCAACGTAGACCCCCGTCGTGTCTCCCGTGGACCCCTGGGCGTCCACTTAGACCACTTTGGGAACTAACTAACCGATATCTCTTTGGGATATATAGTGGAGGAACCAGATTTGCTGAGATAAAGCGTGAAATAGAGAAAGAGAGGGAGAGAGAGATAGCTATCCACAAGAGAAAACCAGTTGACAACATTCAAAATTGGAGACAGCAAGCAACCAATATTTATCGTAAAGCTTGCAAAAAATCGGTTTGTTTACAAAGACTGCTCATCCCTATTGCAAAACATGTCGCCATTTCTCGTTTTAACGAGAGAATATCGACTCTAAAACGTATTTCATAGTGACTAAAATGATTATTGTAAATATTCAAGCTCGATACATTAGGGTGAAATTAAACACGGTGTAGTGTGTACTTATGGGTAATAATATATATTTGAAGTTTTACTAATTAATCCCAGTATGTCGTGACAGTGTTGACATTTTTTGGTATTATGGATTTTAGACATTCAATGCTTTTTTTTTATTAAATAAATTTACATCTGTACAAATCTAGTTCCATACTATTGTTAGATTTGTATAGTTTGATTATTTAATTACAACAAAAACAAAAAATCATAGTTGTGAAGGTTTGATAAGACTTGAATAATATAAAGCCCATATCATTTTAATTAATAATACTGGGTCACACCAACTTACTTTAGCAATGACAAACATGTTATGAGTGGTAGAGCCACGCTGTAGACAGTTTTGTCTACAGCATGATTGGGCCGGCTCAACCGGGTCATTACCACTGTCTCACAGAAAACCGACGTAAAGTAGCGGCTTGCTGCTGCGTTTCGTACGGTGAGTGAGATATCCGGAGGCCCAAATACCCCTCCCCTTCCCAATCCCTAATTATCCCTTTCCTTTAAGGTCGGCAACGTGCCCATAATTCTTCTGATATTGTGGGCATACATGGGCGGTGGAGATCACTTACCATCAGGTGACCCACTTGCTCGTTTGCCGATCTATGCTATAAAAAAAAAAATGTTAAAGTACCGGTTAACCAAAAAAGTAGTTGCATAATTTGACAAATGTTAGATCTTGAGAATCTTGCATAATAAGACTTGACTCTCATCCTCCAATCCTACTTCAGTCTTCAAGCCAGCACTTTAGCAAGCCTACAATTCAAAATTATTTTATTTATTTTTTTGAGGCCTTTTTTTATTTGATATTGACGAAACGAGCAAGACGCTCGCCGATGGTAAGCGCCACGACTGCCCATATATTATAGGCTGTTACATTTTATGATGTATAACAATGAAACTCGTCAACGGACAGCGGCTCATTCGTCGCGATTGTGCTATTGCGTTAGAATTTACATACCATAGCTGTACTTAGCACTGAAAATAGTAAAATAAAATAAGTTTTAACAAAACTTTAAAACCGATTTCAAAAAAATAACACTGCAAAGACAAAAATAACAAACTCTTTGGAGTCGGTGACTCTGTTGCTGTCGGTCAACTATAAGCAATTTTTGGAAGTCGGTTTTTTGTTGTTGTTTTGTTAAGACTTATTTTGTTTTACTATTTTTAGTTACATCGTCAAAATCAATGCATTATTGAAGCTTTAGACTTAAATCCTTCATTTCACCATTTTAGGGGTCGGATTTTAAAATAAACTAACTTTGAGCAATACCCTGACGAAACAAATAGAATGTTTAAAATTTTCTACTCCCCGTGGTAAATTTTATACTAATATACTCGTCGAATTAGGTACCTTCTTGATTTTTCGTCAACTAAAATGGTTTGTTCAAGTTTATGTGAAGGACGTGAAAGGAAAACAGAATTTATAATGTCAATGTTTTCTTTAAGTGGTAGAGCCACGATATAAACAGCTTTATTTAAAGCATAGGTTCTCAAACTTATTTTGCCCACTTTGATAATCAATAATTTTTTAGCGCCCCCGAAATTATTTTATTTTAAATATTATTTATTGCACACCAAATAAATAAATTTAAAAGTAAGGGTTATACAGTAAGGGTGATAAAATGGGCGGTGTTATGGCAACCGGCAATTTCTTCCAGATAACCTTAGATATATCTAGTATATAATATTGACAGCCTCCGTAGCGTAGCCGGCAAGTAGCCAGTTGTGAAGCGAGAGGCCGCGGGTTCAATCCCCGCACCGAGACAAATATTTTTTGAACCTATCTGAATACCGACCACCGTTGAAATAGTGAAAAACCTGCCATAGTGGCTTTTTCAGAAGAGTGGTATTCCAAGGTCAGCTGATGTTTTTTTTTATAACATAAGCCGGCAAACGAGCAAGTGGGTCACCTGATCGTAAGTGATCTCCACCGCCCATGTACGCCCACCACCAGAAGAATGATGGGCGCGTTGCCGACTTTAAAAGAAAAGGATAATTAGGGATTGGGAAGGGGAAGGTATTTGGGCTTCCGCATTTCTCACTCACCGTACGAAACGCAACAGCAAGCCACTACTTTACGTCGGTATTCTGTGAGACAGTGGTAACGACCCGGTCGAGCCAGCCCATTCATGCTGTAGACAAAACTGTCTACAGCGTGGCTCTACCACTCAAAAGTGGTATATATTGTATATTAAATAACTTCAGTCCGGCATAAATAACTAGACATTATATTCGCCAACATTATATTTGGACTGTTATGTACATGATATCAAAAAATATGTTTCAATGAAATTAACGGATCCATTTATATAGATATGATTTTTTGGCCTTTCACAAAAACCATCCCGCTCTTCAGTTTACGGTTTTAAAATATAATGAGTTACTGCACTTAAACGAGGAAAATAAACTCAAAGGTGCCGCCTCTGTACTCCGACAAACTCCTATTATTTTTAAATGAAGACAGCACTTTTAAAACAGAATTTTAATTTTGTGAGAGTTTTCGGTCTGAAATCTTTAAAATACTGCTTACATTGTCAGGCTATACGTTTTATTACGAGAAGCAAGTATTCATGAACATACTAATAAGTAGTTGCTTTATTGCTCTAGTAAAAAGGATTACAAGGTAGTAGGTCCCTCGTATGCGAAAGGCCGTCTGGGTTGGTACCACCGTTAGTTAATATGGCTTTGAAACTAAATATGAAAAATCGTATATCAAACGCTATTTTGGATTTCTGAAAGATTCATAGATAATTCTGTCGTTAAATGATGTGTCAATTACTAACAAAAGATTATTAGCAGATTAGATCAGAGATTAATAAATTTTTCACTAAATAACGTTTCCGAAATTCGAATTGGTTTAACAGCGCTGTCAAAATCATTTTTTTTAGTTGAATGTTGATTTGATCAGCTTTTGAGAAACCGGGACCTTCATGGAAGCTATTTCCAAAAAACTCATCAAAATAAATAAAAAAGGTTTTCTTTGATAAACGTCGAGTCCATTGCAGTCATACTTAAAAACTCACTTTATTTACACGTGAGATAATTTACGAAACATGGAAGTCTAATAAAATTTGACACTTGATGGCCAGTGTTCTGTCAGTGGGTGTTTCATTCTGTGAGGTCGAAGGTAATATGAGTGCTTAGATGGATATTTTAAGTAGCTTTGGGGAGTTTAAGTGGGTGAGAGGTTGTTTGTTGGATGGTTCTGTATTTACATCGATAAGGTCATTCATACCCTCCGTGACACAGCGAGCGAGTAGCCGGTTGTGGGTCGAGAGGCCGCGGGTTTATTCCTGAACCGAAAGAAATGTTCCCGTCATCCACAAATATTTGTTTTGAGTCTGGGTATTGTGAGATCGAAAGTCACTCGTAGTTAATGATACCCACAACACAACTACTAATTATTTGACACGAACTACATATTTGCACGTTTGTCAGCCTATATATCGGATATAGTTCTAGATCTACCTAAATATAGTGCCGCGTTGCTGTTACTGGTCTGATATCAACATTATGTTACGTAAATTAATTAGTTTTCCCTATTAAGCAAATATTTTGATATAACGTAAGAAATAATTTAGAGCGGTTTGAATATTGTCTACACAAATTCAAATTTCTAGGTATTTTGACGTAAAGACTCCATTTTAAAGACATAGTTCTAATTTGTAATACCAGTTTGAAGTACATTTTTGGTACAGTACGGTGCTCGGGCCGAGTTCGTAGTGCCCAATTATTTAGTCGATTGCTCGCGACTCAATTTATTTCGTTTGCGACGATTTTTCTTTAAACTCGCCCAGTTGTCTGTAGAAATTATTTCTATTTCACGTTTTTCTGATCAAAAGTTTCTGTGTATAGAGAGATTCAATTCACACGTTAGTATGTTTGATATTCTTGGATCTATTTTTTTTACCACCCAAAATTTGATCCTCATTAACGATATTATTGTATGGTATAATAATAATAAAGTGTACAATTCCAAAATCAACGAATTCGATTACTAATTATTTATCAAATCAAAATTAGCTGTAAAATGAGGAAATAATAAATGTGAATAGATTGTTAGTGTATACTAAACATATAACATGATTTATAAAAGGGTGCATACGTGAAAATATCATGTTCATTTAATAAAGGAAGAGATCGTGCAGAAGCCAGCATAACTTTGCAATGTTCGATTTCGAAAGATATTGATCCTTTTTAATTTGAAGTATTGAGATAAGTAATTTCTAAGAATGTTTTAGTCTATCATAAAGCGTATTTCTACTCTCATTCTAAGAGTTCCATTCCCAAAATCTAGTAAAGTTAAACTTAAAATCCAACTAAAATCTATTGATAACTACTTTTTATGATATGACATACATTTATCGATCTCGTATTCAGTTATTCTATTTCTGTATATTATTCCGGTATATTTCAGTATATTATTTAAAACTTTCTCATCCAGCACTAAACTACTAATTATGAGTGACGTTGCAGACGCTTCGAATGCATTTAACGTATGCATTTAATAGTCAAAGTGTATTTAAAATTCCATTTGATTCAGTGAAAAGGCTCCTATGACAAACTGGAAAGTTATTCTTATGTACTGATATTTTACGTCTTTAGACTTTCCTATTTTTGTGATAAATCAATTTCAATAATTGATCGTTAGTTTTTTTAAACTGGATCACGTATTGGTTATTGATCAAAGCATAATACATCCACAATTTTATTCATTTTACATACAACTACAAATTATACTGAAATGTACTTGCGAAGCCTACTACATAATTCTATTGTTTTATTTTAATTACCTTAAAGAAATTCTTTCACTGATTTCCAAGCAGTACCCTAAATTTATTCGCAAGTAATATATTTCCGTGGCACAAGGTTCCCTTAAACTGGTAACTCAGATGTTTTAACGTTAAGATTACCGCGTTCTTTTTTACGGAAGCTGTTCTGAGACTTTAATAAAAATTGACTTTGAAAGCCACGGTGCTATTATGTGCCCCAAATGGAGAACGTTTTTCATGAATTAATTTTTGGTCACATTTAATCATATTGAGAATTAAATGAGAAAATAATGTAATGCTTTTATTTTGTTGTGGAAAATATCTTTAGCAATGTTTTAATAGCAGAAGCCAGCAAACGAGCAAGTGGATCACCTGATCGTAAATAATCTCGAACACCCATCGAACACTCATACTGCCAGAAGAATCATTGATCCGTCGTAAACTTTAAAGGAAAGGGTTTGGGATGGGGAGGGGATTTAGGCCTCCCGATATTTTTTTTTTAATTTTGGCTCGGCAAAGTGACTACGCTACACCTGATGGTCAGTGTAGCGCAATCCAAGAATAGGGTCGACCAACGATAAACAATGTGTCCATCGTAGGTCGGCAAGATCATGCCGGTCTGCCAAAGGGCCAAGGGGGAGGGAAAGGAAAAGGGATGGGAAAAGGGTTAGGATCAGAGGGCAAGCCCCTTGGGGAGAACCGGATATACACTGGCTGACCCTGGAACGCGACCCACACAAGGTGGGCCACTATGACAGGTTTTAGCACCAGTGTACGGTGGTCGCTATCCGGTCGGATACAAGTATCCTTCCACCAGCTAATATCTCACTAGCCATATGAAATGCAACTTCTAGCTGCTACTGCACTTCGGTTTTGTGCGAAATATTGATAACAAATTGGTCGACCCCGCCCATTCATGTTGTAGACAAAAGTATCTACAACGTAGTTCTAACACGTCATGAGGAAGTTTATTCCTTGTATAGCAGCGATGGCTGAGGGGGTTAGAACTAGCTACCGAGCCGAAGGCTAGGCTCGGCACCTATCATACCATGGAACGGAAATAAGTACGGCGAAGCAAGGCTGCCCTAATTACGCCTCTGCTTACTTTTTCGAGGATACTGGTGTACGCAATTTAAAGACAAGATGTTAAACAAAGCAATATTTTTTTGGGACAAAGCCATAGTGAATGTTCAGCGGCTGAAATTACAAATTATTACGCACCTAAGAGAGAGAACGGTAATAGGATAGCAGTCATTGACCTTAATAAGAAATCCTATGAGTAGTTTGTAGAATTTCGGTATTAGATTGCTACTTTGATAAAGCTATTTACTAACTACGGTTAAATTATGGCTTCATATAATCACTTTCTTTTCTACAGAACAAAAAAGCCAGCTTTATTGTAAATTGTGGTGTCACAGTCTCACAGAAAACTCTTCTAACAGTTTTACGGTCCAGATTGCAATGCTCTCTATTCATTCCTTTTCTTAGTAAGCAACACTTGATTTCCTTTAGCATTGTGGGTCTAGATGGCGATGGTGATCGGTAACTTGCCCGATGTACAGTTTCAGTTATGAAAATTCAAATGTGTTTCAATTTATACATCGGAAAAAAGTCAGTTTTAAATATATTTTATTGAAATTTGGGATTCTGGAGTGTCTCATATAAGCTTTTATATAAACCCGAGGCGTGTGTTAAAAAATAAAGCAAAAATGATTTTAGTGAAGCAGATTACGCACCAATTGTGTGTGTAAGCTGAAAAAATCGGCAACGAAACAAAACTCAACAGTGATTTTAGAACAATCAACATTTTGTGGAAACACATGAATCGATATTACAGATGTGCACGCGGCGTTTGGAAATATCAATTTACAGTAACACGGTACTATAATCTTACGTAACTGTAATAATAATAATCGATTTTCCGAGATTCCGGTTGTTCGTATCTTGCTAATGGCGAGTACTTGCATAGACATAACCTTGTAGCCAACATTTATTATTCGATTATGTCTAATTTTCTACATTATTTTATATGCAAACGTCAGTAATAGCAATAAACTATTCCAGTATATTTAAATTATTTCTTACGTTTTTATTTTTCACTTGATTTATTTACTTCTTTAGATAATAGATTTTCGGTAATGTAGCTTTTAGATTAAAATAATGAAACAACACGAGTGAAATAATACCCTATTTTAAATTTCACTCGTATCCGTACCTATTTAAATTCCTATAAAAACATCGCGGACGTTTAATCGTGACATTTTTGTACCGTATATCCATCCGTGTGCACCCAACCGCGACCGGGGGCGGCGCACTGTCCTCTTTCATGTGCCATCAAGTGGAAAATGAATTATTCCTCCAATTTATCGAATACCCCTCCTTGGGATGAGTGTAGCCTAGTTTATTCCAATACAGTTCAATGTGGCGAAATTGCTCCCAATTTCGACTTTCTGGGTCGAAAGAATTTTCATCAATTGAATTCTTTCTGAATGTGAATGGATAATGTTCGGTTTGTTAGAGGTTAATTAACGTTTGTCTCTTTTTTGCTTATTCGTTTGGTAATAGACTTTTTGGAAATGAATTTACTTGTGTACATTTTCTTAGATTTAACCTTGTCCTGTTATTTCAGTAATATAGTTAGGTCACGCAGATTTATTCTGACTGTTTTAATAGAAACCTTTTTTCAACCCTTTTTTTGAATGTCTCTTTACAATAATATGAAATATTATAGTTATTTTAGCGAGTCTTTCTAATCAAAAGTCTTTATTTTGTCTTCTGGGCATTAACTGCTTTTTGCTCCAACAATAAATAATCAATTCTTTCAAATATTTAAATCAATAACCGAAATAGGTAACAAAAGGTCTATAATCCCTCGTATGTGAGAGGCAGTCTTGGTTGGTACCATCGTTTGGTCTGTTTATGCCGCCAACAGACGTGTGTAAGCACTATTCTGTTTCATATTGAAAGAACTAGTAAAATTACTAAGCAATATCAGACTTAATAAGCAATCTCGTATAGTGACATGAATGAAATGAAATGAATGTAGTGCCATCATCATCATCATCAGCCACAAGACGTCCACTGCTGAACATAGGCCTCCCCCAAAGATTTCCAGACTGACCTGTTGGAAGCGGCCTGCATCCAGCGACATCCTGCGACCTTTATCAGGTCGTCTGTCCACCTTGTAGGTGGACGTCCAACGCTGCGCTTGCCATACAGTGCGTTGTAATTCAAAGTTATGAATAATATTGCCTCTATTCATGAGCAGGCGTGGCGCTTATCATTGGGCGAGACCGGCTCGTTACATCATTTAGGTTATTATAAAAATCTTGAGTAAACGAAAAAGCAAAGCAAATTAAAAATTCATTTCGACTGTCTTTGTATAATTCGATATTCTTCAACAGCATCGCCTATTGAATTAATTTTATTCTGTTGATTGTAAATTGAGAATGAATCAGAATTGCAAATGCGACAGGCGTATTCTGTACCGAAACGAGCTGCGTTAACGCTGTTACTACTCGACATTCGATTATCGTATGATTATCGACATTTGGTTTTCAACGTAACGATGTCGTGAATGTTTAATTTCGCTGTTACCTTTGTATTTTCGCATGTAAATACAGATTGTTAATTATTGTTACATTTTTAAACACAAAGAGAGATGGTGATTGAAGTTGGAGAAGGATGGAGTGTATGTACTGATCGAAATCGCAAACTTTTAATAAAGAGATGACAATTTGTATTTAAAGGATCTTTTTGTCAATGGAACGCATTGAATTGAATAATGTAGCACTGAATTTCGAAACAACTGAATGGTTAACTTGTGACCTGTGAGCTGCAGTAAATTAACTGCATGAATGAAATATTAATGGTGGCAGCGTATCTGTTATTTTATGCGACTGTATAGCGACCGCCGTGGAACATACATTTGGTAAAAGAATTGCCATAGCTTGTAAATCGAGTCGCATCCCTGTATCAGGTTATCAAGCTGATAATTCTGGCAAGCCTCATGAGATGCAATGTTTCTTAACGAACGACATTGTACTTGGAATGCTCTGCACTAGCTGCAGAGTGATCAAATCGCCGCGCTGGGATATAAACAATAAATGGTATATGGCGACAGTATCTTCCTCCATTATGTAATTGGTACGCATCCAACATCCACGATCTTCCCTGATTATCATCACAGATGGCAATTAGCATCAGACTCACTAATCACAATTAGATTTACCAGAATCAATAAATACACCACAAGGCTTAGTAAAATGTCGTCTTTTCACTCAGTCTCGTGAATAAATCAGCCTACCAACTGTTTTATCATTATTGTATATTTTACAACATCTAGCTTTTTCCTTACATTTTTTTGAACATCGTTGAAGTCTACGTGGTAGTCTCGCCTGAGCCTAAGCAAGGTCCATACAGCACGTGTCGCTTTCTTCTACTTTGACTTTCAACCATTCATTCACTCGATGACGACTATAATAGTCTCCGTAATTCCATACATATTATGAGTACGTAAATATCATTAAAAAGAGAGGAATGTAAGCAATTTATAGCCTCCATGCTGAAGTCCCTTTAAACCTTATGTAGCGTTCACGAAGGGTACCTCTCAACCCTTTGAGTTAATGTTTAACTTAGCGAATTCAATTTTCTATCTGTAAACTTGTCTATACGTAGATGTATAAAAAAATCATGAATAAACTTTGATATGGGAGTAAATTTGTTTTTTTTTTAAATCCTGTTACGGCAAATGACTACACTACAATGTATACCTATTTTCCCAATGTCTACCGTTGAAATATTGGGTCCCTCGATAGTTGGTGGAAACGGATTTAATTAAAAGTTTTCTAGGCGACAGTAGGATAACAACCTGGTAGAATCGATTACCTTCTCACCAGTGAGAAGGTAATCGATATAGTATATTTATACTCACCGTGCACATAGTGAATCGTTTAGGTGAGTCGCATTTCGAGGTCAGCCAGTGTATGCTCAGAAGTATAATATTTTATTCCACATACATTATTTTGTGATAAAATTTATCGATGATGATGCCGGTGGTTCTGCTACAAATCATGATATGAAGTTCTTTGTGAACATTATTCCTCTACGATTGTGAGGGCTTCAGTTTTTGGTAACATTATCAAGCTCACCCATATGTAGCAAGATTTACAAATTAAAACAAATGTCTATGTTAAGTACATCTTCTGAAATAAAAAACCACCGAGAAGCTGTTTCTAAGACATTTGAAATCCCTCTCGGAAGAGGGAAGTAGCTTTATACAGGCTGGCATGATTCTGGTGACCACCGATGAACTCATTGTTTGTCGATGGTCGCTAGTTTTTTGGACTGCACTACGCTTAAAGTCACTTTGCCGTGCTTGGATAAAAATCAAAATAACCCATACTGTTAGTTATACTTATACAAATAATAAACATTAACTAGAATAATACCGCTCTATGTACATGGGCTGGCATCAAAGATGAGTTTATTTTGTGCCCCATCTCGCGGCGCCTATACCGCCAAATTCATAATATTCATTCGTATTTTGTTACTTCAACATCGCTATTAATATAATATGAATTTGTTAAATCAAATTTGGTTTTGACTGAATTATGAGGTCGCCGGTTTCTTATAAATATTTATTAATATCGAATTTTATTACTTAGCATTTGCATGCAGTGGATCGACAGTTAAAGAGTATAGGGGGAGTCCCCCGAGTACCGGACACTTAAGGTCTTTAATAAACGAAAAAAAAAATAATTAGGTTATATTTCGATACTTAACATTTTTATTAAAACAAATATATGTAATATTAAAATAAGTCAAGACAGATTAACATTATCCATTTTTTAGCCCCTTAAAATGGAGTCAATCATTGGTTTAGTTTTTGGTTTCATTGTAAGTTGGCACCTAGTACCGGACAAGTATAAATTCAAACCCATAAGACCGGACAGTACCTAGTGATTATGGGATTACAAAGATTTGAAGTTATACATAAATCTTATATTAATACTATAAATGTCTGAGCCATATAAACATCATAAAAATATAAATAAATTAACAAAATTTAAAATAAATGACATGTCTTTTAACAGCGAAAAAATCAAATAGAAAATAGTTTTAAAGAAAATAATTTTAATTTTCAACATTATGTTACATGTTATATGTATAGAAATCGAGATAATAATTAATAATAAAAGAATTAAAAATATTTGCAACGGTCACAAACATAACACTCTGGGATATCCGCACAGGCTTCATGAGCCCAATCTTTACAGTGCCCACACTGGATCCAGTCCTCGTCGCAGTCGCAGCAGCGTCGCGTTTATCAAATAAAGTGCTTTTAGGTACCATAAAGCGGTCGGAAGCTTCTCTAATTGTCATCTTTTGGTTTAAAACATTTTCAATAGCTAATTTTAATTTGCTTGGGTCCCAGATACCCTTTTTGTCGTCTCCATTATATCAAATGATCTGAAAAGATAAATAACAGCATTACAATATTATATAGAATATAACAGGCACACTGTTATATCAAAATATACTTGCCCGGTACTAGGGAACTTGTATAAGTCTAATTCAATTTGTCCGGTACTAGGGAATCTGTTACTGTCCGGACTTACGGGAATAACGTACAGTATTATAGTTCTGATTTCCATAAAGTCTATTGATAAATCTGCCAAAAAAGATTATCAATGTAAAGCGTACTTACCAATTATTAAATCAGAAGCACCACACATAATTAATTCACTTTAAAAATATAATCTGTGACGTTCTGTATATTACTCGACGCAACAAATTACTGTGCAAAATGACTTACGTGTAACCTGTAAGGGGGGTATCGAACGAAACTGACGCTTCCCGCGCGGTGGGGGGGTTCTAACTGTTTAGTTTGACGTCTTAGATTACACAAACGTTACAATGAGCGTTATTTCAAGTTTCGACGTGTTTTGTCCGGTACTAGGTGCTGTCCGGCGCTAGGGGGATTCCCCCTACTTAGTTTTTTTTAAACTTACTTTATAACTGATGTAAGTACTGTCATGATTTCAAATTTTATAGGTATAAAATATGTTAGAAAATGCTTCCAAAAACTTAGAAAGGTGATGATGATTACGGACATGATACTTCTAAAAAATCGCAATGGATATTTTATTGTTTTTCACGCTACATCAAGTATAGATAAATATAACTGTTATTCATATAATATCGTTGAAATAATCAATTTAGTATTTTTTTAAATAGATCAATGTATCAAGCGGCCGCGCCGGTCGTAAAAACTACAACTCAAGTCTTTCTGTAACATGTGTTAAAAAGCATGTTACGTCAGCCCCACTACGAGTGGGATATGGGCAGGTGGAAGAAGAAGAGCAATGTATAGCTTAGAAAAAGTCGGCTGACGCTTTGGGTTAGCGGTCATTAAGCATGCACAAGAGGAGCATGACCGTAAAAATAATAGGTATTTTTATTTCGTGATTTTTAAGCGGTATTAAGTCGAATACGAAGTATGTATGTGCAATCGAATATGAAGTCGGTGAGATACTATGTGGGCGATCACAAATTATGTTTGAGTTTTAGCTTCAACAAATTACATATAAATTGCTTGGCGTTTATGTCTTGTACCCAATGTTGCGATAGCCATCTATCACATAATGAGACAGGAATAATCACTGAGCCGTATATCTCGGGGTGATGAGCGCAGTTCAGTGCCATGCAGTGCTTTGTAATTCTAAGTTCTGTGTGGTGTTGCTTATGTTTATGGGCAGGCGTGGCGCTTATCATCAGGCGAGCGCCTTGCTCGTATCATTAATTCGAAAAAAAACACCACTATCCACGCTATTTGCACCTACCCCTTTAGATTATAGGCCTGAGCTTATATTAAGTTATAATATAATATGATTATAATGATTTCTTACGTTTACGCGAATGTTACTCATTGAAATAAAACTAATTTAAACGGATTTTATCGCGGTTTTTTATTAATTTTGATCCCGACGTTTCGAAGACTTTTCAGCCTTCGTGGTCACGGGGAGGACATTCAGTCCTTTTATTTCAATAATATGATTATATTATCATTTCATTCGTCACGATGAATGGAACGGAACGGAACGATGATCGAATCGGGCCTAACCAAATTACAAACATAAACGTTCCTAATAATAAAAAAATATAAACCACTTATGGCGTACCGCTAATATTGATAAAGCCAATATTGAAGCTTAGGTAATATTTCGAAGTTGCTTTTGATTTATAGTTGTTTCCTGTTAAGCTACATAAATTCATTATGGTCCTTGGCAAAAAGCCATAGATTGTGACATTAGTTATCATATATTTATTACTTAAGGTCAATTTTAATGGACAGAGTAGCATGACACAGATGAGGTAACAGATAAAAAATAAGTTTTTACAAAATGTTTAGTGATAAGTATAGATATGGCATGTAAATTCCAATACAATAACATAATCGCGACCACTATGCTGTTATCTGTTGAGGTTATTTTTTTTATTATATACTTCGTCATAAACTCTTAACCAATCTTTTTTTATTTGATTGAATGACGAGACCAGCAAGGCGCTCGCCTAGTGGTAAGCGCCACGCCTGCCCATAAACAGAAGCAACACCACACATAATCTTGAATCACAAAGCACTGTATGGCACTGATTTGCGCTCGTCACCCCAAGACATAAGTTGTTAAGTCTCATAATGCTCAGTAATTTCACTGGCTTCAACGTCCTTCAAACTGAAACACAACAGTGCTTACACAGTGTTGCTTGGTGACAGAAATGGACAAAGCGGTGGTACCAACCCAGACGGCCTCTCGCATACGAGAGACTTACCACCTTGTTAGATCTTATATGAGACTACATCACAGCTAAACTTTTAGAATCCTTTGCAACATAATCAATCCTCAATTGGGGGGAGAAATTTATATACAGACATAAAAAGCAAAAAGAAAACATATTAGATCTTAACCAATCTATATGGGGCTACATCGCAGCCAAATGCTATCGAATCAAATTTTTCCGACAAAATCGGTCCATAATTGGCGGAGTAATCGATGTATATAGATAAAAACTCGCAAAAAGAACACTCCGAAAGTAGAGAACCTCCTTTTGTAAAGTTCACCATAAAAATAATATGGAGATTATTGACAGGATCGGTTTCAGATTATGTATCATGTATCACGTTGATATTACTAAATTCAGTAATTTATCCTTTAATATGATACGTCAAATTATATTGGTTTCATAATCTCAAGCTGAAATTGGCTTCTTTGATAAATATATTGCTTATGTTCGCTAACATATTAAAGGCATTCAATAATGACAGAAACATCAGTGGTTGTGTGTTCATCGTCATGAAATTATATTTGATATTATTTAGGCTACACAGAGATGTTTATGGGTGATGGGTTCGATGCCCGCACCGAGACAAATGTTTGTGTGGTCCACAGAGATTTGTTTCGGGTCTGGGTGTTGTGGGACCGTAAGTCCCTAGTAGTTTCTGATATCCATGATTCATGTTAACCTAGTGAGGGGTCAGAACTATGTCTGTTGGGTGTATTTATTATTATCAATAATATTTGTTATCCAGCAGATCAATATGATAATAATAAATACACCCAACTGTCACATACACCATCTTTATGTTGCACTACATCTCAACATTATGATGATGGAGTAAAAAACTAAATTCTTCAATGGAAAACGTCATAGTCGTTGTGATTGTGTTGGAATCTACACATCATAGCTGTTCCTAACACTGAAAATTGAAAAATAAAATTAGTTCAGACTAAACTTAAAAACCGCCTTAAAAGAAATTAAACTGAAAACTGTGTCGCTGCCGGTCAACTGAAATTGCGCCGACTCCAAAGAGACCTACAGATAATGTTATTTTTGACTTTTCAGCGATATTTTTTTAAATCGATTTTTAAGTTTTGTTAAAAGTAATTTTATTAACCTAGGAAAAATTGAGGTTTTCAGTTAGAGGTGTAACTTTGATTTTTTTTTTGTTAGTATATTCACCAATAACTTTCACAGAGTGAAATCAAACATTTATTCTACAAATTAATTAAGGATTTGGGCCTCCGGATATCACACTCACCGTACGAAATGCAGTATCAAGCCACTACTTTCCGTCGGTTTTCTGTGAGACAGTGGTAAAGATCCGGTTAAGTCGGCTCATTCATACTGTAGATAAAACTGTCTACAGCGTGGCTCTACCACTCACAATTCCTTCTCACAATACCATACACATAATTAAAAATTTGAATACGTTTTGTATTAAGGCCCTTACATTTTTGAGTCGATTTTATAGTATACCAACTTAATAAAACTATGATATTAATTATTTACGGTGATAGACAACCCCGCCGACTGCAAATAGCTGAACACTAACCCTCAAACGATCCACTTCATTAATCGTCCTTTGCAAAAAATAGCTTATATTCGGCGACGTAAAAGGAAAATACGTCCGCAATCAACATTGTCACTCAATTCCGTTGACAAGTGGACAAGACGGTCTCACAGGCACATTTGAATTGCAAACATCGACCACGCTGACAAAGAAAACAAGACAATTAATTCCGAAACAGCACTCTGGGTACTGTTGTAGGTGAGGCTAAGGTGGTAGTACAATTAAATTATGTTAGTTCCATCAATTATTAAATTTCGGATGTTGTAAGTTGCTGAATGTAAGTCAATTTTTTTATTATTTGATAGATTGACGCCTGATGGTAACCGCCACGCCTGCCCATAACTAGAAGCAACTCACACAGATCTTTGAATTATAAAGCACTCCATGGCATTGAACTGCGCTCATCACCCTGAGACATAAGACGTTAAGCCTCATAATTCCCAGTAATTTCACTGGCTTCAATGTCCTTCAAACCGAAACACAACAGTGGTTACACACTGTAGCTTGGCGGCAGAAATAGACAAAGCGGTGGTACCAACCCAGACGGCCTCTCGCATACGAGGGACCTACCACCTTGTACTTCTTCTTCTTCATTATTATGAAATTTTAATGTTATCAGTTTATGAATGTGGGTGTATTGATCACGCCTTAACGGCTAAACTGATTTAGATGAACTTTACCACAATTTTTTATCCGAGCACGGCAAAGTGACTACATTTATTGGTAAGCGCTGCGCAGTTCGAAAATCTAGCAAACCCCAGATAAATTATGTGTTTATCGGTGGTCACCAGAATTATGCCGGGTATATTAATGCTTCTTCTAACTCCACAGAAGGAGAAAGCAAATCGAGAGGCCTGTGATAGGACCTGCGGATGACCTATGCAGGGACGTAGATAATAATAATAAATAAATCAATACGCCCAACAGTCACATGCATAGTCCTGACCCCACAGTAAGATACGAGTCTTGTGTCGTGGGTATCAGAAACTACGAGAGACTTTCGGTCTCACAACACCCAGACCCCGAGACAAATATTTGTGGATCACACAAACATCTGTCTCGGTGCGGGGATCGAACCCGCGGCCTCTCGCTTCACAGCCGGCTCCTCGCCCGCTGCGCCACGGAGGCTGTCAAACAACGATGTATAACTACAACTACAACGATGTATCCCTATACCCGCCCAAATCAACCATCAATTTATGTCGCAAGCTCCTCGAAAGAACCGGATTCACGCTGGCTGATCTTAGTCAGACTGTGTGGAACGCGATCCACACAGTGTGGGTCATTATGGTGGGTTTTAACACGGTGTATGGTGGTCGCTACCCGGGTATAAATATTCTACCACCAGCACCAACCAGTTAAATCAGGATCTGGTAGGACATATAATAATATTGAAACAAAACTAATTTTAAAGGATTTTTTTTATACCATAGGCTGGCAAACGAGCAAGTGGGTTACCTGATGGTAAGTGATCTCCACCGCCCATGTACGCCCACCACCAGAAGAATCATGGGCGCGTTGCCGACCTTAAAGGAAAGGGATAATTTGGGATTGGAAAGGGGAGGGGATTTGGGCTTCCGGATATCTCACTCACCGTACGAAACGCAGCAGCAAGCCGCTACTTTACGTCGGTTTTCTGTGAGACAGTGGTCACGACCCGGTTGAGCCAGCCCATTCATGCTGTAGACAAAACTGTCTACAGCGTGGCTCTACCACTCAAATTTTTTCGCGGTTTTTTTATAATTTTTAATCCCGACGTTTTGAAAGCTTTTCAGCCTTCGTGGTCACGGAGTGGACTGCCGTCAGTCCGCTAAAAAAAGCCGGGATAAAATCCGTTTAAATTAATTTTATTTCAATGTGCAATATTCGCGTAAACATAAGAAATCATATTGTAATATTTATGCCAAACAAGATATTTTCTCGGGCACAACTGCGAACAAAAGTTAGTATCAAATAGATATATTAGGGATCGAAGTATCCTCTGATTCGAAACGTCCTTTTTACCTGGCATTATCCCGGCTTATTGACAGGGTCCTTTCTACTTAGACGCTGCGACTTAGCCCGTTCATCAGCATTCTGTCTCCCTCTAATACATTAAATCCAATACGCTAAGATTCCAAATAAAAAGGGAAGAAACATTAATCCATGTTGTAAATTCAATTTGGTATTAGTTAAAGTACAAATGTACTTTGAAGTATTTTTGAGTTGAAACATTTCTTTTATTTTGATCTAATGACGAGACGAGCAAGTCGCTCGCCTGAGCGACACGGCTGCGCATAAACAGATGCAACATCACACAGAACTTTTAGTAATAAAGCACTCCATGGAACTGAAGTGCGCTCGTCACCCCAAGACCTAAGATGTTAAGTCTCATAATGCCCAGAAATATCAATGGCTTCAATGTCGTTCCAACCGAAACACAACAGTGCTTACACACTGTTGCTTGGCGGCAGAAATAGACAAAGCGATGGTACCAACCTAGACGCATACCTAGACGCATACGAGGTACCTACCACCTTGTATACGAGGGACCTACCATCTTGAACAATTACTCTAGTCAGGATTATGTGTGTGACTATTGGGTGTAATTGATTTCATTTCATAGTTGCATTACTGTCCGACCTTCAACTACAGTGTTGATGTTTAATCAACTAAGTAGATACGTTGAGATCCGTTTGGTTGAATGCTGAAGGTACAAATAGTTGGTTTGTTTAACTGTGCCGACTGCATGGCGGGGTTTTTCGAGTGTTTTCACTAACAACCTGATTGACTCAAACTTAAATACAAAAGAATAAACATTTTGCGCAAATGAAAGCGCGGTGTAACATTTATGTTTTTGCTACGAACTTTAAATGGGTTAAACTTATGATAAATTGAGTTACGTTTAACAATTCTAGTTACTACACGAATGTAGAGAAATTTCTTAAATATACACTCATTTTGTATTAACAATGGCGGCTTAAAAGAATTTAGTATTCATAGTAATTCTGAGACGAAGAATCATACTGCAGCATGCAAAGACGCGAATTAACTTTAATTAGTAAGGCAACGTGTTATGACTGCTGTGCTGAGGTTTCGGGTTCGATCACCGGGTCAGGTGAAGGTGATATTGGGTTTTTATATCCCGAAATGCCCACACTCAGCCCTCTGGAATCGTTTTCTGAGTGGTAGATCCACGCTGTAGATAGGTTTGTTTACAGCAAAAATAGGCCCGCTTGACCGGGTCATTACCTCTGTCTTACAGAAAACGAACGGTACGGTGAGTGAGATATCCGTCAATGCTACACATCAAATAAATTTAAGCACGGGTCGGTGAAAGTAGGAAAGATTTTACCAGAGGCCGGCAAACGAGGCATTGGGTCATGTGACGGAAAGTGATCTATACCACTCATATACGCCCAAAACACCAGAAGAATCATGGGCGCCTTGCCTACCTTAACGAGAAGGGATTGAGAAGGGGAGGAGGATTTGGGCTTCCAAATATTTCACTCACCATACGAAATGACTTAATCATGCTGTAGATAAAACTGTATACAGCGTGGCTTTACCACCAAAATATCACCAATATAACATTAAAACCTATTTTAAAAATGTCTTTAAACCGTTTTGATATAAATACAAAGTATAAGTTACACTATGTTCACACAAAGGTAGACAAGAAAATATCCATTCTTAATCTAGAAATCTAGTTCAGTTCATTCCAAAATAGTAAGTAGTAACAAAGTGAGCCGTGCTCTTCCCGTGTCGGTTACGTTACGGACTCTGATTCCGGGGCATATCGACACCTATGTATATAGGAGTGTTAGGAGTGTTGTACACGGCTAAACGGTCAATTACTTGTTTAGTTGGACTGTATTGTACCAACTACTCATAGCCAGTTGTACTCACTGGTCGGTAAACGATGAGCAAGTTAAGTAGTTTACAAGGTAGGTCCCTGGTATGCGAGAGGCCGTCTGGGTTGGTACTACCGCTTTGTCTATTTCTGCCGCCAAGCAATAGTGTGTAAGCACTGTTGTGTTTCGGTTTGAAGGACGTTTAAGTAAGTGAAATTACTGGGCATTATGAGACTTAACATCTTATGTCTCGGAGTGAGGAGCGCAATTCAGCTCCATGCAGTGCTTTGTAATCCAAAGTTCTGTATGGTGTTGCTTCTGTTTAGAGGCAGGCGTTGTTCGTCTCGTCATTCAATTAAATAAATTTAAAAATGTAACCTTTGGCGCAGTCAGTCAAAGGATGCGTGAGCGCTTAGTAGTATTTCAACTAAGAGTCTTCGCGCTTCGGAGGGCACGTAAGAAGTTGGCCCCGGCTTCTTATCAACTGATAGCATGTTAAACCAGGAGGTTTTTGGGTGGCTTGAACATTCACACTAGGTTAGCCTCCAACCATTCGATATAGAATAGACTGTACCGTGCGATAAGAGCTTGGATGAACTGATCGTGGTTAGAAACATAAAAGGAAAACGCTCACGTAACTCTGCTGGGCTACGCTGTACGCTTGTGCTACGCTGCTCTGGGGAGAAAATTCACCCAGACCCGAAATAAATATTCTTGGATCATATGCATGAACTCATTGTGGTAGGGAACACAGAATGAAAACGCTCGCGTATCTCTGCTGGGCTACGCTGTACGCTGCTCTGGGGAGAAAACTCACCCAGACCCGAAACAAATATTTTTGGATCACATAAACATTTGTCTCGGTGCAGGAATCGATCCTGACTCTCGCTTCATAGCCGGCTACTCACCCCCTGCGCCTCGGAGGCTCATTTACTAGCTTATATTTAAAAAAAAAATTGGAAGACAAAACTTTATTATTATTATTATATTCTCACGATGTAACAGGCCTATCAGGTCATCATCGAAAGCATAACTTAATTAAACTGTACACTATTCTTGAGTTTCAATTAGTCACCACAACTCGTGAGCAACCTCCCTTATACCTCCGCCGTCTCGCACCGGCTGCAGAATGTAAAGCTTTAAGCTCGCTTTGAATACATCCGTTCTACGTGTCGAGTGTTGTTGTTGCTTACTTTTTAAGCTTACTCGTGAAGACTCTTGTTTTATGTTTTGAATTAAGTATGACCGGACATCTGCTCCGAAACTGTGAAGTTTAGATCGAATGTAGTTAACATTGGAGTTCGATTAAATAATGAATTATAATCAATATTGTGATTACCAGCAATGCAGTCACATGTCAACATAGTTTCTATCCGGGCACGACAAAGTGACTGCACTACACCTGATGGTAAGCGTAGTGCGGTCCAAAAAACTAGCGACCACCGACAAGCAATGAGTTTATCGGTGGTCACCAGAATCAAGCCGGCTTGTATAAATGCTTCATCCCTCTTCGGAGAGGGAAGAAGCAAATCGACAGGACATTGAAGCCAGTGAAATTACTGGGCATTATGAGACATAACATCTTATGTCTCGGGTAACGATCGCATTTCAGTGACATGCATGCTTTGTAATTCAAAGTTCTGTGTGGTGTTCCTTCTGTTTATGGGCAGAAGTGGCGCTTACCATCAGGCGAGCGCCTTACTCGTCTCGTCGTCAATCAAATAAAAAAATAAACATAATCTTATTATCGTTAATCTCCTATTAATTATATGTAGCTTCCTAAAGTAATATTCGAACTTATTAATTTTCTTTTCACATACCATTCTTAATACAAAATTAGCATATCATTTTTTCCATGAAATATTTTCCCCATAAAACTCGTGAATAGCCTTCGGCGACAATTATGTTTCGCGTAGTCTTGACGGCATTTGATGGAACCCGTATTAAAAGGCTGACTCCGACTTTCTTATAACGTTCACGTGTAGGCGAAATCTAAAAAGTTAGCTTCTTAACATTAATGTCCTTAACATGAGTAAGATGATGTCTTTTTCCAGTGGCAGAGCCACGCTGTAGACAGTTTTGTCGTTATCACTGTCTCACAGAAAACCGACGTAAAGTAGCGGCTTGCTGCTGCGTTTCGTACGGTGAGTGAGATATCCGGAGGCCCAAATCCCCTTCCCCATGCCAATCATTTATTATCAATTATCCCTTTACTTTTAGGTCTCAAACGCTTTTATAATTCTACTGGTATTGTGGGCATTCATGGGCATGGTTTTTTGCCGACCCTAATTAAAAATATAAAAAAACCGTACTATGAACGTTAATGCATATAACTATATCTATACTAATATTATAAAGCTGTAGAGTTTGATTGTTTGTTTGTTTGTTTGAACGCGCTAATCTCAGGAACTACTGGTTCGAATTGAAAATATCTTTTTGTGTTGGATAGTCCATTTATCGAGGAAGGCTTTAGGCTATATAACATTACGCTGCGACCATTAGAAGCGTAGCATCAGTGAAAAATGTTGCAAAAACGGGGAAAATTATTCATATTTGAAGGCTTCCGTTGCTAAGCTACCCAAATAATATTATTTGAAGGCTTCCGTTGCTAAGCTACCCAAATCTATACTAATATTATAAAGCTGTAGAGTTTGATTGTTTGTTTGTTTGTTTGATCACGCAGGCGGAGCCGCGAGCAAAAGCTAGTATTACAATATACATATGACACGAGTTTTGAACAATCAACGCAAAAGTCAGATTTTTCCACGATGGTAAGATCGTAAGCAAGAGGTCATCTTGTCAGCAGTGTAAGCATTTTTGTATTTCAGTGTGAACTATATTGAAGCCTACGAAATTACAGGGTATTATGAGACATATTATATCTTCAGATGATGAGCGCAGTCGAACTCCAAGCTGTGTTCTGTAAAAAATCCTCAGTGGTGGACAGGCATCACGCTTACCTGCTTGTTTCGTCATTCGTGCTAATTAAATAGAATTTGTTATAAAGTATGTTTTTATGTATGTTGCATGTAGTTTCCATAATTGTGTATTTTCCAAATAAATCATTCCATATTCCATCAATACTCTCAATAGCCGATTTTTGTTTGTCTATTTAACTTTATACTAAACTAGCTTTTGCTCGCGGCTCCGCCCACGTGATCAAATAAACAAACAAACAATCAAACTCTACAGCTTTATAATATTAGTATAGATTTGATTTTGATTTGACAACGGAAGCCTTCAAATAATATTATTTTGGTAACTTAGCAACGGAAGCCTTCAAATATGAATAATTTTCCCCGTTTTTGCAACATTTTTCACTGATGCTTCGCTTCTAATGGTCGCAGCGTAATGTTATATATCCTAAAGCCTTCCTCGATAAATGGACTATCCAACACAAAAATATTTTTTTAATTCGAACCAGTAATTCCTGAGATTAGTGCGTTCAAACAAACAAACAAACAAACAAACAATCAAACTCTACAGCTTTATTATTAGTATAGATATATTACTACTATATTTTATCCACATGACGTAGGACGCGTGTCTTCAGCTCGTGACGACGTCTGTTATAATTTACGTCCTAAATTAACATTCAGGATACATTTTAATGAGACGTCAGAGTGTCATGAAGGGAAGAGCAATTGCGCAAGCCGGCATGACTGTGACGACTGTACACGGACTTGATTTATATATGACTAGCTATTACCCGTGACTCCGCTCGCGTGAATGTTTTTTTCTGGGATAAAAAGTTGCCTCTGTCCAACAGGGATAATGTAGGATTCTAATGGTGAAAGAATTTTTCAAATCGGTCCATAATTTCAGAGCCTATTCAGTGCAATTCAGATTAACCATTAATCCTATTACAAATTGTACTTCTCAACTTAGTTATGTTTTAGTGTTCTGTCCTGTTCTCCTTGTGTATAATAAAGTGTTTTTTTACTAGCCATGTATTATATACGTCCCACTGCTGGGCACGGGCCTCCTCTACTGAATGAGAGGGATTAGGCCTTAGTCCACCACGCTGGCCTAATGCGGCAGATTTCACATACCTTCGAAAAATCTTATCGACTTCTCAGGTATGCAGGTTTCCTCACGATGTTTCCTTCACCGTTAAAGCAAGCGATAATTAACAATTAATATAATACACGTAACTTAGAAAAGTCAGTGGTGTATGCTCTTGGGGCTGATCTCGAACCTGCGACTTTCGTCTCGACAGTCCATACAACTCTCCGCTGAGCTATCGCTGCTATTAATATAGATTAAATAAATTAATTATTGTTCTACACCGTCAGAAATAAACAAAATACACAATGAGTCACACACATAGCCCTGACTCTATGTTAGCCTGTATAATGGGTATTAGGAACAACGAGGGATTTACGGTCCCACAACACCCAGACTTGAAACATATACTATATTGTTTACCACGGGTCTTAATCGCGTAATATTTAAAGGTATGTAAGGGGTAGAGCCATGCTGTAGACAGTTTTGTCTACAACAAGAATGGGCTGGCTCGACCGGATTGTTACCACTGTCTCACAGAAATATTTCTGGATCACACAAACAATTGTCTCGGTGCCACAATCGAATCCGCGGCTTCTAGTTTCACAGGTGACTGCGCCACATAGGCTTTTAATTAAACCAGGAACCTCTGACTCTATAAATTGATTACCCCCAACGATATTATTTAAATTACCTTTAAAGGTTTATTGAAGAGTAATAATAAAATCAGTCCATGAAAAATATAATAAAAGCAAAAGCATTTTATGAAAATCACAATTCGTTAGTAATAATATAATAATACTAGCCCTGTATTATACATGTCCCACTGCTGGGCAAGATCCTCCTCTACTGAATGAGAAGGGTTAGGCCTTGGTCCACCACGCTGGCCTAATGCCGGTTGGCAGACTTCACATACCTTCGAAAAATCTAATCGAGTTGTCAGGTATGCAGGTTTCCTCACTATGTTTCCTTCACCGTTAAAACAAGCGATAATTAACAATGAATATACACGTTACTTAGAAAAGTCAGATGTGTATGCTATGTGATGTGTCTTGGGGCTGGTTTCGAACCTGCGACTTTCATCTCGACAGTCCGTACCTCCTCGCTGAGATATCGCTGCTTTTTAATTCGTTAGTACGTCTCAATAAATAACACAGGCTTGTCTTGAGTCGAAATTTTTCGTAGATCGTGCATATACACCATTGGTCACTTTACTTGAATTATGGTAAGAGTGTCAACGTTATGTAAGTCAAGGTGGTAGGTCCCTCGCATGCGAGAGGCCGTCTGGGTTGGTACCACCGCTTTGTCTGTATCTGCCGCCAAGCTGTGTCCGTCGGTGACTGCGGTCTGTCTACTAACACGTCTTCGGTCGCGGCCCGCGTGTGGCCAGACAGACCGCAGCCTTAGGCACTGAAATGTCTGAGATATACATAGAATTTAAGTTAAACTTGCCTTTCTCTTTTCGGGATTTAAAGAATATTTCCTAATACATTTACAAATTTATCCACAGCTCGACACCGATAGTATTTAAAAGAATTTTCAAGTCTGTAATTATTCTCATATTCGACTACATCTACGCGAAGATTTTCTTAGACCGGAATCGGTAAATCCAATCGGATATTAAAGTAGTCCGATCCAAGATAGAAAAGGTTTACTTTCCGTCTGGGCGTTTGTGTACACAAATTATAAGTTTGATGAATATTAAAAAAGCAGCTAAATTGAACTTCAGTCTCGGTTAACGAATGAATACTTGATTAGCGATTGCTGAATTTGCCGAAGAAAATAAATTCACGCCGTAAATGTATTTGGTAGGATTTCGACAGACTTTTTAGGAAATATTGGGGAAAATTCAACATTTTTATATCATTTTACCGCGGTAATGGAGGTAATACTTTTTACTTCAGTTTTACGATCTACTTAGCGTGGATCTCATATGTTTCGACGTTATGGATATGTTTATTTATTTAGGACTGTCAGTGGTTCTTAAAAAATATTGAAATAAAATTCAAATACTATGTTACTCTCACATATTAATGTGAAAATAACTCCAGTTTAAGGCAGTCGCAGTTATTGTGATTTTGGAAAACTAAAACAAAATGTGATAAATAGATATTATATGTAAAAAATATATGAAATTGTAAAGATTATAATCAAATGTCTTTGTGTGTGTTATAAGGAAGTATGACATAACAAAATGAAAACTAATTTAAACGGATTTTATCGCAGTTTTCTGTTTAATTTTGATCCCGACGTTTCGAAAACTTTTCAGACTTTATAGTCACGGGGTGACCTGAGGTGTAAGTTGTATTGTTAAAATTCGCGTAAACATCAGAAATAATAACGAAACCATTATTAAATATAAATGTAGAAAGAGGAGGAGAACTATATTATTAAAAAAAAAACTGAGAACGAGAGACCCTATCAACAATCTAAAGAAATGATTGATCAGAAAGATCATATGCACTACAAAAGATCACAATCTTACAAAAAAAATACATTATGCTCTCCACTTGACTTACTTTGGTAAATTGGTGTCTCTTCCAATCCTTTTAAGAAATGAAGAGTAAGTAAAGTCTCACCGCATTTTTTTTCACCAGATATAGTAGAGGTAGATATAGTACTATATCTATACTATATCTATAAGTAGATATAGTAGAGGTAGTCTCTAAAATAACTAATATGCGCATTAATAGTTTAATAGCGAGGGTTAAAAGAGAATATTTTAATCTACTATCCACCACTGATGATAAAAATATTCAGCAGAAATTAACAGTAAATAGGAATCTTTAACGCAGCCGTTCTAAATGATTCATTCGCATTACCCATTCTGCCAAACTAACGATACAGTTTAGCAAAGGGACGATAATGTACTTAAGTATCCCTTATTTATCAGTCCAGGTAAGGGATTAATTAATAGACTGTCCGGGTAGTATCTCCAGTGGGAGCGATCAAGGAGATTTTTAAGTGATTGCCTATTCCAAAGATGGTTTTCAAAGTACATTTTCATGCTTACGTTCAGTTCTATTATGAGCGTTCTATTTTAGTTGTATTTTGCGTGTGTTTTTTTTTGCTTTTTGGCAAGTCGCTCGCCTGATGGTAAGCGCCACGCCTGTCCATAAACAGAAGCAACACCACACAGAACTTTGAATTACAAAGCACTGCATGGTAGTGAACTGCGCTCGTCACTCCGAGGCATAAGGTGATAAGTCTCATTATGCCCCGTAATTTTACTGGCTTGAATGTACTTCAAACCGAAACACATCAGTGCTTACACACTGTTGTTTGACGTCAGAAATGGACAAAGCGGTGGTATTTGGGTGGTAGAGCCACGCTGTAGACAGTTTTGTCTACAGCATGAATGGGCTGGCTCGACCGGGTCGTTACCACTGTCTCACAGAAAACCGACGTAAAGTAGCGGCTTGCTTCTGCGTTTCGTACGGTGAGTGAGATATCCGGAAGCCCAAATACCCTCCCCTTCCCAATCCCTAATTATCCCTTTCCTTTAAGGTTGGCAACGCGCCCATGATTCTTCTGGTGGTGGGCGTACATGGGCGGTGGAGATCACTTACCATCAGGTGACCCACTTGCTCGTTTGCTGGCCTATGCTATAAAAAAAAAAAAACCAACCCAGACGGCCTCTCGCATACGAGGGACCTACCACCTTGTGTATTTTATAGGACGGTTATTTCTCTTTATTAATACACGGATATGTAATTTTTTATATATATTCTAGCGCAAACGTAAGTGAAATAATGCTATGTTTTTAAAGTTCAATAATTATTAAGTCAAATAGTTTAAAACCTTAATCGCGGTGCGTTTACTGTCATCCGTGTAGACTTTTCCAATATTTTCTCAGAGTTTATCATCAGATCTTATTTAGATAGATAAATAAACGTATTATGTATATTATATGTTTTGTACACCTAATTGGAATACCTTTATAATAAAAAAAAATACAAAAGACCAACGGCTGAGTTTCTTGGTGCTTCTTCTCAGACCAGTCGGCATTTCCGAAACACCGGTATATTCCAATGACGTGTAAGAGTATCCTTGACCTAATTACGTATTTTTTTTTTTATCCTAGCTTGGCAAAGTGACTATGCTACACCTGATGGTAAGTGTAGGGCAATCCATGAATAGTGTCGACCAACGATAAACAATGTGTCCATCGTAGGATCATCGTAGGATCGCAAGATCATGCCGGCCTGCCAAAGGGCCAAGGGGGAGGGGAAGGAAAAGGGATGAGAAAAGGGTTAGGATCAGGGGGCAAGCCCCCTGGGGAAAACGGATTTGAAAGTATCTCTTTATTGAAGATACATACATAAGAAATATACAATAAACAACAAACATGCCACAAGTCGCGGCCTTATGAATAAAATCTCTTCCAGGCAACCATAGGAAGGAGAGGAATAACAAGAAAACATTAGATCTTAATTAATATGAAACCTCTCTCGGAGTAAACCGCATCAAACCCAAAAAAACATCTACATCCGTCCTTAATTGGTAGAAATATCGCGTTACATATACAAAAGATACAAATGACAACCTCCGCTTTTTTGAAGTTCACTAAAAACATGTATACATACTTACATAAGCTGACGCCCTTAGCCTAAAAGGAGTAAGAAGAGGTACGACAGTGTACCTACTTAAATATCATAGAGACTGGTGAATTTGCTGGTGGGAGGATGGGAGGATACTTGTATCCGACCGGATAGCGACCACCGTACACTGGTGCTAAAACCTGCCATAGTGGCCCACCTTGCGTGTGTCGCGTTCCAGGGTCAGCCAGTGTATATCCGGTTCTCCCCAGAGGGCTTGCCCCCTAATCCTAACCCTTTTCCCATCCCTTTTCCTTTCCCTCCCCCTTGGCCCTTTGGTAGGCCGGCATGATCTTGCCGACCTACGATGGACACATTGTTTATCGTTGGTCGACACTATTCTTGGATTGCGCTGCACTTACCATCAGGTGTAGCGCAGTCACTTTGCCGAGCCAGAATAAAAAAAAAATACGTGTTGCACTCCGGGAGTGCCGACAGAAGTGAAAACTTATGAAACAAGATGCGAGAATAGAAAATTACGGCAACATGTCCACTCGACATGATAAAAGTACATTCTACTCTCTTCGCGTTTATGCGAGCCTGGTACTTTTTACCGCAACATGTTCCAAATAAGAAAAGACCTAAAAAGTTTTTCTTTGTCCAAATCGTCATTTGTTTATTAATTACGGCTACTCGCCATGAAAAATGGACATTCTACTCTCTTCGCGTTTATGCGATCCTAGTACTCTTTTTACGGCACCATGTTCCAAATTATTAAAATAAGTATGTAAAATATCTTCATTTTATTATCAATATCAAAAACAAAATTACGGTAACATGTCTATTCACCATAAAAAAAAAACGGACACAGTCCGGTCAAAGTCCTGTGAAAGTCCGGTCCAATCCGACTGGTCACTGTGTGACGCCACCTGGGACTTCGAAATTATCGAAGTTCCAGGGAAGTCGGCTAGCGCTGGCTGGTCAACTGGTCCGCGTGACGTCTCACGGAAGGTTCTCGAATATTCTGGAACCTTCCGCTCGCCGCCGCTCGCGTTACGGAACGTTTCGGTTCACCCTCCCATAAGAAGTTATCACTTCAAAAAAGACATAATGCGATTTTAGAAACAGCTTTTTTTGTATGAGAACAAACATTTTTGAGTGCATGAATGGGCCAACTCGACCGGATCGTTACTACTGCATTACTACATCATACAAAACTTATGATTTTAGAAACTAACTTACATCTAAGTATCTAATATAACTTACCTATAACTATCTACCCTTTATATTCTACCTAGCTTAAGTTAAAATATATTTATAAAGTTATAGTTTAGCCTTCGGATGTTAGCTTTAACCGGTAAAGCTCCATTTAGATTGAGAGTGTTTCTCTTACGAGATAGGCGAGGAGGTAACAGACAACCGACATTTACGGGGCCGCGTCAAACGATCCTTTATTCACATTACTTGACGTGACCTCGTACGAGAGTTTTCTGTTATAGTCTCATCTGCGTCATGTCTCATGACGCACTTGTTATTTAAATAAGGCTTAAAATTATATTGACGCGGCAATATATTTTTGGTCATTATTGACATTATTGACTGCCTCCGTAGCGCAGCGGGCGAGTAGCCGGCTGTGAAGCGAGAGGCCGCGGGTTCGATCCCCGCACCGAGACAAATGTTTGTGTGATCCACAAATATTTGTCTCGGTGTCTGGGTGTTGTGAGACCGAAAGTCTCTCGTAGTTCCTGATACCCACGACACAAGACTCGTATCGTACTGTGGGGTCAGGACTATGTATGTGACTGTTGGGTGTATTTATTATTATTTATTTATTCCAAGCCACCATGACAGAGAAGACAGAAATGGTTGGTAATAATACACAATAAGCTAAAGCTTGTTTCTCCTGTGGGGTGGGCAGGGGTGCAACAAGGATAAACACTATTCGCCAGACTTATTTCCGTTCCGTTCTGTTTGGTAGGGAGCAAGCCTATCGTCATATTTGTCGCTAATCCCAATTCAGGGTAATTTACATAAGTTTTTGGAAGCAATACGATTAATGAACTGTGCGTGTACTAGATTCACCTCAGCCTATCTTATCGAACTATAAGCGTGAACTTATGTTATATTCTGAAATTCTAAATAAATAATTGATCAATCAATTTATAACCAAAGAGTATTTACAAAACACATAGACACACACATTTACAAGGCGTTAGGTCCCTCGTATGCGAGAGGCCATCTGTGTTGGTACCACCGCTTTGTCTATTTCTGCCGCCAAGCAACAGTGTGTAAGCACTGTTATGTTTCGGTTTGAAGGACATTCAAGCCAGTGAAATTACTGGGCATTATGAGACTTGACATCTTAAGTCTTGGGATGACGAGCGCAGTTCAGTGTCATGCAGTTCTGTGTGGTGTTGCTTCTGTTTATGGGCTGGTGTGACGCTTACCATCAGACGAGCGCGTTGCTCGTCTCGTCATTAAATGAAATAAAAAAAAAATACATTCTACAATTCCAAAGCTCTGCAAAAATACAATACGATAAATGGTTTTAAAAGAGTCTTTGATCGACACACTGTTGAATATTTATTGCCAAATAAAATTACTGATACAGAATTGAAAATAAAATGTTTTTACTATGAAATTGAATTTCCCGTTGTCAATTACGGCTTGTCAAACAAGTGGATTTGTTATCTATACAATAAAGAGCATAGATGGAAAAAGATAACTTGGTCAGTAACATTATCCAACGTGAAATATTAAAAATAATCAGTAATTTATAAACAGCTGACAGATTGACAGATTTTCTTTAACACAGCTAAAAACCATCGCTAATAAACGAGAGAGAGATGAGAGAAGGGAGAGAGGAGAAGAAGGGATTAAACTTTAATTGCATAAATGCTTCTTCCCTCTTCGGAGAGGGAAATCGAGGGGGCCTGCGATAGGATAAGCAGATGGCCAATACAGGTAATACAAGGATGTACCCCTATACCCACCCCAACCAATCATCAAGTCATGTCGCGGGGAACCGGATATACACTGGCTGATCCTGGAACGTGATTTACACAATGTGTGTGGATCACCATGGCAGGTTTTAACACCATGTGCACGGTGGTCGCTATCCGGGCGGATATGAATATCCTACCACCAACAAAGAGTAAAAAATATTCCTTTAACCAGTGAAATAGGAAATAAACGACTAAAAAAACAACACACATTCGCCGACAACGATAATTAATTCACTAAAAAGTGTAAAACAATAATGTTTAGAAAATAAACAAAATATCTAGCTTGTTTACTAGGAAATTATAACGAGTGTAAATATAATAAGCATAGCGATGAAAGCTTTTTAATAAATGGTAATACTTACGTAAATTTTTCCTTATTTTTGTTGGAAAAAATTATGAAAAATACAATGAAATATAATGGTTTCTTATGCTTACGCGAATATTACACATTGAAATAAAACTAATTTAAACGGATTTTATCACGGTTTTTCATTAATTTTGGTCCCGACGTTTCGAAGACTTTTCAGCCTTCGTGGTCACGGGGTGGACGTGGGAGGGGAGTCAAAGAGATCAAAGTTAATAAAAAACCGCGATAAAATCCGTTTAAATTAGTTTTATTTCAATGAAATATAATGATCTTACGTTTATGCGAATATTATTAATTTAACTATTTATTTACTACTATATGAAGAAGCATATTGAAAGAACCTTGTAATTAGTTACAGGCTGTGGACGGCTTTAAGCCACTGGAAAATTCCGCCTGTGGAATACTGGGAAATCTATCTATAGAGCTACACAATAGGCAAGATTTCGAATAATAGAATACATTAATTACCTAGCCCTGTATTATACACGTCCCACTGCTGGGCACGGGCCTGCTCTACTGAATGAAAGGGGTTAGGCCTTAGTCCACCACGCTGGCCTAGTGCGGGTTGGCAGACTTCACATACCTTCGAAATTCATGTAGAGAAATTCTCAGATATGCAGGTTTCCTCATGATGTCTTCCTTCACCATTAAAGTAGCCGATAATTAACAATTAATACACACATAATTTCGAAAAGTTAGAGGTGCATGCTTTTGAGACTGGTTTCGAACCTGCGAATTTCGTCTCGAGTATGCACTAACCTACTGAGCTATCCTGATGAGATATCTAAAAAAATATTATTTAATATAGACATAATGAAGTAATACTCATTAATAAATCACTTTATATAATCAGTTTTGAGTTTTAACCAACCAAACACGGGATATTTCGATAAAACATTTTGTACATAAAATCTGTAAAATATTGATGAAAATTGTTATAAAATTTCGTTAAAACAATTACATATTATGTTATAAAGGTAAATTAAATAATATACCGATAATTGGCCCGTGATTTAGTGTAGTAATAACAAGACACAATAAAAACTTTTTAATTACCATCAAAAATCATAAGGAAGCATTAGCGCGTTCCAAATTCAAAATTCGCCATCAAAACTTTTTAACGTGCCAGTTGTACTTAATGTAGAAGTTTTCCCGCCCACCAGATGGTGCTATAGAGGTATCGATACAAAAATGTAGTGTGTTTACCATACTACAGTACTTCAGTCTCGCTACAGATGCGGTGGGGGATCGTCGCGTTCTCTCTGCGCCGCGCGTTCCGAAGTTTCGTGATTTCGTATGTTTTTGTGTGTGTGATTGAATCACAATTTATGAATATTTTCGGAATGTACTGAGATCCGGTATTTTTGAGGTGAGTTATTATTATATTTTGCATGTTTTTTTAGAAAATTGTAAATATTTGAAAATATAATAGAAAATATATTGCAATCTCAAAATATCTTAATTATATTTATCTCAATTTGTCGCGTAAAGTATTGTGTTGCCTATTTTCGATATCACATCATGAACGAATTTTTTTTAACAAGTACCAAAATAATTTTTCGACGAAATTTATATATAGCACATAAAAAGTACAAGAAATTAATTTTTTATTAAATCAAAATTTAGTTTAAATCAAACTGCAAATGGAAATAACTAGGAAACTTTTACAGTTGAGGAAAATTGATAATCAAAGGGAAATCACTTTTATTTTTATATTCACATTTTCTTTGATGTCTTAAAACACTATCGCTCGACATTTGCAATATTCTAAAATTAATTTGAATATAAAGTAGGCAAAATATTATTTAACGTTTTAGTATTTATTTATATATTATTTTTATCTGACATAGCAAAAACTATTGGACCTGATGTTAAGTACAGTGCATTGTAAATATAATGACAACCGTCAAGTCATATTAGGTCTCTCGATAGTCGATAGAATTATGCCTACTTGTAGTTACTGGATATACACTGGCTGATACCGGAACGCGACGTGATGGGTTTTTATGTGTATAGCTATCCAGCCGGGTACAAAAATATCAGGTACCCTCGCACTAGCATGTATATATCTATTATTAGAATCAAGTTTAACAGCTCGTGTGATAGGACCCACTTAATGACATCAGTGGTGCTTTACATCTGTCTTATCCAGTTGTAAATGTCCTCACACTGAGTAGGTACCTCAGTTCATTATTTTGTCTCCCGCTTTGCTATGCAGGGAAGTGGACAATTAATATTTCCAACTCCTCCCTAACCTTCTGCTTAATTTCGTTGCAGGATAAAGTCATTTAGGTATTCCCAGAGACTCGACGAGCTTCACTGCTTATTGTCAAAAAAAATGCGTGCCACTGTTGATCCTCATGCACAGGAGTTACAGTGGCGGGTGTGTCGGCGGGATAGTCTCTAGCGAGTATATGGAGTATTAAAATTAATTTATAAAATACGGAGATGTGATGATGTTGAATTATTATAAACTTGTTACAACACTAGATTTTGTACTTAGTTTTCTCCAGAGGCCGACGGGGTTCTAATGACCGGAAATTTATTGCATATTGTAAAAAACGAACATAGCGCATATTTGTGATAAAAAAAGAAGTGTGTGTGTGCAATTCACACACGGCAGAAGTGAAATTTCAGAAAAGTAGCCTACAAGAGAATGAGATAAAAATATAGTATCAGTGATATTAGGATAATTAAAAGGTTTATTATTTTTATAATACTTTTACCAAGGTTAAAAATTATTTAAAATTTTAATGCGAAATATTACATTTAATATATTTACATATTTAAGATCTTGTTTTTTTCCAACCTCTTTAGTGACGCCTTTATCGTTTTATGAAATTTTCAAATCACAACGATTCTAAATCACTTCAAAAATTATGATTCTTGAATTTATCAGTCAAGGACTTTAGATAGAGTATCTCTACAATTCAATAATCGGCTATGGTTTTAAAACTATTTCGATGATGTAAGTAATAAACATTCTAAAATAAGATAACAATCTCAATTAAAATTTATAAACTTTTTTAATATTCCACTTAATTTTGCTGCAATAAAAAAGGTGAAAACATAAAGGTAAAATATTAGATTAATAAAATTAACTTTTCGCTCAGTATTTTCATTAGGTTTAGGTTCAACAGTTTCAAGTACTTCAGACTTTAATATATTTGGTGGATTAATGAAATTACTGAATCATTTGTGTGTGCGTATTTTAGATTTCAGCTCAAGAGATTATGGTCTAGATTTAGAAAATTAGATTCAAAAATAAATTAGATTTCTGTGAATCCATAAGAGCAGTTTTTTCTTTATCTGTTACATAATTATCAGAGATGGAGTTAAATACAAACAACTGATCATAATATTTTTTTTATTTCATTGAATGACGAGACGCTGTCGCTTGCCTGATGGTAAGCGCCACGCCTGCCCATAAACAGAAGCAAAAACTTTGAATTACAAAGCACTGTATGGCACTGAACTACGCTCGTCACCCGAGTCATAAGATGTTGTCTCATAATGCCCAGTAGTTTCACTGCCATCAATGTCCTTCAAACCGAAACACAACAATACTTACACACTGTGGCTTGGCGGCAGAAATAGACAAAGCGGTGGTACCAACCCAGACGGCCTCTCGCATACGAGAGAACTACCACCTCGCAAAGAAACACTAAATGAATTGCTATAAATAGACGTATACTTAATGAAACTTAACCAAAATATTTAGTCCTCCATTGCCTAAATAACTTTCACCAAAATAAGGCTTAAATCTAAAATAAGTCCATAGGTTTCGATATCACATATTTTTCCCAAAAAAATAGTTTCCTACCGGAAATTGGATTAGGATTTTTTTCATACAAATGGCTTACAAATGCCGTTCGTCCCGACCCGCAGTCGAAAAGATAGAGTTTATATCACAAGTGGTACTGATCACGCGGCCCTTAACCCTTCCATTGACCGTTTTGTGATCAATACCTTTATTATTACTGGTATCTAAGCATCAAAGGGTAGTTTGTTTATAATTATATTTCTTTGCTACGGCGATTAGTTTATTTAAATTTTTACCTGAATATAGGCTTTATCGGAGGCGTAAAAATAAATAACTTTTTTCTTACGTTTACACGTTACACATTAAAATAAAACTAATTTAAACAGATTTAACGCGGTTTTTTTATTTTAATTTTGGTCCAGACCTTTCGAAAGCTTTTCATCTTTCGTGGTCACGGGGTGGACTGAGGTATAGGTTGTCCAAAAATGTTACATTATCTACATCCAGTTTAAAATTATTAAAGTTTGATGATGGTCCGATCTACGCAGGAAGAGCTCACGGTGTCTTGAGATGTGGCAGTTGGTCGGTTGGGTTCCGATTTTATTAAGTATATAATCGGATCCCAGGCTTGTGCTAGCTTCTAACCATCTTCTCTATTAAAATTCAGATGCTTTTTTCAATTTTACCTCCTGTACCAAATGCGATTGAATTGATAGAACATAAATAAATTATTTTATTTTTTATCGAATTCGCCATGCACTGGACAACACTAAATTATAAAAATCTAAGCTTTTATCGAACTCCGTTGTTATTTTCGCTTATACACTTCACTTAATTTGTAGCGAAGTAATCAATTTTATCAATGGTAATAAACAAGTGATTAAAATTTGAGTAAAATTTGAAGTTTTCTGGATTTTGATAAGATCCGTTACTGTCAGGTGTATGCATTTTTAAATATGATCACACCTTTTGCTGGTAGGATTTTCATATCCGCCCGGTTAGCAAGCACCGTACACATGGTGTTAAATCCACACAACTTGTGTGGATCGCGTTCCAGGATCAGCCAGTATATATCCGGTTCTTCCGAGGGGTTTGCGACATGACTTAATGGTTGTTTAGGACAGGTTTAGAGGTACATCCTTGTATCCCTGTGCCTGTATTGGTCATCCGCGTGTCGTGTCGCAGGCTATTCGATTTCTTTCTTCCCTCTTCGGAGAGTAAAGAAGCATTTATACAAGTCGGCATGATTCTAGTGACCACCGATAAACTCATTGTTCGTCAGTAGTCGCTGGTTTTTTATTAGTGCAGTCACTTAAAAAAAAAGCTATGACTTTACGTAACTAAAGTTAGTACAGGCTAAAATATAGCTTTCAAAGAATTTGTACATATAAGAGCTTGGAAGCAGACTTGAAACAGCTGACTGGCTGTAGATCAAAGCACAGCCCAGTGAGCCCAGTAACCGGACCAAAACATTTACCGCAACAACAACGCAATATAGGTCCGTAAGTAACTTAGAACCTCATTTAGAGCCTTAGAGCTATATAGAGCTCTCGAGTACGTCTACATTTAGCTCTTGTTTGAGTGGTAGAGCCACGCTGTAGACAGTTTTGTCTACAGCATGAATTGGCTCGACCGGGTCGTTACCACTGTCTCACGGAAAACCGACGTAAAGTAGCGGCTTACTGCTGCGTTTCGTACGGTGAGTGAGATATCCGGAAGTCCAAATTGCCTTATCGATTGCGAGCGCCTTACCTGTCTCGGCATTCAATGAAATAAAAAAAAAGGTATGCGCACCAAAATAACATATATTTTTACGATGGCCCAAAATAACATATCTTTTTGCGTCAGTGTTAATTAAATTAAATGTAGTTAGTTAAGAGGATTTAACCCGAGTACAGTAACGCTCGGGGCGATGCGATGTGATCCCAGTAGACCATAACTTAAAACCCTTCAAGCCCCGAGGGTACTCTAAGCCGTCCCACTTATCAGGGTAGTCGTCAAGCCGTATCAAAAGTCAGGCTTTACTCTTGGAATCACTACTATATAACTAACTAGCTTTTGCTCGGGGCTCCGCCCGCGTGAACAGCATTTGAATATTATCATCCTCTATTATGACCCCTTTGGGGTAGAATTTATCAAAATTCTTTCTTAGCGGATGCCTACGTCATAACATCTACCTGCATGCCAAATTTCAGCCCGATCCCTCCAGTGGTTTGGGCTGTGCGTTGATAGATCACTATGTCAGTCAGTCACCTTTGAGTTTTCTGTATTTAGATATACTACTATATGAGCTGGGCTTGATTTCGGCGAAATGTACCACAGAGCTATTTTTACCATGTTATTTTATTTTATCATTATATTACTCTATATGGTGTGTTACATAAACCGAAATAAAACTTCTATCTATCTATCTAATTAATTATATGGTTACGAAGATCCGTTATCTATATTTGTTGAATTTTTCTCCATATCGTATCTTTATATTAGTTTACTTACAAGGTGGTAGGTTCCTCGTATGTGAGAGGCCGTCTTGGTAGGTACCACCGCTTTGTCTATTCCTGCCGCCAAGCAAAAGTGTGTAAATATTGTTGTGTTTCGGTTTGAGGGTTATTGAAGCCAGTGTTGCTTTTGTTTATGGGCAGGCGTGGCGCATACCATCAGGCGAGCGCTTTGCTCGTCTCGTCATTCGATCAAATAAAAAAGAGTTCACTTAGGTCTGTACTAGATTAACTTTAAAGACAGTTCTTATGTACGTTATGAAAGAAATAACAAATGTAATAATATTTTTGCTATAGCTTACATTTCAGCTTAGATCCATAGGAACATGGGCGTGAAGTCGGCAGACAAAATAAGCGATCGCGGACTGATTCTCTCATTAAAATATGCTTAACTAAAATCTCATTCTTATACTCACCAATGTAATATACTTTCTTAAGCATTATATTATCTAGAAACAGAATCGCATTTGTATTATTCTTAACATGTAGAGTTGCCAGTGTAAAAACAAAAATTATCAAAATAAAAAAAGTCGATCCCTGTGTCGCCGGTCAACTGAAATTGCACCGACTCCAAAGAGATCTATAGAAGTTTATTTTTGATTTTCAGTGTTATTTTTTGAAGTCGGTTTTTAATTTTGTAAAAACTTATTATAGCTTCCAAAATTAAAATAGTCTGTATGATCGCCGACCTCCGATAGGAGATGGCACTCAAAGAAGAAGAAGAAAACTTATTTCATTATTAAATTTTCAGGTTTAAGGCTATGGTATGTAAATTCCAACACGATAACACAATGGCGACGAGTGTGCTGTTGACTGTTGAAAAGTTTATTTTTTTACTCCATACTCCATCATCATCTTAACCAAATTTATATGGGAACACATGGCAGTCAAACTCTATTGAATCAAATTTTGTCGAATTTTTCCAACAAAATCTGTCCATAATTGGCGGAGAAGTCATTACATACATTAAAAAAGAAAAAAACTCACCGAATTGATAACCCGCTCCTTCCCCTTCCCGCACAGCCGCATTCTGTGCCACGAGGCTGTCAGTAATAAAAATCATCAAGTAAAAAAATATCTCGTAAACACATCCATAGAAGCAATAAAATATTCTCCATTGAAATCAATCGTAAAGAGAAACAAATAAGGGAATTCCGATAACGCCTTTCCTTGCGTCAATAAAACAGATATGGCTTTTGTTTCCTTAATAAAATACAAAAAAAAAAACTTTATTACAACCAAATGTGAGGATAAAGATATTAGAGATAATGTATCAGTTGGTAAGGGTTGTTTTTTATCCGAGCACGGCAAAGTGACTGCACTATACCTGATGGTAAGCGGAGTGCAGTGCAAAGAACTAATGACCACCGAAAAACAATTAGTTTATCGGTTTCCGATCCATGATGTGATAAGGTTGGGCCTATCGCCATACCGGCCACAAATTCCGGTCCCGGACAACTTAAGTAATTTTTCGAATCAAAAACTCAAACAATTTTTATTGCCCGAGCTGGCATTTAAGCCCAGGACCTCACGGTTTTTCAGTCTAATTAAGTTGCAACTAGGACAATGAGATATACATTGATATATTGTGTGTATAAACATCGTTAAATGCTAGAGCTTTCTAAGCACTTGCTAACTTATACAGTAAAGCTAAAAGATATAAAAGAAGTATCAAAGATTTACAGCCACCGTCTATTTGAAATAAAAATAAGCTAAATAAAGTATGCGACGGTAGGTTACTAGGGAATGGAATGGATTACTGAGACAGAGCTCACGGGTTCAATCCAAATTCCCAAGCACATACTTCTGATTTTACGAAGTTACGTTTGTGAAATAATTAAATAAGCACGGATGTAATCCCCGAAGGGGTAGGCAGAGGTGTAACCATACACCCACATTTCGCCGAGCGTATTTCTGTCCTATGATATAATAGGGGCGGGTCATCGCCATACTAGGCACAATTCCAGACTCCGGGCTGATACTAAGCATTTCGTGATAGAAAAACCTATTATCAATTTACCCGACCCGGGGATCGAACCCTGGACCTCAGCTCAGCAGTACTGCAATGCAACTGCGCCACCGACGCAGCGAGTTACGTTTATATTTATTTGTAATTATCACTAGCCATAGTGGTAAAAGAAAACATGATGAGGAAACCTGCATACCTAGTAATTATTCTCCATAAGAATTTTGAATATTTGTGTGCTTACGGTTAAAAAATTCATACAAATGTTAATTAACCAATGCACAATCAAACTCAGAAATTTACCAGTTTCATCGCCTTTTTTTCCGAGCATGGCAAAGTGACTGCACTACACCTGATGGTAAGCGTACAGTCCAAAGAACCAACCAACAAATCATGTCGCAATCCCCTCGGGGGAACCGGATATAAACTGCCTGATCCTGGAACGCGATCCACACTAGGCGTGTGAATCACTATGGCAAGTTTTAATAGCATGTGTACGGTGGTCGCTATCCGGGCGAATATGAATATCTTACCAACAGCTAAGAAAGAAGGCAGCATAGCTATTATCGTCTCGTGAATATACTCGCTACTGGTTAATTCATTATTTTTGAATACACCACCAATATAACAATGAAGAAATAAAAAGCACAAAAAAATTCGCAAATATTTTATGAATCCAACCACTCAAATCCAATAAATACAGGAAAAAACCGTACTTCCAAGATAAAAGGCGCGTCAGCATTCCCATACATCAAAACAGTTTTACACAACTACAATATTCAGTAGGGCGTTAAAAATTAATGGCTCGTGCGAAGGGTCCGGCCCTGCGACACTCGAGTACAAACCAACTCAATTATACATCGAAACTGCATTGGGCAAATTGATTTGCACCCTTAAGAAAGTTTGGTAACTGAAAGTTTGGTAAGCTTTGTGATGTGATCCATAGAATTACTTATAAAAAAATAGGTAAGATTTTTTTGGAAATTTTGCGATTCATCGTTTGATAATCTTTTTTTTTCGAGATGTTCTACTTTTCTGGGTTAATAATATTTATTCCGAGTAGTTTATATTTAATTGAATATTAAAGCAAAATAGCTCCTTTTGTATTAACTTTTGTACTTGATGCCACAAAGGCAGATATACAAGAGCTGCCACCATGGATGCTGATGTATGCTGATGACATAGTACTTGTAGATGAGGACAAAGAGCGCCTAAAGCAAAGAACGGATGGCCCGAAAAGCGATGGCTTGACGTATTGGAAGACATGAAAGCCAATGGTCTAATTACTGATGATGCTCAAGATCAGGCAAACTAGAGTAGAGTTATTAGCAAGGCTGACCCTAACACTAAGGTATAACACTAGGCAGAAATTAACAAAGAAAACAACGTAGATATTATCGTCTAGTGAAAAAAACTCGCTGGTGACCAAATCTTTTTTGTACCCAACAGCATAGCGACCACCGTGTACATGGTGAAAAACCCGCCATAGTGGCTCGTTTAATCCGTTCGTCCGAGTCAGTCCGTGTATATCCAATAACCTCACACTAGTATATTACCGAAAATCTGAGTTCAGAAGCCTTGGAGTACTTCATAAATGAAAATATGGTTTCAAGTTGGTAGTACATTGGGAAATACAGATATAGCAGCGTTTGCAGTTTCTTACTATTCCAACTTATAGTTGCATAGTTTCAGTCCCAGTTGTTAGTACAATGGGGAATATAATATGAAATATTTTGGAATATGCTATGAAAATGGCATGACAATATTAAATCACATTATTTTATGCCAAATATTGTGTTCCTGTTATTCAACAAGTGCTGATAGTTTCTGTAGACCTCGTTCTCCATCCAATCCAAAAGTTAGCTAAAAAACTTTATACAGTAGTTTTTGTATCCTAAAACTCCTGGAAACCAAGTTAATGAAAGGTGTGTAGTTGCAGCAAAAGAATTCAATTAGTTCTTAAGTCGTTAATTAAAAATCTTAGGAACATTAATTGTAGTTCCAATTTGTTTTAACGTTTCCTTTTTTCTACAGAAACTGTGCAATGTCTAAAAAGTAATAATTATAAATCGTTATATTAATGCATGAGGAACAATCTTTGAACCTCTTTTTAAGTATATTGCGTGGATGAGGATGGATAAGGTTTTCAATTCGTCAAGTTTTTTTGCTTTTTTATGTATGTACATCGATTTCTCCGCCAATTGTGGA
Organism: Amorpha juglandis; assembly: GCA_949126905.1. Lineage (NCBI taxonomy): Eukaryota > Metazoa > Arthropoda > Insecta > Lepidoptera > Sphingidae > Amorpha > Amorpha juglandis. The sequence continues at coordinate 1,956,128 of OX421380.1, forward strand.
CCGATTTTGTCGGAAAAAAATATCGATTAAATTTAGCTGCGTATGGTCCCTTATAAATTTGTTTAAGATCTAATGATGGAGTACGGAGTGAAAAAATTAAACTCCTCAACGGACAACAGCCCAGTCATCGCGATTGTGTTAATTTGTTGGAAGATACATATCATAGCTATATTAACACTGAACATTTAATGATAATGTAATTGATGAGAGGCAGAAGTTATTTTTGACTTAGAGTTTAATTTTTTTAAAGTTGGTTTAAGTTTTGTTAAAAACTTATACTCTATGAATGGAGAGCTCTATATTTCCTTCGCGATTGAGTCAGCGCTAAGTCACAATGAATTACACATGTATCTTAGAAAAGTCATATATACATGCTCTGGGGGCTGGTTTTAAGCCTGCAGCTTTAGCCTCGTCAATCCGTACCATTTCCCGCTAAGTTACAGCTGTTGTTATGTTCTCCTGCCACTTGCCCTTATCCCATTCGTAGTGGTGTCGGTGCAACATGTTTTTTAATATGTTACAGAAAGATTTGGCTTCTAGTTTATACGATCTTTGCCAGCCTGACGTCAACCTCTCTGGGAAGTGCTGCTGTTATACTATTCTTTATAATTAGTAATACTAGAATATTATAAAATAACATGTCCTGACTGACTGACTGATTCATCATTGCCGAGCGCAAACTATCAAGGCTACAAGCATGAAATTCGGACTGTATATTCATTTTGTTATGTAGGTACCCACTAAGAAAGGATTTTAGAAAATTCCATCCCAAAGTGGTCAAAATAGGGGATAATAATATGTATGAAAGTCCGTCATTTTGAAAGTTACATAAACAAAATTTTGTATTTTGGTTATTGACGTAAAACAAATAAACACGTGTTTCAGGAATTTTGGAAATTTTATTTAATAAGGTATATAAAGGGGGGGTGAAAGTTAATGCGAAAGTGAGTTTGTTTGTTACGCTTTCACACCTAAATCACTGAACCGATTTTGATGAATTTATCTTCAGAGACAGATGGGACCCTGGAGACGGTTACGGGCTACTTTTATCCCGGAAAATACTGTTTACGCGGGCGGAGCCGCGAGCAAAAGCTAGTACTAGAATAAGAAAGCAGTACTTTTAATGTGAGTATAATAAGATTGTGATAGATATTTCATTACCGTACATACAAATCCTTAATAAACGTACATATGCCAAACGGCATCTAAAATATCTAGAATTCACAACCTGAATAGCACTCACCTTCAAGGAATCCGTACATATAAAATTTCCAAGGGCCTTATGAAAAAATCAGAGGGTTCGATTATCCCAATTCTTAATTTTATTAAAAGAAAAGACGGTGGAGTGATAACTAAACACGCGTGATTCGAACCCAAATAAGTAGGTGTTATTAGGGGCTTAAGTGTTAAAAAATATAATGGATTTCTGTGTAACGAGATCTATAACTGTTTTTTTTAAAGGAAGAAGGAAAGAGGTTTATTGTTGGAATAGTACAAACTTGATAATTAAACAAAATACATGGTACCTCAACAACGGGTACCCCATTCAGCTGTAGTGCGATCATCACTGTAGTGCTGATTTTCGATGACGGGTGCAATGTGACTTGCGGACGGCGAATCTTTTTTTGTTATTTAATTGAATGACCAGACGAGCAAGTCGCTCGCCTGATGGTAAGCGCCACGCCTGTCCATAAACAGAAGCAACACCACACAGAACTTTGAATGACAAAGCACTGCATGGCACTGAACTGCGCTCGTCACCGCGAGACATAAGATGTTATGTCTCATGCATCTCATCGACATCTTTAACACCAGAAACCATTTAACATTATAATTTCTTGCCCATTCTTCTCTAGCAAAACAGCCTTACGAATTGGCGGTAGAGTCTCGACATGACAGTTTTTGAATCAAAAATACCTTATTCCTTGTGTTTTTTTATGCGCAATATGCTATGCTATGATATGACAGGCTCGGAACCTATCACAGCGTGAGACAGAAATACGCTCAGCGTTCCGTGGGTAGTTCTATCTCTGTCTACCCTTACGGGGCTATAGATGAACTTATGAATGTATGCACCTTTATTCCTGGAATCTGCTATAAAAATTCGTGTATTTAATTTTTAAACAATATCTTGCTTCAGATAGGCATCGTTATATTAATATGTTTGATTTTATAGAAAAAAAGACACTCTAAAAATAAGTCACAATATGAACTAAAAAGTAATATAATTATCAATTATTTTAAATGGTGTAACCAATTTACTAAAACTCATTAGATGAGAATTAGGCTAAAAGGGTTTTTCAAAAAGACAAAGCTCTTTCAGCGCATCGTGTGAAGCAAGTAGACATGCCGTCTATTTTGAACAAAAAAGCTTCTTCTTTATTAAAAAGTCCAGGATCTAATTCTTTTCAATATGTTTTTTTACAATCCCCATCTAAAAACTAATAAATGACTTACTGACGCTGCTTTAATAAAAGAAATAAATTCCGTTAAGTTAAAATATTAAATTTCTCCATTAAATTAAATACAACGGATTTTGACTTATTAATTTTATTTCCATTACTTTGGATGTATGCGTCCAGCCGTGGTTGATCCAGCCCTTTACAAAGTGTGAGGCGAAAAAAAAAAACTAATTTACGCAATAAATTTAATTCTGTCACTCCTATCTCGGCGAAAAGGGAAAAATTTTCAGTGGCGAAAAAAAGAAATTAAAAGCCATAAATCTCTCGGGCGGTGTCTGCTTTGGAGTAAATAATATTCTATATAATTGGGCTTTTTAAACGTGTTAAAGGTTGGGATTAGGAGACTGAACTACAACTTGACTTGTGAGTTTTTTTAGTAGCTTTAGATGACGAGACGATCAAGTTGCTCGTCTGATGATATCCGTCACGCCTGCCCATAAACTGAACCAATGCTAATCAGAACTTATAATTATAAAGTATTGCATAGCACTGGAATGCGCTCGTCACTCCAAGACATAAGATTTTGAGTTAATACCCAGTTCAGTGCGGTATACCTGTTTTATCATTGTCAATTATCGCTCGCTTTTTTAGGGTGGTAGAGCCACGCTGTAGACAGCTTTGTCTATAGCATGAATGGGTTGGCTCGACCGAATCGTTACCACTGTATCACAGAAAAGCGACGTAAAGTAGCGGCTTGCTGCTGCGTTTCGTATGGTGAGTGAGTATATCCGGAAATCCAAATCGCCCTGCCCTTCTCAATCCCTATTATTCCTTTCCTTTAAGGTCGGCAACGCGCCCATGATTCTTCTGGTTGTAGGCGTACATGGGCGGTGGAGATCACTTACCATCTGGTGACCCACTTGCTCGTTTGCTAGCCTATGCTACAAAAAAAAAAACATGGGAGGTGGAGATCACTTACCATCAGGTGACCCACCTGCTTGTTTGTCGGCCTATGCTATAGAAAATCAGTGAAAGAAAAAAGTAGGAACTACAAATTTGAGAGTACTCCACGTTAATGCAAAGGTATGTTTGTCTACCACTACGTTTTACGCCTCGGTAGTGGACTCCAAGCGCTTCATTAGTAAAAAAGATAAAAAAAGGGGAAGTCAGCTACTGTGATATTTTTTTTATTTATTGGGGAGCTAAATCATATTTAGAAGAAAACAGCCTTTTTGACCAAATAATATAGCTTTAAAAAATAAGAAAAATAAGCTTTAAAAAATTTAAAAAGCAAATAAACATCACCACACAGATTGAACTGCGTACGAAAGTACAATTAAGAAGTGGTTAAAATACCATGAGAATTTTATGTTTTTAAGATAGATTGCTAAATCGTTAGGTAAGGTTATAGTCTGAACGTGCCATGGGATCAAAGTGCGGTGTCTGTACAAGACTCGAAGGGATTTGCGCGACCGGAAGCGAAGCCTTAAATAAGCCGGAGCTTACGAATAGAATGACTGTACAGGTTTCCTCACGATGGTTTTCTTCGCGGTTAAAGCGAGAGAAAATTAATAATGAAGATATCTAAATATATAAAACTCAAAGGTGACTGACTGACATAGTGATCTATCGACGCACAGCCCAAAGCACTGGAGGGATCGGGCTGAAATTTGACATGCAGGTAGATGTTATGACGTAGGCATCCGCTAAGAAAGGATTTTGATAAATTCTACCCCCAAGGGGATAAAATAGGGGATGAAAGTTTGTATGAAACTTTGTCAATTTTAAACGTTCACGCGGGCGGAGCTGCGAGCAAAAGCTAGTAACTTCATAAATTTAGAGGTGTATGTCCTGGGATTAGCTTCGAATTCGCTACTTCTCTCTAGACAGTTCTTACCACTCTTGGCTCGGCCACCGCCGGTTTTGTTTCACAGACAGCTGTCGTGGCGCAGTAGGCGAGTCGACGAGACGAGAGCGAGAGGACGCGGGTTCGATCCCTGTACCGAGACAAATGATTGTGTGATCCACAAATACGTGTTTCGGGTCTGGCTGTTGTGGAATCACAAGTCCCTCGTTCCTGATACCCACGATACACATTTAACCTAGTGTGAGATCAGAACTATGTGTGTGACTGTTGGGTGTAGTTTTTATAATTATTAAGGGGTTATATACAGTTAGAATTTTCAAAAAATCGATTTCTGTTTTATTTTATTTTCTTAATGTACATATATTTAAGAATACACACAGAAAATTTCATATCGTTCCGGTGAATATTTTCGAAGTTACACGCAAATTTGAAAAGGCGTTTCAAAGTGCTTGAAAGCTTACCAAAGCTTCAAAGCGCTTACCTGTCCCTTTACACTGTCCCTTTTATGCACCTGCCTATTGTAAATGTTCTCTTCTAATATATTTAGATGCGTAAAGCAACAGTGTGTTATTGTTTTTTTTATACCTGAAAGGTAAAAGTTTATTTTTCTCTCCCCAAACTGGAAAATATTTAGTGCTATTCAAACTTTAAACGCGTTTTTCTCAAAATGGTGTTTTCAAAGTCGGTGACCAACATTACTCGAAAACGGCTTAACCGATTAGTGTCAAATTTTAACACGAGCTTCTTAAATATATTTTCTAGTAATTAATCGAAGATTTTTTGTCAGCGATAAATATTTTTTTTTTTATTAGCAATTTAAGGTCGAAATTTTGGTCAAAAATCGATTTTTTATTTTGAGAAGCCGCCATTTTGCCAAAAAAAATATTTTGCTTATTCCTTCGATTAATTACTAGATTTAACATTACTTTAACGAAATCTGTTTGGTTTTTTAATTTCAAAGAATCCAGTTCAGAGATATAGTGGTCACCGCAAAACGTCTTTTTTGAGAGGAGCTCCCGGAGATCAGCTGTAGCTCCTTTCCAAATAAATATTTTTATTAATACTAAGTCTTAAAATACAGTTAAAAGATACCATAATATGTGTACAAATTTTTAGATCAATAAGTTTAAGAGTTTTCTCAGAAAAAAATCTGGAAAATTCGCTTTTTTTCGGCCTTCTAACTGTATATAACCCCTTAAGTAAACTAGAAGACATAGCTCAGCGAATTAGCAAGCTGAAGTGGCAGTGGGCAGGCCACATAGCTCGCAGAACCGATAATCGATGGGACAGAAAGGTTCTGGAATGGAGGCCACGTACTGGCAAGCGCAGCGTTGGACGTCCACCTATGAGGTGGACAGACGACCTGATAAAGATCGCAGGAAGTCGCTGGATGCAGGCTGCTTCCGACAGATCGGTCTGGAAATCTTTGGGGGAAGCCTATGTTCAGCAGTGGACGTTTTGTGGCTGATGATGATGATGAAACTAGAAGGATATTTAATATTCAACAGCTTTCGTGGCGCAACGACTGAGTTGCCACTTGTACTGAAAACCGCAAGGTTGATCCCCAAGACAAATGTTTGTGTGATTCAGAAACATTTGTCTTGGGGATCAACCTTGCGGTTTTGTGAATCACACAAACATTTGTCTGGGTATTGTGGGACCTTTAGTTCGATATAGTTCCTGATAACCACCGTTATATGTGTTAACATATCGTGGGTTCAAAAATATTTGTGTGACTATTAGGTATTATTCATTAATTTATTTTCTGTGCTTCGATTGAAATATGTTTTAAAATACGCTTAATATTTATGGCGGTCCTAAAATTAATTTAATATTTTTTTCATACATTTGTGTAATTTCCGATGTGCCTGCAATTCTATAAAATGAAAAAAAAATCCAAAACATGCTTATTCAAATTTCAAATAAGGAAAAACGAATTTACAAATAAGGATTCCATTTATCATAGTTTATGTAATAAAACTACAAACAAAAACCTCAGTTCAAAATTTGTCCGATACTTTAACTCTTCAAGAGGAAAACAAAGGATCAAATATTTTTGTTTCTTTTGCCGTTGTTTTGTGAATTCTTTTCATGAATATTTTGGATATAATACGGAGTGAATACTACCTACAATATTAATTATGGCATTACAAGGTCCTTTGTATGCAAGAGGCTGTCTGGGTTGGTACCACCGCTGTGTGTATTTCTGCTGCGAAGCAACAGTGTGTAAGCGTTGTTGTGTTTCGGTTTGAAGGACATTGAAGCCAGTGAAATTACTAGGCATTCTGGACATCTTATGTCTCGAGGTGACGAGAGCAGTTCAGTGCCATGCATTGCTTTGTAATTCAAACTGTGTGGTGTTGCTTCGGTTTATTGGCAGGCGTGGCGCTTACCATCAGGCGAGCAACTTGCTCGTCTCGTCATTCAATGAAATAAAAAAAAAGGTGCATTTTTCCTCTCGGATTGTTCTTAGAATAATGTAGCAACACATTAAACTATTAAAAATGTAAGAGATAAATGTTCTTGTAAGATTCTTTTATAGCTAAAGTTTGCAGTCTTTATAGAAGGCAAAGTAGTTCATAGAGTTATCTCATATATGACCTTCTATTACATGATATCGACTTTATTATCTTTTAATAAAATTTTAGTCTACACACTTATCTTTCTAATGTATTAGATTGTTTTTGTCTCCAGTGAATGTGACATTAGGGGCATTGCACGTGAAGCGAACAGCAAAAACTATGTAAGGTTTGAAATTAGTTTACATTCGGCCTAATTGTACTTCTAGAAGGTGAATGTGAACACAGAATATTTTTTTCTATTACATATAGTTGTAAATTTATGGGTTTTAAAAACTGATATACTTTAATAAGGGATTTTTATGGAAACCGATTTTCTAAACTAATTGGCAATAAAATATTAATTATGGTGGGTTATATGTATAGAAGATTAACTGTCCTTTTTAATTTTTAAATCAATTTTTTATCTTGTATTAAACCAGAAGTAAACATTTTTAATCTAAATTATTAATATTTGCATGCGATTAGTGTGAAGTTATGATAACATATGATAATAGTCAGTAAAATAGCAGTTTGCACGAATACTGACTTTTGAAGGTTAAACCACCAATAATAGGTCTTTTCATTGACCACAAGAAATGTAAGTAAATTGATAAACTATGGTTTTCTTGAGAGTAATACAACTGCATTACATATGCTGTTGTATACAAAATCATGACAATATAATTTACAAACTATATAAATAAGCAGAAAAAATAAGAAAAATAATTGCTGTTCATCTCTATATAATATCTCTGTATTTTCTGAACAATCAATCTTTTATTACACTTTACCTCTAACCCTAAGCTTTATCAGTTTTACCCTTCCATTTTGCATTTACATCTTCAAGCCACCCTTCAAAGAGGCGTGACTGAAACCAGATTAGGAACCCCTGGCTTCTATTTTCCGCTCTTTAGATCCTAAACGCGACGATATTATTTGTCTCGGTCGCAATTTTTAAGGAAAATTGGATATTGATATTAATATAAGGGTCTTTACAAATCTTTTTATTGTAGCAGTGTGTAAGGAATTTGCATTTATTTTGGATTCGTGTTGACATAAAGATTCATGATAGATGTTCGTGGGGGGTAATGATCTATAATTTACTTGCTTCTTTGATGTCCTTCTAAACAAAGGAAATGTTGTTTGTCTATAAAATCTAAGTTTTATCCAAAATGTGATCCTAATCTCTACATAAAATATGCCATTGACGCAAAACTCCAATATCAGAACACGATCTGTAATAACCTTGTAATTTGCGTCGGACAAAACCATAAAGTCACCACTTTATTCCCAGAGGAAAACATCTTATGTATCCGACGACCTCACTCGGCATAAACTTATGTCGGTAAAAACGTTCGAGATAAAATTATGTTATTTAAAGGGCACAGGACTCTCATCGCTTAATCTCCATTTACATAACACGAATTCTCAAATTGGCCACTCGGCGTATTCTAATTAAGATTCAGCCATTCAAAACACACATTTCTCTTGAAGAGTTAAAAGAATTATGCCTTTATTCGTCACCGTTTGCCATCGGGTCTTCAGCGCGTATTTTTCACCCGGCACCAGATGAAAGGGAATTTTGTTTATGCGGATACAATAAGTTATTCTTTTGGCCAGCGAGGGCGCGAAACGGCCGACTTTTTTGTTTTAAAATGAACAAATTGGCCCTTTTGTTCTCTGTTATTTGAAAAGAGTTCAGTTTTTGCCGGCCACGATACCGGCTCAGCCGGTATGTTCGGACTTATTTTTCCTGTTGGCGAACCCAATCTATTGTTTGACCTGATAAAGGTAGACTTTGGGTTGTTTTTTTCGTGTGTGCATTTGGTGTTCTAGTTTATAGCTGGTGTCTATTGGTGTGAGATATAGAGGTCTTTGTTGTAACCACAGCATTTGCTAGCGGATTGTTTTATGTCTCGGGAAAAGTTTTGGAGCATTTTATCTATACTATAAATCATTTTTGCTGCGCTATTTAGAACTGATATCTGCTTAATATTTTATTCAGAAGCTATAATATAACAATTTTTTGACTTTTAAACTGGAAAATTTATTTTTATTGTCGGTTAATTCCAGTAATAGATTTCAAGTCTTTTTTACATGCTGGTAGTGTCAGATCATATGTCTCTGTTGTGACCACTAGTTAGTCAAATGGTTTGAGGCTCACCGTAACTTAGAAAGCTTTTATTTTTATCCGAGCACGGCAAAATGACTGCACTACAACTGATGGTAAGCGCAGTGTAATCCAAAAAACCAGTGACAACTGAGAAGCGATGAATTTATGGGTGTTCTGTGGTTGTATTATTTCCTAAAATAAGTATCATAAAAATTTATGTAAGTAGTGATTTTACACCAACCGTAAAATTGTCGTACTCTAAACTAGATTATAATATTATCACTTGTATCGAAAGTGTGTGCCTTTTCCAGCTTTACAGTTCTTGGGTGGAATTGTTTAAAAATTCATTTGCCAGAATAAAAATCAGCTATATTTTTTGAATACAGAATAAAAATAGATTGAGATGAGAGCAAATTTAATCCCAGTTTACCAGTTACCCTTACCTCAGCTAATTTTCCGCGGTGTAAATAGCCTTTAATAACTAAAAACACTGGCAGCACAAGTTATCGTTTTAATTTGAAAAACCCTAATCCGATATCTTGTGTCGTAATTCTATTGTACGAACGACTTGTTAAATAAATAAAAATTATATCTCGGGAAGAAAATAATCCGCTTAGCCTCGAAAGAAGGGTGGTTAAACATTGATATTTTTAATTTTTCAAGACAGAAACTTTCTCAGCACTCATCTTTGTTTATGTGAAGCAGGACAGAGAATTTAAGATTATTTTTATATCCGGGTACGACAAAGTGATTGCATTACATCTGATGGTAAGCGCAGTACAGTCCCAAAAAACCAGTGACCACCAATAAAGATTAAGTTTATCGGTGGTCACCAGAATCATGCTGGCCTATATAAATGCTTCTACACACTCTGAAGAGGTGAGAAGTAAATCGAGGGGTCTGCAACAGGACAGGCGGATGACTATAATTTGACTGAATATAATTTGGATTAATGAATTTATAATTTTATAAGATAAAAATAAGCCTGTGTCCTAAGTCACGCTCGCTCGTGGTCTTTGTTCGCCAAATTTCATTCAAATCAAGCTGTGATTATTATTCAAACTCATAAACTCCCAAACATCCAATATAATATGATAGAACCTTTAGAAGCAATCTTTTGATAATAGCCAATCACCAATTTGTATCTTATTTCTACAATTTATACAACACAATGGTACTATCCAAAGCATTCACACATCAAGGGTCGTTCAATGTATATGTTTGCATCAAATTGGACCAAATATTCATCCAAACTGCTCCAACATGACCTACCTTTGTGTGTTCAACAAACCTCATTTTCAATTCCGTCAAAGAGACTCCGGGGCTCTTTGTGGTTAGCTTTCCGTTTGTAGTTCTACGGTTGTTATTAGCGTTTACATCGAACTCATATTGTTATCTCTCTGAATTGTCTGGCTGAACTTTGTCTTGTTTATTAATATAATGAGTCGTTAACAGTAGCTGATACCGTGATTAGCTTGCTGTAATTTCTGGGATTTACTTGTAGATATTTTTCATAGCATATTTTTCTAGGTGGATATTTCTTAATATGCGAGAGGCCGTCTCGTATCGTTACTTTCTCTATTTCTGCTATTAGGTTGCTGATTAATCTATACTAATAATAAAGCTGTAGAGTTTGATTGTTTGTTTGTTTGTTTGTTTGAACGCGCTAATCTCAGGAATTACTGGTTCGAATTGAAAAATTCTTTTTGTGTTGCATAGTCCATTTATCGAGGAAGGCTTTAGGATATATAACATTACGCTGCGACCATTAGAAGCGAAGCATCAGTGAAAAATGTTGCAAAAACGGGGAAAATTATTCATATTTGAAGGCTTCCGTTGCTAAGCTACCAAAATAATATTACTTGAAGGCTTCCGTTGTCAAATCAAAATCAAATCTATACTAATATTATAAAGCTGTAGAGTTTGATTGTTTGTTTGTTTATTTGATCACGTGGGCGGAGCCGCGAGCAAAAGCTAGTCAATTATAAGCAGAGTTATATTCTAGTTTGAAGTATATTGAAAATGTTTCGGCATTGTGAACCTTAACATTTTTAGTCTTGGGCTTACAGGCATAATACAGTGCTATGTAATACTTTGTAGGACAAAGTTGTGACATCTGTGTTTTCAGATGAATGAAAAAAATTCGCCACATATTGGCGTTTGGTCTACAGGAAGAAAGTGTCTATTCATTTCTGATAGCGGTCGTTGTCACATGCCCGTGATATTTTATAGAATATCAGGATTTTCTATTCCTGGATCGAATTTATGTCGTTTATAAAACATGCTACAGAAAACTGTTGTCAAATTTAAGCAATGTGTAATGTACCATACAAATATTTTACTCCTCGTAGTATCAGTCGGAATTCTTAGCATTTAAATAAAGCATTACTTTTCTTTTTTTTTCTTTTTCTTTTCGTTTATAATGATAGATATCGATCATTATAAACGAACAATAAAATTAGTGTGAAATTCTAAGGCGTCTGTACCAGACCTTATCCTTTCATAAACGGTAAAAGTCATGTGTAAAATTTGATCACATCATTCAACTTTTGTAACAAGTTGTTTAAGCTATCTTAACATTATCAATGTTATATAGTAAAGTCGCTTACATTTTGGTCTTTTTCTCCATTTTTTTTCTTTCATTACTATTTTTGACACGTTTATGTATTGTTAAATATAAAATTGTGTTTATTCATATATAATCTATTTACTTATAACCATTGCTTTGATTATACAACATCTGTATTTCTTACGTAGATTTTTCCTGATCGCAAGGGTCAAGTTCTTATTTTATGTATAACATAGGATTATCCCAAATAAGAGCACCTGACCTTTGCAATCCAATCGAAATTATTTTGCTGAGCCTGCCATAGAAGTCTTTTTAAGATTACTTTTGCTTTATGTTATTGCTCGATATGGGTTGACTTCATCTTTCCTTCTGATAATGCTATGAAGTGTTCTGTACAACACCTGATACGATGATAGTAGTTCAAATAAAATGGTGACTATTTATGGTTTCATTCCTGATTTGACATTTATTTCTGCAATGTCAAATAAATCATTGGACAGATTAACTAAAACTGGATTAGGTCATACGTTGTAAGTTTTCTAGAATAGTAAGGTAAATAAAAATAATAATGATGATCAGTTCTTACATGATTCAGACACCAGGAAAAAGCAGATATGGGAGAACAAAACTACATAATAAACAAATCCTGTAATGCCACTTATGAGTAGCACGCTACAATTAGGATGGTCACCTATCACAAGATGAAATTGAATTAAACACAACGAACCACCACGAGTTGCACTTCTGCCTGATATAGCCACAACATTTTGAAAGAATAGCACTCCACAAAAATCACAAAAACAAAGGCTTGTGAGCTTCTGGTTGATTAATGTTCTATTGTCTTAATTAAATGTTGCGTCAGTTAAGTTACGAGGGCTAAGTTACTTAACTCAGGTAAATTTAACCTCGATTAATTATTTATTTCACGAATATAAATCATAATTATGTCTTACTTTTGCCTCAAGATTGCAACATAAAGTTGAAAGAAAAAAGTAGAGCAGCCAACTTTGTGACTCCAACAGCTTTATGGCCGTTTACAAAGTTTTCATTTATTTACCAAGTTAATTTATTTAGGGAAGTGTATATATTAAAGGCCTAAAGAATATTAATGCTTTGGAGTTTAGATAAAGTAAGGTTCATATTTCATTCGAAAGATTTCACTTACACTTTTTACGGGTAAATGGTTTGCGGTTTCGGTGAGCGTGAAATTTGTATTTTTTGTTATTTATCTAAATGGTTTGCGGATCCACAACTTTTTTGGATTGGGTTACTTGTAATACTTAAGTTAATTTGTTGTTGCTTTTTTATTTTTCTTCATTCTAAATAGGTAAGGATAGTTTTGTTAAGAATTTAGTGTTGCTAGGCCTTCGAAGCCAATGACGTCGAAATTTATTGTAACATGACTAGGTACATGTAAAATATTTGATAAAACTGATTAAGAATATTCAATTATGTAATTAAAAGCTACCTTATGCACAGTATTAGGTGGTACCGTCGATACTTGGATGACCCATAAAAGGCTGGCTTTACGTTGGTATTCGAAAAAGATATGATAGACAATGGTCCTACTAGGGAGTATGCCTAACACCGCGAGAAATTGAAGCGTCTGAGAAGGAAGGTGAAACCTGGAAAAATCGAGGATAGGTAGAAGAATTTAGATAGAGATAAGCATAGATAATGAAGCATACCACTGAGTGGTAGAGCCAAGCTGTAGAAAGTTTTTTTCTACAGCATAAATTGGCCGGCTCGACCGGGTCATTACCTCACGGAAAACAAACGAAAGTAGCGGCTTGCTGCTGCGTTTCGTACGGTGAGTGTGATATCCGGATACCCAAATCCCCTTCCTAATCCCTAAAAATCCATTTCCTGTAAGGTCGGCAACGCGCCGATGATTCTTCTGGTATGGTGGGCGTACATGGGCGATGGAGATCACTTACCTTAGAACCATTTGCTCGTTTGCCAGCCTATAAAAAAGCATACTCAGAAAAATATTACAAGTCAAGTACTCAAGTAATTCAAAGTCATGTGTGCTGTTATTTCTGTTTACGTACCTACCGTAAGGGTAGGTGTAGTTTTTACATCTTAGCGACCTGCTTATTCCGTCATTCAGGACAATAAAAAAAATTTGCAAATTAAATACCATAATTTGAATAATTTAATGTTTTAATATTAATAACAAGTAAACCCTTCCGTGGGTAGAATATTTGAATCCCTCATGGGAAGGTATAATAAACTTGCCTAAAGTCATAAAACCGACTTAATACGATTAAACGCGCCACAGTCTTACGTTTACTTGAAATAATTCAGTATGTTGATGTTATGATTATTAGAGGCAAGAAACACGAGTAAATAGTTTTGTTTCGGTAACACTACTGTCGGTTTTGGTACCATCACTATCTCACAGGAAACTGACATAAAATGGCAGCTTGCAGTTGCGTTTCTAACGTAAGTGAAACCGGAGGCATAAAATCACTCACATCCCCAATCAATTCTTTTTTTTAAGTTCGGCAAACCATCCATGATGTATGGTAGTGTTCATGGGCGGTGGAGATCCTTAACCGTCTTCTCGTTTGCGAACCTAAGCTAAAAAATATGTTCCCGACTGTACATTTACGACTAAATAAATAATAACAAATATACACCCAACAGTCACACACGTAGTCCTAAAGTAAAAAAAAGTTAACCCTGTATCGTGGGTATCAGGAACTACGAGGGACTTGCGGTCCCACAACACCCAGACCCAAAACCAATATTCGTGAATCACACATTTTGTCTCGGTGCAGGAATCGAACATACGACCTCGAGCAGTCGTCTACTTGCCCACTGTGCCACGGATATTTTGGTGTGAGATTAGATGAATATAAAATTATTCTGTTCATTACCTATATATGTTTTGTGCTTTACATAAAAAAAATCACAAATGCACGCAGCTCAATTTTAGACCCGAAGTATTGGTGATTAATAATAATATGATGTAAATGATGAAGATGGAAGGAAGCAGGTTTTTTTTAGCATAGACCGGCAAACGAGCAAGTGAGTCACCTGATGGTAAGTTTCTTCTTCTTCCACCTGCACATATCCCAATCGTAATGGGGTCGGTGCAACAAATATTTTAACACATGTTAAATTTGGCTTGTAGTTTTTGCGTGGCGTTCACCGTCATTATAGATATAAAAAAAAAAACTATATTCACACGTTGTCGCCGGATGTACTAAGACACCTTAACCCTTCATGCATGAGGTGTCAGGGGTCCCACATGCCCCGAATGCCACAGTATCATTACAATGACCCCGCAGTTGATCCTATTCTAAATTTACTGCTGGTGTCAACGCCCGGGGAAGGGCATTCGGCCATTTTATAGTTATTAGGTACCTTGAAGCAACGCCCACAGATATCTCCCTTTATGTTTTACTGTGGCAGTGTAATTGTTGGATAGGAGGTAATTATATAAAGTTATTATCCGGGTTGTAAAATAATGGGTTGGTATTGTGGCGCAGTGGGCGAGTGAAGACTCCGGTCGGTTAGAAGGATATTGAAGCCAGTGAAATTACTGGGCGTTATGAGACTTACCATCTTATGTCCCGGGGTGACGAACGCAGTTCAAAGTTCAATAGGAATTCAAAGTTATGTATGGTGTCTCTTCAGTTTATGGGCTGGCGTGGCACTTACCATCAAGCGAGCGCCTTGCTCGTCTCGACATTATGCTGCTTGTATAGTGCTTGCACACTGTTGTTAGCGACAGAAATAGGCAAAGCAGTGGTACAACCCAAACGGCCTCTCGCATACGAGGGACCTGCCACCTTGTAACATGCTAAAAGCAATTGAAAATAAGTCCCAGCTGTAGTTCCATTTCATAACTCAATTTGAAATTTCTGTATTCGAGTAACCGGCACAGAAAAGACAAGACTTCGTTCTCAGATTGGGTCAAATGTTTGCGTAATATACAAATGTTTGTTCCAAAGTCCAATGCGAGTCAGTCCCTGGTAATTAATTTAACCAATACAGGATCCTAGTGAGAGATTTAATCTATGTACTAACACGACTGTTGATTTTAACTAAATAACGATAAATAACTTGCTTTCGTTCGCAGCTTCACTTACTTCATTAGATTTAATAGCACCTTAGATGACTATTCCCTCCACCCTGTCTACTGGGAGTAGACAATAATAATAAATACACCCAACAGTCACACACATAGTCCTGACCCCACACTAGGTTAAACCTATATCGTCGGTATCAGGAACAACGAGGGACTTGCCCTCCCATAACACCCAGACCCGAAACAAATATCTGTAGATAACTTACATATTTGTATCGATGCGGGAATTGAACCCACGGCTTCTCGCTTCGCAACTCAACCACTGCACCACGGAGGCTGACGAAGAATTTCACCATGACATCCCCTGACCGCTGTAAGCGCAAAACAAGGGTCATTGGGGGACGCAGAAGTACAGCGGAAGGGCTGCTGTTGTGACTCCTTGTGTATACTTACGGCCCAGAGATGTATGGCAGGGATGCTTTGCCTCATCGCTGCCAATAACGCTTAGACTGTTCTGCAATGGGGGCCTATGAGCCTTCTCACATACGGAAACAGGCCGTAAGCCGGCACTGCCCTAAGGCAGTTCCGAAGCGAGCTGATTGTTGCGTCGCGAACCCGAGAGCATCACTAATGCTAAAGAGGATCACATTTTAGTGGGTAATATGGATGTAAGATGTACAAAGTATCAGTGCCTTGACTCGGCGGTCGTACGGATGCTTATATCTCTCCCGGCGGTTAACGTTGGATTGTTCGAGTGGCTCGACCGGGTCGTTACCACTGTCTCACAGAAAACCGACATAAAGTAGCAACATGCTGCTGCATTTCGTACAGTGAGTGAGATATCCGGAGGACCAAAACCAAATCCCCATGCCCTTCCCAATCACTAATTATCCCTTTTCTTTAAGGTTGGCAACGTAAGCTTATGACGAATTATTTCTTCTGATATTGTGGGTATACATGGGCTGTGGTGATCACTTATCATCAGTTGACCCACTTGCTCGTTTGCCGGCCTATACTATATAAAAAATAAAAAAAATCGGTAGAGCCCAACATAACCGAGTCCCTCCCGAGGCGAGGTGATAAATGGCTTTAACTCCGCAACAAAAAAGTGGATTGTGCCCTATTTAATAAAAAGTACTACAAACATTTGCACCATAAAAACATCTTCCTCGACGCGAGAATTAAAAAAAAAATACAAATTTTTATTGCTCCACCTGGGGTTCGAACCCAAGATCTTACCAGTTTCAGTAATGTTAGATTTTAGACATTAGAGAAAATTAATAGTTTTAGGATTTTTAAAATTAATTCTGCAACGTTTTAAAAAACTTTATTCGTGCTCAGCAACCCTTCGAAAATAAATCTTTATAATGAAAGAACCATTCACAAAAATTCGAGCGGATTCCGACCCTTTAAATGGAGGTCGCGACTATTACCTTATCCAAATAGTTTCATTAAGCATCTTTAATTAATTTAATGGAAACATTCGGACGTTGGGTGAGATAATATCAATTTAAGGGGTCAAATGTTCTCAAAGCTGAGCCCTTAACGGCGCAGAATGTGGCTAAATTTCTGTACTGTTTCGCTGGCAGTTAATGTAGGGGTATATCGTATGAGTGTGATTGGGTTAATTTTGGAGTTGAGGTTTATAATTGGGAATTTAGACGACGCGCGACAGAGAGCAGAGCAACGATCGAGGCGTGTAATATTTAAACTTATGAACATGTGTAGGTATCTACATAAGTAGGATTTTTTTTATACTATAGGCCGGCAATCGAGCAAGTGGTTCACCTGATGGTAAGTGATCTCCACCGCTCATGTACGCCCACCAGCCGAAGTATTATGGGCGCGTTGCCGACCTTAAAGGAAAGGGATAATTAGGGATTGGGAAGGGGAGGGGGATTTGGGCTTCCGGATATCTCATTCATCGTACGAAACGCAGCAGCAAGCCGCTACTTTACGTCGGTTTTCTGTGATATAGTGGTAACGACCCGGTCGAGCCAGTCGTAGACAAAACTGTCTACAGCGTGGCTCTACCAAATACACGCGTCCAAATACACCCACCAAAGTCCTGATACACGAAACGAGAGGCCGTGGGTTCGATTCCCGCACTGAGGCAAAGGTTTGTGTGATCCACAAATATTCGTTTCGGGTCTGGGTGTTGTGGGACCGCAGGTACCTCGTAGTTTCTGATAGCCACGAAGTTAACCTAGTAAGGGATCAAGAATATGTGTGTAACTGTTGTGTGTTTTTATTTATTACTAGCTATTCCTGGTGGCTCCGCCCGCGTGATCTGCTTTTTCCGGGATAAAAGTAGGCTATGTACATCAGGAATACTGTAGGATTCTAATGGTGAATTCTTCAAATCGGTCCAGTAGTTTTTAAGGTTATTCATTACATACAAAAATACAAATCTTTCCTCTGTATAATATGTAGTAGATTTATTTCGTGGAATTTTAGAAAGACATTTCCATTAATATTGAACAACCTAATCTCAAGAGTAAAACAAACAAATGAAATCGTTTTTCAAACGACGCAGATTGGAACATCACAACGTTTTCCAAAGTACAATAAAAATCACAACACAAATCACTTAATTCACCCGAAAAACTCCCATTCGAGTTTATTATTCGTGTATAAATAGAACATTCGATCTTTTCCCATCCGTTTTATTCTGACGCGACATCTTATTAAGGATATACTTTAAACATTTCGCCTTTACGTCGACGAAATTGGTTTCGAAGCTTATCTTTTTAAAACCTGTTTTGCTTTTCGGCTTTATGTACTGCGACCTTTGCATGAGTAAATATTTTTTTATACACATAAATGACCAAACGAGGGGGTCGCCTGATGACCAATATATTTTTAATATTTATGTGTACACTAGCTGCTTTAGAAATGCAACTAGCAATTGATAAATTAGCAATGACAATTTTATTCTATGACTACCATTTTTGCACGTTCATAGTTCCGGCATACTCCTATACAATCTTTCATCCCTTATTTTACCCCCTTATGGTTGAAATTTTTCTTCTTTATGATGCTTTCAACATAAAAGGCATATGCCAAAATTTCAAGTCATCAACCCGAGCGATTTAGGCTCTGGATTTATAAATCAGCAAGTCAAGACAAATAATTCTCTATAAAGGTATACCATATCACTTGTTACTGCGCATGTAATATTTTTATTTTAATATAAAATAAATCCTTATCCCATATTTATATACACGTGTTATAACTTTTGTCAGGACCTATATAGTCATCAATACTAACTAGTCATATTTCAAACTAAATTCTCTTCTAGTTTAGCAAATGCTTATTTAGGATTTTTTTAAAACGAAGCTGCGTTATGCTTCAGATAAAAAAGAATATATAAGGAATAAGGATTCGTATTACTTAAAGCAAAAAGCTTAAGACCTCCGAAGGCGACGGTGTCACGCTCGGAAAACAGTGTAGAATAAAACAAATCACATTTTCTACAATTCCGGGTGCAGTTTGAAAGAAAATAAAATAACTAAAAGACAACTTAGGGCCTTCGAATGAGCGATTGACGTTATGATAGTAAAAATCTTAGTAACAGCGTACTTTAACTGAAATTCTGGCAAAGTTTTGGGTTCTAATCCCGAGACAATCACCGGTACTATGTTATATAGGCCGGCAAACGAGCAAGTGGGTCACCTGATGGTAAGTGATCTCCACCACCCATGTAAGCGTACAATACCAGAAGAATCTTGGGCGCGTTGCAAACCTTAAAGGAAAGGGATAATTAGGGATTGGGAATGGGATGGAGATTTGAGCCTCCGGATATCTCACTCACCATACGAAACGCAGCAGCAAGCCGCTAATTTACGTCGGTTTTCTGTGAGACAGTGGTAACGACCCAGTCGAGCCCATTGATACGGTAGACTATCTACAACATGGCTCTAACACTCGAAATATCATACAAAATATTTTGTTTTAGTTTTTATATTTTACCAAATAAAAATCCAACTCTTATTTCGAGGCCCCAACTTCGAGGCTAGGCGGCACACGTCGTACTTTCATATTGAACTCGCCCCGGTCTGCCTTACAGCAGGTGTTTCTCTGCCAAGATGTTCCTCTAAACATAAATGTTTTATGTCTACGGAAACTCTGTTGATTTTAAATAACCGTTAAAACGTTTGAGGAAGTTAGAGGTAGTGGCTGAAGAATCTACTTTGCATTTGTTATGTTGGACTATTGGCGTAGTACAGTATAGTTTTTTTTTATCACGGCAAAGTGATTGCACTACACCCGATGGTAAGCGTAGTGCAGTCCAAAAACCAGCGATCACCGACAAACAATGAGTTTATTGGTGGTCATCAGAGTTTTGCCGGTCTGTATAAATGCGTCTTTCCTCTCCAAAAAGGGAATCGCGGAGCCTGCCACATGAGAGGCAGATGACCGATACAGGCACAGTAATACAAAGATATACCCCTAATCCCCGCCCCAACCAACCATCAAGTCATGTGGCAAGCCCCTCGAGAGAACTGGATATACCAGTGAATATGCCGATGTACTTAGTACATCTACGTTTCGCCATATCTTCTTTTCCTCCCGTGTCTTTGGTTTATATTATACATGTCATAATGCAGTATCCAAATATATTTAAATGCCATTACTGTGCAAGCGCAAAAAAAATACAGGAAAAGTTCAAAGTGGAATAAAAAGTAGTCCTCGTTGTAAACACAGGTCTTGGAACTACAAGTTAACTCACAACAAAAGTTTTTAAACTTGCTTACAAATTAAGATTTATTAAGCATAAATGAGGTTGGAGTTTTAATGCTGTTTTTCTTTGATGGCTGCTATAAGCTTTCTGGATGAACTACATTATTTCCTTAACGTGTAATGACTAGGAGTAATAATAAAGTAGAATCCAGTGAAAGTAATGGGCTTTATAAGATTTAACATCCTACGTCACGGGGTGACGAGCGCAGTTCAATACCATGCCGTGGTTTTTATTTCAAGGTTCTGTGTGGTGTTGTTTTCGTTTATGGGTTTGTGTAACGCTTACCATCAAGCGAACGAACTGCTCGTTTCATCAGTCAGACGTAAAAAAAAAACAGTTGAAATATTAACAAAGAATAATGTAGATAACTGCAACTATCACCTGCAGCCTTCCGCTACATTCAACTACTCGCCCACTGCACGGCGGAGGCTATCAAGGTTAACTGTAGGCATACGCTAAAAAAAATCTCTTCGTAGAGAATCTAAAACAATCAAAACAACAATGACAGAATCTATATGTCAGAGTTTTCTGGAGCAGATAACAAGTTCTGATTAATATATAATACAAAGAAAAATAAAGATGTTCTGAGAAATGTAGCTGACATTATTGGATGGGACATAATTTCGCGATTATGCCACATTCGCTTCGATAGCACCACTTGAAATACGGCGATAATTGTCATTATTATATTATGAATTAAAGACCAAGAGCATCGAGCCCGAAAAATTGGTCTGGCTAGATATTGGACCATATCTTGTGAAGAAGAATTAAATATCAAGAATATCGCCATCCACCAAACCGAAGACCGTAGAAAATAGAGAAAAACCATTAACAAATTTCTTCCTCCTTCTTTAACAAAGTCACAATTCTGAAGAATGAGGAAACGAGTAAGGCGAATATTGTAAATTCTTTGCCAAATACTGGGTTAATATCAACGATAATCTTATCAAATTTAATTATGAACTACAATCTCAAATTATTATTTATAGCAGGCAGTAAATGATCACGTAGTTCACTTGGTGATGACCTTCATTGCCCATAAATGAGTCCCCGACTTTTAAGCCAAGGAATGGGTATTAGAAAGGCAAGTGATTTAGGGTTCAGAAAATCTTGTTCCTCATACAATCCGCCATATCAAACTGCCATTTCATGTCAGTTTTCTGTGAGACAGTAGTACTAACTCGGTTGAACTAGTCCATGTTGCAGTCGAAAGTGTCTACAGTGTGACTCCATCACTTATAGATTATTCTGTTTATAATAAATATATTTTTAAAACATTATAGAACCATGAAAAAGAATCCTTAGTACAACGTCATTGCAAATTATCCCCATGCTCACCTCAATTTATCGCCTCGGGCCATAATTAATTGCATTACGTCACAAGAAAGAAATTCCCAACTTTACTTTGTGTGCCGTGCAATCTAATCTAATACACATTTTCGATGCTCGCCTCGGAGAGATGGGATGCGATGTCGATTGTCGCTAGCAGTTTAGACGAGTTTGAGATTGCATTTTATAGTACACTAGCTATCCCTCGTAATTTCACCTACATGTTACTGTTCCCATGGGTCATAGCGTAACATACATATACAAACCTGCCTCATAAATCACTCTATCTATTGCTGAAAACTGCATTAAAATCCGTTCAAAAGATCTAAGCGAACAGACAGCGGAAGTGACTTCATTTTATACTATCTAAAGATGTTATTAGAATGACTGTCGAAACATTTATGAGTGGTGGCGTAAGCTGCAGACAGTTTTGTCTACAGCTTGAATGGGCCGGCTCGATCAAGTCATAACAACTGTCTCACAGAAAACCGACGTAGGGTAGCGGCTTGCTGCTGCGTTTCATACGGTGAGTGAGATATCCGGAGGCTCAAATCTCCCTTGCTAATTCCGAATTATCCCTTTCCTGTAAGGTCGGCAACTACATTTGACTGTTACACGTTCTACCAAATTTGATTCGTTCAAATTAAATATTTATAATCCTATTTCTATCGATATGACCACCAGAATTCTTCTCACCATCTGAACGAATGAAGGAACGAGCGAGAAAATCTTTTCCGCCCGATCGGACGTTGTTTTACCATCGATTTCCATTCACTCGCCGCGTTGGACGCAAGATGCGGATTTGCGCATTCGTATAAGTGATTTTATAAAAATTTGAAACTCAGTGCATGTAGTGGACGTGGAATTGTATTTGCGGAGTTTTGCAATTTCTGCACAGTGCTGGAAATATGGGTGTGAAATAATTTTATACAAATTTTGATGGACACAAATTAATTTCTAACTTTTCTTTAGCATAGACCGGTAAATGAGCAAGTGGTTCACCAGATAGTAAGTGATCTCCACCGCCCATCTACCTGTATCATATATCTTGTGGGTGTAGACCCACAATACTAGAAGAATCATAGGCGCGTTTGCCGACCATAAACAAATGTTTGTATGACCCACTAATATTTATTTCGAGTCTGGATGTATTTTCTCCTCAGAGGGATCACGTCAACCAGGCAGGTCGTAAAAACCACAAGCCAAATCTAAGTAACATGTGTTAAAAAGCATGCAGCGTTGATCCCATTGCGAGTGGGATAAGGACAGGTAGAAGAAGAAGAAGATTTGATGGAATCAAGTAACAAGAAAAAAAAAATAATTTAATAGAGTTGAGGAGTGATGCGGGCAAAATTAATTTAATGATCGACATGGGAGAACATAGGCAAGCGAACTTCTTATCATAAAATCTATTCCAAGGTATTTCGAGATTGTATTGATGTAGTTTAACAAGGGTTGAAACATGATAAGCATAGATATATAAACTCACGTTTGTACCCCCAAAGGCGTAGGCTTTGTTGCTATTGAATTGCAACTAGTACACCGTAGGTTCGACAACTTAATTTCCGAGCCTTAGTATGATGTGAGGAAACCTATCGCCATATTGGTGGGCAGCGGCTTAGCTGTGCCCCTGGCATTGCCGATGTCCATATGCGGCGGTGATCGCTTACCATCAGGCGGACAGTTTGCCCGTCTACCAGTTTCTATCGAACTAATTGGCAAAAGAAAAAAACCTAAGCTGACGCCTATATTCTTCTAAGATTAGGCAGAATTGTAACTGATCCACACACGGCCCGTTGACCTTATTATCGTCTCATGTGATTAATGATAACCTTCCTGGGATGTGAACATATGACGTCACGGTAAGCTTTCATAGTAAAATAACAAAAAATAAGATTGCGACTGCCTCGGTAGTGTAGTTGTAATTCGTACGCGGTACCTACGACTGCCGTGCTAAAGTCTCGGATTCGAAAAACTAATATTGGGTTTTTCTATGACGAAATGCTCAGTATCAGCCCGGAGTCTGAAATATTGCCTGGTATGGCGATAGGCTTGCCCCCTATCACATCATGGGAGGGAATAAGCTCGGTGAAATGTGGGTGTACTGGTTACACCTCTGCCTACCCTTCGAGGATTACAAGCGTAAGTGCGTATGTATGAGACGAGGTTTAAAACAAATACACAAAGATAAAAGCCTTGCATAAGAACAAAATAAACAGAATTTTCCTCCGAAATTTCCGATTCAATCCGAAGGTGTTCGGAGAAAAACATCACTATTGAGAAGTAACACAAGATTTCTGAAACTTTTTTATTTAACGTGAAACACTAGTTTTCCGCCATTGCAACTACCCACAAGTTTCCGATTCACAACAAAGTAAATTTAAAAGTTAGGGGCAAGAGTTTCAGACGTGGCGAATATTGGCAGGGCACTATTTTTTTTTTTATTTCTTTTAATTGAACAATTAAATAAAACACCTCCACCCAGCCTCAGCCTCCGTGGCGCAGTAGGCGAGTAACCAGCTGTGAAGCGAGAGGCCGCGGGTTCGACCGTCGCACCGAGACAAGTGTTTGTGTGATCCATAAATATTTTTCTCGGGGTCTGGGTGTTGTGAGACCGAAAGTCTCTCATAGCTACTGATACCCACGACACAAGACTGGTATCTTACTATGAGGTCAGGACTATGTGTGTGACTGTTGGGTGTTTTTATAAAAAGAAGTATATCATATGTTTTAATTAATATTCTTTAGTCTAGGCTATTTATTTTGTACTAATAACCCAACAATTTCACACTAAAATATTGTCGTTCATAATTGAATCCCTTCAATTCTTCGAATCCCATTGTATATCAAACGGCACCAAGGGTAATCCGGGAAAATTTAATTTCCACCAAAAACGGGGTTGAATGAAATTATAACAGAATAAATCCACAAAAAGGCTCCGCGGAGTCGGAATCCCTCTTCGCGGGCCAACAATAGAGGTATTTCCTACAGGAAACGGAAGGTGGGACCAACAGACGGCCCCGCGAATATCGTTGTCAGAAACGTAATCTTGTTATGAATGTACGTTGTTAGTGATGTTAAAATGTATAGTTGCAATGTCTACAGAGTCAAGACAGAGCAAAGTGAAATTGGGATTGCAATGAGTGCCGATTTATGAAATATTACATGTATAGTTAACATTTTTTTAGGTCCGATAAAAAAAAGGACGGCTGGCTGATCCTGGAATGTGATACACTTAAGGTGTGTTGGTCACTATGGCAGGTTTTAACACCATGTGTACGGTAGTCGCTATCCGAGTGGATCCTACTACCAAATTACCGCATTCATAGTCGGAGTGAATTAATACTGACAAACACGGACTATACATACAAAGCGATTATAGGCATATGTGTCGTATAATTTGTCCAAAAACAAATGTTTAGTATTAACCCGGAGGGTTGACTCCAAACGACCCTGTCGTTAAATCAATAACCCCAAAAATTACAACAATATGAAAACATGTTCTGCCAACTCCCATTAAGAGGGCGATGGTTTCAACCTTTTTCTTTTTTCGTTTCCACCCCTGTAATGTAGGTAAAAATGACTTTCCTCATTGGCGCACGCAAGCCGAAACTCGACGCTCATTAATTGAATTGCACCGAATCTAATAAACTCACTTAATTACCAAATCAACCTATGATAGAATCACGAATAATTGATTCGATTGTCTCCGTATTTCAGCCTATTGCAAATGGAAGCGGATTGTAACATATTTTTTGCAAAAAGACGTAAAAATCCCCTCCTAGGGGCGGACGCCATTTGAAAATTCTCTCTATATGCTAATAAATAAATTTACCCGGCAGAATTGATTTGACGGTAGGTAAATGTTGCCGCACACAAAAAGGGCCAAAGGAAAACCAATTATCGGTCGCTTCTTACCTCCGTATCTTCAATAAACGCATTGACTTCGCAACAAATAAAAGATTTGACGATTTCTTTTTAAAAAAACGTGACTTTTGTGGGTTCTGTGTTGTAAATTTGAATAAACAAGACCGTCCTGTTTTGTGTGGGTGTGTACTGTAAATAAACCAAACTGGTACACAAGCAACATGTCTTTGACATATACGTAAAACAATCACAGCCATGTTTTTTCGAAATTTCACAATCGTGTTTTTGTAAACTTTAGCCCAATTAATAACAAACGCCATTGTATTGGACGAGGCTTACATTCTCTTATCGTACTTACTTTTACTCTCGGTTCCGTGGTAGTGCTTTGCAGAAAACTAATTTTATTACAATGAAAAATAGCTTGTAGTAGAAATAATGCTTTCTAGTTTCCTATTGATAATTATTTTTCCATAATCGGAGTAGTAGTTACAGAGTTAATCCCTACAAACAATTTTACAAAGTCACAATCTTTGCTTCCATATAATGTTGGTGTAGATATGTTCATTCTTTTATTAGCATTGTTATACTATTTATGTTATATTTTCTATCGTTTTTTATCTTTGTGGTCTTCTACACTGTCTACTTCAAATTTCTTTTAAAAGAACATTATAGGATTAATTTCCCTTGGGAAGGTTCTCCTAATATACCATCCCCCAAAGCAGGCTATTATTTTCAAAATTTAATAGCATTCATCAAAACTTCCAAAAACCCAAAGCCATCTTAGTACGTACTTTCTCAAGGATCATAAACCACCGGCACCAAAACTCCGAGATTAAAACATAATAACGATATTTTCTTTGCTTCCCGATTCCAGCAATTTAAACAGCCATCACACTGAAAACTTTTAACGCACATCCAAAATATCTGGAAGAAGGCAAACATTTTCAAACGAACACAAAGAAGATGGATGTCATAAATCAAAACTCAGCAAATCGTCACGCTCAGGGAGTTTTTTGTAATCCTGTACACAAAGGTCTATTATGACGTTATTAAGGTATAGCTAACTTTGATCGTTGTGCTCTGTTGCAAGCATGTGATAACTTTTAACGACATTTTTTGTTTTAGACTTATTGTTATTTGTTCGGCTTGGTATATATGTCAGGAAATTAGGTCGAGTAAAGGTTATAATACATGGTCGGTTTTGCTATCAAGTTTTGCCACTATCTAGATCTAGTTTTAGCTACACTGTAGACAATTTTATCTACTGCTTGAATGGGTGGGTTTAATACTGTCTCACAGAAAATCCATGAAGAGTAACAGTTTGTTGTTGCATTTCGTACGGCAAGTGAGATATTTCGAGGTCAATATCCCGCCTCCCCTTCCCAATCCCATAATTATCCCTTTCTTTTATAGTCAGCAACCCGTTGATTCGTCTGATATTGTGGATCTATATGGTAGAGAGCAATTATCGTCATGTGACCCATTTGTTCGATTGCAAGCCTATGCAATAAAAAAAGACCCGTGTCACGTACAAAGTTCCAAATCGTGTGTGGCTGTTATGGTCTCAAGGCCGAGTCACAGATGATGCCCGGATCGGAACGACAGGCGATTCAATTCGATTGGCCTGACCGGCGAAGAATTGTTGTTACTAATAAAATAACTATCATGCCGGATTGATGGAATTCCCTTAAGATATCTTAAATAATCAATACATTATACAAAACACTGTTTGTCGAGTACAAGCCAGTTTTATTTGCAACATGGATCGGGTTGGTAAACTAAGGGACACTATTTTATTCTAACGAAAGTATCGCCACTTGCGCTTTCAGAAAAGTGGTGACAGATGAAAACAACACTAAATCTAGGATCTGATATTTTACATGACTAGGAAAGTATGTTTTAAAAGCTTGGACATGTTTTCATGATTCCTCTGTTTTATACAATCGTGGCGACACTATTGACTTTAAAGGAAAAGAATATAGATTAGGGAGAAGAGATTTGGGCTTTCGAAGATAACTCTCACCATACAAAACGCATTAACAAAACGCAAATTTGTGTCGATGTTCTTAAAAAAGTGATGCTACCTGAATTAATCTACACCTCTATGCTGAAGACAAAACTGTCTAAAGCGTCTGCTACAATCATTGTTTCAATAATGAAACAATACTTCACCACTTCAACTTATACACTGAAAAGGTCACCAAGTGAAAAACTCTTGAGATCTCGCCCGGAAGGGTCTCGGAATTTGGTCTGCAAAGCGTCGTTCGAATGATACTCGACAAACTCTTCGTCTTAATGTTTTAAGCGAAAAATTTATCATCTAAAAACGTTTCTGAGTTTAATTCCGCTTCACTCGAAGTGGAAACGTGGCTTCTGTTTGATGTTTTAATAAAAATGACTTCATTATTTGACAAAGGAGCTGAATGGTAGCAATATGATCCAAAATTAAGTGCTTATGTAATTGTATATTTTAGATGGGCTTGTAATGCTTTTGGAAATGAAATTAAAATTCTTGTTAAATTTTGTACGAATACTAAAGGTAGGCACTGTAACAATAACTTTTCTGGACAACCTACATCTCAGTGCACCCCGTGACCACGAAGGCTGAAAAGCTTTTGTAACGTCGGGATTAAAATTAATAAAAAACCGTGATCATCAAAATACAGTAGGTAATTACACTAAATCTATTTACATATTACTAGCTGTCCCTCACGGTTTCACCTGCCCTGATCCCATGGGTCATAGCGTGATATACATATAAACCTTTCAGAATAAATTATCTAAATGACAGTGAAAACTGCATTAAAATACATTGAATAGTTTAAAATATAACCGAACAAACAGCGGAAGCGACTTCACTTTGTAAAGATGTCCATGGCATTTGTAACTAAAAATTCCGTATTCCAGAATTAAAATTCCAAAACACAGCTGCATTTACTTAGAGGGATTAAGTGTCCGCCAAAGCCTTGACCGCGCCGTAACATCTCCAAATGAATAATAAATATGCCTCAACATGCCCCTGTATAATGCAAGGAATGGGGAAAAACATTTTGCCAACAGCTTTTTAAAAAACCCTACGATTTTTTCCGAAAATATCTTTTGTAATGGTCTTTAAGTGAAATAAATTTAGAATTTTTGTTTTCAAATAGATTGAGTGGTTTTCCCGTGGACTATTTTATATATTAAGTCTGAATTTTAACGCTCACCTTATCAAAAATAGTGTAAAGAGTTTTTGTTCTCAACATTTTTTTTTAATTCCTAATAGTTTGAATAAGGTTTTTAGAGAAGAAAAAGGTAAAGAAATACTAAAAGCGCTTTTTTATGGGATATTTGTGTGAACTCAAGATCATTTTTTTTTATTCTGGCTCGGCAAAGTGATAAAAAGACTACTTACCCTCGTGTTTATAAACGTTACTATGAGACCTCATAACGCGCGGGAAAGAACAGTGTTGACGAGAGTGACGTGAGTATACGTCATTGGATAATTTTAGTGCTAAATAAAACAGATCAATCCTGTCAATTGAATTCGACACTTTGCAAAGTGCTTGCTTGTTATTTGTGAATACGGGCCTTACAAGACTCGAAAGTCTAATTAGGTACTTTAAAAAGTAATAGCCTTATACGTTCATTGCTGGTTCAATTTTACTCCGACATTGAGTAACAGGCCAAGCATTGTATGCCGGATTATTCAGTCATAATTGGATGCAAATATGCAATAACATTGCCACCCACATCAAGTAAATTGAGATATTTATTTATTTTGCTGAATTCATTTTTAAAAATAATTTAAAGTTCTGTTTTGCATAATCGTACTGAGACATGTTTCATTTATGATTTTTTATAAAATACAGAATTTAACCTACTTAAAGCTAATGAATTTAGCAAAATAAGATCAGTATAATCTAAACACATCATCATCATCATTATCAGCCCGTGTTAGTCCACTGCTGGACGTAGGCCTCTCTTAAGGGGTTAGGGGTAGTCAGGATTTCCAAAAATTTTTTTTTTTTATTTTTGCTTTTTCGTTAAATGTGATATCTTAAAAATATTCTCTGGAAATTTGAAGTTGATCCGATAATTACTTTTCGAGTTATTCGACAAATAACAAAGAGCGCTCGGCGGAATGTGATGAAAGTGAGTACATCGTCTAAAAAACTGAAATAAAATACTGAAAACGATGTACCCGAAATTTGCACTACTGAATTTCGAATAATTAATTTTATTACGGTATCCACTGCCATTTCTGCTCTTGTGAAATGTAAAAAATGTGATGGAAACATTGAATTTCTAACAGCTAGTACACGTAACGTACGTAAATCTAGTGTGAAACTTTAAATGCGTTTTTCTCAAAACTATGTTTTTTGAAATGGTGACCACTGTAACTCGAAAACCGCTCAGTAGATTTTAATGAAATTTATACAGCTTATAGAATACATAATAAACTCGGGCCTGATCGAATGATATTTATTTTTCTCAAAAATTTCTATTTTTTTAAGACCAATTAACCGTCGATTTTTTCCCGAAAATCTAGAAAAAAAATTCTCGAGGCCGCCATTTCATTAATTTTTTTTTTTAGAGTACAAGCTTCGATCAGGCCCATGATTATCTATTTATAAAACTATTTTTTCCTATCCAATTGATTTTAGATGAATCTCCAAGGACTTATGATGGTCACCGCAAGGACCTTTTTTTGGAACTGGGTCAACACAAACAGCTTGAACTTTGGAAATTATATATATATTTTTTTAAAATTTTCGTGACTTCAAGTCAAAACATTGTGTAATAATGCCATATTATTACTTTTGTAAAATAACATGATTTAATAGCAAAAACAAATTACTGAAAATTCTCACTTTTTCGTGTCTCTGACTACCCCTAACCCCTTAAAGCACGCCATTGAGCCCGATCTTCGGCTTTACTCATCCAACTATTACCGGCCACCTTGCGTATGTCATCGCTCCATCTGGCTGCAGGGCGTCCCACATTCCGTTTACCGACATCTACCATCGACCGTCTAAACATATATTTGATTATATTCTACAATAAAAAAACAATTCACATTCAGAATAATGGACCTAGTTACGCAAAAAGGAACCAACCCACAGCAAGCTCAAATGGGGTTACAGATTTTGTATTACTAAATTCAATAATTTCCAAAAAACTACATAAACCAGTTTTTTGAATTTAGTAAAACAAAATCAGTATAGCTCCATTTGAACTTGCTGTGTGTTGGTTCTGTTTTGCGTAACTACGTCCAATTATGTGTACATCGCAATGCGAACTCAAAACTTGAAACTATTCGCATATTATAAGCACACGCTGCGCGCAGTTTATTTAAATGTACACTCGACGAGCAACTCAAGTGTGTAACTTAATTTTAAACTTTGTGACACACTGCGCGTCGGTTCATCAAACTTGTCCGTGCAAGTTTTGGATGTTGATTCTGTGGTGGATTGTTGTTTTGAATTAACAAAATGCAGTCTAAGGTTGAGATAAAATAAATACACCAATATGTCACATACATGCTGACCCCACAGTAAGATAGTCTTGTGTCTTGAGTATCAGGAACTACGAGAGACATTCCGTCTCACAACAGCCAGACCCCGAAACAAATTGTGGGTCACACAAACATTTGTCTCGGTGCGGGGATCGGACCCGCGGTTTAGCTTTATTATTTATATTATATAGCTTTATTAGCATTCCCAGTGGCATTATATCTTGTGCCCAGTATGTTTTTTATTTAAAGGAACGTAAGGCAAATTAGAATTTTTGCCTAACATAGAATCAAGTGGCGATGGCTTATTGACGTGGAACAGGCTACCGAGACGGACATCGCGGGTTCTGATAGCCCTTTGGCAATACACCTCTGGAGTTTTAGTTGTATGACTATTAATTATTAAATCGCTTGGTGTTATCACAGGATGAAAATAAACCAGACAAATAATGTACACTAAGAGTAGGTGTACGGCACAGCCAAACTGACCTTATTTTATGTAATATTAAAATCTTCCGCCCCATTAGACTCGTGGTAGCCTACTTAGGCTGCAGACTGTCTGCCCACATGGTAACCTCGATCTCGCCCACGACGATAAGTAGCGACGGCACAATGTCACACGCCACCCGCGTCTGTCTATATCAAAACAAATCATAGCGACGGGTAGACGCCGCGATGTGCGAGGTGCTTTTTAATTAAAAATTATAAATTTACCGAAAAAGAGATAAATTATGAATTTACTTAGTACGATGCAGTACTGTGTTGTGTGATGCATTTGATAAATTTATTTTATATATTTATTTATATCGACAGTGGGTACTGAGTAATTACAAACATAAATAATAAAAACAAATAAATATAAAATAATATTTATTAAATGTCTTATTTAATATTTGATTTATTATAAGTATCTATGTAGCAAGGTTTTAGCATTGCAAGAACTTCTATCTCTTCTTCTGCCAACAACGTGAAATTTCATTTTGTACATAATGAGAAAAAATAAACACAATCTAACGTAGCAAGCGTGTGATAAAGAATACAGACAAACTATGAATCGCGACGTGTCGGTGTCCTTCGTAACGTCACGCTATCAGTAGCGTCTGACGTTTTAAAAAAACCGCAGCGTTAGGCTGGGAAGTCGTGACATTCACGAATCAATTTGAGTTTGAATTTTCAATATTAAAATCACACATAAGCTGTCCGGATTGTAATTTGCGCCGCTTAAGACAATAGGCTCGCTAACTATTACATTATGAGATGGAAATAAGATAGGTGGTGAAAGCTTATGATTTGTTGAAAATCTATTTTTCGTTTCCCCGAACGAATTATTAACAGAGTATATTTTAAATTCGATTTTTTCTACAAAACCAGTATTTCGTATTTTTTATTTCATAATCGATGGATTTAAAAATAAAAACCAACAAAACTCTATCCGAAGTTGTTGGCCGTGTGTCCATATAAATTGGAACAAAACTGAACGGTTATAACTAAACGTGGAACTTGCGCAAATAACACAATATTGTGGAATAGTTTGAACAGATATAATTACTCCGAAAATTATTGTGATACTTGTAATCGTATATGAGTTTTTATTAAAATTCCGAAGATCAAAATTAATTTTAAGGGTACGTTTAACGCGAGTTAGGCGATAGTGATACGTTCGTTTTGTATGAAATTGTATGGAAACTGCCATGCGTCGCGACCACCTTGTCCTGTATTGGTTGCATTCTTCAAAACATGCAAATGCAATTATATACGAAGCAGATATGTCGCTATCGTCACATGTCGCGGTCTCTTGTCTCGGTCACGCACCTCTATGGGTAGTTTTGGCTTTGTTCTTATTCGGCCAAAGCACAAAATGTTTCCTTAGTTCTTAATTAAGGTCGGCAACGCGTCCATGATTCTTCTGGTGGTGGGCGTACATGGGCGGTGGAGATCACTTACCATCAGGTAACCCACTTGCTCGTTTGTCGGCCTATGCTATAAAAATAAAAAATAATTTATACATAAATTTTCCCCTAAATTCGATATACAAAAGATGGTCATCCTACTTGAAACACCGTTTAACAAAACAATACAGAAAGGTCAGAAACTTACTCTCGCTTGACTAGTTACTGTTATAGACGAGAAGAATCAGAGTAATTTATTAAGATTTTCGTTTAGAAAAACATGTTTGTGGGTCTCTCGGTCAGTATTCATCCTATACTTTGTCACATCAGAATGTTGAGGAAAATGTGTATCCCTTTGTTAGTTTTGTAAAAATACCGGACATTTTACCAAACGTATTCTAACTTAAACTAGGTTTATATTGGCTAGTTTGTATGGGTTACAATTAGTAATGGGTGTGCAGTATGCTATGCTGAGGCCTCGGGTTCGATCCCCGGATCGGGTCAAATGATATTGGGTTTTTCTATCACGAAATATTCAGTATCAGCCCGGAGTCTGGAATTGGGCCCGGTATGACGATAGGCTCGCCCCTATCACATCATGGGGCGGAAATACGCTCGGCGAACTATGGTTGTACGGGTTACACTTCTACCTACCGCTTTACGGGATAGGAGTAATCTTTGACGCTCGCCCCCATAACGTCATGGGGCGGCAACACGCTCGGCGAAATGTGGGTTACACCTCTGCCTACCTCCTTACGGGATAGGAGTAATGTTATCAATGAATATAACACTGAATTTCAGAACGCGAATACACGTGTAATATGACATATTTGGTAATGAGAATGTGTTACTGGTATGTTGTAAATCACCATAAAATTCGGCGGATATTGGCTAGGTTCTGGATATATGTTTCGGATATTAACAATTTTTTTAAGCATTAAGGGAATTCAATTCTCTTGTAGTATTTTAAATAGCGTCATCAATTTTATGATATTTATGATTTTATGATTTATCGATGTCATGTCTCGTATGTGTCTGTAAGTTTGTTCGTACCGTTATTTAGGATTATTTTCTTTGATATCTAATCACATTGAAAAGTCATACGCTTAAAATGCCTTTTTTATTTAATTGAATGATGAGACGAGCAAGTCGCTCGCCTGGTGGTAAGCGCCACGCCCATAAACATAAGCAACACCACACAGAACTTTGAATTATAAAGCACTGAAGGGCTCTGAACTGGGCTCGTCACCCCGAGACATAAGATGTTAAGTCTCATAGTGCCTAGTAATTTAACCGGCTTCAGTGTCCTTCAAACCGAAACACAACAGTGCTTACACACTGGCGGCAGAAATAGACAAAGCTGTTCAAGCGATCTCAATACGTGTCTATATCACAAACAAATCAGATGATATCATGTCACGTAATCAAAGCCTAAATATACACATTCAATATGGATTTTTTTCCGTCTCACTTAATATATTCCCCAATTATGGAGTAAACATTATGTACCGGTGTTTGTTCGGAACAACGCGTTTAGCTCGATCGTATTATTTTGTACAAGGATTAATTACCATATGAGGGGATGTGGTAAGGATAATGAACTAATTTGCTGCTATATTACTGGTGGTAAGATATTCATATCCGCCCGGATAGCGACCACCGTACACATGGTGTTAAAACCTGCCATAGTGATCGACACGCCTTGTGTGGATCGCGTTCTAAGATCAGCAAATTTATCAGCACGTAAAATCTACTGAATGGATTTTAACGAAACTTTACAATAATATAGCTTATACATAAGAATAAGACATAGGCTACTTTTTATCCCAGAAAAAGCAGATCACGCGGGCGGAGCCACGAGCAAAAGCTAGTTATAAATAATAGTCAATAGTCATACATATAAGCCCTTACCCCACAGTAAGATATTCGTATGTCACTTTGTGGTGGTGTGTGGTGTGGTGATGTGGTGGTGGTGTGTGGTAGTTCCTGATACCCACGACACAGGACCCGTATCTTACTGTGGGGTCAGGACTATATGTGTGACTGATGGGTGTTTAAGGATACCTAATTGTTCTTGTACCCGATAATATAGCGACCACCTTACACATGGTGAAAAACTAAACGTTTAGGTAAGACGTACTTTTTTTTATTTGATTGAATAACGAGACGAGCAAGGCGCTCGCCTGATGGTAAGCGCCACGCCTGCCCATAAACAGAAGCAACACCACACAGAACTTTGAATTACAAAACACTGCATGGCACTGAACTGCGCTCGCCACCCCGAGACATAAGATGTTAAGTCTTATAATGCCTAGTAATTTCACTGGCTTCGATGTCCTTCAAACCGAAACACAACAGTGCTTAAAAACTGTTGCTTGATAGAAAAGACAGAGCGGTGGTACCAACCCAGACGGCCTCTCGCATACGAGAGACCTTCCACTTTGTACACCACTTCAGGATCAGCCAGAGTATAAGTTCATCCAGTAAATTCAAGCCGGCATAATTCTTTAACACCTTATTAATATGAAGACAAACAAAATGCTAGCTCATACTAAATACCGTACATAAAACGCGTGTTAACTCCAATTAGATTATTCTCTCGAGCGCTAAGTTCAGGCGTGAATTACTCCTAGCAATAAACAACTCAGTGGCTTCCAAGTAGAAAACAGTGGTTGAAAATCCGTGACAACTGACAAGTATTAATAGCGCCTAATTTTAGGCTTATTTCTGTGATTTGTCTATGTCAGATTTTATTTTCCTGAATTATGAGACGAGAAATTTAAATGGTAGAGCCAGAGTACAGAGCCGGTTCGACCGGGTTATTACCACTGTTTTACATAAAACAGACGTGAATCTCACTCACCATACAAAATGCAACAGCATCGTTTTATTTTTTAATGAGTCGACAAACGAGCAAGTGGGTCACCGATGGTAAGTGATCTCCACCACCCATGTACGCCCACATTACAAAGAGATAATTAAAGAATTGAGAAGCGAAGGGAGATTTGAGCCTCCGGATATCTCATTCACCATCAGAAATGCAGCAGCAGGCCGCTAATTTACGTCAGTTTTCTGTGAGACAGTGGTAACAACCCAGTTGAGCTGCTCGTTTATGCTGTAAATAAAATTGTCTACAGCGTGGCTCTACAACTCATATTGTGCGGAAGTAAGCATTTTATATTCGCTATATAAAATTAATTAATTATTAATAAATAATACACCCAACAGTCACATACATAATCCTGACCCTGCACTAAGATACAAGTCTTGTGTCGCAGGTATCAGAAACTACGAGAGACTTTTTTTTTGGTCTCACAACACCCAGACCCGAGACAAATATTTGTGGGCCACACAAACATTCGTCTCGGTGCGGGGATCGAACCCGCGGCCTCACGTTTCACAGCCGGCTGCTAACCAACTGCGCCACGGAGGCTGGAAGGATACTTCAATTATACATTGCTAGCAAAGAATCTTTGATATTACTTAAAAGGTGATAGGTCCCTCGTATGCGGGAAGCAACCCAGACGGGGTTGCTACCACCGCTTTATCTATTTTTGCCGCCAAGCAACAGTATGTAAGCACTGTTGTGTTTCGGATTGAAGTTCATTGAAGCCAGTGAAATTACTGGGCATTATGAGATTTAACATCTTATGTCTCGGGTTGTCGAACGCAGTTCAGTGCTGTGCTTTGTAATTCAAAGTTCTGTGTGGTGTTACTCTGTTTATGGGCAGGCGTCTTACCATCAAGCGAGCGCCTTGCTCGTCATTAAATCAAATTAAAAATATATTCCTTGTGATAAATCTTGCTGAATTTTTTTCACCATGTACAATTTTAAAGCTTGCTCTAAGCACTACGCACAAGTTAACAGCTAAACCGGAGTTAAACTGTAAGGACGCGTTATCACGACGACTGTTAAACGTCAGATAAGCAGGGTTACTTTAGGTTTATTCTGTAGTAAAATACGAAGACTGGGGTCATTAATTTCGTTGACGCCAAGGCCTATGAGTAATCTAGCTGTTTTCTGTTTATATCTTGTTGTAACTTTATGCAAATGGTTTTTGATAATTTAACGAGTTTTCTCATAACGTATCCATAATGTGTTTACACTAATGCCGGGTTATATAGGTTTCGAATCTTCAATTTTACTGTTCAAATAATTTCACAAAGTTATATAAATTGGTATAATATTGATTTCACAAGAGTTTTTGCTATGATCCTAAAATCAATATAAATTACCAAGTATTTTTATAAAGATGTTTTTTTTAATAGCATAGGCCGGCAAACGAGGAGGTGGATCGCCTGATGGTAAGTGATCTCCACCGCCTATGTACGTCCATAATACCAGAAGAATCATAGGTGCGTTTCCGGCCTAAAGGAAAGGGATAATTAGGGATTGGGAAGGGTAGGGGGATTTGGGTCTCTGGATTTCTCACTTACGGTACGAAACACAGCAGCAAGCCGCTACTTTACGTCGGTTTTCTATGAGATAGTAGGAAAGACCCGGTCGAGCCGACCCATTCATGCTGTAGTCAAAACTGTCTACAGCGTGGCTTTACCACGCAAAGATAATCGTGTATTCGATTACTGACTTATGGGCACCCTATGCCTATTATACCTTCTAGGCTATAGTTGTATTGTTTGTTATTACTATTATCTTATTACTATTATTATTAGTGTGAGATACCGTAATAAACGTATTTTCTTTCTTTCTTTACAATAATCGAATACTACAACGGAATGCAATGTTCGATACAATATCAACTTGTACTGTAATCCACAGAAGTTTAACCAATGACAAAGAGGATTGGGCATCGCGTGCTCCAATTCAGTTCCCTGAGGAGCGAGTGTGCGCTGAAATTTGGGACAAATCCTGCCGGCTTTATTCTGATATTTTATTGTATAGAATTGTTTTAGTGCTCAATCGTAAAATGTTTGTTTATTGCTGCCGTTCATCATCGAAAATCTATGGAACTTTAGTTAAGTAATGGATCTAGATTTTCTGTTGTCTGTTCTTTTGAATTTGTATTAGTCTGCAGTCTGACTTTTTTATTGGTTTAATTCTTAAAGTCAGATCCCATAATTGTTATAATGTTTATTAGAGTGGTAGAGCCACGTTGTAGACAGTTTTGTATACAGAAAACTGACGTTAAATAGCGGTTTGCTGCTGTGTTTTGTAAGGTGAGTGAGATACCCGGAGGCCCAAATCCCCTTCTCCTTCCTAATCCCTTAAGTATCCCTTTCCTTTGAGGTCGACAACGCGCCTATGATTCTTATAAGGTTGTGGGTGTGCATGGGTGGTGGAGATCACTTACCATCAGGTGATCCACTTACTCGTTTGGCCATCTATGCGATACAAAAAAATTGTATTAAAATTTTTCTAGTAGCTTGATTGAACATTTTCATGATTTTTATCCATTTAATATACAAAACTCGCTAAATGAATTGTATCTGTTCTGTTGTGATATTTACACCTCGATACAAATAAATATTTTCCACATAACAACGGAAGCCATAGGAAACAACGCCATGGTCACTTCCCTATACAGAATTCCCACGTTTGTTAACCAAAGGCCAGTTAGATGCATATCAAGTAAATGAACCCAACATAATTTCCACGAGATGTTATCCTGACCCGATCTTGATGTGGAAAATCTCATTAGCACTGGCCAGGAATTGTACATTTATATCCTTAAAGTGGGCGGAGGGATGGTTTATTTCTATATTCTTATTTTCTTGTGAAAGTACAGATTATTTTACGGGGAGAAATGTTCCTTGCTCAACTCTATGCTTCATTGATGAGGTTGATAACGGGTAAATGAGATTTCTTCCTCTGGCGAAACAGTCTTTCGAACTAGCGATAGGAGTAAAAGATTAACGCAATCTAAATTATGTTTATTATTTTCTAGAATCAATAAAATATTCTTTTATGCTTAGAACGAGCTTGAAATACTGAATTCAGTTGCCTGTTAAAGTCAATTTGGTTGAATCTTGTATTTCCACTTTCGTTCGCGATATATTTATATTTTTAATGTATGATGCTACGTTATCGTCAACTGGTTCTAAGTTAATATCTGTAATCAAATTATTATATTACTTGTTATCGAGTTTGTTGTAATCAGTATACAGACAGTTTGGTAGGTAAACCCATACATCCAAAATAACATAGAAGAGTCTATACGAAGTTCCTTAACTTGAAACATGTTTTAAGTCGGATTTCCGATGATCACTTCCAGCGTCAGTGAAGTCCCCATCTGTCAACTCTTCTATGTAATTAACATCGTTTCACTATTAGTCCCAACTTTTGTCTCCAATTTCTCTCTGTTCCTTTTTAGACCAACGTCAAAAGACTTTGCGCCAAAGATAGCTTGCCATTTCCTTCACAGTGCATTCAATCTGTTTCTATTGGCTCTGTCTGAAAGTGGACTCCCTATGTCGGATGTAACAGATTCAAGGATTTTGTTCTAAGTCACACGAAGCAAAAATTTGGACTAGACGAAAGCTATATATGATAATATAGATCCTCAATTCTTTATTATCCGACATTAGTTTCAACTTGCACCTCCATCCATTTCTGAAAAAAAAGCGTCTTGACTCTTGACATAAAGACAGACAAAAAGACAGATGGAGTGAAAATAATGCGATACTTTATGGGACACGTTTTAGGGTTCTGTAGCTACATGGCTAAAACGGATACCTTATAATTTTGTCATGTCTGTTTATCCGTCCGTAAGTCACCGCCATTTTACTCGGAGACTATTAGCACAATATGAACGAAATTTGTATGATAGATGTATTCTATGATCCGCTACGCAAAGTTTTGGTGAAATTAAGTTTTTTGCTTTAATTAAATGTTTTTTGCGGTGGCTAGCCATATATAGTGTAGGGATGATATTTTCTGGATTGCACATAAGCATGTGTGATGTCAAATGTATCATTAGTTTGTGAGATATGCTTGTCCAAAGTTGTGACTATATATACCCTCTAACTTTTGAACTACACGGTGGAAAATTCAGGTAGTATAACTTAAGAGGCACTTCCAACGAAAATTGGTCTCAATAAGCTAATGCGTTATATAGTTTTTGAGATATGAGTTAAGTTCGGTTAAACAATATTTCAGTTTTAGCGTCCGCAAAAATTACTTTATTTTTCAATGTCTAAAAATATAAACTTATTTTTGCTATCGAATATATACCTTTTGCTGGTTTAAAACTATAACCCTTCATCTTGACAACGAAATCTTTCACTGTGCGTGTTCCGACATGATCTAGCCCGGTTTTTTATTTTGAGGCATGAACCCTAAAAGGTATGAAATAACTCTGTTATGCCTATAAACCTGACTTAAGTCGTCTAAAAAATTACTTTGCATAGTAAACTCCAATATGAACTCACTGAAGCCAATTTTCCAAAGTCAATCCGAGAATGTTCATTTTTCGTAGTAATTTTTTAAAAGTTTGAGCATATTGAATCATAAAGTTTTGAAATATTCCTTATAGGAGAAGAAAGTTACAATTTTAATTAACCTAAAAAGAAATATTTTGTAATCTGACGTCATTGCGAGTTGAGATCTTGAGATTTTGAGTGGTAGAGCCACGCTGTAGACAGTTTTGTCTACAGGCTGGCTCGACCGGGTCTTTTCCACTATCTCACAGAAAACAGACGTAAAGTAGCGGCTTGCTGCTGCGTTTCGTACGGTGAGTGAGGTACCCGGAGGCCCAAATCCCCCTCCCTTTCCTAATCCCTAATTATCTCTTCCCTTTAAGGTCGGCAACGCGCCCATGATTCATCTGGTATTGTGGGCGTACATTGGCGATAGAGATCACTTAATATCAGGTGACCCACTTCCTCGTTTGCCGGCTTATAATATAAAAAAATGTAATCCTGAATGCGTACGATACAAGGCATCTCTACCTGCAAAATTCTATCTAACTGTGATCCACAGGGAAAAACTAGTTTTAGATAGATTTACTCAGACTTGACCGATAACCTAGTTATCTATATTTAATCAGCATACAAACGGACACGCGGACCGCAGCCCGTCCGGCCCATCGATTAACGGCCCGTAACGGAACCGGAAATTCCTATCACGTAATCACGTGGCCGTAATATTCCATTTAGGTATTCATCGTTAGTCGAGAATTCCAAATATTCACATTAACCCGACGTTCCGAATTGTGATAAGTGTGCAATGTTCATTAATCAATTGACATCCGAAACTATATCTATCTACAAGGTAGGGCCCTTGTATGCGAGAGGCCGTCTGGATTGGTACCACCGGTATGTCTACTTCTGCCGCCAAATAACTGTGTAAGCACTGTTGTGTTTCGGTTTGAAAGACATTGAAGCCAGTGAAAATACTGGGCTTTGTGAGACTTAAAATCTTATGTCTCGGGGTGGCGAGCGCAGTTAAATATTTTGTAATTCAAAGTTCTGTGTAGTGTTGCTTCTGTTTATGGGCCGGTGTAGCGCTTACCATTAGCAAGCGACTTGCTAGTCTTGTCATTCAATTAAATTAAATCAAAAAAATCAAATCGAAAACCCCAAAAGTATTTGAGATTGCCCGATTCGTGACTGGGCATCATCTCAACGATTTCACAGCCTGTGTACGTTGCCTGTATACTCATTACGATATGACTTAATAGGATACTATACAAGAATATACGCCCCTTTCATTTTATAATCATTTAAAAACACACCAAACCAAAAATATACTATCCGGCACCTTACGGTCCCGACCCAACCACTGTCCACTTAGTGGACATAGAAAAACCCATCCGTCAATCCTACGTCAAAACGTTTCCAATATAGCTGTCTGCAAAAGTTTTTTGATTGTGCAAAAAAACTCCAGTAAGGGCTGCTCAAAGTTCTGACAGTTTAAGTAGCTCACACATACAGATAAGCGGGCTGGATGTACCACTAAATACAAAAGGTCAATGCTTTGGATACAGATTTCTGGAAGGGCCTTTGAAAGCGTATTGAAGCGTAATGTAATTATAGATTTATTGTCTCGATATAATGAATGCCTCGATGGCGCAGTTGTATTGCCGAGGTCTCGGATTCGATCCCCGGGTCGGGTCAAAGTGATATTAGGTTTTTCTATCATGGAATGTCTGAAATATCATCATGGTTTGTTGGTGTTAGGATATCTATATCCCCGGGATATCGACCACCCACATGGTGTTAAAACCTGCCATAGTAACCCATACAGCTTATGTAGATCGCGTTCCAGGTTCAGCCAGTATATATCTGATTCCACCGAGGGGCTTGCGACATGATTTGATGGCTGATTGGGGCGGGTTTAGGGGTATATCCCTATGCCTGCATCGGTCATCCGCCTGTCTCGTCGCAGGCCCCTCGATTTGCTTCTTCCCTCTCCGGATTATGAAGAAGCATTTATACAGGCCTGTATGATTCTAGTGACCACCGATAAACTTATTGTTTGTCGGTGGTCGCCGATTTTTTGTACTGCACTACGCTTACCATCAAGTGTAGTGTAGTTACTTTGCCGTGTTCGGATAAAAAAAATATGAAATGCTCAGTTTCGGGGTCTGGAATTGTGCCCGGCATAGCGATAGGCTCGCCCCTAATATGGCAAATCTGGTTTATTCTTAAAAGGTCTAAGAAAGTTCTTATTGAATGTTAATAATTAAGGTTAAGTTACTCTAAAATTGTTCACCCGTTTCACTGTATGTAATAATTAGTTTTCTAACTAATTAAGATATCCTAGTCTACACGTTATTTAATTGAATGAAGGGCGTTTTGGATTTCAGTTTTAATTTTGGTATAATTATAGACTTGTACCAATGTACTTTGTTTTTCGGCCTAAATAGTTAAATATTTTTCCATCTGTCTTCATCCCACTCGTAATAGAGTCGGCGTAACATGCTTTTTTAAATCATGTTTTGGGTGGTAAAGCCACGCTGTAGGCAGTTTCATCTACAGCAGAAAAACGACGTAAAGTAGCAGCTTGCTGCTGCGTTTCATACGGTGAGTGAGATATCCGGAGGCCCAAATCCCCCTGCCTTTCCCAACTTTAATTTTCCCTTTCCTTTGAGCTCGGCAACGCGCCTATGATTTATGGGCGTGCAAGGGCGGTGGAGATCACTTACCATCAGGTGAGCCACTTTCTCGTTTGCCGGTGTATGCTACAAAAAATATATATTACAAAAAACATTCATCTGCCTTGACATCAAATCCTCTGAGGACAAAATACACCCAGACCCGAAACAGCTTCTTGTGGATCTCACAGACATTTTTCTAGGTGTGGGAATCGAATACTCGGTCTCTCGCTACATAGCCGGCTACTCGTCCACTAAGCCACAGAGGCCGTCATTGACTAAATCACACTAATATTATAAATGTGAAAGTTTGTTTGTTTGGATGTTTGTCCGTCAATCACGCTGAAACCACGAACGGATTTTGATGAAATTTAGTATACAGACAGGGTATGAGCAGACTTGGGTGATAGGAT
This sequence comes from Amorpha juglandis, assembly GCA_949126905.1. Taxonomy (NCBI): domain Eukaryota; kingdom Metazoa; phylum Arthropoda; class Insecta; order Lepidoptera; family Sphingidae; genus Amorpha; species Amorpha juglandis. Next base: position 1,999,470 of record OX421380.1, read on the forward strand.
ACTTTTTATCCCGGAAAAGCAGATCACGCGGGCGGAGCTGCGAGGAAAAGCTAGTAAATAAATAAACAGTAAACTCGATGGGAAGCCCTACTTAGGTTGATTTGATTGCGCGGTGAGACATGCTGGGATCTTTCCACAGTTTAATCCTCCATTGCCAAGGGGCTCGACAGAAATCTTCGTACAAGATGCGACAGCTTTTTTTTGGCATCTTTTTGTTAGGGTTTTATATCCAAGGGGTAACAACGGAATCTTTTTACTAATTATTACGTCTGTCTGTCTGTTTCAGTTTGTTTTAAATACTTTTAAAGGGCATTATCTTCCTAATCATAGTAGGTGGCCATCTTAATTTTTCACAGACTATGTCATTAAGTGACAGCCTCCGTGCCGCAGCGGGCGAGTAGCCGGCTGTAAAGCGAGCGGCCGCGGGTTCGATAACCGCACCGAGACAAACATTTGTGTGATCCACGAAAATTTGTCTCTGGACCTGGGTGTTATGAGACCGAAAGTCTCTTGTTCAGTTCTTGATACCTACACAAGACTCGTATCTTACTGTGGGGTCAAGACTATGTATGACTGTTTGTATAAGTAAATATTTAAGGAATTCTCGGTGAATCCGACTCACGTTTGGCCGGTTTTTTCCTTTTTTTCCGCTTAAGTATTAGCGTGAACTTCGGCTCTTTTAACTGGTACGTTTGATGGGATAAACATTTCCCGAGCCATTTCCACGAACTCTGTATCCACAACGCGGTTTTGTCTACTTAATTATGTACTAACTTAACTTTACTTTTATTGTAAGATAAAACCTTCGCTGTCGCAACGTGTAAGTTATTAAAAGGGTTCAAGTCAAATGTTACATTTTCACCGGTTTTATGGTTTCGTGCCTCAGAAAGAAATAAAATGAGACTTTATTGGATCATTTTGCTGGGCGTCTAGTTGTCTGAACTGTCTGTCTGTCTGACGATATATTTTGTTATCTGTCAAATGTCAAAGTTTTACAAAAGATCGTGGTATTTGTTTTTATCAGTTATTATAGATTTTTATCTTCTTAATGTTCTTTGTAAATTGTTTTGAGTGAATTAAATGAAGGAGTGGGTGATTTTAATTCGATGTTATTACACTATCAAATAAGTTTTTATATTCTACTAGCATTTGCTCGCGGCTCCGTCCGCGTGAAAGGTTTACATTTATACAACCTTTTATCATTTTCTTTATTTCATGTGTCCATCTATAAAATTGACGAAGTTTCATACAAACTTGCGACCCCTATTTCACCCCCTTAGAAATGTAATTTCCAAAAATCCTCTCTTAATGCTCCCCTACACTCTTTGAGAAACTTTCATACCAAATTTCATCTTTCTACGCTCAGTAGTTTCGGCTGTGCGTTGTCCGTCAGTCAGTCAGTCAGTCACTCAGTAACGGAAGAGTTTTATAATATATTATATTGATTGTATAACGATTGGTTAGTGGCCAACCTAGTGTAAAAGTGTTTTAAGCCGCTTGAAGGGCTCCGACTTGACTTAACGACTGCTATAATGATAACAGTCGGGATCGACTTTTTATGTGCCCTCCGAATCACGGAGACGTTCAGTTGAAATACCACAAAGCGGTCACCTATCCATAGACTGACCATAATCATTTGCCGATAAGTGAATGCAACTGGCTATGAGCCAGCCTTTTGTATATTTAAGGTTCCGTACACAAAAGTTTTTTTTTTACATTTTGGGATAAAATGCAGGGATCCCTGCTAATGGGATACTAGCGACCCCTACAGTATCTCATCCCAAGGTTAAGGGATTTGAGAAGGGATGGGAGATTTAGAGAAGGGAAAAGAAAAGGTTGCAAGCCACTCGGGAGAAACGGATATAGAGTTGATTCGCCGTCTTTTTTTGTCGTAAATAATGTTTATCCTCCAGTTGGCGATTTTTTCTTAAAATTCCCTCTCAAATTCTATAAATGGAGGTATATATTAAATTGTTTCTTTAGATCTTTGTAAGCCAGATGATCAGTTTTGTTCTTCGAAACTTATTTTCTATTCTTAGAAACCTTCTATCGGAATGTGATTACGTAACGCTTGTATCTCTGAAGCAATATGTGGAATTACCATGAGTGTACCAACAAAATACTGAATTTTTCTGTCCCATAATGTGATAAATGATAACAGCTTTATACGTTACGAAACTACACTAAAGTAATTAGATGAGATACTGCAATGGTCCCCAGTTTTCCATTAGCAGGGACTCCTGTAGTTCATGCCAAGGGTAAAAAAAATCCTCTCATTTAGTAGAGGAGGCGCGTGCACAGCAGTGGGACGTGCTTGGCTAGTATTATCCTACTTCCTACTAATATTATAAACGCGAAAGTTTGTAAGAATTGATGTATGTTTGTTACTCTTTCACGTTAAAACTACTGGATGGATTTTAATGAAACTTTACAATAATATAGCTTATACATCAGAATAGGACATAGGCTACTTTTTATCCCGGACAAAGCAGATCACGCGGGCGAGCCGCGAGCAAAAGCTAGTTATTTCATATTCAGTGCTGGACCACTATCTCTATACTAGAGAAAGTTTCTTATTATTCGAGTATGGATGTCACATTGTCTACGTGTCACTAACTTGGGTGAACATGTCATTGTTTATGCATATTTATTGTGGGGGTTGTTTTCCTAGTTTTGTTTATAGTCGTGGCCATGTTTCTTGCTGAATACAAAGCTTATACATTTTTAACCTTCTATAAAAAGAGTGGTGATATAACTTTGATCATATCATGACTGGGGTAGACAGACCAGTACACCCATATTTCGTTAGTCTTATTTCCATCTCCTAATGTGATACTGGTGAGCCTATCACCATATATTGAATGGTAGAGCCACGCTGTAGACAGTTTTGTCTACAGCACGTATGCGCTGGCTCGACTGGGTCTTTACCACTACCTCACAGAAAACCGACCCTTCCCTTTAAGGTCGGCAACACGTCTCTGATTCTTCTAGTATTATGTACGTACATGGGCGGTGGAGATGGCTTACCATGCGGTGACTACTTTCTTGTTTGCCGGTCTATGCTATAAAAACATTATATATACCGGGCACAATTCCAGAGACCGAGCTGATACTGAGTATTTCGTGATATAAAAACCCAATATCACTTTTACTCGGCCCGGAGATCAAACTCGAGACATTAGCACAGCTGACGTGCCATGTAGGCAACACAACTGCGCCATTTATTAAAGTGTAATAAAAAATAACTGTAGCGTTAAAACAGCACATTGACTGTCCATTTGTAGTTTCCCACACAAGTCCACCATCAAACGTATGCCCGATTCGAATCCACTACTTACGAATTCAAACACATGTTTATATAAACCCCTTATTCATTTGGTATTCTTTGTTATAATATGACGTTTTCTTTGCTCCCCTTCTTTATGAACTTAGAAAATACACGTTGTGAGTAAAATTTAATGGAAACCCAGTATTTGCTTTAAATTTATTTACATACGTTCGTATTTGCATTTCTGAGAAGAGTCTTGCAATAATAGTATTAATTCAGTTACTTCGAAGTAGGTATATTCTTCATTGTTTCAATAATTTATTAATTATACTTACAATAATATATGCCTATATACATATGTATATGGTTATATTCTACATATTATATATATTATTATTTCTGTTGTGACTCTACAAATATAAAATAAAAAAAATGCGATAAAATCCGCTTAAGTTAGATTTATTTCAATGAGTTACATTCTTGTAAACGTAAGAAATCATTATTTAAAATAGTTTTTTTTAATTCAATTTCGTAAAAATGAATACCCACAATATCAGCATAATCACGGATGCATTGCTGAGTTTAAATGAATGCTGAATGGCGTTTGGGAAGGGTGCAAGGATTTGGGCCTCCGCGAATCTCTCACTGACTGCATGAAATAATATTTCCAACTCCTCCCTAACCTTCCATCTGATTAATTTCGTTACTAGACAAAGACATAAAGGCATTCCCAGAGACTCGCCGAGCTTCACTGCTCGGTGTCAAAAAAAATGCGTGCCACTGTTGATCCTGGTGCGCAGGAGTTACAGTGGCGGGTGTGTGGGTGGGATAGTCTCGTGACTGAATGAAATGCAATATCAAGCACTTCACGCCGGGTTTCTGTTTCATCATCAAGAGTTCTTTATCTTCACCCTTAAATATTTACTTCTTGTTTTGTTAATTTTCAGTATATGCCACAACAAATGTGATTATTTTGGCCATCTACCGAAGTAATGAATATATGATTAAAAATTTAAATTTATAATTAACATGCATAACATATATGCAATTCCCGGAATCGTGTAATCAAAGTACACTCAACCGAGTGGTCCATAACGATATAAACCAAATAATATATGAAAAATGCCTATTAAAATAGTTATAAAGCGATAAATTTCCCGAGCCAACTGTACGTGAAAGCGCGCCTATGAATTCATTTAATGCAGACGAATAATGCACACATTTTATTGCTAGCAGGAAATTCTAGATGCGCCACGACAATTTTGACAGAAACTTATATTATTTCAAAAGATATTAATGTATTTTTTAAAATAATAAATAAATACATCCAACAATCACACACAGGCCTTGACCCCACAGTAAGATACGAGTCTTGTGTCGTAGGTATCAGGAACTACGAGAGACTTTAAGATTGCTATCTTACTATATAGTCAGAAGTTGATGTGACTATCGCCATACCGGACATAACTCTAGACTCTGGGCTGATACTGAGCATTTCATGATAGAAAAACCCATTCAATTTAGTCGACTCGGGGATCGAACCCAACATCTCACCTCAGCAGTCGTATCGCGTACGCAATACAACTACGCCACCGAAACCCATATACATATTGAACATGACAAAAGACAATATCAGTGTGGCTTTCAAGTGAGACCCTATTTACTCTCTATCCCGCTTAGTTGAAACAAAATTAATTTAAATGGAATTTATCGCGGATTTTTTACTTTATTTTGGTCCCGACGTATCGAAATTTTCATTAATATTTCGGGACAACCTACACCTCAGTCCACCCCGTGACCACGAAGGCTGATAGCTTTGGAAACGTCGGACAAAAAAAAACGCGATAAGATCCGTTTAAATTTATTTTATTTTAATGTTTTACATTCGCCTGGACGCAAAAAATCACTATCCCACTTAGTTCTTTAAATATCATTACCATGCCGGACAAAAAAATATAACTTAACTGTGCTGACATAAGCTACACCTTGGAGATTTTACCTCTAATAGCCTATTACAGAGCAATGAAGCTTGAACAGCCCAGGGAAATACTGAGTTTACATCGATTAACAAAAATGGTGGCCTGGGAACGAAAGCTTGAATAAAATTGGTCATGCGGATACTTTCTTAAGTTTTGAACTGATGGTACGGTTAATTAGTCCTTTGTTGATTTTATAAGATAAGCTCAGTCTATTATCGCCGAAGGGGTAGGCAAAGATGCAACTAGTACTGCATTCACGTTTCACCGAGTTTATTTTTATCTGGCGCAGTTTTTATGCGTCGCGCTATGACTGCGGTGTTGAGGACTTGGGTTCGATTCGTAGGTCGGGTAAAAGTGATATTAGGTTTGTCTGTCACGAAATGCTCAGTAATATATACGAGAAATTAGTTATATGTAATAAACCATTTTATTTCAAGTCTATCAATGAATGACAAGTGACATATCTATTTAAATAATTCTCTTCTTTGACGTGACATACACTATGCTATTAACAAAGAAAGAGGTAAATATCCAATAGGTCTCCGCCCTTAATTATTGCGTTATAGCTCCGTCGATTGAGGTGCTTAACATTTGGTTAATGTGCCTTCTCCACGTCGCACCAGAATCCGTTAAAACCTCATAATGTAGCTGGCCCAAGCGTTTGACCACTGTGCCAAATTCCCATTTCTTCTTCCCACTATAATTTCGTAGTTGAACTCTCTGCCCTGAACGGAATGTTCTTAGATCACGTCCAGTCTGGTTAGTGGGTGAGACGGACTGTGCTATCTGCGCTTGTGGTTTCTGGAACATGGCGTGGAACAACGTTCTCACCAACCGCCCACTAAACATTTGTTCGTAAGGACTTTCCCCAGTTTGTCTAGAGGGCGTTCTTCGCAGTTGGGATTTGATTTTTAAAATTTTCTCATATATTGAGCCAGATTCGTTATCCATACTATGCAAAGCTTTCTTTACTGTCTGGACGAATCGTTCAGCTTGCCCATTCGTGGCTGGGTGATATGGAGCCGAAGTTTTGTGAGACACTCCGTTCTCACGTAAGAATGACTCAAATTCTTGAGATGTAAACTGCCTGGCGTTGTCCGAAACAAGAACGTACGGTAAGCCAAAATCAACGAATAAATTTCTAAGTTTTGAGATACACCACTTACTTGTGGTTGTTTGAGTTGGGATTATTTCAACCCATTTTGACATTGCATCAACTATTACGAAGAGATAATAGCCGCGTACTGGACCCGCGAAATCAATATGTATACGCTGCCAGGGCGCTGTCGGAGCTTCCCAGTGGTGTAATGGGGCTTTCTCTGGTTCGTTTTGTTTTAGACGACATTCACGACATTTGCTGACCAATTCCTCGATATCTTTGTCAATATTTTTCCAATATACATAACTCCGCGCTAAAAGTTTCATTTTTAGTATACCAGTATGGCTTGTATGTAATTCCTTCAATATATTGTGTCGGAGATTTTGAGGAATCATAACTCTAGTTCCCTTAAGAAGACAGTCGTCTTCAATTGTTATTTCATTGTCACCGTAGCCCAATGTTCTTAGACTCTGTCCATTCCTTAGTTTATATATTATATTTTTGTATTCTGGATCGTTCATTGTTTCCTTCGCTATTATTTTGCGGTTAATTGTAAGTACATTAAGTTGGTTCTGCTGAAATATACTGTGTTGGTCTATATGGTGTTCCGAAATTCGTTCCACTGGAAATCTTGAGAGATAATCTGCATTACTGTTGTTCGCTGAATTTCTGTATTCAATGTTGTAGTCGAATCCCGAAAGAAAGTGTGCATAGTGAAACAACCGCATCGTGCTCATTGCAGGTAAGGTTTTGTGTGGGTGGAATATGGACGTTAAAGGCTTATGATCCGTAATAAGCGTGAATTTCCTTCCGTAACAATAATGAAAGAACTTCTTTACTCCCCAGTAAATTGCTGTTGCTTCTTTATCTATTTGGCTGTACTTCTTTTCGCTAGATGTTAGTGAACGTGATGCAAACGCAATTGGTCTGTCGGTCCCATCAGCCAATCGATGTGAGAGCACGGCACCCAGGCCGGTCGGTGAAGCATCTGTAGCGAGGACCAGGGCCTTCTTTTGGTCGAAATGCAGTAGGACTCGTTCACTAATTATTTCTTCTTTAATTTTCTTGAAACTATTTTCGCAGGCTTCTGACCATATAAATTTCGTGTTTTTCTGTAATAATTTGTTGAGCGGATTAGTAATCGTTGCAAGATTAGGTATGAATTTGTTATAGTAATTACTCATACCCAAAAATGTTCTTAGTTCATTTACATCGTTGGGTTCCTTTGTTTCGAGTATGGCTCGAATTTTATCTTTATTTTTGTGTAGTCCGTGCTTGTCTATTGTATGGCCTAAATAATTTATACTAGTTTTGAAGAAATGGCATTTATCTTTATTCAATTTGAGATTATGTTCTTGTAATCTTCCTAACACTGTTTCTAATCTTTGTTGTAATTGTAGTTCTGTCGATCCTTGTATAATAATATCATCAAAAAAACATTTCACACCCTGTATATCTTGAAGAATTTTATCCATAAATTTTTGCCACAAGCTTGGGGCCACCTTTACCCCAAACATCAAACGATTCACCTTAAAAGTGCCCTTGTGAGTGCTAAGTGTCTGTAAAATAGAACTTTCTTCATCCATTTGCATATTAAGGTAGGCTCGACAAATGTCTAATGTGCAGTAAAATTCGCCACCGTTCATCTCTGAAAAGATATCTTCTATGATAGGAATCGGGTATTGTTCATCTTTAATTACTTTATTTAGGGTGACTTTATAATCGGCACATAGACGTATGCTTCCGTCAGGTTTCACGATCGGTACGACTGGAGTTCCCCATTCTGAGCTATCTATTTTCGTTATCACTCCTTCTTGACACAGGCGATCTATTTCTTTATCAACCTTTTCTTTCAATGCGTAGGGAATACGTCTGGGCTTAATGTAAATTGGTGTAGTGTTTTCCTTTAAAGTTAAATGCCCTTTGTAATTTGGAATGCATCCCAGTTTGCCATCAAAGACTGGTGAAAATTTTGAAATGATATTGTCCAATCGTGAGTTGTCGGCCCTTTCTAATGATATTTTCTTCATGTCTGCCATATTAATATTGATTTCTCTAATCCAAGCTCTTCCGAATATGGCGTCGACGTTTTGTCTGATAATAAAAAGTTTTCCATAGAAAGATTGCTTTTCATAATTACACTTGACGTATATAACTCCAACTGGCGTAATAAGTTCACCTGTGTATGTTCTCATTCTTACTGTTGTTTTAAATATCTGTTTGTTTAATTGGAACCGTTTGTAGTCTCTCAACGAAATGGATGAAAGTGCTGCACCTGTATCTAGTTCCATCTGTACTTTTTTGCCTTCAATAGTTACGTCAACCATAAACTTGTCTGAACTAATAGTGTTGACGGCATTGATATCGCCAATGTTTTCATCGTCAACTGAGTTCGGTTCTTCCACCTGGTGTGCTGTATTCTGTTTTAATCTCTGTAGGCAAACACGAGCTAAATGTCCTGTCTTTCCGCATTTAATGCAATCGGAGTTGATGTGTTTGCATTTATTGGCTCTGTGATTAGCATTCCCACAGCGGAAACATCTTCCTTGTATATCTTTGAATGAAGTGATTTGGTTTGGTAGTGGTTTCACCGCGGGTTTGCCTTTATTCTGAACTGAATGTACTGGTACTTCGTTGTTTGGATCATGTTTGTTTTTCATGAAGTCATTGTCAGCTTTAGCTATTTGTGTTGCTGTCGCCATCTGTACTATTTCTTTAAATGTACTTATTTTGTTATCTTGCAATATTTTCGTTCTAATTTCGCCATCTCGAACGCCTCTGATAAATTGTAGTGATAAAAAGTTCTCATTTAGCGACTTTTTGCAATGTTCACAGCTAAACTCACAATCGTGTGCTAGATGTTTCAATTCTGTACTGAAATTGGTTACGGTTTCATTCTCAGCTTGTATACGCGTTATAAACTTATGACGTCGTGCCCAAATACTGGGTTTAGGATCTATGTATTGTTCCAGCAAATCTACTAGTATCTGAAACTTAATTTGTGATGGATCTTCTGGTGCACATAAGTCGCATGCCCGTTCATGTAACTCTGGGCTTAAGGAACTAAGTAGTACGCAAGTCATCATATGATCTTCATTGCAATTTGTCATTTGTAAATATGTTTTCAGTCGTTTTACGAAATTTTTGAAACTTTCCTTTTCTTGGAATGGTTGAAAGTTAACCTTAGGTATCTGGTACCGTGCGTTGCTCTCTGTAGTGCTCGCGCTTGCTATCGGAGCAGGTGGAGTTGCGTCATGAGAGCATGCTGTTGAAGTTCTTGGTGGCCGTAGATTGTGTAAAAATATCTTTAAGTTTATGATTTCTTGTGTTACCTCAAAGTGAAGGTCAATCTCTTCTTGTGGATTTTGAGTGATAATTTCGATTTTCTCTTGTAAAATGTCGAATTTTTCCTCATTTTTTTGAAGTGACGTAAGTCGTGAATTGTATTCGACATCCGAAATTTCTCTCAAAGTTTGTAAATAGTTGGATAATTTTGTTAATTGACCTTTAATAACACTCCTTGAACGTTTGAGTGTACTCAAATCTTCTTCCATTGTCGCCATTAATATATACGAGAAATTAGTTATATGTAATAAACCATTTTATTTCAAGTCTATCAATGAATGACAAGTGACATATCTATTTAAATAATTCTCTTCTTTGACGTGACATACACTATGCTATTAACAAAGAAAGAGGTAAATATCCAATACTCAGTATCAGTCCAGAGCCTGGAATTGTACCTGGTGTGGCGATAGGCTTCCCTTCTATAATATCATGGGACGGAAATAATTTCGGCTAAATGTGGGTGTACTCGTTACACCCCGACTTTACCCTTCGATGATTACAGAGGTGAGGATGTAGGTTGTAACTGATGTTCTATTATGAAAATTCTAAACCTGGACTAAACTTAAAAACTATTACGTAATCCCTGCTTATATACCGTTTCAAAATATACGCGGCTGACCAACCAAAATGGGACAAATTTATTCGCCAGCAAAATTCTGAAAACGTCACGAAATGCACACCCGCTGAAAACCCCCTTAAACATTAATGGTACGGGACCCTCGAATGGAGTAGTTTCATGCTTCGCGGCCTTTCATGCAAGCACTGCCGTTTAAAAGTACTTAAATATAAAAGTTCACATTAAATGCGGCATTATATTCGTCATTTTCCTCGAGCGCTGCATGTATTAATTCGATGTGGTGAGTGCAGTGCATAATACCATATGCAACGGACTTTGATATTGCACTTGAGTTTTATTTAAGTGTGGGAACCTTAAGATAATTGTTGCTAACTTCAGTGTTTGTTAATGGTTTTTTTTTTCACTAGCCCTGTATTATATACGTCCCACTGCTGGGCACGGGCCTCCTCTCCTGAATGAGAGGGATCAGGCCTTAGTCCACCACGTTGGCCTAATGCGGGTTGGCAGACTTCACATACCTTCGAAAAATCTTATCGAGTTCTCAGGTATGCAGGTTTCCTCACGATATTTCCATCACCGTTAAAGCAAGCGATAATTAACAATTAATATACACGTAACTTAGAAAAGTCAGCGGTGTATGCTCTTGGGGCTGGTTTCGAACCTGCGGCTTTCGTCTCGACAGTCCATACCACTTCCCGCTGAGCTATCGCTGCTGTCAGTGTATTTGTAATATTTGTAATTCTATTTCATTGCAACATTGAGCCTTCAGATCACAACTCGGAATGCAGATGTTCGCAGCGTGTTTCAATGTTATCGTGACTGCATAATCTAAGTGGAATCTCCTGCAGTTTGAGCGCAGTGTCACGTGCCACCAAACTGCCTTGTGCTCGTTTCGTGTTCGGTCGAACCATCAGTAACGTTTACGGGCTTCTATTTGTTAGTTTTAGAGGGGAATGGTGTTTGAAAGGAAGAAAAATACATTTATTCACAGCACAGGAATACATATAAACAGGTAAATTTGTGGATCATACAAGCATAATATTTACTAGTATGAATGACACAACGAGCAGGTGGATCTGTCACGCCACGTGCGCCATTGTTGCGCTACGCCTGTCGATAATCAGAAGCGACAACATACAAAACTTTGCATGACATAGTACTTCATGGCACTGTCTTCGTCAACCTGAGACAAAATGTTAAGAATACTCAGTAATTTTACTGATTTTAAAATTCGTTAAACCGAAATACAACAATGCTAGATAGAATACTGGTTATAGACAAGGCAGTGACAGTGATAAACCGACTTGAAGTAGCGGATTGCTGCTGCGTCTCATACGGTGAATTTTCGTACGGTGGTAGGTCCCTGGTATGCGTGAGGCCGTCTGGGTTGGTACCATCACTTTGTCTATTTCTGCAGTGTGTGTGTAACAGTGTGTGAGCACTGTTGTGTTTTAGTTTGAAGGACATTGAAGCCAGTGATATTAGTTGCACTTCTGATATGCCTTTAAGGATACAGGCGTGAATGATATTGAAACAAAAAAACTAAAAAACACGCTTTTATAGAAAATCTAACTAAAAAAATAGAAAATAAATTTGAAGAGAACAATGTATTTTATTGTAAAAAAAGCGTGGGGTGCATGGTGTGAATAGTTATAATTATTGTATTGAAAGATATGAGTAGAAGGATATTTATCATTTAGATAGTATCTTAAAAAGCACCCCACGCTTTTTTTACAATAAAATACATTGTTTTCTTCAAATTTATTTTCTATTTTTTTAGTTAGATTTTCTATAAAAGCGTGTTTTTAAGTTTATTTGAACTATTATTTATTTTTCATTTTTTAGTTAAAATAAAAATATATTGTAGCAGAGAATATAATTTTAATTCCTAACCCGAATATCAAAAAAGCGCCATCTATTGACGCTCTTAGATACTACGACATTCCGTATTATTAGCAAAGATCCATAGAGTATAATTTCAATTGACGCAAAGTGACAATCTATTGACGCATTCTTGTGCGTCGTGTAGATGGCGCTAAAATAAACTACACAAGAATTATTTATAATTATTAATCACAATTTGCAATAGTTTTTATTTTTTAAAATATAATATTGCATTGTCATCGGTCCTTGATAAGTATGCCAAATTTCAATTTAATCCGACGTTTTAAAGGAGGTCAAAATCACGTTCAAAGACAAGTTACAGACAAACCTACCAACATACAAACATACATACGTCTGAAGCTAATAAAAGCGTGTTAAAAATTGGTGTGTGTCGTGGGACACCAGGTAGGAACGAAGTTCCTTCGGCTAATGTAGAATCGACACAAATTGCAAAAAAAGTCGTGCTCAATTTTATGTAGGTTTTCTTGATTTTTCTCTTAAATTTTGCTGATTAGTTTTTATTTAAGTACAAGAAAGTATTTAGGAAATTCAGTATTTTAGGAAATAATAAATTACTTAAAATAAAAAAAACATCGTAATTCAAATTATCAACTAAAAAAATAGAAATAAAAAAAGACGTGTGGCACTCGGAGACTGCCGCGGTAAAGCTATTGTATAGCATTTTTTATCAACTTATGTAATTATAAATAATAACGAGCTAGCGTAATCTTTTAAAAATCTAAGGAGATATAAAAATACTTCAATAACTGGCTGAATGAATTTCATTTTAAAAAAGGAACTAACGCTGGCTGGTTATGCGACTGTCGCGCCTGCGCACGTCTCATTTAACGCTTTTATTCCACGCATTTTTCTTACGGTTTTACTATCACATTTTGGAACGAAGTTCCTTACGGCAGGCTTGGAGGGGATAGGGATTTCGCTGCGTGACCAAACTGAAAAAAATGTGATAGTAAAACCGTAAGAAAAATGCGTGGAATAAAAGCGTTAAATGAGACGTGCGCATGCGCGACAGTCGCATAACCAGCCAGCGTTAGTTCCTTTTTTAAAATGAAATTCATTCAGCCAGTTATTGAAGTATTTTTATATCTCCTTCTATTTTTAAAAGATTACGCTAGCTCGTTATTATTTATAATTACATAAGTTGATAAAAAATGCTATACAATAGCTTTACCGCGGCAGTCTCCGAGTGCCACACGTCTTTGTTTTATTTCTATTTTTTTAGTTGATAATTTGAATTACGATGTTTTTTTATTTTAAGTAATTTATTATTTCCTAAAATACTGAATTTCCTAAATACTTTCTTGTACTTAAATAAAAACTAATCAGCAAAATTTAAGAGATAAATCAAGAAAACCTACATAAAATTGAGCACCACTTTTTTTGCAATTTGTGTCGATTCTACATTAGCCGAAGGAACTTCGTTCCTACCTGGTGTCCCACGACACACACCAATTTTTTTTTCAGTTCGGTCACGCAGCGAAATCCCTATCCCCTCCAAGCCTGCCGTAAGGAACTTCGTTCCAAAAACCCGCTATTGTGACTCGCTCAGGCGGGTCGGGTTCCTGGGTCAACCAGTGTGTATCCAGTAAGTTCAGGTCGGCATAATGCTGCCGACCGTCGAGGGATACAATATTGGGAAGAAGCAAACCGAGGGGCCTGCGTCAGGACAGGCAAATGACTGATGCAGACACAAAGATACAAGGATGTACCCCTATACCCGCCCCAACCATCATGTAATGTCGCAAACCACTCGGGAGAACCAAATAATAAATCATATTATGTCTTGAATATTACAGGTATAAATATCACGATATGTTACATTATTACAATGTTCCACACGAGTATTCATTCTATATACTCAAAGAACATGTTATAATATCATTCCATTGAAACGTACGTCCAATATCATCATTAAAGCAGACATATTCGGCAAAATTACGAGCCTATTGGCAATTAATTCTCCAATTTAATGATTGCCATATACGTTATTCATCATGCCAATGAACACATTTATGAATGCAATTAGACGTCGAATTATGGCTTTGTGAGGCTAGGTACTGTCTTTTATGATTTTTTGCTAGTGGTAGGATTTTACAAGGTGGTAGGTCCCTCGTACGCGAGAGGCCGTCTGGGTTACTACCACCTTTTTGTCTATTGCCAATACCAAGCGACAGTATGTAATCACTGTTGTATTTCGGTTCGAAGGACATTGAAGCCGGTGAAATTACTGGGCATTATGAGACTTAAAATATTATGTCTCAGGTTGACGAGCGTAGTTCAGGGCCATTCAGTGATTTGTAATTCAAAGTTCTGTGTGGTTTTGCTTCTGTGTATGGACAGGCGTGGCGCTTACTCTTGCTCGTCTCGCCATAAAAAAAGAACAACTAACGCCCTTGAGCCTTAGCTATCAATTTTGTTCATGAACCCAAAAATACTTCCCTTAACCACATTCAATACCATATACAAGCATTTAATCTATTCCAAACCGAAGGCAAACGGCACATCAGCACGCAAACCTTCATATAAAATTTTACGTACACACACCTAATCTTTACAATACGGATGGTTGTCCCAGGGATTTGAACCTGAGAACTCCAGGCCGCTACAGATCGTTAGATTTTACAACATTACTGTACTGGTCGGGTTTCAATACAATTGTTATTGCTGTATTGAGTTTCTATGATCCTATTCCATGCTGCGGGCAATAAGGATTTTGCCTTTAAAATAATCAGTTTATTACGGTGGAGTTAGGCTGTATCTACAACGGGGTACGCAGATTTGCATAGTTTGCTGAACTTATTTCTGTCCCATGATATGATGGGGACCTATCCTGTAGCCATTCCGGGCACATACTTCCCCGGGTAACTCATGTGTGATTTTGTGAATCGAAAATTGAAAAGAAATTTTGATTGCCTGACCCGGTATTTGAATGTAGGAGTTTGTGGTTTCTGAGCCGATATAGGCTAAGCAACCAAAGACCTATGAGTTAAGTCTTTCTATCTCTAATGCGTATTTCAGTTATTGGATCAATTAAAGATAATCCGTTTTTTCCCGCGGCTCCGCCCGCGTAAATTACTTTTATTAAGATTAAAAATAGCCTATGTTCTAATCCAGGTTATGGTCTACCTGTGTACCAAATTTTATCCAAAACCGTCCAGCCGTTGAGGCGTGATTGACTAACAAACATCCAAACTTTCACATTTTTTAAAGTAAGATTTAGTTGGCAGGACCGTCGCATGCAAGTCACCATCAGTACTAAGCTGCTATGCATACGGACACTTAGGTACCATTATTAAGGACTAGCTGTCCCTCGCGGTTTCACCTGCATATTACTGCCCTGCTCCCATGAGTCATAGCGTGATAAACACATAAACCTTCCTCATGAATCACTATCTATTGCAGAGACTGCATTAAAATCCGTTGAATAGTTTAAAAGATCTAAGCGAACAGACTTCTATCTTCTATACTATGTAAAGATGTTGTAGTGAAATTTCTGGCTATCATAAAATGTTATTTGGTTCATAAAGGTAATCCTCATATAGATTAATTAAAGGTATATTCTCATATTGATATGGCGGTATAAAGGTCCATACCATTGTCTATTGTGTGAATGAAATGGTCACGCAACACAATAGACCTGCCTGGAAAACAAATACCTGTCTTTAATTAAATACTCGTACTAATCCAGATTCACACTTTGAAAGTGAATGTGGGATTAAAAATGTTTAAAATACCTACTAACATAATTTACATGAATGATCTAATTAATTACGCACTATTTGTTTGCAAAATCCTGGATTTGATTCCTAGGTCAGGTATTTAATTTACGTGTCTTTCTATTTGAAAACAAATAATTTGTCTGGGATTGTAATTTGTGTCTGATATGGAACTTAACCTAACCGACTTTCTAAGCCAGGCCACTAACACATCATGGGACGGAAACAACGTTAACGAACGAACGTATACGCATCAAACTATGTAATGTTATAATCAGCTTCCTTTTAAAGATACAATTATGTATTTATTGTATATCATAATATAGCTAAAATATAAAATTTCTACCGTTTAACGTAATCACGAGTCCATTAAGGTGGGAAGAAGCAATTATGCATTCAGACATAATTACGGTGATCCTTAACTTACGTTTCGCAACGACGTCATATTTCGTTGATTAGAGTGTACTGGTGTGGAGTACAGTCCAGTACATCAGGCTAGGAAACAATCTCAAAATATGAAAACAAAGTGGACGATGGTATGGCGACTAATGATATAGATGAGATGAGATGAGATGATTGAGTGGAACCCATCACGCCAGCGGAATTTTGGAAGCGTTACCGATACTTACTAAATAGTGAGTGGGCAGTTTTATTTTTGGTTTCGGGCGACCTCGCTAAGAGTACCACGACTGTAAATCTGCGAATTTAATTTGAAATTAGTTCTGCTGACGACTGCAAATCTGCTAAATGAATTTAAAACTGGTTCTGCTAATCTCATTTATGCTCTTGATATTTACACACCTATAATAATATCTTATCCATTATGAAAAATGGCATGCCGGTTCTGCAATATAACATCTTCGTATCATTCCGTGAATGTCGTAAAAATTTATAGTTGCTTAATAGATGTCAGCATTCTCGAGAATAAAATTGGAATCTGTCACAATGTGTAACTATGTGGTGGCTTAGAACAAGTTGACTGTTATACGCAAATCGATAATGGACAGAATCCTATAAGCCAATTAGCGTTAAATACAACATACGCTGCACACAATTATTAATAAAGAAATTTACAAACAAATATAGATACATACAATAAACGCGCGAAAAACATAACCCTTGGCAGTTGGGTAAAAAAAGTATCTCAATGAATAGTATTGTATTTAATCGTATAAATATTAATTATCTGATTATCATCTATCTTTTTTTACACCCACCGGCCATAATATACTCTTCATACCCCTTTATTTCATTCCGTTCCATATTTTAACAGTGCGCTTTACTCAGAGTTTTTTCTCCGTACAAGGCCCTTGTAGAATCTGCTTTCACCTGCGGTATTTCCAGACAGATACGACTTAGGTATATATATATATTTTTTATAGCATAGGCCGGCAAACGAGCAATTGGGTTACCTGATGGTAAGTGATCTCCACCGCCCATGTACGCCCACCACCAGAAGAATCATGGGCGCGTTGCTGACCTTAAAGGAAAGGGATAATTAGGGATTGGGAAGGGGAGGAGATTTGGGCTTCCGGATATCTCACTCACCGTACGAAACGCAGCAGCATGCTGCTAGTTTACGTCGGTTTTCTGTGAGACAGTGGTAACGACCCGGCCGAGCCAGCATTCTACAGCATACATGCTGTAGAAAAAACTGTCTACAGCGTGGCTCTACAACTCATAGGTAGGTAGGTATATTCAAGAAATGAGCATTCTCTTTCCTCAAACCACAACCAGGCTGCCAGGCAGGCAGCACCGATGATTCATCTAGTGTTGTAGGTATCTATAGGCGGTGGTGATCACTTACCATCAGGTGATCCACTGGCTCAGTGACCCCCTATTACATAAAAAAAACATTCAAACAGTTTTAACCCCACACGAGCTTAACCTGTATCGTGGGTATTAAGAAACATGAGAGATTTGCAGTCCCATAACACCCAGATCCTAAACAAATATTAGTGGATCATACCAATTATTGTCTCAGTAAGGGAATCGACCAACGACCTCTTGCTTCACAGCCGGCTACTCGTCCAATGCGCCACGGAAGCTGTCGACATAGTACATAAACAATGTCGTAATATATTATCCCAAAACTGCAATTCCACGATGCACTTACCTTTGATCATACATATCGCGTAGCATAAAGGGAACAGTCGAAAGTTACCAAGTAGGTAACCCTAAAATAACACGATGCATATCAAAGGAAATGCACTTGATTAAACAATGTACTGTTTATTTAGGAGAGGCACCTAGCAAAGAAGCTAGTTGTAGTGTGGAGGCAGGTACGGATTAGGTAGAAGGTTGTGAGTCAAATTCTCATGATATATTAGTTCTATTTTTATAGAATACGCAGAACAAATTGACAAAAACACTTGATTGATTAGAAGTTAAGGTCAATCCACGAGTCAATACTATTGATGTTCCATCAATATTGAAAACTAAGTATAAAATAACCATTTCCGTATACTTCATTGTGGTAGGATCTGCAGTGGTGACTTATTGCTAGAGCTATAAAGTATCGAAATGACATCAAACTGTGCTGCTAGAAAATATTATTAAATTGACGAGTTATTTTTAAGCATAAATAATATTTGAATAAAAAATCAATAAACTAGGACTTATTAAAGATACTTAATAATAACTTAAACTTAACGTACTTCAATTTTCAAAAATTTTCATACTCATAATTTACTCAGCACAATATCTAAAAAGTTACTTATTTATATCCATTTGAAAGATGAAATAAATGAATGTGGAGACCTGCAAAAAAAAAATAATGGTGCAAATAGCAATTTCTACTACAGGAGTTGTATCTGAATACACCCATAAATCTACAGAAATGTTATTTACAATAGTTTGACATTTCCAACAAACTGACAATAACTAATTAATTTAGGGCAAAATTTCTAAAACCTAAGCCCATATTGACTGAGATTTCAGATAAATGTTATAAGTGGAAATCAAGAATCATTTTATTACAATATAAATTAACGTCGTCGGGACCCTAGCTCCCCGAATTATCCTTCAAATCCGTCCATAACTCCGTCGAAATTTCTGTGCGGCGCGTTCTAGTGTTCCGTGACACAAAGGGCGCTATTTATTGAAAACATACGGTGCGGTTTTGCGAGCGTACCCGCTGCGTGCAGTTAAAGTTTGCTCCATAAACATCGAAGTACGAGTAACTTCGAAACTTCATGGTGTACCGTTTTCGTTTAGGTGTTTGTTACAGAAGCGGTTAATAGACTGTTTCACATGGAAAATTTGAAATTATGTTAATTAAGATAGGAAATGAAGTGATATCGTTTACAGATACATGAATTATGCTGATTGCACCATTTCACAACTTTGATTTAAATTCAAATATTTATTGATCAAATAAATTAATAAATGCTGCGATTAACAATAGCTAGTCATATTCGTGGGCTAGTTCATAGTCTAAACCCACAAGTCTAGTTTATGGTTTTAAGTTTTCCTTTCTTTCTTTTCTATCTCTATTAGTTTCAATTCTCAACATTAAACAAAATTTAAATTTTAGCATAATGTTTTAGCATAATAGCATGATAATATTATATCCATAATTCAAATCACCACTACAACAATTATACGCTTTGTCAATTTCGTTATTCTTAATATTTAGATGTGAAAATATTAAGAATGATGATTCTATGACAAAATTAGATTATGCGTACCAATCAAACTCTGGAACGACAAACCAGGTAAGAATAGCTGGACATTGCGTACGTAATACTTAAAACAGACATGAGTATTGCCGCAGCACATATAAATGTCTTTAATCTTAGTACTGTACGTAATCGCAGTCTTATACAAACGGAATACTAAAATTATTCACATTCCATATATATAGACTTCCGAACATCGCGACCAGTGTCAGGCGCGAGCTTCAGTGATATTACCATCGAATAGTCTAGCGCAGATGCGGCGTCAATAACGCTGCGTGAAAGACGCGACTATCGGAAGTCTGTTTTTACCTAAAATTCGACATATTGTATGCACAAAGCCATCCAATATTCATAACAATACATTTGATTCAAAATTGCTGTCTCAGGCCATTCGCCGGAAGCCAGAAGCAGTTAGCGTCCAGGTATCTTCCTAAACGGCCCAATAACCGTGGCCGGGGCTAGCCAATATCACGATGTGTCTGCGAATCAATTCCGTGCCCCAGTTACCGTCCTGTATTTGTTGGTTATGAATGTTGATCGATTTAAAACGATTCGGTCAAGCTATATTGTTGGATATGTATACTATGTATATTATAGTAGATCAAAAATTAATAATAGGTTAAAAAAACTGAAAAACACGCTTTTATAGAAAATCCAATTAAAATAGAAAATAAATTAAAAAAAAAATGTATTTTTTGGAATAAAAAGCGTGAGTTGCTTTTTAAGATATTATCTAAATGATAATTCTTCTACACATATCTGTCAATAAAATATTGATAACTATTGACACCACGCACGCTTTTTTTACAATTAAATAGGTATGTACATTTTTAAATTTTGTATTGTCGCCGGTCTTTCAAATTTCGATTAAATCCGACGTTTTGAAAGAGGTCAAAATCGTGTTCAAAGTTTCCGTTACATACTAACATACGTCTGAAGCTAATAAATGCATATTAAAAACGCTGTAGACATTTGTCTACAGTATAAATAGTCGGTTCGACTAGTTTATTATCACTGTCTCATAGAAAACATACCTGTAGTAGCAGCCAAATATACTCGCACGTGGACTGAAGATTGAAGACTTCCTTCCAAGAAGATACAAATAATGTTATAAATATTAATGTCCTATGCGTTGTTTTTTTTTTGACCAAAAATAGATACATCGTGAATTCCATTATATTGTATATATCTGGTCTTTTGTGTGGAATCTGCGACTTGTTTTTTCTGTGGCTTCCTTTCTTTGATACAATAAGCTAATGGATTGATATCTTTTTGCTCTGTTTTTTTTGTATTATATCGCGATGGCCATGTTCTTTGAGAACGTATTTAACTTAGATACTTGTCCCTGTTATTTCTAAGTCTGTTTATTCAATATTATTCTTTTTTTATAACCGCTCATAGGCCTCCGACATGGATTAACGATTGATATCAATTGATAACAGCCGGGATCCATATTTAGAGTTCGTTCGGAATCACGGAGACGCTCAATTGAAATACCATTAAGCGGTACTGCATCATTGCTAGTGGTAGGATATTCATATCCGCCCGGATACCGACCACCGTACACATGGTGTGAAAACCTGTCATAGTGATCTACAAGCCTTGTGTGGATCGCGTTCCAGGATCAACCAGTGTATATCCGGTTCTCCCGAGGGGCTTGCGACATGACTTGATGGTTGTTTGGAGCGGGTATAGGGATACATCCTTGTATCACTGCGCCTGCATTGGTGCATCGGTCATCTACCTGTCCTGTCGCAGGCCCCTCTACTTGCTTCTTTCCTCTCCGAAGAGGGAAGAAGCACTTATACAGGCCGGCATGACTAGTGACCACCGATAAACTCATTGTTTATTGTTGGTGGTACCATTTTTTTCGAAACGGGGAAAAACGGGGGAAACCCTCCCCTAGACCCTTACATTAAGGTAATTAATTTTTATTCCTTTATTACAGGTACGTGATTTTCGACGTAAACATGTTCAGAAAACTTCTATAAGTGTGAAGCAATACATATCAGTGAGTATTTAAGGATACTTCGGTATAAACGGCTTCAATAGACTTTTTATCAAAATAAGGGAAGTAAAAATAAATTTGGCTCATATTTTTTTTTGTAGGATAATATTTATCCAGAATTCCGCAAACACCTAAAATTAAACTAATTTTCAATAAGTAGTAATATATATTTAAATAAACCTTGTATTTCTAAAGATAGATTGTATAACATCTGATAATTCAAATGAAGACGATTTTTTTAGCTTAAGTCAGCAATCCCGTATCTAATGTGAACTTCAGAGGCCATGAAACCTATCTCTTCTCGCAATGTGATTGCCGAAACATGTTTTTAACATATTAATATGTTACAGAAAGATTTGGTATGTAGTTTTTGCGATCGACTGCCTGACTGACGTTAACCCCTCTAGGGAAACCTATGCTAGAAAAAAACTGCAAAAACCTTAAAAAAATAATGCAATAATAATAATATCCTTTATTTTCTACATTTAAAACATTTTAAAATAAAAAGTATATTGTACATATGTAGGATATGTATATAAAATTAAATTATTATAAAAATATGTTTATAATAATTTAATTTTATATTTTTGTTCATATAAAGGGCGATATTACATTCCCTTTTACTAAATAACAGTTTCCTAATGACTCATAAAACACGTTTTCTGACCAGTAAAATATTATTGCTATATTTATGTAAGGTGACATGGCACAGTTGTAATGCGTATGCGTTGTCTGTGCCGATGTCTCGGGTTCGATCCCAGCATCGGGTAAAAGTGTTATCGAGTTTTTTTATCCCAAAAATGATCAGTATCAGCTCGGAGTCATGAATTGGGCACGGTATGGTTATAGTCTCGCCCCCTAATCATATCATGGGACTGAAATACGCTATGCGGGTGGGTGTACTGGTTACACTCCTACGATACTCCTACGCCTATCTCTTCGGAGATTATGAGCGTGCTTGAGTGGGTATGTATGTATCGTCATCAGTAGGCAGCTAGAGAAAGGTTGGTAGGTTAGCTAGGCTAGGGATTTTCCTGCCAGTAAGGTCCACGATATATCTCCTTACCATTAAAACCCTTACCCTACTCCTTCCTGCCCTTGACCCGATTTCCATATCCGCCTAGTCCTTGAATCCCTACATTTAAGGATCCTCTCCTTCTTCCCATCCCATGTTGGTGTGCCTTTTCCTGCCAGCTTATAGTGTGGCGGTTATTCCTAAGTTCCCTTATTTTTAAGTTAGTCTTTTTAACGATAAATGTTCTGTACTTGACCTGTCATAAGCGCTTTCTTAGCCTACATGATAAATAAAGATTTTGATTTTGAAACATGCTACATAATTTTGTATACAAACATAATCCTTCAAAGTAAATAAGACTTTGATCATAGTATTTATGTAGGTAGACATCATAAACCCTAAAACGTATTCGAGATATTTTAAGCCTCATCCTTAATAGGTCACTCTCAAGACCGTGATATATCTTAATGTAAAACCCCGACATCACGGAACTAAATCTGTAGAAATCTCGAAAAGGGATGGGGGTTTATTCAAATCCTTCGAAATTCCTTTAGACAATTAGCCATGCCTACTGAACAAATTGCGAAAGCTGGCCCGCACTGGATTATTTCTATCCAATTTTTCTTTGCATCCGCCGGTTCCTTCCTTCCTTTCATTTTGGGAGCCAATAATTTTTCTCCTTCAAAATAATTACCATTGTTTATTGTAGCAGATTTGTCTCTTTGTTCATGATTTCTGAAATCATCGTTTATTTTATTTTCGCATGGATTTTTACCCGAATTAGAGACTTAAATCCGACATTTTATTTAATTCATGTTTTTTTCATGAACCTAGATTAGTGGTCGTCAAACTGCGGTCCGTGGACAATATTGGCCCACCACGATATAGAAAAAAATTATAGTAGACAATGAAAATATATTCAAAGCTGATTTTGTACATGAACTCAGTTCAGTGCCATGCAGTGCTTTGTAATTCAAAGTTATGTGTGGTGTTGCTTCTGTTTATGGGCAGATATAGAGCTTACCATCGGGCGACCGCCTTGCTCATCTCGACATTCAATCAATTAAAAAATAATAGTATACTTTTTAACTTACTAATGGTAACCTCTACCACCCATGAACGCCCTTAACACCAGAAGACATTGCTACTTCCTGACAGTTTTATGCTGGCAATAGAACTGTATACAATGTGGCTCTACCACTGTCAAAAAAATATACAGAATGAGTATACACAAAATAGCAAAAAACATTAACCAATATCTTCTCGCCAAATATACGAAGATAATCTAAAAGAATATAAAAAAGTATCACGTGGTCAACGAAATGGGCTGGTCCAGCTGTGTCCTTAAAAAATGGCCCCGGTCGGATTGCGCGCTTATCACTTCCCGGGTAGTACTTACGCTGCTTTAGGGTTTATGTCCATTGGGGCTCTAAGCGAAATAGGGACTAAAGATAGTAAATATATAGATGAGAAATGGTAAATGGAATATGTGTTTTGTTTTGCATTATTTTTTTGCAGTACTAATACGTGGTATGACTGGTAGAGTCACGCTGTAGACAGTTGTGTCTATAGCATGAATGGGCCGGTTCGACCGGGTCGTTACCACTGTGTCACAGAAAACCGACGTAAAGAAATGGTTTGCTGCTGCGTTTCGTACGGTGAGTGAGATATTCGGAAGCCCAAATCCCGCTCCCCTTCCCAATCCCCAATTATTCCTTTCCTTTAAGGTCGGCAACGCGCCCATGATTCCTCTGGTATTGTGGGCGTACATGGACAGTGGAGATCACTTACCATCAGGTGACCCACATAGTGTGCCGGCCTATGCTATAAAAAAAAGTCAAAATCAGTAGACCTTCATGAACCATTGAATCTTGCACACTCTTCTGGTGCTGATGATATAATAAATTTTGTGATAGTTTGCTTAAACCGATAAATTCTCTGCAAGTCAAGCTGCTTACGCTGAAATTCTGATGCACCGCAACACGACAAAAACCTATATAAATACACCTATATACTTTTTAACCACCGAAAAAAAGGGTGTGTATGAATTCACCTTAGACTTTTAACCACCGACAAAAACAGGAGTGTTTAAGTTTGATCTCCCTGCATGTATGTGTGGAAACGAATGGAACGGTTTGGATTTAAAAATTTGGTTTATTTGAGATGGTTTTTTACTATGTTTGAAAATCTGTTCAGCCGTTTCAAAGTTGCATAAAGTCGTCGATTTTTTAAAGACTTAAAAAAATTATGTTCCGTACTTAACCAGTATATGATTATATATGATTGTTTCAGATATTTATAAACCAATTTTAATGGTTATTACATTATCTTAATCTAGAAACACATTTCTTTCAGGGAGATTAAAAAGTACAAAACTATGAGATTTGATTCCAGCTCTGACTCTTAGCATAATCGTATAACTATATCATCAGCATTTTATACCTTTTATGCCGGCTTTTATTAACATATTTTGATCAATGTTTTTCATTCGATAAAATAATAAATACCTCAAAGCTGAACTCATTTTAATAATGAATTCAAATCTAAATTTTATTTAAGCGTATAAATCGGGGATTAAAGATTCGTGCTTCGGGACTTATGCATTGATTTTGATGATAATTTAACTGAAAGGCGTAAAATAAAACATTTTTTAATAGTAGAACCTTAATATTCATGAGTGGTAGAGCCACACTGTAGACAGTGTCTACAGCACGAATGGGCCGGCTAGACTGGGTCGTTACCACTGTTTCGTATAACACTGACAATATCAGTAAGTAGAATACATGCAACAAAATAGCTGATAACTAACAAAAATAGAACCGACTTATAAAACATTGAAAAAGCAAAAAATAAATAGTCTACCGATTTTTAAGGCACCGATTCATAAGTAGTTAAAAATCTTATTTGTTTTCTTCAATCGGTTCTATTTTTCTTAATTAACCATTAGTTTACGTATATTCTACTCATTGTCATTGTCAGTAAATATCTAATACTATCAACGCAAAATAAAGCCGAAAATAAGTCATATCTCTAAACGGACGGTGACCCTAACTACGGCCCAACAAATTTCGTTATGCCTAAATTGGATTCAGCCACGAATCCCTAGGGCCTTCGTAATCCGAATAAAGCCGAATTCAAGACCATGAGTGGGTCCCGGTGTCGGCGAATTTGTTATCGTTAAAATGTAATTCCACTGTACTCGTGTCTATTGGGGGATTTATTTGAAATTGGTAATGGCTTGGATATTAACTAACAAATTTTGGATTAGATGAACTAAAATTAAAGGGGGTTGTTTTTTTTATTTAATTGAATGACGGTAAACGCCACGCCTGCCTATAAACAGAGGGAACACCACACAGAACTTTGAGTTATAAAACACTGCATGGCACTGAACTGCGCTCGTCGACCCGAAAAATAAGATGTTAAGTCTCATAATGCCCAGTAATTTTACTGGCTTCAATGTCCTTCAAAGCGAAACATAACAGTGAAATTACTGGGCATTAGAGACTTAATATCTCGTGTCTCGGGGTGACGAGCGAAGTTCAGTGCCATGCAGTGCTTAGTAATTCAAAGTTCTGTGTGTCAACGCGTGGCGCTTACTATCAAGCGAGCGACTGGCTCGTCTCGTCATACAATTAAATTTAAAAAAACGTAATTGTAGTTGTTACGACCGGCCGTCTGCCTGACGTCAAACCCTCTGGGGATAAAACACCCAAATCCAAAACAAAATAATGTTACCAGAGCTAAAGTATAAATAGCTAAAGCTAGCAGGGTCTAAACAAATATTTATCAATTTAGTGTTTTAACCTTACGAAAGCGGCCAGTCAACACACTGTTCAAATTGAAATAATGTTCAAAGTTAGCGAACTCGGTAACTGTGTCGGAAATTTAAATTGAATTTTAAATAACGTTGTAAGTTGTATAACTGCAACTACTATTTTTGATTAGTAAATTCAAATACCCGGAGGTACAAATCTCCTTCCCCTTCCCTTAATTATTTCTTTTCTTTATGGTAACGCGTCCATGATTCTTCAGATATTGTGGATATTCATGGGTGGTGGAGATTATATTTTTTATAGTTACTTTGAAGTGCTCGGATTAAAGAAAAACAACTTTGCTGAACAATCAGGATGTTCCATGGTGACATTACATTGAGTATGTTTAAACTTCGCCTTTAGGTTCTAGAACAACACGTTGCTGTACTTAAACATTTACTAGACATCGGTTTGTTGCATAGGTTAGGAAACAAATGTACTATTTTTAAGGGTCAGCAGTATTGTTACAAATAATCCTTTGGTACAAAATGAACCCGATCATAAAAACATCTTTAAAAGTATTTTGACAGCCTCCGTGGCGCAGTGAGCGAGTGCCGGCTGTGAAGCGAGAGGCGGCGGGTTCGATCCCCGCAACGAGATGAATTTTTGTGTGATTCATAAATGTTTGTTTACGGATGTGGGTGTTGCGAGACTGAAAGTCTCTCGTAATTCCTGATACTCACGACACAAGACACGTATCTTACTGTGGGGTCAGGATTATGTGTGTGACTGTTGGGTATATTTATTGTATTTTTTTGCCAATCTTCTACTCTCATTGTAATATATTTTAGTCCTAAACTAATGTAATCCATATTAGGTCTATACTAATTGGTTATCTTCAAGATACAAACGTGTTTTAAGGTTGTACCCTGCGCCAATGACCTAGACGATTTGTCCTATACAAAATATATAAGTTTCGCGCGACCAAGAAACGGTGTTATGGTAGCGCTTTTATCGGTTTTTATTTGTTTTTTTTTTGTAATGTTATATTTACACGTCCCTATTTCTATCCGGTCATAAGGATTATATTGGTTTACGATTGATGCGAATCGATTATTCGATTCACTAGCAATTTAATCCTAAGTATTACAAATTTGTATTAATTAAACATATTTCTTACAAAAATACAGCTCTTCTATACATATTCTGTTTCGAAAGATATTTCCATAATGAAACTATTGGTAGGGGAGCCCAAGCGGGGATTTCGGGATTTACTAAAGCGCGACAGATTAATATACAGGGGGATACCTTGTACCCGGTTAAGTACCTCCACAAAACATGAGGCCCATATACAGGGTTAATTTTAAAACACCAGCAACCTCGCAGGACCAGATAGCTGACCCCATACGGAACAACTTTTGTTCTACGAGTTTGTATATAACTCAATATATTTAAAAAAAAATGATTTTACAAGTTTTTGTTGTGTCGTATTTTTCTTCGTAGCGTTCGGCGTGCGAGCGCGACTCAAAGAAGCCGCTCAGCTGGCTCGGGCGATGACCTTCAACGCTAGCCCCGTTCCCCACGCTTCGCGTGTTTGCTTACGTAATCTGCGATGCGTGTAGGTAACATACAAGACGGAAATTAAATGAATACTTATTTTTGTATGAAAATAAAATCTAACAATTTATCAAAAGTCGTAGAACAAAAGTAGTAGCTTATAACCTTAGGTATCTACCCCTGCGAGGTTGCTGGTGTTTTAAAAATAACCCTGTATAAGGCCGCCCGTGAAGGATACAGGATCAGATTAGTAAAAAAAAATTGACCATCAGAAATTCTCGAGCGCGTCAGATTAAGGTAGGGTGAGTTAATTACATCCTAAAAAGTGTATATTCCACTAATCTGACAATTTGAGAGTGACGTAAAAAAAGCGGAGGGCAACAAAGTTGTAAAAAAAAAACGTCATCTCGACATTCTCGAGCGTACCTAAACTTTTTTTTATTTTGAAGGAAATAATTCAAGAATAATGAAAAATATATAATCTGACGATTTCCGCAAGCCGAAATAACAAAAATTCGTCGATAAAGTTAAATGCGTGCAGTTGCGTGATGCCTACATTTCCTTCTCCGCGTTTCTATTCCTCTCTCACTCTTTTTCTATCTATTACTCTCTCACTCCGTCCCCACTCTGGTTTCTGTTGCCATGACGCCATCATTGATCATAAAGACTCGTGGCATACTGTTTACAACGTGTTTGCAATATAATTTTTGGAATAACTTTTAACCGGCTTTATCGATCAACTTCAAAAACTAATCCGCCTTTAAGCTTGAAAAACCACATCGATCGCCACCAAGCTGGTCAAAAGCGGTTGATTCGTTCGAGAGATATCGTGAACGAAAGAAACCCGAAAAAGTGTTTTTTCGGGATTACTCCGAAATTTGTGGTTCGATCAATTAAAATTGCAAAATTACTTATGAGGATGATAAAACTGCGTCGAATGCCGCCAACCGCGTGAAAATCGGTTGATCCATTCAAAAGTTATTGCGGTTTGAAAATTCCAAAAATAGTGTTCTATGAAACTTCTATCAGACTTTCGAGCTGGGAGAGCTCAAATGCATAGAAATATTATTTCTTTGAACTCAGCAAGCTCAAAATATCACATAAGTACAATTTTAAGAGCCCAGGAATGGAATTAGCGGGAAGTTGCAGGGATGGCCTTTAAGGTGAACCGTTTTTCTAATTTTTTTTTGTCAGATCAGGCCAATCCCTCTAGATAATCGTCAGATTATGAGACAGTACGTTTAGAACATAAAGATGAACTATATATATCTTAATCTGACGCGCTTGAGTATTTCAAAATGGCGAATTTTTTTTGCACATTATGAAAATGGCCGCGAGTTTGCGTCCCATCGAAATCATCAGATTAGTGAATGAGAGCTTTTTTTTGGTGCACTTAACACTCCCTTAGAAAATCTGACGCGCTCGATTAATTTTTTTTTTTTTTCATTTTCAACTCTTAAATACAACCACCCGCATCATGCAAACGATCAGATTAACATACGTACATTATTAAAAATACGTAGGGCATTGATGCTATCAATATCTGACGCGCTCGAGGATGTCCATGCAACAGTTTTTTTTTTACATATTTAAAAATCTATAGCCGCTTCCCCCACCGATGTAAAGGTATATATCATATAACATTTTTTTCTTCATATCATCTAAGCTTTGCATCCCAATAGGTCTCTACGACGCTCGAGTAAATCCCCATTTAGCATCGTGGGCTCCTCTACCATATATTTCACATTTATTTTGTTAACAGCGATTGGTTTGGTAGGAATCTCAAAATTGTAACCCAACGTCATTTTTACGATTTACCCTCAGTTACACCCTTAATGGCAGTCGTAAACTCTGTGCGTAATTGTTTACTTATTTCAGTCGCCAACGTGTCCTTACAAGCTAATGTAGGGATGGAGTTCGCCACAACTTCTTAATAAGTATTTTCGTTGGGGATGTTTATTTCTCTGACCTTTTGTCTGGCTTTGAATGAATAACTTTGTACGCCTTCACTGTGCCTATTACGAAAGTTGTGTTCTTTTGTTTACGATCTTTGTGTTTTAATTATCGGTAATTAGTGATTATAATGGGTATGAGGGGGTTATTCTGAAGACGATGATAAGTTGTGGTGCTGGTTTTTACAGACATGTTACTTATAAAAATGTCGAAATAATTCTGCATTTTTTTTCACGCTCAGTCTTATTTGGACAGATAAATACAGTAACTTTTTCAAATAATAATAATTAAAATTGCATTTTTTTAATAAAGTTATATAAAGCTAATAAAAAATCAACTGGTTATCGAGGTACGCAAGCGACGCGCACGGTTTGTATTAATAATGCCGGGAATGTGCACGCTACTTGACCCCGAGCTTAGTATTCTTTACAATTCGAATTTTCCGTACTTATATGATTTTTTATCTGGCATAGGTTAGTGACTACACTGTACCTGATGATGCGAACAAAGTGTGTACTAATTGTATCTCTGTTAACCTTCAGGCTTTTGGTCATGTTATATATAATAAATCTGTCATATGCGAAAGGCCGTTAGGGTAGATACCAGTGGTATCTACCCTAACGGCC
This sequence comes from Amorpha juglandis, assembly GCA_949126905.1. NCBI lineage: Eukaryota > Metazoa > Arthropoda > Insecta > Lepidoptera > Sphingidae > Amorpha > Amorpha juglandis. The sequence goes on from OX421380.1 coordinate 2,029,956, forward strand.
GCTTAGTCGATTGTTTTTTAGTTCTGGGTCGGCAAAGTGGCTACGCCACACCTAATGGTAAGCGTAGCGCAATCCAGGAATAGTGTCGACCAACGACAAAAAATGTATCGGTAAGGTCATGCCTAAATGCCTCTTCACACTCCTTATAAAGGATCCCATATCTATTAATATCGCCAAGCAGCAGTGTGAAACTCCAGCAACTTTACAAGGCAACAATATAAATGTGTACATTAACGCATACGTTGTTCATTTCATTGGGAAATCATTTGCCAATACGTTCGTAATTTTGCCGAATATGTCAGTTATTATCACAATATTGGACGTACCATACGTTTTAATGGAATAATAACATGTGCTTTGAATGTATTGAATAAATGTTATGTGAAATATGCTTGTGGGTGAGGATATTCTTTGTGATTATGTGATAGTAAACGTAATGCAGACCAAACCACTAGCGACCACCGACAAACAATGAGTTCATCAGTGGTCACTATAATCATGCTGGCCTGTATAAATGCTTCTCCCCTCTTCAAAGAGTAAAGAAGCAAATCGAGCGGCCTGCGACAGGACAGGCGGATGATCAATGCAGGTACTGGGATACAAGGATGTACCCCTATACCCGCCCCAATCAATTCATATCGCAAGCCCCTCGGGAGAATCGGATATACACTGGCTGATCCTGGACTGTGATCCACACAAGGCGTGTAGATCACTATGGCAAGTTTTAACACCATGTGTACGGTGGTCGCTATCTGGCCGGATATGAATATCCTACCACAAGCAAAACTACACTATTACAATGTGTGAGCTTGTAAGATCTCTTCTCGGAGTCGTAGGTTTAATTAAAATCTTTGTTTGTTCCAAGTTGACTTCCATCCAATCTTTTTACAAATCTCTCTTTTGAAGATTTCCAATTCGTTATTGCAACCTCTTATTCGCTATCGTTTTCTCGTTTCACATTTGTTGATTATTTTTTGTGATTGCAAATTGCAATTCTTTGTTGAGTCTCTGTAGTTCTGAGAATGTTGCTCAATAATCATTGACTTAATGTAGAAAAAAGTTGTTACTATTATATTTCTAAGCCTTTCATCATCATCATCATCAGCCATCATCCACTGCTGAACATAGGCCTCTCCCAAAGATTTGCACACCGACATGTTGGAAGAGGCCTGCATCCAACGACTTCCTGCGACCTTTATCAGGTCGTGTGTCCACCTGGTAGCTTGCCGGTACGTGGCCTCTATTCCAGAACCTTTCTGCCCCTTTAAAGCTTTACCTTTTTGAATATCTTTTTTTATGAGAATTAATAAGAACATGAGCAGTCCGCTCACCTTATGGTACCCACCATCCTTGGTCATAAATAGAAGTATCACCACAAAATACTTTGAATTTAAAAACATCAACTCGCGCTGCCGAGGTTCTACTCATCGTGGAAGTTTCTGGCCTCAAAGAAGACAATTTTTTTTCATCCGATCACGACATAGTGACTGCACCGGATGGTTAGTGTAATGCCATAAAAAAAAACCAGCGGTCACCGACAAACAATGAGTTTAACGTTGGTCACCAAGATCATGCCGGGCTGTATAAATGCTTCTTCATACTTTGAAGAGGGAAGAAACAAATCGAGGGGCCTGCGACTGGAAATACGGATGACTGATTCAGGAACCGAGATATAAGGATTTACTCTATACCCGCCCCAACCAACCATCAATACATGTTGCAAGACCCTCGAGAGAAGCGTATAATACACTGGCTGATGGTGCAACGCTATCCATACAAGGTGTTTGGGACACTATTGCAGGTATATATATGGTGGTCGCTGTCCGGGCGGATAATATTACTACCTGCAAATAATTTAAGCTTAATCGTAAAAATTATTATTAATCCTATACAGTGATTTCTTATGTTTACGCGAGTGTTACTCATTGAAATAAAACTAATTTAAATGGATTTTATCGCGGTTTTTTATTTTAATTTCCCGACGTTTAGAAAACTTTTCAGCCTTCGTGGTCATGGGGTGGACTGAGGTGTAGGTTGTCCAGAAAAGTTAATGTTACAGTGTGTCTACATTACAGCCTAGCCTACATCATCATCAGCCACAAGACGTCCACTTCTGAACATAGGCCTCCCCCAAAGATTTCCAGACCGACCTGTTGGAAGCGGCCTGCATCCAGCGACTTCCTGCGATAAAAACACCAAAATAAAAATAAAAAACCACAATATATTCTATTTAAATTAGTATTATTTCAATACTATACAGTTCATGCAGTATTCTCACATCCGTACACTTATCCACCGCAATAGCGATTTTTATAGGACAAAAGTTTTTATAACCGAGTCCCACATTCGCACAATAGTATACAATAATACTTAACGACGCCACAAACACTTTGCCAAAACAAATAATGCACAGAATAATGGACAGTTTCATTATTAACGGAGTATAATGATGTTGTCCGTGTTGGAGAAAAATCTATATTTATATTGCTGTGCACACGAATGATATTTCGCTTTAATATGCAGTTTGGATGTTTTATTCGATTTAATATCGTGCAGTCGCTTCGTTGGTCCATAAGATTTGTTGTGAAACTGGTTATTTTATAATAGAGACTGAAAAACAAACATTGATCCTAGAATACTATGACTGATGTGTGTGTACCCGACATTATTTTATTCTTTGGTTAAATGACGAGACGAGCAAGGTGCTTGCTTAATGGTAAGCGCCACACCTGTCCATAAACAGAAGCAACACCACACATATCTTCGAGTTACAAAGCACTGCATGGCACTGAACTGCGCTCGTCAACCCGAGACATAAGATGTTAAGTCTCATAATGCCCAGTAATTTCACTGGCTTCAATGTCCTTCAAACCGAAATACAATAGTGCTTACACATTGTTGCTTGGCAGCAGAAATAGACAAAGCGGTGGTACCAACCCAGACGGCCTCTCGCATACGAGGGACGTACCACCTTGTGAATAATGTTATGATAGGAATGAGGATTAAGAAGGAGCAATTTGTATTTGGGCGTCCAAAAACTCCCTTTTTTATCCTGGCACGGCAAAGTGACTACACTGGACGTGAAGCTAAGTACAGTGTAGTCCAAACATAATGTCAACCGTCAAGAGACAGTGGGGTCCCTCGACGGTCGGCAGAATTATATCGACTTGAAGTTACTAAAAATACACTGGCTGATCCCGGAACGCGACTCGCCTGAAGGAGCCACAATGGCGGGTTTTTCACCATGTGGTCGCTATCCAGCCGGGTACAAAAATGTCAGGTACCCTCCCACCAGCTATACCTTACCATACTAAACGAAACCACAAGCTGTAATTTCACTTAGACTTTCTGTAATACAGCGGTACTATTTTAGTGAGCTTGGCCATTCAAGCTGTGGACAAAACTCTACAACGTGGCTCTACTGCTTTAAATAAACATTTGTAGGTACTTATGAGAAAAAATAAAATAATCTATAGGCTTTAATCGAAATTTTCTCTTTGATCAATATTTATTTCCCGCCCTTTACGGATTAAAGCTGAGTAGAAACGACGCACGTGAACCGCAAAGTCTGATATCCTTTAAACACACCCATAATCTCAATAAAAAGAAAAATACGTTCTATAAACCATCAGCGTATCTCAAAGCGATGAACCGAGGAACTTTAAAAAAAGAATAAACTGAATTTTAAAACATGTCATACATAATACCTAAGAGCGTCTTGCTTCGAAAATGAAAAACGAAAAATTGCATCCGTATAAAACGGGGTCTCGCCGGCGCGAACCGGTTGTTGCCAGTAAATTCCGGCTCGTTCTAGAACTCGGTCGGATATATTTTGCGAACAGTGTGCCGACATCGCGCACAGTGGAGCAAAATTTAATTCCCCTCTGCTTAGTTTAAAGCCGAGAGCATGTGTATACAGTACAAACTCGGCAATTGAAAAGATAAATTGGGTCGCTATTTTCGATGTGTTGCAATTAATTAAGTTAGTTGTTTCATAGCGTTTTTGTTTTGTTGGTATTAGTTAGCGGACGTATTAATAACATGTGCCACTTTATCTAGCTGATTAAGAAGATTTACGTTAATAATATGGTAGTTGACTTTATTTTTTTTTATTATTAAAATCAGAGTTACGATATACGAGTTGCATAAAGAATTTAATTAATTCGTCCATAAAAAAAATAATTAGAAGCCATTCAAATCTGATGGAGGGGGTGAGAAAAATTCTAATCAAATACTTTCAACCTGTTGTTTTTAGGGTTCTGTACCCAAGGGGTGCGAACAGGATTTTATTACTAAGCCTACATCGTTTATTTTTTAATAGTGGTACCCGGCAATTGAATAAGTAGGTCACATGATGGTAAGTGATCATCACCACCCATAAACATCTCAAAACCCAACAATTATGGGTGCGTTGTCAACCCCAAAGGATAGGGATTGGTGCACAAGAGAAATTGAGGGTATTTGGGCCACCGAAAATCACACTCACCATTCGAAATGCAACAGCAAGCCACCATTTTTCTGTGAGACAGTGGAACTTTCCATGTCAAGCAAGTACATCCATGCCGTAGACAAAACTGTCTACTGCGTGACTCAATCACTTACAAATTTGTCTTTCTATCTGCATGTTGCCATATCTGAATGTTTTTTGTTTAAAGAGCTCTATCTTATTGTTATATTTAAGTATGCTTATGTGGGCAACACTGGTCGGAGAGCGTCACTTACGATTATGTTTTGTATATCAAGGCAGTCTATATTTAAAAATGAATGAATTCGATAATAAAACTTGCCTCTGATTTAACACTTATGAACCGTAATAATATAGTATCCTCTTAAAATAATATTATGCTAGTTTTGCTTCTCCTTAAAAAAAATGTTTACGTCATCAGTATTGTACATGTGTCAAATGCAGTGTAATGTCCATACCAATTACCACAAATTATTGGGAAGTTACCGCTTGTCTTGTGTTGGTAAATGCATAGAATAGATATCTAAGTAGTGTTGCCAGGATTTTGTATTATTAAGCTGTATATATTTCAGTTTCTTACTTTCTCTTATATGTAGTACCTATACATTTTATAAGTTTGTGTGTGTGCTATATTTCGACAAAATAAAACCCATTTTCTTTTGTCTAATAATCCGATGATAAGAATATCAAAAAACAAGTTCGCCGACGACAAGCAAAGATAGCCGTTAGCAAGAGATTTTAGCAAGAATAAGTTTTCATAGTTAGGCGGCGCCTTTGTCGAAGACATGCAGTTCGATTTTCAATCTTGAAAGTTTAATATATTATTATAATGTTGATAAGTTTAATTTATAACTGCCTATTTATCAGCTGTTTAACCTTAAAAGAGTAATAAAAAACTTTGAAAGACAATAATATAAAACATCAGTGGCGGCAAGCGTTATTTTAACTTTACGAACTTTAGTGATGTATATTTTTACCTCCGACGCAAAAAGATGGTCGCTGCCTGCCATTAGATAACTGAGGGATAAAGGGGAATGCCCATAAAATGCCTGGAAATGGACAGAAACTTCAAATAGTCATATAATCTATTTAGATTAAAATAAGAATAGTTGTATTATTCTCAAGTTTTACACACTAGGGGGAAAGTATTATAATTATTATTATAGTATTTAATTTGATTGTCGTAAATGTACATGAATGTCGAATTTGACATTAGTAAATACAAATCGTATTTGACAGATAGTTTTTCTGTTTAAGTTATTCGTATGTACCAAACTTTTAACTTCCGATTCGACGTCCGCTCCAATATAATACCTCATTGTTTTATCTATGAATTATGATGTATCCTTAACCTATTTAAATTACCAATATTTGCACTTGTCAGATCCCAATTTCAACACGTAAAATATATTTTTGGCAAAATGTTTTTAACCAGCTTCCTCCAAGTTTTTGGATAGACATTTTAATTGTAATAGATTTACTTTGATTTTAACTACAAATTGGTGTATAATTCATTTTTGTTCATCTTAGGCATTTTTTTGTATGGGAGATGGGCATTCCCCTTTTGTTTTTTCATTGTACATTAACCACATCTCTCTGTAACTCGTTGTTATACCACGGTATCACAAAGGTCAGCTCAAAGCGGCTGGCAATGCGATATGCAAGACATAACCCCGTTAAGCGAAATAATTTTCATAATTTTCAAATACTAACAGAGAAGGGATATATTTCGCCTCCCTTTTATGGGGACTTTCCAGGCATGTTTATGTAATCTGTTCTTAAAGGGGAAGATGTTCGAACTCTGTCGAATACGGCGCCGTTTCGCTCGAAAACCTTTCGTAAATAGGGTCAAGTTATACTGTTTTATGTAAATGACAACGAGTGTGTACAAGGGTTTTTTATTACTGCTTTTTTGTGTGTCGGCAAAAAGATTTTGCTGGGTTTTTGCTTGGATCTTTTACATTGGTAACGACGAAATGCAAGTAATCTACTAATAATATTTCAATGTACAGCCATGCTGTAGACCGTTTTACCTACAGAATTAATGCTCTGGCTTGACCGGGTTATTACCACTGTCTCACAGAAAACTGACGTAAAATAGCGCCTTGCTGCTGCGTTTCGTAAGGTGTGTGAGATATCCGAAGGCCCAAATTCCTCTTCCCTTTCCGATCGATTAGATATCCCTTCTCTTAAAGATCGACAATGCGTCCATGATTTTTTTCTTATTGTGGACCTTTATCGAGTGACATTCTTCTTAGTTTGCCAGCCTATGCGTATTTATTTATGTGGGCCGACCCGCCATCTAACCTCCACAACCCGTAACAGGAGTGAGACCTAGGAGCTAGGTTTGAACCCGCCACCTCTGTCTTGGTAGTCCGTTCCAAACTCCACTATGCTATAGCTTCTACAACAGAAGTAAATGGAATGGTAAAAAATAAAAATTATCATTTGGCCTTTTAAAATTCTTTATTCTAAAGTAATTTTATAACATGTAACCATTCCCGAAAGGCATGCTCTGCTTCAGAAAATTTGCGTTTCTGGGACAGTCTGGAGGGAACGCCTCGCTTAGAGGTTGAACTAAAATTATGTAGCCAGTAAAAACAAAACTGCGCCGCATTTATGACGTTTGCTGTTTACGTTTATGCATTTTAAAGTCCTATCCCTTTTATATTTTGACTTATAAGAGGATGGAGTTAACACTGTGGGTATTAAACGGGGTATAATGATGACAACTAAAACGTAAGGAATTACAAGGTGGTAGGTACCTCGTATGCGAGAGGCCGTCTGGGTTGGTACCACCGCTTTATCTATTTCTACCGCCAAGCAATAGTGTGTAAGCACTATTGTGTTTCGGTTTGAAGAACATTGAGGCCAGGGAAATTACTGGGCATTATGAGACTTAACGTCTTATGTCTCGGGGTGACGAGCGCAGTTCAGTGCCATGCAGTGCTTTGTAATTCAAAGTTCTGTGTGGTGTTGCTTCTGTTTATGAGCGTGTTTAATTTATACAAAATATCTTTTTACCGCTTTTTATTTGAATCGTGCTGAATAACATGAAATTTTCATTTGCAAATTCAACAAATAAAAACGACGAAAATCATAAGAACTGTGATATTTTATGAATTGGAATCATTATTTTGTGATAAATTATAAGAAATAGTCAAAGTTATCCTTTACGATTTAAGGTTGGTCTTTAACCTCGAATAACTTCTAAACGAGTCAACTTAGCGAAAAATCATTTCAGAGCATTTTTGTAGATCGTTAAATTTCCTACAAGAATATGTTTTGATTTTCACGAGACATTCATTTTTTTAAGTGCATTAAAAATCCACACAAAAAAACAAACAAATCCTATTTTATTTAAATGGGAAATAAAAAAGTACGATGAGTCACCTCTTAACATTAATATTAGGGGCTCAAAATTTACCAGATTTTTTTTCGTCATCTCAGACGATATTATCATGGTAACTAAGAAAAAAAAGTTTTTTTTGGCCCACCCTAATGCCCAATCAACTTTAATTGACATAGACTAGCATAAAATATAGACTTTTTGATTATTATTGCTGAATATATTTGCAACCTTCTTTACAACCTTCGCTGGTGGGAGGATACTTGTATCCGACCGGATAGCGACCACCGTACACTGGTGCTAAAACCTACCATAGTGGCCCACCTTGTGTGGGTCGCGTTCCAGGGTCAGCCAGTGTATATCCAGTTCTCCCCAGGGGCCTTACCCCCTGATCCTAACCCTTTTCCCATCCCTTTTTCCTTCCCCTCTCCCTTGCCCCTGTTATGAGATACTGCGGGGTCGGCAGTATTCCGTTAGCAGGGACCCCGTAGTTCATCCCAGGAACTTTGGCAGGCCGGCATGATCTTGCCGACCTACGATGGACACGTTGTTTATCGTTGGTCGACACTATTCTTAGATTGCGCTACACTTACCATCAGGTGTAGCGTAGTCACTTTGCCGAGCCAGAATAAAAAAAAAATAAAAACCTAACATTCAGATGCAATTCACTATGAATACTTTTGTCATAATATAGGTACAGCCGATGGTACTCAAGCAGAAGAAACCTACTAGTTCTCTGACACTAAGTCGAGAAACCTTAGTTCGAAATACCTTCGTCGCTTTCGAATAAGCCAGACAGGGGGATTGGTAAGCCTTCGCCTCAAAGCACTTAGTCAAAATGTCAATCCAGTCTAAAACGTGATGAACATTAACTAGTGTATGTGGGATTTATTCTTATATCTATACTAATATTAAATGAGGAAAGATTTGTATTGTATGTAACGAATAAACTTAAAAAATACTGGACCGATTCCAAAAATTCTTTTGCCGTTATAAAGCTACATTATTACTGAGTAACATAGGTTTTTTATCCCGGAAAAAGCAGAACACGCGGGCGAAGCCGCGGGGAAATGCTAGTCCACAGTAAAGTAGTTAATTAATGGAATGGTGATTTAAATGTAAGCAAAATTCAAATGATCAACATACATCAGTTGATAACTCTTAGGTTGAAAACTTTAAACCCCCGAATCTAGGTACGATATCTGTTTTCGGTCAAGAAGCTTCCAATTGTCCCCTCATATTCCGTTATGACTATCTCAGTGATGCAGTTGTATTGCATATGTGGTGCTAGGTACAAGCCCGGAGTCTGGAATTATATCCGATATGCTGATAATATTGCCCCCTATCACGTCATGGTATGGAAATAAATTTGAGAAATGTGGGTATATTACACCTTTACCTATCCCATTTGTGGGCATGCATGTAACTTCCTCACCATCGTGTGGGAGATGTTTGAGAGCAACACCTACTTCCAAGTGTATTTTTATTAGATTAAAATCCCAGTCACCTCTATCACATTGCGATACCAAGCCCTATTCGGTATCTAGAACTCGGCATACATTATTACACATAGTAGAATCTACCTTGATGTAGAATCCATTGTTCTCCAATACAAACACCTCTTTATCAATGCTTAACTATTTGATTAGCTTCGATCCTCAATACTAAAGCTGAATGTCGGAAATTATTCATATTAACGCACAGACTTAAGTTATCTTTAATGCACGCTTTACATACAGTTGTTAATGATATGACACCTATTGCAGGTACATAAAGATGAAATTAATGGTAAATGATTCGTAGTTCTGGAGCTCCTCCCTGTTTTGCTACGTCGTCGGCTGGCGTAGGATTAAATTCATAGTTGGTGCAAGTTATGAGAAATTATTATAAGTATTAATGAATTAATGATGTGTTTTTGTGATTTTATATAATTCCCAGGAAATTATGGATAATTAACAGATTGTTATTGGCTACTGATTGTGGCTAAACATTCGCTGTTTCAAGAACCAGAAAATCTATAATCTCTATATCATTTTCACACCACAATTGCCACTATTGTATAATTCAAAATATTCACGTACCTATATACATCTTGGAATCCATAATTTTAAAAATTCAATCGTCATGGCGATGGTGAGTCAGTCAGGACTTAGTCTTTTATAGACAAAGATAAAAGGCATATAGTTTCCAAATAAATAAAATGTACCCGTTGAAACAAAAATATTTGTCCTGCATCAAATTTCCGCCAGTGATATTGTTGATCTGCCAAGTACGGGTTCGTATTATTTCGAAGATGTTCGCCCTTCGGCTTGTTACGCCGATAAATAGGCCACAGTTTGTTTTTTATTTGTATTTACATGTTTATGAAATTCCATATTTTGTATTACTTTCTCGGATTATTTTGTTTAGTTTACCTTGTTTTTTTTAAACAGCTTAATCAGCTAACGATCAAACGGGTCACCTAATAGCAGCTGCTTATTGCATTTTATACAGTGATATCCGCACGCCCTCCCATTAACAATCCCTTAATAAATTTTTCCCTTAAGGTCGGCAATGCGTCCATAGTTCGCCTAGTAAGTACTGTGTGGCTTACTCCTACATCCCCGAAAAGGTAAGCAAAGGTGCAACTAGTACATCCACCATTCGCCTAACCTATTTCCGTTCCATGATGTAACAGATGTTGAGCGTATAATTATTTTGGTCACAAATTTCCATATCCATATTTCATGGGTATCTTTTGTCAATTGAAAACTCAAAAACAAATTCCGATATCCTGACCTGACTTTGAACTTTGACGTCACCGATTCGCAGTCAAGGTAAGCTACCTGTAGATGAATGATAAATTAAATACATGTAATAGTCTTAAATATGTCCTGATCCAACATTAGGATAACTTGAATTGTAAGTATCAGGAACTACGAGGGACTTGCGGTTCCATTTGACCATTTCCGTATCACACGAGCATTTATATCGGGGATCGAACCCTATCTCCCTTTACAGCCGACTAGTGCGTAATATTTGTGTGGTTTTCAAGTTTTTACAAGGTGGTAGGTTCCTCGTATGCGAGAGGCGTATGCCATCTGGTTTGGTACCACTGCTTTGTTTATTTCTGCCACCAAGTAACAGTGAGTAAGCACTGTTGTGTTTCGGTTTGAAGGACATTGAAACCAGTGAAATTACTGGCTATTAAGAATATCTAATATGAATTAGATTTGTTGAATACATTTAGTCAATATAGAACCCGCTCGTAATTATTAACTTGTACCTTACGTGATGAGTTGCCATAGCGAAGTCGTGCTGTCTCCCAGATTACCGCTGTTTCGCTACAATGATAATATTTGGTTCAGCAACCTTTGTTTGTTAATTTTAATAAGTCAAGACATCAGCTATGTTTGCTTTTTGGTGAGAATATTATTGGTTGGTTGATTTTGCGCTGTATTTAGTTTGGAATGTTTTATGGTGATAGATTTCAAATTAATTTTATTAAATATATATTTTATAAGCAATGAGGAATTAAATATGATGACGTGATCAGCACTTTTTGTTTTGACTTTGTACTAAGGCAGTTTTAAATATAAACTATTTGGAAAGAAAGATATTGTTTCACTAAACTTCGCTTTTTTGTTTCGCTACTGCGAAGCGCATATGACGTAATGGGAATGTCTATTTTTGGCCTTGAACGGTTGCCTAGTTTTTGACTCATAACATAAACGTTAATAAAATAAATAATTAAAAATCAAAAACCCGACTACAACAAAAAAAAAAATTAAAAGTAATGCACTAAAAAGACCGAAGCAAGATTGAAAATAAAAAAACAAAATTATTTTAAAATATTAACAAAGTAAACTGTACTTCGGTAACCAGGCCATTCTCTTATGGGCTGAAAGACTAAGTTAAATGTCCGCATTAAGTTTAGTTGCAAGCGAAAGCCATTCATTTTCTTTCCGTTTATAATTTGCAATTGGTTCCCGCCGGGTTCTTTTTCAGGATAATGGTGAAACACGTGTCTTATCATTTTAAGCATTATTTGTACTGATTTCGTTCCATAAAATAGTTAAATACATAGTTGAAGTTCAAGTTTCATTCCAAGTTCAAGATTTCGCCTTGAAATGAAAATTTCCAAAAGTCCTTTCTTAGCAGGCCCCTATACTACACAAACGTGTATCGTTGACCAAATTTCATGACGCTAACTTTAGTTGCTTTTGAAATTTCATGATTAATCTCTCAGTGAGTTATAATAAACCAAGCCCAGAATTATATAACACAAAATTCATGAGCAATGCCATGAAAATATTAAGTTAGTTACAAATAACATATCCTTACTTTATGGACTCTCATCCGTTAAGACGAAAAACACAACAACAATAATTTCCTATCCAAAATATATTACTTTCATAAATAACCTTAAAAAAGCGTATGTACAAACGAAGTCATAAACACTGCCGAACAATATATCGTAAATAATATAAAAAAAAACGGGGAAAAATGAACAACACGGCATGCAAAAACTCCCGGAGCAAGAAAACATTTCATATAATATAATCCTGATGTGTTTTGTAAAAGTTTTGCGATATATCATCGAGTTGAGCGGTTCTCGCGAGATATCTGAAGACTCGTAGATTATGTTAATATCATGTATAACTCACGACAATGTTTATTCTCATGCGCCCGGTTGTATTAATGGTAATATTTGATTTATACTTCTAGGTTACGTTTTTTTGGTCCTGAACAGTTGAATGGTTTCTTTTAGACAGTTTATATTAATTGACTATGAGGAGGCAGACTAATAATAAATAAAGATCTCCTCCTTTCTATTATATATTCTAAGGCAGTTACACACTGTGACTTAGAGTCTGTGAATGACCAAAAGTTCAGTCCAACATAAGTATGATTTGTACATATACGTCTGAGAGGCTACTGTACACATAATTAATAATAATGTATGTGTAATCAAGGCTTTGGAAAGATTAATTATGAATTAAAATTGTAATAAATGTTAATATTGTAATTTGCTAAAAATATAAGTCAGTTTTTAGAAGACTTTTTTTGAACATGGACCAGCAAACGAGCAAGTAGGTCACCTGATGGTAAGTGATCTCTGCCGCCCATGTACCTTAAAGGGCAGGGATAATTAAGAGATTAGGAAGGGATTTGGGCCTCCGGATATCTCACTCACCGTACGAAATGCAACTCAGCAAGCCGCTACTTTACGTCGGTCTTCTATGAGACAGTGGTAACGACCCGGTCAAGCCGGCCCATTCATGCTGTAGACAAAACTGTCTATAGCTTGGCTCGACCACTCATAGCTTGTGTTGACTTATCATTCACTTACTCATAAGTCTGCTTTATGCTATTATACATTTTCAATCCCTTTTCGAATGAGTGCCTCTGAATGCACTACCTGCCAGACTCGGTAATTCATTTTGGATCTACGTCACCAGAGAACTGTACAGTGTCACTTGTATGTCCAATCAGACGCGTCTAATCTAATGCGTAAGGAATCAGTGAATCCTGTTATCTGACGTCTAGTCAGTGCTTGGGACGCCTCCATGGGAATTTAAGTGTAATTGATTAAAGAATAATGTAGTATTTAGGTTGTTTTTTTATGCTGGTGTTACATTCATATCCGCCCGGATAGCGACCACCGTACACATGGTTAAACTTGCCATATTGACTTACACACTTTGTGTGGACTACGTTCCATGATCAGCCAGTGTATGTCCGGTTCTCTTGGCTTGCGACAGGACTTGATGGTGGGTTGGGGCGGGTATAGAAGACATTCTTGTATCCCTGTGTCTGCATTGGTCATCCGCCTGTCCTGTCGCAATCCCCTCGATTTGTTTCTCTCTTCGGAGTATGCAGAAGCATTTGTACAGGCATGATGACCTCATTATTTGTCGATGGACGCTGGTTTTCTTGGACTGTACTGCGCTTACCATCAGGTGTAGTGCAGACACTTTTTTTAGGTATGTAGGCGTGATTTATATTTTTTTGATATGCCGTTTTTATATTTGTAGTTTTTGCAACCGGTCGCCTGCTTGACGACAACCTCTCTGGAGGAAAAACACACCCGAAATAAATATTTGTAGAGCACACAATAATTTCTCATGGTATGGGAATCGAACCCACAGCCTCTCGCTTTACAGCCGGCCACTGGCCCACGGCGCCACGGGTTAAATTCAAATAGTATTTTCAACCGTGACATACTCTTTGAAGTTAAATTGCTTCCGTATTTAATCAGACCTAGAAAGCGTATTCTAATATTTTTTATTAAAACGCCCCTGTCGTCTTCCTCAAATGAAAACGGGGTAGCTCTGCGGGGGTTTGAGAAATTATCCTTTGTACAGTGAAAAAATCTGCCAAGAAAATGTTAAATAAAACGTAACGAACCAATTATATCTGTGGTTATATGGGTGTAGACTCGGAATCCCGTATAATAGAATACTACTCTTTTTTTTACTAGCCCTGTATTATATACGTCCCACTGCTGAGCACGGGCCTCCTCTACTGAATGAGAGAGGTTAGGCCTTAGTCCACCACGCTGGCCTAATGCGGGTTGGCAGACTTCACATACCTTCGAAAAATCTTATCGAGTTCTCAGGTATGCAGGTTTCCTCATGATGTTTCCTTCACCGTTAAAGCAAGCGATAATTAACAATTAATATACACGTAGCTTAGAAAAGTCAGTGGTGTATGCTCTTAGGGCTGGTTTCGAACCTGCGACTTTCGTCTCGACAGTCCATACCACTCCCCGCTGAGCTATCGCTGCGCAATACTACTCTTATTTGTTATAATTTTAGAAAAACATACGCACGCCTGTAATCCCCGAATCTACCGCCCATGCACGCCTACGATACTAGAAGAATTGTAGGCGCGTTGCCGAACTCAAAGGGAAGGGATAATTAAAGCATTGGGAAAGGGAGGGGAATTTGGGCTTCCGGATATCTCACTCACCGTACGAAACAATTAGCAAGCCGCTATATTACGTCGGTTTTTGTGTGAGACAGTGGTAACAATCCGGTTGAGCCGTCCTATTCATGCTGTGGACAAAACTATACATCGTATCCCGCGTCACGACAAATGTTTGTGTGATCGACAAATATTTGCTTCAGGTCTGGGTGTTTTCTCTCCAGAGGGGTTAAGGTTAGGCAGGCATCCGATCGTAAAAACTACAAGGCAAATCTTTATCTCTATCTTTATGTTAACCATGTTGCGCCGACCCCACTGCGAGTGGGATAAGGACAGGTGGAAGAATAAAAAGAATCAATGCAATTTATTTAATCAATAATTTAATTTACAAGGTGGTAG
The DNA here is from genome assembly GCA_949126905.1 of Amorpha juglandis. NCBI lineage: Eukaryota > Metazoa > Arthropoda > Insecta > Lepidoptera > Sphingidae > Amorpha > Amorpha juglandis. Next base: position 2,045,078 of record OX421380.1, read on the forward strand.
GCCCCTCTTATGTGAGAGGACCTCTGGGTTGGTACCACTGCTTTGTCTATTTCTGCCGCCAAGCAACAGTGTGTAAGCACTGTTGGCTTTCGGTTTAAAGGACATTGAGGCCAGCAAAATTACTGGGCATTATGAGACTTAACACAATCTTATATTCGCTGGCGCTTAGCATTAGGCGACCGCCTTGCTCGTCTCGTCATTCAATCAAATAGAAAAAAAATACATAGACACTTTTTACAGAGACACACAATAAAACCTAGATTTTTTATTATATGAAGACAGCTAACATAATATAGCTTAACGTGTAACATTAACAAGGAGCACAGACACGCGCAAACCGTAACTTGTTATGAGGCAACTCTAACAAACGCAATTTTTCATCTCTACATTATTTATCTCGCTCGTGTAACGAAGATAGCGTTCTAGATGAGGTTCCTTACCTCTACATAGAGATTTAGTTGTGAGATGTCTATAATTTTTTATTTATTATTTTAGTATTTATTTATTTCTTATACATTAAAATACTACTAGTCAGGTTTCCCTGGGCCATTTTTCCACTTGATTACTATCAAGCTAATTTTCTGTAGAGGTATTTTTTTTTTGTTTTTAGTTAGTTAATATTTATATGATTTAACAGTCATATTGTCCTACAAATAAAATAATAATTTTTTGAGTATCATCAAATCGAAATATTCTATCCTTGCTACCTCTGTTAGCTACCACAATAGAGAATTTTTGCATAGGGAATTGTTGGGCGTCTCATCGAAACGAAGCTACTCACGGAAAATTAGCTTGATAGTAATCAAGTGGAAAGCTGGCCCAGGGATCCCTGACCATGCGCCATTAAGAATTGTTAAATAATTATAGTAAGTATACAAATCACAAAAGTATAAAAACCTTTACAATCTAATGATTAATTATTCATAGAGTCACTTCAAAAGTTTAGTTTAAATTGTATTTGACAAAAAACGATTTACACAGCCAATTTAGGAAGTAGTAAAGTTTCTTAATTATATAAATTAGATACTAATTTAAGCCTATATTATGCACACGATATACATTTGAAAAGTAAAGGTCTGTAACATCCAATACGCAACAAGCTACTAATACTTGAATAATAGTAACAACCATAAGCCACATCCAGCGTCTTATCCATTATTAATACCCAATCTGTTCCGCCAGGTGGCTGTTCATTAACATAAATCACCTCCAAGACAAGAGTCATCATATTGTGATCAAAATGAGGCCGAAATAACAGTTTTTTGGTAACGGTTATTACAGAAACTGGATAATTTTTCGCTTTAAAAGTCAAGTCAAATTGATTTATGGTTTAATTTGGAAGATGCCGGCGTGGTCTTGTTTGTTGCGTATTTTTAAGGCTAAGTCATGGATTTTCATTTATGTTTAGCTTTATTCTTTCATTTTGTCAACGAAATATGTTAAAAGGTATTTCGGGGCTTCCAAAGAAATATGTTTGAAATATATTGGCAGATTCAAATATACGATATGGTTTTAAATAGAAAATAACTGGGTAATTTTAATTTAGGTAGACTCAATAATTTCTCTCATGACCAAGGATTATGGGAATTTATGCCTTAAGTCTTTTATGAAGAAGTACAAATAAATCCTATTTAAATACGCGAAGCAAGAGCATTGCCAAACTTCGTAGCAAATATCGTAGCAACTAATTGTATTCTAGGCGTAGTTGAGATAATTTTACAAATAAATATGTTATGGGCAATCACGTTTAATCAAATATTAGATTAAATATTTAATTATATATCAGTTCTATAATTGTCACATCAGTCTCTGTAATATATGGTTTTGTATGGTCAAGTCTTGTGACAAGTGTAGATAGTTTTGTCTACAGCATGAATGGGCTGGTTTGACCAGGTCGTTACCACTATCTCACAGAAAACGGACGTAAAGTAGCGGCTTACTGCTGAATTTCGTACGGTAAGACATCCGGAGGCCCAAATCCACCTCCCCTTAAGGGGAGGTATAATTATATAACTTCCCAAACTAGCCGGCAAAGCGCCCATGATTCTTGTGATATTGTAGGCGTATATGAGTGGTAGAGATCACTTACCATCAGGTGACCCACTTGCTCGTTTGCCGGCCTATGCTATAAAAAAGTGTTTGTAATCGAAAAATATTTTGGACTAAAACCTCATTCACAAATAGTGTGATATTTAAATCTCAATTTAACACGCAAAATTAACAATTCTGTTGATTTTCCAGTCGTTGAAGCTAACATTTAGTTAGGTCTGTAAACATGACCGCACAAATATTTCGCGCTTTCCGATGCAACATTTATTGCGGACTAAAATTTCAACACTATACATTTTTATTGTTAGTATTAATTATACCAAATTCAACATTGTTCGTTCCAGTTTATTAAACCCCGATTTATTTAAGCTTAAATGGGTAATAATTTCAAAATTTGATACATTCAAACTTTGACCTATGGGACAGAGACTGAATACTAAGATATAGATTAAGATAAGGGTTACTAGATGGTGTTTTTTTTCATAGGCCGGCAAACGACCAAGTGGATCACATGATGGTAAGTGATCTCCACCGCCATGTACGTCCACAATAACAGAAGAATCATGGGCGTGTTACCGACCTTAAAGGAAATGAATAATTAAGAGATTGAGAAGAAGAGGGGGATTTGGGCCTCCGGATATCTCACCCACGCTACGAAACGCAGCAGGAATGGGCTACTTTACGTCGGTGATCTGTGTGACAGTGATAACGATTTAGTTGAGCCAGCCTATTCATGCTGTAGACAAAATACTATAGCATGGCTCTATCACTTATAAATAAAAATGCAACTTTCACTTAAAGTTCTTTTATGTTTATTTATCACATGAGATATAAACTAATGAAATTTCATAAATAAGTGTCAAATATGCAAATAATACAATGAATTCATGTATTCATCGAGTCATCTTTCAGAAAGCGACATCTCCGTCTGGAAACTAATATGAATATTTCATGTTTCGACAATTTGGTTTAATGATTTTTATTTACATTTTACTGTCAATCTTGCATTTAATAATGTTCTTATTATATTTGAATTTAATGCGTTCGTCAAATATATTTGAGAAAATCTAATATCACTGATAACATAGCTTCGAAAGTATTTTTTTATTTGATTGAATGACGAGACTAGCAAGGCGCTCGCCTGATGGTAAGCGCCACGCCTGCTCATAAACAGAAGCAACACCACACAGAACTTTGTATTACAAAGCACTGCATGGCATTGAACTGCGCTCTTCACCCCGAGACATAAGATGTTAAGTCTCATAATGCCCGGTAATTTCGCTGGCTTCAATGTCCTTCAAACCGAAACACAGCAGTGCATACACACTGTTGGCGGCAGAAATAGACAAAGCGGTGGTACCGACCCAGACTGCCTCTTTCATACGAGGGACCTACCACCTAGTAAAACTTATACTTTGCTACCAGGATAAAAAACACTTTTGATTAATAAATGTAATACGCTTACGTTTGCGTAGTTTGTAGCAAAGAATAGCATTTTGTTCATAATAAAGAAGCCTTATTTACTTATTTATCAAAAGGGTCAAAACAACACGTTTTCTATTTACTAATCCCACAACATTTTTAGATGATAAACATGACCTAAAACACTGCGACACATGCTACACAATATGTTGGTAAAATTTTTGTTTTAATAACAAGCCTGCAGCCCATTAGTTTTTGTTTATAAGCCAAATAAAATTTGTACAATCTAAACTTATAAAGAGGAAAAATTTGATTGTTTGTTTGCATTGAATAGGCTCTTAAACTACTGGACCAATTTGAAAAATTCTTTCACCATTTTCTACATTATCCTTGATGTACATAGGTGATATCGGTAATATAACGATGCAGAATTTAACGCGGGTGGAGCCGCGAACGAATGCTAGTGAAAAATAAAATTGTTTAGCGCCTCTGAGTAAATGCTTCTTACCAATTATAACATGATACGATAAAATAAGAAAGTCATATTATACATGAAGAAACATGGCTAATGAGTACTTTCAGAAATTGCTGTATTATTAATATTATTATTATTACGTTAATTGGTGGTTAAATTTTACTCTAATATTTTAAAATATGCATTTGGTGTGTTATTGTTTATTTAGGAATCGCTTTATGAGTGTTTATGTAAGGCTGTAGCTGAAAATGCAATCAAGCCGTGTAGTTATTCTGCCAGAATAAAAGAAAATAACTTCAATCTCCTTTAAAACGAAACAAAACAGTCTTACACATTGTTGCTTGGCGGCAAAAGTGGACAAAGCGGTGGTACCAACGCAGACCGCCTCTCGCACACGAGGGCCTTACCACCTTGTAAAAAAACATTGAACCAAAACATTCGTACATGGAATATTATATTTCATGCCAGATTTTCCAAAAAAACTACGAGATAAAATTTGTTGATAAAATTCAACTTGCTGTATCCAATTATTATTATAAAGGTCAAATTACGATCACTACAGGATCACTATTGTTAAAAGAATTTCATATATAATCTGTGAATTTTTAAATTTCGCGCCATCCTTAATACTTGTGTTGTCTGTGCTCTCTATGCGTCCCTGTTCTGTTAAAACCGTGTGTCTGAGTTGTACTATTTTCCCTAATTAAATATCCACAAAAGTATATTGTACATTATTAACCTGCAACAACTAGTACACATAAAACATCCGAATGCAGGCCGCGAACATATTGCAGTAACACAATATTTCATTACTTAAACCCACCATTTTAAACTAAAAGGATTGTATTTATAAATCAGTGAACAGTTCTAGAAAATGTTTACGGTGAACGCCGAGTCCTTTAGTTACGGGTGCAGTGTAAAGGCAAGTTCTCACTATACTGAAGCTATATATTTATCCCTCTGTGCCCTGGGTAGCGCAGTTGTATTGCGCACGCGGTATGACTGCTATGCTGAGGTCTCGGGTTCGATTCCCAGGTCGGGTAAAGTAATATTAGGTTTTTCTTTTATGAAATGTTCACTATCATCTTTATAGATGATGCTAATGCCCGGAGTCTGGAATTTGTTCCCGGTATAGCGATAGGCTCGTCCCCTACCACATCATGGAACGGAGATACGCTCGGCGAAACGTGGGTGTGCCTACTGGTTACATCTCTGCGTACCCCTTCAGGGATTGGAGGCGTGAATGTGTATTTGTGTACTTTTCTTTCTGCATAACAAATATATCGAGCATTATAAGGGTTCACCCGTGTTCTAATGCTTTGATTTCGATCTTGGACGTCTTTTGTAGAGAGACTGCTGGCTCTCAGCAAAGGCATATGCTAAATTGTTCCTTGTAGCATTAAATAGATACTAATGTCATAATTAGAGAGACAATACCATTACCTCGGAAGCTGTAGAAATACAGCTAAAGTAGTTAGAATAATGAAAAAAAATATTCATTTATAGACACGAGTATAGACAAGTTATGTCCATTTATGACTTAAGATAAAAATAATAAGTACATATACATAAAAAGATAAGCTGTAAATACACCGTGAAAATTAAGTGTCACATTTAATATTGAAACTGTGTTAAGGTACATACCATAAAACCGTGCTGATTTTTAGTACAGAAGTTACCCAAAAAGAGGTATTTTCATTAAAATGTATTTTTTTGAATAACATAAGCAGGTGGTTAATTTATTTATTTATTTTATTTATTTATTTTATTTAATGGCTCGTCTGATCACAAAAATTAGCAACTTCACTCAGAACTTTGTATTACGTACTTTGAGGCACTGCACGAGCACGACACCGTCGTGTCGTTGTGATATAAAGGACTACTAGCATTTGCCTGCGGCTTCGCCCGCGTGAAATTCAGCACCGTCGTATTTTCGGCATATTTCTATACAACCGTCCATCCCTTATATTACCCACTTAAGGGTGAAAATTAAAAAAAAATTCTTAGTGGAAGCTTATAGCATAAAAAGCATTAAGTGCGAAAATTTAGGCTTAGTGCTGATGAATCAGCTAGTCAGTCAGTCAGGAAGTCAGGACAAGTAAATATATTGGATAGTAAATCCGACTTGCACAACGATCATCAATCATATAAATGATTTATTTACACGTTGTATACTTACAAAATACAATGAATACAAAAGTGGAACTTTCAAAAGTCAGATTTGTGTATCCTGAGAGTAGTTTCGAACCCATGAGTGCCATTTTGGCAGTCCATGTTTCACTTCTTACTAAGCAATTGCTGCTTTACACATGACTTATTAATACATAATTTTTTTTTAAGAAGACACTATATTCTTCGTACCAAATATTATCATAAAAAATAAAAGCATGCGCGTCAGTAATTTTAGAAAACAAAAAGCACCCCTTTATAATTTATCCTAAACTCTTTATATCAAAAACACGTTCGTTATAAGAAAAAAGGTGTCAAAAACTGCAAAGGTAACCTTAACGTTGTTGTGAGAAAAATTCTCGACGAAATGTAAAAAAATGCATCGTGTGTTATTTTAAAAAGCTCAAAGGTAATGCTGTGTGCTTTTGAAATATTTTTAATAAAAAACTAAACGTTAAGATGTTAATGAAGTAGGTATTTAGAAGGAAAGCTTAATAGTATCCTAATTTTATCCTTTGTTTACATATCTAAACACTCAGCTACTTTTAATCTTTACTTGTAACATTTTTCTTTTCTCTCTTTCTTATTTTCGTCTTATCTCAAGCATGGGCCAAATTTTAATATAGCTCTTTTGTTTTCTTTCTTTCTTCTTATATTTATAAGCCTTTATTGAAATATACATGTTATTGGGGGTATAGAATTAGTAACTGTTGTTTTAATTAATCGTTTCAGTGCATAATGCTAACTTTACAACATGTCAAAAGATCGCAAAACGTATACTGTTCATAATGCCTACTTCTCAAATATTCACTTTCTTTAAAACTTTTAAATAAGTGATTGTGTAAAAGTAAGTGGGTGGTGGTTTTTATTTATAAAAGAACATCACTCATAGATGTTATCTTATCTTTATTAGATGTTACGATACAATATATAGATACATACACACATCGACAGATAAACAATTCTCAAATCAAATGAAGCGCAAATTTTAACTTCAGCATTTTAACAAAAGCTTTAGTAGTATAAGACCAAAGCGTAAATCTGTTTTTCTATGTAATAAAAAATTGAATTTGAATCTTTTATTATAGTCTCCGTGGCGCAGTAGGGGATAGCCTAATGCGAAGCGAGAGGTCGTTGGTTCGATTCCCGCACCGAGACAAATGTTTGTGTGATCCTCAAATATTTGTTTCGGGTCAGGATATTGTCAGTCCCTCGTAGTTTGTGATACTATACAGGTTTACCTAGTGTAGGGTCAGAACTAAGTTTGTGACTATTTGATGTATTATTAGCACTCTCTTTTTTATCATACGTCATAACGTAACAAATAAATTTAGCATGGAACATAAGTAATGGCTATAGAATAGTAAACAGAGGGAAATAAGAATATTACCTCAAACATGCTCTCGCTGCGGTTTTATGGATGCTAGGTGTAAAGACCTTTACCGTTCTTAATGGCAAAACCCCATTTACCCGATGGCATTTTAAAATTTCCCTCCACTGTTTAGAGATATATAAACATGGAAAGACCTTTAACATACGCTCGGAATATAAGGCGATGGAAAATAGTGCTAGCTAGACAGAATTCGTAGGTAAGTAATGTAAGATTTAAGTCAGTAGTATGGTTTAAAATTAGTAGTCATGCTGTAGACAAAATTGACTAGAGCAAGAATCGGCTCGACCAGATTCTTACCATAGTCTCACAGAAAACTGACGTAAAAGTTGAGCTTGCCGTTGAATTATGTATAGTAAGATATCCGGAGGCCGAAAACTTCCTAGTCTCATAATTTACCTATTCTTTGAAGAAGCAACGCCTCCATGATTCTTCGCAAATTAATCACAAAAACCATACAGTTGGTTGTTCAACTAAATTTGAACAATGTGGACCAGCTATTACTGAGTAAATTGCGAACAAACTTAAACAACATATAGGTCGAATACAGAACTAATTTTTTAAGTCGGAATGAAAGTAAGTAGCGTGCCTAGATTTTCTCTAACACTGGCTGGTCAAAGCCTTAGGCTATAATGCTTATTTGTTTAGTTTTATGCTTTAAAAAATATCAAATATATTAATTCAGATACGCAATTAAAAAAAAAAATACGGGTTGCACTCCGGGAGTGCCGACAGAAGTGAAAACTTACCAAACAAGATGCGAGAATACAAAATTACGGCAACATGTCCACTCGACATGATAAAAGTACATTCTACTCTCTTCGCGTTTATGCGAGCCTGGTACTTTTTACGGCAACATGTTCCAAATAAGAAAATCCCTAAAAAGTTTTTCTTTGTCCTAATCGTCATTTGTTTATTAATTATGGTTACTCGCCATGAAAAATGGACATTCTACTCTCTTCGCGTTTATGCGAACCTGGTACTTTTTTTACGGCACTATGTTCCAAATTATAAAATAAGTAAAATATCGTCATTTTATTATCAATATCAAAAACAAAATTACGGTAACATGTCTATTCACCATAAAAAAAACGAACACAGTCCGGTCAAAGTCCTGTGAAAGTCCGGTCCAATCCGACTGGTCACTGTGTGACGCCACCTGGGTCTTCTAAATTATCGAAGTTCCAGGGAAGTCGGCTAGCGCTGGCTGGTCAACTGGCCCGCGTGACGTCTCACGGAAGGTTCTCGAATATTCTGGAAACTTCCGCTCGCCGCCGCGCCGCTCGCGTTACGGAACGTTTCGGTTCACCCTCCCATAAGAAGTTATCACTTCAATAAAGTCATATTTTATAGTGTTTTATGCTATAAAAATATCAAATATGTTGTGTTGATTTAGATTCGCAATTAAAAATAAAAGTGAACCATTGTGCATAATACTATTTTTTTCATCACACTATATAAATGTATTAGGTAGAGATGGAGTGATGTTTAAAAGACGCTGTTTCAACAAAAGTCGCTGTAATAATGTTAATTTTATTATTCAACGTTCTGTAATTAACTCCGCAGACAATCCGACTCGAAGGATCAAAAAATACAAAGACATCTCCAAGATAAACGAATAATGAGTTTCATAATCGATTGTCCGAAATTTAACGTAAACCAGACTTTGTGGTACGAATGGATGTCGCCACAATTTGTCAAATCATCTTGAGAGACCGGTGACGCGTAAATAATTGGAAAAAATGAATGGCGTGAATTGTGCCAGGATTGTGTGGTTCTTTCTATTATATTTGTAGAATTGGAATCGTTTAATGAATTTTAAGCTATTGTATAGATTTTATCGCGGTCCTTGAGCGGCGAGACAGAATACAGAAATTCCGTAACGAAAAAACCTAACACCCCCCACTCCGACCAGCCAGCGTTAGCTGACCTCCCTGGAACATCGATAATTTAGAAGTCCAAGGTGGCGTCACACAGTGACCAGTCCGCTTGGACCAGACTTTTACAAGACTTTGACCGGACTTTGACGCCGACCTTGACACCGACCTTGACCTTGACCCCGACCTTGACCCACAAAATTAATAAAATTAAAAACAAAGGAAAAAATTATGCATAAATAAAATAAATAAATAATTATAATTACATAAGTTGATAAAAAATACTATGCAATAGCTTTACCGCGGCAGTCTCCGAGTGCCACACGACGACAATTAAGGCGCTCGCCTGATGGTAAGCGCCACGCCTGCCCATAAACAGAAGCAACCACAGAAGTTTGAATTACAAATCATTGCATAGCACTGAATTGCGCTCGTCACCCCGAGACATAGATGTTAAGTCTCATAATGCCCAGTAATTTCGCTGGCGTCAACGTTCTTCAAACCAAAACACAACAGTGCTTACACACTAGTGCTTGGCGGCAGAAATAGACGAAGCGGTGGTACCAACCCCGACGGCCTCTCGCATACGCGGGACCTACCACCCTGTAAATAATCGTGAGCTACTGATTAATATACTGAATTGATTTGTAGAATTTATATTACTGAAATATATAAAAAATAAACTCAGCGCTTGTTTCTTTTGAATTTACTTTAAAAATATAGTTAATAACATATAAATACGTCATGCAAAATTCTTAGCTTAAAAATAAATTCTAAACAAAAATGAATATCAGTCTCAATATTAGATCTTGTTTTTTCTTTCAAAATGTCTACACGCATATAAAAATAAAACATGCGATAAAAAGCCAAGGTGATTCATCAGAGCACATCTGTGGGACGCTAAAATTCATAATGTATTTTTTATTTCACTTCGTACCCTTGACCTTTAGCAGTCTGTTCTTACTTGTCCCGACTAGTGACACTTTGTTCTGCTAATATTCATGGTAATCGTTATTAATGTAGGTCCGAAGTTTTTTTCTCTCATTATCTAGTCACTGTCTCTTATATTTTTGTGTTCTCTTGCTTATTGTTTTCCAATGTCATTTATGTACATTAGTTGATTTTAAATTGTGTTTTACACACCTAAGCAAATTGGTAAACCAAATCAACAAGTCATTATTTTGTTCTATTCAATTAACTAGTCATTAAGCCGGGACAACGCCAGGTGGAAAGAAAGATAGGATTTTGAAATTGTTATTAAGATTGTTATTTATTTTTTATAGCATAGACCAGCAAACGATCAAGTTGGTCACCTGGTGATAATTGATTTCCAGCGCCCATATACGATCATAATACCAAAAGAATCATAGGCGCGTTGCCGACTTTAAAAGGAAGAGATAATTAAGGGATTGGGACGAGGAGGGGGATTTAGGCCTTCGGATATCTCACTCACCGCACGAAACGCAGCAACAAGCCGCTACTTTATGACAGTTTTCTGTGAGACAGTGGTAACGATCCGGTCGAGACAACACTTTCTTCCAACCCACGCTGTAGACAGTTTTGTCTACAGCCTGGCTCTACCACGCAAAAACCTAGGTACCTGGCTTATGATCTACCCAGTCTAGATAAGAAAATGAATTGTATATCTTACTAATAATATGACTATTGACTAGCATTAGCTACTGTCAGAACTTGTGAATAACTAGCATTAGTTTTATCAGAAATAATTTCATATCACACTGTTTGAATACGAAATTAGTTTTCGGATGATTTTCTGCTTCTTAACTCTCTGACAAAAAAGAAGGGTGATATAAGTTTGACCGCATTTGTATGTGCGTGTCTGGTTGTGGCATCGTAGTACTTAAACGAATGGACCGATTTAAATGCGGTTATATACTTTTTTAGATATAATTTATTCAAATGTATCTTAGCTTTATTTTCTTTAGCCGTTTTATAAGTTAAAGATATTTTTCTTGTTGACACCGGGGCTTTTTAAGGGTTCGTAACTATTGTTTGTTTGTTTTTTTTTTACTAGCCCTGTATTATATACGTCCCACTGCTGGGCACGGGCCTCCTCTACTGAATGAGAGAGATCAGGCCTTAGTCCACCACGCTGGCCTAATGCGGGTTGGCAGACTTCACATACCTATTACTAACTATTGTTACTAACAGCTATTTGTTTGAAATTTTGATAATTCTTAGTATTATTACTGTAATTAGTAAACAATATACGTCTACCCTTCGATGTTAACTGAATCACTTCAAATATTATTTTACCTACACTGAACATCCGATGATAAACATTTCAAAGTTTACTCTACTTATCAGTCAATACGCTTAATTAATTACCACACTAGCAGATCCGGGATTAGTCCGGGAACAGTTTATCAACGTCACTTGCAAGTTTGGGATTCGGCAGTGGCGGCCGGGAACGGTTATGTAAATTATTGTAAGGCCATTACGTCTAAAGGGTGGATGTTCTAATTTATTGTAAGGGTAATGATGTCTGTATGATGTGGTATTATGTGGATCAGCTTGTTGTGATTAGGTCGATTATGTTCTACGTATTAGTTGACTGGCGTACTTATTACGTCTTTTTTATAGCATACCCACATACCGACCGGGTCGTTATCACTGTCTCACAAAAAACCGACGTAAAGTAGCGGCTTGCTGCTGCGTTTCGCACGGTGAGTGAGATATCCGGAGGCCCAAATCCCCCTCCCCATCCCAATCCCTAATTAACTCTATCCTTTAAAGTCAGCAACGCATCCATGACTTTTCTGGTATTGTGGGCGTACATGGGCGGTGGAGATCACTTACCATCAGGTGTCCCACTTGTTCGTTTGCCGGTCTATGCTATTAAAAACTCTTATTTTAGGCAAAGATTAAAAAAAATCATAATTATAAAATCCATTTAGAACCTAATTTTCGGATAGGACTATAAGACGAAAAAGTAATTAAAAACAGAATAAATAAAGTCTAGTCAACTTTAAATCTTGTCTTGCAAATTTGCTCATTTTATATACATGATATCCTTAGTAAACCTGATATCAAAATTAAACTTGGAAGTAAAACGATGCTTGTACACAGACGAGAAGGTTTTTTGTTCTATTTATTTATTTTAAACTTCATTGTACACAAAGAGTACAGTACATAACACTAAAATATAACTAATATTAGAAGTACAATTGGCGGCCTTATCGCTCAGGGCAATGTCTTACAGGCAACCATGGGATGGAAATGAAAGAAGGAGAAAGAAAGGGCAGTTAAGAGTGTACAATAAGCTAATTTTAAAAGTATACGCAAATATAATTCATATACTAATTAAATATTATAAATAAATATATACATACATACAATACATAAACTAATAGACTAACTATAAAATATATATGTATATACATAAATATATAAAATTTATTGCCAGTGTAGTTATGTCAAAAACTAAGTAGTACTGAGATAGTGCTCCTTCACCATTTTTTTAAAAACAGGAAGTGATTGGGCACGCCTAATGCCTACCGGTAGCGCATTCCACAGTCGAGTAGCCTGGACAGTGAACGATTTATCCGTGTATATAGTGGAATGCGTTGGCGTCATCAATTTTAAATTTTCAGATGATCTCAGAGACCTTGAATGAGTGTCATGAAGGAATTGAAAACGAGACTTTAGGTAGCAGGGAGTGACAGGACAGAAAAGAATATTATAAAGAAGAGATAGAATATGGGCATTCCGGCGAAGCCGTATGGGCAACCACTTGAGCTTGGCGCGAAACTCAGAAATGTGATCATATTTGCGGAGTCCATATATGAATCGGATACAAAAATTTTGGAGGCGCTCAAGTTTATCTAATTGTTGTTCAGTAAGATCTAGATAGCTGACATCTGCATAATCAAGGATGGGAAGAAGAAGGGATTGCGCAAGTGAAACCTTTGTGGAAGTGGGTAGAAAATTGCGTAGCCTTCGCAAGGATCCTGCTGAGGCAAACAGCTTTCTACTTACGTCTTGTAATTGTGGCACCCAGGAGAGAGATTTATCTAGGTATATCCCAAGATTTTTCACTTTGTCACTATACGGGATACTAATACCGTTACAAGTGATAGGTGGTAATTGTGACTCTTGCAATTTTGATATCATCCTTGGGCTACCGATAATGATGATCTGCGTTTTCGAAGGATTTACTTGTAGACCGTAGGCCTTACTCCATTCGCAGATATGATATAAATCGGCGTTGACTGTAGTAACAGCTTCCGTCATTCTGTCTAGTGATGCTTGGTAGTATATTTGGAGATCATCGGCATAAAGGTGGTAGGCAGAACGGAGTTTAGACGAAATAGTATGGATAAAAATTGTGAATAGAAGAGGAGATAAAACGCCGCCCTGTGGGACTCCGACAGAGGTGGTGCAATAAGAGGAAGATCTATCCTCAATGCAAATGCGCTGCCGGCGTCCAAACAGGTAACTACGAAACCACTCAATTGCCAATTGATGTTCTATCAGATATCTAATTTAAAATCCTAGTACTATGAACGGACTAGACTACACCTCATATGAGGTATATTGGAGACTTAATATAATATTTTGATCAAAGATGTTAGTTAATGTTGGAAATGTTCGGTATTTCGGTGTAAAGAAAACGCTTCGTTTGGATATCATAGGATTTTAATCAGACAAAGTATAATTATCACACGTACAGCTATTAGCATTGGCGAGCAGAGAAAGAAAGGAAGGAACAAGTAACAAAACCCAGATGTCAAAAGGCACAAAATGACATCTGTCAAATCTACATTAGGTTGCGGTTAGAAACTGCATTATGCTATATTCCAACAGGAAAGTCATAATATATTTAAGCCGAAGACTGCTGATGGTAGGATATTCATAACCACCCAGATAGCGACTTCCGTACACATGATGTTAAAACCTAACCTAGTGACACACCTTGTGTACATCGCGTTCCATATCAGCCAGCGTATACCCGTTTCTCTTGAAGAGCTTGCGACAGGACTTGATGGTTGGCTGGGGCGGGTATAGGGCTACATCTTTGTATAACTGTGCCTGCATCGGTCATCGGTCTGTCGCAGGCCGCTTAATTTGCTTCTTCCTTCTCCGAAGAGGGAAGAAGCATTTATACAGGCCGGCATGATTTGAGTACACGCTTACTAGACATACTAAAGATTTATTGGTACGCGACTGAGACTGGGGCACCGCAAATTCTTACAATATTACATTTACTGTGCGACCAACTTAGATATTTAAATTCAAAGAACACTTCACGCCATTGCAAAACATCTGTACAATAAATAAAAAATATGAAAATAAAAACCCCCAAATATATTTTAATTTCCATTACGCAGCCACCGAGCATCAAACTTCACCAATACTGTTTACAAACCTTCATTTTAATAAGTACCATTTGAAGGGATCCGGTCGGGAATTTGTTTATGGGCCATTAATGAATTTCGCTGAGAAATGGGACCCTTTATACCTTAATTTGTAAGGCATTACTTATCAAACGTTTCCCTTTTGTTTGTATGAGCCTCGTTTATTGTTTTTGATTAGGTTTTAGCTGTATCTGCGTAAATCCTGAATAGAATCATACAGTTGTCGAAGTTTAATATTTTAGGCATTATTAACCATATCTGCGTAAATACTTGTTATCAAATAAATATTACAAGTTAAAATTTAAAAGTCACGTTGAGAATGTACTACCGAAAAAATGGTTATCAAGAAGGTACTTTCGATGTCCAGATGTATTATACAAAGTCACTATAATTATCATCTCTCAAACTCACCAAAAAAGTACAAAAAATATATATAATAAAAAACATTATATTAATTTACTGAGTCGTCAATTAGTTTAATAATCTTCTAGGTGGTAGGTCCCTCGTATGCAAAAAGCCATCTGGGGTGGTACCACCGGTTGTCTATTTCTTTCATTGTATTTCGGTTTAAAAGACATTGAATCCAGTGTAATTATTGGCAGTTATGAGCCTTAACAACTTATATCTCGGGTTGACGAGCGCAGTCCAGTGTAATGCAGTGCTTTGATTGTCAGACGGCGATTCGCCCCACCTATTACTTAATGCATCATCAAATTATGATGAGAAGACCCTGGCATTAAACCGCGATAACGCCAAACAGAAAAAAGATCTCGACTCAATCAACTCATAACACAGCACTCATTAACCGATACAGAACTAATTCATAAATCAATTCAGCAGTTTCCTTAGCATCTATTCATCGATAGAAAAAACCATAAACGAAAGTGAATGTTCAGAATGAATTCATGTTGTGCAGCGGGGAGTGATTCAGTCAGGCTAATAACATTATGAATAGCTAAACCCGCCCCATCCATCATAGCGGTTGGTGCTGACGTGGGGAGCGCTACATCGGAATCTCTGCATCATTTTCCATTAGGACATTGCTATTTAAGTTTTATATAAGATACTTTTGTTCTGTCTTTTAGTCTTATATATTTTTTTATGGTTTTAGTTATAATCCAGTTCAATTATAGTGTAAGTGGGCCACTAACATCTTAGACCTAAAGTCAACCTCATTAGCATATAGTACATTCTGGTGACAAAGGGACGGTGGTTGCGGAATCTGGGGTCAAACGGCGAGTCGCCCCATATAATATCAATTACCATCCAATCGTGATGGAAAGGAGGATCTGACATTGAGCCGATAACGCCAGTGAGAATGAACAAAGAAGACGGTTTACAGTTACAATATAGCATTAAACAAAGTATTCCGGAGGCCTAAATCTTCCTTCCCTTAATTATCTCTTCCGATTAAGGTCGGCAACGCGCCTATAGTCTTCTAGTGTTGTGGGCGTGCATGGGTGGTGGGGATCACATACCATAAGATATCACTTGCTGTTTGCCGGTCTATGCTAAAAAGATTTAAAATCTGGCATACGTCAGTTCTTCAGGAATATATACCTACTACTACTACCTAATTGAAAAGTCTAATAATATTACTCGACATGTTTCTGAAATGTGCCTAAAAGTGTCTATAACTGGATAAGCTATTTACTAGGAATTCCACAATTTATAGCACTACTCAATTTAGACTACCTTTATATAAACTGAATGCCAGCAAACGTATACGTGAGTCATCTGATGCCATTACTATCAATGGACAGTGTTACAGATATTTTAGGCGCTTAGCAGACCTTTGAGTAAAGTGATTGTTTTTGGGAGTGATGATATTTCGGTCCTACCAAAATTTCATTGACATTATTTACATTGGTCCTTCCTCTTAAAGCGTCTTAAATACAACACTTCAGTAAGGTCTTCGCTAAAAAGACCTTACTGAAGTGTTGTAAAATATTTCTGCGTAGATTTCTCTTTACGTCATTGGACAGATTTTTGTTTAGCGTCAAAAATAGACGTCCACCGAAATGACCATTATACTTTCACGCACACCATGATACTTAGTAAGACTTAATAATAGGTACGGATATCAGTGTGTCATGAAATAAACTGTTTTTTTTAATCTTGTCTCGGCAATGTGACGTACACTGGATCTGATGTTAAATACAGTGTAGTCCAAACAAACTGTCCTCAAGAGACACTGAACCCCTCAACGGTCGGCAGAATTATGCCGGCCTGAAGTTACTGGATATATACTGGCTGATCCCGGAAGCCGCCTGCTTGAACGAGCCACTATGGCGAGTTTTTCACCATGTGTACGGTGGTCGCTATCCAGTCGGGTACAAAAATATCAGGTACCCTCCCACCAACAAAACTAAGTAAACCAACAAAAACAATTGTGTAAAGATAAAATTACCATATCAAAAGTAGATAAAACCCACTCAAGTCTCCAATAATTTGTTACCCAATTGTAAAGTTTGTAAATGTGTTTAAAATATACTTAACTGTGATTCCGACTGTCCATTAAGAAGTTTCATGTCTTGACTAGGACTTCAGCATTTCGACAATCACTTTTTAATCCCTTGTTTATTGAACTTTTGAATTGATGGACTTGGCATTCTATTAATTTACCTCGTTTATAGACCAAATTTTAAGACAATGGCTATATTGGAAGGTGCTGAAAATGAAGGCTTTTGTCTTGGATCGTTAAGGAGCCTGTCATTTGTTTTTATGGAAGCAGTTAGTTGGTGGTACAAGTTTAAAAAACATTTTCTTTTATTCGTAACTGCAGGATAGATGAAAACAAGATATCTTAACTGCCCATAAACATCCATATATCCATATATTATTATGCAATAACTAAGGGGCAAGGGGAGAAGGATTTGAGCTTCCAGATATCTCACTCACCATACGAAACGAAGCAGCAAACTGCTTCTTTCCTTTTTTTTTGAATCTTTGCCTAACAACGGTATTTCTATAGCATAGACTGGCAAACGAACAAATGGGTCACCTAATGGTAAGTGATCTCCACCGCCTATGTACGCCTACAATACTAGAATAATTATAGGCTCGTTGCTGACTTTAAATGGAAGGGATAATTGAGGCGCTCAGCGGAAGAGTGGCCCAAGCCTTGCACATTAAGTATGGAGATAATGAGCATTAATGATCTGAGAATTACATCAGTACTGATATTTTGGTATTTTCTCTAGTTATGTAAAAATAAAAAACAGACCATACAAAGTAATCATTTTATTGATAGTTTTATGCTTACAAACTGGTATACAAGTTAGAAATTAAACAAAATGTGTGTTGAGTAGGCCACTATTCTACTAAATAAGAAAGTTAGTATTGGGTTAGGTCATCATCATAGAAGTCAGCTTCAGTATCTTGTGCAGAATTATTTATCTTTAGGTTGCGATAGAAATCATGTCCCTCTAATTCGATATAAGCTCTTAAGCTGTAATAGATCTTCATATTTTTTCTTCTCTATAGGGCGACCATTGGGGTACAAAACATCTAGATTAATCAAAGAGTCAGTTAATCAGTCAAAGAGGAAGAACAACGAGCTCTTTTTTCTTTAATATCAAAGCCGTTAAATGGAGAAAAAGTTTCATCATTACTGTTGGTGTAATTGTAATATATTTTGTATGGATTATCATGAATAAATCGCAACCATTGACTTTTTAGCCATTTTACTTTGGTTTTTTAACTTTTGTCAGTATTGTTATCTATTTTTCTGTTAGTTATTAGTTTTTTAAATTTTTCAATGCTTTTGAAGTCTTCTGTCATCATCTTCACAATAAAAAATGTTGCTCTTTTTCTTGGCATTTGATATAACACAATTCCAGTCTTCAGGAACAAAAATGTCCTTCTTATGTTTCTTTTCATTTTCTACTAACCCAAAATCACGGTCACATGGTGGATAGCTATGACCAGATACAAGAAACTTGTGATCTAGTTTTTAAATACCATTTATTTAAATATTATTTATTATTTTATTATTTTTGATTTTTTTTAACTATAAAGATATATACCTAGAGTGGGTTGGGCCACTATTCTGTTATTCTAAAATTATGAAGTGCTGAAGTTAAAGGGCCTATCAAATAATAGGCCGCTTTTCCTACGAAAGTAATCATAAATTTGAAATGGAATAAGAACATTCATCAACGCCATCATATCAAACACTACTGAAACTAAGATTTAGGCCAGTACAGTTTAAAGGATCTATAGTCTAGTATACAAATATCTACTTAACTCTGTTTCTGTAAATTTGTGGATTAGGCCACTATTCCGCTGAGCGACTCAATTAAGGGTTTGGTAAGAAGAGGGGGATTTGGGCCTCCGGATATTTCACTCACCGTACGAAGTGCAGTAGCAAGGCGCTACGTTACATCGATTTATATAAGACAGTGGTAACAACCCGGTCGAGCCGGTCCATTCATGCTGTAGACAAAACTGTCTACAGCGTGACTCTACGACTCAATAACTAGCAAATTTCGAATTGACCACTTCGGTCTAGGCAATATATACCATCCACCACTAGGCTATTGCTGCTTTATAGTTAAACAACTTTATAGTAAGAATATAAAAAAAAAATTAGTGGTGTCGTGGGACACCAGGTAGGAACGAAGTTCCTTCGGCTAATGTAGAATCGACACAAATTGCAAAAAAAGTCGTGCTCAATTCTGTGTATGCGACTGTCGCGCCTGCGCACGTCTCATTTAACGGTTTTTCCACGCATTTTTCTTACGGTTTTACTATCACATTTTTTTCAGTTCGGTCACGCAGCGAAATCCCTATCCCCTCCAAGCCTGCCGTAAGGAACTTCGTTCCAATAAACTTTTATTCAGTAATATTTCATCCCAAAACACTACCGAAGTGTAACAACTCTAATTAAAAACTTAGACTTAGACTGGCTACTAAACGGTGGACGGCCGTGTTCTATAATCAAAAATTCAAATTCAAATTTCAAACCGCGTCTACATTTCCAAATGTCATAAGTTTCACAACCATCTGTTTTATTAACGGAATTTCGACTTTAACTTTGTGTGCTAGATATCAAATTAAGTTAAAAAAAGTCTAATTTAACGGTTTTTATTCCACGCATTTTTCTTACGGTTTTACTATCACATTTTTTTCAGTTCGGTCACGCAGCGAAATCCCTATCCCCTCCAAGCCTGCCGTAAGGAACTTCGTTCCAAAAAACCATCACGTTTACAAAATCGATTTTATAAAACAAACTGGGGAACCCTTTCCGAACGCCTTTTTTATTGGTACTTCGATTTTACTGTAACTGCATTTACTTCTCCAAAATGATGCTTTGCAAAAAATAGAGATGAGAATTGTAAACATAAAAAATATCAAAATAATACTTTGAACGGGAATTTCTTTAGTCAAAAATATGTACTATTAATATTGAATTAAATACATTTAAGAAAAGTTTGATCATTTCAGGTATTATTGAGATGAATATGTAGATGTACTGGAAGCTGTGTATGAAAATAATGTATGTTCAAAACGGCCGATTGTTAAATAAATAATAATAATAATAAATACGCCCAACAGTCACATACATATTCCTGAACCCACAGTAGGATACGAGTCTTGTATTGTGGGTATCAGGAACTACGAGAGACTTTCGGTCTCACAACACCCAGACCTCGAAACAAATATTTGTGAACCACACAAACATTTGTCTCGGTGCGGGGATTGAACCCGCGGCCTCTCGCTTCACAGCCGGCTACTTGCCCGCTGTGCCACGGAGGCTGTCAAATCTAACACATGTTTACTTTTAAGTCAAAAAAAAATATTCAGCTTATTTATTCACATTACTAAAAAACAAGTCGTTTCAATAAATTGTAACAAATGGATTTAAACAGGCCTTTCCACCTAAGCATCACCGTCGCCAGTCAGATTAGCTAATCATTTCAGACCGGAGTCTAATTGAAAAGTCTGAATTAGTATTCCAGCCCAGCCTAGGCAGAGACGGTATAATTATCGACTAGAATTATTCAAACGTTTAATCAATATGTCTATAATAAAGGTTGTATTAATTGTAGGGTACGAGCGTCATTTTGGGCTACGCAGCCGGCAAATAGATGGGCTTGTTTCAAAGCCCCGTCGAAATTAACGATCAGCTTTATCTAGAAATTAGTTTAAATCAAATTTTCAGGTTATATTCGCTGTTGTAGGTTTGGAACGTTCTATCACATTTGGAAGTGTAAATTTGCTGTATATTACTGTATTTGCTGGTGGTAGGATATTCATATTTGCCCGGATAGCGACCACCGTACACATGGTGTTAAAACCCGCCATAGTAACACACACACCTTGTATGGATCGCGTTCCAGGATCACGGATCTTGCGACATGACTTGATGGGTGGTTGAGGCGGGTATAGGGGTACATCCTTTTATCTCTGTGCCTGCATCAGGCATCCGCCTGTCCTATCGCAGGGTCCGTGATTTGCTTCTTATCTCTCCAAAAAAATATATAATATGATGTCTGGTCATAGGCATTATTTTTCAATTATTTAGACTTAAGGGCCTAAACCACCGTTTAAACATAAGGGTCTTGTTAGACTTTACGCGAGATGATTTAATTTGCAAATGGAAACATATCTCTATTTTCAGGTCTCAAAACGATACTCAACGCTGGCATGTTTAGTTATTTTGTAAAGTTTACCAATTTTGTGTAAATTGTTTGCCTAATAATACCTTTCAAATTATAATTTTAGGCGTACTTTTGAATTATTGTTCCATTAGGAAAATTTTAAGTGATCGTGTTTTTGCAACAATAACTAAATAGTATTATATATTCCCAACTTTGCGGTGTATTGATTTCAAAGTTATTGCTACAGTTTCTTTTTAAGGTAACCATTGTTCTGGACCACTCTGAAGCCTACTCATTGTATTGAATCTTAATATTATAAATACCAACGTGTGGTTGAAATTTTTTCGTCTTTCACGCAGGCATGAAACAATGAATCGATATGATTTTGACATAGAAATAGTTTATAGGCCGAAGAGTGACTTTTTTGGCAAAAATATAATAAAACAGTTTTTAAAGTAAGCGACGCCGCAAACAAGGGCTAGCTATAATATTCTTGTTTACAATAAGGTGGTCGTAATTTACTTCAGACTAAGCACTAAGAATATCTTGTAACACATATTGTTTTACCCTATTAGCCTGAATCTTATACGTGTTCCATTAAACCGTAAGTACTAGATTACAGACGTTCTAGGTCATCCGAGATTGTGCCTTTATCAAATTTTTTGTCCCACATATTGATACTATCAAGGTCTTTTCTTGCGTCATTCTTATGGGCTGTAACTTAGTCGATCAATCAGGCGTTCCGTTGTCTTGGGAATCAAGTGATATACTTGATTAAATTCAAACGATAATAAACCTTAATACATTGTAATAGAGTGCGTTGAAGATGATATATTTGGTACTGAGTTAATAAGCAAATGTTCGTGGTGTAACAATAGAATGATTTTGAAGGTACTTAATTTTGTAAATTAAAGGATGTTCGATTTGATTTTACATGTTAATTATGTTAATTCAATTGCTGGGAATTTAAGCAAAAAAGGAGATCCTCGATGTTATGTGAAATCTATGGAAAATGTTTACTGATTTTATAACCATAATTATATTCAAAGAACGTAATTCATTAAAGTCTTTTTAGAGTCATTGATATTAAAATTTCAAACAAATTTAATTGCATAAAAAACCGATGCCTTTTATTTGACCTCTATTTATTTACCGTCAGTTTCATCACTACAGAGTAAATGCTACTGACCCATTATTATATAGGTATATACATACATGTTACAAAAACTTGTGGTTATACTTAAGGGATACTTATCACTTACACCTGTACAGTGTTTATAAACCGAATCATATCAAAATCTAGTTAATCTAAAATTTAATCATTCGTTTATAGGATCGATAAGATCAATCACATCCCTATAAGTTATGGGAAGTGCGTGAGCGAAAATAACAACGCTGGTGTACGAAAAAACCTAGCTGTATATCAATTGTGTTGTCCACGGTGCAAGTCAAATATTGATATGTTGTTACTCATTCCATAAAAATCCTTTTTTGTACTACCGGGGGTGAAATATTAATATCGTACGTTTTGTTTAAATTTGACCACACCTTTCTGTGACACGTTTACTTTTTTTGTAGCATAGGCTGGCAAACGTGCAAGTGGGTCACCTGTTGGCAATATTACAGTGACATTTATTTGATTTTAACATTCAATTATTAGGTCCTTACATATGAAATTGGCGTTTTTCGTACTGGCCACTTTAATCACAAATTTCTCCTCTTTGGTAAGGAATTCCAAATTCAAATTTGTACAGCTATAGACTCATGTATTTGTGCTTCGATGATCGTCATTCATTTGTTTTTTTTCTTCTGTTTTTTTCTGTTTGCGTCACTCATTTTACAAAATGGAAAACTTAAAATATCGCATTATTTACGAGTACAAGTTCCGCCGTGGCACTAGTGCTGCGGAAACAACTCGAAGGGTGAATGATGTGTATGGCGGTCGTGTTGCAAAATAAAACACAGTTCGTTTTTGGTTCCAACGTTTTCGTTCTGGAAATTTCGACCTGCAGAACAAGCCCCGTGGACGGCCTGAGACTCAAGTTGATAATGAAGAGTTGAAGGCTATTGTGGAAGCGGATCCATCGCAAACCACGTCCGAGTTAGCTGCAGGCTGCGATGTTAGTGATAAAACTGTTTTAATTCACTTGAAGCAAATTGGGAAGATTAAAAAGCTTTAAAGGTGGGTACATCACGAATTGACTGAAGCAAACCGGCAAACGCGCGTCGACTGCTGCGTTACATTACTAAACCGGCACAATAATGAAGGTATTTTAAACCGAATCATTACCTGTGATGAAAAATGGGTTCTTTACGATAATCGGAAGCGCTCAGCGCAATGGTTGGATCCTGGCCAGCCAGCCAAATCCTGCCCTAAGCGAAAATTAACCCCAAAAAAGTTACTTGTAAACGTTTGGTGGACTAGTGCCGGTATTGTTCATTACAGTTTTCTCAAATCTGGCCAGACTATTACGGCTGATGTCTATTGTCAGCAATTGCAAACCATGATGGAAAAGCTAGCGGCTAAACAACCTAGGCTGGTCAATCGCTCCACGCCACTGCTGCTTCACGACAACGCTAGACGCGCTACTAAATTAGAAGAGCTTCAATTGGAAAGTCTAAGACATCCTCCGTACTCCCCGGACCTTGCTCCAACAGATTACCATTTTTTGGATAACTTCTTGCAAGGGAAAAAATTCAACTCCGATGGGGCAGTCCAAATCGCCTTCAAAGATTTTATTGATTCCCGTCCGACTGGTTTTTTTAGTAAAGGGATCAATGAACTACCTATGAGATGGCAAAAGTGCATAGAAAATAATGGTTCATACTTTGATTAATTAAATATATTATATTAAAAAATATTCGACTTTTTGTTCCTCCCATACAAAACGCCAATTTCATATGTCAGTACCTAATATTTGATGGCTTAATAGTAAAGTGGGTGACGCACAAATTGTCAGACGACCTCGCTGCTGTGACGTAGTTCTTGAATTAGTTTGGGATCGATCAGTATTGTTTGCTACAATCTTAAGTTATTCTGTACATACATACCACGTTATCTCGTCGCCTCAAGACTGTCAAAAAGTTAAGCCTGAAAGAAGTTTATAGATAGATGTATAAAATTTATGGTTTTGGGCCGATCCATATCTTAATACATATAAATAATGAAAACAAAACCTTTTTAACAAAAAATAATGTAGACTGGACAAACCAAAACGCTCAAAATAAAACTTTTTCTGTGGTAGAGCCACGTTGTAGACAGTTTTGTCTACAGCATGAAGGGGCCGGCTCGACCGGGTCGTTACCACTGTCTCATAGAAAACCGACGTAAAATAGCGGCTTGCTGCTATGTTTCGTACGGTGAGTGAGATATCCGGAAACAAGAACCAACTTCAAATGGAGATACTTATTTTGTTTTACTGAATTCAATAATATACTCGGTGGTCACTCGAATCATGCCGGCCTGTATAAATGCTTGTTCACACTCCGAAGAAGGTAGAAGCAAATCGAGGGGCCTGCGACAGGACAGGCGGATGACCGATGCAGGCATAGGGATACAAGAATGTACCCCTATACCCTACCCAACCAACTATCAAGTCATGTCACAGCCCCTCGGGAGAACCGGATATACACTGGCTGATCTTGGAATGCGATCCACACAAGATGTGTGGGTTACTATGGCAGGTTTTAACACCATGTGTACGGTGGTCGCTACCCGGGCGGATATAAATATCCTACCACCAGCAAATCACTATATAATGTGCGTTAAAAAAACGAATAATTTTCAATAATTAACTTAATTACAAGAATTGAACCTCTTTAGAATCAAATTGTTTCAACATAATTATATAAATGATTAAATAATCTAGTTTAAAAACTAATTATAGCCGAATCCCGAGGCCTGCAAGCCATAGATAGGCGCGAGAGTATTTTTTTACACCCAATCCAGACGTAATATTTTAAATGTTAATTATTTAGGCATTATAAACCTATTTAAAGTTAGAACTTATGCGGATAAGGATTAGCAAGGAGCCTCCACATAAGCTAATAAACAAAACTTGCCTAATAATAACAAAAGCCATGAGTTAACGGGGACTTCCTACAATTCATTAAATTTTACGGAGTGGCCTTTTGTTCAAAGGATTTTTTATTTTTAAGACGAATTGCTAAACGTACACTAATCATAAAAAAAAACATTTTAATAGAAGTAAAACTAAAAAGTTATAAATAAAAATAATACATTTTGAGAACCGCCCATTTATGCCTACAATACTTGAAGGACCATGGGCGCCGGCCATAGTTGCCGGCTTAAAGAAAAGGGATAATTAGACATTGGGAAGGGGAGGGGAATTTTGGCCTTTTTATTTAATTGTATGACCAGACGAGCAAGGCGCTCGCCTGATAGTAAGCACTACGCCTGCCCATAAACAGAAGCAACGCCACACAGAACTACGGCCTACGACTATCTCACTCACTTACCGACTCTTTACCACTCACAGACCGACGAATAATAACGGTACTACGGTAACTACGATTCCGTACTAAAAACATTCAAAATCATTTCTCGATAACACTTCATCAACCTTAATCGTATTGATTTTGGCATAATCTACACATGCCCAGCCAAGCCCGTCAACTGAGCGTTAACTTTCCTTTTATGCTAATAGCAAAACGAACTGCCGGCCCCTTGAAACTTTCTTAATATTTGAAACTCAAACAGTTTGTAATCTACATTTTCAATTGTCGGTATATATCACTTCGCTTTAGGATATTTATATAAGTTCCGTTCTTGTATTAAATTTATTGATTGATGTTTGCTCTGCCGATAGGGTTTATAAATTAGAATCCTTTGTCTGAGTTGAAATGTTTTGTTGTTAAAGATTTTCGGCTATATCTGGCTTTTGTTATATTCTTGTTTTAACAAAGGGAATGTTTAGGTTTCTATTTGGAAGGATAGTCAGCTTATTATTATTTTACATAATAGTTTTTTTATAAGCAGTTTATTCCTTTCTGTTGTATGAAAGCCTCCGTGGGCGAGAAGCTGGCTGTGAAGCGAGAGGCTGCGAGTTTAATTCTTAATTAACATTAATTCTGTTGTTAAATAACAGGCGATGCAAACTTTGACGTCACTGTGTAAAAAGGCCATTGCGGTGCATGCGTGTGAGCGAGTTGTGAGATGTCTCCACTACGCGCCCACCATTGCTCATACAGTCATTCCGGGTAACTTTGGACCAGATATCAGACAGTTGTCTAAATTTTATGATTAATTTGTATGAATCATTATGCAATACATTGTAATTTTCGTGATCTTTTGTTCTTGTAAATACCACTTACATCGAAAAATGCATGCATTATGTGCAAATCCTGAGAAAAAGGCAGAAATAGTGATGGTCCAAAGTTAACTGGACTTTGGGGTAACATTGGACCATTATTTATTTTCCTCTTAAAAATCCATTTTATTGCGTTTTTCTTCATATTGGGTAACATTAAGCCATATTAAACGAAATTATAATTTAGAATAAAATAAATATATCAATGTTTTATGTAGAAAAATATATATTTTTATGGCTTTATAACAATATCAGTTTTATCACTTACAAACTTAACATAGGAACAGACATATTGAGATCAATTAGGTACAAATCACTACAAATATTCGGTAACAGGAATTAATTCTCATACAAAGATATTGAAAATAATAAAATAAGCAATTACTCCCCCCACTCTAGGCATAGAAAGTCATCTTGTATATATAACGTTTCCGTGTCGAGTGATATTTTCATCCGCTATCGGCTTTTTCAACATCTTCGAATCGGTAATTTAAGTCACACATAAATTTGTTAGCCACGTCCAGCCTCCTTCATACCTTTTATTCAGAGTATTCACCCACACTGAATATGGTGACTGGAAGATTTTCGTGATGCGCCCTGGAAAAAGACTTCCTTCTTCTTGAAAAAGCAATGAGAAAAATATATGTAGATGGTATTATAACATTATTATCGAGTATTAATTCATTGTACAAAGATACCCATATTTATTTATGCACTTTTATACATAGTGTAGGATTAATATAGAATTGGACCGGTCCAATGTTACCCCAAATTTCTAACTATTTTGGATGCAACAATTATTTGAGTAATTACGAAATAAATAAGTGTGAAACAGTTAAAACAAATCATTCAAATAATAAAAACAAACACTTTAGATCATAAAAATACTATCACTTACCGGTTTTTATCGTAAAACACAAAATTATTGCAAATTGAATACTGCACTTTTTCATCAGTCAGCTGCAAGGCGGGAAAGAATCAGTTGTTTCTTTTGACACTTGACATCATGTAACTGTCAATATTCTTATTTTTAGTCTTTGGACCAATAAGTTCACGTTCGCATACACAGATTTACCAAATTTATGTTCGGTATTTAAATTAAAAAATTAGAATTGTTTCAGCAGGGTGTGGTCCAATGTTACACAAGTGGTCTAAAGTTACCCGGAATGACTGTACCAATATTTAATATATTTAAGCAGGCACATTTTTTAACCAATTTTTAGTTTGCTTTAAGAAAAATATTTCTTATTCGCTTTATTGTTGCGTTTTAAATGATGTATGATATTAAACATAGGAAACGAGCCTATTTCATACAAAGCGGTCGCGTCGTCTTCGCGTGTCGCGGTCTCTTCTTTCACCAAATGAGGCTGCTAGAACCAGAGTGGCCTAACTGCATTTTGATGACTTTTGACCTATTTGTATTTTCGTCAATTTAAAAATGTTAATCTACAAGACCAGACCGGCCTAAAATTGGTAACATCATCTTGACATAGATGGCAGAACAAGTCCATTTCGGCCGTGGTTTAAATTGACGAAAATAGAAATAGGTCAAAAGTCATCTAAATGCAGTTAGGCCACTCTGGTTCTGGCAGCCTCAAATGTACCTTTACTTGTAGCAAATCAGGAACATTAAACCCATCTATATTATTTAGCCAACTTATTGCGAATATAAGGTACTAGCTTTTCTCCGCGGCTCCGCCCGCATGATCTGCTTTTTCCGGAATAAAAAGTAACCTATGTTCATCAAAGATAATGTAGGATTGTAATGGTGAAAGAAATTTTGAAATCGGTCTAGTAATTTATTCGTTACATACAACAATACAAATCATTCCTCTTTATAATTAGTATGTATAGAGTCGCCAGAAATTAATAATCTAGATTAATCGTGATTCGCCCGAACGCCAGATGTCGCAAGGCATGTTGTTACTAAACTATAAGATAAATCATTTCATATAAAAACTAGAGCTCGTCCCAAAAGCGGCTAGATATTATCATTTTATTAAAAACTGGATTAAAGTGATTATCTCATAAAAAAGACTCAGAAAGAAAATATAGTAGAGTCGTAAAAAAGAGCCGAATTTATATTAAGTAATTTTTCATAACTCATTGTTTGGAGCTTAGTATATTACTTCTTAGCCCAAAGCCTGACTCGTGGGAATAAGGCCCATTTTCACCAACCTATGCTCAAGTTTAATTATGTCCTAACATTCTATACACAGCAAGACGTTGCGACATCACAAGGGTCGTGTTGGTATTTGAGGGTCCATTATTATTAAACTTGATCGAAGGTCGGTGAAAATGGGTTCAAACCACCAAGATGGATTTTAGTCATCACATATAGGGGATTTCTGTCATTTATTATTGCCTGGAGTAACTTTGAACCCTTTTGAAATATGTAGGTGGTATGTCCTATATAAAAATGATGCCTCGGTAGTGCAGTTGTAATGTGTGGGCGGTAGACTGTTATGCTGAGAATCTGTGGGAAAAGTAAAAATAATGTTGAGTTTTTTTTATCAAAAAATATTCAGTATCAGCCCAGAATCAGAAATTGTGCTCAGTATGGCAATAAGTTCGCTCCTATCATAATGGGACGGAAATAAGGGCAGGCATGGCGCTTACCATCAGGCGAGCGACTTGCTCGTCTCAATTAAATTAAAAATATTGACCGTTGCCTGTATTTTATTTACAGATAGATTATTTGTTTACTATTAATAGTGTGAGAGAACTTTCATACAAAATGTGTCAAAAAATTACTGTCAGTAAGCAAATCTGTCGCTTTTTGTAGGAACGGCTATATCAAAACGCTAATCCTGCAGGCTTAGAAAATTTCAAATAATCTACTTGATACCTGCATTTCATAAAATAATAAAATAATCCCAGAGTAAGGCAGTCTTACAGCGTAAGCTCGAAATTCTTGTCTACATACGATAAATGTTCAGACATTAAAATTTCTAGTTTCATATGACGAATGGTCAGGGGTCCCTCGGGTAGCTGATCCACTTGATTACTATCAAGCTCATTTTCCGTGAGTAGCTTCGTTTCGATGAGACGACCAACAATTCCCTATGCGAAAATTCTCTATTGTGGTAGCTAACAGAGGTAGCAAGGATAGAATATTTATTTGATGATACTCAAAAAAATATTATTTTATTTGTAGGACAATTTATGACAGTTAAATTATATAAATATTAACTAAGTAAAAACAAAAAAAAGAAGTGTGCGTCTCGGGACGCTCGACAGAAGTGATAACTTAAAGTAATGTGGGTTAAAGTGAGAGCGGAGAAGCCTGCCTACTACTGCCGTATGCGTGAGAGAAAGGAAAGCCAGAGTGGCGCCGTAACGCGTTACGTTACGAAATCCGTTCAAAGTCATGTCAAAGCCCTGTCAAACTTCTGTCAAAGTCCTATCAAAGTCCGGTCAAATTCCGGTCAAAGTCCGGTCGAAGTCCTGTCAAAGTCCGGTCAAAGTCCGGTCAAAGTCCGGTCAAAGTCCGGTCAAAGTGCAGTCAAAGTCCGGTCAAGGTCCTGTCAAAGTTTGTCAAAATCCGGTCAAAGCCCTATCAAAGTCCAGTCAAAGTTCGGTCAAAGTCCGGTCGAAGTCCGGTCAAATACTAGTCAAAGTCCTGTCAAAATCCGGTCAAAGTCCAGTCAAAGCCCTGTCAAAGTCCGGTCAAAGTCTTACCAAAATCCGGTTAAAGTCCAGTCAAAGTAATGTCAGTCTTGTCAAATCCGGTCAAAGCCCGGTCAAAGTCCTATCAAAGTCCGGTCGAAGTCCGGTTAAAGTCCAGTCGAAATCCGGTCAAAGCCCTGTCAAAGTTTGTCAAAATCCAGTCAAAGCCCGGTCGAAGTCCGGTTAAAGTCCGGTCAAAATCCGGTCGAAGTCCGGTCAAATATCGGCCAAAGTCCTGCCAAAATCCCGTTAAAGTCCAGTCAAAGTCTTGTCAAAATCCGGTCAAAGCCCGGTCAAAGTCCTGTCAAAGTCCGGTTGAAGTCCGGTTAAAGTCCGGTCAAAGTCCGGTCTAAGTCCGGTCTAAGTCCAGCCAAAGACCTGTCAAAGTCCGGTCAAACTCCGGTCATAGCCCAGTCAAAGTCCGGTCAAAATCCGGTCAAAGTCCAGTCAAAGCCCGGCCAAAGTCCTACCAAAATCCGGTTAAAGTCCAGTCACAGTAATGTCAGTCTTGTCAAAATCCGGTCAAAGCCCGGTCAAAGTCCTATCAAAGTCCGGTCGAAGTCCGGTTAAAGTCCAGTCGAAATCCGGTCAAAGCCCTGTCAAAGTTTGTCAAAATCCGGTCAAAGCCCGGTCGAAGTCCGGTTAAAGTCTGGTCAAAATCCGGTCGAAGTCCGGTCAAATACCGGCCAAAGTCCTGCCAAAATCCCGTTAAAGTCCAGTCAAAGTCTTGTTAAAATCCGGTCAAAGCCCGGTCAAAGTCCTGTCAAAGTCCGGTCGAAGTCCGGTTAAAGTCCTGTCAAAGTTTGTCATAATCCGGTCAAAGCCCTATCAAAGTCCTGTCAAAGTCCGGTTGAAGTCCGGTTAAAGTCCGGTTAAAGTCCGGTTAAAGTCCGGTCGAAGTCCGGTAAAATACCGGTCGAAGTCCGGTCAAAGTCCGGTCTAAGCCCGGTCTAAGTCCAGTCTAAGTCCGGCCAAAGACCTGTCAAAGTCCGGTCAAACTCCGGTCATAGCCCGGTCAAAGTCAGGTTAAAGTCCAGTCAAAGTCCGGTTGAAGTCCGGTCAAAGTCCGGTTGAAGTCCGGTCAAAGTCCGGTTGAAGTCCGGTCAAAGTCCGGTCCAAGCTGACTGGTCACTGTGTGACGCCACCTGGGACTTAGAAATAATCGATGTTCCAGGGAGGTCTGCTAACGCTGGCTGGTCGATGGACCGCTCGCGTTACGGAACGTTTCGGTTCACCCTCCCATAAGAAGTTATCACTTCAAAAAATCAGCTGGTTAGTAATCATACCTATTGGAAGGAGGGGCTTCCAATAGGTATCGATACCGAGGTCATAAGAATGATTACTAACCAGCTGATTTTTTTGTTTTTACTTAGTTAATATTTATATAATTTAATTGTCATATTGTCCTACAAATAAAATAATATTTTTTGACTATCATCAAATCGAAATATTCTATCCTTGCTACCTCTGTTAGCTACCACAATAGAGAAGTTTCGCATAGGGAATTGTTGGTCGTCTCATCGAAACGAAGCTACTCACGGAAAATGAGCTTGATAGTAATCAAGTGGATCAGCTACCCGAGGGACCCCTGACCAGAACATGTCTAGCATTTTAAATGCTTTATTTATTTGATTTTCTACTATAATTTATCGCTTTCATATTATATTGAAATCAATGTAATGAAACTCGCAGCAATCAAATCTTTAAGAAATATTTTATATTAGTTATGAAATATCCAAAAAGCTTTTCTTAGTCCATGTTATTAATAAAGGTTTTTTTTTAATTCAAAATAGTCTTGCGTTTGGCCACTATCTCGCCTCATAGTGAGCGACGATGAGGCCTAAGATTAAGCGCTATATGATTGATAACATGTATTGTGTGAGGAGTGAGGCTGCAGGTTCGATTCCCACACCGAAGCAATTATTTTTTAATTTTGTGATTCACAAATATTTCTTTTGGGTCTGGGTGTTTCCGCCCCAGATGCAAGGCAGGCAGGTGGTCGGTCGTAAAAACTACAAGCCGAACCTTTCTGTGACATGTGTGTAAAAGTATTTTACATCAACCCCACTCCGAGTGGGACAAGAGCAGGTGGAAAAAGGAGAAGAGAAGATGATTGATATTATTAAAATGTTCAGTAAATCATTTATATAAGTTGAACAAATAATTAGTTATTACCAATAGACACTTATACGAAACTGTTGATAGTTCTAAAACTGTGAGAAATATATTCAAATACTTTGTTTTTCTAAAAATATTCATACAAAAATAATACTAAGATCCTAGAGTCTAAACAAAAGCCGATACAAATAACAAATCAAAGCAAAGTCTAAACAAGCGATCGTTATTATTTTACAACTTTTTGTTTATACGTAACAAGGTCGCTGTTGTCAGCGTTAATAAATCAACGAGAGGGGATGAATGAATAAAATTTTATTATCACCCCCTTCCCCTTTTAACTTACATTCAATTTCTTTAACAACTTGTTTACCCGGCTCTCGATATTGTAAAGGGTTGTGGGTGGTAACGATAGGGGAGACGAGCGTTTTGTTTTTTTCTATTTTTATTAATTGTTTTCGTTTGAGGCAGGCCCCTCAATTAGCTTCTTCCATCTTGGGAGTGTGAGAAGGCATTTATACAGGCTGGCATGATTCTGGTGACTACCGATAAACTCATTGTTTGTCGATGGTCGCTGATTTTTTAAGACTTTACTGCGACTATTAGGTATAATGCACTCCACTTTGCTGTGCTTAGATAAAAAAAGAATAATAGTTTTTTCGATTTTTTTCCTTTTATTGTGATATATCAAAATTTTAATAGTTTGCTGATTTCCTTCTATTTAATATCTGCCCAAGTTTGCATATTTCAACTATTAGCAACATATTGTGATACATCTTTCAGATTCTATAACTCACTTGGGTTGCTCGGGATTTTAATATGTGCTTGGTATGGTAATAAGAAGTAATCTAACTGTGGGTGGATGTATTGAACTTCTACCTACTCCTTAAGGGCTCAGGCGTGAACTTATGTTGTGTCAAAGTATTTAGAAACAGCAATAGTCAGCAATTGTACCAACGTTGTCGCACAAGTCATATAAAAAATATTGAATTCCGCCTCCGCTTGTAACATGCATACACTTTCTAATCTGTTGGTAGACTCCTTGTACCGGCACCAATCAATCACGGGGACAAAGCGCGGACGTCGCCGACCCGACGAACTTTACTCGATTTTAGCCAACTTTAGCCGATTTTGGGCCATTTTAGCCGATTAGCTGTTTCATAGTAAGAACACGGACGGTTAAGTTGGCCCTTTTGACAAATCGGACGCGATTAAGGAGTTTTTTTTTTCAATCATTCCAAGTAGGGTTGTTAACGCAGCGTCGGGATGTCTTGGGAATATTTCTTGTTAGATGTTTAAAGTGTTTTGGAAGATGTACGAAGATTAGAAAAGTGGGAGTTAACTAAATGTGTTATTTGAAAGCACCGTTTTAATTCCTAAAATAGATCAAAGGTTTAAGTGATCTATAAGTTGAGGGTTCGTGTTTATTTTCGTCACATCATTTTCCAGATATATCTAATTTTTCTTTTAATCAAATTGTGTTTTTTTTTATAGCATAATCGGCAAACGAGCAAGTGGGTCACCTGATCGTAAGTCACCAGAGAGATTTTCGTCTTTTTTACCATTGTAACCACCTGGATCAGCTGGCACAGTTATGCTGTAGGCAATAGTGTATTTAGCTCAGCTCAACTAGTTATAGGTGAACTATTTATAGGACTACGAAGGCTGAAATGCTTTCGAAACGTCGCGTCGGGATAAAAATTAAAATGGAAAACCGCGATTGAATCCGTTTAAATTGTTTTTTTTATTATAGCATAGGCCGGCAAACGAGCAAGTGGGTCACCTGATGGTAAGTGATCTCCACCGCCTTTATACGCCCACCACCAGAAGAATCGTGGGCACGTTGCCGACCTTAAAGGAAAGGGATAATTAGGGATTGGGAAAGGGGATTTGGGCATCCGGATATCTCACTCACCGTACGAAACGCAGCAGCAAGCCGCTACTTTACGTCGGTTTTCCGTGAGACAGTGGTAACGACCCGGTCGAGCCACCCCATTCGTGCTGTAGACAAAACTGTCTACAGCGTGGCTCTACCACTGACAAGAGTGTTGGTAAAGCCATTTTTATTTCGATGAGTAACATTCGCGTAAACGTAAGAAATCATTATATAAAAAAAGATGATAAGAATAACTTTGAGTTAGCTAAAGCTAAATGGAGATCTATTTTTGAACCATTTAGTCTTAGCTTTAAGTAAAAGTCCAGACCATTTTATTATTTTTATTGCCTAAGTGCTGTAATAAATTACGTTTCTACAGTAGGATAATGCTTTGTTATTATATAGAAGTTTTTTTTGTATAAAAATAAGACTTAAAGTGTAGCCATAGACAAAAACCACTAATTAAATTAGCCTACAATTCTAAGATATATCTATATTTATGCATATGTACATAATATTAACCTATAAAAAGCTAATTATTGACAGAAAGAATCGGCTTGCAGTTTTTACGACCGGCCGCCTGCCTGGGATCAACCCCTCTGAGGAGGAAGATAGTAGACGTATGCGAGAGGCCGTCTGGGTTGGTACCACCGCTTTGTCTATTTCTGCTGCCAAGCAACAGTGTGTAAGCACTGTTGTGTTTCGGTTTGAAGGACATCGAAGCCAGCGAAATTATTGGGCATTATGGGTCTTAACATATTATATTATTATCTCTGGGTGACGAGGGCAGTGCTTTGTAATTTAAAGTTCTTTGCGGTGTTGCTGTTTATGGGCATGCGTGGCGATTACCATCAGCCGAGTGCCTTGCTCGTCTCGTCATTCAATCAAATAGAAAAAAAAGGAAACGCCCACCCGAAACGGGTGGTGCACGGTGCGGGAATCTAACCCGCTCTCATCTCACTTCGCAGCCGGCTACCTGTTCATTGCGCCACGGCGGCTTTCTACCTTGTAAAACCTCTAATTATAAAAATCATACTACTCAATTAAGTCGCACGGACTCTTTAAACCTACTTACTTGAGAATAACTCTTACATCTTTACTTTCTTTATCTAAGTGTTTACCCCTTTTTGATGTATCGTTAAGATTAAGACTCAGCGTTAGCGTAACCTCGCCCCCTTTTACTGTAATAAATTTAGAATACAGTTTTATGTGTTAATTGTGTTATACATGGTAATATGAATATACAGGGCTTGAGAGTTTTATATCTATGCTAGCGCAGGCATGATATAATTTAACGTTCCTGAGAAATAAGCCTCATTTTAATGGAGAGAGTTCCTCGCACAACATAGCGAGAATATGACAGAAACTGTCATTTATAGAGATAGAGAATATGATAGAGAACTGTCATTTATGCAGCGACATTCTTTTTTCAAATTGTCATATTTAAAGAACCATTACACATTCATTCTTTGAGTGGTACAGCACTGTAGATAGTTTTGTCTACAGCACGAATGGGCCGGCTCGACTGGGTCGTTACAGTCTCACAGAAAACCGACGTAAAGTAGCGGCTTGCTTGCATTTTGTACTGTGAGTAAGATATCCGGAGGCCCATATCCACCTCTTTCCCAATTCCCGAATTATCCTTTCCCTTTAAGATCGGCAACGCTGATTATTCAAGTATTGTGGGCGTACATAGGCGGTGGAGATCACTTACCATCAGGTGACCAATTTACTCGTTGGCCTATGCTATAAAAATATATTGTGACGTCATCACAGACATCGCATATAATAGGAATATATTATTTAACATTTGAAGCACACGTTTAGTTGCGCAGAGTAATAAATTTGTAACAGGTGTAAAGTAATTGTGAGTGGAGTTACGTGCGCTAACCATTTCCCACGCTTGTTGGCGCGCTCTAAACGCTGACTGCTGAATTAATTCTACTCCACTCACGTGTAATTGTTTTTAAGTAGCTGTTGTACAGATTAGGGGTTTGATTCTATTGTTAACCACTGATAAAAAGGAAGTGTATTGATACGTTTTGTTGTCATTGCGTGTGTGTGTGTGTGCTTGCGTGCAGTATAACAGTATAAGCGCAGTCTGCACTCCAGCACGTGTCTGCTCTACAAATGTTCGTCTGCACACTTAACCGCCCATTTCTACTTCAGATTGCTATTTTAAAGTAGCGAAATAAAAAAAAAACGGTGGTTTGTTAAAGTGGTGGCTTTAATGTATGATAACCTAATAAAATATACTTACGCTTTTACTAGGTGGTTGATCACTCAATCAAATAATAAAGAAATTTACGCTGAACGCTAGTACTTTTTTTCTTTTCCCCTTTCGTTACCGTGTTCTAAGCGCGGTGTAAAATCGTAGGGGTAGGCAAAGATGTAGCTACTAGTTGTATTCACCGTTAAAGTAAGCGACAATTACCATAGTAATATTGACAAGTTAGAGATATAAGTGTTTTGGCTTGTTTTGAGCCTGCATTTTTGTTTTAATTCCGTACCCCGCTGAGCTATTGTTGCTCTATTTATGAAGCTTTTTACATTTAAAATAAGAAGATAGATTTATTTATCATAAAGCTTTTATTTTTAACTTAGTCTAACAATAAATACAACTGACAACGCATTGTTACTATTATGAAAATGCAGTCAACAAAAACCAATCACCAAAAATCCAGTATATCTGTAAATCTAATCAACAACGTAATACAAGATTTCAACAGAGCAGTTATTTCAAACACTAGTATAAAAT
Organism: Amorpha juglandis; assembly: GCA_949126905.1. NCBI lineage: Eukaryota > Metazoa > Arthropoda > Insecta > Lepidoptera > Sphingidae > Amorpha > Amorpha juglandis. The sequence goes on from OX421380.1 coordinate 2,082,191, forward strand.
CCACAACAACTTCACAAACACATACATAATCCAGCCAGTCATTTATCTCTGGCTATTAGCTAACTAGTTTCTGGGATTTACTATTCAAGTTGAGTTGATGACAGTGGTTTAATTTATATTTATGTGGTAGAGCCACGTGGTTGACATTTTTGACTACCACAAGAATGTATCTTCTCGATCGGGTTTTTTTATTATATTTCAATGAAAACTGACCTGTGTTGTATTTCACTGTTTTTGTACGTTAAATGAGATCACCGGAGGCTTAAATATAAATATAACAAGGGGTCAAATTTATAGCATTCCGTTTTTGAAGTTTTTCTTCTACAGCAGATACCAGCAGACGAGAAAGTGGGTCACATGACAGTAAGTGATCTCTACTACCCATCAATGTCTCCATTATTTGAAGAATAATAGATGCGTTACCGACCTTAAAGAAAAGGAAAAATGACGGGATTGGGAAAGGGAGGGAAATTTGCGCGCCAGATACCTCACTCATAGGTTTTATGTGGGGTAATAGTAGCAATCCGGTCGAGCCGTCCTATTCATACTGTAGACAAAACTGTCTAAAATATGACTTACCACTTAAAAATACAGCTAAGTTAGCATTTTTCTAATCGACTTGCCCTTCTGCTTCTCAACTGTGCACAATACCGACGAATTGCGAGCCCCAACTTGTTCCCACCGAACGCCAATATCGTTAATTGAGTTATTTTCCTTCGTACCGCGGAAATGTTGCGCCGTGGAAGTCTATTTTTTATTTGGTTTCATAAATTTTGATTTATACCGAGCCATCGAGAGCTCTATCGGACCGCGTACGGTTTATCGTGAAGCAACGCTTTTGATATATCGTGGAAGTTGAATGGGTTCGCAAAAAAACAAAAGAACAGTATTGATTTGGAAACTGTTCCTTTTCTGAGTAATATCAGACTATATTATGAGTGGTAGAGCCACGCTGTAGACAGTTTTGTCTACAGCATGATTGGGCCGGCTCAACCGGGTCATTACCACTGTCTCACAGAAAACCGACGTAAAGTAGCGGCTTGCTGCTGCGTTTCGTACGGTGAGTGAGATATCCGGAGGCCCAAATACCCCTCCGCTTCCCAATCCCTAATTATTCCTTTCCTTTAAGGTCGGCAACGCTCCCATAGTTCTTCTGATATTGTGGGCATACATGGGCGGTGGAGATCACTTACCAACAGGTGACCCACGTGCTCGTTTGCCGATCTATGCCATAAAAAAATGGCCCTTTTCTAACTTGCTAGAATGACTGTAGTCCAGAGCAGTTCACACTTTAAGTCTTTAATTCTAAATTTACGATCTTTAATTTATTTATTTTTTAATTACGCCGGATTAAATCAAGTCGGAGATATTATCAAGAAAGACCAAGTCAGAAGTACCCTAATCCGACGTATGCATGAAGAATATAATGGGAGTGAAGGAGGCTAAAGAGGTGTGTAAGGATCGTAGCAGATGGACCGTTGTCTCTGCCTACCCCTATGAGAAACAGGCGTGAGTGTATGTATGTATTTACAATCTCCAGTGGAGCATTAACACTGATTCAATATCATTATAGGACCGTGGTATAGGGAACCGGTGTTGCATTTTATCTTATCTTGCATATGATAGGGTATTATGATTTAAGAATAGGCTAGTGCCTACATTCATTCAAAGAGGAGCAATGTTTTTAGTGACGTGATCTCCAAAACATCAGAAAATTGTAGATAAATTGCCTCATTCGAGGAAAGAATATTGACCGCAGGAAACCCTACATTTGTTATTAATACACATCGATTTTCTATAATGGTGTTTCTAGGCAGCCTATTTATGATGTAGGCAAAAGTGGCTTTAACATATTCTTACCATTTTAAAAAACAATACCAGTATAGTGATCCTTATGAAGCTTGTCACCACATATTTTGCATCTAACTGATTGTTATGCACTTGAATCTTGAGGCAAATTAGTCACTCGCTTAGTGATAATTGTGACGCCTCCTCATAAACAGGAGCAACACTACACAATAGTGCATGATGTATAGTAATTTTTCTAGCTTGGCGGCAGAAATAGACAATGGACCTCCTCCTACACTATGGACATACCATTTAGTAAATATTAATCGCAAATTTTTGTAGTTGGAAGTAAGATAGAGCGCGTCGTTTCAGATTAAACGCACTATACTAAACTTCATGCGTCTACCGACCCGCATTGACCCAATGAGAGAAACTCAAACCTCAAGCAGAGGACTCTGCAGACAAAGTTATATCCACGCCATTACTTATAAGCTACGAAACATATGTTGTGTACCTTCAGTCCTGTCCAGACTAGACTTGTCACATTAACTACAGCTAGCCGGCACATTTGGGTTTCAACATTAATTCAACATAGTGCCTTAGTTTCCTTGATGGACATGCTTCTTCACAATGAAAATTTGTGTTGGAAACTATTCTAAATTACTTGCTTTCATATCCCAAACAATTAAATCTTTGAAGGTTTTATAAGACTATTATAGTGAAAGACTAAATAGACCAAGTTGTTCTAAGATTTGTCTTTTCAATCTTGAAGCGATTTTAAGTTTTAATTAAATTAAATGTCAATTAATTTTGATTAGTATTAAGCCATTTCTTAGAGTTTGATTATTTCTCAGAGATGTCAGTTAGATTATTTCTCGAATAACTAATGAGCAGAACAGAGTACAATTACCAGATAGAGAAAGAAAGGTTGCATAGATTCTGTAGGAGTAGGTATGAATGAAAAGGAAGTGAATGGTGACAGTGATAAATAATCAAAATAATATAATAAATGCGTACACTGACCCCAAATGATATAAAACATAAGCAAAAAATTGTGACAAACTCGTTTTTTTGACATAAAGAAAAGAAAGAAGAAAAGGTTGGATGACGAGACGACTACTTGTCCAGATAGATAGAAGATATAATGGATACAATGCGGAATCCTCAATCGAGCTTAAATTAATATAGGAGAAAAACTGAATCCTTCAAAATAACTTTTGACATGCAAAATTGAAACAAAATCATAAAGGCAATAATGCATTCCGGACGTGCACTATAAAAAATATTCTAATTCTAAACCTAAGTATATGATTTCTTTAATTTGACGCAATTTTGGATTCAAGATAAAAAAAAATTAAGCCCTATGAAGTATCACAATAGAATAAAGACAAAGATAGTACCAGTGTTTACAACTTGTACAAAGTTCATGTCAAGAGCTTTAGTTCTGAGCTAAATCCGTACAGACAACTGTCAACATTACTTTCATTAGTACAATGGTTTTAGTAATTGATCCAAAAGGTACTTCAAATATTATCTGGTTTGAAATATCTGAATTTGTAAAAGTAGACAAAACTTAATAGCGATATCTTTTTATTTAGCTCAGATTTTCCGTCACACATGTTGTTTAGTTTTAAGTGAATATCATATTAACTAACTAACACAAGTTTTATTTATAAGAGGACTGAAATAAATTACCTCAAAGATACGAGAACATAAAGGGCTGAACAACTCTTAAGAAAAACAGATCATGAGTTTCCAGAAACTAGAAACTAATCCAAAGGCATTGGGTTAAACAAAACTCCAGTACTACGGAAGTATATATAATCGATAGCAAACACAAGTTTGGAGTTACGATACAGGCAAGGAGTGGCGCGTGCCGTGAAACTTGCGCGTTCGGGTGTCGGCAATTGGGTTAATTGCTTGTGTGTTGGTATAAGATCTGTTTGTGCGTGAAGTATTATGGGATTGGATAGCAAAAAATGCACACCTGGTCAAGGACTTACTTAAAAGGAGTATCAGAGGTGTGTCAGTAGGTGGTAGGTCCCTCGTATACGGGAGGCTGTCTGGGTTGGTACTACCGCTTTTGCTATTTATTCCGTCAAGCAACAGTATGTAAGCACTGTTGTTTCAGTTTGAAGGGCATTGAAGGCCGTGAAATTACTGGGCATTATGAGACTTAACATCTATGCCTCGGGGTGACGAGCGTACATTACCGACATATAGAAGGAACAATCAATACTAAAATTTAACAGATCTTGTTTACAACTGTTTGTGATTTAGGGAGAAATTCGTCATTCCCCTAAGCCTGTTCAACTATGATCATTAGATAACTAGTTCAAACGTGTGACGTACATCTTGGATGAGATTAAATTATCAAGATCGGATAGGGATCCGTTTCTGGGTAGAAATGTTCATAGAGATGAGGGCTAGGTTTACAGGGAGAGTTTCACGTACAACATAGGCAACGATATTACAGAAAACCGTGACTTACGCGGCCGCATCATTCGATTCTTTCTTTAAACTGTATGACGCAATGTCATAAACCAGATTTTTCTGTTGCTTTCTCGCCTATGTCATGACATACACTCTCTCCATATAAATGGGGAATATATTCAATATTAGCAGAGACCTCTGACAATGCTCGTAAAATATCCAGCTGATGAATTCACAAATAAAACATAAAAAATGTTTGTTATAGGAGTATATTTTTCTCGTATTAGGTGATGTGTAGCAGAATGAAAGCAATAGTAGATATGGTTGGCAAATTGCAATTTTTTTTCGATGCGTTTTCATCACATACCTGACGCAATGGGAATAAAGTATATAGTATTGTCGGAATTTATTCGAATTTAAATTTCTTTTTTAGGAATTTTTGTATTGTTGCGGAATGAAATAATACAAACTGGGATTTTTGTCATGGCATAGCCTAGTTATAACATTGGACCTGATGATATGGTGCAGTCTAAACATAAAGTTGACCGTCAAGATTAATAATAGTCTGATTTAATAAATAAACATGTCCATGAATATCAACATTACCTGAAAAATTATGGACGCGTTACCGATCTCAAAGGTGATTAAGGGATTTATTTGGGTTTCCGGGTTCCTCACTGACTCTACAAAGTGCAACAGCAAGCTGCTATTTCACGTCAGTTTTCTGTGACATAGTGATAACAACCCGGTCGAGTCGGCCCATTCATGCTTTAGACAAAACTGTCTACAGCATGGGTCTTAATATCTACTTGTCTATTTGATACTATGCGTACTATAAAATAAACTGAATCGTAATCAATTTAACCAGTAAACTATTAACATGAAATACTCCCAATACCGTTCTACAGTATCTCAACACTGTCTGAACCCCACAACTCACTGAACGTAACGCAACTTACATAATTAAATCTAAGTTCAAACCAACTTAGACTGACTTTAGCCTAAACATAATTTGCCTTAAGTTGAAGATTTCAGGAATTAAGTAAGTTAAGTTCCTATTACTGCCGTTCTGGTGCAAACTGATATGATTATGAGATATGTATGTAAAATTTAATTGTATGTTTATGGACCGTTACACAATCTTCTTCTTTCAGCTGCCTTTATCCCACTCGTAACGGGGTGGGCGCAATAGCTTTTTAACACATGTTACAGAAAGATTTGGTTTATATTTTACGATCTTATATCTCGGAGTGACGAGCAGAGTTCAACCACACAGTGCTTTGTAATTCAAGGTTCTGTGTGGTGTTGCTTCTGTTTATGGGTAGGTACATACTATCAGCTATCTGCTCATTTCATCATCCAGGCTTATAACGAAAATATTATTCCAAAATATCACTTATTACTTTAGTCCAGCTCCACAACAAAAAGCCATTAAACTCAACCTCCACTTAAAGATCATTAAAATTCCCAAAATCTAAGGCATTCAAAACAACCGAGCTCTAAACAATCATTACCTATCATTTTGAATGTAAAGTATCTTAATATACACTGTTCTGTAAAGAGAGACACTTTGAAGTGAGATCGTGAAAATTTCCTCACAGTCAAATGGTGTTCAACTCTACCACTTTTGTGTTAAAGTTCAATATCGATGTTCAGTGACGTCAGTAGGTGATTATGTAAATAATGTTGTAATGACGTCATCAAACGTTACGCCGTTTAGGGTTGATGCGAATGAACGTTTTAATAAAAGTTCAAATGTATTCTAAGATTTCCGCGATCGAAACGGGACCCGTTTAATTTCAGCGGGTAATGTGAGGTTTTATCATAAATTGTTATAAGTGAGCCCTTATTGGACTGGTTTATGGCATAAGCTCTGGCTGGGACAAACTTTATTATGAACGACGTTTATTTTTGGCTTTGTTCCTGGTACTAACATTTCTACAAAAAATCTGAAGTTGTAATTAGAATCGATGGAAATTACCAAACGAAATTTGGTAATATTTTTAGCTTTTATGGATCATCATCATCATCATCAGCCACAGGACGTCCACTGCTGAACATAGGCCTCCCCCAAAGATTTCCAGACCGACCTGTTGAAAGCGGCCTGCATCCGGCGACTGCCTGCGACCTTAATCAGGTCGTTTTTACCTTTTTCATGGATGCATTTATTACATTTTTGACGTCAAAAGTATTGTCTTACTTCTTCACTAACGTAATTTAACCTGGGATTCAACATAGTAGAGTTATTCGGTTGTATTTAAATATAAACTTTTTGATTGATTGTTTTGGACTCATCTTTTTTCGTCATTGGACCCTTCAATCCGCATTAAAAGAACATGGTAGGATCGCAGCGTAGTACTGTGGCACATGACACAAGGAATATAATAAACATTAAGGTACGAACTCAATCGTATACATACTCACGCCTGTCCCCAAAGAGGATGGGCAAAGACTATGTACTGACTAGTATCGCAAGCTACAACCCTGACACACCTTTGCTCCTGCCACATTCATACATTTTCCCATATATTTTCGCATATAAGGTTCATCACTTATCATTTTCGAAATCATTCTTTAGTTCATCTTATAATCATACGTTCACCTTATGACCTTTCATTCACATTCGCACAATGTATACCCTTCATAAATCACCTTTTATCCATGTTTTCTGCATATCTTAGGGCGGCTAAATTACGACACTAGATCTGGTGTTACGTACAGTATTTTCCAAATATATTATAGACCGTCCAAAGATATTACATCCTCCAACGATTTCCTGAATTATGCTGGCTGACCCCGGGACCAGATTCGCTTTAACCGGCGACTATAGTGGAGTTGACAGACCTCGATAACGATTTATGCTCCTTCTAAATTTTCACTTGATCTCCAAAAAATACAAAAACGATTAACTTAATAAATTAATACCAGCAAAATCTCCGACACGACGATTCAAGCAATGATTCGCCAGAAATATGATTGATTACAAGTTTTAACTTGCCTTATCCACCATCTCTGTGCCTCCATTATGTCTTCTAATCGCTGTGATATTTGACTAAAGCATTGTATTTATTATGATTAATACGTTTAATATAATGATATTGTTAGCAAAAAATAAGCCATATTTTATGTCGACCGAAACTGTAAAACCTTTGTTATTTGCACTTCTTTATACGTCTTTGACTGTATAGGGTCAGATTAAGTGCGTATGGTAAGATCGTACTGTACTGCAGCGGAGGTGCGTGGATAATGAGAGAGATGGATGGATTTCAGTGGTAGAGCCACGCTGTAGACTATTTTGTCTACAGCATGAATGGCTGGCTCGACCGGATCGTCACCACTGTCTCACAGAAAACCGACGTAAACTAGCGGCTTACTTTTGCGTTTCGTATGGTGAGTGAGATATCCGGATGCACAAATCCCCCTCCACTTCCCAATCCCTAATATCCCTCTCCTTTAAGGTCGGCAACGCGTCCATAATTCTTCCGGTAGTGTGGGCGTACATGGGCGGTGGAGATCACTTACCATCAAGTGACCCACTTGCTCCTTTGCCAGCCTATGCTATAAAAAATACGTCTTTGACTATATGAGGTCAGATTAAATGCTTATGGTAATATCTAACTCTACTGTAGTGGACATGCATGGCAAGATCATTATTTATTGGTTCAATATCAGATCGGATGGAGCGCAAAAATATTTTACGCTAATAATGAATAGAGCCATCGTTGATCTACATCAGCGATTCCCAAACTATTTTGGGCAAGAGGCCCTGTTTCCACAATTAACCTTATATCAGACCCCATAGTCAAATTACTTTAAAATCCTATCTCTTTTTCCTATTGATAAAAAATACTTACCAATTTAAAAACTTTGCGATTTTTGTTATATAATCGATTCCTTTGGGAATCTCTGATGTACATCTTGTAAATTCGCTTGCAATAAATCTTTGCATTTGACACCACCATAAACTAGTCAAACTCTACAAATATCTTGCAAATTTGAGTACTGAATCCAATCTTGTCGCATCCCTATATATCATTTTCCTTTACAACATGTAACATGATGGAGCATTGTTTAATGAAAATATATCTTTTTGTGCTGAATATATTCATGTGGATTTATAAAACCAAACTGAAAGCCTCTTTTAGGGTGCGCGATCGAAACAAGAGATCATATTATCTCGCACGGTAACAACCCCTCCGTCTGTATGCAATAAGGTATTGCATATGTTTTTTTTATTATTTAAATCATTATATTACGGTGTCCAAAATCGATTAGAAAAATAATGTTATAAATAAGATCTGATTCTTATCTTACAAGCCATTTAAATCCGATGGAAGGAGTAACAGTCAAAATCACAGTTAGAAACAGGTTGCACAACGTATTTTATGACGTCACAAAATGTGCTACGCCTATATAATGCACACGTGCGAGGGAAACAGTGAGATTTTCCCACTACGCGCCCATTTTTTGCCCAATTTTAGTTCTGTTTTCGCTAAATAGTTTATAATTTTTTGTTGCATATAAAATAATATATAAATTAAAATATATTATATACGTATATACCTCGAAGGTATCCGATCGAAACAGGAGATCGCGAGGTGCGACCGTTTCAATACAATTTCATACCTATGACCTTCGGTAATCTATATGTATAAGAAACTTCACAATTTCCGTGTAATTTAAATAAAAATGGCTACAGCTAGTGTTTAGCATTAAAACAATAAGTTCATAAAAATAATACAAAAGTTTAGTGTTAATCATTTTCAAAGCAGGATAAAACACACAAACAACATTGTGACCTCTATCAAGACAATATAACACAAAGTCACTCGCGCGGGTCCAACTTGCACGTCATAAACTAAACAAAGGTGACAAACAGTCACAAAGGGTTCGTACAATGAAAAGAAATAAACCAATGACAAAGCGTAAGTTTATCTACGAGCAGAAAATTGCTGGCGAAAACCACTTAGCTTTGTCTCCGACGACTGTCTTTTCACTTGTATAGATGATGTGTGACTTTGTAAATCTGTTATGTAGTACCTTGTAACCTCTAATATAAGGGCGACAAAGTAGTCTAGATCATATCTATTAATAATGGAGGGACATGTTTCCAGAAGTGAATTGCTTTTTAAATAATCCTGTGACGACCTTGGAGTGAACATGTGCAAGGAAATGAAGATAACTTTTGTGGGTACAGCATTTATATTAAGAGAAATAAAATTACTATCCAATGCGGAGGGTATCTCAATTTTTTATATAGTAGATTCCGGCAAACATGTAACTCAGTTATCTGATGCTATGTAACCTTTACCTCCCATAAATACTAGCATAATCATGAATGAGTTGCCACATTTAAAGGTCAGGAATGGAGACTGGGTAAGGGAGGGGTATTTAGGCCTCCGGTAATTTCGTTTACCATACAAAATGCAACAGCACTTCACGCCAGTATCCTGTGAGGTCACTGCAGTCAAGTCGACCCATTCATGCTGTAGGCAAACATTTGTCTATACCGTGACTATGCCACAAAAAATTGAGTTGACAAATCGATTTATCTTAGATACAACTGGAATTTGAAAATATTTGCATGGGAATTATCAATCCATAAATAAATAAACACAACAATCCAAACCTTAGAACCTACTTTCGTGAACATAAAGAAGGATTATTGCTTCCAACAACTCTCAGACTTCGAAGATTATTTTCTATCGCACATTTATATTAGTCTTATATGAATCTAACATTACACGATCGCTCGTTTCAGAGTGGGCTCGTCATGGAAGTTGTCAAACTCTCTGTTATTACGGATTTACGTCTTCAAATTTGAATTGACGTCACTTGTTGCAAACTGAACTTCAAAGCCCCCGAGTATCTATACTAAATTTAAATAAAAATATTCACGAGTTACAAAGTTACTTGGGAACTTACCGACAACAACCGAGATCGATGGCTGATTCCCGAAGGAGCAGCGTTTCTCACAATATTCCAATCTCGCTTCACTGTCAATAAGTAAGCCTTAATAAATGAATATCTTAAAGGTCAATGTCTCCCAATTATGGACGATGAATAGTCATAGATTTTAGTTCAAAAACAAGTTGTAATTAGTTGGTGTTTTTGTTTTCTGTTCTTCCATTAATTTAAGCCAAGCGGTCAATGAACTATGGTATTGTTATATGTCTACCTCTCACTTTAGATAATCAGTGAGATTATGTGCAAGCTGCGTTAAGATGGGTTAGTGCATCAATGATTCTTCTAGCATTTTTGGTGTCCATTAGCATTACTTACCTGATGGTATCTTCTTCTCTTTTATTTATGGCTTTCGCATTATTACGCATTTGGCAGTATCAAGTATAATTTATTCTCAAATTATTACAAGAACGATGAAACACGGATGCGGTCGATTTCAAGGTCTTGCCGGAGTTTTGGTGTTAACTCCTTTCAGTACGATGCTTAATTCAGTTATTTCAATGTTTCCATACACTGTTCATCACCGTCAATGTTTATTGAACAAATCCACACCACTTTTATACAACAAACACAACTCTAAACTAGTTTATGAAATAAATTAAAATAAGCGATGAACTGCACTGTCAGAATTCCCGCCAAAACTCCTGATGGTATCTTATTGTAAAACCTCGTTTGCCGACTTTCTAGTTTAAAAAAATAATAATCTTTTGTATTGTGTTTTATTTGTTTATTGATTTAGTGGAAGTTTTTTTGTACTATGAAATGTATGAGTTTTTTTTTAAAGCATAGTCCGGCAAACAAGGACGAGGGTCATCTGATGGTAAGTGATCGCCACAGCTCATGTACGCCCATAATGTCAGCAGAACCATGGGCAAATTGACCTTACAGGAAATGTTTAAAATGGAAAAGAAAGGGGGATTGGAGTTTCCAAATATTTCACTCACCATATAAAACGCAACAGCAAGCCGCTACTTTACATCGGTTTTCTGTGAGACAGTGGTAACGATCCGGTCGAGCCGGCCCATTCATGCTGTTGACAAAACTGTCTACAGCGTGGCTACTACTCTATGAAAGCAAATGGAATTCGATACACACCTACTTGTACAATATAAGTACATACAACATCTTCCATAAGTACTTACAATTAGGTTACAAATGTAATTCATCTACTTATATCCCTACTAATTCCATATATTGGGATAATGGACCACTTACATTACCCGTAAGCGAGCCATATCCCACAAATTGACGTCTAAGCGCCTGTTTTACGATATGTCGGAATGACGTCATTCAAATACATAAAAAAAACTACGAATGGTCGTGAAAAGGCGGGAAATATTGAATGAGTTGAACAGCGTAAGCATTTTCCGCGGCCTTTGTATGGCCAATTTGTTTTTATTATAACTGCATATGGTACTAAATTGATGTGTTTCCAAGACACGAATTGTACTGTATTAATATCATAAATTAATTTATAAAAAGCAATTTTTACACCATTTTATTGGCGATTTGTTTTTAATTTATCCTCTTTGTGATAATGGAGTACTTACACTGTGTATCCGGTGATACACTGGGATTTAATCCTAGGTCAAGCGATAATAATTATTTGTTGAGCAAAAAAATCAAAGTGTAATAAATTTTAATAAATAAATGTTTATCTGTCTGTCTGACGTCATCCCCTCTGGGGAGATGTTGATTAAATAACTCAAATATTAAAATTCCTTAAATATTTTAAATAAATATACCTTTTTTTCCATTTGGCGTTGTACTGTTAGCCTGACTCGAGTCGGCTTTCTACAGCTTCACCGGACTTTCGGGCGAACGCTTTAGGCGCTCTCAACCCTTATAAATATACCCATATCGATGAGGGGTAGAGACAAGCTGTAGATATTTTTGTCTACAACATGAATGGGCCGGCTCGACTGAGTCGTTACCACCGTCTCACAGAAAACGGACGTAAAGCTTGCTGCTGCGTTTCGTACGGTGAATGAGATATCCGGAGACCCAAATCCCCCTCCCCTTCCTAATGCCTTAATTATTCCTGCCCTTTAAGGTCGGCAACGCACCTTATAACGCACATTATGATTCTTCTAGTATTGTGGACGTACATGGGCTGTGAAGATCACTTACCATCAGATAACCTACTTGCTCGTTTGCCGATCTATGCTATAAAAATAACATGTTAAGTCTAATAATGACTAGTAATTTTACTGGCTATAATATCCTTCAAACTGAAATATACTTCAGACACAACGTACCGGAAGATATAGACAAAAAGATAATACCAACTCAGACGACCTTCTCGCATACGAGAGACCTACCACCTTGTAAAATTAACGTAATCTGTTGTAGCTAACGCGGCTTAAGTTCGTATCTAATTACGTTTATAAAAACATGGTTCTGTTTAACGAAGATTAATTATTGTTCCCCAAATTGATTTTTAATTATCCGTTTAAAGCTTTGATGTAAATTACTATCGGCTCAGATAATGGGGAATTAACTGAACACCGGATTCTTCCTGTTTAACAACGTTATGCATTAAAAATATAAAATCTTGTTTAATTATAGCATATTTAATGGTAGTCTTGTATAGGTTTCATTGCTGGGCACTGGTTTCTTTTTATCCGAACATGGCAATTTCATTGCACTACACCTGGTGGTAAGCGCAGTGCAGTTCAAAAAACCAGCGACCAAACGAACGAGAGCAAGAATGAGTTTATCGGTGGTCACTAGTATCATGTCGGCCTGCCTGCACACTTCGAAGAGGAATGAAGAAAATTGAGGGCCCTGCAACAGAACAGGCGCGTGACCGATACAAGTACAGGAATATAAGGGTGTACCCTATACCCACCCCAACTAATCATAGTCATGTCGAATTCCCTTCGGAAGAACCGTATGAACACTGGCTGATCCTGGAACGTGATGCACACAAAGTGAGTGGGTCACTATGGCAGGTTCTAACACCATGTGAACGGTCGCTAACCGTGCGGATATGTATATACTGCCACCAGCAAATCTTACCTTAGCTTAGTTTATTCTGGCCCAACTCGGTTTGCTAGACTTCACACATCGCATTCATATGGAGATTTTATACAGGTCTCCTAAGGAAGTTTGTAGTCAAAGTTAAAGCGAGCAATAATTAGTAAGGAATTTTTAGGTGACTTCGAGAAGTCAAAACTGTGTCCCAAAACAAAATATTTCGTTCTTTTAATCAGTTTTTAACAGACAAAAAATAGAGGATGTTCTCAAGGTGACGTGTATATCCTTGAATGTATATACTTATGTTGCTAGGCACTAGCCTCTTCTGTCTAAATATGGGTACCAACCCAAGTCTACCAAGACTTCACTTCAAAATTCGCAGGTATACAGGTTTCCTCACGTTTTCCTTTACTGTTAAAGCGAGCAATAATTAACAATTAATACACACGTAACTTGCAAAAGTTAGAGGAGCCTTTGAAGTTGGAAGCCATAGGACCCTACTAAACCTATTTGATTATGAAACGCACAACAACTAAATCCAAATAAACTAATTTAAAGTTTAATGCCTATTAATCAAAAGTATTTTTAATTCGTCATCACATTCAATGCCTTCCATTATACTAAGTACACCAACAAAAGTATGTTTTTTCTATCCAGTGAAAAAAGTAACATTTTTTACCAAAACGCCGTTTCTAGATGTCTGAAAAGGCTAGGCTATTCAGGCTATTCAGAATGACCTAAATCGACACTACTATCTGAAACTTGATTCAAAGGATTTATTTGATGTTTTGTACCACATTATTTTTGTAAGTGATGGTACCACGTCGTGGACAGTTCTATAGATGAATGGGCAAACTCGAAGGGCCTGGTGCTACTATCTGGTACAAACCTGACGTGAAATGGAAGTATTTTTGTTACGTTTCGTATGATAAATGATATTTCTGGAGTCCTAAGAAATCCCACCACCATCACGATTTTTCTTTTTTAGATGTTGGAAATGTACGATTGATTATTTGAATCTTCTGATTTTGAGGATGCTTATGGACGATGAAGATTATCCACTGTCAGCTGATGCATTTTCATGGCACAGGTTTTACTGAAATATAAATCATCTAAACTAACTAAAATACCGAATTCAAGACCGAAGCGCGAAGTAATGGCTGTTTCCTGTCGAAAAGTACCCCATTTTTCTTCATACTCCGTCATCAGATCTTAATGAATTTATATAGGATCACCCTCGTAATTTCTATCGAATTCAAACGAATCAAGAAGATTGGTCCACATTTGTTGGAGTTATGCGTGAACGTTTTTTAAAAAGATATACAGATGAATTGACATCCTTCTTTTAAAGTCGTTCGAAATAAAAAGCACATAATCTACCCAGTTTCTTCGTCATTCTTTAGGTTTTATGTTAAAAAAAATAACCTGAACATAAGCTCAAATCTCCCTGAAGTAGGTACAGGTACAATTTCACCTACGGCTTACTGAGCTTACTTCCATGACATGATGTGATAAGGAGCAAGCATATCGCTAGTTCAGACAGATTTTCGATCCAGAACAACTTTCTATTTTTTGTTTGCATACTTCATTGCTAAATTCCGTGCCATGTAAGGCCTTCGTTGACCGCTGTAGGGGCTGATTCCACTTTTTCGGTTCTAAGCTGCTTTCAAGGCAGTTGTCTCAGTGAGACCAATGAGTCAATGGTTTACTTGGTCGCACCAGGGGCTAGGTGAACGGTCGCGGGGTTATTTCTTTGACCTTGCCCACCACAATATTTTTTCAAGATTAATCGGTCATCGATGGGCAATTTTTCCGCAGTACCCGAGGATCCTTTGATAACAAATTATCTAATACAATCTAGTTGACTTGTGTTATCGAAATCAAACCCAATATAAAATATCAATCCCAAGGTCTCACTAATTTCACAACCTAAATTAAATTAACAATGCTATCTGAAATTATTTTGTTTGTTCGCTTATTAGTTAGTTTTGTTTTAGGTCTCTACTGATTACTTTTGAAAGTTCTTCAATTTAGTTGGCTTTTGTGGTATTATCGAATATCCATTAAGTTTACCCTTGAGTTTATCTTACTTTTGCTCTGATAATGTGATCAAAAATAAAATTCTATTCCAATTCGAATTGCTTTCTATATTCTGACCATCTACTTTTTCGTTTACAATAACGATTCGGCTATTACGTCCGCCTTTATTGCTAAATTATCACATAGTTTATTCAAACATTTTAATAAGGCTGGTTTTATAGCAGAATAACTGAGAGGATAATAAGGCTAACATAACGTGGATGCAATCTTTGCATTCAACGACCCATCAGGAGATCCAGATATGATGGAATGGAAATTTTCTATAGTTGAATATAGGCTCATGAACCACAGGATTATGAATAACCAACAAACCAGAGGAATTCAGGGCGCATAACTAACCCATAAGAAAAATAATGATATTAAAATCGGGACAGTTTGTTTAGCAAAAACCATAATTAACAAATCAGAAGAAACAGCAAAGCTAACGTTTCATAAGGTTCTCAGAGACAATGGTACTATCGTGGTCGAGACGGCACTTCGATGATGAAGACAAACCTGACTACAACGGACTTCTACTACTTATTTAAAAACACAACGTTTCTCCTTCTCCGTCATTTTTACTGTTGACTTCTAATTATCACAAAAACATTTCCAGTGCTATTAAAAGAACGTAATTTCAATAGGAACGGTGGAACGATTTTGTAATTAGTTGGTTCGTTTGAACGTTCCAATTGAAGGGAATTTTAGTTAACATACCGTGTAATGATTCCGGGAACACATTTCTATACCAATTGCAAAGTTGTTGATCTGATAATTTAAAATGAAATTTCGGATTTGTATAACGAGTTAAATTGTGAATTATAATTTCCCGTTAAATATATATTTTTTAAAAGTAATTGATTTGAAATAAAACTAATTTAAACTGATTTTATCGCGGTTTTTATTAATTTTGATCCCGATGTTTCGAAGACTTTTCAGCCTTCGTGGTAACGGGGTGGACTTGGAACGTGATTACGAAGGCTAGACAAAGTTATAACACTACTTGGAATGCTGTCTTGCTGGAAAAAAATGGCAATAAACGCATGTAAATGGCAGTTTACCCTTTAAAATTTGTTTCCATTTCGCTTCATAATTGGAACTAATTCTTAACGCATTTATTGATTTAGCCATGTTTTTTAAAGGGTATAAATATTCTTTTGTCGAGACCAAAAAATAGAAACAAAAGTAGGAAAATTTAGAGAACAATTTTAATAGTCTATATTGACCGTTTACAGAAAATTCCTTGGCATCAAATTCAGCTACAGAAATAATATCCGAAACAAAAACACTCAATTTAAAAAAAAGATTGTCCTTTTACTATGTGACAAGGTTCCTCAATTACTCATGTTGCATTTTAGCACAGTTACAAAGTATCTTGTTGCTGCTGGAAATAGCTTTTGCAAAAAAAAACCCTTACACCGTAGCTTGAAAGTGGAACGAAATGAAGGCGCTTTGAAAGAGTTTTAACTTAAAAATAACTAGATCAGAGGGAGTGGAAATTGTTTTCCTTTTTTATGTACGTTATTAAAATTACCTCTTTGGTCTAGTAACAGTTAACTTCGGCTAAGAAAACTTGAGGTTCTGGGTCAAATTCCAGGTTGGGAAATTATTACTTGTGTTTAAGTTACTTATTTTATAAAATTATACATAATTGCTCGGGATGGGGATTTGTACCCGGTATAGTACGACTCCCCAGCTTTCAGTTCTTGGGACGAAAACATGCTAGACGTACCGTGAATGCACTATTTGCTCCTATGCTATCCTTTTAGAGATACGGGCAGGAATCAAGTTTAGGTCAGCGAGGCTCCTCTACTGAAAGAGAGGGGTTAGGCCTTAATCTATCACGCTGGCCTAATGTGGGTTGGCAGACTTCACAGACCTTCAAAATTCTTGTGGAAGGATTCACAGGTACGCAGGTTTTCTCACGATAGTTCCTTCACTATTAAAGCATAGTTTATAAGCCAGCGATAATTAACAATTAATACAAGAATAACTATGTATGCTCTTGGTTGTGAACTGGTAACTTTCATCTCAATAAACCATTCCACTCTCCGCTGAGCTGTCCCTGCTAAGGTTAGCTGAGCTAGCTTATAACGTATTTGATTGAAATTCGAAACTCAGGTGGTATCCTACATCTATGATGGGGTAAATAAACAACTGCTGAACAGCGATGTGAATTTGACTTCTGAATAAGAAAATACCAAGATCCTTAAAGAGGATATTTATATTTAGCCCAGAGGAGTTGAAATCAGGTAGGCGGAAGTGGTAAAAACTTCAAGCCAAATCTTTTTGTAACATGTATTAAAAATATGTTGCACTGACCCCACTGTAAGTGGAATAAAGGCAGGTGGAAGAAGAAGATAGAGGATATTTAGCCATATGGATGTGTAGTTAAAGACAACAAGCATCAAGATAGGAAAGGCAAACTATATTAGAAGATTTCAATAGTAGAACTTTAACATATTCGGAACTTTATAATGCGGGCACTTATTCCTATTATTATCAACAGCCTTTATTAGTTAAACTATAAATCGCATCATAAATTCAGACTGACGTTTCGCTGGTGGTAGGATATTCATATCCTCCCGGATAGTGACCACCGTACACATGGTGCTAAAACCTGTCATAGTGATCCACACGCTTTGTGAAGGTCGCGTTCCAGGATAAGCCAGTGTATATCCGGTTCTCCCGAGGGCCTTACGGCATGACTAGATCGTTTATTGAGGCGGATATAGGGGTATATCCTTGTATTATTATGCCTACATTGGTCATCCGCCTGTCCCGTCGCAGGCCCCTCGATTTGCTCGCCCTCTCCGAAGAGGGAAGAAGCATTTATACAGGTCGGCATGACTCTGGTGACCACCAATAAACTAAGTCTTTTTCAGTGGTCCCTGGTTTGATGGACTGCACTACGCCTACCATCAGGTGTAGTGCAGTCACTTTGCCGTGCTCGGATAAAACAAAAACTACGTCACACCGCTTTCGTATGTATCAGAATTTAAGAGTAATTTAAAGTTAAGTAAAATTCGGTTCTAATGGGCATGAGCCTCATAAAATTAACTAAAATATTCAGAATGATATAAAGATTCTAGTGTTGAAGTTTACTTAATTCCTTAAAGCTAACTAAGTCTTGCTATCTTATATTCTGCAAACTGTTTGTTGAAAATGAGCCAAGAATTATATTGACTTTTAGTTAGCCTTTTATCTCTTCTAAACATATTATTTTGAAATTGTGTAGCTTTAGTATCTTAGCATATAATACTATATTTTTCAGTCACTTCAATAAAACCAAACTTAAGCTAATTAATTAACAAATTGTGCTATTGACAATATAACCGTAACATTTAAATATCGTGAAACAATTAGTTCAAAATAATTTAGATTGATGCATGGCTTGGGAGAAGGATATCAATAATTTGGACATCCAGCAATGTTTCGTTAATTTCGTACGGCTTATGGCATTATGGCTCTAATAAATACCATAATGATAATAATCACCAAATATTTTCAATTTGAAAATAAATGCTAAACGCTAAAATGCTTACACACTGTTGCTCGGTGGCAGAAATAGACAAATCGGTCGTACCAAACCAGATGGCCTCTCGCATACGAGGGACCTACCACCTTGTAAGATGGTGTCATACGGTGAGTCTCCCCACATATACCACACAATACCAAATCAAATCATGATGGAAAGGTGGACCTTGGCATTGGGCCAAGATAATGGCTGGCAGAAAGAGAAAAAAATCGGCACGACGTAATATTGGCCAGTGCTAACCATCATAATATATCTTGAAATGAAAGTTCCTCCCATTTTCTCACTAGGTAACCCTGTGTCGAGGAATTTGATAATTTCTCTTTTTCTAAAAATAATTTCCGTTAAAATCTCATCTCTAAACTGAAATCGATCTCTAAAGAAACATGCTTTTCCGGCTTTTTACGTAAATGTGTAATTTGAGTTGACTTTTCCTAGTACTGGCCATCAGTTAAGCCGCCTTTGAGGCTTTAATCATGCCTTAATGAAGGAACCGTTTCATTTACAGTGATTAAACGTGGCTATGATATTTTAATCATGTTGGAATATTATTAATGACTTTGGTTAGAAAATGTATTTTTATTCACTGAAGGTACGAGACGACTAAGTCACTCACCTAATGGTTAGAGCCACGACGGCCATAAATATCAACTCCACCCAGAACTTTGAATTACAAAGTACTGCATAATATTGCACTGCGCACGTCACCACAAGAGTCTCAAATTGCTCAGTAATTTCACTGACTTCAATGCCAACAGTGCCTATATATGGCTTCTTGTTTGCAGAAATAGAAAGATAGAGAAACTCACGCAAACGACCACTTATATCACGGTGAATGCGCCGATGATGTGTTTGATAAATCTTATTCTTACATTTTCTTAACAGAACTACGCGTGCTGGTTTGAGAAAATACAGCTTCGTAGTCTCCTCCGTCTCTACTCGAACTAAAAAGTTCGCAAAATATTACTTCTGCTAGACAATAAAGCTATGTAATGCGTTGCCTGCACATCAGTTCCCTCCTTCCTAAAATAGGGGATCCTTTAAACAGAGTGTGAAGAAGCAACAAGGCAGGCCTACATAATTCCACCGACTTACGATAAATTCTCTGTTATCGGTCGACACTCTTCTTAGTTTTAACCAACTCATTTATAAAGAGATGTATACTTATTGTAACTATATATGTACTGTTTAGTGAGTTATAATCTGTACCATACCAAGTTATAATCAGTTGGACAAAATACATAATATGCGTATAACAATACGCATATTCGTGACTAATGCTGTAACACAAAGAGCCACAGTGCACACGACACAAACGCGTCAATTTATTACACTGACAACTGGCTGACAAGCTCATAGCGAAGACACCGCGGACACTTGATTAACTCGCCGACACTCCTGATTAATGAAACGGTGAGATTTGGAAGGACGCGCCCTAATTAGATTATAGCGTACATGTGAGATTCGTATCTGTGATGGGTATTAATCGTTTTTGTGTCGTGCGTTAGATATCTTGTTTTATAGATTAATCGAGCGATATCACTTTGTCAATGAGTTGTTGAATTGTTTCTTTATATTTCAATTAGTTACCCAAGACCTATTGCAGAAAGAATTTCATTAATCAATCCAAAAACATATATTAGAAATCATTCAAATCTGATGGAGTGGCACCGTGACAAATAGTCATTCCGGTGCACGAGTGCAAGTGAGGTAGTGAGATGTCCCCACTACGCCCCCACCTTTGCTCATAACAATATTTAAAATCATAATTGCAGGCTCATATAGAACCGGTATTGATTTGTTTTAACAAAATAATAGTTAAAAAAAATATTCATCTGCTCTTTGTTTCATTGTTCAATACAATTCACACACGGCAGAAGTGAAACTTCAGAAAAGTAGCGTAAAAGTGAATGAAATAAATATAGAGTATCAGAAGTATTAGGATAATTAAATGGTTTATTATTTTTATAATATTTTTACCAAGCTTAATAATTTACTAATGTTAATAAATTTTATTTTAGATGATTTATATAAATAAAAAAATGGTCAAATTAACACAGATATAATGTTAAATAATAGACATACATAAACTGATTTGAATTTTAATACGCAAACGCAAAAAAATAAAACATGTGATTAATACACCACGTTGTTCATGACACATTTTCCAAAGGCTTCGTTGTACGCAAAGACATGTGATATGATATGTTATTCTCTCGCAGGTTATATCTTACTTACGAATATGTTTGTCTCTTTTTACTGTCGCTTTTTCGTTTCATAGAATTTTCAAATGACAACGGTGCTAAAGAGGTTTCACTTCAAAAATAAAAGTTACGATAAATGCCCCAACGACGCGACGTTACAATAAAATCGCTCATCATCCAGGCAAACATTGGGTTAGACGCAAACAATACACGGTAGAATTTGTCATGTACAAATAAATACAAATTTAACACCTCCCTCCGCTGTGTTATTCATCCATTCAAAACAACACAAACAGATTAATCTCCACCCAATATTAGTGTATTATAGGGACGGGCTACGTGCGGATGAAATATTGGAACGCGGATCCAAAATGTGGATGTGAATTCGAATGCGGAATGTAAATTAGCTATTTTGTGTTTGATTAGATCTGCAATGCTTTGAGTTGCAATTTTAAAAATTACTGGTACGTTGAAGGATGTACACAAATGGTGTTGATCGAATGAAAATAAAATTAATTTGACGTTTTCATGTCGTATGCTGGTTACATGCTTAAAATATACATTTCACATACAATTTGTTTTTTTTTTATCCGAGCACGGCAAAGTGACTGCACTATACCTGATGGAAAGCGTAGTGCAGTCCAAAAACCCAGCGACTACCAATAAACAATGAGTTTATCGGTGGTCACCAGAGTCATGCCGGCCTGTATAAATGCTTCGTCTCTCTTCGGAGAGGAAAGAAGCAAATCGAGGGGCCTGCGACAGGTCAGGCGGATGACCGATGCAGGCACAGTGATACAAGGATGTACCACACATCCACATATACGGTGTATTCACACAAGGCGTGCGGATCATTATGGCAGGTTTACACCATGTGGACGACGGTCGCTATCCGGGCGGATATAAATATCCTACCACCAGCAAATATATATTATTATTCTTGTCACCAAAGCCTTTCTTTCAGTAAAGTATATCACGTCGTTAACCATTCAACGAACGCTATCATCTCAATTGGTCTACAGTCTTCAGAAATAAATTGTTAAACAAAGTATACCTATTTTTCATTCATACCGACCGCATACAAATAGCCGGTTAAAAATAAAAGACCTCAGGTCGTTAGCGGCTTTCCCATCACTAGCACCACATCCCTGTATTGATGACGTTAATCCACAACACTAAAGGAAGATATACGAGTATCATAAAATAACAAACGTCGATTTTATTGTCGTGCCAATATAGAAAAGAGCAGTTAAGACTGCCTAATAGCCAGTAATTCGTTTAGCTGTTAGTAGGGGTGTTCTGATACAGCTACAGTAATAGCTCTCAATCGAGAACCGAGTGAGATATCTTCGAGAATACTATGAAATCAATAAAGATTACGCTTTCAAATGTTCTGCACATTGAGACGGTGAAAAACTGAAGTCCTTACTGGTGAAATCGGGTTGGGTTGATGCGCGTTTACTCGGTGCCTTTCTTCAAATTTATTATGATCATAGAACTCGAGTGTCGAAACGATTCTTTTATACGAGTATGATACTATCAAATGCGTTTGATGACCTTTTGAGAAATAATAGACAGTTTGACAATTTTGACAGCGTCCGTGGCGAAGCGGGCGAGTAGCCGGCTACGAAGCGAGAGGCGTGGGTTAGATTCCCGCACATAAGCAAATGTTTATGTGATCAATAATAAATGTTGGTTTCGGATCTGGGTGATGTGGGACCGCAAGTCCCTCGTATACAGGTTTAACCTAGTGTGGGGTTAAATACACCCAACGGTCACACACATACCGTGTGTGACCGTTGGGTGTATTTATTATTATTAAAAAACTCTCATAAAAGATATAGAAATACCTGTTGCACTTTATATTAATTTGGTATGGTTTAAAACCTCTTTAATTAAACTCCATATTGAATTGAATACACCCAAAATGACTCATAAAAGAAGTGTTCGAAACTTTCGATGTCTAAATAACTAAATAATATTACTAATATATTTCCCGAACATCACCGACCTTTGAGAATGTCTATATATCAAGTATTACTTCAAGAAATTTCCCAGACATTGTTCAATAAATTGTAATAGACGTCAACTGTCAAACTATATTATATTGAGTTCGGGCCCTATTTACCCTCCTGAGAGGCAAAGTTTTAGTTAGATTTAAAAAAAATAAAAGTATGAAGCTTTTCTATATGTAGCGCATGGATATTCATGACTAAGTCATTATTTAGGATGATTTCAATTACGAATCAACCGACATTTTTTCTCATCAATATTCTCATAAAAAAAATAAAATTAAAGTTAACATTTGGTATTGGAAAGCGAAAATTCGTTATTTTAACCAATTTATAAAGCAGTTTATTTATTTAATCTTTAAATAAAACAAATACAGAGAGTATAAGTGGTAAAGCCACGCTGCAAACAGTTTTATCAACAGCATGAATGGGCCTGCTTGACCGGGTCGTTACCACTGTATCACAGAAAACCAACGTAAAATAGCGGCTTGCTGTCGTCTTTAATTCGGCGAGTGAGATATCCAGAGGCCTAAGTCCCACTCCCCTTCCCAATCCCTTATCCCATTCCTTTAAGGTCTTGCTATGTATTATATTGTATACATAATATTTATTTATACGGGTCTTAATCGCATAGTATTTAGGTATAAATACTTATTAGATATTTATTTCTTCTTCGACCAAGTTACATCGGCTGTGGTCACGGGTTCACTGCTTGTTTGGTGGGTATTTATACCTTCAAATACTACACGATAAAGACCCGTTAAATAAATATTATAATGACATTTGTGTCGGTGCGGAAATCGAACACGTAACCTTTTGTTTTACAGCCAGCTGCCCCTTGCTATGTAACGGAGGCTGTCAAGTACTTTAACCGCATAACCCTCCTCCGCCTAGCCTCTCAGAATATCCTAATGTGAGGTAATGCCTGATTGATTACCAAGGCTAGCGGCTGTAAGGCATTTACTAAATCATCATGTTACGTTTGCCTATGGCCTATTTCTCAAACCAATCAACAAATTGCCTAACTTGTTTATTAGGGACCTTACTTATAAGCCTTTTAAGGACTGCTTATTTAAACACTGTTTTAGTATTTTTTGAGCCATCTTATAAATCGAGTTGATAGAAAAGGACAAAAGAGTGTTTAAATAATTAATGCTTATATAATATAACTAAGGCCTATCTATAAAATTACAAGTTTTATCTCGTCTAAAAGAAAATTTTCGTGTAGTAACCAATAGTGCTGAGTACTTAATTATTAATAATTAATTATAATTGAAATTATGTGTTTTACTAATAATATGGGCTAATTAATGTAATAATTATATCTATAATGGGTTTCTTGTTTCATCAACTATAAGGATTTGGTAATAGTAGCCACGCTGTACGCAGTTTTGTCTACAGCAAGAATGGGCCGGTTCGATCGGGTTTCTACCACTGCCTCATAAAAAACTGACGTCAAGTGAGTTGCAATGCGCCTCTACGGTCGACAAAATTATTCCGACCTGAAGATCTTGGAACGCGACTCATCTGTGGAGCGGTTATTTATCTATGTAATTTTTAATACCTACAGCCTTAATAACGTTGTTTTTTATTCCAGGTATCATCAGGATTTGCTTGAAAAAGCCTTAATACTGGATCCTCATCACAGTCATCCTGGAGAAACCAGTAGTAAGAAAACATCTAATAAAAAGGTTAGTATGACAAAATATGCAATAACTGACGCGGCGAGGGATCTTTTTATAGCAGTTAATTGAATGTCAAACTCAGATATTGAGCATTTTGATCAAATTGATGAGGGCTATTAGTGTTCTGACCTATAAATGAAAAAAAAACATACTTTAAAAGTGCGAAATAGATTGTAAATGACGTCTATTTAAAAGACCTGTTCGTATTTTTCAATAGGAAAGCTGAGTATTGCCGTCATTAAAACATATTTTTTAATGCTATGATATATGAAAAGCTATTTATTGAATACAAATTTAATGCAATAAGGAAATTAGAATCATGAGCGACTGGTAACTAAATGTCTTTATTATTACTAAAGAATATTCTCGCTGATTTCTAAGAGTATAAGCAACTAATCTCGTTTTTTTTTGGTGCAGTAAAGGATCTAAATTAGAATATTATTATTTACAAGGTAAAACATGATAATCTATGTTTTTTTTAGATTCCGAACGATTTAAAATGTTATTTGTTTGCTAAACTTTTACATTCCACAAAACCTGAAACTTTGTATTCTGAGATGGAACAAAAAAGATAGGATTTTAAGACATTTGATGTTGCCACAAAATGGTCCCTTTGGATATACCTCAAACTAGATGGAAAATAATTTCTCAATGAAGCCCAAAGCCAGGCTTTCCGTAATCCGCTGTACATTATTAGAAAACTCATCAATTTCATTTATCCAAATCGCTTTTTGGGAGAAAACAGTCCCAACAAATATAAATAAATGATACCATTGACTTGAAAGGCCTTCTTAATCCGGCAAAGGAATCCCAAATCGTATTAGAACCGAGACAAATTCTGTACACATGTAAAATATGGTTATAGCTTGTTGAATTATTGGTTCCAGTGATAGCGGGCGCGTAATGTCTTTCCTTCTTTTTGTTTACCACTTAAGAGGGTGGGAATGTCAAGGATACTGTTTATTGTGCCATGTTTTGTTACCTAGTTCTTTTATATATGATAATTCAGTTCAGAAACAATGTATTTTTGTTTGTTTTCGAAATTGCTGGGAAAAACAAATGAAATACAGTAAAAAATAAAGAGATTTTTAAAATTATTTTTACATTATAAAATATTACATCTTATAAAAAAAAGCATTTAAAAATATAAATAAATATCACCCTCCAATGGCGACGGCTAGGATCTAAGTCACAGGCGGTTAGGTTCCCAGAGTGAGGGACCTCCTCACAATGCGTGCTGTGTCCAATAACATGGCGTTCTAAATCTGGCTCTTCACCCAACGATCAATTGAGATTCTCTAGAGGTGTTGCTCAAGGTTTTTGTTATCAACGCATTAACAGTAATTAAATGAAATTATTTTTACATAAGTAATTAAAATGTTCATATTCAAAGCTGTTTAAAGTAAATTATAATATTAGTAGAGGATAGATAAAGCTTAAGCTGTGATATATAAAGGTGATTTGTCAGCACTGAACACGCAGGACCCGAAGTGTCTATTTTTATCGGAAGGCCTTCGAAATGTTGAATCGAATACCGTACGGATAGATGTGTGAAGTTTATAAGAATTTAAAAATATCTCGTGTGCTGAGTTGACGTTGAAAAAGGTGCAATTACCTTAAAGGTAAACATACGCTTTAAGGTATACAGCCGAGCAGAAAACTGCGACGCATAACGCGAGTCAGGCAACGGCACGGCAGGCACGTTCGCTTTGTATGAAATTTGTATGGAAACGAACGCTTTTTTGGTCGTGCATCTCAAAACGTTTTTTTTTCTTTTTTTATTTGAGTGGGCTGTGAAGCGAGAGGCCGCGGTTTCAATCCCCGCACCGAAACAAACATTTGTATGATTCACAAATATTTGTTTCGGGGTCTGGGTGTTGTGAGACCAAAAGTCTCTCGTAGTTCCTGATACCAACGACAGAAGACTCGTATCTTACTGTGGGGTCAGGACTATATGCGTGACTGTTGGGTGTATTTATTATTCATTATTACAGCCCTAATTCTATCATTACAATGCCAAAGTATATCCCTATCTCATACAAAGACGGCTGCTGATTTTATATATATCAGGTTCAAAGGGCATAATCAATGGAAATAGTCATCATAAAAACAATATTGTAATGAGTTTCGTGACTTCTAGATATTCGCGGGGTTAAATAATGTTGCATTAGTTTTGCAAAGCAGTTATTATCGTACTAAATTTGAGAGTTTATAGGTGAATGCTTCGATATGGATTCAGTCTAAATACATTAGTCTGGCAAATACAATTGAAATTAAGCTGTTTTATGTTATTAGATATTGATAAGTCCTTTTTTAATTATAAATATTGTTTTATGCTAGCATGGCAGTGACTGGACGGTAAAAGCAGTGCATTCCAAACCGTAAAAAAATCGTAGCACCAGTCTTCCAACGTCTTTTGTTCCATTTGCTCTAAGCAAAACACGTCGTGGTAGAGGAAAATGATCCATTCAGTGCATATGCCCCAGCCACCGCAAGCGCCTTATTCTGAAAAAAAAAGCAGTAGGTAGTTCACAATGAATATACAAATAACTTCGAAAAGTCAAAGGCGTGCGCTTGCCGGGACCGAGTCTTAAACCATCACCGATTTTAAGATTAGTATGTACACAAATAAATTACTGACTGCTTGGCGCAGTTGTATTGCGTATGTGATATGACTGCTGTACTGAGGTCTTGGGTTGATCCCCGGGTCGGGAAGAAGTGATATTGGGTTTTTCGATCACGAAATCCTCAGTATTAGCCCGGAGTCTGGAATTATGCCCGGTATGGCGATATGCTCCCCTCCTATCACATGATGGGACGGAAATAAACTCAAATAAATGTAGGTGTACTGGTTACATCTCTGTCTACCTCTTCGGAGATGACAGGTGTGAGTGAGTGCGTACAAATAAATTAATTTAAAAATCTAATATGAAGACATCACACACGCAAACGAGCTCGCTCGTACTGGCGCCATACATCGTACAATATGAAATTGCGCCCAGAGTTGAAACGACGAGAAATTGAGACAGATTTCAAGAAGTAAAATCATTTAAGGCTCGCGTCGGCGGCGGAAATCCGTCATATAGTAGACGTTTCACAAAAGTATAATTAGATTTCAGAGCGTCGTAGGTTCGAGGGTTTTTTTTTCCTCGAAACGCCCTGAATTCGCATTACGAGTGTTTCTCGGTTACGCGTGTACATAAGATTTTATAATGTCAATAAGATTTCTTTTACTGGATCTTATATTCAGAATATAGCATGTGCTTGGCTGTTTCTGAGTTTTAACTTCTGCAAAAAATGCTACTATAGATTTTTACTCTTTGTCTATCTGGCTATTCTGTATCTGGCTTGTGCAGCCTAAATAAAACAATCAAATAAATGCGTTATTTTTCTCCAATTTTTTATGAGTTACTACTCATAGAGCCACGCTGTAGACAATTTTTGCCACCTCGACCGGGTCGTTACAACTGATACACAGAAAATCAACATAAAGTAGCGGCTTGTAGCTGCGTTTTGTACGGTGAGTGAGATATCCGGAGGCCTAAATCTACTTCCCATTCCCAATCCCTTAATTATCACTATTCTTTAAGGACACTAATGCGCCCATAATTCTTCCGTTATTGAAGGCGTACATGGACGGTAGAGATCACTTCCATTAGGTGATTAACGTTAACATTTGTTAGTTTTCTGGTCTTCGCTACAAAGCTAAAAAAGCAAAAAAAACATAAAAGAAAAAGTTAATCTAATCGACATAGTACGTTGAAAAAATATAGAAATCCACTAATAATGAAGCCAAAGACAACTACAATACAAATGTTAAATAACAAGATTATTAATGTAAAAAAAGATAAAAATGCATTGAAATCATCTGTGCTTAACTAACGTTGGCTTCTCTTTTAAAATATTCTACTCTTCGCAACTGCAACACAATTGGCTAAATGCACAAACCACAAAAAGCTTAGCTATAAAATAGATTAAACCATGAAAGGATTATGACTATACGCTTTTGTATAATTCAATTATTCTTCAACTATAAGCGAACAATGGGAGCTACCACAAAAATGAATTAATAACCCATTTACGTTATTAATGCCATGCAATGCCAATGTTATTAAATCAATTGTGATGCTGCAGCAGCTTTGGTGATTTAGGACGCCTTGGTACTGAATTACCTATTAAGGTAAAAGTAATGGCGAGTATTATAGAAAAGTTGCTTGAAAAAATGAAAGTAAAATAATACGATTTCATTTTAGAGTTATAGAGTCACGTTGTAGTCAGTTTTGTCTACAGCCTAAATGGACCGGCTCGACTGGATCGTTACCAGTGTCTCACAGAAAACCGACATTAAGATAGCTTGCTGCTACCTTTCGTACGATAAGTGAGAAAATCCGGAGGCCCAAATTCTCTTCCCTTTCTGAATAACACGGCACATTGTTCCTTTATTATGTTAACCATCAAAACATTGCGTCTCTCGACAGTCTAGTTAAGTTACTGGATACAATAATACACTAGCTGACCCCGGAACGCGACACATCTGAACAAGCTACTATAAGGACTTTTCACCATATTTTATACGGTAATCATCACCACCATCTAAACCAACTGCTGCCGTATTATTCAAATCATGGACAATTAAATTTCAAATCTAGAATTTTACAGCCTTATTCTGACACTAAACAAATGAAGTAACAAAGGCACAATTTAAAATGAAGCCACCATATTTCTATTCTGATTATACTCAATCCAAAAACCGCCCGAACGTCACAACCCGAACTTCCAACATCGATCATTTCAGCAAAGTAGGAGAAATAAAATGCTTTTACTGGAACGCGACGGGGTAAATCTCCACAATTTGTTCCTCCTAATTTCCTTCCACCGTTAAAGGTATGGCCACTCCGAACTATGGAAGGGAAAAAAGATATTCCGAGAAGAAATGGCAGGTCATAAATAAGTGTGAGTGGTGGCAACTTGCGCCTCGATTCTGACATTTAGCTGTGCAAAGGTCTGCGACTGTACTTGTATGGATTTATGCCATCTTCAAGAATTTGGTGTAGGGTTATAAATAATTTATAATTGGATATCAACGGGTATAGTCGGGTTTAATTGTTTATTAAGTAATTTTTGAGTAGGGTGTGCTAGTAATGGGTTGTTATTTTGGAAAACGTGGTGTTTTGTGCTGAATTTGGATCTTAAGTTTTTTTTTATTTGATTGAATAACGAGACGAGCCAAGCGCTCACCTGATGGTAAGTGCCACCCCTGCCCATAAACAGAAACAACATCACACAGAACTTTGAATTATAAAGCACTGTTTGGTACTCAATTGCGCTCGTCACCCCGAAATATAAGATGTTAAGTCTCATAATGTCCAGTTATTTTACTAGCTTCAATGTCTTCAATGTCCTTCAAACCGAAAAACAACAGTGCTTACACACATACTGTGTACTGAAACAATCTTTCGTAAGAATAGTTAGCTCGGGAAGGTCGGCCGTATTATGCCGGCCTGAAGTTACTAGATAATGGATATGTACGGCTGAATCGGGGACACAACTCGCCTGAACGTGCCACTATGGCGGATTTTTACCATGTGCATGGTGGATACTATCCATTTGGTATATCAGTTATAATATAATAAAAATATGCTCACCATTAAAACAAAGAACAATTTTAAAAGCCATTTTAAAGTTCGCTTTGTATTCAAATAACACTTCAGATTGTATTAAAATCGAAACGAGCGCGCATTTTATAAGAATAAACATTATCCTTTAATGTATTCTTAAACTCGGCTAAAACAACTTTACTTAACTAAACGTGTTTTGAATAAAAATATTTATCTAAGACCGAAACAACCTTATTTTTGTACAGCAGATTTATGAGACTTTAAATGAGCATAAAACACGCTGTGATGTAGTACATTACTGCAATTTTAAATCATTATTGATAAAGTGATATTAGGTTGGTAGGTTAACAAGGTGATAAGTCCCTCGTATGCGAGAGGCCGTCTGGGTTATCGGCCGTCTCAATCAAATAAAAAAAACACTCTTCTGTAAAGTTTACTCAATATCGCTTAGATATCGCGAGGAAAAGCTAGTCGACAATAAAATCACACACAAACATGTTCAAGAGACGCGTACGGAGCAAATAAATTTCTTTGTACCGAGAGAAATAGATAACAAAACGTCTTAACGTCCTCCCTTGTGGTTTATTTCATTTCTCTGTTTGTAAGTCTGTGGTAAACGGTGTTCGAATTTAAACGGTCTCAAATTTATTGACACACGATGCGAAATCGTTTGGGAAACGGTATATGGTATTCATGGTAGTGTAAGTTTATGACAATGTTAGTATTTTAACCGACTTAAATAAGGAGGTACTATATTCGTCCCGTATTATTTATGTTTTGATAACTTATAACAGAGGGAAAAGGGAAGAAGCAGTTATATAGGCCGGCATGACTCTGGTGAACTCATAAACTCATTTTTGTTGGTGGTCACTGTTTTTTGGACTGCACTGCGCTTGTAGGTGTAGTGCAGTCACTTTGCCGTGCTCGGATGCAAAAAAGGACGTAGCCAGAATCTAAAATTTTGACTTACACTGCATGCTAGTTGTATTGAAAAATATATGCATATGCAATACACCTAATCCCGTCTGACCGACAAACCCTCGCTGCAATCGACACCCGTTCCAGAACCGGTGGAACTGTCGATGACACTTTTTAATTTGGCTGTCGGTTTTTTTTATTATTCGGGATGGTTTTGCGTGTACCGCTGTGGAAATGGAATTTTGTGCCTTAGGCGGCGATCGATGGTTGGCGTGAAGTGAAATGCATCGCCGTTATTGTACAACTACTACTGGTTTTTGGGCGAGTCTAGTGATGAACATGTTATAAGAGAGGGATATTATAAAGATTCGAGTTTTAGTATTTTTATTGACAACGATTTTTTTTTTTTGGTAGATGCACGCCATGTTTAGTTTTGACTACAGCATGAAGCGGCTTGCCCGGCTTGTTACCACTATCCCACAGCAAACCGACGAAAAATAGTGGCTTACAAAAACCCCCTCCCGTTCCCAATCCCTTGATTATCTTTTTCCCTAAAGATCGACGTTCGTTAACGGTGGGGACCACTTACCATCGGGCACTACTCTGCCCGATTACTGACCTAATCGGGCAATCACAAATTGTTTATGTGTTTATCGGTTCGAGAAGTCACACATGAATAGCTCGAGATTGAAATTTGTACCCCATATAGCGTCCTATCACACCATGGGTTGGATAAGCTCGATAAACCATAAGCTACTCCTTCGGTGATACAGGCATGAGCTTATGTTATAGTTTAATACAGCTTGGCCGATTTCACTTACCATTAATTTTTTTATGGAGAATTGTGAGGTATGCACATTTGCTCATGTATCTCCTTCATTATTAAAGCGAGCGATAATTAACAACGAATACACACACTTAAAAAAACCAGAGGTGGTATTTGAAGTTGTTGAACCTCCGACTTTCATCTTCGCAGTTCGCACCACTCCCATCTAAGATATTGCTGCTATAATAAATATAATATCAATAGAATTTTATTTAGCACATCTTGGTGTTCTACTTTCTACAATGTCCTTTACTACCATAACACGGCTATATATCGCGTCCCAAATCAACCACGAAGCAACAAAAATATTTTCACCGAAATAAGGACTGTTGTCCTCACCGACGCCGTATATACCTATAAACATAATTTTATTATGATCACGGTGCTAGACTGAAGTTTTTGGATAAAATATTATTGTGGCCGTAATGCTGTGGAGTTGATTGAATCCCATATGACATTGCTACTGGCTATAGTGTTTTCGTATTGGACTATTGGTAAGATGATGCGTAGGCGAATTTTTATGGACAAATATATTTGCTCTTTCGTGTCTTGATTTGGTTTTTTAAATTCTATATTAATTGTAATGGAAATTATTGTGCTTTGGATTAGTGATGTTTACGTTATCTAGTCTTTTTCAATGGTTTCGACATTTTTTATTAAAACTACCTTAACTTTAATAACATATCCAAATTGGGTGTTACCTCTATATCTTGAAATTAATCTCTTCTTTCTTTCTTTCTTCTTTCTTGAAGGCATCATCTTCCAACAATGATCATAGATACTTTCTCTTGGAATAGATATTGTAATTTATGAGTAATTAATGAACTCACTCTTATTTCTTTGTAATTCTTTTTAGTTTAGTTTTAGTTTAGTTTCAATTATTTTGAGTTAGTTTTATATTTTCTTACAATGTGTTTAATCAACCAGAATCGGTGTTTAAATTTCAAAAGGTTGAGGTTCATCACTGATTTCATCCCTTTAAACGTAGAATTTGTCTATACTACCACTGGAAGAAACCCTATCGAACCCAAAAAGAAAGAAATCTAAATCAGTTCACAATTGGCGGATTCATGCGTGAACATAGATAAAAAAATTATTACAAATCACTTGATAACATTCTCCGTGTATTTTGTCTGTTAAAAATTGCGATCAACCAAATCCGTGTTACAAATGGTTGTAGCTGCTCAAATGAAACATCAGTAATTTAAACAGACAATTGTTAAAACTCACGTGCACGTCCCGCTGTTACATCCGATATCACATTTGTATGTAAAACAGAACATTAGGTGTTCTAATTGGGTTTGAATATTTTAATTATAACAATTTACCAGCTTTCATTAAAGTGTTCGTGTTCATTTATACTATTGAATTTGAAATCGTCTGGATGAGAGTCGCTCTTGTTAAATTAATTGAGAACAATTCTCGATGTAAAGTAATTTTAGTTTTATAAGATTTTTTTTATAAATTTAAACGTAATCTTTTAAATAATAAATATATAGTAGAAGCAATTATATTGATACAATGATTGTCAAGTCCACATCTAACATATCAGGAACCAATTTGCCAGAGCTAAATATTTGGACATTTCGTTAAAGCCGTTTTGTTTTTTTTTCTTTCATCACTAGTAATCTATAAATAAATATACCAAGATATCTACTCAAATTTTCTGTAGAGTTCTTAGCCGCTCATATAGAAACAGCTAAAACAACGGAAAATATCTATATAATCACTTTTACTACCTATATCATTTCCTGGAATAGTGAATTGGGATTGAACGTGTACAATATTTTCTAATTGTTGAATTCCTACAGCAGTAATATATCATTCGTATGTAGGGCAGCTTCTGGTTATGATTAAATGTCATCAAAACGTGTCTGAAGTAAAGGGCCAAAAACCAGCTGAACAAATTCGAGGGAACAATGAAACGATGTAAACAGATGTCTTGCAAACCCGTAACACCCTATGTAGACCAAGGTTTTCCATAAGCCCTTAGCCAGATGTAGAGTGACCAAGATATGTATCACGATACAATCAGAATTATCTGAGCAGGAATCCATATCGGGTTTTGTTTAGTGTCCGTTTACCACGTCTGATGTTTATTTACCTAATAAAACATTAGACGATCAAATCTAAATCTCACACCATATATACCGAAACAAAGTTATCTATTGGTAAATTTGAAAAATAGCTAATGAATTAATTATTGATTAATTTTTACTCAAATATTGTTAATAATTTATTTGTAGTTGTATGGCACTTGTTGAGCCTCTTAAAGGGAAGCCAAGACATGATAATCTAATTATGAAACCACGTATATTACTGTATTTTTGTTCTATGCAATTCAATCTGAAATTGGTAGAGCCATAATTGTAGCCAACGTTGAAATCGGGTATCGGCAAAAACAACGATCAATCATAGCTTGCAATAGTTGCGAGTGGCAGCACGTAAGCGATACAGGTAACAAATTGTTTCACGTGTCGATGAAAAAACATCCAGTAATTTACGTTTTGTTTTTAGTTATCCAGGTTTGTTTTTAAGAGTGGAATATGACTAATATATCATATATGTTTGTTTGGCGCAATTTTTCAAGCTTAGTTATAGAAATTTGTCAATAGAGCGTGGATATTATAAGTGATTATTTTCTAAATATATCGTTACGTGCTTCTATAGTTATACACCTTAGACTATTGTGGGTTTAATATAGGTATATATAATTCCACTCATTATGAGCTATCTTTTTAACTTATCATCATCATCAGCAACAGAACGTCCACTGCTGAACATAGGCCTCCCCCAAAGATTTCAAAAACCGAACTTTTGGAAGCGGCCTGCATCCAGCGACTTCCTGCGACCTTTATCAGGTCGTCTGTCCACCTTGTATGTGGACGTCCAACGCTGCGCTTGCCGGTACGTGGCCTCCATTTCAGAACCTTTCTATCCCACCAGCTATCGGTTCTGCGAGCTAAATGGCCTGCCCACTGCCACTTCAGCTTTAAAACTTAAAATATCCACAAAATTTTACTGTTTTAATAAAACATCAGATGACTGTTTACACTTTCTACAATTTATATTAAAATCAATACACTTTTAAAAAATAATACACATAAGGTTCTAAATAATGATGGTACAATTAATTGTGTAATGGCTATTGTACAAACAACAGTGATTGGTGTAATTCAGGCGACAAGCGACTCAAAGACAAAAGCAATTAGTAAACATACTCTGAGAACACCCGTATATTCAACGACAAGACAACCAATGAGTAAACAAAAGGTAGAATTGGAAATGCAGCGGAACATTTTGAATTAACGCTCCATTAACGAATGCAAGCCAGCACTTTTTCACAATGCCCGTTGGACTGCTATTATTCCCGTTGTGGGCTCATCCGCGAAATAAAATTAGCCGTGTGTACAGCACGTTTTACGCCTCCACGCCGATGTTGGGGTATAGTGTACACCAGGGTTGATACTCCGGAATTTTTTCCTTCTTTCTTTGTAATGTCATCAAGAGGGACAATGTTGTTTTGTTGTTTGGGGGACTAATGGATGTAATTGGTTGGTATCCTTTAGTTAGGGTTATGACTTGATCATTTTTCTGTTTTCTTTTGAATTAACATCACAGTATTTTGTCTCTTTGGGCAATTTGTTCTGTTTTGATAAATTATTCTATTAGGTAAATGCCTACATAAAATAGTACACAAGGCTAAGATAACGCCGGCTGAAAAATTAATTACTTAATTCAGTTTTTGATTATCATTTTAATTTTAATAAAACCTTAAACTAATGTTTTGTGATAAGTCTTTGTTTGCGTATTGTATTAATTATAAAACGATAATTTCTATCTCTTTTTTTTAATACGTCTTCGGCCTTGTTTTATTCAGGTGCAGGCCAAATAAAATGTCAATTTTCAAGAAACAAAGCATTCCTCGACGGTCGGCAGAATATGGCAGCCTGAATATTCATATCCGCCCGGATAGCGACCACCGTTCACATGGTGTTCAAATCTGCCACAATGACCCACACGCCTTGTGTAGATGGCGTTCTAGGATCAGCCAGTATATATCCGGTTCTACCGAGGGGCTTACGACATAACTTAATAGTTAGTTGTGGCGGAAATAAGGGTACGTCATGCCTGCATCGGTCATCCGCCTATCCTGTCGCAGGCCTTTTGATTTGCTTCTTCACTCTTCGGAGTGTGAAGAAACATTTATACAGGTCGGTATGTTTCTGATGACTACCGATAAACTATTGTTTGCCGGTAGTCGCTGGTATTTTTGACTGCACCATCAGGTGTAGTTTTACTACTTTACCGTGCCCGAATAAAAAAATACTAAATATATACTCGCTGAACCTGGAACACGACTCTGCTGAACAAGCTACTATGGTGACATATTTACGGTGTTAAACATCCAGATGGGTAAAATGTATTAGGTAACTCTCATAATCCTTCTATCTTAAAGTACATTTTTATTTATCAACTTTTTACCAGTTGGCCGAAAAATTCTCAGATTCGAAAGCAGATGTAATAATATTTCACAAAAAGTACTAAAAAATCCTTGAATATATTTTCATCTACTTATACAGCTCTATGCACTCCTTAAAGTATGAGATAATTCTTAATTTTTCCGTCGATGTACTATTGCATTTTGATGCCACACAGAAGTATATTTTGCATTCGCTGGAAGAATAATGGCTGCCATTGGTATATTGGATCCGACAGCTTTTTTCTCCCCATATGGAAAATGGATCAGCCTTTACACCTAAAAATAAAACGTGTGCCGCTGATCCCTCATCCTCAAACGCAAAGCCACTGTTTCGTTTAAAACTTTTGGGAAAATCGGAGTTTTGATCGAAAAAATTGTTGGATGTATTGAAATATTTAATCAAAAACCTCGTTATACGAAGCTACTCGCCCTGTCTAACAAAGTAACTCCAAACTCCAAACAGTATATAATAATGGTTATAAAATTAATTTACTACGATTAGCAAATGGAAATCAAAATTGTCTCTACCTACCCTTACGGGAAACAAGCGTGAGTCTATGTCTGAATGTATAAAATTTTCATCAGCTATAGCATTTTGGATTCGACAAACTGTTTTAACAGACACAGTAACACACGATCATTGAATTATTGGATTCGAAATTGGTTTATCCATGCACCTAATAGACGTCAATTCATTATTGGAAAAACATTCCACATTTGTTCAAAAGTAAACAGTTTTCGGAAAAAATATTTTTGTTAAAAATTCAGTATCTAAATTGAGGTCGATTTATGGATTTTCCATTTCGAATATTGACACTAATTTAATGTACTAGTGGAGAGTTTTCGATATTCGAATAAATTTTATCTTTTTTATAGCAAAAGTCAACAAACGAGCAAGGATCGCCTAATGGTAACTCACTTCGATCCTGCTCATTCATTCTGTAGACACCAGGCTTCTGTTTACAGCGTGTGTCACTATTAATTTATTGCAATAAATGCCGTTAAATTTATAGTTGATATAACACGTTAAAACTGAATTTTAATATATATTTTCCAGGATACATTTAACTGTCCATCCAAATATTTTAATGTTCATATACTGCAAAATACATTCATAAAGAAGTCTCATTCGACGGCTGTTTTACGAAGCGACCGAGTACAGCATGTTATTGCTTCTCCGTCAGAAAATAATTTGATTGTGTCGCATCGCAAACCGTTCAGGGTTGTCGTTCAAGATTGACCGTATATCATTATTTTTGTTATTTTATATTGTTTTGTCCTTAAATAATGTAACGAGCTTTATTTATTTCACTGAATTTTTATCAACTTTGGCTCGCGGCTCCGTCCGCGTTATTTTTTTATAACTTAATCGAGGTCAAGCTCTACACGTGTGTTAAATTTCATCTAAATCCATTAATCCGTTGAAGCGTGATTAATTAACAAACAGCCATTAGTGTAATGGTTTCAATTAACTATAATATGCCACATGTAACCGAACCTTTAAAACCAAACTCGGGTTTCCAGCCATATCCGATCTTACGAAAGAAGACTGTAGGAGCCGCCGTCGACGGATACACAGTGGAAGACATCATGATCATCAGTTTTAGTTGGATAACAAAAGTTGTGAGTATTTCTTATAGCAAATTTATCTGGTCTAATAAAATTTCTTTTGAAAAAATAGCGATTAAATATTGTCCTTCGTGTAGATATACTTTAGCAGAAAATAGAAGTTTTTCTGCGGCAAATCTTTTTACAATAGATAATTCTGACTTAATATTATTTTCTTCCTTCTTTCTATGTCTATTGTATTTTATATTAGCTAGCAGAATTAGAATTTTAATTCACTATTATGAACTAAATAATGCAGATTAAAGTATTTTATGCATCTAAAGCGCTATGTAGACGCAGATAGTATTTTCTTTTTTCAAACTATTGACGCGGCCTCATACACGAGTTATTTTTTCTATTTACCCATTCAAGCCATATGGTGAACTGTCTCTAAGCATGTCATCTAAATAGCACTTAATGTCTACTGCTTCTTGTAGCAATCGTTGTCGTGACTATTATAAGCCAAGAAATCATTGAGATATTAAAAAATATCTCTCTCAGTCACGCACATCCCTGTCCGAATGAAATGTTACCGGTTTTCCGGTTTTTACGTTAACCGGTACAGTTCATATCGTCGCCGGTGAGTTTAATAGACTGTTATGGCTTTATAACTGACAATTTCAGATTTTCGTTCCCGTTTCGATTGTGCATTTTTAGGAGTCATCAAAATGATAACTGTTTTGGCAACAGCGATTCCGGTTGTGCCGGTTAAATTGGCATTCGTAATGTAATCTTTACGGTATTGGTCATCTGAATCGGTTATTTGTGTATGGTTTTCCAGTTTCCATTCTAAAGCGAATTGGTATACGTAAATGTGAATCGATTCTGTGTATGTTTTATGTATTTCTTCACACGGATTTATTAGATTTATTGGAATAGATGTTTTGAGGCATTCTAGTCTCCGTAATATAAGCTCACACCTTTTTCACTGGAGGGGTAGTCAGAGGTAGAACTAGCTCACCTACGGTTCGCGAACTTATTTTCATCATATGATGAGGATAGGTGGCGACCGTTTTTATTTATTCATCACTAATTTTGTACCACTATATCATAAATAATGTTTTACTAGGTTTTGCTCGCGGCTCCACCCGCATGAAGTTGACTAATGTGAAAATAAATGATGTACCTAAAAATCTTCGACATAAGTTACAATTTTGTTTACGCGAAACATTCTTCCAGGAAAATCAAACTGCACTATTACATTTTATTGCGACTACAAAAATCAGCATATTCTAAACATTATGTAAAATAGTGCGAAATTAAAAATTCAACACGGATCCCACCGATGCAATAAAAATCGCAAATGGCGCGACTGAAGTTTAAAAACTGATATAAAACTCCAGTAAAACGGTGATAAATTTATACGTACAATAAAAATTAACTATCTATAGGTAGGTTTTGGTGAGGTAATGTCGGAGTAATGCTTCCATTTGATCAAAGTTTCACAATGGGTCAGCAATTACACCGTTTGAACGTTGGCCCGACCGGCCCCGTGTTCCGCTGTTTACTACATTCGATCGACTTGCTTTGTTACTTGGCTGGACATTGGCTTTCAAGTTACTAGCACATTTTTATTATTTTGTAGACTGTGCTGCCGTTCTGGTACTGGTAATAAGTGCAATTGTTTTAGATAGGTCTTGTCACATTTGTTGGGCTGAAAATAAAGAAGGGCTATGTATTTTTTGCAATTTTTTCATTTGCATCATGGCAAAGTGACTGCATTACACCTGATGGTAAGTGCAGTGCAGTCCAAAAAATCCAGTAACCACCGACAAACAGTGAGTTTATCGGTGATCACCAGAATCATGCCGGTCTGCATAAGTGCTTTTTCATACTGCAAGGAGAGAAGAAGTAAATCGAGCGGCCTGCGATAGGACAGGTAGGACAGGGATGATTGATGCAGACACAGGGATACAACGATTTAGCCGCACCCCCAGCCAACTATCAAGTCATTTCGCAAGCCCCTTGGAAGAACCGGATATACACCGGCTGAGCCTGGAACGCATTCCACACAAAGTGTGTGGGTCACTATGGTAGGTGCTAACATCATTTGTACAAGCCACGCTGTAAAAGTTTTTTCTATTTATATCTAGAGGCCTAAATTCCCCTCCCCTTCCCAATCCCTTAATTATCTCTTCCCTTTAAGCCCGGCAACGCGCCTATGATTCTTCTAATACTGAGGGCGCACATGGGCGGTGGAGATTACTGAAAATCACGTGACTCACTTGCACGTTTACTGGTCTACACTAAAGAAAAATGTATAGCTATTTTGTATATAGCGTTAAAAAAAGGCACCAACTAAAATACAAATGTTCTTGCCCTAGTACTTGTCCCAGCACACTAGCCCGTCCTAATACTCACCAACCAGTGGTTAGAGGCACGTGAACGGATTGATCCACGCTCGGCAATTTTGCCACAATTCTCTAATGGTGACTTGTTCATTTTACTGGTTCTGAACTATTCAACTCTATTCAATGATGGTTATTTTAGTTATAATGCAAGGGAAAGGAGGAATTGATTCATCTTGCCTTTTCAGTACATGTTGTTCCGATACAAACAGTAGGCCTGCTACAAGTTTTGATATTTTTCGTATTGGCTCTATACATCAAGTAGCAGTAGCGACTAGTGAGAACTGTGATGAATTAAAACTGCTACTATGATTTTATTTATATCATATTAATCAAATTCGAAATTAGTTTTTCACCGATTCATACCTTTTTGTATGAAATACTAGTTTGACACTTCGTCAATAGTAATTTTATACCTTTTAGATTCTTTGATCTTAGTTTTATACGAATTCGAAACTGAAACACTTACTAGACCTACAGTTTGTAATAGGTAATTGTTAAAGTTGAGGACACGATCGAACGATCGACGAAACTGTATTACGGTGCACTGGTTTTAACCGACCTTAAAAAAGGAGGAGGTTCTCAATTCGGCGTGTTTTTTCATTTTTTGCTTTTTACGATCGATTATTCGCCACATCGATTTATCCGCCAATTGTCGGAATAAAATTTATTCGATAGAGTTTAGCTGCGATGTAGTCCCATATACATTTGGTTAAGATCTGATGTTAGAGTACGAAATAAAAAAAATAAGCTCCCCACCGGACAACAGCTCAGTCGTCGCGATTGTATTATTGAGTTGGAAGTTTTATACCAAAGCTATACTTAACACTGAAAAACTCCAAAGAGACCTTAAGAGAACGTTATTTTTGACTTTTCAGTGTTATTTTTTTAAGTCAGTTTTTAAGTTTTGTTATTATTTGCCTGAATGACGAACAAATCGCTCGTCTGATGGTAAGCGCTATGCCTGTTCATAACAAGAGAAGATGGCCCTACATTTATCATATATGATCCTAAAAGACACCAGTTACACCCTTGTTAGCCAACCCTCAAAGCTAAATGTACGAAAAACCCATTCTAACATGTAGTTAATAACAGGCCCCGTTGAAGGAAAAAATTACCCGACTTCACAGGACAGGACATCAAAAGGTCTTATGTTATGTG
The DNA here is from genome assembly GCA_949126905.1 of Amorpha juglandis. Taxonomy (NCBI): domain Eukaryota; kingdom Metazoa; phylum Arthropoda; class Insecta; order Lepidoptera; family Sphingidae; genus Amorpha; species Amorpha juglandis. Next base: position 2,123,832 of record OX421380.1, read on the forward strand.
CGTGTAAACGCCTTTACAACCCGTTCTCGGGCAAAAAATTGAAACTTACTAACCTTTACTCGGTATTATGAAGCCTGGAGGTCAGAAATGGCTTTAGGGTCTTTTGTACAGAAACATAATATTCATATTTGTTTTGATGAATATTATTGTCGATTTTTTTCTCGTTAATCTGATCTTTTTGATAAGTCCATTCGAGTTCAAAGACCAAAGAGTTATTCTCATTGGATGCAATATTATACTATTTTTAATTTTGTAGAATATTTCATATATCTATACTTTATAAAATAACATGTCCTGACTGACTGACTGATTCATCATCGCCGAGCGTAAACTATCAAGGCTACAAGCATGAAATTCTTTATATTCATTTTGTTATGTAGACACCCACTAAGAAAGGATTTTAGAAAATTCCACCCCAAAGGGGTCAAAATAGGGGATGATAATATGTATGAAAGTCCGTCATTTTGAAAGTTACATAAACAAAATTCTGTATTTCGGTTATTGACGTAAAACAAATAAATACGTGTTTCAGGAATTTTGGAAATTTTATTTAATAAGGGATGAAAAACGGGGTGAAAGTAAATGCGAAAGTGAGTTTTTTTGTTACGCTTTCACGCCTAAATCACTGAACTGATTTTGATGAATTTATCTACAGAGACAGATGGGACCCTGGAGACGGTTACAGGCTACTTTTATCCCGGAAAATGCTGTTCACGTGGGCGGAGCCGCGATCAAAAGCTAGTATAATTATATAACAAGATAAAAAATACAACATTTTACAAAATCAGAAACAACATTTGCTATATTTAAATGTCTTAATTTTAATTTTGTATCGTGAGTATTGGGAATCACGAGAAACTAACGGCCACACGATACGTCCGAAACTAACGTTTGTATGCTGTATTTGAACCTGTGACCCCACATTTCACAGTGGTATTCCCAGGTGCTCTACAATTTGCGCTATTTGGCGCTTGCAACAAAATCTTCACATAAATCCATATCCCGTCTTAAAAGAGAATATATTACCGAGTAATTTTCATCTACTTTTTTCAACTTTAATACAACAAAGTAATAAGACGGTTGTGTGGCTTTATAAGGCGGTAGGAAGACCTCTTTACGGCCGACATAAAGTAGAACATCTAATATGTTTCATATGAAAATGTAAATTAGTTGTTACGAGAATGGTGAATGGAAGACCTAAATATTATACATCTTTTGTTACAAATTGGTTACTTTGTACGTGCTAAATTAGGGTTTCATTTTTAGATTTTGAAGATAAAAGAAACGTGAAGACTTAAAATATATTCAACAATATGAGAATGTGTTTAAATAAAATGGGTCTAGAGGGATGAAATGTTCATATTTAGATTTTTGACAGAATTCATTGACAAGATCAATATTCCATTTCCAAGTATTTTTATGGGAAAACAATATAAAAATATATAACTTGGACTTAGCTTAGCAGCGATAGCTCAGCGGGGATTGGTACGGACTGTCGAGACGAAATTCACAGGTTCGAAACCTGCCCCAAGAGCATACACCTCTGACTTTTCTAAGTTATGTGTGTATTAATTGTTAATCATCGCTTGCTTTAACAGTGAAGGAAACATCGTGAGGGAACCTGCATACCTGAGAACTCGATAAGATTTTTCGAAGGTATGTGAAGTCTACCAACCCGCATTAGGCCAGCGTGGTGGACTAAGGCCTAACCCCTCACATTCAGCAGAGGAGGTCCGTGCCCAGCAGTGGGACAAGTATACTACAGGGCTAGTAAAAAAAATAACTTGGACTTAAGTAACACATTACATAGATAAGAGTAATATTATGATAAAATAAAACAAAAAACAAGATGGTTCGAATAATTTATTGCGAGACATGATTAATGCCCGTAGTCGTGTGATGATCCAATAAATATATTAGTCCATCAACTTACTTACTTTTTCATTAGCCTGAATAACGAGACGAGTAGTTCGCTCGCCTGATGGTACACTTACATCAGCCCATACATAGAAACAACACCACATAGAGTCAGAAATACCAAAGCATTGCGTTTTGGACTCGTCACGCTGAGATATAAGATATTAAATCTCATAATGCCCAGTTGTTTTACTGGCTTCAATGTCCTTCAAACTGAAACATAAAAGTGCTTACACTACTGCACATTAAGTTTTGATCTTGATTTTTGTAGTTTTTACCATTTATAATATGACCAGAGTTTTATCACAAATATCCATAAAAAATAATATTATATTACTTACAAATCCCGCTCGACCGACCATTTTTTAACTTGTCATAAGTTAAAGAAACAGTAATATTAAAGACACAGTACACTTGAAATTAGATTAGTACATACATACATACATTTTTTTTTAATATGGAATAGGGGGCAACTGAGCAAGTGGGTCACCTGATGGTAGGTAATCACCACCGCCTATAGACACATACAACAAAAGAGGAATCATCACTGCATGCCTTTGAGGAAAGAGAAGGCTCTTTTCTTGAAGGTACCTAAGTCATGTCTGTCTGAAAATAATGTATTCATAAGTAAGTTTGAAGTCAAATTTGCAAAGTAGCTGAGATTTTGAATGCCGGCGAAACTACGTGACTGTTCCGTTTGAGGTTTTGACGGAGCATCCGGACTCGGTACTATGAGAACATAAAATCACGTATGTAAGTGAAAGAAAATTATAGTATAGCATATTTAAGGATGGTAACTGTATTGGGGCTCAACCTATAATAGTAATGGTTATGTGGTTAATTTAAAAAAAAGCCTGCTCACAAAAGGAATTTGTATCTTGCTATAAATGGGTAGCTCCTACAGCAGGGATTGCCAAACTATTTTGGGTAATAGACCCCTTTTCCAAAATGAACTAATACCTCAGACCCCCATAGTCAAATTCCTTTAAAAATTCCATCTCTAGTTTTTTTCCTATTGATACAAAATACTTACCAATTTAAAAACTTTGCGGCTTTAGTTATATACCTGGGGGTCGATATCGGTCCTTTTGGGAGTCCCTGTTATACAGCCATGGATTTGATCATAACGCTTTTATTTGATTGCTTAAAAAGTTTTATTTGAGAAGATCATGATTTTATGTTTAGTTTATTTTCTATACGCTAACAGCATAGATATTATATTTATTAAGAACTAGCGGACCCGGCCACGCGTTGCTGTGCCTAAGGTATATGTTAAATTATATTGTAGTAAACCATTCAATACAGTATGCGTCATGTATTGGATACTTACTCAATTCTGCCGATAAATTACCTTACACCGCCATCTTTTAGAATCTTATGGAACTTACAGAATTAATTATAACTCTTTTTTCATATAACAAAGTCCAGTCCAGTCCAACTCCAGTCCGATCCCCAGTCCAGTCCGGCCCCAGTCCAGTCCGGCTGCAGTCCGGTCCCCAGTCCAGTCCGGTCCCCAGTCCAGTCAGTCACCAGACCAGTCAGTCCCCAGTCCAGTCCGGCCCCAGTCCAGTCCGGCTCCAGTCCGGTCCCGTCCAGTCAAGTCCCCAGTCCAGTCAGATCCCCAGTCCAGTCAGATCCCCAGTTCAGTCAGGTCTCTAGTCCAGTCAGGTCCCCGTTCCAGTCCGGTCCCCAGTTTAGTCCTGTCCCCAGTCCAGTCCGGTCATCAGTCCAGTCCGGTCTCTAGTCCAGTCCGGTCCCCAGTCCAGTCCGGTCCCCGGTCCTGTCGGGTCCCCAGTCCGGTATCCATTCTGGTCCCCAATCCAGTCCGGTCCCTAGTCCAGTCCGGTCCCCAGTCCAGTCCGGTCCCCAGTCCTGTCGGGTCCCCAGTCCGGTCCCCAATCCAGTCCGGTCCCCAATCCATACCCCAGTTGTCCGGGTCCCCAGTCCAGTCCGGTCCCCAGTCCTGTCCGGTCCCAGTCCAGACCGGTCCCCAGCCCAGTATGACCCCAGTCAAGTCCGGCACCAGTCTGGTCCCCAGTCCAGTCTGGCCCCAGTCTAGACCGGCTGCAGTCCGGTCCCCAGTCCAGGCAGTCCCTAGTCCAGTCAGGTCCCCAGTCCAGTCAGGTCCCCAGTCCCGTCAGGTCTCCAGTCCAGTCAGGTCCCCAGTTCAGTCCGATCCCCAGTCCAGTCCGGTCCCCAGTCCAGGCCGGCCCCAGTCGTCCGGTCCCGTCCAGTCAAGTCCCCAGTCCAGTCAGGTCCCCAGCCCAGTCAGGTCCCCAGTTCAGTCAGGTCTCTAGTCCAGTCAGGTCTCCAGTCCAGTCAGATCCCCATTTTAGTCAAGTCTCCAGTCCAGTCAGGTCCCTATTCCAGTCCGGTCCCTAGTCCAGTCCTGTCCCCAGTCCAGTCCGGTCATCAGTCCAGTCAGGTCCCCAGTTCAGTCCGCTCCCCAGTCCGGTCCCCAGTCCAGTCCGGTCTCCAGTCCAATCCGGCCGCAGTCCAGTCCGGCCCCAGTCCAGTCCGGTCCCGTCAAGTCCCCAGTCCAGTCAGGTCCCCATTCCAGTCAGGTCCCCAGTCCAGTCAGGTCCCCAGTTCAGTCAGGTCTCCAGTCCAGTCAGATCCCCATTTCAGTCAGGTCTCCAGTCCAGTCAGGTCGCAGTCCAGTCAGGTCCCCATTCCAGTCCGGTCCCTAGTCCAGTCGTCCCCAGTCCAGTCCGGTCATCAGTCCAGTCCGGTCTCTAGTCCAGTCCCGTCCAGTCAAGTCCCCAGTCCAGTCCGGTCTCCAGTCCAATCAGGTCCCCAGTCCCGTCAGGTCTCCAGTCCAGTCAGGTCCCCAGTTCAGTCCGGTCCCCAGTCCAGTCCGGCCCCAGTCCAGTCCGGCTCCAGTCCGGTCCCGTCCAGTCAAGTCCCCAGTCCAGTCAGGTCCCCAGTCCAGTCAGGTCCCCAGTTCAGTCAGGTGTCCAGTCCAGTCAGGTCTCCAGTCCAGTCAGGTCCCCAGTTCAGTCCGCTCCCCAGTCCGGTCCCCAGTCCAGTCCAGTCCTGTCTCCAGTCCAGTCCGGTTCCTAGTCCTGTCCTGTCCTGTCCTGTCCGGTCCTGTCCTGTCCTGTCCTGTCCTCTCATCAAAAAGACATCAAGTGTTTCATACCCAGGAACAGTTTGTACTGGAAAATTAAGTTGTCGTTTTTAGTGTTTTCCTTTACTTATTATAATACCCAGGAACAGTTTGTACTGGAAAATGAAGTTGTCGTTTTTAGTGTTTTTCTTTACTTATTATTTATGTTACTCATTTTTTCTCACCGGGTAAACCTTCCCTGAACTTCCACAAATATTTCAAGATCAGAATTAGCCAAATTGGTACAGCCAGTCTCGAGTTTTAGCGAGACACACGCACAGCGATTCATTTTTATATATATAGATAGATTAATATTTCTCCTGGAAATTAAAAATCCCAGGAGGCAAAACATAAAACGTGTTTTGATTATTAATTTAGTTATTAATATTTGTGTTCGATAAAAGCTATTAGTACATTACCAATTCTAAAAAATTCAAAATTACTTAATGTTCTGTAATGCTCGCAAAATAAACTAAGCTGTTTTTAGCCCAAAAATATACTGTAAGAATATTAATAAACAATTTTAATATGATCTTTTTGTTAAACAATATTATGTTTTCTTTTATTTTTTCATAAAATTTGTAAACTTGATGTCTTCGTACTGATATAATAATCACATATAGCCCTATATTATAATACTATTTTACAAAGGGCAAAAGCCCGCTTCACTTATGAGTGAGGAGTCTTACCTACAATAGCAAATATTTTAGCTGAAAATACATAATCCAACAACATTATAGTGGAGTGCCTGGAGCATTCAAAACTGTAAAACCTCGGATTAGAGTTATAGTGAATGAATTAATATGATCGATGTGGGATATTGTTTTTTAAACTATAAATTGCAATGTTTACCCAAAACAAAATTGTGCAAACCATTGTTTCATTGTATAAAAAAAATATTATGAAAAATTAATGTTTGGCCATATATTTTCACTTTAAACAGTTTTTTTTTATTTATATAATATGTTAAATCTTACCTGAGTATTCTTATCTTATCTTGTCTTTTTACGGATTGATTTACACGACTCAGTAAAAGTATTTAAAAATATCAATGAAGACCCCAATAATATATTGCAAGCAGGTGTAGCATGTATTTTGAGTTTATATGGAGCTCCGTCTAAAACTTATGATTTAAATACATTGAGGTTCAATTCTTTCATAAAAGCAACAGCCAAAAATACGAGTGTTCTTTTGTCATCACTGCCTCCAACAACTGATGCAGCGTTTGAGCACCTTAAAAGAGTGTACCTACAAATTCAGATATGGTTAGGAAATGACGTAGTTATTGAAAATTGGGGATGGAAGTATTCCAATAACAAGTACATCCCAATAACAATGAATCAATTACCTGCTCCGGATAATTTATTTCAAATGTTATTTTGTAATTGCAAAAAGGGATGTGGAGCTGCGTGTGGATGCCGAAAAAGTGGTTTATACTGCAGTGTAGCATGTTTACAGTGCAGCGGAAATAGTTGTTCCGATACTTCACCTATTATACAGATAGATGAAGTAGAAGAAAATATTTGATGTAGACAACAATCTATAATTATAAAATAACATGTCCTGACTGACTGATTCATCATCGCCGAGCGCAAACTATCAAGGCTACAAGCATGAAATTCGGACTGTATATTCATTTTGTTATGTAGGCATCCACTAAGAAAGGATTTTAGAAAATTCCACCCCTAAGGGGTCAAAATAGGGGATGATAATATGTATGAAAGTCCATCATTTTGAAAGTTACATAAACAAAATTTTGTATTTCGATTATTGACGTAAAATAAATAAATAGGTGTTTCAGGAATTATGGAAATTTCATTTATTAAGGGATGAAAAGGGGGGTGAAAGTAAATGCGAAAGTGAGTTTGTTTGTTACGCTTTCACGCCTAAATCACTGAACCGATTTTGATGAATTTATCTACATAGACCGATGGGATCCTGAAGACGGTTACAGGCTACTTTTATGCCGGAAAATGCTGTTCACGCGGGCGGAGCCGCGAGCAAAAGCTAGTGTAATATATTTAAATAAACTGATTTTGTACTATTTTTTTTTTCTTTTCATTAGTCGTAATTAATTACCTTATTTTTTAAATGTACACAATAGAGTACGTTTCATTTATAATTAAACTGGCCGAGAAATTCCATTGTACATAGCAGCTGTCACTCCGCTCTGCCCCCCACGTTTTTCTACCTGTTCGAGATCCCTACTGCTATTTTTATACACAGGTATCTTTGAAAAATGTTCCTATATGTCTACTCAGGTAAGATTTAACATATAAATAAAAAAAAATACTGTTTAAAGTGAAAATATATGGTCAAACATTAATTTTTCATAATATTTTTTTTAAACAATGAAACAATGGTTTGCACAAAAAAAATTTGGGTAAACATTGCAATTTATAGTTTAAAAAACAATATCCCACATCGATCATATTAATTCATTCACTATAACTCTAATCCGAGGTGAAAACCCCCAGGCGCTCCACTATTAAAGGATTTATTGAAACTCGACAGAATGTCACTTCCAAACTCACGTTACCGAGTGTTACGTGTTACCGCCAGCAGCTGGTATTAGACACTCATATTTCCACTTTTCCTTCACTTCCTTCCGCATCGACTTCCTTGCGCCGCGTGCGAGGGAACTTTCTGTATTACAACAATTTTCAACGCCTATTTTTTTCATTTTCGCCTGTTTGAAGTGCAGTTAGGGCATGTAATTCATATTAGAAGGGGCTTCGTGACTTTGTAGATTTAATTTTGAGTGACAGTTTATTATGAAAATATTGTTTGTGTAGATTTACAAGGTGTTAGGGCGGGCATTCGTTTGCTAGATGCCGTCTGGGTGCACCGATTTGTCTATTTCTGCGGCCAACCAACAGGGTGTAAGCACTGTTGTATTTCGGTTTGAAGGACATTGAAGCCAGTGAAATTACTAGGCATTATGAGACTTAACATCTTATGTCTCGGGGTGACGAACGCAGTTTAGCGCCATGCTGTGCTTTGTAATTCAAAGGTTCTGTGCGGTGTTGCTTTTGTTTATGGGCAGGCGAGCGCCTTGCTCGTCTCGTCATTCAATCAAATAAAATAAAATTATTTGTTGTACTTTGATTTGTTGACGTTTGTGTTTAAGGCATTTTGAATAGAAGTGCGTATCACTTAGTAGTGATACGCACACTACTACTAGTACTAATACTAAAAGATATTAGTACGCTGGTAAAGAGCATGGAGAGCAACATCCGGGGTTCAATTTAGGCAAAAATGACATAATTTCCTGGTCCCAACAGTAAGATAAGTAGATATTCATAATAAAGATTCGATAAGGGTTTGGGCTTTCGGCAACAACACGTCCTCGATACGATCTTTGATTATAGTGAAGATATTTAAACGAAACAGTTCTATAATTTTCTCTCAAAAATATTCTCCTTAGGAATTGGACAAAACTGAAAAAAGTACTGCAACATTTGTATCCTATTTCGTACACTAAAGCCTCTGAAATGTCCTTCAGCTAGTTACTTCCCCTCTTATCCTAAGTGTAGAGCCTTGAATGGCCCACCTCACCACGCAGTAACGCTGTCTGGGGTCGAGAAGTTTAACAAAAATCCCTTCTAGACACTGTGATAAAGGTGTAGGGAATGAATTTACTTTATCACATATTAATAAAATCTGGGTATTATTATTTTTATTAACAATATGTAATTTCAATAATATAATAATATTTTATTTGATACAATGTTTACAATAGTTTTTAGATAAATAATTCGATAAAATTACGTCGTCATTAGTGTTGGTAGAAAAAATACCATAAACAGGTTGGAAGTACTATTTTATTTACTTTTGCCTTAACGAGTGGAGTATTATATGCAACCATGTTAGCTTCGATAGACACGGTAGAGATAACTAGACAGAGAGTCTATAGAAATGATTTAATATAGAGATAGCCAGATATAACTAGTGGTAGTGGTGGTAGTAGTTGAGTGGTAGAGCCACGCTGTGGACAGTTTTGTCTGCAGCATGAATGGGCTCGACCGGGTCGTTGCCACTGTGTCACAGAAGACGGACGTAAAGTAGCGGCTTGCTGCTGCGTTTCGTACGGTGAGTGAGATATCCGGAAGCCCAAATCCCCTCCCCGTCCCAATCCCTAATTATCCCTTTCCTTTAAGGTCGGCAACGCGCCCATGATTCTTCTGGTGTTGGGCGTACATGGGCGGTGGAGATCACTTACCATCAGGTGATCCACTTGCTCGTTTGCCGGCATATGATATAAACTACGGCATATAACTAGTTTTTCACGATAATAAGAGTTAATAAATTTATCTCGTTTTGCATCAGCCAGCAACATTGTTATTATTTATCATCTGTAAACAGAAGTTTAAATAGATTTATGTTATTACTCCGGCTACGTAAAGTTTTCACTTAAAACAACCGTCTTGTCTACACAATACAAGTTGCGCGGCACTAAGGCACTCAGAATTTGTTTATTTAAAAAATAACTGTTTGGTTTGTTTAACAATTGGCTATATACGATGTCTTTAAATCGAGTTTGTTGTTATGATTTCAGGTTTTTATGAGTTCTTTTGTTATTTTTATCCTGGCACGGCAAAGTTATTACGTTGGACCTGATTAAATATAAACAGCATCAAGCAACAACTATATCATAAGCAACAACTTACAGATTTATTGTTAATTTACCCAACTCCTTCCTGCCCTTGTCCCGATTTCCATATCCTCTTAGTCCGTGAAACCCTACATTAAGGATCCCCTCCCTCTTCCCCTGCTTGTTGGTGTGCCTTTTCCTGCCAGCCTATAGCACGGCGGTTATTCCAAAGTTCCCTTAATTTTAGGAGACAAATGTTCTGTACTTGACCTGTCATAAGCGCTTTATTAGCCTACATGATAAATAAAGATTTTGATTTGATTTGATTTTGATGTTAAGTGCAGTACAGACCAAACATACTGTCGAACCTCAAGAAACACTGAGTCAACGGTCGGCAGAATCATGCCAGCCTAAGTTACTGGATATACACTGGCTGAACCCGGAACGCGACTCGCCTGAACGAGCTACTATGGCGAGTTTTTCACCATGTGCACGGTGGTCGCTATCCAGTCGGGTACAAAAATATTAGGTACCCTCCCACTAGCATGATTGCCACGCCTGCCCATAAACAGTATCAACAATTTATTTTTAATTATAAATACATAGCACTGCAGTCCTCGTCATCTCGAGACCTAAGTTGTTAAGGTACCTAAGGTTGGAGGTCTCTCGTATGCGAGAGGCCGTCTGGGTTGGTACCACCGCTTTGTCTATTTCTACCGCCAAGCAACAGTGTGTAAGCACTGTTGTGTTTCGGTTTGAAGGACATTGAAGCCAGTGAAGTTACTGGGCATTATGAGACTTAACATCTTATGTCTCAGGGTGACGAGCGCAGTTCAATGCCATACAGTGCTTTGTAATTCAATGTTCTGTATGGTGTTGCTTCTGTTTATGGGCAAGCGTGGCGCTTATTCTGCGCATCTTGCTCGTCTCGTCAATCAATCAATTAAAAAAGTTTCAAACAAGCCACTAATTTCACTGGCTTCAATGTCCTTCAAATCAGAAACCAACAGTACTTACACTGGTGTTTGGCAGAAATCGAAATTCCCAGTATCTATCCACAACAATAAATACAATCACAAGCGCATCTTTATGTCGCCCAGCTTTGTAAAGGCGAAACGCTAAAAGCCCACAAGCCTAGACAATACCGTGTCGCAGTCCGTAACAAAAGTCGTTTGTTCGCGATGCCGCCCAGTGACGTCATCGTAATAGCCGCCGTAAATTAACAGCACCGAACTGCCGCTGCGTCATTAGGCACCGTAAGTTATAAGCGATAACGTAAATTATGGGTTATTAGGGTATATGTTATAGGTAATCGTATTGCCTACAGCGTTTAGGCATAACAGCATCCGTGGCGCAGTGGGCGAGTAGGCGGCTGCGAAGTGAAAGGCTGTGGGTTCGATTCCCGCACTGAGACACGCAAAGCAATAGACCTATAAGTTGTAACTCGCAAAATAATAGAAACACATTTTTGAAAATTTTGTATCATTAAGTAAAATCTGTGAATGCTTCTGAAATAAATATAATATTTCTAAAAATTTGGATACTAGATCCAAATGCTACTACTTAAGAAAAAACCTACAATACTGTTAGTATGACTCCTCGATCTATTATAAGAACGTGGGTTGCCATGAAATTGATCGGTCAAGTATATTCAACATGATGAGTATTTAGCAGAAATTGTGTCTCTATTTTTAGCACTAGAATAAAGTAACTTTAGCAACACTGAGTGTATTTGGTAAATAAACACATTTTATTTGGCTCCTCAATTCTAAGCAATTTAGAGCTTACAAAATACTGCAGTTACTGCAGTGTACTTACTGCACTCGTCATCTCGAGACATAAATTGTTACGTCTCGTAATACCAAGTGACTTCATTGACGTGAATATCCTCCAACTGACACTGTGATGTTCACACATTGTTGGCGGCAGTAATAAAGCTGTAATACCTAGACGGACTCTCAAATAAGAGAGACATATAAATACTCCTGACTCCTGACAGCGGGCGAGCAGCCGGCTGTGAAGCGAGAGGCCGCGGGTTCGATCCCCGCACCAAGACAAATGTTTGTGTGATTCACAAATATTTGTTTCGGGGTCTGGGTGTTGCGAGGCCGAAAGTCTCTCGTTGTTCATGATACCCACGACACAAGACTCGTATCTTACTGTGGGGTCAGGACTATGTGTGTGACTGTTGGGTGTATTTATATGATATCTTTAGATCAATTTTTTTTAGCACTCACTAATCGCTTTAACCCACACTTTGCACCAAATCATGGTCCCTACCTCAAAGTTTACTATTAATATCGCTACATTAATAGATTTTATGTGAACCCGCGATCGAAGTAAAATTAAATTTCATATCTACCTCCCAATACGTATTGAAATAAAAAGCAGGTCAACGTTCATAAAAATTAATACTTGGACCGTATTTTACGACCTTTTCCACGATTTGCAATCACGAATTTCATTGTTTCAATTGGATATTTTCGGTAACATTACGGGGTTTTTACCTGCTTTCGAAGGTATTCGCTTTTATAGTCATGCGATTGGTTAAATTCCGGCAAATATTTTTATTGCATTCAGAATTACTCTATTTTAAAAGGCTTTTACCTCCCACAAAGTAGAGGCATGTGTGTTATATATCTAGTGATGTATATTTATGTCGGCATCATAGGGCCTTATTGAATGTACTATTTGCGATTTTTTTTATGAGCTAGAACTTGTTGCTTGTTATAGAACTTTAGTGATATTTTGTTTATCCAACCACGGCAAAGTGACTACACTACACCTGATGGTAAGCGTAGCGCAGTCCATAAAAACCAGCGACTACCGACAAACAATGAGTTTATCGATGGTCACCAGAATCATGCCGGCCTGTATAATTGCTTCTTCACACTCCGAAAAGGGATGAAGCAAAATGAGGGGTCTGCGACAGAACAGGCGCATAACCGATGCAGATACAGGGATACAAGGATATACCCCTATACCCACCCGGACCAACCATCAAGTCATTAAGCAAGTCCCTTGGGACGGATCCTTGAACGCGATCCACAATATGTGTGAGAAATATCTGTTCTGCTATTTAAAAGTTACAGATGTTTTTTTTCTAATTGACACCGGGGTTGTAATAGTTAGGTTCGATCTGTTTATTATAGCATATGCTGCCAATGGGTAAGTGGGTCACCTGATGATAAGTGATCTCCACCGCCCATGAACGCCCACTATACCAGAAGACTCATAGACGCGTTGCCGACCTTAAAGAAAAGAGATAATTAAGGGATTGGGTCACATAAGGGACGAGGATGGGATTTGGGCCTCCGGATATCTTAATCACGGTTTTCTGTAAGACGGTGGTTACAACTCGCTCGAGCCGACCTATTAATTTGCCTCTGCAGTCTATACAAATCTACGTTAGGCCATCGCAGCTATTTCTCATTGTTTTAATAAAAAATCTAAACATACTTACGTGATATCCATTATTTGATCAAATATCCTTAATATCACTACTTTGATCGTCAAGAGGCGATTTTTCTTGGATTTCCTATAATTTATTTGGCAAACGGATCCCATGTAATTTCCGGGGATCGTCTCTAAGCGGTGTCGGCAATCTTTAACATTGACATATGTTTTCCTTTGCACATGAGCCTTTTACTTCTCAATAACACCCTTAGAATTTGTATTAAGGTGTTTTTTTATATAATACACTTGCGAGGCGTACTAGCGTAGGCTTCGCACGGATAAAATATGTTTATTATGACATTGCATTACAAATGTTTGAGTATTTCGGCTTTTCTGTACTATAATGTGTTATGTATTATACATATAAACCTTCCTCATGCATCACTCTTTCCATTGCTGAAAACTGCATTACAATCCGTTGAATAGTTTGAAAAATCTAAGCGAACAGACAGCAGAAGCGACTTCATTTTATACTATGTAAAGATTCATGCCAATGTGTCGGAAGTCAGCAGACGTTAAACGAGTGGATAATTCCCGAGCGTTGATCCTTAATATGATATTATATTATACCGTCAACTCAAGCCGTTCAAGATGGTAGGTCCCTCGTATGCGAGAGGCCGTCTGGGTTGGTACCACCGCTTTGTCTATTTCTCTCGCTCAGTAACAGTGTGTAAGCACTGTTGTGTTTCGGTTTGAAGGACATTGAAGCCAGTGAAATTACTAAGCATTATGAGACTTAACATCTTATGTCTCGGGGTGACGAGTGCAGTTCAGTGCCATGCAGTGCTTTGTAATTTAAAGTTCTGTGTGGTGTTGCTTCTGTTTATGGGCAGGCGTGGCGCTTACCATCAGTCGAGCGCCTTGCTCGTCTCGTTTATTTCATCAAATAAAAAAAGTATCACATTTTAATCACACAGTCGATTAAGTTACTGTACCTACTCTATTCCTATAAGCCTATAAGCGTAAGCTTGTACTTAGCTTCTGCTGAAAGAGGAAAAGATAAAAAAACTATTACACCATCCAACACTAAGAAAATCAAATCACTTTGGTTTCAGAAATGATTATTCCTATAACCTTCGTTACGGAAAACGCTTTGGAATAAAAATTATAGTAGCTACTGGTCAAATTAAATATAAAGGAATAGCTTCTTATTTTAAATCTTACCGCCATATTCATAAACGTTACTATTAGGCCTCATAGTGAGCGCGAGCGCATGACGATTTCTCTAAACGCCATTGGCTAGTTTTTGGCGCTAAATTAGAACAGACCAATCATGTACACAGAAATCTACACTTAGCAAAGACTCCACTTGAGTGTCGCACATACATTAGCCAATTACAATTTAATAAAGTACGCGGAGAAAGGAAATATCTCCTAGTTCGCACGTATACGTGCGAATGAAAAAATACTGACACATAAAAATGAAATGTAACACGAACGTGTAAATGATGTTTGAAATAAAATATTCTTTGACACAAGCCGAACGTGACCTTTGGAGGTAAAGAAGAGGACATAGTGAACGGGAGGCAGCGATAATATAATATTGGATGTTTCTCAATTATTAGTTAATGATAGAACATATGTATAAGACTAGACAGTGAGCAAACGTCATGGAGAAAAACCCGTCATGATGGTTCTTTCCGGTGTGTTGCATTACGGGGTCAGTAGGTATGGAGTTATAAACGTCGGCATCATAGTGGTGACTATCGAGACATGAACCGTGTCTCATTGGTCGATATGCTATTTAGACTACAATGATGTTATTCTCAATTACAGTACCGTCAACGTTGTCTGGGAGAGATTCGCTTTTAGCGATTTCTACACATATTTTCCTATTATGATTATTGTTAGTAGTGTATAATAAAGAGTTATTGTCTAGCCTGTAGAAATTAACAGAACCGAAATTTAGAATGGATGGAATAGCGGTAATGATTCCGCATCCTCTATTGTGTAAATTGTGACATTTGGTTGATCTAGTTCAGATGCTAAAGTTGCATGGCAATGTTAACAATAAATAAGAGGTCTGTAGTTTGGATCTTGATTTTGAATCTGGTGATCCAAACAGTATTAGCGTGTAACCTGTTGATTTACAAAAACATAACTATCGAAAATCTCCCATAAATTTTGATTTATGTGCTGGTATTTCAAGACCTCGTGTTTCACAGCCTATGTCCGTTATTAAAAGGATCTAATAAGAATCACTTTTTAACAATTTCCGCTCTTTTAAGCATTGTATCATCTCGCCACCCTATTGATAGTAAGCATACGTACAATATCTCCAACATAAACCATTTGGGGATCCGCTTATTTACGGAACTAAAAGGATTATCTCGGAACATATTATTGTCTTCATGGTCTTAGAAGAGTCTCAATTAAAATCGTTGCAATATAGGTATATGTTAGTATTTAGACATTTGTATTTTGTAATAACCTTTTTTTCTGGATTTCAAAAAAGGTGTTCTCTATTTCGCGAGTTATCTTTTTGCTTTTTGATGTGTGCACAATGATTTCTCCGCCAAATGTCGGTTGATTTTTTTCTTGAGCCTGCTCTTATTCCACTTGCAGTGAGCTCAGCGCAGCACGATTATTTGGCTTGTAGTTTTTACGGCCGGTGGCCTACCTAATTTCACTCTCTGGGAAGAAACACTTCAAAGAGGTCCAAATTTCAATTGGTCGGCAGCGGTAACGGCACCTACTCCAAAGAGACCTCTAGAATTTTTAACTTTTGACCTTTCAGTATTATGTTTTGAAGTCGTTGTTTAATTTTAGTTAAATATTATTACAGTACTTCTCTCTTCTAATATATCATGGCTAGTAGCTGTTGGAGTTTTAGTCACCACAGGAAGAATCGTTTTTATTCCTATCATATTATTTGTAAACGATATTGCTAATAAAGTGCCTATGTTGTAGTCTAAATAATAGTAGTAATTAGTACCAGGAGACACAAATGGAGAGGTATTTTTCATCGTATGCCGTCTTATTTTTATATACAGATCACAAGAATGAGTCTTTGTAGGGCCAATAAATAAACTTACGAGTAATTAACTTGAGAGTAGTCATTAGTATTCTAGCCTTACATGTTCTAAATTCTAGCAAAATTAGGTAACATTACTAGATATAATTTCCATTCTAAGATATCTTTTTCTATTAACATCTATAATTTTTAATTTTGATAGACATATTTGTCTGCTGTATGAGTGGACCCCGATTGACCAGTATAGTACTACTTTCTCATAAAAGTCCGATGAAACGTAGCAGCTTGCTGTTGTGTTTTGTACGATGAGTGAGATTTATGAAGTCCCAAATCACTCCCTTATAAATTGCTATTCTTCTTCTTTAAGGCCAGCAGCCAATTGATGAGTTTTTTTAAAAAAATAGGCAATGAGCAAGTGTGGCGCCTAATGGTAAGTGATCTCCACCGCTCATGCACGCCCACAATACTAGAAGAATCATGGACGCGTTGCCGACCTCAAAGGGAAGGGATAATTACGGGACTGGGAAGAGGGGGATTTGGGCCAACAACGTTTTGTTTGGTGTTTACAAAAATAGATTTAGAAATTACTAAATAGTCAGCTATTCAGGTTTACTAAAATATCTCAAACTAGCATTTTCTCGAGCCCGTCCACGTGAGTCAATTTTTATCACTGGAAACTTGTTATCAAAGTGTTCATTTCATAAACATAAATTATTAAACTGTTAGTGGTCGGAACATAGTTTTTTGTGAAATATAAATTGTGGTGAGCAACATCATTATATTTTGTTTTTAAGCAGTTTGAACATGTTCGCTACATTGGCTCGGGACCGTGTGAAAATGGCGTGCACAGTGTGTAAATTGTATTGTGTTTTAATTTTATTTTAAAAACTTAGTAATAATCTTTACATAGTATAAAATGAAGTCGCTTCCGCTGTCTGTTCGCTTAGATCTTTTAAACTATTCAACAGATTTTATTGTAGTTTTCAGCAATAGATAGAGTGATTCATGAGGAATGTTTATAAATGTATATCACGCTTTGATCCATGGAAGCAGGGCAGTAACATGCAGGTGAAACCGCGAGGGGCAGCTAGTAGTCTATAAAACTTAGAGAGTAGCTTCATATATGTAAAAGAATTCTACAATCATATCAGTATGTATTCTCAAGTTCTTCTTTATAATATTACAGTGTAAGATCTGAAAAATATAAAGATAACATTTTAACCATTTTAAAATTCTGGGCATAGTTTTCTATTATATTATGTAGGTAGGACGTCCCACATGGCTTACGCAATATGCTATTATTGTCAAAGTTAGAACAACCTTCACAACTTTTAGTAAAAGTACCCCACAGAGCCATTACCTGCGCCTACTGATATTACAGAGCTTTTGTGAATTTCATTAAAAATCTAATATGTCAGTCGCTTAACTTAGTTTTATTCCAATCAATCAAATACTGCCGGCAGGTTACCGTTTTGCTCTGAAAAGTTCAATAATTTTTTCTTACTTGTTTTAGAAGGCAGTCGTTTTATAGGCTGCCGTGCTGGGGCGCATGCAGTATTTCAGGGGGCCAGGGCCCTTGGAATCTTTTATTATTATTTACCAACAAAAAAACTGTATATTACTTAGGTCATACAATATCTGGGTACATAGTGTTATGTATTTTATAAATATCAACGTTTTAATAAGATTTTAAATCATCAAGCATTTTTTTTTGGTATAAATTAGTAATAAATCTGTCTGCTACATAACATATTGATGGTTTCATCGATATGTTATGATTCGTTGAATACAAAATAAATATTCAAATTACTAATTTAACTACACGATATTTCTGTTGTGACTCTACACCCCTGCATTTCTGCTATCTTTTAACTTGAAATCCAAACTATTCAAGGTTGTCTGGTAGAGATCGCTTTTAGCGATAAGACCACCTTTTGTAACTTTATTTAGTTGTAAGATTCTTAATGTATAATTTTAATTATTGGTGTGCAATAAAGAGTTATCTATCTATCTATCTATATTTTAATTTTGTATGTAATGGTAATGTTGGCCATGTTTTGAGGAAACCACAGGAGTACGTCGGTCGCAGGTGCCTGAGCCAGATCGTACCGGGGGTACGATCCCGTGGACGGCCCAAAAAGCGTTGGCTTGACGTATTGGAGGAAGCCAATGGTCTCACTATAGAGGATGCTCAAGATCGGGCGAAGTGGAGGCGTTTAAGTAGGAAGGCGGACCCTGGCACTAAACCGGGATAACGCAAGGCAGAAAGAAGAAAGAAGACAACTCCATCCACAACCGCGACAACGCCGTCCACATTGTTCTACTTGTAATTTTTGTCTAATATAAAAGCACTTTATCCCAGAAATGAAACAAAGTCGGAAACTGGAATATATTTTTATTATCGCGATAACTTGTTCGTTCAACGTCAATGTTGACTGCTCGACGACGGAATGCGAACTGCCCCTGTCTAATCGTGCGCCTCTCTTTTACACATCATTTTAGGCGCATCTACCCGACGACAATTTCACAAACACCGTCCGCATAGACTAATAAAAAATTACACCTAACAATACATATATTTAGTTAACCTTACAAATATGACCCCCTTAACAATCCAAATGCGGCCCAATCCTAGCAGAGGTTAATCGATGTGGTTCCCTCGGCAAATAAGATTTAACAGACTAATAAGCCGTCATGACGTTGATGTAAAAGCATAACCTCGTTTGCTGTATTTTTCCCACGAGACCGTAATTGTCTAGTAAAACGTAGATAGTCTGAAAGGATGAACAGAGGTGCCTTGAAAGGAGTTTGGGTTGTTGGTATCTGAGACAATTTAGGGTAGTTCTTTTTTTTTTACACCCAACAGTCGCACACATAGCCCTGACCCCACAGTAAGATGCGAGTCTTGTGTCGTGGGTATCAGGAACTACGAGAGACTTTTTGGTCTCACAACACCCAGACTCGAAACAAATATTTGCTCGGTGCGGGAATCGAACCCGCGGCCTCACGTTTCACAGTCAGCTACTCGCCTACTGCGCCACGGAGGCTGTCTGAGTTCTATTAGCAATGTACTGCAGAGAGACTAAACGCAGAATAAAAAAATACAGTTTCTCGTGGTGTCTCTTTTATAGCAACATGTCTAGCAAACATGCAAGCTGGTCACCTGATAAAAATGACCAACGCCCATAAACATCAATGAAACTAGAAGGATCATGAGTATATTGGTAGCCTATAAAGAAAGAGATAGGGAACGGGTCTCCGGAAATATCCTCACCAGTCGAAGTGGTCCATTTATGATGTAGTTATACCACTTACAGATATTGAATTTACTTCTTAACTGCGCTTTTTGACAACTGCAGCCGAGGGCTTTTTTATTTGAATCGAAAATTTTATACCTCCAAATCTTACGTCATCTACAGTACAGTAGTGATAAAACTTCGGTATTACCGACTTAAAAAACTATTAATTGAATCTGAGATTTGAAACCAAACCTTATATATTCACCATTATTGGGACTATAAATCTTACCTTTTGATGATGATATGTATGCCATGTATACGTTAGTTGATACTGATTTTTATATATAAGTTTCTTTTACTTTTGTACTGACTTGCTATTTCAATTGCCTACATGATTGATAAACTATTTCATTTCATTTCATTACATTATCTACCTCGATTTGACCCTACAGAATTTCATAATGGTCATATATAATACCATAACCTATCCTTCTCACAATTGTAATTTCAAATCAAGCTTTACATTTTCACCATCAAATGAAATCTTAGTCGATTGAAACCCAAATTCACAATAGTCAGGTATATGTCCATTTCAACCCTTTCAAGTTATATCAAACCTTTTATACCGAACATTTCTGCTACCATTCAGCCACTAGTTTAAATAAGCTGTACAAGTTTGCCTGGTAACAAGATATAGTAATCTTAGTATAGAGTTTCAACAGATTTGGTTTTGGTGCGGCTTCGAAAGGCGGCGCGTAGTACCTTACTGGAGCATAACTTTACTAACTAGTATGACATGTTGGATATTGATATTTCAGTATGTTGGCATTTTGGTTTACATTTTCGGTCTTATTATAAACATACATATTATATAAGGCTGCTGCTGTATCCTCGAAGGGATAGGCAGTGATGCAATTTGTGCTGTAACAACGAGTCATCGAGCATATTTACAGTCACATATGAGAAACCATTCGTCATACCGGGTACAAATTTAAATTTGAGGCAAGTCATGTGTCATTTTTTGAACTGAAAATTCAAAATCGAAATGTAATTATCATTTTTATTAGTCCACCGCGAAGGCTGAAAAGTTCTCGAAACGTCGGGATCAAAATTAATAAAAAACCGCGATAAAATCCGTTTAAATTAAGTTTCATCTCAAAGTGTAATATTCGCGTCAACATAGGAAATCATTATTTTAAAAAAAACTGACATATTATGATATTAATATGAGAATACAAAATAAACATAAACTCTAATCATATCATACAACATGAAAACGCGAAGACCGTACATTTTGTCCTGGGAATTGTTTTGTGAAAATATTTTTTTATCATGTCCACGTCCATGTTATGTGAACACGCTGGAATTCCAGCCAGTTATAATATGCCGTAATTTAAATATGGTGCATCCATAATACGCAATAATATTTCAACACACTTCAAATAAAAATTGAGATACTGATTTTATTTTGTTACATTCATTATATTTAAGTAGGTCAAATTCCTTTTTCAAAAATAATCATAAATGAAACATTTCCCACGTATGTAGTTATTAGGTTCTAAATATTAGAGCACATTAACAGTTAAATTGTGAAGCGATAGGCCGCGGAATCGATTCCTTCACCGAGACAAATTTTTATGTGATCCATAAATGTTTGTTTCGGTCCTGGGCATTTCTTCCCAGAGATTTTTTCGTGGTATTATTGCGGTCTAGACCACCCCGTGACCACGAAGTCTGAAAAGCTTTCGAAACGTCTTGATTAAAATTAAATTAAAAATCTACGATAAAATCCGTTTAAATTAGTTTTATTTCAATTTGGTGCATGCATTTACAGTCGACGTACTCTTGCTTCTTACCATGTCACAAATACCAAAGTTGTTGCGGTTGTAATCATTACATATACGAATCCAGTCGCGTAGTACTCTACACCTATTGCTGGATCTTCATCTCTGCGATGTATCTCCTTTATGTAACGCTTACGGCAATTACAAATGGTTTATTTTAGCTACAATTAACTATGTTTTTTTTTACTAGCCCTGTTTTATATACGTCCCACTGCTGGGCACGGGCCTCTTCTACTGAATGCGAGCGATTAGGCCTTAGTCCACCACGCTGGTCTAATGCGGGTTGGCAGACTTCACATACCTTCGAAAAATCTTATCGAATTCTCAGGTATGCAGGTTTCCTCACGATGTTTCCCTTCACCGTTAAAGCAAGCGATTATTAACAATTAAGATACACGTAACTTAGAAAAGTCAGTGGTGTATGCTCTTAGAGCTGGCTTCGAACCTGCGACTTTCATCTCGACAGTCCGTACCACTCCATGCTGAGCTATCGCTGCTATTGCTGCTGCTAAAATTAAACACGGAAAAACTAAAATCCACTGTACTTACCCTCATTTCATGGAACACCACAATGTAAGCGCAGCATTTTATTTTTTCAAGCAATATCCTGAATTGGAGCGCTCGCCATCAAAACTCGGCGTTTCACGCTGACATAAAACAAAGAAATGAAAAAGAACTCCACATATTACGTTTGCAAGGAGTTTCGGCAATTTCGTTTTTACTTTTATTTGGGTGTCGTTTGAGGACATTGGGTAAATAGTACGGTAGCTCTAAGCCGTTTAACTATAGGCCTCATTATAAAACATACAACTTGGTACCACCGCTTTGTCTATTTCTGCCGCCCAGCACCAGTGTGTAAGCAATGTTGTGTTTCGGTTTGAAGGACATTGAAGCCAGTGAAATTACTGGGCATTATGAGACTTAACATCCATGTCTCGGGGTGACAAACGCAGTTCAATGCCATGCAGTGCTTTGTAATTGAATGTTCTGTGCGGTGTTGCTTCTGTTTATGGACAGGCGTGGCGCTTGTCTCGTCATTCAATAAAATAATTAAAAAAATATATTTGGGTGTTGTTTGAGGACATTGGGTAAATAATATGGTGTACTTAGAGCCGTTTAACTATTGGCCTCATTATAAAACATGACACTTCAAACAAAGTTTATTTCAGTCAATTTACATGAGTGACAGTAGTTACTACTTCTCCTCAGAGGAGTTGACGTCAGGCAGGCGGTCGGTCGTAAAAACTGAACGCCAAATCTTAATACGTGTTGAAATGCATATTTCGCCGACCTTACTGCAAGTGAGACAGTGGCAGGTGGAAAAAGACCTATTGTGAATTACCTGAGTATTGCCAGTATGTCTAAAGTAGTTCCAATAGAGTAACAAGTCTATGAGTCATATACAAGAGTGAAATAACTTAGAATGTGCAAAATCGCGAAGCACCCACACATGCGGATAAATTTCCAACGCGGAAACGGTTTTTGTTCAACGGCACGTGTTTCAAATTACCTTTTATACGCATCTCTGTAATATATGGCGACACAATAGCTTCAAAAGGGGCTTCTTTTTGTGATTCTCCGAATGAATTATTAAAATACGGTTCCATCTATTCGGTTAGGGATTGGATATGTGAATTTTGCTTATCGTCATTTCGAGTTACTTTGCCTTTAGTAACTTTGGTGTTAACTAGAAAGTCGTTTTGGGTTGTTGGTTTTATGGAAATACATTGTATTGTCGATTTCACTGAGTCCCTTTACAAATATACTTTCGTTATGTAATACGCATTATTTTCTACCGTTACTATTTCATGTAGATAAAACAAAAAGCAAATGCAATTGAGAATAAAAGAAGTCTTATATAAGACTTATACCTTTTCTAGAATATCCCTGGAGACTAAATCTAGATTTCAGATTCAAACACTGTGTTGTAGATAAAAATCTATAGTCTGTAACACAGATGTATAAAAAGAAGCAGACCTAAAAAAAGGACCAATTATACCTACATACAAAACTCACGTACACATTGACGATTCATATAATTTCAGGTCTT
Source organism: Amorpha juglandis (assembly GCA_949126905.1). Taxonomy (NCBI): domain Eukaryota; kingdom Metazoa; phylum Arthropoda; class Insecta; order Lepidoptera; family Sphingidae; genus Amorpha; species Amorpha juglandis. The sequence goes on from OX421380.1 coordinate 2,147,015, forward strand.
TTCTCATAGGAAGAGTTGCTCATGCTTTTCCTTTTGTTTTTTTTTGGGAAAATACGAAGGCATGAAGAAGCAAATCGAGGGGCCTACAGGGCTGACGGATGACCGATGCAGGCACAGTGATACAAGGATATACCCCTATACCCGCCCCAAGCAACCATCAAGACATGTCGCAAGCCCGTCGGGAGAACCCGATATACACTGGCTGATCCTGGAACGCGATCCACGCAAGGCGTGTGAATGATGGATGGCATGAGTTTTAACACCATGTATACGGTGTTCGCTATCCGGGTGGATATGAATATCCTACCACCAGCCAGTTGTCAATTGTCGCTAAAGTGATATTTTGCGTTAAATGTTGTCTATTTATATGTAAATATTGCAACAACAAAATGGAATGCGTGCATTTTTGGTCAGAGAGAAAATTATCGATATTTTATTTATTCTCATCTATTTGTTATACTTATGTTCCGTCGGCTTTCTTATTATACGCTTGTGGTCTATGATATAGACCTAAATATTCAAATAGAGAATTACATTCATTATATCAGTTTTGTATTCGCACAATACAAAATAAGAACATAAGCAGATTAACAAAATAAAAAAATAATTCTCTGAAATGATAAAACATATTTTACAAGGCAACATTGCCAAGGAGAAATTACATGCTCGAATCGGCTTGCGACATAAGGAAAATTTGGCTTACATTAAAATTTGAGATTATAATTATGCAGGGAGACAAAACGAGGGGTGTTTTCGGTAATAAATTCAAGAAGCTGCTCCGAAATTATATGGAACGGAGTTTTAGCAGAATTCCAATTTGTTTCAATATATGTTTTAAATTAGTCGGTATTTGAGTATGAATATCCAACTTTAGAATCCAGTTAAACTTACGAACAAATAAATAAATAACACCCACCAGTCACACACAAAGCCCTTAACCCACAGTAAGATACGAGTCTTGTGTCGTGGAACTACGAGAGATTTTCGGTCTCACAACACCCAGACCCGAAACAAACACTTGTGGATCAAATAAATATTTGTCTCGGTGCGGGGATCGAACCCGCGGCCTCTCGCTTCATTGCATTATGTCTCGTGTTGTTTCGCGTATCGCCGTCGCTTACCTTGTTTACTTACTAAAGGCACGTTTTAAGGTACGAGATAGTAAGACCGCGATGAGTGACGACTCAGATGATAGCGACAAGCAGGCTTTGTATGAAATTCGTTTGGAAATAGTCGCAAACTCACGACCGTACTAAACGCAGCAGCAACGTCGGTTAACGTCGGTTTTCTGTGAGACAATTGTAACGATCCAGTCGATCCATCCCAATCATGCTTATTTAACGGAGTTTTGAATGTTTTTCCATATATATCACGTAACTCAAAGCGCTAGGGGCATGATACTGATCTGTAGTAGTGCGTAGTCTTAGCTGTAAGGTTTTATTTGGGTACAGTCTCATAAAAATAATATCTGCTTGCAAAAACGCTATGAATTAAAGTAGGAAATGCAATTACACGCACGTACGGTAATGTATTTTTTACAATGTGAACATTTCATCGCGAGAAAACGCTTAATCCTACATTAGGAGGGATGACGAGGGTGGAGACATGAACAGAGACGGATTAAGGATAAAAGTGTGGGGGAAATAATAGTGAAGTTATTTAATTCTTATTGTTTGTCTTTCTATTTTTAAGAAAAAATAAATTATACTCGCATATTTTCCAATGGGGGGTTAAATGATTAACTTATAAAACATTTTATTTTTCTTTAAATGACTAGTGCGAGTTTTTCGATAGATGTAACGTCATTTTTTTATGTATTTACGAAAAATTGAATGTAGAGCCATACATTGCCTATAGCATATTGTATAAGAATTACTTGACAGATGACTATAAAAACTGGCAGCGGGGATATTGGCTATGTAACTGATATATTCTTATTAAGACACGTGTTGTGACAGACTGATATTATTCGTTAGGCTGTCAGCTCATATCCTTGCTTATTCATATTGGATAATAGGCTATAAATAATCATAAAAGTCTATATTGACATCCTAAATAGGTCATCTTAAAATAATATTGTCATCTTAGTATAACAGTAGCCACCCATTACGCCTCCTGAAATACAACCCTGTTCTGCATTTAGTCGACGAGTATATAAAAGCAAACATACATTACGTTTCTGTAACTGGCCCTGACACAGTACTGTATCGCCAAGTGGATGCTGTAAGTTATTTATTTATCGTACCGTTTCATGTGTTACTGTGACAATGTTTTTTTAATTTAATACATCCTGTATTTTATATTTGACTAGCTTTTGCTCGCGGCTCCGCCCACGTGATCAAACAAACAAACAAACAATCAAACTCTACAGCTTTATAATATTAGTATAGATTTGGGTAGCTTAGCAACGGAAGCCTTCAAATAATATTATTTCGGTAACTTAGCAACGGAAGCCTTCAAATATGAATAATTTTCCCCGTTTTTGCAACATTTTTCACTGATGCTTCGCTTCTAATGGTCGCAGCGTAATGTTATATAGCCTAAAGCCTTCCTCGATAAATGGACTATCCAACACAAAAAGAATTTTTCAATTCGAACCAGTAGTTCCTGAGATTAGCCCGTTCAAACAAACAAACAAACAAACAAACAAACAATCAAACAATCAAACAATCAAACTCTACAGCTTTATTATTAGTATAGATTCATTTTTTATTATTATTTACTTGCTTTGGCTTACAGTATGTGAGGTAATTAAATAAGTGGGTAACGGAATGTTGAAACGATTGGTTTATTTAATAAGGTATTAAACGTATCATAATTAAGTCTATTGCAACAAACAATACTTTTATGGCTTTACATATCAGTATTATATTATCTCTAAAGTCTAAAAAAACTATAAAACCATAAAACTTGTACTCTAAAATCTACATAAAGCTATATACAACTAGCTTTTGCTCGCGGCTCCGCCCGCGTGATCTGCTTTTTCCGGGATAAAAGTAGCCTATGTCTTATTATGATGTATAAGCTATATTATTGTAAAGTTTCATTGAAATCCATCCGGTAGTTTTTACATGAAAGAGTATCAAACATACATCCATCCATCCATACTTACAAACTTTCGCGTTGATAATATTAGTAGGAAGTAGGATAATAATTCTCAAAGATTATTTTAGTTTCATACGCTATTCAATCGAAGTGAACTTTTCTCGTATCAGTTTCCATTTAATAAGTTCCAATTTGTATTTCAGGTAATTTCGTGGCTCGCTGAGGATTTCCTCACTTTGTAAGTAGTTTATAAACATTTTGCGGAAGTTGTCGTGAACTACACCGAGCTGGTCGCTAAAAATATATTTCTATTAGAGAAAATTTTGTTTCTTTACCTTTAGTTCACAACTCCAGGGGTTATTTCTGTATTTAAATTGATCCTGATATTGAAGTTAGTAAAATTTTGTGATATATTTAAGCACTAGCTTTTGCTCGCGGCTCCGCCCGCGTGATTTTCATACAAAATAGCACACCCGGCAAACTCCGTTTCGCCAGATGGCTTCGTTTTATGTAACATTTCTCTACTTAAAATATTGGTTTGTAGTACATGCTATGTATCAGAGATGGCGCTGTATTTAAAAAATGATTTTCCCTATTTTCCCGCTTTTCTATTGAAATTTTTCCTAGATTTTCGTTGCTATAAACCTCACGGAGCCCGAGACCTTTCCAACGAATGCAAAACCGTGGAAATCGGTTCGTGCGTTCTGGAGTTATATCGTCAGGAAGGAAAACCCGACTTATTTTTATATATAAGAAGATGAAAGTGTACTCTGAAAAATATAAACTTAAAATAAAAGAAACCACTTTTAGATTGGGGTTATTGCAGTTTTGTCTACAGCATGAATGGGCCGGTTTGACCGGGTCGTCACCACTATCTTACAGAAAACCGACGTAAAGTAGCGGCTTGCTGCTGCGTTCCGTGCGGTGCGTGAGATATCCGGAGGCCCAAATCTCCTCCTCTTCCCAATCCCTAATTATCCCTTTCCTTTAAGGTTGCCAATGCATGATTCCTCTGGTATTGTGGGCGTACATGGGCGGTGGAGATCACTTACAATCAGGTGACACACTTGCTTGTTTGTCGGCCTATGCTATAAAAAAATACCTATATACCATACCTTATTATCATGAAAATTTAGACGAAGTACGTCCTGGGACTATAAAACAGTTCCATAGATATATCGAGGTTTTTCAGAAATACACAGGGACCACAACATCAGCCCATATTTAACAACTGTACATTACAGCTGCACTGTTCCACAATAATATAATGAATTGTGTTACACGATACCACCTCCCAGCGATAAAATATTTTCCAGTATACGAATGACAAAAACCTTTAGTAATTACGGTGAATGTCGGCACAAAAAATATTGTACGAAACTCCCGCGTGTGCGTCCTACCATATTAGGGTGAGCACATATTAGAGCGTTGACAATATTCGCTCTAATACTACTCTTTTCGATAGCGATTTTGCTGGTGGTAGGATATTTATATCCGCCCGAATAGCGATCACCATACACATGGTGTGAATACCTGCCAACGTGACCCACATGCCTTGAGTGGATCGCGTTCTCTCGAAGGGCTTGCGACATGACTAAATGGTTGATTGGGTCGGGTATAGGGGACATCCTTGTATTACTGTGCCTGAATCGTTCATCCGCCTGTCATGTCGCAGACCCCGGCCTCTCCGAAGAGGGAAGAAGCATTTATACAGGCCGGCATGACACTCATTGTTTGTCGGTGTTTGCTGGTTTTTTTTGGACTGCAGTACGCTTACCAAAAAGATAATTCGTGATCGAGATGCTTTATGAGTGGTAGAGCCAAGCTATAGACATTTTGTCTACAGCATGAATGGGCTGGCTTGATCGGACCGTTACGACTGTCTCACAGAAAACCGACGTAAAGTAGCGGCTTGCTGCTGCGTTTTGTACGGTGAGTGAGATATCCGGAGGCCCAATCCCCCTCCCCTACCCAATTCCTAATTATCCCTTTCCATTAAGGCGGCAACGCACCCATGATTATTCTGGTATTGTGGGCGTATATGGGTGCTGGAGAGGCCTTAGGCTTCCGGATAGAGATATCGAATAAGAACTCAGCATACAAAACGCAGCAGCAAGCCGCTACTTTACGTCGGTTTTCTGTGAGACAGTGATAACGATCCGGTTGAGCCGGCCCATTCATGCTGTAAACAAAACTGTCTACAGAGTGGCTCTACTATTTTAGTTAGGAGCATAAACAACAGCTTTATATTGCCAGTAAATGCCCAAATGTGTTAACCCTTTACATTTTAATATAATTGAGTGGGCTTCATTGAAAATCGCCAATTCACTTCATATCGCTTCCATTAATTAAGGGGTCAGTGGGTTGAAATATTGCGTATCGTTTGAAAAGAACGCTAATCTAAATCGATGTACAATTTTTTCATGTTACAGGCAATTCTATCAAATTTTGCAGCACTGCAATGTTTACGAAAAAAAATATTAGAGCTACGACTAATTTTTGTGTTTTGGGGAAAGCTAGTCGTAGATTTACATTAATTAGTCGGTCTTAGATTTGTTTTTTTTTCGACTTTTACTTGGTAAGGGCCTCAACAGGCAACACATACTATAAAGTGATTTAAAGTATTAGTATAAAATAAAATTGGTCTCAAAAATTGCTTTAAGTCAAGTAAATTTTTTGGATGAGTAATTTCCCCTTTCCTTGGAGGTCGGCATCGCGTCCATGATTATTCTGGCATTATGACCATTCACGGGCGGGTTACTTACCATCAGTCGACCCACTTGCCCGCTTGCCATTTATTAACAAAAGGTTGTATATCCTCAATAGTTTTAACTACTCATGCCCCAATTTCCGAAATTCTGAGTAAGCTAGAGCATAACAATATGTATAATTATTGCAAAATCATTTACTGTCAAAGTGATTGCTATTTGTCGTTTAATACAAAATCCAGTTCTTTCTCAGTGTATAAAAAATATTTAAGCTAGTTTTAGTCCATACCTGACCGTTAAAATCACCACTTCAATCAGAGAAGCATCTATTAACTTGAAATGACTAAACAGATTTACATTAAACATAAATTGAAAGCACTTCGATTACCACTTTAAAAAAAAACTCCAACTGATCCATTCGTTTAGGCGTTACGATACCACATACACACAGAAAAAAGGTTAAAATTTATAACACACCTCTTTTTTGTCGAAGATAAAAATCAGAAGAATTCATTTCTCTATGAGCTCTTAAAACAACGAATAAAGTATGCCCCTATTCTGCAGCGAGTAGACACATCCACTAATGGACCTAATTAAGTTGATGGAAACGAAAGTAGTTTTTGCAGGCGTAGTTCACATTAGGCTCCAGTGAAGCGGTCTCGCTGCAAAGCTAGAGCATGTCTGTACATGTCTTATTATTTAAGTAAAGACGGAGACACAACGGGAGAATGAATTTTAGCAGTAATTGTAAATGATTTTTTAAATTAAGGAAAATATTTTAGAAACTATGGATTTTCGTCCTTAAATAAATTTTGAATAAAGAACACAATAATTTTACTTGTAAATTGAATAAATAATATAATGAACCTTCATTAACCTGATTGTGTTATCAAAACATATGGATTACGTCTTGGTATCGAAAAACAAACATATTAAAGCATTTTTAAAGTAAATAAATTTTAATATTTCATCAAGTTCACAATATTTTTATACGAATTGCGCTTCGGGCAGTGTTAGAGTCTTGACCTTCTAGGCTCAACTCAACAGTGTTGTTCGTAAAGCCTAGTAAAATAAATAAAGTAAAATTAGAATATAACAGAATAACTTATGTGTATTGAGTATTGCATATCTTTAAAACGGGCAGTTCGTTAATTCATATTTATTCGTGATTATTTTTAAAATAAATCTTTAAACACATTCTTAAATTTCTTAGATATCATTTTGTAACATCTTAGATACAACAACAACAGTAAAAATATCAACGTTATCATAAAAAGTAAAAACGAATCACATACTTGCTTTTGTTCACGAATTTGCCCGCGTAAGTTACAGTTTCTGCAATTAAAAGTAGCCTGAATCCTAATCCAGGTGATGGTCGTGCGAAATTTAATCCAAATACGTCTAGCATTTAAATCATGATTAATAAACTTATAATATTAACAGTAATTTTTAATAGGCAAGCAAACGAACATATGGGTTACTTGAGTTATCTCCCATATCCCATCCGCCCATAAAAATCCAGAATCGAAGAAAATGTAAGTTAAAACTTCACTCAGTATGTTCACAGCCGAATAAGTTCTTTAGCAAACTCATCGCGGACGAACAAATGGGACCTTTAGACGCCGCGAGTGAGACACTCCCAGAAAATGACTCCTCATTCAAACGGTTGTGTAGGATATCTTTTATTTATTCAGGGCTTGACGGATGCAGATTCTTGCATGAATGAGGTTTAATATTTGGTTTTATGTTAATAATAAGTATGAATAAGCACGCCGGGCAATACTTGTCGATATTACTATTCCGCATGACGAAAACCTCGTCAAAGCCGAAAAAGACAAGCTGTCCAAATATTTAGACCTGGCACACGAGGTTACTGACATGTGGGATGTGGACTCGACAATTATTGTTCCGATAGTAGTTACTGCTAATGGGTTGATACCAAAGAGCCTATACCACCACCTTCAAAGGCTCGCGATTGGTCGTTGGGTCAAGGGCCAGATTCAGAAAGCAGTGTATTGGACACGGCACGCATTGTGAGGAGGTTCCTCACACTGCGGTCCTGACCACCGGTGGCTTGGCCTAGGCCTCGCCACTGGACGGTGATATTTTTTATATTATTAAATGTTTTATTTTTTACAAATGTTATATTTAATAATGTAAAAAAAAACCTTTTAAAATAAAGAGTACTGTACAGTATGAATAAAAATATGATCCGACTTATATTTAACCGAAGTTTTTAATAATTCTTATATAAAAATTTCTATTGACTGTTAAGGGGAGCCAGTGTCCCTCAAAGAGACTTTTAAATTTATTCTTTACTGTACATAAAAAAAATATTAAGAGAAGAATGTAGATGTTTTCAGTTGATCAGAAATTTTATACATTATTATATATGCAACAAACAATACAAAAAAGAAACCCTTTTGTAAAAACACAATCAAAATTAGTTCAAAACCGAACCCTCAATAGGATTTTATGTATTGGTATTAGCAAAGGTGGATGTGGAGTGGGGACATCTCACTATCACCTCCCACGCATGCACCGGGTAATAGCCATTTTACACGGTGACATAGTTTGCGTCGTCTATCATTTGACAATTAACCCTACCATCCGATTTTAACGGCTTCTTATTTGTTTATTTTTGGACGGTTTTATAAAACTCTTACTTCATAGGTTTTGGGTAATTTAACAGATTGATTTCAGTAATAGAAAAATCAAACAACCTTATTGTTAAAATGATTGTGTGTTTACCTAGCTATGAACACTGTTTGAAATAAAGTGAGACATAAAATGGTAAGTCTCACAATGCCTAATAATTTCACTGGTTTCAAAAATTCAAACAAAAACACAACAGTGTTTGTACATTGGTGTTGGGCGGCAGAAATTGATAAAGTGGTGGTACCAAACCAGGCGGCCTCGAGCATACGAGGGAACAACCACATTGCAGAAACTTTGTAATACCTTGTAGGTACTATGCTACACACAGAAAATGAGGTCATATTTATAATATCCCACGTTTTATAGTAGGTTAATATTATTATGAATTCAGATATTATAAATAATTGCAATTTATTATACGACACATCAAAGGGAGCATAGTTCATTTGGATTTTATTAATTGGACTTGCAGTGAAAATTACAGAATGTGGTAGATTACGGCACTACGTTATTAATTAAAAGGAACTTATTTAAATCCACACTACACAGTTTGGAGTATTTGTAGAGTAGAGAATAGAGTAGGTGACTATTAAGCTTTAATAATGTGAATTTTAATCCAGATAATCTTTACGTTGCTTACTTAGGTTCGATTGCTGGTGATAGGATATTCATATCCGCCCGGATAGCGACCACCATGTACATGGTGTTACCTGCTATGGTGACCCACACACCGTGTGGATTGCGTTCCACGATCAGCCAGTGTATATCCGGTTCTCCCGAGGGGCTTGCGACATGAATTGATAGTTGGTTGGGGTGGGTATAGGGTAACATCCTTGTATTACTGTGCCCGCATCGGTCATCCGCCTGTCTTGTTGCAAGCACTTCAATTTGCTTCTTCCCTCTCCAAAAGAAGCATATATACAAGCCGGTATGATTCTGGTGACCACCGATAAAATCATAATTTGTCGGTGGTCGCTGGTTTTTTTAACTGCATTACGCTTACCATCAGGTGTAGTGCAATCAATTTGCCGTGCTCGGATAAAAAAAACCTTGTGACTCAAAATTGTTTGTTATAAATTTCAGTGTTTTAATCTGTTTTATTTTTGTTAAAAAGTTTTCATCAAATTGTACTCAAAACTAATGTATATTTTTAGAGCGCCAACAAGTTTTTATTACATGATAAATGCTCACAATAATACAATCGTGAAGCAAACTGTGGCTTGGCATCGCCTCGAATGGCACACTTCGTTAATTTACTACTTAAATATAAAAACTTTGCCATGTTATTTCACAATTTTCAGTAATAATGTCTGTGTTTGTCGCATGAATCTTAGTTTTTGGGAGACTTTATGTTCTCATTTATTGCTATTATAGAGTACTACGTAATCCAGTAACCCACAGTAACCATTTACCACCACCACATTTACCACCACCTACATTTCTCCGTTCCATGATGTGATAGAGGGCGAACCTGTCGTCACACCGGGTACAATTCGAAAACTCCGGGCTGATACTGAGCATTTCGTGATAGAAAAACTCAATATAATTTTAACCTGACCCGAGGATCGAACCCGTGACATCAGCGCAAGAATCGTACTGAGTACACAACACAACTGCTCCACCGAAGCAGTTTGAATATTCAAGACGTATAATTTCAACCGTACAAAGTCTGACCTACTTCCTACTACTATCAATATGAACGGTTGTGAGTTTGAGTATGGATATTTGTTTGTCAATCACGGCTTAACGGCTGTACGATTTTGTATGATATTTATGGTTCACAGATAGACCATGGTTTGGACTAGGATATAGGCTTCTTTTTATCCCGGAAAAGGCCGGTCACGCAAGCGGAGCTGCGAGCAATAGGTATATTTGACAGTCTCCGTAGCGCAGCGGGCAAGTAGCCGGCTGTGAAGCGAGAGGCCGCGGGTTCGATCTCCGCACCAAGACAAATGTTTGTGTGATCCACAAATACTTGTTTCGGGGTCTGGGTGTTGTGAGACCGAAAGTCTCTCGTAGTTCCTGATACCCACGACACACGACTCATATCTTACTGTGGGGTCACGACTATGTATGTGACTCTTGGGTGTATTTATTTATTTATTATTTTGCCTACAATATTATTACGATATAATGTTAACCTCTTTGGCGCAGTAATCTAGTGGCCCGTTGTAAAACAAGAGATCCTAGATACGATTCAGCATAGACATAAATATGAGTGATAGATATTTAGTTTAGCTTTGACTGTTGTGAGACGAAATCCCAAGTAGTCTAGATGGTAAGAATACGATAGCTTTTTTTATCTGAGCACGGCAAAGTGACTGCACTATGCCTGATCGTAAGCGCAGTGCAGTCCAAAAAACAGCGACCACCGACAAACAATGAGTTTATCGGTTGTTACCAGAATCATGCCGGCAGGTATAAATGCTTCTTCACACTATGAATAGGGCAGAAGTAAATCGAAAAATGAGGGGATTCTGACAGGCGGATGACCAATGCAGGCACAGTGACACAAAAAAGTACCTAAAATAGCTGATAAGATATTATTATAATTTTTCTTTACATAGCTCACTTCAAAGTAGAGATAGCGTTATCATGCTTCACATATGTTGGAGAAAAGATTGGGCTAAGGTTTTACGATCTTACGCTTGACTGACATCGACGCTCTCTACGAACCCAATTGCGGGCAAATCGTGCTAGAAACTAGAACTACTAACATAAATAGGCACTTAGGTTCATACGCCTGGTTAGGCGACATGGGAATCGAACTCTAGACCTTCCAGATGACACGATCACGATGAAATGGAGACGATATTATACAAGATTTTAGTGTATTGTCATAAATATGTAAGAAAGCCAATGGATGCATTGATACATACGCCTGTAATTCCCGAAGGGGTAGACAGTACACCCACATTTCGGTCAGAGTATTTCCCCCCTATGATGTGATACGGGCAAGCCTAAAAACCTCTAAACGGATGGATCGATTACGATGTTTCTATTTGAGTGGGTCCCGGAATGATTTAGATTCACAATTGAGCCCGGTAGGTGGCACTGCAAAACTTTTAATTATATTTTGCGGGTGAAACCGCGCTGGACAGCTAGTATAAAATTGTGTTCTAGGGATATTGTTCTTTTTTCATAAAACGTTTGCTTTATAATTTTACTACAATTTAGGCAAAGTTATCCAATCACCTGTAAACTCGAAATATATCAGTTTCAACTTGAATGCGTTCGTATTGGCGATAACGGATAGTAAAAAATAAAAGATATTAAAAATATACTTGAGGTAAAAGATAAGTTACGCGGGAGCGCCCGGAGGTTTTTTTTAATATTGCCCATCTATCCGCAATGAAGATTTATTTCAGACTAACTTAAATATAACAATGATCCTTATTAATACTCTTAATTTGTTTAAAATGTATGTTTAGCTCCAGGAGTTATGATCAAAACAAGCCCACCTGTTACACACATTAGTCAGCTAATCATTATCATATTTTCAACGGATTTAATTACATAAAGTCTTAACGTTCGTAAATAAGCTGATGTGTAATGGTCAGCAAGTTGTTATCATGTCATGAACAGGTGCAGGGTGAATAATTATGTAGCAGCTTAAATTTGTGATAATCTATAAATAAAATAATCGAGAATCGGTAATGTCACTTCCAAAATTGATTTGCAATCGACGCTTAATATTTTCGATTTTAATGTTGTACGAAATAGGTTAACGATACTTTATGTTGGCCTATATCAGTCAAACAGACTCTATTTTTAACTTTCATGATAAACTTACAAACTAATTTTTTTAAATTGTACTTACAGTTAATTCTACATTTTCTGATTAGCATAAAAAGCTTGGTATACCCAACACGCACATAGCCTTGTTCCCACACTAGATTAAACCTGAATCGTGGGTATCAGGAACAACAAGGGAATTACGGTTCCACAAACAAATTATCTCAAACAAACACCTTTATCATACAATTCCTACACAAACCGAGAAACGTAGCATATAAATATCATTAGAATTGAATTGAATTGAATTGATTCACAATTGTGTGAATATCAAACCAATCGATTTGCTTACCTTCAGAATAGGGTTAATGATACAGGTAGATGATAAATAACGTTACAGTCACAATAGGCAGTGATAAGCCGCTTGAAAATATCAGTGACTTTCGAGGACAAAAACGTGCTAAAAACGCTTTTCTTTCGCGGCCGCTTCTGTGATTTTTCTGTCACTATAGCGCCCAAATACTCGGTAAATAAAGGAACGAATAATGTTTCCAAATAAGATTCCAATAACAATAGTTATCTTTCTCACTCACATCATGACATCACAAATGTAATAAGGAACGAACACAAAGATATTGAAGCAAGTGTAGTGATGTGAGCGTGGCGTGACGTGACAAAATCACAATGATTTTTCATTGTGATTTTTTGTACCTAGAACGATAGTAGAACAGGGGCTTGTTACATTTTAACTCTAGGATACGCTAAATAAAATAGCAGTACGTTACAAGCAAACCCATAGAGAAACTGTAGTCTCCTAAAAGTAATATATGCAGCTAAAATAATATTTTGTATCATAAAGTTGTAAAATCAATCTAAACTTGTAATTTGACCTGAATAAATACTGCCAGTTCTACGTTTACATCAGGTTGCAGGAAAAAGTCGGAAGAGGGCGCTGATTTAAAATTTCATCTGATAGAAAATAATATTAACTGTTAGCGACACATTTAATTTAGTATTTTATGCAGTTTAATTAGATTTTAGTGTTTGTTTTGCTAATAGGAAGCGCCATCTATAGTTATTTATGGTATGCTTTCAAATCTTTTTCCCTATGTGAAATTACTTTTCTAGAACAATGTAAAAATCTATTTTATCAACTCGGTGAGTTTGAAAAAGCATTACGTAGATTCCATATTTTGCGTGCATTAAAATTGTTTTCATGTGAAGACTTGCGTAATTATTAATTCCATAGTTTACAAATGACTAAACATTAAAAAAAAATGAGTTTTAGTTGGATATTATTGTATTTAAATTCCTAATTCAACTAGTGTTTTGCGTTCAATAATAAAGCTATGATATATATCGTCAGTGGAAATTTCACATAAATTTACCTACTGCATAATTTTCAGTAAAACTTATATTTTATTGAATCATGCTTTTATTATGAATGCTTACCTTAAAAAAATACATTTTTATTGGCAATTTTCATATCATTGCTACGAATTGCTACGACGTAGACTGTTCTTATAGTTCCGAGTCTTTTTTGTTGTAATGGTACTACTTATTAAGTAATCTTTTTACTTTTTCTTTTGCCCTTATCCACGCGCAGTGAGGTTGATGTTATCCTTTTAAACATTTTACAGAAAGATTTGGGTTGTAGTTTTTACGACCCGCCGCTTACCTAACGTCAACCACTTACAACTATTTAATATGTAATAATTTAATTTAATTCCTTTTTTTGCTAATATCTATTATGACAACTAATATAATATACATCATGTAAGATCGTTGATGCAATACACGTAAATCGAAGATTTTTTTTATTTGATTGAATGACGAGACCACATAGTCGCTCGCCATCAGGCATCAGGTAAGCGCCTGGTTGCGTAAAATGCGTAAAATACCTGCCCATAAACAGAAGCAACACCATACAGATCTTTGAATTATCAAGCATTGCATGAGACAGATGCATCCCGAGACATAAGATGTTAAGTCTTATAATGGCCAGTAAGTTCACTGGCTTCAATGTCCTTAAAACCGAAACACAGCTTACACACTGTTGCTTGGCGGAAGAAATCAGCAAAGTGGTCGTAGCAACTCAGACGGCCTCTCGCATACGAGGGTCCTAACACCATGTAATTTATTTAAAGTGACTCAGAATACTCCTGTTGTTTTAAGAATCCTTTTAAGAGTGGGGTTTGCTCGTAATATGTTGATAGTACAAATCGTAATATTTTAAGGTTCTTCACCAAGTTATTCGTTAGCCTACCACTACCAAGTACCAATGCGCACTCAATTTAGTTACTTGCAATACGTAGCTGGCACCTGTCTAGAACCAATTCGGTCCGAGGATGGGAGTCGAACGGACGTCCCGTCCAGATGGAAGCGGCACGATTGTTCCTTACTATCCAATCAGGCCCGCTGGCGGCACCAGGGTTGGTAATGTTTGTAGGGTTACCGCATGGGGCGAGAACTTATATATGTATTATTATTTTCAAAAAATGTCTGCTTTTTTAGTACAGAAAGTATTCAAAATTTACTCTTTAGCTAGCTCATAGTATATAATATAGCTACCGCCATATTGGACTCAATTTTGAATCCCCAGCAATTCATTGAATTGATAATCTCGAAACACAAATTGTTATTGCATGACCTGGGATTTGAACTGACGACCTTAGCGGTTGTTCACCTTTTGTACAAAACTACGAAACGAACTAGTATGTATTACGGGACGAAATAATAACCATCTGATATGTTCACAATTTAATTATCAACTGACAAACCAATGATCTTTTAATCCGGGTTAGTTGGTTCGCAACGATGAACCGACTACCTACATTTACACCGATATATTATTATGTATATACAATGTTTGCTTCTCCAATCATTAACAATATTAAAGTATTTGTATTCAAAATCAAAATCAAAATCTTTATTAATCATGTAGGCTAAGAAAGCGCTTATGACAGGTCAAGTACAGAACATATGTCATTAAAAAGACTAACTTAGAATTAAGGGAACTTTGGACTAAACGCCGCGCTAAAGGCTGGCAGGAAAAGGTACACCAACAAGCATGGGAAAAGGGAGGGCATCCTTAAGTGAAGGGATTCACGGACTAGGAGGATATGGAAAACGGGACAAGGGCAAGGAGGAGTAGGGTAAGTTTACAGAAAATCTGTAAGGGTTATTACTATATAACACGAATAAAGTTTTATTAAATTTTCATAAAAACATTTAAAATGCATCTAGAAACTCGTTCATCCTTACCACAGGCAGTTTAACCGATGATCCGAACTAAACGACCAACCTGATTGGTGTTCACCGCTGTTGAGGTAGAGAGTGACGTCACAGTATAAAAGGCTTTGATGGCCCTAGCCTAACCCCTGAAAGCGCCGCCTGATTGAAGATACTAGAATGCTACAGTACTCATGTATTGTGCTATATTTGCCAATCTTGGACTAAAATATTGACACGAATTTGTAATAAATACTGTAGTAGTAATCCAACTTACGGGATAGGGGAAGTGTCATTAATGTGCGAGAGATTTTATGGACTTAATTAAATATAAATAATTGAATAATATCTCATTCGTGTCGATTTTATCTTAATTTTAATACCTATCTATATCTATTATATTAATCACACTTCGATGACCATACATTTCTAAAATACTTTTTGTACGAATTTAGAAAAAGTAATAACATTTTGTTTTATAAAATAATAAAAAGCGTGTAAAAATCTTTGGTCGTAATCAAAATTAAACAAAAAATAAAGCAAGGTACAAGGTGATAGGTTCCTCGTTTGCGAGAGGCCGTCTGGGTTGGTACCACCGCTATGTCTATTTATGACGACAAGCAACAGTGTGGCGCTGCTGTTTTTTGGGCTTGAAGGACATTGAAGCCAGTGAAATTACTAGGCATTATGAGACTTACATCTTAACATCTTATGTCTCAGGGTGACGAGCCCAGTTCAGTGCCATGCAGTGCTTTGTTATTTAAAGTTGATGGGCAGGCGTGGCGTTTACCATTAGGTGTGCGCCTTGCTCGTCTCGTCATCCAATCAAATAAAAAAAGCACTCAATATTTCTAATTATGGACTTAATTATGATTCAAACATAATCAAACTGTGCTTAAAACTAAAAACCTCAGCCATGAAACATCCTCATAAAGATATATCGACAGTACAATGTTACGGCGCACAATACGCTGGTTATGATCGTCCCATTTCGCCAATACACCGGTACATTTACGGACTTCACAATGGTTATTCGATTCACGTCAATAAAATCTGATAATCTACATTCGCGTGTCTGGGTGCAAAAACGGAGAATGTATTTAATATCGAGATGGGTTCCGTTTAATTGAAACTTTAACTCTTTTTATAAGGTGGTAGGTCCCTCGTATGCGAGAGTCTGGGTTGGTACCACCGCTTTGTCTATTCCTGTCACCAACAAACAGCGTGTTACTGTTGTGTTTCGGTTTGAAGGACATTGAAGCCAATTAAATCGCTGGGCACCATGAGATTTACCATCTTATATCTCGGGATGACAAGCGCAGTTCAGTGTTATGCAGTGCTTTATAATTCAAAGTTCTGTGTGGTGTTGCTTCTGATTATGGGCAGGCGTGGCTGTGGTTTCCTCAAAATGCGACCAAACCACCTTAAGTGACTTTCTTGTAACTTATTTGTCATGTCGCAAGGAAACACAAAAATGTTTTATTTTTAAATGATTAAAGAAAATAAAAAAGCAATGATATAATAATAAAATAATTCTTGTGTAATGCGCGTCGAAGATACGGAAGTACCAATTTCTTAAAGTACCGGTTATATTATCATTTACTTTGATATTTGCCATACTAACATGTTATAAAAAATCGGCTGCTTATTACACAGACGAACACAAGCATCGCTAGAAATACGATTTCATTGTCACCCGTTGGCTACTGAACCCTAAAAATCATCGTTTAGTACCGAGCCCGACCCACAAACGCCAATGAATATCGCCACGATAATTCAGACTCGCGTAATTTCCGTGCCGTCAGTTTCATGCGGCCTGATCTAGTCCGCTCGTATACTATGTCACCCTAGAGGTGTGGTGCGTGTGTTGACCAGAGCCATTTTAAATTATATTTGACTACGTATAGTAATGATTTCTTACGTTTACACGAATGTTAGATACTCATTGAAATAAAACTAATTTAAACGGAATTTATCGTAAACGTCGGGACCAAAATTAAAATAAAAAACCGCGATGAAATCCGTTTAAATTAGTTTTATTTCTACGTATAGTATTTGGTGTACTATAATTTTAGCGCCTTTATTGTACCTATCATCTAATGTTTTCTCGACAGTTCTCTCCATCGTGGTGATATTTCATCATCATATTATGTTCCATCAATGGTTGCCTGGAAGAGATCGCTTTTAGTGATAACGCCGCCACTTGTAGCATATTTATTTGCTGTTTATTGTCTATTATTGTGTTTTTTATGTATGTGTCTAGTATTCTACAACAAAGACTTACTATCTCTCTATCTACGTGATGATATTTTAAGATGTTAATTAGAACGTACAAGCTTAACAGAATAGTATTTTTTTTACCCTGGCTCAGCAAATTGACTGCACTAAACACCTTATGATAAATATAATGTAGTCCAAATAGAAGACGTTGTGTTGATTGTCAGAATTATGCCAGCTATGAATTTAAACCATTTAAAGTATGTACTTGGATTAATTATTATAAATAATTTCACTGACATGATGAAGGTTTGTGGTTATTCGGATGATTTATTGCTACAGAAACTTTAGTGATATTTCTCAACATATGCTCCAAGAAACTTTTGCTTTAAGCGACACTGATTAATTAAAATGTGTGTTTCTTATTTGGATACTTGAGCCTTGTTTAATCTAATTCATAAGTTAACTAAACAAGATAAGTGACAAGTATTGAGACTTAAAAAGGAAATAATATAATTGTTAGCCTTGTTATATACTGCAATATTATTGAACATGGGCTTTCTTACTAATGAGAATTGCGGGCCTTTCGTCCACCACAGTCAATACTCCAAATTCTTACTCAAAGTAATTTTGATAATTCCCCGCTAGTCGCTTTCAACCACACCACAACACATTCAAAAGCATCGGAAGCAACCCGACACTACCGTCCCTTTCTCCCATTGTATTTTTAGAGCAGGACGACGTGCTTGCGGTTAAGCATCGTGTATATGCAATGTGACACCGAGCCGGTATCGAGGGCCGGAAAACGCTGCCTTTGACGGTTTGCGGTCGACTACAAGATCCAGTGACAAGTTTGAGGTGTGTCCAAGTTTTAATCATTTCTTGAATGCTTTTTATGCTTGGTAGAATTGCTGATTCCTTAGAACTGAAAACTTCTTTGATTCAAAGACTGAAAATAGTTTGATCTGTCGTAGCATTCTAGATAAAGAAAGCATAGAAGGTTTTAAGCAATAAGAGCATCTATTATTACACTTTTTTTTTCTATATTAGTTTTATAAATATACCTACCATAAATACTTATATTTGTAATTAAAAGCAAACGATTCATATTATGTATTAGCTTTAAAATAATAATTCCTTGAAATAAAAGTAATTGAAACTGATTTTATTGCGGTTTTTTATTATAATTTTGGTCCCGACGTTTCGAAAGCTTTTCAACCTTCGTGGTCACGGGGTGGATTTTTTTTTTTTTTTTTTTTATTGCCTTGATAGGCAGACGAGCAAGCGGCCCGCCTGATGGTAAGCGGTCACCGCCGCTCATGGACATCGGCAATGCCAGGGGCACAGCCAAGCCGCTGCCTACCACTAGCCGCTGCCTACCACTAGCCGCTGCCTACCACTACCTGGAAATAAAAACTTCCGTTTAAATTAGTTTTATTTCAATGAGTAACATTCGCGTAAATGTAAGAAATCATTATAATAATTCCTTTTAGGTACCTCAAATCCTAAACATAAACGTAATTTGCGTCATCAATGAATGGGGCAACTCGCCACATAAGTCAGGTAGGTCGATGCAACAAGTGCCTCCATATACCGCCATTACTTCCGTCCCATATGGTAGGCGTATCGCCATGTCAGACAAATCCAATACTGAATGAATCAAGTTTATACGCCGAATAAAAATATTACTTGATCTGATATATTATGGATGTATGAACCTAGGTTAAAAGCAATCTTAAAAATGGGTCCAAAGTTTTGTCTCCATTTATTAATATATCTATATATTATTGTATTTTATTAATTACTGAAATATATTTATCTACAAAACTTTTATTTTAAAATGAGTTATTAGTAAATTTTATAATTAGCTGCCTTGTTCGAAATGCATCCGACAACATCATTGCAGTTGGTTTGAAATCTTAAGTAAGTTTTTCTTTACTCGGAAACATATGACGCTAAGATTTTTTTTTAGCATATACCAGTAAACGAGCAAAGTGGGCCATCTGATTGTAAGTGATCGCCACCGCCCATATACGCCCACAATACCAGAAGAATCATGGGCGCGTTGCCGACTTTAAAGGAAAGGGATATTTAGGGATTGGGAAAGGGAGGGGGATTTGGCCTTCCGGATATCTCACTTACCTGACGAAACGCAGCAAGCCTCTACTTTAGGTCGGTTTTCTGTGTGACAGTGGTAACGACCCGGTCGAGCCGGCCCATTCATGCTGTAGACAAAACTGTCTACAGCGTGGCTCTACTGCTCAAATATATCTTTTTGACACAAACAGACACAGAGTTTAACGTAGAGTACGTTTGTTGAGTTCTAGTGACCGATAAAGTTACTATTTATCGGCCCATTGGAGTTTTGGCGGGAATTCTGACAGTGCGGTTCATCGCTTATTTAAATTAATTTCAAAAACTAAGTTTAGTAAGTTTTGTTTCTTGTATAAAAGTGGTTTGGATTTGTATAATAAACATTGACGGTGATGAACAGTGTATGGAAACATTGAATTAAGAATAATTAATTAACATGTTTAATTCAAGTGAATTAAGCATCTTACTGGAAGGAATTCACACCAAAACTCCAACAAGACTTTGAAAACGGCACACCGTTATTTCATAGTTCTTGTGAAGACTTGGGAATATATTATACTTGTCATTGGCGAAATGTATAATAATGCGAAGCCATAAATTAAAAACAAGAAGTTACTATTAATGTTTATTGTGTAAATCGCGTCGAAACATACGTTCGTAACATTCAGGTAAAATTTACTATCACGTTTAATTTGTAGGATATCCAGGTTTGGGAACTAATGCAAACGAATTCTATTATCGCTTGAGCTACCTCGTAGCGAAACTAAAGTGAAAATTTAGAGAGAATTAACCAACTTCCTAAAAAAGGTGTAACAGAAACAGTTTGTGAACTAGTCCTCGACGGACACTTGTTTTTAACCGAAAAAAAACTAAAGAGGTTCTCAATCTTTTTTTTTATGTATGTTCGCGCATTACTCAGCAAAATGTGGAGCGATTCGGATGTTTGTTATTGTAATATCTTTAGTTTGGTGGTGGTCCCATTTAAATTTGAAATGAAATCGTTTATTAATCATATAGGCAATTGAAATAGCATTTATGACAAGTCAGTACAAAAGTAAAAGAAACTTATATAGAAATTAGTATCAACTAATGTATATAGCATCAGCAAACTACACTCGGCAATTAAACTAAATCTATTTATTTATCTATTATTATTATTTTTCCGTTTTTCCTATGGAAGGTCCATAATTGAAGAATTGTATGTGTTGTGCTCGGTATGGCGATAGGCTCCCTATCTCATCATAGGACAGAAATACGCTGCGCAAATGTGGGTGTATTGTTTACACCTCTGCCTACCCTTTCGGGGATTACAGCCGTGAGTGCGTATGTATCTATAGTTAGTTTTTATATTATCCACTTTAAATTTTTCTATTACTACTGAATTACTCATAAAAAGTAGTTTGTCTTATTTATAGTCTTAACAAGTCTGAGGTTCCGCCCGCGGTAATGGCATCTTTCAGGATAAATAATTTCATCCAAAATCGTTCAACCGTTTCCGAGCCGAGATTAATTTTCAAGTTTGATTCCCGAGCTGAGTAATTTTTTTATGTTACTTTTTATAACATGATTTGGAAGCCTTTACGACCATAATATACTAAAAATACACCAAATTGAAACGCGAGCTTGCCACCTCTCAGTTTCCAACCCAGTTGACCTTACAGTATTCAATCCTCACAGTAACCTAATAAACAACTCATAGTCCAGTGTAGGGTGTTTCTCCCCAATTACTTACTGAAAGTAATCTTAACAAAAAGTTACTTACTTAATGGAAACTCAAACATAAGAAGATTTAGACTGTCATATACATTGTACAATTTTTTTTATCAATTTTATGACGGAGATATGAACTTTATGGGCCTTACTTATAAACGTTACTTAAGCGTTGATTAGTTTTTTTTTTATAGGATAGGACGGCAAACGAGCAAGTGGGTCACCTGATGGTAAGTGATCTCCACCGCCCATGTTCGCCCACTACCGGAAGAATCATGGGTGCGTAGCCGACCTTAAAAGAAAGGGATAATTAGGGATTAGCAAGGGGAGGGGATTTGGGCTTCCGGATATCTCAGTCACCGGACGAAACGCAGCAGCAAGCCGCTACTTTACGTCGGATTTCTATGAGACGGTGGTAACGACCCGATCGAGCCAGCCCATTCATGGTGTAGACAAAACTGTCTAAAGCGTGGCTCTACCACTCTACATTTCGCAAAAAAAATTAAGATCTGAGCCTGCGAGCCTTTATATATTTCTGGAGAGTCAGAAGCGTCGCCATATTTTTAGGTGAATATAAAAAAAAAGTAAAAAGACTCAAATACCATAGGTACATCCAAAAAAAGCATGGAAACTTTTAAGCTTAATTCAGTAGGCTTGTATCCCTTGTTATATGGATTCAATCTTAGTGGTTGCCAACATGTTGCCAAATAGATACATAATATAAATTAGGATAATTGATATGTTAGTACCATAATTACTAATTTAGAAGTTGTTCAACCTTTGATCAATAACTCATCACAAGGATTCTCGGAAGCTGTTAATATATCAGCTAAAGAGACATAAAATGTATTTACTTCGTAAAGAGAGATTGGAGAAGCCATTTCATGCCTATTAATTTATACGATTGGCGACGTCTTTTTATAAAATAGTTATATTAGAAACTATAAAGCTAGGGAGTTAATTATTTGGCTTTTGTACAGAAGCATTCTGCAGTAGAGTGTACCACGTGCAGGTAATATTTGTTTTGGTCTTAAGATGTCATTGCTTTGCTTGCCAAAAGACCAATTGCCGGACGTCAAGACACTGTGAGCTCTTTCCACTTTAACATGTCTGTACAACCTACACCTCAATCTACCCCGTGACCACGAAGGCTGAAAAGCTTTCGAAACGTCGGGACCAAAAACAATTAAAAAAAACCGCGATAAAATTCTTTTAAATTGATTTCATTTCATTGTGTAATATTTGCTCTTTGTAAAAATGTGCTCTTTCTACCCACTTTATAAATCGCGTTGACAGAGAAAGATAAAAGATGTTTTACTAGTGTGAGTGGTAGAGCCACGCTGTAGACAGTTTTGTCTACAGCATGAATGGGCTGGCTCAACCGGGTCGTTACCACCGTCTCACAGAAATCCGACGTAAAGTAGCGGCTTGCTGCTGCGTTTCGTCCGGTGATTGAGATATCCGGAAGCCCGAATCCCCATCCCTTCCCAATCCCTATTTATCCCTTTCCTTTAAGATCGGCAACGCGCCGACTATTCTTCTAGCGGTGGGCGTACATGGGCGGTGGAGATCACTCACCATCAGGTGACCCACTTGGTCGTTTGCCGGCCGATACTATAAAAAAAAAATCCCTCACGAGTTTTGCAGATAGTTAAATGTAATAAGTGATAATTTAGAAATTTTTAATAAGTATGACAGTGATTTTGTACTGAAGTTTCCTAATAAAATGTATCACGTGAAAAAATAGAGTAATATTAAGAAAAGGCCTAGCACACATTATAAAACATAGTACAGATGCGACCGCCTTTGTCTTCCGTATATCGCATTATGTAACAGTTTTTGTCCTCGTTTTTGTGGGTAGTAGCAAAATAGATACAACTCACACGTAGTTTCCTTGGCCTGGATCAATTTACAATATAACTTCGTAAACTTCCTCAGTTGACGTTGTTCAAACAATGTTCAGTGTTGAAAGACCAAACAGAAATAAGAATGCATTCTATTTCATTCCACGCTTTTTTAAATCTTCACATACTATCAGCCATAAAACAAATAAAGCACGGCCGAAATAATAATAATAAATAACACCCAACAGTCACAGACATAGCCCTGCCCCACAGTAAGATACGAGTCTTGTGTCGTGGGTATCAGGAACTACGAGAAACTTTCGGTCTCACAACACCCAGAACCAAAACAAATATTTGTGGATCAGACTAATATTTGTGTCGGAGCGGGGCTCGAACCCGCGGCCTCATGTTTCACAGTCTACTCGACCACTGAGCCACGGAGGCTGTCATAAATTAAAAGAGGAAGGAGGAGAGAGGATAGGTGGGTTGATAGGAGGTTGACCTCCGAAAATTTCACTTACAGTACAAAAACAGTAAGCCGCTACAGTAAATAAAATATCCGGAGACCCAAATACCCCACCCCTTCCCGATCCTCACTTGTTTCTATGACGATCTATGTTACTCAGTAATTTCAGGCTGGCATAATTCTACCGACAGTCGAAATATGCAATCTTAAATGACCGTTGATGGTTATATTAGCCTGTGCTTAATCACTTTGCCGTCCTAGGATGAAAAGTAGTTACACTATGTATTTTTGAAGTTAAACTTCTTTACAATCGTTGTGATTTAAAACTCGATGAAACGAAAATGCGTCACGATAAAGACAAACATATTATTCATAAATATGATTTAGCCTGCGAGAGAATAAGAAAGTTTACAAGTATGCTATCACGTGTCTTTGCGTCTGCGTACATCGAAGCCTTCGGAAAATGTGTCATAAACAACGTGGTGTATTATTCACGTGTATTACTTTTTTGCATTTGCGTATTAAATTTCGTTGGCTAATCAATTTATTTTAATAATTCCGAAGTTTCACTGCTGCCGTGTGTGAATTGCACACACACACTTTTTTTCTGCGAGCACCCGTAACCCGGAAAAACATTCCACAGCTTACTGGATGCCGTATGGTATGGCCAGTATATTGCTAGGTGCTTTGTGGCTTCCTTATTACAAACTGTATACATTACGCAGATTTGCATACGACTTTTCCACAGGCATTAATCATATGGAGCAATGACTAGAAATATATTCCACCACAGACATACATCCCATAGATGTCACAGTACTTAATTTGCGTGCTTCACTTATTATTTTAACCAACAAAAAAACGGGTGAGGTTCGGATTTTAAGGGGTACCTATATTTTTTATACTATAATTTTTCAAAGAGTTGTCCGATTCTTATAAACCTTTTCCCATTCAAAAAGGTACAGCCCAAAGTTCATTCCGTTTTTTTATAGCATCGGCAGGTAAACGAGCAAGTGGGTCACCTGATGGTAAGTGATCTCCACCGCCCATGTACACCCACAACGATCACTAGCTTCAATGTCCTTTAAACCTAAACACAACACTGTTTACACACTGTTGCTTGGCGGCAGAAATAGATAAAGCGGTAGTACCAACCCAGACGGCCTCTAGCATACGAGGGACCTACCACCTTATTGATCAACATAGTTACTTTATAGTTAATTCTATATTTCGTTTTTTGAGTCAATATCGAAGAGTTTGTATTATAATATTACGTAATATATTTACAAAAAGAGCAATATTACAAAAATATCCGAATTATTGACGTGTGAAATCAAAGACCCTCCATACCCATGGCCGCAGAAACTTCGCAAAAAAAGCCTTATATTGCCGAAATCAAATTATCAAAGTTGCTCGCACGAAGCCCGCCCTACCATTAAATAACATATGACGTCACCATATTTATTCCGTTTAATAACTCGCCAAACTTTTCAATACATCTTTACGGATATTTTTCCTATCAAAGTAAATTACTCGAGTTTGTAACTCGTTTTCCGGGATTTTTTTATTGGATTTAATGTTCTTTTTTTGTTAGAATATGGATTGGATGTTTAGTTTTTTGACATAGTCTTTTTTTATTTAATTGAATGACGAGACGAGCATGGCGCTCGCCTGATGACTTTATGGTTGGTTGGGGCGGATGTAGGTATATATCCTTATATCCCTGTGCTTGCATCGGTCATCCGCCCGTCCTATCGCAGGCCCCTCGATTTGCTTCTTGCTTCTCTTAAGAGGAAAGAAACTTTTATATAGGCCGGCATGACTTTGGTGACCACCGATAAACTCATTGTTTGTCGGTGGTCGCTAGTTTTTGGACTGCATTACGCTTACCATCAGGTATAGTAAACCATCAGGTAAACAAAACCAAGTTAAGTGTCTTCTCCGAGTACGGTAGTAAGTCGTGTCGCATAATGATTCTTTCTGAACCTTTATAATTCACTGGTGATGTATGGCCGCTCTAATTTCCGCTGAGCTGGCCCCTCGCCAAACCTCCAAACTACGCCGGCATTACAATGGCTTGTTCACAGTAGGAAATGTTAACTGTTAATACCTTCGGGAATTTAGATTTGTGGTCAACAGTAACAAGTTTGGTAATTTTAATGTGTACGTAATCACACCTGTAATCTCTGAAAGAGTCAGTAGAGGTGTAACCAGTACACCAATCGCCGGGCTTATTTTCCCTCCCATGATTAATAAGGGATGAGCCTATCACCATAGGCTTAAATAATATATCAAATATATAATAGTAAAGGTTCGTAGACAAAATATCAATGATATGTAAAATATATTTCTGTATTTTTATTTCTTCTCCTAACGTGTCCGGTCTTATGTGCAATCATGGTAGCTTCAATAAACATTAAGAGATAATCAGTTATAACCGGTTATGTTAGTACAAAATGGATCGACAAAATTACCTCGAGGCGCATATGTTAAGGCCGCTTGGCTCATGTAAGGGTATTCGCGATCTTATTTAATACATTTGCTGTTTTGCTCACGACATTTGCCTTCGTTAAAGCAAGTAGTTTTAAACACACGTAAGTTTGAAAAGTCTCAGGTGCATGGTCTTAGGGCTTTTTTTAATCCGAGCACGGCAAATTGACTGCACTGACGGTAAGCGTAGTGCAGTCCAAAAAACCAGCGACCACCGACAAACAATAAGTTGATCGGTGGTCACCAGAGTCATGCCGGCTTGTATCCTTCATGCTTTATTCCTTCCCGTGTATGCTTCTTCCCTCTTCGGAGAGGAAAGAAGCAAATCGAGGCGCTTGCGACAGAACAGGCGGATGATCGATGCAGGCAGAGGGATACAGAAATATACCCCTATATACCTATATAGAACCGGATATACATTGGCTGATCTTGGAACGCGACCGACAGAAGGCGCCTGGGTCACTATGGCAGGTTTTAACACCATGTATACGGAAGTGGTTATGGTAGCGGTGGTAGCGACTTGCTGCTGCGTTACGTAGGGTGAGTGAGATATCCGGAGGCCCAAATCCCCCTCCACTTCCCAATCCCTAATCATCACTTTCGCTTAAGGTCGGCAACGCGCCCATGATTCTTCTGATATTGTGGGCGTACATGGGCGGTGGAGATCACTTACCATCAGGTGACCTACTGGCTGGTTTACCCGCCTATGTTATAAAAAACTGCTGAATAGATTTGGATGAAATTTGGCATATAAGTAGACCTTGGCCTGGATTAAGACTTTTAATATTTTTGTACTGTGTTTTCGTGAGTTAAAATACATTATATCATATTATACTACATTTCTGTGAATTAAAATACATATGTTACGACTTTTATCTGGACACAGCCACGAGCAAAAGTTAGCATAGAAATATTATAAAATATCAGTGGGTATAAAACCCGTATCTTTTGATAGGTCAAGTTTAAAATTGTGAAGTAACCTGGCATAGACACCCCAAACATGCACAAGTTAACAAATTCGAGGAGACTTCGCAACGGCGACATACCTATATACAGTTATGATTGTGTACTGACCTCGCAGAAGCGTCTGATGCTCACTGGCTTTCATGAATTCGAGGTTGTGACGTCATTAGTTTTGATATAATATAATTTTGTATCTCATGTTTGTAAAGTAGTTTGAAGTTTAATTTCATTAAGGGGTTATATACAGTTAGAGGCCTTGTACTTTCAAGCACTCTGAAACGCCTTTTCAAATTTTCGTGTAACTTCGAAAATATTCACCGGAACGATATGAAATGATCTGTGTGTATTCTTAAATATATGTGCATTAAGAAAAAAAATAAAGAAAAACGATCTTTTGAAAATTCTAACTGTATATAACTCCTTAAGCTATATTTAAGGTGCGCTACCGAGACAAGAGATTGCGACGCGTGATTTCGGTGACGCGTCCACTTTCTTTTTATAGCAAAGGCCAGCTTATAAGCAACTAGGTCACCTGATGGTAAGTGATCTCCACCGCCTATGAACATCTAGGTCGCGCGTCTGGAACGCCGGTCTGGGTTGGTACCACTGCTTTATTATTCGTTAATTTCTGCAGCCAAGCAACAGTGATGTTTCCGTCTGAAGGACATTGAAGCCAGTGAAATTACTGGTCATTATGAGACTTACATCTTATGTATCTGGGTGACAAGCGCAGTTCAGTGCCATGCAGTGCTTTATAACTCAAAGTTCTGTGTGGTGTTGCTTCTGTTTATCGGCAGGCGTTGCGCTTACCATCAGACGAGCGACTTGCTCATCTCGTCATTCTAGTACAAAAAAATATATATATCGAATATTATTGGATAATTCAATAACATGTCGTCGGAGACAGGTATAAAGACTTGTACTTTAATTTATTTTAGATATTAAATGCATTGTCTATACTCGATTTCGTTTTCACAATGAGTTGTGTATATTCAGTGAGGGAAATTTATTATTGTATTTAATTACATAAATGTTTAGGATTTCCGTATTGCTTTGGACGTTGCATCGATACACTGTAGTAAGATCATTATTAATGTATATTGACTATGGAATACAATAACATTTATTTATTGCCTGCAAACTAATAGCTTTACTCGATATAGATGACTTTATCTTTATTTTTCTCATTGAAAGTTTTTGTTTTTTTAATGACGAGACGAGCAAGTCGCTCACTCGATGGATCGCCAGCCTCTAAATGGAAGCAAAACCACACATAACTTTGAATGAAAAGCACTACACGGCACTGGATTGCGCTCAACACCCCGAAAGATAAGATATTAAAAATAATAATAAAAACCATTTATTGTCACAAACACATACAATATCTTAATAATATTTAATAATAGTAATTTAGTGGCAAAAGGAGAGAACTCAGCTCAAGTTGACAGTGAGCAGTATAACCGCCTCACCTGTCAACGCTGGTTTTCAGTTCTCCCCATTTTATCAATGTTAAGTTAGTTGTTAAGTCTCATAATGCCCCGTAATTTCAATGGCCTTTAAACCAAAACACAACATTGTTAGAAACACAATAAGTGCATACACAAGCGCAGTGTAAATTAAAGTTCTGAGCATCGTGGATATTGTTAAAAGGCGTAGGTTTACCACCAGGCGAACGATCTTGTCTCGTCATTCACTAGTACAAAAAAAACCACCCTGGTATATCGAACTCGTAAATGCGCATCCAACAGTATTTTCGCGACCTAAATCCAACATTTCGGCCAAAACTGAAAAACCGAGTCCAGCCGAGAGATATGTTCGTTGATTTTTTCACGTCGCCCCGTCGTTGTTATGAATAGTGGCGATGTATCATCTTTTTCAGCGGTCGCTACACGAATAAGACAATGAAATCACAGAGCATTTGTCATTACAGTAGCTACTTGAGGTGGCGTTGTGTTTACGGTTATTCATTTTCAGTGGACCACTGAACTAGATTACCTTAATGATTTCTTTTTTTTATGCGGATATTACACAATGAAATAAAATTAATTTGAACGGATTTTATCGGCATTTTTATTAATTTTAATTCCGACGTTTCGAAAGCTTTTCAACATGGTCACGGGGTGGACTAGTCAAAATTAGTAAAAAACCGCGATAAAATCCGTTTAAATTAGTTTTATTTCAATAGATAACCTTAGTTATTTTTAAGCCCCGATAATCCATTTTATTTTATTTGATTAAATGACGAGACGAGCAAGGCGCTCGCGTGATGGTAAGCGCTACGCCTGCCCTTAAGCAGAAGCAACACCACATAGAAATTTGAATTACAAAACACTATACCTATGGCATTGAACTGCGCTCGTTATTTCGAGACATAAGAAGTTAAGTCTCATAATGCCCAGTAATTAGTTGTGTCTTTGTATTTGTGCTGAATACATGTTCGATTTCTTTCTTTCTTTTTTACTTTAGATACAGCGATAATGGAAAGGAATATTCTGAATCTTACTTTTTTTGATTTTGATGAATACACCATAGGGATATCCTTTTAACAAAGCCGCAAACTAAAGTAGAATGCTAAGCTTTATTTCTACGCACCCCGAGATTTATTTCTTTAAGGATTACTCTATACAAACGTTCAACATTGAGAATTTAATTTTGTTTCCCCCCTACTTCCCCTTCAGTGGTTCCTCAGAGCGTGAAATCTTCTTAGCTCGAGTATACATCTGGTGTAAATCCGAAGACGGTGAATTAAGCTTTTATACACGGATTGTTATTATCAATAAATATTATTTACAATAAAATTTAGCACCTGTTTCACTACCTTTGAGTAAATTGTATAATAATTATGTAATTTTATCAAGCCTTTGATATCCAAAATTTACAAATCTTATTACAATTTTAATTTAAGTAGGTATTTAATGAATATTGTAATATTTAAGGCAGCTTAAAATATGAAACCTATCAATAAAAAAGTGACACTGACATAATGGTCCGGAATCCCTGGGGCATTTGATCCACTTGATTACTATCAAGCTAATTTTCCGTGAGTAGCTTCGTTTCGATGAGACGCCCAACAATTCCCTATGCGAAAATTCTCTATTGTGGTAGCTAACAGAGGTAGCAAGGATAGAATATTTCGATTTGATGATACTCAAAAATTTATTATTTTATTTGTAGGACAATATGACTGTTAATTAAGTTATTCAAATTATTTTTTATGACCTCGTTATCGATACCTATTGGAAGCCCCTCCTTCCAATAGGTGTGATTACTAACCAGCTGATTTTTTGTTTTTACTTTGTTAATATTTATATAATTTAACAGTCATATTGTCCTACAAATAAAATAATAAATTTTTGAGTATCATCAAATCGAAATATTCTATCCTTGCTACCTCTGTTAGCTACCACAATAGAGAATTTTCGCATAGGGAATTGTTGGACGTCTCATCGAAACGAAGCTACTCACGGAAAATTAGCTTGATAGTAATCAAGTGGATCAAATGCCCCAGGGACTCCGGACCATAATATATACCGGCAGAAAAATATCTAGTAGGTATTTTAAGAGTGGTAGAGCGACTGACGCAAAGCAACGCCTTGCTGCTGCTATTCGTATGGTGAGTGAGATATACGGAGGTCCAAATCCCCTTCCCTTTCCCAATCCCTTAATTATCCCTTCATTTTAAGGTCCGCAAAGCGTCCATGATTCTTCTAGTATTGTAGGCGTACATGGGCGATGTAGATCACTTACCATCAGTTGACCCACTTGCTTGTTTGCTGGTCTATGCTATAAAAAAATCCCGTCTTTCAATACCACTTAAAACTGTAGCAAAAGGACCCTTATGCATCCGAAACTAAGTAACGAAGTTTGGCAATATAGGAGTAATAATAAAATATACCTATCAGTGGGAAGGTATTTAGGTACCCCCCCCCCCCCACTTACTACTTATAAAAATGTTTTTACATAAATTATAAACCACTAGCTTTTGTTCGCGGCTCCGCCCGCGTGAACAGCATTTTCCGGGATAAAAGTAGCCTGTAACCGTCTCCAGGGTCCCATCTGTCTCTGTACCAAAACTCATCAAATTCAGGTCAGCGATTTAGACGTGAAAGCGCAACAAACAAACTCACTTTCGCATTTACTTTCACCCCCTTTTTCATTAAAATTAAATAAAATTTCCAAAATTCCTGAAATACGTATTTATTTGTTTTACGTCAATAACCGAAATACAAAATTTTGTTTATGTAACTTTCAAAATGACGGACTTTCATACATATTATCATCCCCTATTTTGATCCCTTTGGGGTGGAATTTTCTAGAATCCTTTCTTAGTGGGTGCCTACATAACAAAATGAATATACAGTCCGAATTTCATGCTTGTAGCATTGATAGTTTGCGCTCGGCGATGATGAATCAGTCAGTCAGTCAGGACATGTTATTTTATAAGTATAGATTTCACACCTGCTAATAAATGCTTTCTCTCTTTCCTTCCATCACAATATAAATAGCACACCACACTACATTAGTAAAAATATTCCTTTTATACACGCTTTTATCCACAACTTCATCTAAGGTCTAATAATTTATATCACTGTTATTTTAAGAAACTTTAGTAAACATAGAGGCTATAAAACTTATTTTTATCACAGAAAAAGACATTCACTGGAGCGGAGTTGAGAGCGATTGCTAGTTTACAGGTAAAAGCAACCATAATCGCACAAAGGTCAACAGCCGTGAGATTTTCAGACATCTTGAGGGGTACAGCATCCCTTTGTTCGCCGAGAGTACCTCAGCCGACAGTGACATGTTAGCTGGAGTGCGAACGCACTTACTTTCCGCTAACAAGATACGTCTTTAGTCGTGTTTACAGATGCAACTTCATACTAGAGCTGTTTGTGTCTCGGTTTTGATATTTGAATTTTAACTGAGTGCAGTTTAATGAGGTATTCAGTTTATCTCTTTCTTGAGTTTATGACTGTTTCTAAGTTTATTTCTGTCTTATCATTGAAAATGGTAAGTGAATCTTTACCAGGTGTATTATAGTGTAGGGGTTTAATAAAGGCCCGCAAATGACCTACCTTACCTGATGGTCATGGCTTTCCACCGCCCAAGAACGTCCATAATAAGCGATAGGAGGGATTCCCTTTTCTAAGGAAGGGAGAATTTGGGCCTCCGAATATCACACTCAGATATACAAAATACTTCGGTTTTTCTAAGCCTCATTTATCTTTTCGATTTTTCGGCCAAACACAAAAACTTGGCCAAACTATTTCTAATGTCATATTTACGTACTACCAACATCGTAAACATAAAATGGCCAACTTTACGCACAGCATAAATGTTACGTTTACAAGTTTTCTATTCACCATTCACATTAAACGGGACATGAACGTATTTTATAAGGCAGTTACAATTTTATTACATGTTACGGAAACGTTTATACTCGAATGGTTTCCGTTGAAGTGGAGAAATATCGCTTGTCAAGAAGCAGCTCATTTTTGTGTGTACTTTACAATGATTAAAAAAATTATAATAATGGTGTGTGTCGTGGGACACCAGGTAGGAACGAAGTTCCTTCGGCTAATGTAGAATCGACACAAATTGCAAAAAATTCAAATTATCAACTAAAATAACAAAATATGTCTCTTTATTTTTGTTTGACAACATAAAATTACATAGAAATAGAATAGAAAAATAGAAATAAAAACTTATTCATTTAGACTTAGACTGGCTACTAAACGGTGGACGGCCGTGTTCTATAATCAAAAATTCAAATTCAAATTTCAAACCGCGTCTACATTTCCAAATGTCATAAGTTACACACCCATCTGTTTTATTAACGGAATTTCGACTTTAACTTTGTGTGCTAGATATCAAACTGGTTATGCGACTGTCGCGCCTGCGCACGTCTCATTTAACGGTTTTATTCCACGCATTTTTCTTACGGTTTTACTATCACATTTTTTTCAGTTCGGTCACGCAGCGAAATCCCTATCCCCTCCAAGCCTGCCGTAAGGAACTTCATTCCAAAAATGAGCAAGTGGATCACTCGATGGTAAGTGATCTCCACCGCCCATGTACGCGTACGATACTAGAAAAATCATAGGCGCGCTGCCGACCTTAAAGGGAAGGGATAATTGAGGAATTGGGAAGGGGAGGGAGTTTT
Organism: Amorpha juglandis; assembly: GCA_949126905.1. Taxonomy (NCBI): domain Eukaryota; kingdom Metazoa; phylum Arthropoda; class Insecta; order Lepidoptera; family Sphingidae; genus Amorpha; species Amorpha juglandis. The sequence continues at coordinate 2,180,339 of OX421380.1, forward strand.
GGGTTTTTGGATATCTAACTTACCGACGTACGAAACGCAGCAGCAAGCCGCTAATTTATGTCGGCTTTCTGTGAGTCAGTGGTAACGAGCCGGTGGAGCCGGTGCATACATGCTGCAGCACCAAACTTCGCGATTTGAATTGGTCTAGCCAGATTTGACCCCCTCAGGGGTGACTATTATTAAAATGTATCGTTTTAAAAAGCCTCAAAGTATCTTGAAATCTTTACTTTTTCTTATGAAATGATTATTTATTATTAATATAAATATTGTCAATAAAAAAGCAACATTGAATGGGTATTTTAAGAATCCCGTCTACCCCATTTTGGGATTTCTATGTTTTAATTAATCAACTAATTAATATGGTTGCCCATTGGTCCATTGTTAGCGCACTAATTGCGTATTTTATTTATTTTTTCTTAACTTTGTAACAGTAAAGATTACTCCAACAATAAAATACCTTCCTTTTTCTAATGAAAATATTTATTTTATAAGAATTTACTCATGTAAAACACGCGATGCCTTTGCCACCGTAAATCGTTTATTATAAACATAAAATCCCATAAATTCAAAAGCCACTTCACACACTCCGAAACACGCTACGTGATAAAACGTCCGTATCATTCACGCCGATGGGTTCTAAATAAAGGGGCTCCTTAACACGCCGCTGGAACTACGAGACGCGGCCACCATCTTGTACATTCAATTTTCTTTATGTATTTTGGGTGCTGTGATAACGATTGCTCTTTGATTTTTTTTTATTAGCACGAATGAACGCTTCAAATGATGGTAACCGCCACGCCTGCCCATAAATAGAACCAAACCTATACAGAACATTGAATTACAACACATTGTTGGTACTGGACTGCATCTGTCACCTTGGCACTAAGATGTGGTCTTTTTTATTATTGTTTTAATAAATGAAGAGACGAGCAAGTTAGTCGCCTGATGGTAAGCGCCACTCCTGCCCATAAACAGAAGCAACACCACACATAATATGAATGATAAAGCTGTTCATAGCACTGAACTGCGCTCGACATCCTGAGATATAAGATGTTAAGTCTCATAATGCCTAGTAATTTCACTGGCTTCAATGTCGTCCAAACCGATACACATCAGTTCTTACACACTGCTACTTAGCCCTTAAACGCATAAAATATAATTCCCACCGTTTTTACGAGTTTGTTTATACATTTAATAGGTTTTACGTAAGTGTTGTTCTCATAGCGCTAAGGTTTAAATTATGCCCTTCGACAGTAATAGTTTTTTTTTTAATAAATACAAATAAGCAATGACTCTCAGCCTTCTGAGTCCATCGGTCACTCAAGTGAAAAATAAGTACATAAGCTATTGTTGTATACAGCACGAATGCTTTAATTACTTCCTGTTTGAAAAACAGTGAGAAGTCTGCGGCGTGCTGGCGTTATAGCAACTGCGGCGAGAAAACGGTCCAACCCACTCTCGAGGAATGCCTGGGATGAAGAGCGTAGGTAGTGGTATCAGAAAAATTGTCGGTTAAGACCTCTCTCTGCTGTTCATGGTAGCTGCTAAGGACAGCGTATGGAGATGGTGGCGTTATTTTATATCTCTTATATATAAAAATCAATTGCTGTTCTTTAGTCTCGCAACATCTTCTAAACGGTTGGACCTATTTCGATATTTTTGAAGTGGTAACTTCTTATGGGAGGGTAAACCGCTTCGTAACGTAACGTGTTACGGCGCCACTCTGTCTGGCTTCCCTTTCTCTTACGCATACGGCAGCAGTAGGCAGGCTCCTCCTCTCTCACTTTAACACACATTAGTTTAAGTTATCACTTCTGTCGAGCGTCCCGAGACGCACACGTCTTTTTTTAAGTATGTTTGAATGGGTCCCGGGATGGTTCAGATTCACAATTGGACGCGGTACGTGGCGCTACAAAGCTTTTAAATTACACGTTGCGAGTGAAACCGCGCGGGACAACTAGTCCATTGATAAAAATCTAGATTTCCTTTCTGTGTCTTAACCCGTTAGCCCTCAACCTACCGAAACGAGGAAAAGATTTGTGTTAGACACGTATTTATTATTTTAAATCCCTTTTTCTTTGGATTTTTTTATCTTTAGCTTGCAACAATGCTATTTATTGCATACAGATTTATATATATTTTGCTATCTAAGCATGGGGATCATAAATATATCCCGTAAGCCCCAGTCCGGGCTTGTTTGAGCGCGGCAAAAAATATAGCTCGGTAGATAAGAACAGATGTAACACCGCAATATATGGTAGCAGGTTAATTTTGTGGTAAATTGAGTTTTAATAGAACAAAATTTCCCCAATCCATACCTTGTAACAGAAATCAAACTTTTTATATAGAGCTTAAGTTTTTTTTTACTAGCCCTGTATTATATACGTCCCACTACTAGGCACGGGCCTCCTCTACTGAAGTAGAGGGGTTAAGCCTTAGTCAACCACTCTGGTCTAATGCGGGTTGGCAGACTTCACATCATCATCATCATCAGCCACAAGACGTCCACTGCTGAACATAGGCCTCTCCCAAAGATTTCCAGACCGACCTGTTGGAAGCGGCCTCCATCCAGCGACACATCACCGACATAGCTCAGCGGATTAGCAAGCTCAAGTGGCAGTGGGCAGGCCACATAGCTCGCAGAACCGATAACCGATGGGACAGAAACGTTCTGGAATGGAGGCCACGTACTGGCAAGCGCAGCGTTGGACGTCCACCTACAAGGTGGACAGACGACCTGATAAAGATCGCAGACTTCACATACCTTCGAAAAACCTTAAGTGACGGAGAAGTGCTATAACGGTGAAAGAAACATCGTGAGAAAACCTGCATACCTGAGAGCTTAAGTTACAGTAGAATATTACTGCATTTTTTTTATAGCATAGGCCGGCAACCGAGCAAGCAGTTCACAGGTATTGTGGGTGTATATGGGCGGTGGTGATCACTTACCATCAGGTGACCCACTTGCTCGTTTGCCGGCTTTTGCTATAAAAAAAAAACCTGCTGGTAAGTAGTCTCCATGTATGCCCACAATACCAGAAGAATCATATGGGCGCGTTGCCGACTCTATATAGGTATAATTAAGGGATTGGGAAGTGGAGGGAATTTGGGCGCCCGGATATTTCACTTACCGCATGAATAGCAGCAGAAAACCGCTAATTTACGTCTTATTTCTGAGAGACAATGGTAACGATCCGGTCGAGCCGGTCCATGTATGCTATAGACAAACTGTCTAGAGCGTGGCTCTACCATTCAAAGCATTTATTTTCCCTCGAATTTATCAACTTTAAATCCTCCTTAATAACATCAAAGCAAAGAAATCTCTGAATGAATACGGAGCTATTGGCTGCCGTCGAATTATAGAGATAAGCCTTGCTCGCGCCTCTGAACCGTCCGAAGGGAAATTATTTCTTGTTTGAAGCAGGCAAGGATTGTAAACATTGAATTGTGAATGTGACGTAATTGTTAAGATTAGAATTGTTTTTTTTTAACTAGGCCTGTATTTTATATGTCCTACTGCTGGGCACGGGCTTCCTCTACTGAATGAGAGGGATTAGACCTTAAGTCCACCACGATGGCCTAATGCGGGTTGGCAGACTTCACATACCTTCAATTGGTTGTTTTAAGAATATTTTTTTTGTATAAGGCCGGCAAAGAAACAAATAAGTCGCATGATGTTAAGCTATCGCCACCCAAGGAAAGCCAACACGTGCGTAAACTACTTTCTATGATTCTTTCATAGATTGGGGTGGACAGAGATATTGTTTTTTTTTGTCTTGTCAACAAGTCTTGGTATGTGCTTTAAATTTGTATAGACAACATTACCTTGTATACCTGTTAACAAGTATAAGTACTATGGTGCAGTTGTAATGCGTACGCGACTACTGTCTTGGGATCGATCCCCGGGTCGGGTCAAATGATATTGAATTTTTCTAACACAAAGTGCTCAGTATCGGCTCGGAGTTTGGAATTATGCCCGGTATGTTGATTGGCATAGATCGCCCCCTATCACATCATGGGAGGGAAATACGCTCGACGAAATGTGGGTGTATGTGAAGTCTGTCAACACGCAGTAGACCGGCATGGTGGACTAAGACCTAATCCCTCTCATTCGTGGAAAAGGCCCGTACCAAAAAGTGGGACAGCTTATTACAAGGATACATACATAATGTAACACGTATGAATAAATAAACTTTATATTACAGGAGACGATTAATTGTGTCGTTTACACGTGAGTTGACTTCGCAGCCTCTCTGAAGATAATCCGTTTGAGTGAGAGATTTATATCCACAGAAGTGACTGTGGATGCGTGCGACACTGATTTTGAAGATATATAAGGTGTCAAGGCTCACGTTTTAAATAGAGATGTACGCAACGAGCACGTTTAGATTTCGTACGGCTGTGAAACGGAAGGCCGTGGGTTCGATGTCTCTACTGAGATAAATTTTTCTGTGATCCATAAATATTTGTTTGGGTCTGGGTGAGGTCGTAAGTGAAAGTGTCTTGTAGTTCCTGATACACACGACACAAAAGTCGCACCTTACTGTGGACTATGTGTGTGACTGTTGGGTGTATTTATAACCTTAGTTATTTAGCAGGAGTGTGTAAGTACTGTTGTGTTTTGGTGTGAAGGACATTGACGTAAGTGAAATTACTGTACATTATGAGACTTAACATTCTTGGGTTAGGAGCGCAGTCCAGTGGCATGCAGTGCTTTGTAATTCAAAGTTCTGTGTATTGTTGATTCTGTTTATGGGTAGGCGTGAAGGTTGCCATCAGGCGAGCGCCGTGCTCGTCACAGAATTGATGCAATAAAGAAATATATTATATTAAACTTATGTTAATAAAACTGCGTTGAGGCTATTACCGTACTCAGACAAAGTCTACGAAATCATATCATTACGACGTTTTTTTTATCGGCCTGAATGACGATTTGGCTTGTAGGTTTTACGACCGGCCGCCTGTCTGAAGTCAATTCCCTCTGGGGCGAAAACATACGCAGACTAGGAAATATATTTGCGGATGATACAAATATTTTGTCTCGGTAGAGGAGTTGGTAGCCTCTCGCTTCCCAATCGTCGTAACGCCCACTATGCGACGGCAGAAAATAGTTTTTTTTTATCCGAGCATGATAAAGTGACTGTACTACACCTGATGGTAAGCGTAGTACAGTCCAATAAACTAGCGACCATGCCGGCCTGTATAAGCGCTTTTTCCCTCTTTCATCATCATCATCATCAGCCACAAGACGTCCACTGCTGAACATAGGCCTCTCCCAAAGATTTCCAGACCGACCTGTTGGAAGCGGCCTGCATCCAGCGACTTCCCGCGATCTTTATCAGGTCGTCTGTCCACCTTGTAGGTGGACGTCCAACGCTGCGCTTGCCAGTACGTGGCCTCCATTCCAGAACCTTTCTGTCCCATCGGTTATCGGTTCTGCGAGCTATGTGGCCTGCCCACTGCCACTTGAGCTTGCTAATCCGCTGAGCTATGTCGGTGACTTTCGTTCTTCTACGGATCTCCTCATTTCTGATTTGATCACGTAGAGAAACACCGAGCATAGTTCTCTCCATAGCTCGCTGAGTGACTGTGAGCCGTCTTATACGGCCCATATTTAGAGGCCACGTCTCAGTGCCGTATGTCATCACTGGTAACACACATTGATTGAAGACTTTAGTCTTCAGGCACTGAGGTATTTTGGACGAGAAGACCTTGCCAAGTTTCCCGAACGCTGCCCAGCCGAGCTGGATTCGACGATTGACCTCTCTCTCGAAGTTGGACCTGCCTAGTTGGACTACTTGTCCTAGATAGACATATTCGTCGACAACTTCGAGAGATGAGCTTCCAACAGTAATCGGGGTGGGCACAACATGGACATTCGACATGACCTTCGTCTTGTCCATGTTCCCTCTTTAGAAAGGGAAAAAGCAAATCGACGGGCCTGCGACAAGACAGGTGGTGACCGATGCAGGCACAGGGATACAAGGATGTACCCACCCCAAACCAACTATTCAGTCATGTCGCAAGCCCCTCGGGTGAACCAGATATACACTGGCTGATCTTGGAACGCGATCCACACAAGGTGTGTCACTATGACAGGTTTTAACACCATGTGTACGGTGGTCGCTATCTGGGCGGATATGAATATCCTACCACCAGCAAGTAACTAATTATACCAATTCCCACCTCAGCGCATAACTTTACGGTCGAAAATTCTCAAAGCCGCGCTGGTTTCAAATAACATGTCACAGCGTGTCTCGGTTGTAACAATTCAATCTAGTAAAGGCGCTCGGCTTTACCAGCCTATCTTTACATAGTATAAAATATAGTCACTTCCGCTGTTTGTTCGCTTAGATCTTTTAAACTATTCAACGGATCCTAGTGCAGTTTTGAGCAATAGATAGAGTGATTCATAAGGAAGGTTTATATGTATAACACTCTATGAGGACCGGGGCAGTAACATGCAGGTGAAACCGTGAGAGACAGCTAGTGCTATATAAATAACCATGTAATATCAATGTGACGGTTGGCATTGTATACAGGAATTAGATTTGTAAGGGGAGAAAGCACGGAATGTGGATGACTAAAACTAAACTAGAGGTCAATGATGATTCATGATCAAATGATTTGATCTTTATAATATAAGATTTGGTGTCCCGTCGGATAGATAGATAGATGTCGCCTCATTGGCAACGTATTAAAGCTGAGAACTGTGGAGTCCGAGTTCTTAATTCCGGGTTGAACAATTTAATTTGTGTTGAGTTTTCCGCGATTGGAATTTGAGCCCGGCATGGCAATAGGCTCGCCCCTTATCACATCACGGGACGGAAACAAGCTCAGCAAAATGCGGCTGAAGCACTAGATGCACCTCTGCTTACCCCTTTAGAAATAGAGGCAGCTTATGTATAAGTTTCCTTCAACCTTAAAATTTAATACATTCATTATTCAAAGAAATCAGACCGCGTTCACGATAAAAAAAAATACACAACTTAGGGGAGGGAAAAACAAAAATAATCTGAATAAACCTTCCGAGACATGAATAAAAATGGCAATAACAGTGAAAAAGTCGTAAAGCGAGCCGCAAGGGGCGTTGGATGAACGGTAACCGGTATAAGAAAATTTCCTAACATGCTTCTTACAACTTTAGTGTACGGAATGATAAACAACACTTTGCTAAACTAACTTGATATGATATCCGGTATTTTTGCACCCCCGACAAATGAGATTTGGACCTCCGGTTAAGCCATTTACTACGAAACAAGCAAGCTGCTACTTCAGTTCGGTTTTCTGTGAGTTTAGTAATAACGCGATTAAGACGGTCATTTATGCTGTAGAGAATCAAGACACACAATTTCGACATTAAATTTGGACTTCACTTTGACAGTATAAAATTGTATCATCTCAATATAGAGTATTGTTTTTATTGAATGCCGAGACGAGTAAGGCGCTCGCCTGATGGTAAGCGCCACGCCTGCTCATAAACAGAAGCAACACCACACAGAACTTTGAATTACAAAGCACTGCATGTCACTGAACTGCGCTCGTCACCCCGAGACATAAGATGTTAAGTCTCATAATGCCCAGTAATTTCATTGGATTCAATGTCCTTCAAACCGTGCTTACACAACAGTGCTTACACACTATTCAGGTGTAGTGGAGTGACGTTGCCATGCTCGGATAGTAAAAATAATAATTCTATTGTTTTACATTGAATTCGTGTTTAGATCAAAACCGCGAGCCTATTAGTTAATAATTTGGACCCATCCATTCTCTAATCAAGCGAATTTAGTGTTTAATACTCAATGAATAAAAAACGAGATCGCACGTACATGATTCGGCACGCGGGCCTTTCAACCGCAATATTATTGGCGTAAAATTTAATACGTTTCAAAATACGAGTATAATACAAAGAGATGGGGGAATAATTACATTCCGAATTTCCCATGTGGAATAGCTTTGTTTATATTAGATATTTTGAGTCAATTAATATAATTAATATTCTTGGGAACCTTCAAGAAGAGAGCATATTCTTTCCTGATAGGCCGGCAACGCATCCGGTGTTACAGGTGTTCATGGGCGGCGGTGATCACTTGCCATCAGGTGAGCCTCCTGTCCGTTTGCCCCCTTTTTCCATAAAAAAACTGTCATTTAATTTATATTATACAAATTAAGAAGAGTGCTTGAGCCAAGACGTGTAAAGCAGACACTGACTTAGTTTGAGTTATTTTGTACAAAATGACGGTAACTTAATCGCATGATGAGTTCAATATATAATGCCTTTGAAAATATGAATATAAAATATTAATATTAAAATTTTATGATATTAAGCACGTTTTTTTCCTTGTGTTTTAAATCTTTAGACTAAGGCTTATAATTAAGCCTTTAAGTATATTTCTCAAAATATATAGAATTTAATGGACCAAATTTCTAAATTATTAACAGATTTTTCCTTCCCTTATCAATTTCCATAAAAAAACCATAAACTACTCTCTACGGCTTTGAGGATCTCATTACTTAAAACTATACAATTTGCCTCCCTTCTGAATAAGACTCAAGCCACGCAATGCACCTTGCACTCTCAAGCCCATTTTCTAATATTGAAATCCATGTGGATTACTAGGGTAGGTGTATTTAATAATGTAATGTGAATCTAAAGTCGGGATCACGGTGAAGTATGGAGTCGGTGCGTGGACCGAATAATGCTGGGGTTCATAAAACGTGAACTTTATTATAGAGTTTTAAGAAGCAGCATAAGGTATGACTTTGTGGAGATAGAGATGCAGGATGTGGCTTATTTTTGAATTTTAATTATATTGTTTGATATATATTTTTATTTTATAGCATGGGCTGGCAAACGAGCAAGTTGGTCCTGATGGTAAGTGATTTCCACCGGCTATGTACGCTCATAATACCAGAAGAATTATGGGCGCGTTGCCCACCTTAAAGGAAAGGGATTGGGAAGGGGAAGGGGATTTGGGCCTCCGGATAACTCACTCACCATACGAAACTCAGCAGCAAGCCGCTACTTTACGTCGGTTTTCTGTGAGACAGTGGTAGCGACCCTGTCGACTCGGCCCATTCATGCTGTAGACAAAACTAAGATATGACTTAAGTACCTAATCTAAATGAGAATTACTTTACATCCCAGAATTACTATAATTATTTAAAGCCACATCCAGTTCTCCGCAACATACAGCCTCTAGTATTTTTTCTCATAACACTCCGCTGCCGGTTCCCGCGGGAAGTTTTAGGCGGCATTATGACGGTCTTACGGATGTTGCTCAGACGTTGTGAATCCACAGTAAATCCTTCCAGATGCACGGATAAAAAATTTACAACCCATTTTTTGATGTTTTTTTTATTAACGCAAAATTTACGGCCGGTGGATTTTTTTACTATAATAGACTTCATTTGCCTATGAAATAATATTGTATCAAGAAGTTGTAGCTCAATTCATGTTTCTGTCTCTCTAAAGTGACGGGTTTGAATTTCGGAAAAAGAACATATTTGTTTTTTTATTCTGGCAAGTTAAAGTACAAGCAGCGATAGCTCGCGGGGAGTGGTACGGACTGTAAAGACGAAAATCGTTGGTTCGAAACCAAACCCAAAAACATGCACTTCGAACTTTTATAAGTTACGTGTGTATTAATTACCGCTTGTTTTAACGGTGAAGAAAATATTGCGAGGAAACCTATATACCTGAGAAGTCCATCAGAATTTCGAAGGTATGTGTTGTCTGCTAACCCGCAGAAGGCCAGCGTGGTAGACTAAAGCCTAACCATCTCATTCAATAGAGGAGGCCCGTGCCCAAAATATAATGTCGATCGTCAGTGGCATCTTTCCATGGAAGCTAGAATCATGCTGAACCAAAGTGTTTATATATTGACCCCAGAATTCGACTCACCAGAACGAGCCATTAATGCGGGTTTTTTCACTGTGTTAATATACGACGGTCGCTTTACTACTTTTAAATACGATCTGCTAAATTTAACAAGCGTTACAAATTCCCGGTAACTGGAGCGTTGACGTCGGACTGAACTTAATGGTATATACGAGAGTTTCTAACACGGTCCTATTGACCCTTCCATGCCGGAATTAGATACTTCAAATTTGCACCAACAACGCGCCATTGTTGGCTTATGATATTAGGTTTTAAGGGAAATTTGATCTTCATGTAATGGCTGGGTCTGACAGCCTCCGTGGTGCAGTGGGCGAATAACCGGCTTTACTTTGATGCTGGGTTGCACCAACATACTTTAGCAATGGTACATTGTTAAAGTACCGGCTAAGCAAAACATGAGTTGCACCATTTGAAAAATGTGAGATGACGTCATGACTTTAGCTGCTAACTGTAACCGCCCTAGATTCGCTAGTTGACGCTATTGTTTAAGTTAAATAGATTAAAATAGGCTGATAGGCTGGTGATAGGATTCTTATTCGCCCGGATAGCGACCACAGTACACATGGTGTTAAAACCTGCCATAGAGATCCACACGCCTTATGACCACCGATAAACTCATTGTTTGTTGGTGGTCGCTGGTTTTATGGATTGCACTACGCTTACAGTGTGTATAGTGCAGTCACTTTGCCGTGCTCGGATAAAAAAAAAGCAATTGATCAGATGGTTCAATTGTAACCTCCAAACCGATAGTCAATGTTAAAGTCAGCGATACTGTTAGAGTCAAATTTGACGTAAACCTTAACTATAACTGCTATTATGGTGCAATCCAGCCTTAGAATTCCGTATTCAAATGGTGTTAACAAAATCCTATTACTATACGCCTGTTACACCGCCTCTGAGTGTATGCTGCTTATCAAATAAGTATGATGCGTTTAAATTCAGAAGTTACACTGGCATATACGGGAAGAAAAATGTATACTAGGTACTTTAAAAAAAAATCTATCTTAAAAGTTCATTGCTCCTATTTTTAAAGAGCTCCATCTTACGATGAACGTCATTAGGTAATTTAATTCGACTACTTTCAACATATGGGGGATATGTGTGTGACTGTTGGGTGTTATTTATTTATTTATATCCGATAATTAAAAATCCAAATAATTAAATAAAAAATTAAAGTGGGAGAACACGGAATGCGCAAGTTCGACTCTTCGATTATAATTTTTATTATTATAGTATTATTATTAAATTGGACTAATATACATGACCTTTATTAGCAAGATAAACATTTTAGAGTTTAAATAATCGATTACAACAAGTAACTTGAGAGGTTACCCTCGTTTACCGAACGTCTGATATAAATTCCAAAATCAAAATTGAATGGCTTGCGTAAGGTGTATATCAGCACAGCAGTGATCCAGTGTATAGGTAACCAACCATAATAATCCCACCTTCAAACCCTTATAAATAATATACAGTTACATGAATCATCTAAATAGCATCCAAACATTTCTTCCCAAATCACTATATATCGTTTACAGAAATGATAATATTTCGCTACAGAGCAAATCGTAAAGTAAATTTATGTGAAGCTAGCGAACCGAATGCGCAGGCTTAGGCCCCTCCGAAATGAACCCTAATAAATAAACATGAACAGTCTTGACCAAAATGTCGTAGTCACAAAGCTGACGACGCCACGGATACCTTCATCTTTAATTTTAAATTATGAATGTAATTAAGCCCTTGGGTATATTGAAAGCCTGGACTCCCTAAGAAGACGCAGCGGTTAAAATTAAGATTATTCATGAAGAACCTAGCTCATATTTTTAGGCCGCTAGCAGATTAGAAGTAGGCAGTATGGGTTTTGTTTAATTAAGCTTTGCTCCAATTTCATTCAAGTAAGTAAAACTCAAAAGCCACGCAAATATTCTGAGCCACATTCAGATAATCTTATGTTAAGAGCATGAAACTTTGCTAGGTATATATTATTTCGTCTTATTCTTATTTTCCAAATCTAAACCGAATATTTCAGTATCACACAAAAATTTTACTCTGTGCGGCGATCAAACCCAAGACCACTCGTTTCACAGCCACCTAATCGCTAACTCAGCCACAGTGACATTATTTGACTAAGTTGGTGCATGATGATACTTTTTATGGACGTTTCATGTCCTGGAATTTTCAATAGAATGAACGTGTCCAGAATCCATATCATCTCATCCTTTAACAGAAAGAGACCAGCTCTTAGACAACGCATTGACGAAATACGATAAGTAAATTTATACGACAAAAATTGTCGATGGCCAGAATCGTAAAAATGAGTGTCACGAGGCAAAAAACGTCGAACGTCCATGCTGGAATATATCCAAAAATAAGGATGGAGAAAATTTTATATGAAATACCGCCAAAGTCGCAGATGATAGGGTACGTGGTTTTTTCGGAAATGTAGTTGCATTTCTGGGAGCGAGTTCTGAATTTTAATGTGTCGAATTGATTCCAGATTCGAGAATTTATAAAATAAATGTTGTAACACTATTATTATCGAGACAATTTGAAATGAAATGTTTTGTTGGTTGAGTTGTAAAGCTAGTATTAGAAAGAAAATAGGAAATAAGCAAGAAGCTAATAAATGTGGTCTGTCAGGCCTGACCAACCATTTTTTAGAAAGAAAAACTATGAAATCAATAGAATTTGAGCCATGTTACATAGTTACAATTGATATTAATATACAGTAGCGAGTACAGTAATACCCCGGACTTACGCGATAGGTGGAACCGAGCTATAACCGTGTAAGTCGAATTAGCGTAAGTCGGGGTACAACTTTGCATGCACTTTTGAGTGAAATAATTTGAGGTTATCAATAAAACACAACGTACGTAAAACAATTCAACGCGGAACACGTTCGAACCTGTCGTAAACGGACCACTAAGGTGGCGGAATAGGAGAGCTGATGCGCGCGGCCATCAAAAAGGATAACCGCGTATCTCCGAATTCGCGTAAAACGGGGAAGCGTAAGTCGGGGTATTACTGTACTACCACTAGCACTGCTACCACTAGAATAATCACACTTCACCTGATTATTACCTACTTCAAAAATACAATTTCCAAAATGAATGCATATTACAGAGTGTACGCCGGGTTCTGAACATCTGATGTAACAGTTTCCTAAGTCTGAACCGATATCATTTTCAGAGGCAAACATTGGCCTTTATTGCTTTTGATCTCCTCTTTATGTTGGAGGTAAGAAAAATGGACGCGTTGGTGAAGAGAAGGGTCACGAATTATCTATAGTATTTTGGTTTTATTGGCCCTAAATATAAGTGAAATAATAAAACGATGTGACAATACTGGGTATTAAGGAAAATTTAAGTGTTAACTCATATTGTGTTTGATAAATCGGATTCTACACGTATTAAAAATGTCTGAAACATGTCCAAAATGTTACATGTTGTTTAATTTGGTACAAAAAAATATTTTTTCTTCAATATTTTTTTATCTAATACAAATATAGTATGTAGTAAATTAAATCAGTAGAAAAATATATTATTTTTTGAAAAATTATCTTAGTTTTTTCTATTGAATGACGAGAAGCAAGGCACTCGCCTGATGGTAAGCGCCACGCCTGCCCATAAACAAAAGTAACACCACACAGAACTTCGAATTATAAAGCACTGCATGGCACTGAACTGTGCTCGTCACCCCGAGACATACAGGCAGTAATTTCACTGGCTTCAATGTTCTTCAAACCGAAACACAACAGTGCTTAAACACTGTTTCTTAGCGGCAGAAATAGACAAAGCGGTGGTACCAACCCAAACGGCCTCTGGCATAGGAAGGACCTACCACAGCGTATTTATTATGTTAGTGTTGTTTTAACTCTCACTTTCCAGTAGCTGATGGCATTAGAACGTAATTTAATCACGCAAAAAGCCTCATCCACACGTTCCCGCATGAGCGTCAACACTGTGTTTCTTATTCATCGCCCGGCGAATGAGATGGGTTGGGAAATTGAAAACTAATATCGGATAGAAAGTTCCCATTGTATTTCAAATGTAAATAGGAGTCGGCAGCTAACGCAGGCACTCTATGAATGCCAATAGGTGCACTCTGTAAAAGGTTGTTTTAAAAACATTTACGAGAATAATGGTGTAATGTTTTGTGTATTTAATGGTCGTTTTAGAGATGGCAATGTTTTTCTGAAATAAAAAGTATTTTTATAGTTTACGCTTAATGAAGTTTTGATTAATATAATAGCAAAACCTGTATTGAAATACGTTCAGCAATTTTAACATGAAGCGTGAACAACTATGACATGCAACAAAGAATCTACTGTTTTTGTTACATTTGGTGATGTCATCGTAGCTATGTGATATTCTTATATGCAAAATATATAATAGTCTTTCGGGAATTAATTAATAAAATAATTCGGACGCAAAGATAATTTCAGCTAAGGTATGATAATGGTTTCTAAAAAAATACATTTGTGTTAGAACAAGCTACTACATTTTACCAATAAATAGTAACGCCATGCAGAACTTTAAATTACAAAGCACCATATGACATTGGACCGTGGTCGACATCCCAAGATATAAGGTATTCAGTTTCATAATTATCACTAATATCATAATTATCACAAAAACTACATATCTACCTACTTATTTTTATAATTGTAACATTAAGTACATAGAATTTTGCTGTTTAGCTAAATTAAACGAAAAACTTGGTAATTCATGCAAACATCTCAATTGTCGCTTCAAACTTGCTTAATTCTACGATTCTTATGAAATTGACTTCCATTCGCCTAATATTAAAGTCGTATAATTCTTAGGGCTTGTTCACATAAGTCGGACCGACATTTTGCCGGGACGATAAATTTGTTGGATGCATAATTGGCATATTGGTATTTGAACATACACTTCAGATTCGAGCGACACGATAGAACTGCCAGCAAAGACAAATTTATCAGACGTTCGGCCACGTATAGTACTATGTTCATAGTTTTCGAATTCCTACAAAATTACTATTAGCGAAGTGTTAAACTGGTTTAAATTACTGTAATAAAAGAAAGAATCGATCGAAAACTAATGTCGTATTCTACTAATATGATACCTATATAATTAATTATTCTAGCAATTTTAATTCATCATAATTCCCACTAGTGGCTACTGCTACATGATCTATGGAATGTAAACGAAAACTGACATTGTCTTAGAAAACGATCAATACTTGTAATAGGGCTACGTCAGATATTATTAGAGTACAGCTTTGTATTACACCTTTACCACTTATCCGAAGACTTGTATCCTACATACTCACGTTTACCGGACACAGATTGATCGTTAGTATAGTATAAAGAAACTATCAAGACCTGACTATAGTATGACCATCAAGACCAGACTATCAGCCCACGGTAAAATTATCGTTCTGAACTAATGTGAACCAGATCTTAGGTATCGTATCGAGCTGAACGAGTCTTAAAAAATCCGTTTGTATCGACCGGGGTGAATTAAAAATGCTTTTGCATGCCGATGGTGTTTAAAATAAGGCCTTTTGAAAAGTTTTTACTTTCGTGTCTTCGATGTAATTTAGCTTCGAGCACTATTATTGCTCTTTCATAGTAATTTTCTTTTTATTACCTCTTTGTATTGCATTAAAACGTGACTTCGGTTTACGGGGTTTACGTACCCAGTTATTATTTTGTTGGGAAATATTATTTTAAAGCATGGACTATGGCATGTTGCGAAATTCCCATGAGTTCAAAACGATTACAGTGCATTACAGCTAAATAATTGTTTTGATTATTTAAGTGACAAAGAACTTAGGAACCGACTTCAAAAAGGGAGAGGTCCTCAATTTCGCGAGATTGAAAATAGTTGATCTAAGTTTTATTTTGATCAAATTATAAAATAACTTTCAAAATCAACCATCTGACTGTTGGGTTTAGTCCATTTGAGGACAAGGCCTAGTAAATTTCGTTAATTTTCAAGATCCATAAAGCCAATAAGATACAAATCTTAAGTCATTAAAAAGTTAGAAAAGCAAAGTGATGATATTCGTAAAATATCTATAAAATATTTACATTGTTGTTAATTCTTAAGCATAATAAGCATTGAAAGTGGAAAACTTCTGAAAACTCTCTTAATTGTTATAGGTTCTGTCTTCTTCAAGTCTTTGAAGTTAAAAGTTTTTATCTTTGTGACGATTAACCTTGCCTACTTAATGGTATTCTTAAAAGGACTTACTGTTTCAACTAGGGGAAGACGGAGAGTAATAAAAGGGTCCGTTACTTTAAGGACTTCTTTCTAGGTCTCAAGTTAGAAACGGTGAAATGAATGATGAGTTATTTTGTTAAACTTGTTTAATTTAATAGAATAGGTTAGTTTCCTATGTTGAATATTATATATTATTTTATATGCAACAGAAAATAATACAAAAAAGGAACTCTTTTGTTAAAACACAATCAAAATCGGTTCAAAAATTAGCCCATAATTAAGATTTTAAATATTGGTAATATGAGCAAAAGTGGGCGCGTAATGTCGCTCATACGCGTGTACTGTAATGGCCATTTGCCACGTTGACGTCAAAGTTTCAACCGTCTGTTGCCATCACCTCTAATACAACAATTTTACTGGTGGTAGGATATTCATATCCGCTCAGATAGCCACCACCAAACACATGGTGTTAAAACCTGATATAGTCATCCACACGCGTTATGTAGATCGTGTTCCAGGACCAGCCAGTGTGTATCCGGTCCTTCCGAGGGGCTTGCGATATGACTTGAAGGTTGGTTGGGGCGGGTATAGGGATATATCCTTGTATAACTGTGCCTGCTTCGATCTCCCGTCTGTCCTGTCGCATGCCCCTCGATTTACTTCTTCCCTCTCCAAAGCATTTATAAAGGCCGGCATGAATGGTCACCACCGATAAACTCATTGTTTGTCGGTGGTCGCTGGTTTTTTGGACTGCACTACGCTTACCATCAGATGTAGTGCAGACACTTTGTTATGCTCGGATAAAAAAAAAACCGAATCCTTTAGAAACAAGGTTGTGAAGATAAATTGATGTCCCAAAATGGACAACGTTAGAAAGACTTTATTACGGTTGCTCTCGTTTTGAAATTCTAAAACAGGACCGAGAGATCGGACGATCTCTCGGCTCGTCGTACCCGATAAAGCTGCCAGTGCCAACGTAAGGAACTATACGCCTGCTGGCAGCATAACTCATTCTGTATTCGTGGCACAGTAAGCAAATAACCGGCTGTAAAACGGGAGACCACAGGTTTGATTGTCATGACAAGTATTTTGAATATAAAATATTGATTGCGTCTAGATGTGGGATCGAAAGTCTCTTGTAGTTCTTGATACCACACATGTCTTGAGTCTTAGTGTAGAAGGAATATGATTGTGATTTTAGGTGTATTCATCTATCCATACATAGAACTTAAGTCTAAATTAATTTAAAATGAGACACAGATTGCTTAATCCGGACTTACTAATACAACATTAATTTCGCAAGACAACAAAGCAAATGAAATAGCTCGTGTTTTAATTAAAATAAAATCTCCAAGCCATAACAGATTACTGGGTGCTTTACTCCGAAAACGAATTATAAAAATAGCGGCGTGTTTAAAATTCTGTACAAATGAAAACGTGCGTAAAGTAGAGTAGACAATGGTTTGGTTCCCACGTATTTTTGCATGGTTTATTTTATTTTTAAGCCATTAAAAATAATTCATATGTTATATCACTACTCACATCCTTACATCTTTAATTTGCATTTATTTCTGACGCAATTCTTTAAGTATGTATAATTTTTTTAAGTAATCGTTTGCAGCAAGCGCTATGAGCAGTTCAATTTCATGAACGCATCCTCTGTTGCATGCGCTAAGGCATGCGTCAGAGAAAGAGTACCTAAGTTAGAAATCAAAGAGCATGAGTTGAAACGTGAATTTAGAGGTCAGATTCAAAGTAGCTAGCAAGACGGACCTACTGTTAAATTAGAGTGACTTTGAAACAGCAACGCGTATGTAGATAAATCGTGTGACTAAATTTAATCTATACTAATATAATAAAGCTGTAGAGTTTGATTGTTTGATTGTTTGTTTGTTTGTTTGTTTGTTTGTTTGAACGCGCTAATCTCAGGAACTACTGGTTCGAATTGAAAAATTCTTTTTGTGTTGGATAGTCCATTTATCGAGGAAGGCTTTAGGCTATATAACATTACGCTGCGACCATTTGAAGCGAAGCATCAGTGAAAAATGTTGCAAAAACGGGGAAAATTATTCATATTTGAAGGCTTCCGTTGCTAAGCTACCCAAATAATATTATTTGAAGGCTTCCGTTGCTAAGCTACCCAAATCTATACTAATATTATAAAGCTGTAGAGTTTGATTGTTTGTTTGTTTGTTTGATCACGCGGGCGGAGCCGCGAGCAAAAGCTAGTATATAATAAAATGAAATATAATGATAGATATTGTAGTGTGTGCAACCGATCTCTTCCGTCACAATAGTCGGCCCGTACCTCACACATACACACACTATTACACAACTACACACAGACACTTTGTAGATGTACACACTTCTGTTAACTGGAACGTCAGTGTTCCTAGTAGCTGCCGCTGTATTGATAAGGTATTATCCATCGTCGATATTAGTCTATTTTTTTTTTTATAGCATAGGCCGGCAAACGAGCAAGTGTGTCACCTGATGGTAAGGGATCTCCACCGCCCATGTACGCCCACCACCAGAATAATGAATCATGGGCGCGTTGCCGACCTTAAAGGTAAGGGATAATTAGGGATAAGGAAGGGGAGGGGATTTGGGCTTCCGGATATCTCACTCACCGTACGAAATGCAGCAGCAAGCCGCTACTTTACGTCGGTTTTCTGTGAGACAGTGGTAACGACCCGGTCGAGCCAGCCCATTCATGCTGTAGACAAAACTGTCTACAGCGTGGCTCTACCACTCAAAAAAATATTTACCGACTACCCTCATCATAATTATCACACCGAAGGTATACTTGTACAGTATTTCAGCCATACACTACATGAACAACTTTCATCGCCATTGCGAGTCAAATATAAACGCTATTAAGAATATTCCTGATAGATGTGACCGAGTGCCCGGGGAAGCAGTAGCTGTGAGGTAAAATGAAACTATTTCCCGCCCGCCGTTACTGAAAGCCGGTCGTAAACTTGTGTGACGGCTCTCGGGGGAGTTGTGTCGTGTTCTTTTTTTCCGAGTTTACGTCAAGACCCTCTGCTGACGAGATTAATCATTTGATTCTGGTTTCCCTTAATGTGGTTGTAAAATTTTATTGGATTGAATGACGAGATGAACAAGGCGCTCGCCTGATTGTAAGCGCCACGCCTGTCCATAAACAGAAGCAACACACAGAACTTTGAATTACAAAGCACTGCATGGTACTGAACTACGCTCGTCACCCCGAGACATAAGATGTTAAGCCTCATAATGCCCAGTAACTTCACTGGCTTCAATATCCTTCAAACCGAAACACAAAAGTGCTTACACACTGTTGCTTGGCGGCAGAAATAGACAAAGCGGTGGTATCAACCCAGACGGCCTCTCGCATACGACGGACCTACCTTGTGGGTACTATACTACTATTATAGCCGTCTATTGATACTCTATTACAATATGCTCAACAAAGCCCCATAAACTGATACTAAAATACTCGTAAAGCAACGTAACAGGGCGTGGTAAATTTTGCGGGGCTTCGGGCCGCCAGCCGCGGTCGGTTGCACCACGTTAGATTAGTGGCCAGTCTAGCGGAGGAATTTTTAACCCATCCGTGCATTTTCTAACATAGTTTCATCCATTCATTAAGCCGGCTTTATTAGCCCCTTTTCGCCTATCGTTTTTAATTCATTGATTTATTGTCTAGTTGCTTAATCGATAATTTTCTGATATAAAATCAAAACGTATCTTTATTTTTCTCTTGAAGCGGGCCCACGAACTTCTTAAATAAAACAGCCGATATAACCTCCTACTGTAAAAAAAAACTGGTACTATGTCTTATCTTATGTCTCTAGGCTAACCTGTATCCTGGATATCAGGATCTACTGGACTTGCGGTCCCACAACACCCAGACCCGAAACATATATTTGTGGATCACACAAACATTTTCCTAGCTGCGGGAATCGAACGGTCATTCGCTTACTGCGCCACAGAGGCTGTCAATTATTTTAACATTTTTCTATTAATGATTTCTTACGTTTACGCGAATGTTACACATTGAAATAAAACTAATTTAAACGGATTTTATCGCTTTTATCGATTTTATATCTTTTTATCGATTTTATAAAAAACTGCGATAAAATCCGTTTAAATTAGTTTTATTTCAATATTTCTATTACTATCATCATTGAATGTAAAATAGATGTATTCATTTGGTTTAAACTTATATTAAAAAATCCTGGATTCGGGCCGCATTCCAAAGGATTCACTGAGGTTTGCTAAGCGTTAGCCTAACTGTCTACTTAGTGTCAGATTTTAAAACCACCCGAGCTCCGACAAAGCTAATCCACTTAGCTAGGCGGGCCTTATTAAAACTATTTTAAAAGTTATAAGCTTTGAAGGTGGGTTCACGATTATCACACGTTATAATATAGAGTGGTAGAGTCACGCTGTGTACAGTTTTGCATGAATGGGCCGGTTCGACCGGGTCGCTACCACTGTCTCACAGAAAACAGATGTAAATTAGCGGCTTGCTTCTGCAATTTGTGTGGTGAGTGAAATATCTGGAGGGCTTAATTCTCCTCCCCAAATTATCCCTTTTCTTTAAGGTCGGCAATGTGCTCATGATTCTTCTGGTATTGTGGACATACATGCGTGGTGATCTCTTGGCATCAGGTGACCCATTTGCTGGTTTGCCGGCCTTTGCTGTAAAAAAAAACATTAGCAACACGACTTAGAACTTGTGCCTCATATCTACCAATGTTCGGCCAACAGCGGCTTTAGGTTTTTGGCTCCAGTTGGCTGGCAGTTACGCCACCAATAACCAATCTTGGAAATAAAGTTTGTATGGCCAATTTTGAAAATAAGAGGAAAAATAAATTTAAAAACAATTTTACACACATTTTAATAAATTTATAGGTAGCAGATTTATTTCATCAAATAAATGCACAGCAATAATTCACGAAAATAAATTGTAAAAATGTTTATATCGATAACTCATTTCACATAATAAACTGAATTTGAACCCGCCCGCCCCTCCTTAATTAAATAATGCAAAACAATCACAAACATTTTTTTTCGGTGCGGGAATCGAACCAACGGCCTCACAATTCGCAGCCGACTCACCCACTATGCCACGGAGGCTGTCAATGTGCAAAACTATAAATTGAACAAATCAGCTTCAGCAAAACTTGTGTTTTTTAATGAAATAGCAAATAGATGCAAATGTTGCCAGTATAAAATCTAATATCCTGAACATGTCCGGAGAAAAATTCAAGTTTGCGTTTGAAATGAGATTCCTTCAAAGAGATATGATTTGTTAAACATTAATATAAACTCGGGTTGTTTTGCCTCTTCGTTTGATATTAGGTTACTTGTTGGTTCAGTTTATACAAACAGATTAGATTAAAATGCTGTAGTGCATCCAGTATACTGGATTCCTACTAGATTGAAGCACTATATTAGAGGAAGATTTAGATATACTATAGATTAAGATAGACTGCGTCAGTAGTGCAGTTGTATTGCTTACGTGGTACGACTACTGTGCTGTTTCAGGTTCGATCCCCGGATCCAGTAAGTGATATTGGAATTTTCTATCACGAAATGCTCAGCGCAGAGTACGGAATTGTGCCCAGTATAGCGTTAGGCTCGCCCCCTATCATATCATGGGACGGAAATACGCTCGAATGGCGCGGATCCACCGGGTCGTTACCACTGTCAGACAGAATACCTACGTAAAGTAGCGGTTTGCTGCTGCATTTCGTGCGCTGAGTCAGATATCCAGAGTATTTCACCAGGTGTACGGTGGTCACTATCCATTTGGGTACAACAATATCAGGTATACCACCAGCAAGATAAAGGCAGCAGGACAAAGATTATGAACGATGAAAATATCATTATTTGAAGTCGTAGTTACAGCTTTCTACTAGGTATACTAGCTAAACACGAAATGCGACATTTTAAAGTAGATCAGTATTCTCTACCACGTGCTAGACGATAAGCTTATATAATAACACCTTCGTGCCAAGGTTCAAGATTCTAGTTCAAATAGGATTGAGATAAAAATTAATAATAGTCTATAACAGTGTGCATGGGTTAGGTTTATTTAAGAATAAAGTGGATGTTACCATGACACCGTCTAATGGAAAGCCTGATGCAGAAAAACCAAAATTACTATACATATATAGTTTAAAACCCCCTACATCCTACTAATATTATAAACACGAAAGTTTGTAAGTATGGATGGATGGATGGATGTATGTTTGTTACTCTTTCACGTAAAAACTACTAAATGGATTTTAATGAAACTTTACAATAATATAGCTTATACATCAAAATAGGACATAGGCTACTTTTTATCCCGGAAAAGCAGATCAAACGGGCGAAGCCGCGAGCAAAAGCTAGTTAATTATAAATAGATCACTTCTAAATGGCTGATCAGATTTTTTTCAAAGCTGGGGCTGAGCACGAACTCTATTAAACCAGCTTTTGAAATAAAAATGCCTTAAAATAGATCAAACTGAATATTTACACAAAGTTTATTATCAAGTTTAATGCCTGTTCCACACAATCTCGGAGTAAGAATTATCCACCATTTAACTTATATGCAGTTATTTTGGAAAGTAACTAGAAGACATTTTATCTTCATAGTATCCAGAGTGTGATTTTTTTATTTGAATTTATCTATTATTAGTCTTACTCTGAGGTGGTGAAACAGGCATTTAATGAAACATTTCATTGTTGCGTTCCTTTGAATAATATCTGCTTTTCGGTAATTATAATTCCTTTGTCTCGACTACAGATACTTAGACATTACAAAGAAATTCTTGGTCTGTTTAGTATGAAGATCAGTTTCTGAATATTTGATAAATTAACTTTCATATTATTAGTACCTGATTTAAATATGACGTCTTATTCAATATTATTTAAGAATATATTACCTGAGTCAATATTGCTTAATATTGCAAAAATAGACACAGCGGTAGTATTTACCCAGAAGTTTACCATCCTACAAAACGTGCCAATGCAAGCTGCCATTTCACGACATTTTGGTGTGAAACAGTGGTAAAATCGATGGTCAAGCCCATTGTGGCTGTGGACTACCATAGTGATATTAACGCTTAAAAAATTTCACTCTAACCTAGGCATTGCTACTTAGTTATACAATTACTAGATCAAAGATTATGATCAACAACATCAAACTGTTTGTAGATTGATCAATCACGCTGATTGCGCCTCTCGAGGCGTTTGTTCTTGTTAACGAGATAAGTCTCGGAACAAAGAATTTCCAAATCATTTATTCAATACAAGCGACTGACAGCTTGAAAGTGTAAGATAATTCGATATCCATCCACGTTTAAGACCCTCTCCCTGATCAGGTACGGATTTGGGAGTTTAGTGATGCAATAGAGTGTACAGTCTCAAGAGTATCTAGTATAAAATAAAATTATGGTGATATGTATAGGGTTTGAATTTGGAATTTCTTTGGTGGATAGAATCCGAAATGAAGTCATCCGCCAAAGGACCAAATTCATCGATATTGCTCAATTGCGAAATTAGCACGCTGAAGTGGAAATGGGCCGGTCATGTCTGAAGACGGCCAGATGGTCGGTGGAGCAGACAGGTGTTGGAATGGAGACCACGCTTAGGCAAACGTAGTGTAGGACGCCCGGCTAGACAGTGGACCGACGACTTGAAAAAGATGACAGGTAACGGATGGATGCGGGTTGCCCAAGACCGAGATGGTTGGCGCTCACTTGAGGAGGCTTACGTTCAACAGTGGACGGCAATAAGCTGAGATGATGATATAGGGTTCCTAATAGATAATGTTCAAATAAAAATTCAAATAAAAAGTAATAAATTTTTAACCATAGCCAGGTGTGTATTTCTAAATACACACCTGAGTATTAAAGGCAAATACGCTGTTCCGTATTCAAGAGGCATACTGTCACAGTGGAACTGCGATCAGTACAATAAACTTAATGTGACATCCGATAGGTTCAGGATTTCCTGTCTTTTAAGAACCTGCTATGAATTGGGATTATATTGGATGAATTAGGTATTGCCTGTCAATATGCTTAAGTAATGAAAGTTTTTATATAGTGCCTCTTGCTTCTATTCAGAGGCAATATGAAATTTAATATGTTCATATGTTAAATTATTTTGATAGTACGAATTTTATCGTATGAAGTTCTATCACCGTTAAATCGTAGAGGAACGCTGTGTCCAGTAGTAGAACAGTAATACAGATTTGATATTATTATTATGAAGTTAGTTAGTTTTGAAGGTGGTCCCTCGTGTACGCGAGGCCGTTTGGGTTAGTACCACCGCTTTATCTATTTCTGCCGTCAATAAACAGTGTGTAAGCACTGTTGTGTTTCGGTTTGAAGGAAACTGAAGCCAATTACTGGGCATTATGAGACTTGACATCTAATGTCTCGGGGTAACAAGTGCAGTTCAGTGCCATGCAGTGCTTTGTAATTCAAAGTTCCGTGTGGTGTTGCTTCTGAATATGGGCAGGCGTGGCGCTTACCATCAGGCGAGCGACTTGCTCGTCTCGTCATTCTATCAAACAAAAAAAAAAGTCTGTCTCATATTTGGACAACGTAGGCTAACACGATACTATCAAAACAAAAAATACATTACGACAGTAATTTGGCTTCCTTCAGATTTTATAGCGGTCCCCGATGCGCCGGCAATGGTTTCAACTAGGACGTAAATTTAAGCAATTGTTCTATTCGAGAATCAAGGAGCAACGGACCTCAATTCAGGCCATTGCTCTGTGTGATAAAATAGGATGAATGGTATTACAAAAACATTCCTTTGTTCTGATTTTATTTGAATAATATTTCACCACAAATTTTAACATCAGCTAAGTTAATACAAGCTACCATTTCATTTTGGTTTTCTATGCGACTATGGTAATACCGGTTAAGCCATCGCATTCATGCTGTAGACAATACTGTATTCACCATACGGTGGCTATGCTACTGTATTGGGATTAACTTCATCTACATGATAACATTACCAAATTAGCACCGGCTTGTCTTGAGATTGGAACAGTGTTACTGTAGCTTATACCAAGTTAGATGATGAGTTTAAACCTATTTTTTTATTAATCCGATGAAACTAGCAGGTCGCTCGCCTGTCATAAATAGAAATAAAATCTCGAGAGTTAAAAAAATAGAAATCTTATAAATAGAAGCAACACAACATAAAACCTGTTATTACAAAGCACTGCATGGACAGTGCTCGTCATCCTGAGACACGGAGACATGATATTATGTTAAGTCTCATGTCTAGTAATTTTACTCGTTTCAATGCCGAAACACAATAGGGCTTAGACACTGCTGTTTGGCGGCAAAAATACACAACCAACCAACCCAGACGGCCTTGTACATACAAGAGATTTACTACCTAGCAAAAATGATAATCCATAAGATACAGCGACTTATGGAAATGATGTATTTCTCGTTATTATAACCTCACATCCTCAGAACGTTATTCTTTGGGGATCCATCGGTATTGAAACTAATGTAAAATACGCGCGCTACGAATTTCGAATTCCACTTTACTTGAGTGTTGTTGAGACTGTTATGTTGAACAATACTGTAAAGTACTATCACGTAGTAGTAGTGCATATTGATAGAGAAAACATGAGAGTAGGATCATGCACGTATGCACTGCAAGCGATGCAGCTCGGGGTGGCAAAGATGTGAATAATAGTTATTGTTAATCCCCCGACAAATAGAGGTATGTTATAAGTTTAGCCTCTTTGTTTGTCTGCATCATAGGTCGTAAACGGATGGACAGATTTGAATTAATGTTTTTAGATAGCTGGTTTAAGTGGATAGATCTTAGTTATGTTTCAATAAAACCTGCTCAGCAATTTAAAAGTTATATTTTTTTCTAATGACTGGAGGATTTAACGGTTAGGATTTCACTTAGTAAAAACATTTGCTACTTAGTACTAAAATAATGTTACTAGAAATATTTTAATAGTATAATCGGCTTTACAACGCAAGCAAATATTAGGTATATTAATTAATGTATTCAAAACTTTCATCAGTATCATAATAATACTAGAAGACCCGTGTGAAGACTTACTTACTGCACCAATAGTGGTCAATTACGTAATATAATAAAGTAGTCCTAAATTAACAATACAACGAATTAGTTGATTATACTATCAACAGATGGCATAGTTAATTCATCTTTTTGAATCAAAACATATACTATTAAAGTTTAAAATAGTGTTTGAATCGTGAAATTTGATCAAGAATTATGGAAGTTATATGGCGTTCTGACAAAAAAGAAACTTTAAGAAATAATATACAAAGATGCTTTACCATAGAATAGCGTTTAATAATATGATTCATATATCATATCTGCTCTGCTTTATAAATAGTACGCCAAAAATACTACAAAAAACGGCTATATCCATAAATACCCGTAATTTAAGAGCATGTCTGGCACCTCGGGTGTCTGATTGAATTTCAGTACAAAATGATTTAGTGCATACCTCCTAAATGGGATGTTTCAGTTCACGCCTGCGGACACTTGCCTCGTGATGGATGGTACGGTGGGAATTTGTTTCGATTTTTTCGGTTTTAGATAGAAAACGCTACGAAGAGGGATATTGTGGCTATGTAGGTGTCTCTCCGTTACATTTACCAATCACCTTATTGGTTTTGAGTATCCGCCATTTTTTTTTACTAGCCCTGTATTATACATGTCCCACTGCTGGGCACGGGTCTCCTCTAATGAATGAGAGGGGTTAGGCCTTAGTCCACCACGCTGGCCTAATGCGGGTTGGCAGACTATCCGCCATTATTGTGTGAAAATTTCAATTGTTTATTTATTGACACTTATGATTCCAAATAAATAAATACACCCAACAGTCATACACATAGCGCTGACCCCAGTCTAGGTGAAACCTGTATCGTGGGTATCAGGACTACGAGGGACTTGCGGACCCACAACACCCAGACTCAAAACTAACATCTGTGGATCACACAAACATTTGTCTCGGTACGGGAATCAAACCCACGGCCTTTCGCTTCATAGCTGACTACTCGCCCGCAATGCCACGGAGGCTGTCTGTCTTGTCCAAAGACAGGGCCTTTTCAAAGTAGGACAGACAGATAGGCATACGGTGTAGGCTTAGTAAATAGGATATTATTGACATCATTTGGTAACAAAACCTCGAAAACGGTGATCGATTCTAGTAGATTTAGACCCATTTACTCGTTTTCTGGTCTTATGCCATAAAATGTAGCATAACCTCAAGTAGGCCTAAGACAATAATCACAGTCCTCAATACTGTAGTACCACGTAAATGAGTGAGAAAAATCGTAAAGTTTAACAACTTTTTCATAGACGTCCAGCGAATGATCGTGGCCCGCTTGGCACCGTCCAACCTTCGGCATGCCAAAAGTCTCCATCTTATTATGATTTATACAGACTACTTTTAAATTGTGACACACACTGTCAAATTTAGCAAATTAATCGTTTTCGTGATTTATTTTAATGTTTCGTTCGTAGGTTTTGTTACAGTTTCTACTCATAATCATGCTTTTAAGGCCTTAATTCATCATACTATTACAGCAGCATCACAGGCAGTTATATTCCAATTCCAGTACTTTTCTTTCTGCTTGGCGTTATATCAGCTTAATGCCAAGATGTACCTTCTTTCTCCATCATGATTTGGTGTTGAATTTGGTATTATGTGGGGTGACCCGTCGTCTGCTCCTCACAAGCCACAACGGGTACTAAGTTTTGCCAATACCTCGTCCGTTAATCAGCAGAGTTTGGCAGGTGCATGCTTTGGATTAACATCGGTCAAAAGCCAGTCGATCTTTACAGTCCTCTTTAAAATGTAATTAATCTCATATAACCACTCATGGTCTAAGATCCCGCGGAACATTGACCTTCACCCATCTGTTTACCGGATGAAAATAATATTTTAGGGTATAAAAGGTGTTGCTGAACACATACCAATAGGGTTGCCTAAAAAAATATGGTCAAGGATAGGTTTTGCGAATTTAAAAAAAAAAAAAAAGAAGATATTATTTCACTGACTTGCTCACCAAATAAATTAACCTTCAATGAAAACCTACAATGTATACTACCTGCAAAAGTTAGGAGCTAGATGAGCGCAATTACCACTTTTTAGTTACCTGTTTGCACTCGGCAACCAGGTAGTAGTGGTCAGAAAAAGGTAGGCAACCTATTTTTTGCAGATAGTATACATTGTACACTTTTCATTGAAGGTTAAATTTTTTTGGTAAGCAAGTCAGGGAAATTATAAAAAATATATATTTTTTTAAAATGTTAATTAATCATATCCTTGACCATATTTTTTTAGGCAACCCTATTGGTATGTGTTCAGAAACACATTTTATACCCTAAAATGTTATTTTGATCCGGTAAACAGATGGGTGAAGGTCAATTTTCCCCGGGATCTTTTACTATCATGCACTCAAAATCCTTGAAAGTCAACTTCCATATTAAAACGTTAACAAAGATTCTATAATTTTCGCCCCTCAGGGATTTTCACGCAAACATAGCCGGGAGCAAAAATTAGTAACATATAAAATGGCCGCCATTATCACATCATCTATGGACCACCCATCAATTCGACCATAAACATGATTAACTAAATACACACAGCAGAGCGATTTGACGCGACAACGCATAAAATCCGACATAAACTTGCGGCGGCGCGTACACAGAGTTGGCAGAGCGAGCGGGGCCGCGTGCCAAGCTAGATACACGTTGATGGGGCCAAATCAATTCGTACAACAAACGCACGGGTTAGCTTAACTGCTGTTGGACTGATGGATGAGAAACAACTGTACTGAGGCTAACACAGAGGACGTAAAAGATTTTCATAATCAGATAAAAAGTGATTCTAAGATTACTTAGAACTAGCTTTCCAATGACGGCTTCGTCTGCGTTAGTTATAAAACGATTCGTCTCGTCATTCAATAAAAAAAGGAAAATCTCATTAACTCAACAAAGTCCACGTAGCTAATAAATAAAGTACTAAGCCCAAAAATAAGTAACTTCCAACATAATAAATGTAGCCAATAATGTAATGTATTGAACTAATTTGGTAATACGGGTATATCCAGATAAATCATCATTTTTGCCAATCACCGTCATATTCTTTAGACGACATAATCCCAGAACTGTTTGAGGGTAAAGGTCGAGATGAAATTGCTGCTAGCCAGTGGTCAGTACATACAGAAACGTAACGAACGCGGGCCGACAAAAATTGGTTTAAGTAGCTTTTTTTTTAAGGTGCATTAAGTTCTGATTCAAGTTCATGCATTAACCTTATTACGGGCCGTCCGCGCATGGTTAATCACCTCAAACAAAAAAAATACTCAAAATTATCTAATAACAGACCATTTTATTATTAGATCATCATCATCATATGTTAATATTTTCGAAATATAAGAAAAGATAAGAAAATCGAAGCACATATTACTTACTATCTTTAATCAAAAAGTAACGTCTGTAAGAATTAATACAACGATATTTTTCTCCAGTGAAAATATTGAAAAAGAAGCCAAATTAATTTGTTTGAATGTGTTGGAAAAATTAATAGATTTTTCTACAAGGATGAAAGGCGAGCTATTAATCTCTGTCAGGAATTTAGTTCGTTTACGGTACAAAAGAGCTTGAAGACTAGTGACTGTTGAATCAAAAATATTATTTCCTTTTCAATCTTACGGTTGTACAACATTCATTTTGTAGTAATTTGTCATGCCAGTAAAAGTGGCAGAGCCAGGCTATCCAGACTTATCTGCACAACATGAATGGGTACGACTGGGTTTTAAATACTTTTACAGAACTATGGTGAAGTCGTAGCTTACTACAGCATTACATAAGGTAAGAATTTCGGAGGTCAACGTTCCCTTCCCAATCCTCATTCCTTTCATTTAAAGTCTGTAAAGAACACATACATCTTCTGATACTATGGATGTGCGATAGAGATCACATTCCATTAGGTGACCCACTTGCTAGTTTGCTGCTCCTTGCTAAAAGGAAAAATCATTTATGACGTTATAGTATTGAAAACGAAAATTAATATTTGAAGTCAGCAGAAAGTTGTGCTAATAGACAGCATGTGTAGTCCAGACTGTGAAGGATCTTTCTCCATAATATTATTACGTAATTTATTTGTAGCTAGCCGAGATAGTGGAAAAATTCCACTAATCCGAGTCAAATGGAATTTCTCAGTCACCTTTTACGACTCCCTTGGGATAACCAGCGGGTAAAATTGTACAGTATTTTTAGTGTAGCATTCCATGGCCAGCTGGCAATGACGGAAATAAGCTGGGTGAAATTTTGGTATACTAGTTGACGTTTTTTGAGGCGCTCATAGCCAATTGCACTCAGCCATCGGTAAACGATCACCGAGTTAAGCAACTTTTGGCCAGTCTATAGATGTATGACTGCGTAGTGGTATTTCAACCCAACGGCTCCTTTCTTCGGAGGGTACGTAAAATGTCGGTGCTGTTAGTTATCAATTGACAGCAATCGTTAAGCCAAGTTGGAGACCTTCCGGCATGCGGCAGCTTGAAAACATTGACACTAGTTTGGCCATTAACCACTTGATATAGATATATAAACTAATAGTACATCTGCTCATCATCCCTTCGAAGAAATAGACGTGAGCTTAAGTAATACTAAAAAAATATATAACATGAACATACAAAATCTTTGTACTCTTGAATGTGTGGTTAGAGGTCCAGCCCCTGTGTAACCCTAATCAGCAGGTCATTTCCGTCCCATGACGCGATATATGACGAACATATAGCCATTAAACTTACACACCTCTTGATTACTTAACCTAGGTTATTGAAACTATGACAACAGCAATTAAGTACGCTGTTCCTAGATTAATAAGACCATCAAATAAATATATTTCGTTTCCCGCTTGGTGTGAACGATCTCTTTTTATTAAAGATAAAGGTAGTACAATAACTACATCCCACACAATACAGATATGAAGCTCTATCGTGAAATTATATTGGAACATACCACCAAAATATCCAATAAGTAAATGTCTTTTAGATTGAGATAAATTATATCCAATTGCCGTAACTAATATTTTTTTTTCTATTTCTTGTATGGAATTAAAATATTATAGATACGAATTTAGACAGATTTGCTAATGAGGTTATTTAATTGCTTGTACTTTCTAATCTAGCGAATGAAGCCAAAGATGCTGAAAACAGTAAGAAAAAAAAAGACCAATTGAAGATTTTTACACGCTTTTTATTAACTTCACCTGTATGTTTGTTTGTTTGTATGTTTGTAACCGACTCCTTTGGGCGCGATTTTGACCCACTTTAAACGGCCCGATTTCGTTCAAACTTTGTAGATTTATCGAGGACCGATGACAATACAATAATTTGATAAAAAAAATAATAATAATTTAATAATAAAAATAATAATTTAATTTAATTAATTATTGATATTCGGGTTAGGAATTAAAATTGTACTCTCTGGATCTTCGTTAATTATAGGGAATATCGTAGTATCTAATAATGTCAATAGATGGCGCTTTTTTGATGTTCGGGTTTAAAATTAAAATTATACTCTCTGCTACAATATATTTATATTTTAACTAAAAAATGAAAAATAAATAATAGTTTAAAAAAAACTAAAAAACACGCTTTTATAGAAAGTCTAACCTAAAAATTGAAAATAAATTTGAAGAAAACAATGTATTTTATTGTAAAAAAAGCGTGGGGTGCTTTTTAAGATACTATCTATATGATAATCCTTCTACTCATATGTGTCAATGTAATATTGATTACTATTGACACCATGCACCGCACGCTTTTTTTACAATAAAATACATTGTTTTCTTCAAATTTATTTTCAATTTTTTAGTTAGACTTTCTATAAAAGCGTGTTTTTTAGTTTTTTTTAAACTATTATTTATTTCATTACGGAAGTGCGCCTTGTCATTGTGGTTGACTACTTTTAGAGTAGATGTAATATATAAAAGGTATGACTCAACATTAGCCAACAATCGATGTAGAAGTATCTAATATTCAAATAAAACATTCAGATCAAAGCTTTGAATATCCAATTGCTCCAACGATTAAAATATCGATGCCATCACAATTACACGAAATTGTCGTAGATGATCCGGCTAAATACGAATGGAGGTAAAAAAGAAATATCCCATTACAATACAGACACGCACAGTAAGCTGATCCCCGCAACGGTAATGTAAAAAGCTATCCTAATAAAATCAATTTGAGAGCCGATTGTGCGGCAAAGGCTGCCACACCAATCTCGAAGGAGATTTATTACTGAAAAAACGAATGATAACTGCGGCCTCAGTTACCTTGCCTACGTGACAATAATGCGTAACTCTCCGCGTTTCGAATTACGTATAGTGAGGAACGGATTGGATCAAAGACATCTGAATATGTAAAGATTTGTGCGGTAATGTAAAGATTTGTGCGGAATGATAATGAATTATTCTCGCAAAAATGTTATGCTAGGTAGAACGTCTGTTACAAAGAGCTCAGCAGCAGTTCAATTGTTACAGCTGAAGACTAGGCTCAATACTTTGCTACATGGAAGGCCTATAATCAATAAGAGACCATTTGCTGGTGGGAGGATACTTGTATCCGACCGGATGGCGACCACCGTACACTGGTGCTAAAACCTGCCATAGTGGTCCACTTTGTGTGGGTCACGTTCCAGGGTCAGCCAGTGTATATCCGGTTCTCCCCAGGGGGCTTGCCCCCTGATCCTAACCCTTTTCCCATCCTTTTTTCCTTCCCCTTTCCCTTGGCCCTGGGATAAGATACCGCAGGGTCTTTATATAGTCGGCAACGCGCCCATGATTCTTTTGGTGGTGGGCGTACAAGGGCGGTGGACATCACTTACTATCAGGTGTGACCCACTTGCTCGTTTGCCGGCCTATGCCTAAAAAAAAACCTGCCTGTACAACCGACACTGACATTTATGTAAGCCAGGATCGACAGAAGCACGCGTTTATTAAACGACGACCAGAAAAGCTCAGCGCTATTAAATCCTAAGCTGTCTTTATCCCATAACGAAATTTATGGAATGGGACGGAGTTGGAAATTTAAATTGTTCCCTCTATAGAAAATCGGAATAAAAAAGTATGTAGACTTGTGTCCTGTAGACTTAAGTCAATTATTTTACTTTATTATTATGAAGGGAAACTCCATGTACTGACACGATGTTGCTCATGATAATAATCTTAAACCTTAAACCCATAGTTCTAGATTCTCTTGATGCTTGTAATATGGTTTCTTGTTCAAGATATTTGAGAATAAATATTTTTACAGCGCTATTTTAATCTATCGCTTCTTTCACATGAATAGTAATGGTCACAGTTTGGTTTTCGAGAACTTGATGCAAAGCTGAAGTAACTTTTCTTACAAGCAAATAGCGTGAAGGTTTATTTGCAAGAACTTCAGTGAGAAAAAAAAATTGCATTCTAATTGTTCATACGTTTGGTTCAGTTACGTTTTCTTAAATTTAGAATTGCTGTTACGACATACTTTATTATTTCGGGATACAGCATAAACAACTTTATTATTTCTGTGAGTTATAAATTAATCTAATAAAAAAAGTTTTTATGAGTCACGTGGTAGAGTGGTAGAGGTACCGGTGGTCACTATATGTGGTCGGGTGCAAATCAAGTAAAGCAGCGGTACAGTCACGCTGTAGACAGTTTTGTCTACAGCATGAATGAACCGGTTCGACTAGATTGTTACCACTGTCTCGTAGAAAACTGATGTAAAGTAGCAGCTGGCTGTTGCGTTTCGTACGATGAGTGACATAACCAGATTACTGTGGGGTCAGGACTATGTATGTGACTGTTGGGTGTATTTATTTATTTAAATGTAATCATTTGAAGTATTTTAACTTTAAAACAATCTAATTTATGTAGCATGAGGTAGTTAATATTTATTGATATGATGTATTTGATTATCCCATTGTATAACAATGTTTGAATGTAAACCGCTAAAAATATCCCCTATCGTACTCTTACCTCCATCCCTAACTCATTGGTAAATACTTCGGCTATATACACGTTGTTACTCCGCTTTCTTCATTCTCGACGCGTACTCGGTGTAAATTTCTATAAAACTTGTTAGAAGGTTATTCTCGATCTACTCCACGATTCTTAACAGCTCCAGAGAAGGTAAATAATAACCTTTCAGTGTTTAAACATAATATCTATTGATGTATCATATTTCATAGCAGAAAGCGGCAAATAAATAAGTGGGTCACCTAAATGGAAGTTATCTCCAACACCCATGAGTGCTCACGATGTGAGATGAACTATGGAGGCGACGCCAAAATTACTCAAATATATAATTGAAGACTTAGCAAATGGAGAGGCAATTTGGCCCTCCGGATATTACTCTCACCGTATGATACTTTGGGTTGGATTCCTAGTGATAACAATGCGGTCAAGCCGCCGCATTTATATTATAGACAAAACTGTCTACATCGGGGCTCTGCCACTTTCACCCAGAGATGCCATCATCATCATCAGCCACAAGACGTCCACTTCTGAACATAGGCCTCCCCCAAAGATTTCCAGACTGACCTGTTGGAAGCGGCCTGCATCCAGCGACTTCCTGCGACCTTTATGAGGTCAAAGATGTCAGCGAATTAATATCTATCGTCCGTTAATTACTGGTATATCTTGCTTAACTCAACGTTCCATAACAAAAAGATGCCAAATGAATCCTATCACCACGTTTTCTTTGTTATTTTTTGTCTGACTGTCTGTCATACATTAAAGGCTCCATCTTCTGAACTATAATAAACAACCGCTAGAAATCACTGAGAATACGCGAATATAGAAAGAAAGCGTGCATAAACCTCGCAGCGTGAACCCTACACGCGTTTGTTCAGTTTTAATGAATTTTATTGATTCTAACCTATAACAGAAGGCATTAAAATCCAAAAATTTGCCCTTTTTATATTGGAAGTCAAATTTACGTCTGACGTTTCCTCTGAAGTATTCGAGTAGAAAATTTACCATCTGCCATCTTTTTATTTGTTTTTTTTTGCATGAATAAATCTTTCTGAAAGTCTGAAAATAACGCAAACCTAACAACTCATTTGGGTACAGTAAAAAAATTAAAGGGTTGTCGCGATAACTTATTTAAGTTGAAAAGGTCCGCGTCAATCACCCAGCTTCCCTCTGGGCGCGTGTTAACACCTTGTCAAAGTAAATGGTCAACCAGTGTAATTACTTTTTGCGACTGGCCGAGACATTAAATTATTTATATAGAAACTTTTACAAGGTCTCGTGTTTTCGTTTAATAGTTAATGAGATTGGAATTTGAATATAAATTCCAGCTCATACAGTGATCAGTCAGATAACTAACTATTTTGATTTAGTATTATAACTAAAAGGTAATATTTGAGCAGTTATCAAAGTGGAACCGCTGCCAGGACGGAGGTCAAGAGCTCTTCCTAGTTCCCATGTGTCAGAAGTTACGTGTGTATTAATTGTTCATTTTACGGAGAAGGGGCATTTCTGTTAAGAATTTCAAAGGTTTGTGATCCACATTAAGTCAGCGTGATGGGTGAATGACATAACCACTACAATCGTAAAGGAGGCTGCGCCCAACAAAGGGGCAATTTAATACAAGGTTGATGTTAATTACTGTTCAAATAAAGCAAAAATAACATGCTTGACCTATTCAAGAGTAGCGATAGTGCTAATCCATGGTACTAATAATCAATTTCATCCGATACGTATAAAAGGTACCGCAGCTAATGCTATAGCATTAATTTGACCACAGAGGCTATCAAACACTGACCATTAGCATTATAGCATTATACGATACTCTGGGGTGATGCCACCAAACATAATGAGGTGAAATTATGTATTAATTAACTTTTATTTCATCCATCAAATATATAATGTATTGCGAATCCAGAATTATTATAAGCAATTCAAATTTAAAATATTTTTGTATGCATCATGCCAGAATACATTATTTAGATTCCGTCAAAACTATACCGCCAGTTCGTTCGTTCGCCAGGGCTGTTTTGCTAGAGAAGAACGGGCAAGAAACGTTGCTCTTTCAAAACTAGTTTACAATTAATAATGAAATCATAAGGTTAAGGGCACATATTATAGCTGTACATATACTAGATGGAATTAAAGTAACTCAAGTTTGTGAATTATGTAATTTTCAGATCTAATAACACCGATTTTTTTTCGTGATAGAAAACCCAAATTTATTCTACTCAATCCTTCTTTATCGTGGTAGAAAAACCCACGACCTTAAAGGAAAGCGATAATTAGAGATTAGGAAAGGGAGGGGATACGAAACGTAGCAGCAAGCCTCTACTTTACGTTGGTTTTCTGTGAGACAGTGGTAAAGACCCGGTCGAGCCGGGCCATTCATGCTGTAGACAAAACTATCTACAGCGTGGCTCTACCACTCAAAAACATACTACCTACTCCGGGGATACAAGAATGGGCTTATGTTTATTCTCGAACACGGTAAATCTACAAATTTACATTATAAAGTTTGTCCTCGATGTTATTGTGGTAATATATTGTTACTATCGAGCTAAGACGATATAAGACAGTTATTAGAGCAGGATAACATTAAAAGCGACTATCTAGAGCTCTCGCTAGCAAATACCAGCGTTAATTGAAACCATAGCTAATAAACATTCCTATATGTTGGTAACTTACCGCGTCGGCAGGCTCGGTGTTGCTGGAACAAGTTCTAGAAAAGAAATTAGTTATGGATTTCCTTATTATGTCGGAAGTTTTGTCATTGATGTAGTGGTAGCTTATTTAAGACGTCCTGGATTAGATCTACGAAATTACAAGCAAAGTTAGTATATTTTCCATTAAAAAGACCTTTCGTCGAAAGATTCCCACGATTAAGAATTTCGATTTGGCTGCCTGAGATGATGCCTGAGCTGTAACAAATTCTGTGGACAGCGGATGTAATAATGACATGTTTGCCTGCTCTTTTGTCAATAACTAGACTAACATGTTTTACATAACATATACATAAACCTTGTTAGGGTAGTTCGGTAGCCCAGTTTGGAATATCTCGCGATAATTTTAGGTGACCGTCAAGCTCGAGGAAAAGCAACATTGGATACTACAAATGGAATGTTATTAAGAAGAGTAAGAAGATAATGATGATCTAGAATTTATTAGACCAAGTAATTAAACATTTCTAGAATACTTTGGAAAATGCAGTAGAACATGAATTATTAAAATAGTTAAGAAATAGTGTTTGCACGTAGTTTGTTTGCTTAGTTAATTGTTATTTAATCGCCGAGCTGTGGTCAGCTACGGTTAACTACAACATGTTGCGGTTGCAGCTATTAAATTCTTGTATAAGATGTAGTGGGTGCATTAGATACACTAATCATTTGGGCATATTAACATTACGAGATATTCCTTACGCACCACTTTTGACGATACGTTTCTATTTGATTTAATACGCCCAATAATAAATACACCCAACAGTCACACAAATAGTACTGATCCTATCCTATACTATATTAACCTATATCACCTATATTGTATCTAGTGAAACTACTCACAATAACCAGATCCAAAACAAATAATTAAGGATCACATAAACAGTTGTCTCTGTGCGGGTATCGAACTCGCAGACTCGTTTCGTAGCCGGCCACTCAACTAATGCGCCGCGTCTGGTATTCTAAGACATATCCTTACACTCAAAACTCCTGCTGAATTATGAACGTCAGCATTAAATTATGCAGGTTAAAAGTACACAACATGCAAAGATATCTGCTACTTATTTCAAAAATGCAAAAGATTCAAAATAATGGCATGTTAAAAAGCTTATGAAAATATCTTCGAGCTGACACGAAACAATGGCGACTACAAAGAGAATCTAGATAAGTACGTCGTGAAACATACGTCTGTGCTAGGGGTGGAACGTATCAAACAAATCTCTTTTGTAATTCACAAAATTATTTGACTACTAGAAATTCAGTGCAGCTCAAAGATCTACCAACCGAGATGAGATACGCGTATATAAACTAGTGCAGGATATATTATTGGCCAAGCTCCACTATTGAGTGAGACAAATAGCTTTTATTCATCTCGATTCCCACTATCCAGACAAATATGAATATCGAACATGGAAAGGCAAAACGAATAAAACGCTTAGCATCAGGTGTAGTGCAGTAACTTTGCCGTGCTCGGATAAAAAAAATATGAATTAATCAATTCATGTAACAGCCTTCATGGCTTAGTGGATGAGTAACAGGCTGTGAAGAGAAAGACCGCGGGTTTGATTCTCG
Source organism: Amorpha juglandis (assembly GCA_949126905.1). Classification (NCBI taxonomy): domain Eukaryota; kingdom Metazoa; phylum Arthropoda; class Insecta; order Lepidoptera; family Sphingidae; genus Amorpha; species Amorpha juglandis. Next base: position 2,218,778 of record OX421380.1, read on the forward strand.
CACCCAGGCAAATGTTTTTATGATTCACATTTGTTTCTGGTCTGAGTTTATTTTTTCCCCAGAAGGGTGGACGCCAAGCAGGCAGCCAGTCATAAAAACTTCAAGCCAAGCCTTTCTCTCATATGTTATAAAGCATGCAGCGGCGACTCCACTGCGAGTAGAATAAGGACAGGTAGAAACAAACTCTATGAATCAATGTAAAATTAACCAAAACAAAGCTAAACCAAAATCCTTATAAAAGACGGTATAACATTATTTATACTACGTTCACATCCCTACTATACATTTGAATTTCAAAGCCAAATAACTTCACAGTTCAGGATGTTGACTCAACTCATTCTTTTGTGAACGCGTCACGCCGCGTTCTGACTTGGTGTTTGTTTCAAAAACTTTATAGTTTTGGTGTTTGGATTGTGGTGGGGATGACAAATACTTCCTTGAACTATTCCTTACTTAAGCAGACTACAAGGAGTGAGTTCTGAATTATATAATAACGTGTGGAGATGGAATAAAACTAATTTAAACGGATTTTATCGCGGTTTTTTATTTTAATTTTAGCCCCGACGCGACGTTTCGAAAGCATTTCAGCCTTCATGGTCACGCGGTGGACTGAAGTGTTAGGTTGTCCCAAAAATGTTAATGTCTTGTTTAACTTTAGTTTGAAATGATTGAGGTTTGTTGATGGTCCGATCTACGTAGAAAGAGCTCATGGTTTCTTGTTGTTTCTCCCAGTTGGCTCAAGACTGGACGTCGGGACCATATAGAACAGAATTTATAATAGCAATATTTTTATTGCATATTATTTGTTTCATAGTGTTATGATTATATATGAGTTCCATAATATTCTGACATGTAGTGTAAGGTAATTTATCGGCTAGATTGATTAATTATCAAATATATGGCGCATCCTGTATTGAATAGTTTACTACAACATAATTTAACATATATCTTAGCTACAGCACCGGATGAACAGGTCTTGTAGTAGAAATATATTTTTCATGTAAATGAATTGTGTTATTCAAGAATGTTATTTATTGTATCCAATTTTGAGTGTTCGTTAATATCACATAATAGTGTTTAAACTTTCAGTCATAGGATTATATTACTAAGTTATTGCTATTTATACTCCAATGATTTTCAAACAAGATTCTGTTCGTATATGCGGTACCTTAAGTAAACTGTTCTCTAAATATTATAATTAAACCCACGTCAGGTTCCTAACATGGCTTTAAATCTACAGCCCTTTTAATTAACTACCTAATTAGTCCAGACATAGGTAGGTTTAATGATGAGAATGGGTTCGAGGTTTCATGAAGTTACCTGTATCCCTCATGAAGTTGGCAAAGGTACAAATAGTTGAACATTCTAGAATTAAATAAAAGTTGATCTTATCACTATACTTGCTGCACTTTACTATATGCTGCTGGGAGGATACTTGTATCCGACCGGATAGCGACCACCGTACACTGGTGCTAAAACCTGCCATAGTGGCCCACCTTGTGTGGGTCGCGTTCCAGAGTCAGCCAGTGTATATCCGGTTTTCCCCAGGGGGCTTGCCCCCTGATCCTAACCCTTTTCCCATCCCTTTTCCCTCCCCTCCCCCTTGGTCCTGGGATGAGATACTGCGGGGACGCCAGTATTCCGTTAACAGGGACCTCGTAGTTCATCCCAGGAACTTTGGCAGGCCGGCATGATCTTGCCGACCTATGATGGGCACATTGTTTATCGTTGGTCGACACCATTCTTGGATTGCGCTACACTTACCATCAGGTATAGCGTAGTCACTTTGCCGAGACAGGATAAAAAAAAAGAAAAAATACCAAGCACATTTTACAATCCTGGGAAATTAAAATGTTGATGTTCTGATCTAGAGAATCAGAACTTCACTAACAAGGAAGCTTCCCAGTCTAACTGTCGGACTTGGAAACGTCACTTAATTTTGTCATTATGTCTTAGAACTCAATTATTATTTAACGGAGTCAATTGAGTTTTTTTGCACACTGTATCGGAATATAAATCATTTTCTCTATTCTGTAATGGAACGTAAAGCATTAGTTAAGCCAGTTGGCCATGAGTGTGGAAATAATCGTATATTAAAAAATATTGTCTAATCTATATTATCTCTGAGTGTAGACACACTGTAGACAATTTTGTCTGGACCCTAAAAGGGATTACACTTTTATTTATACGACTGGGATACTACTGTTTCTCAGAAAACCGACGTAGTTTTAGTTTACTGGTAGGTTTCGTACGGTGAAGATTTCCGGATCGCCAAACTCCCCAAAATTCCAGATACCATTTATTTACGGTCGGCAACTCATCCATAAGTCTTCGGCAACTCATCCATAAGTCCATAAGTCTGGTATTTGAATGTCCATAGGCGGTACCATCAGATGGCCTACTTTTTTACCGGGTAATATACATGATATGTTATGTTATAAAAATATTTTACTAGGCTAGCTTCAATACATATTTAAAGGTGCGTTCAAACTTCCGTGACATTTTACCGCATTGAGAGGGGTATCTGTCACACGTAATACATTAGTAGCTGTGGCTGAGACAGTCGCGTATAAAAAAGTAAACACCCAATTTAACCCTTTCATAGCCAAATACTTAGCAAGCAAACCTTTCAAATCCACACGATCTACAGATGCAAATATTCTTTACAAACATCCAAAATAACCATTCACAACACGTTTTCTAATAACTCTTTAAGCTGGCAGTCCCTTGTGCATCGCGAGAATCTGTTTGCTTAAAAGAAAATATCTGTAGCACTCCAGAGATTTTCAGTAATAAATCTCTCTGTATCAAGGGGACTTCACGTTTGTTTTTATCAAGATCTCTCGGAGTGAGGTTGGGAGGGTTTTTGCCTCAACCCGTCCACTCCCTGAAGGATATTTAGTGGCCGATTGCTTGATATTGTTTGAGTTATGGTGACGGCAGCCGTACGGGAATTGTTTTATTTCACTGATGATGCGTAATTGGCGGATGTATTGGATTTTGTTTTTCGTCTGTTGTTTTTTTTTATTTGATTGAGCAAGGCGCTAACCTGATGGTAAGCGCCACGCCTGCCTATAAACAGAAGCAACACCACACAGAACTTTGAATTATAAAGCACTGCATGGCACTGAACTACGCTCGTCACCCCAAGACATAAGATGTTAAGTCTCATAGTGCCCAGTAATATCACTGGCTTCAATGTCCTTCAAACCGTATCACAACAGTGCTTACACACTGTTGCTTGGAGCCAGACATAGACAAAGCGGTGGTACCAACCCAGACGGCCTCTCGTATACGAGGGAACTACCAGTATTTACCATGATTGAATTGACTACTTTTATAGATAGGTACATCTGTTTATGTTTGCTCATCTTAGAGTATTTTTTGTATGACAGTTACGCGTCAGCCGTCATGCTTTATATTTAAGTCTATATTAACAGACACTCAATATTGGCTCTATATAAATACTATTCAATTATGATTCAATGTTTGCCTCGAAATTGTCTTGTGACTACAATCATATCGTATTCATTACACTTAACTATTATAATTAACCATCAACAAAAAGGAGTTTTGAGGCTTGGTCTATCTCTCTGCTTCTGTGTTTGATTCTTAGATGTTTTTTAAAATGTGTTCAGCCGTTTAAAAGTTACAAAGTTTTTCTAATGACATCGTGGTTGTTATCAGCTGTAATGTAAACCGAAAACCTTAAGATTTTTTTACCCTTAAGATGAACTACAGGTGACCCTGCTAATGGGATTCTGGATACCTCTGCAACGTATTAAGATAATAATGACATAAACCATCAGTCACGAGATAATTTGTCGATAAATTGCACAGACTATGGAACTAGTGAAACACATCAAACATATATTAAATCCAACATTAGTGGTACGTTTGACTCGTTAATTATTTGAAACCCATTACGAATTACGAGTCGCACGCCTCTCGTGCAGTCTCGTTCGTAAGGCACGGAGACGATACGACGCGACGTTCCGACTTCAGCAATTTTTTGAAGTGATAACTTCTTATGGGAGGGGAAACCGCTTCGTAACGTAACGCATTACGGCGCCACTCTGTCTGGCTTCCCTTTCTCTCACGCATACGGCGGCAGTAGGGAGGCTCCTGCTCTCTCACTTTAACCCACCTTAGTTTAAGTTATCACTTGTGTCGAGCGTCCCGAGACGCACACGTTTTTTTTTTCTCCTTGCACGGTAACGACATTGGACCTGATGTTAAGTACAGTGAACTCCAGACATAATGTCAACTGTCAAAAGACATTGAGTCCCTTAACGGTCGCCAGAATTATTCCGGCTTGAAGTTACTGGATATACACTGGCTGATTCTGGAATGCGACTCGCCTAAACTAGCCACTATGGCGAGTTTTTCACCATATGTATGGTGGTCGCTATCCAGTCGGGTATAAATATATAGCTCTGTTTCGGATGCCATTATTGAGGTGAAAAAAGGTGCTATGATAACTAAAGGTTGATTTTATACTTAAATTAATGTTCTCTTAAATGAAATAACAGAATAAAAAAAACGTTTTTTATAAATCTAAAACAAAATAATATTTAGCAACTGTTTTATAAATCCTCTACTTTTTAGTTAGAAAAAATATATAGTAACGTGTAATTTATAATGTGTATCTGTAATCTGAAGTTAATCACTTGATCCGCCCTCTACTCCTCCTAACAACTTTCTATCCTCTTGAAAACAAAAATTGCTGTCCCGTTTGTAACTAACTTAAGAACGGTCATAAAACATAAATGACGAGATCTCTACCCGTTAGTTACAAACCGTTAATAAGATATAAGTTTCCAACAAAACCACAACTGAATAACCTATCATCAACATCACGTTTTCCTACGAACGGACCTTTAATACATTAAATTACGTTCGGAAGCCGTCACCACATTATGTTGTAATCTCTCAAAGGGATTAGTGTGCGGTACACAACTCTTTATTTATGCAGCCGTAATTTTTGTATGCGACCACACCCAGCCATATTTCACAATTTTAACACCTACCGTGTTGGACCCACTCATTATTTTATCCGTTCACACGCCAGCACCTGTTTTGGTACTTGACCGTGAATTTACTGACGTAATGTGAATCATGTGTTATGTATGTGGGTTTTTAGGAAGTATTAAGCTTGGGTTCTGCAAAATCCTTTTTTCTTTATTATAAATCACATAAAAACAAATAAGTCAAACAAATATAAGAACACTGTTCATTGATCGAAAAAACTTTACCAACTGAGAGCTAGTTATTCAACTATAGTTCTTAACACTCCAATAATTAATTTAATATTCTTATCAAATTTTACTACATTAAGTCGTCTGTAATAATTTTAAAACACACAGAAACATCAATCTTACAGAATACCAAAGGAAGAAATTTATACCATCATAACCTTACAATTTATATTGTTTACATATCATTCATATTGCAACAAGGCAACCATTCCCGCAAAGTTTGCCTTTACGATAGCGCGTGACATATTTAACTTGTATAAAACTCAATAGACTTGTTACATACCCTTTGAATACGAAATACCACCCATTGTTTACATTAGCTTCCTTTGTTTAATTTGTACATTTCGTTTGTTACAGAAAATGGAGCGTCGCATAGCGGGAATAATCTACATCTTAATCACGTTCGCGCTAGTGAACGAGATGTCCATTAACGTCCAGGCTAGAGACAACAACAAACGCCGGAGTAAGGAAAAGACTGGCGGTTTCCAAAAGAACATATGCGACATAACAGACAGAGACTCGAAAGTTCATTGCTACTGCGAAAACTCAAGAGAACCTAGAAACGCTACGAAAGCTGAATGCTGGGTATTCAACGGAGGAATACCGCGCGACGACCTCATCTGGCAGAGTTTTGCCTCGCAGCCCACTTTGCAAACTTTATCATTCAACGTCCGTGTCGAAGGCGCGCTCAGTTACGTTCCCACAAAAGCATTATACTACTTACAACGCCTTAGATCTATCAATATAAAATACGGCAACATTATAGACGTAACACCGTTCGCTTTTGCAAATCTAACCAACTTGAAAGAGGCGGGGCTATCGCAAAATCAAATAGAAACACTTCAACAATACGCGTTTGCTCACCTTCCTAATATAACAACGATAAATCTCGAAGACAACATGATCATCGACATCGACACAGAGACTTTTTATGATGTGCCAAAGTTGGAGAAACTGGTGTTCACAAAAAACAATATATCAGTAATACGAAACGGCACGTTTCAGCACACGTTCAATCTACTAGAGTTAGATTTGAATAAAAACAACATATATCATTTGAACCGGAGAACTTTTGACGGATTAGCAAACTTGAGGAAATTGGATTTAAGGAGGAATCGGATACACAACCTTACGGAGTTTACATTCGCGGAACTGTGGAACCTGCAGGAATTGTTGTTGGGGAAGAACGATCTGAAATATATCTCGGAGCGAGCGTTCGACGGCTTGTCGCAGTTGAAAAAGTTGTCCCTTGACGATAATAAGCTCGCTGCACTCCCCTCCGGGCTGTTTGAAGGCGTACGAGGTCTAAGCTCCCTGGATCTACGTTCCAATGAACTTCACTCGCTAACTTTCGACAACATCAAACCCATACTGGACAATTTAAAGCCTCTGAACAGCAATTTGTTACTCGAGGGTAATCTTGAATTTCTATTCCCCTTTGATAATTTAGCACACGTTGAAATAACGTTGTGGAATATGGTAACTTTAACGCATTTACAAAGTTTACCTCTTTTATGAACCTTTTGGGTGATCTTACTTAAGTAGGGTGGACTGAAATGAAAATGTTTTGTTTATATAAATATAATGTGATTTTGAATTGGTCAACTGGGAACTTTTAGAAAGGCAAAGTTTGTTCACCCACTGACCTTTGCATTCGTATTTTAGCTACATATTAACATTAACTAAGTCCAGTTCAGAACTTATTTATAAAAGAAGCAAAGGAACATTTGTGTGTAAGAAAAGAAAAGAACATTTACATAATACTTTTTGCATTTTTTGAACTCTCACATCATTTTTTTGTGTTTTTTATACTTCCTTTACATTAGTTCTACGCATATCAAATATAATAATAAACCCTTAAATAAATATAAATTACGTACATACTCTTACGTACTATTGTTAGAGACGATTTCGTTTGTCTCGTAAACTTTAATGAAAATAATCATCTCGAACATACCTGCTTATAATCACTAACCAAAATCACTATTCTATTCCCACCAAAAATTATTATGATTTCGTATCTATTACCAAAACACCTAAACCAACATTTTTATTTTATCGGCTTAAAGCATATTTTTTAAACTAAATTCGATTTTTAATAAAATTTCAGAAAACAACTTCGTCTGCGACTGCAACTTGAAGTGGATGCACGCACTCCGCAACGACACGATGAGTCAAAACACAAAAGATTCCCTAGACACAGTCACTTGTAAAATGGATCCTCCCATAGTCAGTTCTGCATACAACAAGATGTCTGAACCAGATACAGCTGAATACAACCACGACATCCTCCATGCCGGCCTTACAATTGAAACATTAAACGATAAAAACATTACAGACAAGAAAACTGGTGATTTCGCTGGTCTTATCGAAGCTAACGATATAGTATTAGCAAAGAAAGGATTAAAAAAAACTGTTTTAAAGATACGTCCTGAAACCCTACCATGTCCCAAAGAAACGATTAAGTCTACTGAACCTCCCTACGTAATAGACTCTGTAATACCAGTGCAAAACGAAATGAAAACGTACAGATTTCACGAAACAAACGGATGCAGGCTGCTTAGTTTTAATGTAGTGTTAAGAATTGCGTGTTTTGTGTTTTTCTTCACTTAAGCAATAGCGAGTCAATTTTCAGATTTAGTCTATATAAGCGATGTAATTTAAGACTGTTTGTTGTCTGCACATTGAATTTACATTTTTGCATGATATTTTGTGATCTATTATTGAATGATTTAATATTAAGTTTAAAAATTCCAACAATCAATTTTTGGGAAGATTGGACTGAAAATATGATTGTGAAAATTAAGACTGAACTCCAAATATAGGTCATTCAGCAACATTTGTTAAATACGTAAATAGTATTAGTACTTATCTTGATAAAAACAATATTATAATCATAGAACTTAAACGAGACTACGATAATGATGTTCTAGAAAATATAAAACAACAAGTTGTAAAGACCATCGCATTGTCTCACGTAGTAGTCACGGTATTAGTAAACTGAGCAAAACTTCACTATGACATTCTATGTAATGGAACTCGAAATGCTTTTGTGAGACATTTAACAGTTCTGTACAACTATAATTAGAATAACTATCTACGCTGTATCACCATTTTCATGTTTGTTAGAGGAAATGGAAAAATCTATTACTGAGATTATGTGAATTGAAAAGGTTGGAGATAAAATGTTTAAATTATATAATAATGTAGGATGTAAATCTGATCACACAATGGAATCTCGAACACTGGAATATTACTATTATAAGGTAAAACATCTACCAAGTGTCTGAATAAGTATTGAAATCTCGCCTTTGACTTTCTCGTCGCTATCTATTTTTGTTTCAATTTCTAGACTGCTCATAAATATTATATAATCCAAGAGATCAGGAGCTTAAATATAAACGCTATTATAAACAAGCCTAATTTTAATATAACTTAATATTCATTTATGCTATTAATTTCACAAATCCTCAGTGTGCAGTCAACGAACTAATCACAAATCCATATAAAATAAATAAGCCACGGAAAATCACGTTTTTCCTTCGAGCACATTAAATATATACCTACAGTATTGTAAACACAGTATGTAAATTACATTCAATGTTCTATAGTTAGTAAGACATATTGTGATCTCATTATGTTTAGACGTTCATCTATAGTTTAGGGGATGAGGGCATTTTGTACTGAGTAATTGATATTGATGTGCTTGTAACTACATGAATACAATACTAATTGAGATAAGATCGGTATGTTATTCGTCAAATTTATTTGTTGTATATTTGATAGAAATTATTTAATAGGTACTCAGTGTATCTTATGTCAATGGAAAAAACTTTCTATCATTAAATGGACAAAGATAGTTTGATAAGTGCCACAACACCACATGGGGTATTAATTACCTTGAAAGTTGACGTGTGTAATTTAGCGATACCTGAGTCATCTGCAAGGATAGAATTGCAAACGGCTATAAGGCATATTGTCGCACTTGGAGGAGGAAAGGTGCTCAAGATGAATCTTTCCATGATGAAAAATTACTTTGTATATATTGGTAAAAATATCTCAATTACTTGAGTAATGATGACCGCTCGTGATCTTTAAGATTTCATAAAATAAGCAAACAATATTCTCGATAAAATGACAACGACCAAACCAAATGTTGAATTCAGTAAAGTCCAATAAAGTTCCAAACCTTGTGGTATAGAGTAACAAGACCGTAGGAAACTATAACCAATGACCGATAAATGAATCGTTTTGTACTTAGCCTAAAATTATCATTTTATTTGTAGTAAGGTTATTTGTAATCTATGTATATCGAATGGTTAGTGACCAGCCTAATGTAAAACTTTTCAAGACTCCCTAAAGGCCTCCGATTTGGTTTAACTATTGTTTTAAGTTTATACAAGGCAGGGTCAACTTTTTACGTGCCCTCTGAACTTCGAAGCATGAACATGCTTAGTTGAAATACCCTTAAGCGGTCACCCATCCATAGTCTGACCGTGTCAATGGTTGCTTAACTCTTTAATCGATTAGCAATTAGTAAGTGCAGCGGGCTATCTGCAATATTGAGTCAAGGCAAAACTGCTAAGGAAGCGATTCAATCATTGACGAGACTTTCTTATAAAATAAGTCATTCATTAATACCGATGATTTTATAAACCTTGTCGTCTCTTTCAAATTGTGTATATATTTTTTTTATTTGATTGAATGACGAGACCCGCTAGGCGCTCGCCTGATGGTAAGCGCCACGCCTAGCCATAAACAGAAACAACACCACACAGAACTTTGAATTATAAAGCACTGCATGGCACTGAACTGCGCTCGTCAATCCGAGACATAATATGTTAAGTCTCATAATGCCCAGTAATTTCATTGGCTTCAATGCCATTCAAAACGAAATACAACAGTGCTTACACATTGTTGCTTGGCGGCGTATACGAGGGACCTACCACCTTGTAGATATACAGGGTTATTTTTAAAACACCAGCAACCTCGCAGGGGTAGATTCCTAAGGTTATAAGCTACTACTTTTGTTCTACGACTTTTGATAATTTGTTAGATTTTATTTTCATACAAAAATAAGTATTCATTTAATTTCCGTCTTGATTGTTACAACGCGCATCGCAGATTACGTAAACAAATACGCGAAGCGTGGGGAACCGGGCTAGCTCCTTTGAAGGTCAACTCGCCGCTCAGCTGAGCGGCGCGTTTGATGTCGCGCGCGCACGCCGCGTCGTGCCGCATACTACGAAGAAAAACACGACACAACAAAAACTTGTAAAATCATTTTTTTTTTAAATATATTGAGTTATATCCAAACTCGTAGACAGCTATCTACCCCTGCGAGGTTGCTGGTGTTTTAAAAATAACCCTGTATATTTGTGTCAAATTAATTTAATGACCTTACAAACCCTACAACAATAAAATACTTCAATTCCCATCTAATTAAGGACGTCTTAACGTAAAGACCTTTTTTACTATGTATTATTGTGGATCACTCGGGAGACACTAACAGGAATGAATGAGACGGAGCTATACACTTGAACGTGTGTCTGATAGAGACGAAATAGCATTGGATCTGTTCCGCAATAAAAAATGCCATTACAATTGTTATTTAGATGTTTGTCTTGAAGCTGGTTTTTTTATGACGATGTTTTGCAGCGGCTTTCATATTGTGAAGGATAAAGGTATAGTAATTGTTATTTTAATTTAATTACTGTTTAAAAAATACCTAAAACTGTTTACATTAACCACTTATTATCATAGGCTCTAATGTCAATATGTATCTAAAAAAAATCTAATAGAGTGTTCCTACAGTGTGATTTTATTTGATCAACTGCTTATTGCATGTGAGTTAAATAGACCGTCTAAATAGACTTTCAATCGAATTAATGAACTAAAATACAGTTTTTATTAATAAATTTGATCAACAAAATCAAACCGTGTGTACTTACCCGCTATTAAAAGTATTTATCCATTCCACAATTCAAAAAGAAATCTCTTTTCTTTTAAATTAAAATGTTTAATCTATATCGCTATATAACTAATTCCCCTATACTTTAGTATTGAATGAATATAAAATGCCCTCATCCCGCAATTTCAACGCATCAACGTGTAATGTTCAACTAATTGTGCATAATGTTGTATAAAGTATTTTGACAAGGCGATTTTGTATGAATATTTATTAAATAATAATAATGGTGTAAATTTTTGTATCCAGTTTCGTTTTATTCACCCTTTCTTTTGTTATGGTATACTTTAGCAACCTTAAGCCACCTGATAAAAATTTAGCTTAAGCAGCAATGAAATATCGCAGTTTTGGATGGAGAAAGAGTACAAATATCGTAAGTATAGAATAATACAAGGAGATCACTAAGAAAATTATAGCAATCCTAATCCATGATAGGTATGCTACTAAATGCAAGGTGCTTTTTGTGCAGGTTATATTACAAGAATTTGAGGAAAAATTATGAAAAATTGCTGTCACGAAGTCATTCAAAATATAGTAATTTTTGTAGATGCTATATCCCACATATTAGAGAGATTCTATAGTTAGGTACCTCCACCATGGCTACCTCTGTTGTCAAGCAGCAGTGTGTAAGCACTGGTTGAGGGACAATGAAGCCAGTGAAACTATTAGGCATAGTGAACTTAATATCTGATGAGACAAGCGCAGGCTGATGCTATGCAGTAGGTTGTAATTCAAGGATTTGTGTGGTGCTTCTATTCATGGGCAGGCGTAGCGGTTACCATCAGGCGACATACTCGTATCGGGATTCAAGCTAATAAAAAAGTATAATTTACTCTTGTCAAAAAAAGTAGTAAGCAAAGTTGACAGGACTGACATACATTGTCATACACACACCAAGCTGTAGACAGTTTTGTCTACAGCACGAATGGGCCGGCTCGACCGGATCGTTACCACTGCCTTACAGCAAACCGACGTAAAATAGCGGCTTGCTACTTACTGCGTTTCGTATAGTGAGTGAGATATCCGGAGTCCCAAATCCCCCTACCCTTTCCAATCCCTCATTATCCCCATCCTTTAAGGTCGGCAACGCGCCCATGATTCTTCTGTTATTGTGGATGTACATGGGCGGTAGAGATCACTTACCATCAGGTGACTCACTCACTCGTTCGCCGGCCTATACAATAAAGAAAACACACACGCACACCGATACACAGAGGATACTGAAGGTTAACTGAAAACTGGAATAAATTAAAACCTCCTAAATTAATTTTAATTGAATTGCCCTTTAACAGAACAGACATTTATTATTATTGCATTCGAGAATTGCTGATAAGAACCTGAGTTAAAACGACCAATTAAGAATTTAAATCGCCACCAATTACTAATTCCTTTTATATGTAGCCAAAAGTCGTGTAATTTTATCATAATATTCAATAAAGCTAAGCAATAGATAGCCTTTAATGAAATTGATATGTAAAATGTGCATTTAAAACTAGATAACTTTCGGAAGTATTCCCTCGTGATCCGTCTGATCCCCATATCAAGTGCATTACGAGATCTAAACATTTTCACTTCATTTAATCTGCGAAACGCCACGGTCGTGCAATTTGTTTCGGAGTTGTAAACATCGTTGTTATGTCTACATAATTGGAATATAAAGCAGCTTGTTTTATGTTTTTTTATCAGAGGTAAATTTGAAATGTTTTCGCCATGCAACCTTACAATAGTGATATGTAAAAGCTACATATCGAGCTATAACATACCTATCTTGCGGAATAAACTATCACGGCCTTATTAGAAAGTGAAGACTAACTCTAATACTGGATTTAATTGCTATGAAGCCATAGCAATATAATAAGAAAGTCGCTATCTGCGTCTGTCTGTCTGTCCGGTTATCACACTATAATATTATAAACAGGAAAGATTTGTATTTTTGTATGTAACGAATAAACTTAAAAACTACTGGACCGACCGATTTGAAAAATGCTTTCACCATTAGAATCCTACATTATCCTTGATGAACATATTATGCTACTTTTATCCCGGAATAAGCAGATCACACGGGCAGAGCCGCGAGGAAAAGCTAGTACGTCTAGCTTTGACTATTCTTAGAGAAGTATCCCAAACGGCAAACTATATTTATATTATGCTGTAGACCAGTCTGACTAAATGCTGGAAATAAAGTATAAAAACCACAATAAACATCAAAAATTGGTCAACCATGTATGTCTATAATCATAATTGCTGATACTTATCACAAAATGTCTGAAAATGTATAACCAGATTGCAATTTGCTTATATACTGCATTAACTATTTTATAAGTATATTTATATCAATCAAACAATATCTTTAAATATACGGTGGTAGGTCCCTCGTATACGAGAGTCCGTCTGAGTTGGTACCACTGCTTTGTCTATTTCTGCATTAGTCTCACGTGACGAACGCAGTTCATTTCTGTCTGGTGTTGCTTCTGTTTGTGGGCAGGCGTGATGCTTACCATCAGGCGAGCGCCTTACTCGTCTCGTCATTCAATCAAATAAAATAATAACAATAGGGAGTTTGTGAGTAATTGTGAGTTTTAAAAATTGTTTCGTAGATAACATAATTTTCAACATATTCAGCTCTGAGACTGGATTGTACAGAGTTAATTCACAAATCCTCCGAAATCTTCTCGGGGCTCGAATGTAATTTATTGCTCGGGCTTAATTTGCTGTTCTAAAATGAGATTTGTTAGCACGACAGGGCAGGCTATGTGCATAAATCTTGGACCTTGATGTTCTATATTAACTTCTTTAGTGTTATTACCTAACTTTAGAATGTTTAAATATTATGAAACTTTAGTAAGCTACGACGAGACTCCCTGTGGCATTGGACGTATACCGTCATCACCTAACTGGTTAAAATCCTCGACATTAATTAGGTAAAGGTCTGTAATTTATAACTGGCAAATCAAGAGCCAAGCTATAGACAGTTTTGTCTATAGCATGTACAGGCCGGCTTGACTGGGTTGTTACCACAGATAAACGACGTAAAGTATCTTATAAGATCTGGAGGCCCAAATCCTCCTCCCCTTCCCAATCACTTAATTATCCCGGTTCTTTAAGGTCGGCAACGTGTCCATGATTCTTCTGGTATTGAGGACGTTCATCTGTCATCAGCTGACCTACACGCTTGCCTAGTGGTCTATGCTATAAAAAAAAGAATCCTATTAAAATACCGTCAATAGGAACCATTTGTATACCAACTGAATATCTTGAAGGGCCTCGGATCCTTAACATTTATCAGAATCGTTAGTGAGATTCCTTTGAGCAATCATTTTCGTCGAGTCCACGGTCGACCTGACAAATACCGGCGTTCAATTCTCAGCTGTAATTGGTATGGGAATTTTAATAAAAACGCCTTTTGCGCTCGTTAAGAAAATATCTTTGATATGGTTCTGTTTTTCTTTCTGTAATCATGTTTTATGGAATTTTTCTAGAAAATTTTGGTAGTATGTAGCATCTGCTCGCCGTTATGTTCGCAAGAAAGTCTTTTCCCGGGATAGTCCTATATCCTAATCTAGATAAAGATCTACTTGGGTCAAATTCCAACTGAATCCATGCAGCCATAGAGACGAGCTTGATTAACAAACATCCAAATACACAAATATTTAACTAAACACGATCACAGAAGGAGTTATGTTGGTCGTCTTATCAGGATTTCTCTCCATATGAATATGACGCTTTATTTCATATTTATTCGTATTATTGTTATAGTGATCTAGAATGGGCCGGCTCGACCGGGTCGTTACCACTGTCTCACAGAAAACCGACTTAAAGTGGCGGCTTGCTGCTGCATTTCATTGCATTTCTTTCTCAAATCCCTCTTCCCTTCCTTTCCCTCGCTCCCTTTCTTTGACTCGATCGTGATCGTGACTTACAGACATCAACATAAAGTAGCAGCTTTCCATGCGTTTCGTACGATAAGTTATATACGTTTTATTTAACAGTAATGCGTCGCTGATTCGTTAAGTATTAAGGATGGAGATTACCTCAACCCTTATCTTCACTATTTGCCGGCCTCTGCTAAAAAATCCTCTCCCCATGCTGGTTGGTATGCCTTTTGCTGAAAGCCTTTAGCTCCGCGGGTATTCCAAAGTTCCCATAATCTTAAGTTATTCTTATTAATAACTTCAATGTTCTGTACTTGACCTGTCATAAGCGCTTTCTTAGCCTACATGATGAATACAGAATAATTTAATAAAAAACTACCGATATAGCACTCCAGAACTTAATAGCATGTAACAAGCTACGTATAGCAGACTTAAAACAAAGATTTCGTCAGGATGAGAACTGGCTCGCGGTCGGGGCAGCCCGCCAACTAGCGAACTTTGAAACTGGGAGCACACGGCCTGTCACTGAAACGTGTTTATGGGACCGCAAATTTACTAGTTCTTGTGTGTTACCTTACTGGCTGACGGTTTTTAATTAAAGTTTTTATGCACTTGCTTTATCGACTTGTTGGCATTTTATTTTAATTTAGTTAAATGCAGTCCACAAAATATTCTTCAATGGTATAGTGCCAGCGTGGTAGTATGTAACCGATGTAGTCTTGGTGCTTTTTTCTCAGAAATATTTTTTTATAGCATAGGCTGGCAAAAGAGCAAATGGGTCACCTGATGGTAAGTGATCTCCACAGCCCATAATACCAGAAGAATCATGGGGCGCGTTGCCGACCTTAAAGGAAAGGGATAATTAGGGATTGAGAAGGGAAGTGGTATTTGGGCCTCCGGATATCTCACTCACCGTACGAAACGCAGCAGCAAGCCGCTACATTACGTCGGTTTTCTGTGAGACAGTAATGACCCGGTTGAGCCGGCCCATTCATGTTCTAGCCAAAATTGTTTACAGCGTGGCTCTACCACTCGAACATAATTTGTGGATTATTAAACATTTATCTCAGTCTGAATGTAGTCTGGTGTTTCATCTTATGTACAGCTACTTTATACAAGAATGATAGACTTACTTTTAGACTCCTAACATCGATAAAAATTACATCTACAATAGCAATGTAATAAAATAATCGTACCAATAACTTCTAATTTCATCCATTGTTATTTATAACTAATAAGAATTAGCTTGCATCCCCAAAGGATAAAAAATAATTAAAACTATAATTCACCTACATTGCTGTCATTTATTCTGATCTTATCTTTTAAAACCAATTATAAGACAGCACTTACACCCTACTTTATAGAGTAAGATACACCCTAACACGCCAATGAATTTAAATACAATAAATTTGCTTTCCCCCTTGAAAGTCACATCCAAAAATTCACTCTAAAACTATTATTGTCAACTCCAAACGAGATTGTTTGTAATCCTGTCTACCCCAGGAATCAAATTTACGATCCCCGTATAATTAGATTTCGGGAGTGGCAATGCAACATGGTTTAGATTTTATGACCGAAATTCAAAATTCGTCCGGCCGTAAAGATTAACGAATGGTACAGATGTTCGGAGCCGCATATTTGCTAGTGTAGTTTGGGGTTTAACGGCTATCTTATTTAAGTATTTTTAAGTCAAGTGTGAAGTAACATACTGCAAAACAATTGACAACATTTCATTTTTTCAACATACCTCTATTAGTAGATTAAATTAAATAAGATCCTAATTAAAGAGACCCATATCTTTCCTTTTTTTGGAGATCGACTGTTTTGCTCAGCCAGAGTAATTATACAATCAAAGTTTTACATCAATATTTTTTTAAAGCAAAGGACTTAAAATAAGCGTAACCCAACATCAATTTAAAAAAGACCTTTAACATTTTAATAACTTAATGAATTTTCTTCAAACATAGTTATGGAACATGTAGAATTCTAGATTATGTATCATTAAAAAAACGTTTAGGCAATTGTTTAGGCACTAGGATGTCACACATAGACAAAGGGGTCAAACATATAATATCCCTTTTTTATACGGGGTTTACTACCGACTAAAATACAACATAAACGCTCCTTCAAAGCACATTTCGAGTGGTAGAGCCAAGCTGTACACAGTTTGTCCACCGCATGAATGGGTCGGCTTGACCGTGTCGTTACCACTGTGTTACAGAAAACTGACGTAAAGTAACAACTTCCTACTGCGTTTCGTATGGTGAGTGAGATATCCGGAGGCCCAAATCCTCCTCCCTTTCTCAATTTATTATATCTTTTCTTTAAGAACAGCAACGCGCCCATGATTCGTCTGGTATTGTGGTCGTACTTAGGCGGTGGAAATCACTTACTATCAGGTGACTCGTGTTTACCGGCCAATGCTATAAATAAACCCTTTTAACAATTTAACAGAATCTATATACATAAAAATGAATGATTGTCTATGTTCTTTATAGAATCGTAAACTATGCATTTGATCATGTGAAGATCTTTAGCAAAATTGTTGTGCATGAGCCCACGAAGGTTTCTTAGTTGGTACGACCAATTTTCAACAGATGGCGCCACTAGGCTACTTTTATCCCGGAAAAAGCAGATCAAGCGGGCGGAGCCGCGAGGGACAGCTAGTAATTTAATAAAATGAACAAAACGTGGCCATACAATGGATCTTTTGACTTGACACACCAATATCGAAGCCGCAAGCTCTTGCGCCAATTAAATCGGGCCGACAAAAAAAAACAACAAAAGGCACGGCCTTTTGTCATGGTGTAATGGAAAATGTCCGTGACACGTTGTGACACGGAATTAAACTGTGTATTTATTAATTTGATCATAAAATATAACATCCTCGTTAAAAATACCTAACATCGACTGTTTAAGTCGGTTAAAATACTGTGATTTATGTTTACAAGGTGGCAATCCTCTTTTATGGGAGTCCATCTGAGTTGGTACCACCGCTTTTTATATTTCTGACGCCAAGCACAGTGTGCAGTCTTTCCTAACGTGGGGCCCACGCCCCACAGGGGGAGGGGCAATTTGATAGTTCAGGAGGGCAATTTAAAAATGGACTCGACATGACTTTAACCCTTTCGCTTTGGGTTATTTAAATTTCGCTGGTGGGAGGATACTTGTATCCGACCGGATAGCGACCACCGTACACTGGTGCTAAAACCTGCCATAGTGCTGACACTGGTTGTGTGTAAGCACTGATTTTCAGTTTCAAGGACTTTAAAACTACTGGGCATTATGAGACTTAACAACTTATATCTTGAGGTGACGAATACAGTCCAGTGTATGCAGTGGGCTTCATGAGCAGGCCCTTACTATAAGCCAAGCGAACTACTCGTTATGTTATTAATGCTAATAAAATATCTTCCAACATTGTCGAGATCCATCTCGACTGAATTAGCTTTATTTTTTTATAGACAGTTACACACAAACACACAGGCAGACAAAACACACAAACACCGTTCTGTTTTGTTGGGTGTTGTATTTTTTATTTTAGAATCCCAATTATTTATAAAATATATTATCTAGGACCAAAACATTAATAAGCCTGATCCAATTTGTGACTGTTATAGCAGTCATCGGCAAACAAGAAGGTCAACAAGGTCATCTTCATTCGTCATCAACATCAGAGTATTATACTGTCCAATGCCTTAAAACGTTTTAAGATAACAAAAATACGATATACTAAAATAAAGTTAAAATATCGATACAAAACAATACAACACTATCATTAGATGAATAAATACGTTTATGATTTAAGGACAAACAACTGATAGTAGAACGACTAAAATAAACTACGAATATTCCTTCTGAAATAGTCTAGAATAAAAAAATAATTCACTATAGCGAAAAGATACTATAAAAGGAGACATAAAAATGTATTCTTCTGCGCAATCTAATAAGAAAATAATACAAATGATAATTAAACAGCGTAAATAAGAAATTATGTTATTATATTGTGTTGAAATTAATATACGGGCATTGTTTATATTTTAGTTCATCAGTTAGATCATAGATGGCGTTAAAAGTAATAAGCAATAAATTAATTATGTTGATTATTATAAACTTAATAACTAATAATGTAGCTGAATGTAAGTTTGGCAGCAACTTATATAATAAACTTGTATACCTATACAAGTTACTTACTACCTAGTAAAGACACGTTCGCAATTTTGTATATAGGTACATGATTATTCTCGAACGTGGTGGCGCCACATTGAATTACATAGACGTAAATGTATAAGGGATAGTAATTATGTATTAAAATCAGGAGATTGCCTCGCTGGTGCAGTTATAATGCGTACGCGGTACGACTGCGGTCCTGAGGTCTCGAGTCCGGATCTAGTTAAAGTGATATTGGCTTTTTCTATCATCGCGATATACTCACCCCTTGTTACATCATGGGACGGAAATAAGCTCGGCGAAATGTGGATGTACTGGTTATAATAAATACACCCAACAGTCACATACATAGTCCTGACCCCACGGTAAGATACGAGTCTTGTGTCGTGGGTATCAGGAACTACGAGAGACTTTCGGTGTCACAACATTCAGACCCCGAAACAAATATTTGTGGATCACACAAACATTTGTCTTGGTGCTGGGATCGAACCCGTGGCTTCTCGCTTCACAGCCGGTTACTCGCCCGCTGCGCCACGGAGGCTGTCACGCCACAAAGCTGGTTATACCCTTGCCTACCCTTTCGTTATTATAGGCGTAAGTGCATATGCATGTATATATGGGATTTATTACCTCATTTGCTTACGAAGAATTAAAAAAACTGATATAAATTAGCTCAGCATAAAATATATTCTGTCTCATTGGACACGGGCCTCCATTTTAATGAGTGTCTATTCATTGTTAATTAATATCGCTTGTTTTAACAGTGAAGAAAATAGCGTGGGGAGTTTTCGGAGAGAAGAATTTCGAAGGTATGTGACGTCTCCCAATCCGCATTAAACCAGAGTGGTGGACCAAGACCTAATCCTTCTCGATTATAGAGGAGGCTCTTGCCCAGCAGTGGGATAGTTTAAATAAACTGCCTGTAGATATACATTGATAATATATTCTATTCCAAAAGACGGAAGCATCTAAAACTTCCCTATACAAAAATAAACACAATGTTGGCTAATGGATCGAAAAGGCGTTCATTATTGTTGGCCTTTCACTGATTTTTCTCATTATTACCAAGCTTGTTGGTTTAGGATCTTAAGTAATTTCTTGCGTTATTCTTGATTGCTTTCGTAAATAAATTTAAGATAATTTAGAGCCGTTTAATAGGAAAGAGGGAAATATTTTGGGGAGAATAATAAAACAAATTCATTCGGGTTTGAATTCGGTTCGGTATCGTCTTTTTTTTCTTCTTTTCTACCGACAAAAAACAGTTGTGCCGTTTTTAAATAATAAATTTACGGAATTTTATTTAAAACTAGCTGTCCCGCGCGGCTCCGCCCGCGTGATCTGTATTTTCCGGGATAAAAGTAGCCTAACAGTGGCGCCATCTGTCAGCAATGTGTCACGCACCGACGCCATCTACTTAAAATATTGGTTTGTAGTACATGCTATGTATCAGAGATGGCGCTGTATTTAAAAAATGATTTTCCCTATTTTCCCGCTTTTCTATTGAAATTTTCCCTAGATTTTCGTTGCTATAAACCTCACGGAGCCCGAGACCTTTCCAACGAATGCAAAACCGTGGAAATCGGTTCGTGCGTTCTGGAGTTATATCGTCAGGAAGGAAAACCCGACTTATTTTTATATAATAGATTAGTTGTTTGTGTTTTTGTCGAAAAATAGGCAGTCATTTTTTTTAAAAGGCTTTTTAAAAAATGTGAGATTGAATATTATATATACATGATACCTACAAAACTACGCAAAAGTAAAAATAAATTTAGTTTTTATTAGTATCATTGCTGGATAAAATATTCACTTGGCCTCTTTTATGGCCAATTTTAAAGACGGTTCCCAATAAAAGAGGCAAGTAGTAATACAGTTTCAATGCCATGTCTATTAATGAAATATGTAGTTTCATAGCTTTATTTTCGGTGGGCATAGATGTTGATTAAAGTGGCCGTTAGCTATTGCTTATTACCAGTATCAGGAACTACGAGGAACTTACTATCCTTCAACACCCAGACCAACCCAAGTATTTGTAAATTAAAATACTTGTTTAGGTGTGGGGATCGAACTCACGGTCTCGTTTTACAGCCGTCTACTGTGCTGCGGAGGCTGACAATGATGATAAAAAGTCAATATATCATGAGTCAATAATAGTATGCCTATCAACCCATAGATGAATTCTTATCAAGCCACTGATCTTAAAAAACTTTGAAATAAAACTAATTTAAACGGATATTATCGCGGTTTTTTGTAAATTTTTCGTTCGTGGTAAAAAGAACCGATGACCAACCAAAAACCGTTGAATAGCCTTCTAAACTTCGGGATCAAACATTAATAAACAATATAATAATAGCGATAAAATCTGTTTAAATTATTTTTATTGCAATGTGTAATATTCGCGTAAACACAAGAAATCATTACTTATAAAATATTACCAAAATTCTACAGCCTAAACCAATTCCAGACACTGTATTTCTAAGCAACAAAGTTCCCCAAATAACAGGGTAGTCGCTATTGAATTAGATCATCAGTAAACAACTAATGAACAGTGCATCTTGATTAAATAACGATATAATCAGATCGAATGAAAATTATCGTTAAAGGGAACGTATAGCGGAGTGTTTGAGCGCACAATCTAGATATGCGGCGAAACTGAATGCGAACATAGTCGAGCGCTTCGTACGGATGGGATCTAGTCGATATATTATTCTATCGATAATGTTTTATAATATGGAGGATAAACAATATTTTTATTTGATTGAATGACGAGAAGAGCCAAGCACTCGCCTGATGGTAAGCACCACGCCTGCCCATAAACAGAAGCAACACCACACAGAACTGAATTACAAAGCATTACATGGTACTGAACTGCACTCGTCACCCCGAGATTTAAGATGTTAAGTCTCATAATATCCAGTAATTTAACTGTCCTTGAAACCTTGAATGTCCTTGAAACTGAAACACAACAGTGCTTACATACTGTTGCTTGGTGGCAGAAATAAAAGTTACTTGCAAAATGCAATACAATTCGATGAGCTATGTGCTATCAGCAGTTGAACGTAATAATGTTTCCTCTCTATATTCGCAGTATATTGAGCATAAGATATAAGAAACATCTATAAGTCACATGGAATCTTAATTATGATTGTTTATTAATTCACCTCGATGACGGGACGAGCAGGTAGTACGTACAGGTAAAATACTGACTTAGCATGATGCTGCATTGCGCCGTCATCAGATAATTTCCATCAAAACTAATTTGAATTCTGAACCTAAATCAAAGGACAAGTATCACCACATCCGAGTCACAATAAATAGAGATGCACACGAAACAAAAATGCACAACAAATAGAGTTACTTACATCCACATCACTCAGCCGAGTATAATTTATAACACGTTACACAGACACCCCATCCCCAAGTGTCCCACTAAGTCAGTCACCAAATCGAGTAATACTCATGACGTCATCTCCCTGATACAACAGCATGTTCCACACCTATATCTCTAGCATAACGCGCCATCGCTTCTGACGTAAGTAATCAACTCTGTATTTGGTTTAATAATCGATAATCGACATCCATAGTTGCACTCTCTAATCAGAGATGCTACCAAACGCCTCTGTGAAGACCTACTACGATATTCAAGCGTTTGGACTGGACTTTAGGTGTAAGAGTTAAAGAGCATTTTTGAGTGGATTAATGTTTGTAAACTTTGCGAAATCAGTAGGATAAAGGAGACAAGCGCAGTAGATTTGGGTTGGCGAGCATTTCGGTGACTTTCTGTATATATAATGTAGGCACAGAAGTATTTTGGTTCCGATTCAAAGGGGATGAATCAAGGCTGTTTGTGTATGAAAACTTTATTGGTTTATGAATATAAAATGTAAAATCCATGTAATATATATATTTAATTGTTTAAACCCCATTGAGATAGTTTTTGGTACGTCATGAAGGATTATAATAATTAAAACAAAATACGTAGTTGCGTCATACTATTCTTTTATTTATAGTAACACCTGCCAATAAAATATGCTCTTTCTTTCAAAGTATGACAGGTTCCCTTGTGTGCATGAGTTTGTGTGTTGTTTTGATTTATGTGTAATTTAAATTTGGGTTACATAAACCGTCAGTTAAGATTGAACTTATCCGTTATTTGAAGGCTGTATATAATTTGTTTTCAATACTATTAAATATCGAAATCTGTGGTTGAATTTTTTGGTGACATGCACACATTGTCTCTGTATAAAAAAACTAAAGAAACAATTGCAATATTAAATTATATAATTTAAGCTTAAATCTTATTTTATAATCTACTTTCTACTAATTTGGTAGTTCTTTTAAAATATGCCTCATATAGCCCTCTTATAACACCATTTTAACTTTAAGTTTCACCATCCTTACACAAACAGTTTTAGTAAAATATACCAAGTATATTCTATGGATTTTCTTCGTACAAAATTCCGGAACGCTGCGCGTTTGCCAACCAGTTCGGTAATGCTGCAAAGCTAGCCTAAAGCAAATATCTACTTTGTGACACATTGACGCTGTAGTGTAGGAAAATGTCGGGCTTGTTCGATCTTTAGGTTCATATATATATTGTCTTCAGTAATACTAGCTACTAGTAAGTAATAGCTTTGCCCCGCATGCATTTCAATGTCTCTTTCTTTCATTTAAATATATTTTTTACATAAATCTTCAAAGGGGAGGGATGAAGATTTGGGCCTCCGGATTTCTCGCGTCAAGTCGATTTTCTGTGAGGCAGTGGTAACAACGTTCAGTCATTCATGCTGTACACTAAACTATCTACAGAATGAAGAGAGAACCAGCGAAAGAGAGGGAGAAAGAACTCTAACAGAGAAAAAACTACTGTTCCTCACCCGTTTTATTCGATTTCCATTATAAAAAACAATACAAACGATGTATATGCAAAGCAGCAAAAAACCGAAACTCGTGTTCCCATAACAACGTCAATTTGTACGACAGACGACAAGCGCTATTACAAGCATTTATAGTTACTAGCAGAAATTGATTCTTATTGTAATGGTGCAAAAACGAATATCTTAAGGCTTTTTTATTTCTTTAATATGGTTCGTGTGAGATACGGGTAACAGAGTAAGGAATAGGGTACGTAATAAAACGTCATTTGTACAGGGGATTTTTAAATAAACTATTGATACGTTTAAGACAGATATTATTACTTAGCTCAAAGCGGGACTGCCTTAGATTTTCCCCCTTCCTATTTATTGACAGCTAGATAAATAAATAATTTAGTATAATATTAAGAAAATTGTCAGCACGTAAGATGCACTCGCTTTTTCTTTTTAACTGAGCACGGCAAAGTGACTACGCTACCCTTTATAAATGCAGTGCAGTCTAAGAAAACACTGACTGAATAACAAACAACGAGATTATCCGTGGTCACCAGAATCATGACGGTACCGTATTAACACCTCTTCATAGGGACACCACCAAAAAGGGAAGAAGCGAATCAAGGAGTATGTGACAGGACAGGCGGATGACGAATGCAGGTACAAGTACAAGGATGTACCCTTACACCCGTCCCAATCAACCATCAAGTCCTGTCGCAAGCCACTCGGAAGAACCAGATATACTCTGGCTGATGCCAGAACAAAATTTTGGGATTTCGTATTATAGTCAAAAATTCAATTCAAAAACAGAATAGCATAAACCAAATCTATAAAATAAAATTAGAGAATTCTAGAGATAGTTTATTTTAGTGAGGTCAGGGGTATATAATAGAATTGGCTCCAATATTTGCCTAATACGACCTAGCTAAACAAAACAAATATGTTTTACCCATCCACAACGATTTTACCACGAGCACACAGTAAACAATTGTACAGTCGCACATTTTTATATTCATATTGTGTGCTCAGTTTAATTTTGTTTGCTTAGTTTGTTTGGTTCATATTATTCGTATATTGTCTTTTTATCCTCTTTGTTGACGGAAAATTCTCCTGAGTAGGCTTTTGAGTGATATGTATCAATAGGTGAAGATAATTTTAGTTTTTCATATTATTGTGGGGTGCATATAAAATAATATGTATTTACACATAATCAAATTCATTTTTGGTCCCATTTTCATCTTGTCAAGCAAACGCATAAAATTTTTGACAAATTGACGTATCACAATATATGATATATCAGGGAAAAAGAGGCAATAAAAAATGTGGCGAGTTGTTTGGTATTAGCTTTTCCCCAGCTTTTCTATAATTGGCTTCTAGGGACTTGTCGCGGTATTATGTGACATTGTTGTAACTATACCTGACACAACTTGAAAATAATTTTATTTTATTGTATTAAAATTGTTCTTATCAGTCTGAATGACCAGACTAGTAACTCGGCCTAATCGTAATCAAGACCGCCTATAAACACTAGCAATATTAATTTGAATTACAAAGTACTACATAGCATTTAAATGCGCTTATCAAGATCCTGATTATTTTTGTCCCCGACTGGATATCGACCGTCGATGGTGAAAAACCCATCATAGTGGCTAGTACAGGCAAGTCGAGTTCTAGGATCAGCCAGTGTATTTACAGTTACTTCAGACCAATACGATTCTTCCGATCGTCGAGGGGATCAATGTCTCTTGACGATCAATATATATTTGGGCTACACTGTACTTAATATCAAAACTAGTCTAATCACTTTATCATGCCAGGATAAAAACCATGCCTCCAAAGATAAGATAACGTTAACTCTCATAAATACCCAGTAATTTCAAAGACTTAGTAACTTAAAACAAGACAAAAATAAAGCTCATAAACTGCAAATTGGTGAGAGAATTAGAAAAACGGTAGCAGGTATCTCTTCAGACTCTCATACGCGAGACACCTGGTCATCATTATAATGATAAGTCAATACAGTTTCGTTTCTATATTCCATAAAATGTGTCTCTTAGAATAAATATTAGATTCCAAAAGGCCCGTCCGTTAAATGCGAAATAATATTACGAATTCTGCCACAAAGCAAATTACTTCTTATACTCGACCATCGTAAGCGAAAAAGTTCACTTCGTTTATTCCTTATAGGCAGAGAGCTAGACATGCTACTACATACATCTTCTACTCATTTTTTTGTTTAATTGGTTATACATGACTGAGAGTTGTGACTGCTTAGTTATTCGTCTTTTAAAGATAGTGAAGGTGACTATACTGCATCTAGTGGAGGTATCGTAGTCCCATATATAAGGTCATCACAATTGTACCATACTAAGATAATTGGATATACACAGGCTGATTCTGGAACATTCTCTCGCGCCGGAGCGAGCTATTGTGGAGGGTTTTCCACTATGTGAACGGTCATCCTTATCCAGTTGCGTATCAGGTACCTTTCTAGTCGTATTAATTAGTAATAATTGTATTATAATATAAATATATTTGATTTTTATTTAAAAAAAATATAATGAAATGTCTAGCTGCAGAGACTAGATTTACTTTACTTAAACCAGAAAAAATAGGTCTACCATAAATTATTATGGTAGATCTATTTTGTTACGAGAATCGTGATAATTATAAAAACCGAAAGAAACAAAATGAAATGATAGATGGGGCAGAAAGGTTTTGGAATGGAGGCCACGCACTGGCAAGCGCAGCGTTGAACGTTCGCCAACGAGGTGGACAGACGACCTGATAAAGATGGCAGGAAGTCGCTGGATGCAGGCCGCTTCCAACAGGTGGAAATCTTTGGGGGAGGCCTATGTTCAGCAGTGGACGTCCTATGGCTGATGATGATGATGCGAGCAATATTATCTAAATCCATAGAGACTTCCAACATACAACATAAATAAAATTCCTAACTCTCAGCTACGAACTATAACAGTCATAAAATACAAGAGCTCAATAATTTCTATTTATTAAACTATCCCCCGGGTGGAGTTGACCATCAGTTTGTTGATTACTACCTAACGAGATAAGTTTGCTGTACGGCTATCTCATCGTCACTAATCTTCGGGGTATGATGAGGGATGTGGGAAGAATGGAGGTCACATTAGATACTGCAGTACAGAATAAAACAAAACAAAAATAAAATTGATGTGGTTGATAATATTTTAACATGTGGTTTACACGAGGTGGTAAAGTAAACGTTTCTTCCTCGTCAAAATTGTTTATTTAATAATTAGAGTGGCCTGTACTTTTTTTTTATTTGATTAAATGACGAGACGAGCAAATGATGGTAAACGCCACTCTTGCCCATAAACAGAAGCAACACCACGCAGAACTTTGAATTACAAAGCACTGCATGACACTAAACTGCGCTCGTTATCCCGAGACATACCATGTTAAATCTCATAATGCCCTCTAATTTCACTGGCTTCAATGTCCTTCAAACCGAAATACAGTGCTTTACACTATTGCTAGGCGGTAGAAATAAACAATGCGATGGTACCAACCCAGACGGCCTCTCGCATACGATGGACTTACTACCTGGTGTTGAAGATTTGCGCGTTTTCTAACCTCATATAAAAAGCTAAATGTGTTGCGGTCCCCGCAAAACCAACTACAATTTTGGTCATACATTAAAATAGTATATAGTACTATTAAAGTAGACTTTCATGTACGCAACCAAGACAGGAGACTATGACAGTGATATACCTGATTCCTAGCAATTGTATGGAAACTATCGCTGATCACATTCTCCTATCCAAATTGCATATAATCATCAAAACGCACCTATACATTTGCATACAAAGTGGACGTGTCGCTCTCTTGATCAAGCATCTCAGTAGATACCCTAAAGGTAGAGGGATCATTTACGCGTGTAATTTTGTTGTACCCTCTTAAATAAAAGTACCGCGTCCGCGCTTCCCAAATCTTGAACTCAGGTGTTTAATTCCAAGTTGGACGTAACACGTGTCGTCAAGCGTGGCCCATCGATTGCTGGGATGACACCCTAATTAGGTGGGAAATGGGATATGCGACACGATATGTATACGGAATACTAATGCGCTTCAGATTTATATTACTAATGTTGATATCACACCTCTGGAACTATGGAGTGGTGTCACTAGCATTTTGTTAGAAAGTCATATAGTTTGGATACATTCGTTTATCATATGATTATATTTTTCTTTTGGTAAATGAACAAATGGGTTCCCTGATATTGACTGATGGAGATCAGTCAATATCACAGAACCCATGGGCGGAGGGCCATGAACGTCAAAGATACCAGAATTATCATGGGCGTGTTGCCGTCCTTAAAGGAAAGGGATGTTCTCCAGTGATTGGGGATTGGGAAGGAAAGAAAGGAATACGGCCTCCGGATATCACATTAACCGTACGAATCGCAACAGCAAGATTCTTTTTCACGCCGCTGTTCTAAATGTAACATCTGTAAAAAAAAAATCATATGACAGCCTCCATGGCGCAGCGGGCGAGTAGCCGGCTGTGAAGCGAGAGGCCGCGGGTTCGATTCCCGCACCGAGACAGATGTTTGTGTGATCCACAAATATTTGTCGTTAGTTCCTGATACCCACGACACAAGACTCGTATCTTACTGTGGGGTCAGAACTATGTATGTGACTGTTGGGTGTATTTATTTTTTATTTTATTTTATATCACCCTCCCGTAGCGACAACTAAGATCCAAGCCAACGGTGGTAAGGAACCCAGAGTGAGGAACCTCCTCAAAATGCGTGCCGTATCCAATAACACCGGCTTCTGAATCTGGCTCTTTGTCTTTTTCGGCTTTGACGAGGTTTTCGTCATGTGGAATGGTGACATCGACAAGTATTGCCACGATTACTTTATTATTATCGATATTCACTATGGTAGTAATCACTTTAAGTGACTTAATATTCCACTTTATGTAAAAAATGCTAGTATGTCTGTTTTGTTTTGCCTAGAATGACATACGGACAAGCAGATCGTCTGATGGTAAGTGGTCACCATCGCTCTTGAACATCAGCAATACTAAACACAGCCAAGCCGCTGCTACAATATACCGTATTAAATTTTATTATAAATCACTTTCAACAATATTATAATTTAGTATAAAACTCTCTAATAAAATTAAACACCTTCGCTTTACAGACATAACAAAAGTGAATTCGCAGTAAACTTAAGAAAGTATAACGTAATATTTCCAGTATTTTCAGAGGATAAAAATTTTATTTTACTACAACAAAAGTAATAAACAGATACAAGAGGCACGATAATGTAATCTGCCACAAGCTCTGCTTGTACTCGACGACTTAATTTCAACAGCTGCTGTACCACAGTGTACGGAGAGTGGTAAATTTTTATACATCACGATCCGATCAATCGGCTATTTGTCTATCGAAATTAAAAGAATTGTTTCAAAAAATTATCCAGTAGCTGTTTTCGTAAAAATTACAAATAAAATTGATTTTTTTTTATTTTTGAAGCTAATATTATAGTTGCTTCCGAAGTTGAAGCCATATTTCGTTACTCTTCACTAAGATACAAGTGTTGTATTGTGGGTATTAGGAACTGCAAGGGACTGTAGTCTATCAGATTGATTACTGCCATTACGATAATACGTAACCTCAAAACATAATTATATTAACTTGTAGACTACTCAGTATTATGTTTTCCTACGGACATCAGACGTGACTAGTCGTCTAATTATATAAAATTAGTGATACTTTTATTGTACTTGTGAAATGATAACATCTTTAGTTTCATCATCAAGCCATAAAAGGGATTCAAAAATAGAGTTTACCCGTTTTGATAATACATATAAATAATAATCTGTAATTAAGCAAATTGAGTGACTTTCGACTTTCGATCGACTTTTGTGAAACAGCAAAGGTGTCAACAAAGGTTGGCTTTATAGTATTATGTAGTGTAATATTTTAGTCTTTATAAATGAAGCTCAAATTAAATGAGAAATTTGTAATATCGCTTACTGCCACCCACACTTCAAAGTCTGTGAGGATTAACTAATCGTATAATTTACTTTTCCGCCAAATCGTTCCTTTTAAACAATCTTCAAAGACCCAGCTGCGGTAACGGAGTGTAATAACGCCGGTAGAGGGCGCTATCAAAACAGAATACAGATAAGCACACTTCATGAATCCACTAGCAGTTGTAAAGAATCTGCTTATAGCTATTTAAATTGTAGCCATTTATTTGTTAATGTCTCCACATTAACAAGAAACACATTATTAACGACACACAGTTTGACTATGATCTACATTGTTTCTAGGTTAGAAAACAAATGCAACATTTATTATACATAAATTATAAGAAGAAGCACTTATACAGGCCGACATGACACTGGTGACCACTGATAAACTCATTGTTTGTCGGTGGTCGCTGGTGTTTTGGAATGCAATACGCTTACCATCTGGTGTAGTGCAGTCACTTTGCCGTGCTCGGATAACAAAAAAAACATAAATAAAATTACCATTCGTAAATAGGACATCAATAAAGTTACGATAAAATTTCGATTCTAATTATATTTTATACATAATTCTCAATTATGATTCTCAGATTTGAAATTTGAACTCATGCACTTATCAGTTTTTCAGCCGGGGTAGGTACTAGGTAGTCAAACGTATACCCTTATTCCAGACAGATACATACAAATTTTCGTAAATTAATTTGGTTTTCTGTTGTGTAAAATAGGGAAGTACTTTCAAGCCTGCATGCTAAGGGTCCATAAGACCCTTATCACTAAGCTGTCCATCTATCTAATGACAGGCTGTCCTTCATTATGTCTTCCGGGTCATGGTCATCTTGTCCTCTCTATCTTAATGACCATCGATCTTAATCGTGGGGAAACTTAAGTGTTTTATGAATAATGGGTTGATATCACATATTGTGATATTTTTATCATTTTAATATGCATTAATAATAGCCAATAAACCCTGTTTTCCCCACTGCTTTGTGAACGAGAGCGGCTAGGCCTTAGTCCACCACACTGGTCTTGTGGAGAATTCTCATACATAATTCTTCTAATATTGTGGGCTTTCATGGACAGTGGAAATCATCAGGTGCAACCTTTTAGTCGTTTAACAGGCTATTTAACATAAAACTTTGTAAGATTACTAGAGTTCTAAGAAATACCATTAGCTTCCTCACCTACATAAAGATCATCAAAGCTACCTTGATTCCACTTCAATAAGGGATGTTAATAGGCGGTGTTGCTCACTAACAAACACACTAACAATGTTCGTTTACCAACATTCTTAAAAAATTGTCAGTAGACCAACGCAAATTATTCCAAACTTATCTACGATCTGAACTTGCGATGAAGTCTTAATAACATTTTCATAGACATAATTGGCAATTGCTAACCAAATTAATTAGATAAAACTAGAACCTAATATTAACAAAGAATAAGTAAACAACTCTTAAAATTAATTAGGCAGTATCCAAACCTAGAAATCTTCGCAACTTCTGATTAATAAAATTAATCTTCTCCTTTATATATTTGGGAGATAATATTAAATGTCGGAAGCTTGTAAAAGACTTATTTCAAGGTATTACAGATTTCTTCACTATGATAAAATTTTCGTTTAGTGCCATAAAGTCAACTAATATATTACCGGTAAAGTGACAGGTGGATTTACGCATCGGGGGTCCATACTTTTCTTTTCTGTACCTATCCCCTTTGTGCCAGTGTCCGCCTTCCTACTAAGACGCATTTTGAGACTTTTAAGATACTTCGCTCGATATTGAGCCCTACAGTCCAAGAGCCAAGTCTGAGTACCAAGAGTCCCACACCCACACTCTTAAATTTATTCTTTTATTTTATTATTTACTAGCTTTTTCCTAAGGCTCCGCCTTTGTGAGCGACCTTTTACAGGATAAAAATTATCCTATGTCCTAATACACGCTATGGCTTAACTGTGTGTCAGTGCCTTTAATTTTATCCAAAACCGTCCAGCTGTTGAGGCGTGATTCATAAACTTGTAATCTCCCAAATACTAAATTTTGCTGACGGTAGGATAGGTCACCCGCCTCATGTCACAGGCCCTTCAAATAACTTTTTTCCTCTTCGAAGTGTGAAGAAGCATTCATACCGGCATGATTCTAGTGACCTCAGATAAACTCATTGTTTGTCGGTGGTCGCTTGTTTTTCTTGGACTGCACTGCGCTTACCATCAAGTGTAGTGCAGTCACTTTATCGTACTCAGATAAAAAAATACAATTTTAATTAGGTATACTTCCGCTCCTTTTAATTAAAACCGTGTGATTGCCATAAAGAAGAAAAATACCACTTGGATTGTTGAACATATTGGTCCATGCATTTAAAATGACTATTTTGTTCAGAAGTCGATTGTAGAAACGTGGAAACTGGTAGCCACTGGCAACGGGACAGTTCATTAAAACGGTTCGTTTGAAAAAACGTACAATGCTTTGATATGCGTGTACTCGCATAGTTAGTAACTGCTCCTCATTTAGCTTGAAGGGTCATTCATTTAATGATAATTGGAGGTGGTTCTCATGTCAATGCTATACGTGTATATTTGCCTTATTTGCATTTTAATCATACATAGGTTACAAGGATTTTCTTTCCTTTTTATGGTTCTATGCGTGCGGCTGTCTGGGCTGGTACCATTGCTTTGTCTTTTTTTTTATGTAAATGAATGACGAGACGAGCAAGTTGTTCGCCTCGCCTGCCCATAAACAGAAGCAACACCACACAGAACTTTGAATTATGAAGCACTGCATGGCACTGAACTGCGCTCGTCACCCCGACACATAGGATGTTAAGTCCCATATTTGTTCAGTAATTTCACTAGCTTCAATGTCCTTCAAACCGAAATACAACATTGCTCACACACTGTTGCTAGGCGGCAGAAATAAACAAAGCTGTGGTACCAACCCAGACGGCTTCTCGCATACGAGGGACCTACCACCTTATAAAGGTTGTGATGGTGGTGTGGTGGTTGTAAAGGTGGAATAGTTACATGCAATCAATTGGCTGGTAGACCGAATATAAAATGCTACTGTACCTAAATATATAGAGAAAATCGAGTAAGTTGTGTTTCAGTTCAATTACTACTAACACATAACTTTTCAGAGACTGATTCGATTTTAATGACACTTATTTTATTCTAAATTGGCCATATAATTTAAATAGCACGAAAAAATAAGTCTTAAAGGGACGAAAGACTATAACTTCGTCATTTAATTTTATTCATCGATTCAAGCATTCTTTGAACTAAAGTAAAAACTTTTTAACAAAATTGAGCCTTTAAATAAGGTAAAATAAAAATAAGCAATTTGAAATCAGTGCTTTTAAACAATAATTACCGATAAATTTGCATTTGCGTTTTAGTTGTTTTTTTTTCTATGTAATATTCCATTTGTCAAGAGTAAAATTGTCAAAATAATCAGATTAACAATTTACATGTAAAAATAACATTTTCTATTTCATTCATACCCCAAGAATTCCTCGTTATGCACACAAAAGATAAAGTCACTTTTAATAATTAAAGGCGTGAGTGCGTATGTATGTATGTAAATTTTGTCAACCATATTAAACTCTCTGTCCCTCGTGGTTTCACCTGCATGTTACTGCCCTGCTCCCATGGATTATGGCGTCATATAAATATAAACCTTCCTCATGAATCACTCTATCTATTGCTGAAAACTGCATTAAAATCCGTTGAATAGTTTAAAAGATCTAAGCGAACAGACAGCGGAAGCGACTTCATTTTATACTATGTAAAGATACTCAACGACTATCAAAGTTTTAATATATTCATACAAGTATGGAGTTTGTGATTTTTCTACGGTACCCATAGTTCTTAGAGAATAACAGACTGCCGTACGTCGAAGACGATACATAATACATGTTCCATGAGCATTCCTTGTTTGCAAGATTGTTAAAAGTTTTGTACAAATATAATACAGGAGTAGTACTCGCTTGCTTGCATACAATTGGCTGTTGAGGGTGAAATTGCCGGGTAATGGAGTAAGCAAACATTTTAAGATGTGTGACGTCGTTAGTATTACTGATGGAACATAAGATTCCTTTTACCGTCCCTCCTCTACATAAGGGAAGGTTATCTCACCGCCCTGTGGAATGGGGGCGTTTGGAGAATTCCACCACATATCCCTGCCTGTCGTAAGAGGTGACTAATAGGGGCCATCTGGGGTCGCGGGCGCGCAGCGGGAGATATCGTAGCGCCCAAGTGTACTCTTGTACACGCGACCCCGGGATGGACGGCAGCATGGGTTTTTTTTATAGCATAGGCTGAAAAATGAGCAAGTGGGTCACTTGATGGTAAGTGATCTTCACCGCCCATGTACGCCCACAATACCAGAAAAATCATGGGCGCGAAGCCGACCTAAAAGAAAAGGGATAAGTAGGGATTGTGAAACGCACGAAACGCAACAGCAAGCCGCTACTTTACGTCGGTTTCCTGTGAGACAGTGGTAACGACCCAGTCGAGCTGACCCATTCATGCTGTAGACAAAACTGTCTACAGGGTGGCACTATCACTCAATAAAGGGTGGGTGGTCCCTCATATGCTAGAAGCCGTCTGGGTTAGTACCACCGCTTTAACTATTTCTGGCGCCAAGCAACAGCGTGTAATCACTGTTTTGTTTCGGTTTGAAAGACATTGAAGCTAGTGAAATTACTGCGCAATTATGAGACTTAACATCTTGTCTCGGGTGACGAGCGCAGTTCAGTATCATGCAGTGCTTTGTAATTCAAAGTTTTGTGTGGTGTTGCTTCTGTTGATAGACAGGCGTGGCGCTTACCATCAGGCGAGTAACTTGCTCATCTCGTCATTAAATAAAATAAAAAAACAAGCAAAACATACATAAGCATACGCGTCAATTTTAGAAACGTCTCCGATTATTTTTGTCAGTTATTTATTGGGATAATCTACCGTTAACGACTAATAGTAAGTTGACCCTGGCCTATAAAGAAATTTTAGTATTTGGTATTAGAATTTGCCTGCATTTTCCCTTACCTTATGAAATTATGTCTTACACAATAAATAAGTCACCCAACAATTTCCTCTACATTTTTTTACCTAGAATCTGCTATCGAGATAAAAAATATTATAAGTATGATCTATATGTGTTCTGAATTTCATCCTAATTTATTCAACAGTTAATTAATTGTGTAACAAATACCAAAATCCACAAACAAAATAATGAATTTCTGATTCAAGCAAATTCGTTAATTAAATCCATTCGAATGTTATTGAGATGTATTTTTAAAACTCAATTAATTCTCAGAATAAAAAGTAATATTTATATAATAGGTTTTCCATTAAAATTAATACGCTTGTAAACATACAACGTACAATGGTTTTATATTTTTTTAGCCGATAATTATAATCAGATTATATATTTGCTTACTCGTCATTTTTATTATACTCTCAAATTGTGGTTGTAGATAATTTACTTTTTTTATAACATAAGCCGGCAAACGAGCAAGTGAGTCACCTGATGGTAAGTGAACCTCACCGACCATGTACAATACTAGAAGAATTATGGGCGCGTTGCTGATTTTAAAGGAAAAGGATAATTAGGAATTGGAAAGGAGAGGTAAATAAATGAGTTAGAAGCCATTTAAATCTGATGGAAGGGGTATTTGTCAAATGACAGATGATGCAAACTTTGACGTCATCGTGCTTAATAGTCATTACAGTACACGCGTGCGAACGAGATAGTGAGATATCCCAACTGCGCGCCCACCTTTGCTCATATCAATTTTAAATCATAATTGGTCATTATTGAAGAAATTTTCATTGCCTTTTAACAAGTGTTTCTTTTCATAATATTTTTTATTACGTATAAAATTCACTATAGGAAACTTTTTTTTTATTTGATTGAATGACGAAACGAGCAAGGCGCTCGCATGATGGTAAACGCCACGCCTGCCCATAAACAGAAGCAATACCACAGAGAACTTAGAATTACAAGGCACTGCATGGCACTGAACTGCGCTCGTCACCCCGAGACATAAGATGTTAAGTCTCATAATGCCCAGTAATTTCACTGACTACAATTTCCTTCAAACCGAAACAACAGTGCTTACACACTGTTGCATGGCGGCAGAAATAGACAAAGCGGTGGTACCAACTCAGACGGCCTCTCGCATACGAGGGACCTTCCTCCTTGTAAAAACTACCTTATTATCCCACAGAAGACCGACGTGAAATAGCAATATTTACTAGCTAAAACAAGAACTTCTATTAAAATTGTCGATACAAAAAAAAATGCTAACTCTACAGCATTCGCACATCTCGTCGTTTTCAGCTCGTATCCGACATTTCTTTAAACCTTGCTTTCCCATTTTTCCTGCAGGAAACTTATACCGTCGTGTATCCGAGTGACGAGTTTAAGGTGGGTATTAGGGGCCAGGAATATTGTTAAAAGTAGCGTTATTTTACTGTCACGACAAACACTTTTGGAGAATATATTATTTGAAAAAGTATTTTCATATTGTATTAGCAGACCCGGCTACGCATTGCTGTGGCTAAAGTATATGTTAAATTATATTGTAGTAAACTATTCAATGCAGTATGCGCCATCTATTGGATACTTACTCAATCCAGCCGATAAATTACCTTACACCCACATTTGTTAGAATCTTATAGAACTCACGGATAATTATACAAAATAATTTTATATAAAATGCGGGTATATAATCCTTGTGTCCCTGGACTTGTATTAGTCATCCGCCTGTACTGTCTCAAGCTCCTCGATTTCCTTCTTCCCTTTTTAGAGTATGAAGAAACATTTATACAGGCCGGCATGATTCTGGTAACCACCGATGAATTTATTGTTTGTCGGTGATCGCTAGTTTTTTGGACTGTGTAGTGCAGTCACTTTGCCGAGCTCGGATACAAAAACACAAAAAATGCTGCCACCGAGTAAATATATTATATTATGAGAAAGGCGGAGGACCATCAAGGGTGGCGCGAACTTGGAAAGGCCTATGTCCAGCAGTGGACGAATTCACGCTTATGGATGAATAGATACGCACAATGGCCTGAATTTTTACAGGCTAAGTGCGGGAAAAGGAGCCCACAACCAATGGATGAATAGATGGATAGACCGAGTAAATATTCTTTATTCTTTGAAATAATTCAATCCACGAAAAGATAAATTAACGTTGGAAATAACCAAAACATTAGGCATTAGCTAAACATAGATAAGAACACAATGTAAACCGTTGCTTAGCCTAATGAGTACATCCAATATCCCCTTATTGCTGAACATTAAGCTACAAGCAGACATTTTGATACGGTATGAGACGATAAATTGTCTCGGTAACTGATATCTGCATGATATAGTAGATGTTTAGATTATCATAAGTGGTAGGCAGAGGTGTAACCATTTCGCCGAGCTTACCTTCATCCCATGATGTGATAGGGTCCAAGCCCATCGCCATACCAGGCACAATTCCAGACTCCGGCTGATAAGCATTTCGTGATAGAAAAATCAAATATCACTTATACCTAACTCGGGAATCCGAGATCTCAACACAACTGTTGTACCGCATAATATGCAATACAACTGTGCCACTGAGGTAGTCACTTAAGAAGTTATAATCAAACTGATTATAGTAAATAAAAATAATAGTCTTGTATTAAACACGTTTCACTGTTAGAGACATGACTCTTCCACTGAATGAAGGGTTAGGCCTTAGTGCACCACGCTAGTCTAATGCAGTCTAATTCTTATGGAGAACGTCTCAGATATGCAGGCTTCCTCGCGATATTTCCTTAACTGTTAAAATAAGCGTTACTTTACAAAATACACTCGTAACTAAGAAAAAAATAATTAATGGAGAAATTGATGTATTTCTTTACCTAAACAATCCCAAAGCTTATTCCATAATATTCTACCATTAGATATCTAATCCGAGTGCCTCATCTATAAGTAATTTTAGGTTCCAACCTCCAAGCGACATTATACACCACGATGACCCCAACTTGGGCCGGTGTCGCGATCGTTCCTGACCACTCGACCGTACCCGGCAAATGAGCCCGTTCTATATTTATGGGGGAAACAGCCTGTAGCTTTGAAAATGTACATAAAATATTGGTGGAATATACTTTAGCAGTATAATAGTTATTGTACCCTCCTAGCCTCCGTGGCGCAGCGGGCGAGTAGCCGGCTGTGAAGAGAGAGGCCGCGGGTTCGATAGAGAGACAAATGTTTGTGTGATCGACAAATATTTGTTTCGGGGTCTGGGTGTTGTGAGACCGAAAGTCTCTCGTAGTTCCTGAGACCCACGACACAAGACTCGTATCTTACTGTGGGGTCAGGACTATGTGTGTGACTGTTGGGTGTATACCTACTGAGTGCTGACTGTACTGAGTGGTGTAGTTAGATTACGTACGTGGTAGGGTCAGATAAAAGTGATATTGGGTTTTTCTATCACAAATTGCTCAGGATCAGCCTGGAGGATTTTTCGATTAGAAGGACAGCCACATAAGGTAAACTTATATTGAAAATAATTTAAATGTCAAATTCTAAGTCTGGGTTCACCATAATAGCAATTATAGTTAAGGTTTATATCTAATTTTACAACAACAGTAACGCTGACTTTAACATTGACTGCGGAATGTGTTGCACCATCGTATTCCGATACTACTAGATTCCTCGATTAATTCTAGAAGCAGATCTGATATTATTTTGGAGCACAGACGCTTTAGGAGATATATCGGTTTGAAGATTATAATTGAACCATCTGACAGCTATTTAACTTAAACTAGCGTGGACTTTAATTAGCGAATATTGGGCGGTTACGGTTAACAGTTAAAGCATCTCATCTTGCCTTATTAGAGTAGATTGGTGTTTTGTAATTCCGCTCGTACAGACTGTTTCAGATTGTTGTAAGACGAGGATAGTTCTTATTGGCTGCCTAATTCTTTTTTCTAAATTTAAGTTTAGTATGTAAAGAGCTGTTACTATTCCTGTACAATAAAATAAAAATAAAAAAATAAGTTACGACGTCGTCTAACATTTGTCAAATGGTGCAACTCATGTTTTGCTTAACCGGTACTTTGACATGTTTGTCATTGCTAAAGCAAGTTGATGCAATGCAACATATATGCGTTCAATTCGCAAATTCAAAAAATCCAAAAAATCCTGCATCAAATATATTCACTATCTACGTACATTTATTCCGTTTGCCCACATTCAATAAATTATCCAACACCAAATGCTTTGTCAAATATAAGGCGTGGAGCGATTCAAAATCGTATTTCAAATCCATTGCCAAACGGCATTTGGTTCTTACAGTTGTTTTTGTCCCGCTCCGCTGTGAGTGGCCACTGATTTATATGTCGGCTTTCCAATTAGCCTTACGGAGTGGGTTTTATTTATCGTACTCTTTCCATTTTCCGCACTTTTGGCTTGGCCATGTTGTGTGCTTAGTACACGCGATACTGTGTCACGATTTATCGGATGGTTGAGTTTTTTTAAATGAATATTTTCAAAACAGTAATAGTAAACAAAACTGTCTACAGCGTGGCTCTACCACTCGAAAAACTGGTTCCCGCTGGGTTTGGGAACTGCCAATTTTTGGGTATATACATTGTTAATTGTAACTTGTTTTAATAGTAGAAGTGCTTTAATAATAAAAATATCCTTCACTATTAAAGCAAGTTACAATTAACAATGAATACATCCAAATAAATTGGCAGTCAGAGGTGCATGCTTTTGGGTCTGGTTTCGCATTTATAATATTAATAGAAGGTAGTGTTACCATCACGTGACCCGCTTACTCGTTTGCCCCTTCTTCCATCACAAAAGATATCGTATTATGTAAAAGCATCTTCTATCCCAGTATGTGGTCACACGTTTTACTCGGTAACGTATGTGAGTTTTGATTCACAACGAAATGCATTTGAAGCTCTCTTGTTTTCGTTACGGATCCGGTAAACACCAACCTGACTAATGGTAATGGGTTCTTTGCGGTAAATGCTAATTTAACTTCGCAAGGCGTGGTTTTGCGATCCAAATTGGACGAGATTTGACTGTAATTTCAAATAAGACGGTTGCTTTTAAAACTTCGATAGAAGTACAAGTTATTTTAACTTGAATAAATAACATAGTTTTGACTATATTGTTTATCCTGCAAAATGCAACATTGCACCTGTTGGTAAATACATTGCAGTCTAAATATAATGCCAATTATTGATTTGAGGACAAAAAAAAACAATGTAATGCAAAAAACCTACGGCTGAGTTTCTTGGTGCTTCTTCTCAGAACTGTGGGCATTTCCGAAGCACCGCTGGAGACATTTCAATGAAATTTATCTATCATTGACGTGTAAAAGAGCCCTTTGTGGCCTACTTGCAAAATAAACGTTTTGATTTTGATCATTCAGATATTGCGTTCCTAGACAGTTGACCTTGGCAAGCGTCTCGCTGAAATAAGCCACTGTTGCAATTTATACCATATTTACGTTGATTTAGGTGCCCTTCCACCTGATATTTAATGTTCCTTTTAAATACCAAATTATATTTTGGGTGTTAGCAGGAGGGCCATAAATGAGAAAGTTGGAGGTGAATGAGCAAAGGTATCGGTTTTCTTATGGGGAATGACAGTTAAACCTGATGGTAAGCCACGCCTACCTATAAATAATACCAATAGCTACTAAAAATTAACTACAAAGTACTGTGTGATACTGAACTGCGTACATTACTCCGTTATATAAGATGTTAATACTGAATAATTTCATTGGCTTCAATGTCCTTTTAACCGGAACACAACATTACGGACTGGGGATTTACGGTTTTTAATAAACCATCTTGGCAGCATTCCGAGTCTACTACTAAATTCATGTAGACAATTGTAAGGAATCTACAATACCCATAGATAACAATTCTAAACAAGTTATAGATGCATTGTCACGACTTATGGAATTAAATAAAAATTAGGAGGGGAGGAGGTATTTTATAATTCCGACGGTATAAAGGCCTCTCTAGATGACCAAAATTGTTTATCAAATACTACAAATATGTGTTTTGCATGCATTTTTGACCATCTAGGGAGGGACTTAACTTACCGTACGAAACGCAACTGTTAATTCAAGTCTCAAAACATTCTTCCTAATAATATACCAAGTAGAAACCCCAACGTAGAAATGTAATCTCAACATCAAATTCATGCAATTGTTAAAATCCAAATGTTACAAAGGTCGGATCAAAGTTAAGAAGTTACATTACCTTTGTATTCAAAAAGATATTATTTCATATCTAACAGGGCGTAAAAGTGTTGCCTTTATCTAGGGAGAGGAATGGATGCTAGGGCTATCGACAAAGTATGAAATCTCATGCGCGTAATGGCCAACAATTATTAGTTCAATAATAGGGTAAAAATTGTTTAACTTTCTAAACTGCTGACACTTCTCTTAAGCCATGATTTTTCCTCTATAATGGTGACTTATATGTAGTAGGATCAATATATCGAGGTTTCATCGTGTAAGATAGTAGCTGTTGAAGCTAACATAAGTATTCAGCTATGGATGTTTAAGGCCTTAAATGTACTAACCGCCTACATGTTCCCTAAGCACCATCAGCTAGGGTAGCTCATCAAACCAGACTTGAT
The DNA here is from genome assembly GCA_949126905.1 of Amorpha juglandis. NCBI lineage: Eukaryota > Metazoa > Arthropoda > Insecta > Lepidoptera > Sphingidae > Amorpha > Amorpha juglandis. The sequence goes on from OX421380.1 coordinate 2,260,574, forward strand.
TTCCATTCAACTGAAGGCAATGGCTTGACTATGCTCTGACATCACCGAAGTCCATGAGCGGTGGTTGCTACTTACCAAAAGACTGGCTGCGTGCTTGCTTAGGCAAAAGCCATAGAACATAATAGTATTTTGAATTGTGAGCTGTCGTCTCATTTCAGCGTCATATTTCGTGTTTATTATTTTTCAATTGGTACGAAAGTATATCGATAGCGATTCACCACACCCCTATTCTGCTTAAAACTATGAATATGGTTAGCAGTCAGCACTATTTAGATAGGGGCACCAAAATAACATAGGTCTTTGGTAGGACGTTAGCTTTGATTGAAGCGAGGTCTAGCTTACGTGAGACTAAGCTCCGGCAGGGAGGCACTCGAAGATTTGGCTAAGGTCTTAAAGTGGTTATTGAAAAGTAGAAAAAAATACTAATTGAGTCGGCATAAGGAAGGCGGGGTAATGAAGACGCGTGAGACTCAACTTTTCGTAAATTGAGTTTAATACAGACATCAGCCCGCACCCAATCACATCGTGGAAATAAACTCAGTGAATCATTAAATTAATTGCACCTCTCCTATCGGTGATCTAGGTGTGGGATTATGTTTCTTAGATCCCATCTAATCCCCACTGCACCCTCCTATTACTCCCGCGTTCCCCTATGATTATGCCTCACTGCATGCCTGTTACCCGCTCTCACTATGCAGATTTGCCTTTGAAAGCCTCGTAGATTATACGTTGTATCGCTGAGTGCTAAGTCTGCAGTGACGGTTGTAAGCTATTCTGGCAGGGGAAAAGTTTTGAGACATCTGATATATTTAGCGTGGAGTTTTGTTTAAGAAATATGAGGGTTAAATATTTATAACAACTGGGGAAATTTTTAGTTAAAACTCAAAATATCATTTGCTAGCTTTTCCTCGCGCCTCCGCCCGCGTAATTTGCTTCTTCCGGGATAAAAGTAGCCTTGGTTCATCAGGGATAATGTAGGATTCTCATGGTAAAATATTTTTTCAAATCGGTCTAATAGTTTTTCGTTACATACAAAAAACTAAAATACTAATATTTTCTCTTTATACTAATATTGGTGTAGATATATATTTTCAATAGCAATTAACCTAATCAGTGTTAGCTCTTTCACTTAAATATTTTGACGTAAGGAGGAAAAAAAATCACAAAATAACTGTTACTAAAATACTCTATTTAATAACGTTTTTATGCAAGAGTGGCCTTTTATTGCTGGTAGTATAATACCTGATATTTTTGTACCCGACTGTATAGCGACCACCGTACACAATATAGTGAAAAACCCACCACATTAGCAAGTTCGGACGAGTCGCGTTCCGGAATCAGTCAGGGTATATCCAGTAACATCAGGCCGGCATAATTTTGGTGACCATCGAGGGACTCAATGTCTCTTGACGATTGACATTACGTTTGGATTGTATTGTACTTAATATCAAATATAGTGTAATCACTTTGCCTGCCAGGATAATAACATACCTCCAAAGATAAGATAGTAGTCATTGAAATAAAACTAATTTATACCCCGTCCAAACCCCATCAACCCAAACGACCCCGTCAAACAACCCCGTCCGAAAGGTCCACCCCGTAACCACGAAGGCTGAAAAGCTTTAGAAACGTCGGGACCAAAATTAAAATAAAAAACCGTGATACAATCCGTTTAAATTAGTTTATTTCAATGTGTAGCATTCGCGTAAACGTAAGAAATCATTATATAATAGTCACTTTGCCATACCAGGAAAGGAAAGAGGATGTATGGTACTCACCAGTCAATCGTTATCTAATTGACATTGTATATTAAATATCGACTGACACGTCCCTGTAATAAAAACATAACAATATAATAATATATAAAAAAAATGTGTGCGTCTCGGGACGCTCGACAGAAGTGATAACTTAAACTAATGTGGGTTAAAGAGAGAGAGGAAGAACCTGCCTACTGCAGCCGTATGCGTGAAAGAAAAGGAAGCCAGACAGATTGGCGCCGTAACGCGTTACGTTATGAACCCTCCCAAAAGAAGTTATCACTTCATTGGATTGCTCTAAACTGCACTGCACTGCACTCCAGTCCGGTCAAAGTCCTGTCAAATTCCTGTCAAAGTCCGGTCAAAGTTCTGTCAAAGTCCTGTCAAAGTTCGGTCAAAGTCCTGTCAAATTCCGGTCTCAGTCTGGTCATAGTTCGGTCAAAGTCCTGTCAAAGACCGGTCAAAGTCCGGTCAAAGTACTGTCACAGTCTTGTCGCAGTCTTGTCGCAGTCTTGTCACAGTCTTGTCGCAGTCTTGTCGCAGTCTTGTCGCAGTCTTGTCGCAGTCTTGTCGCAGTCTTGTCGCAGTCTTGTCGCAGTCTTGTCGCAGTCTTGTCGCAGTCTTGTCGCAGTCTTGTCGCAGTCTTGTCGCAGTCTTGTCGCAGTCTTGTCTCAGTCTTGTCGCAGTCTCTTCACAGTCTTGTCAGAGTCCGATCAAAGTCCGGTCAAAATCCGGTTAAAGCCCGGTCAAAGGCCGGTCAAAGTTCGGTCAAATTCTTGTCGAAGTACGGTCCAAGCCTACTGGTCACTGTGTGACGCCACCTAGGACTTCGAAATTATCGAAGTACCAGGGAGGTCGGCTAACGCTGGCTGGTCGATGGACCGCTCGCGTTACGGAACGTTTCAGTTCACCCTCCCATAAGAAGTTATCACTTCAAAAAGTAATAATATTATAAGTTGACACACAAACCAAAGTGTATAAAAATTAACCAATCTATTATATATATAAACAATAGATTTAATGATATTTTTTTTTATCCTGGCTCCGCAAAGTGACTACGCTACACCTGATGTTAAGTGTAGCGCAATCCAGGAATAGTGTCGACCAACGATAAACAATGTATCCATCGTAGGTCGGCAAGTTCATGCCGGCCTGTCAAGGGGGAGGGGAAGGAAAAGGGATGGGAAAAGCATTAGGATCAGGGGGCAAGCCCCGTGGGGAAAACCGGATATACACTGACTGACCTGGAACGCGACCCACACAAGGTGGGCCACTATGGCAGGTTTTAGCACCAGTGTACGGTGGTCGCTATCCGGTCGGATACAAGTATCCTCCCACCAACAAAATATTATAGATATTTATTATTTCTTATCAATGTTTTGTATGAGGAAATATAATTTACTAGCAGACCCGGCCACAAGTTGCTGTGGCTGAGGTATAAGTTAAATTATATTGTAGTAGTAGTATTGTGTGTATTAAATACAGTATGCGCCATCTATAAATTATATATTATTATCTATACTTACTCAATGCAGCCGATAAATTATCTTACACCGCCATCTGTTAGAATCTTATGGAACTCACAGATAAATATAACTATAATTTGCATTAAAAATATAATGCGATTTTAAATAAACAATCAAATAAAAGAATACACTTGCAATAAAATAATACATTAAATTTTATAACAATATAAGAAATATTAATCGAAGAGACCGCCCCGGACCGTACCTGGTGCAAAAGTGCCCATTATACTTGCAACATTGCCACGTTGTATTGAAAGTGATATATGTTGCACAAGGTACGATTCAGCGCGAGAATCCTCACCATTCCTTCTCAGGCGTCGCCCCAGTTCTTGGATAAAATCCTTGGCCTCCGCGCACCACACCCCACTAACCTCTACCGCGAAGGGAACGAAAAAATATGATCGTTCGAGCATGGAGTATTTTAAGTGTTTCTGAGCCGCTGCCCATTCAGCGGCAGAACCGGCTTTATGTACAGTACGCGTCAAGTGAGAGGCGGCGTATGTGCTGACACACGTCGCGTCCCACAACAGACAGCGGCATTTCTCCCAAGGTATTAGAGTTAGCCCATCGGGCCGCTTGCCATCAGAGCGACTCAAACCAGGCGGTTCCAGTGTGCAGGGTAAGCCGGCAGACACCAAGGCACGACGGATGATGTCATTGAGCATGTGATGCCTTGGAAAACGACCCGCCGACCTGCCGCAACTCAAACCGTGGTGACCCCTGGCATCAACCTGCGCCCCACACACACAAGCGTGTGGCTCACAAATGTTACAGCCAAGTCTAAGCGCTACGGCTACTCTTAGTGAGTCATTATCAAGTAAGGTTCCGACGTGAGGTGATGGAATAGCATGAAGCCAAGCCCCAGACTCCGAGCAAGAAACCGATTTGAGTCGAGCAACGTCAGCTCCCAACGCTGAACTAAGCATATCAGCGACTCTCACTCCACACATCCGCTCGTCCCACTGACGCTGCACACTTGGGTTTTCAGGCTGATCAGCGGTAGGGCACACCAACGACCAGGCGTTTAAAGCCTCCGCTGCGTACGGGATGGCGGTACTGTCACCCTGAACTTGTAGTATGTTAGTAATCAGTCCCGAAACCCCGTGCGCAGACGCTAAAAAGGCCGATACGTTGGTATCCCCAACACGTCTAACACCCAATCCCCCGTGCCGAACAGGTAAGGATGCTTGTAGCCATTGTTTGTCGTCGAGATGTATATTCAAAATACTCTCCAAAGTGTCCTTAATGTCGCTATCCAACAGACCAACTTCTTCCGGAAAAAGCCATGTTGGACATGTTCTCATAACGTACATCAGTTTGGGGACAGAGAGGCAACTGCGATAGAGTGTGAGAGCCACGTGGGCAGATAAATGCGGGAGATGTTGCCGGGCAGATGCCAGCATGTCTCTTTTAGTTCGGAGCGATTCAGGCACACCGTCTTGGAAGATTGGTGCGCCTAGAAGCTCAAATGACTGCCTGTCAAGGACCCTTATATCGGGGAGTATTTTCTTTATGTCCTCCATGCGTCCTCCAGAAACAGATCCACAGGGATATAGCTCACATTTAGCACAATTTATAATGAGCCCAATATCCCTCAGCCTAGGAATCAAAGTCTCCAAATCTTTGATAACAACGTCAGGGTCGCCACCAATTGTACCATCATCAAGGTACCACACATTAAGCGGCGCCTCTAACGCGGCTATCATTTGGTTAATTGCCAGACTGAAGAGTAGAGGACCGAGAGGATCACCCTGTTGCGCCCCCACCTGTGATGCCATTCTGTATCCATTAAAATACAGGTTGCTGGGAGAGAGGTAACACTGGTCGAGGAATGGGCTTAAAAGAGGAATTTTATCCCTTGACTCGACCAGCATCGCCTCTCTCTCAACACTATTAAAGGCATTTTTGATGTCAATTTTTAAAATGATGTTGTCATTGCGCTGTGGATCCATCGCAAAAATACGAGTAGCGTGTATGGCCGCTTCGCAACCCAGCGGCGTGCCGAACCCTAACTGATGCGGCTGCAAAAACTCTGCCGCCTTGTCGCGTACTGCACGACAACCTGATTTCGCCACGAGGCGGCGTATCACACTGCCTACCGCAATAGGCCGTATGCCACCGTCCTTTTTTTTAAGGGCGCAGAGCGATGCTCCGTATAAAAAGGGGCACACATCACAACACAATTTTCCCTCAAGGAGAAAATTGCACAGGTTGGTCAAAGACTCCAACAGTCTTGGGCCATTGTCTCCAGCAGAGATTGCTACCAGCTCTTTTAAATGCTGCGGCCGCAAACCATCCAGACCCGCTGCTGAGCTACAGTGGAAGGAAGCAATTGCACCCTGCACATCTTTGCATGTAAGTTTTAATGCTTGGAGACAATCAGCCGAGGCTGGTGCAAGAGAAATGGGGCGAACAGGAGCCGGATGCTTATCCCGCAAGCTATCCAGTGTGCTGGAATCCGAGGACGCCAAGGTACAGTCTGAGGTCAACAGCCTAACCGCCCCTCTCAGGTCACCGTCAAACACTTTGGTTTCTATAATTTTGTAAATAGACAGAGATCTTTGTGGTTTGTTGCTCGGTAGATAATCGAGAGTGCCACCAATGTTTTTCTTCACTTTACTGGTCAGCGACTCGGTGCCCCCGCCGCCCTCAGGAACCCTGAGAGCAGAGTATGCAAAGGACAATAGTGTATACCAGTCATTAGGAGCATTGCTTCGAAGGCACTTCTCGATGATAGAGGTTAATTTCCCGGCTGCCAGATTTCTCGCGCCTTTCGGGATGTGTTTTAAGACACGCACATTGGCCCTATAGCTTCCCAACCTTTCCAGAAGAGAAGGATCTGGTAACACAACCTGAGGGTCGATGTCGTCAGCCTGCAAAGGCTGTGAAGCCAGTGAGGGTTGTTGTAACGCGGGCGTGACTGTCGGTCTGTGTTTCCGAGTAATGTGTATAGATAGCCCACGCTTTGTAAAGCGACGCAGATTATCCGTGGGGCAATGTGGACATAAAATATTGGAGACTGAATAAACATCCATTACAACACTCGAAATTATAAAAAAATAATATATAACATGATAAACATAATTAAAATTATAAAGTTACAATGTTATAATAAAGTGTCGTCGTCGCACTGCACGGGTCCAGTTGACGTCACCGCACGGCGCACGCCGAGCGCCACCACACGAGCTGTTGTGCGTGCCATTTTGTTCTACTTGCTCGATCTAACCCCGCTGTTGAACTCGACGATTTACTCAACAGATCTCGTCTTCATTGTCACGTTTCCACATATAATAGCACAAACACTGTCTTACCGCGTTAAATCGATTCACAACTCAAAGAATCTTTAGAAAAATAATTTAAAACGAAAAAACGCAGAGTACAACGCTAAATTGATTATTATTATTTTTAAGTTTATGTATTTACTGTCCTTTTGGAAATAAAATGATATTTGAGGGATTTCAGCACATAATAATTTTAATCAGACGAAATTTGACGGCATATTGTTGTCAAAATTAAATGTCAAGATTACTTAGATATATATGTATTGGAATACAAGTTAAATGGAAAAAAGTCCCACAATATGTGATAATATCAGGTTCTTTGTAATTAATGGGAGTACAATAATACCAATGTAATATGTTCAATGTCTCAAATTAATTATGCATAATATTAATATAGGTACACCCAATTATAGATTGTTATAATATATTATTATAATTTATTATAGATTTTAAATTGATATATAAAATACTCTATCTCTCAAGTTGAGTGGAACTGGACACATTTTACAAAATATGATTAAAATAGGTTCAGTAATTTAGGAGTTCATCGCGGACAAACAACATGACACGAAAATTTTATATAGTAAAATAGATATTTATTATTTCTTATCAATGTTCTTATAAATAAATATTTATTACAACTAAGTTAATTCAAGAGAGTTCCGATCAACCCACAGACGAATAATAAAAAAATATCATAATCGTTCAAACAATTAAACTCAGAGCGCGGAATTTTTCCACCAAAATCCTTTTAACGTTTTGTTTCGAATGAAAAATATCGTGGATTAGTCACGAGTGAATTAATTAATAAAGGCTAAACAATGGGGTCTGGGCTGCAAGACCGTATATTAACGCTCACAATGGGTGGTGTGTGCAGTCAAATGAAATAATGCGATGCTCCAACCTCAGTCACCTTTGTTTGCGAGTTCGTTATTTTTGTGGTATCATTATCAAAGGTAATGGTTGTGCTTTAAAATTTAAAATGCAGCCTTTCTTTAAAATAAATACACCCAAAGTCACACTAGGGACACTAGGTTAAACCTGTATCGTGAGTATCAGGAATAAAGAATTAAAAAACGAGGGACTTGCGGTCCCACAACACCTAAACACGAAACGTGTATTTGTAGACACACACATTTGTCTCGGTTTGGGAATCAAACCTGAGGCCTCTCGCTTCACAGCTGGTCACTCGCCCATTGCGCCACGAAGTCTGTCTTTGATTTAATGAAATCATATTGTTTCATTGCTGTAGTATTTTTTTAGCAGAAATAGAAAAAGCGGTAGTACAAACCCAGACGGCCTCGCATACGAGGGACCTACCACATTGTAAACTTAACCTCAATTTATAAAAAAATTGCTTTGTATATTATTTTCAGCCAATTTATATCAGAGTTATGTTCAAAACTTGTTGGTAAGAACAAACAATTCTACTTATTATTACTGTCAGGTATAAAATTTGTACACAACATCTGTTTTAATAAATACACCCGTTACACTCGTTTTCAAATAAAACAGACTTAAATTCCTACACTCAAATGTAAATTCTGAACATAAGACGCGCAGTAAATCAACCTAACCACGTACACATCTGAATAAAATATCACTTTTGTTTCACACTATTGAGTATAGGCATTTTCACAGCCAGTAACATGTGTTTATTTTGAGATTTCCACAACGTTTTTGGGTTTAATGTATGTGAATATAGCATTTGCTTAGATTTATGGTGAATGTGAGTTGAAAATGGCCCCCTTTGGTGACGTTTTTTATTTGATTGAATGAATAGACGAGCAAGGCGCTCGCCTGATGGTCACGCCTGCCCATAAACAGAGGCAACACCACACAGAACTTTGAATTACAAAACCCTGCATGGTACTGAACTGCGCTCGTCACCCTGAGATATGTCAAGTCTCATAATGAACAAATGAAAAAAAACTATTTTTTTAAATATATGCAACAAATAATGTATCCTTTTACATCCATATACCTTATATACATAACTTGCCATTTACTAAATAGAATGATTAGTTTCTCGTATAAAGAGATGTTAAATTAGTGAGAGAAAATTAAGGCAGTTCATAAAGCCGACCCACTGCGAGGACGCCCTTTAGCTAATTATGTTTTATGGTATAAGGACCTCCCTTGGGCTTGTGACTGCCCTTCCTCACCGTTTGGGGTAAGAATTATATCTGAAATCAAAAGGTGAAAGCATTAACCTCCTTCTGGGGTAATTGGGTAAAATAAAAAGAAATTATAACAATTTTATGAAAGAGGAGTCAAGCGAGAAAGGTTATCTGGTGTGATGCCTAAGTTTAATTATGATTCTTCTAATTAAGCAAGTTAACTAGTAGAAAAACTACGACATTACTACTATTGCTACTACTATGTAAATGATCTGCAGACAGAACAGAAGCAACACAAAACAGAACTTTGAATTATAAAGCACTGCATGGCACAGAACTGCGCTCGTCACCCCGATACACAAGATGTTAAGTCTGTAATGCCCAGTAATTTTACTTGTTTCAATGCCCTTCAAACCGAAACACTGGTTTACACACTGTTTCTTGGCGCTGAAATAAACAAAGCGGTGGTACCAACTCAGACGCATACGAGGGACCTACCATCTTGTAAAGGTAACCTTATAATAGCGATAAATAAACTTCACACTACATATCGTAGTCCATTACATTGGCACAGTATTGGCCATTGGCGTGTTGGTTGTTGGCCATAACAAATTAACATGATATCGTGTTATCACACGTGTGATATCCTGAGGCCACGTGCTCGACTGCAGCTATCTGTGTTTGGTGCGAAACGGTACATCGCTTTGACATGATTGGACTAAATTTCCCGATGCAATTGCTATCTATTCACGACAGAGGTAGTTGGTTCAGTACTTCATGGTTAGATGCATTGAGTAGTTTCGCAATGACTAGGTGTTGTACGATAAATGTTATTGCAAATATCAATTCTAATTTTTTAAAGGTAGGTAGGTCCATCGTATGCTAGAGGCCGTCTGTCTTGGTATCACCGCTTTTATATATTTCTGTCGCGTAGCAATAGTGTGTAAGCACTGTAATTGTGTTTCGGTTTAAAGGACATTCAAGCCAGTAAAATTACTAGGCATTATGAGACTTAACATCTATGTCTCGGGGTGTCGAACGCAGTTCAGCAGTGCCTTGTAATTCAAAGTTCTATGTGGTGCTGCTTTTGGGCAGGCACTTACTATCAAGCGAGCACTTGGCTCGTCTCGTCATTCAATCAAATAATAAATAGCAACGTTACACAAAAGGTGATATTTTACGTAGCTTTTTAAAAAGTTTTAAGCCAGGTGCAGCAGTAACGGAAGTGCGTCAGTACGTTTGAACACAAATGGCAGCGGAAGTCGGGCTTCAGACTACCGTCTCACGCTAGGATGTCCTGCAATTGTATGCTGTGCATTGCATAGAGTTTATTCCATCTCTAAGAACAAGGAGCACAGCCTATAAAATGTTGATTGTTGTCAACCCGAGAATAAGATGTCATGTCTCATAATGCCCAGTAATTTCACTGGCTTCAACGTCCTTCAAACCGAATCACAACAGTGCTTAGACACTTTTCTTTGGCGGTTGTTACGTCGGACACAGGTGTGAAATGATAGACGGTTTGTAGCACACTGACGTTTAATACAAGATGTCTTATACCTATAGCTATACAACACTTTTCCCCCTTTTAATGAGGACACTAACTTTAAAATGCTATATAATTTAATATGCTTACATTATAATCTGCTTGTTTCTTAGTTTTGCGTTAGTACTTACTTAAGATAACAATCGCAATACATTTTATAGTTACCAAAATTAACATACCTTTGTTTCCCCCCTTTTTACATAATCCTATATCAACATTACTATTTCTATTTAAACTATTGACTTACAATTAGATTGAAAACAACAATACCTACTTTCTTATCTCACCACTTGTTCATACATTTAACAAGTTATTGATATTAAATTATTTTAATTACAACATTGCGTAAAATGGTTTATAATCGATCCTAGGCTGGGGACGCAACCTCGAACCAGAATCTCTCGTGTATTTCGATTCCGAATGTGGTGCTGAAGGCTCCTCATCCCTATGTCTTTCATCATTGTAACTCGATGTTGGTTCGAGGTCAGGAGCAGAAGAATTTACATTTTCGGTATTTTCCATATTTTCCTCAGGCTCCGCTGTACCCACTGGTACTGATGTCGATGATTCACCGGATTCCTGAATTTTACACGGAAAATTACTCTCAGTGAAATCATCTATTTCCAGATGACTATTCCATTCCCCATGGTCACAACCCTTATACACAATAATTTGATTTTTATGTTTTTTACATATTACATTACTGTATATATCCTTAATTAAATAAACTACCCTGCCTATTTTCTTTACTACAATGCCTCTACCCCAACTATCCGTCTTGCATGCACTATTTTTTTTATATAATACTTTTTGTCCCCGCTGTAAACATTCTTTGTTTTTACCCCCATACGCCTTACTCTGCAAACACTGTTTTTGACGGACATAGTTAGCGAGAGTACTCGCCGATGACTTAGGTGACTCACACAATATGTCCAGGCGCGAACGAAGTTTCCGGCCAAAAACCAACTCAGCAGGCGATGAGCCTGTCGTACTATGTACTGAATTTCTATAATCAAATAAATATTTTAATAACGTTGCTTCACTTTGCTTACTATTTTCACTATTAATTAAACTAGACTTTATTCCTTTTTTAATAATTTTGACAAAACTCTCTGCCTGCCCGTTGCTTGATGGGTGATAAGCGGGTGATGTCACGTGGTCGATACCGTTTGTCTGACAAAAGGCACTGTACTGTATTGTAACTCAGCTGAATTTTAGAATTAAATGCCTACAGCCGCGCGGTACGTAAACATGCGATAGGGCTGCCCGCCTCCAGCATTTTAATTACATTTGCCTACTTTGTGATTCCATTTAGTTTTGTGATTATAAAATACTTTTTTATGGATTCAGTTAGAGCATTACACCCATTCTAAATAACGACAACAACTAAGTAATAAAAAGTACCTTTTAAGTTGCCATAACACAAGCGTACCTACCGTACCGCATCAACAGCCTATACAACACGCAGAAGTTAACTAGGCACCTCGGTGTAATGACGTCATAGGAATGTACTACTGCATAAAAAATTCAAGTACCCTTATGAGACCTATCAATACAAGTGATTGTGACTGCGAATGTGGATGGGCACGTTTTCAAGCGAAGTTCATGGGCGTGGGTTCGCGAGTGTACCTACTAAATTGGTTACTAAAATATGTTTTGTCTCATTCTCACTCTCACAGATGACAAATAATGTGTGATTGACGCTAAACATATAATAATTAATCAATAGATACCTATTCAGCGTTTATCAATAAGGGGGTTAAATGTAGATATATTTTTTGGTAACAGTTCTATATCCATAAAAATAACAATAACAACGAAAAAAACACGAAGGAGGCGCGTGCGTAACGGTAGTATTTAATTTACTGACCGTAATGACACGTCGAGGGCGAGAGCGGTAGGCGGTGGGGTGTGGTGGGAGGGGACGCGCATTCCACTGAGGTGCCAAGTTGATTTCTGCGTGTTATAACTACCTATTTCACTCGTTTCATCACTTTCATTTAATCTATTTACTTTATTTATTAATTCAGACATTTATTTTCGGGAGTTAAAAAAAAATACTTATCCATTAAAAAAACATACATTATGTACCTACCTACTAGGAAGTAAAATTATTTTATAGTCTTACCTTTCACAGTTTCCAGGTAATGTAAAAAAAGTTATCCCTGGATGCGTTATTGACGAATTCATACAACCAAAAACAGCACAATACATCCTACTCGTCATTATAAATATGTACTTGATCTTATTTTTAGTGAAAAAATTGCGTGGTTATTGTTAAAAAAAACACACCGTCCGTTCGTCACTGCGGCACAGTCGGGACTGTCTGCACACTGAACGCATACGTATATCGAGTCACGTGGGCATAGCTCGCGATTCATCCTTTTCTATGAAGATGGAATACTGTAGATAATTATACTGTGCAAAAGGTTTTAAATTCCTGAGACGTAAAAGCCGTGCCATTATCGCTCACTATAGTATGCGGTAACCCGAATCGCGATATAAATTCCTGTAATTTACAAATAACTAACGACGTGGACATTGAACTCATTTTATACGATTCTACCCATTTAGAGTAAGCATCTACTATTACGAGGTAAGTACACAGATTTATAGGGCCTAAAAAATCAATGTGTATTCTATAAAAACTATGTGGCGGGTATGGCCATACAGCGAGCGTTGTACGGCCGGGCGAGGCTCGTAATTGCATACACACGTTACAACTAGCTATACATTTTTCTATCGCTTGATCTAAGCCTGGGAACCAAAATCTCCCTCTTGCCTCTGCTTTGGTTTTAACGATTCCTAAATGAGATTTATGCAATTCAGATATAATAGCGTGTCTTAAATTTTTAGGAATCACAATTTTATGACCCCGCATGACACAACCACTTTCATAAGATAATTCCAGACGGCAAAGAAAATAGGGTTTAAATTCAATATTTGTCATTTTTGGTGGCCACCCATTTAATATAAACCAAATTATTTTTTGCAATAATTTATCTTTATTTGTTTCCTCGCGAAGCTTTAATTGAGTTATCGGCAAACTATTGTCAATAACAAAATTAACATATGATGCCCGATCCTCCATCATGTCGTTCTCCGCGCAACCGTTGGCGGGCTCTGCGGGCTCTGCGGGCTCTGCCGGCTCGCAGCTGTGTCCCAGTGATGACTCACACTCCGGTGCGCCAGCGCGCGATAAATAGTCGGCACTATTGTCGGAACTACGTACATATTCTATAGTATAGTTATACGCGCTTAAAAACATGGCGTATCTTTGAAGCCGATTAGCCGATACTTCTGGAACGCCGCGGTGTGGACCGAATATTGACAACAAGGGTTTATGGTCGGTGCGAAGTATAAATGGTATTGACCTGCCGTATAAATATTGATGAAATCGTCTAATGCCGAATATAATCGCTGTGGCCTCTTTCTGAATTTGAGCGTAACGTTTTTCGGCTTTGTTTAAAGTACGAGAAGCAAATGATACTGGTCGCTCCACTCCACTTTTATCTATTTGTGACAATATAGCACCGAGTCCGGTAGGTGAGGCATCCACGGTCAGAATAATTGTAGCATTCGGGTTAAAATGCGCTAGAGTTTGATCCGAGGTTAAATAACGTTTTATGGTTTCAAAAGCAGCAATATGTTCGTTAGTCCATTCCCATTTACTACCTTTTAGTAATAAATTATATAATGGACCAAGGATAGTCGACGCTCGTGGGACAAAATTCCTATAATAGTTAACTAATCCCAGAAACGATTGCAACGTGCCCACATTGGTAGGTACCGGGGCATTGACGATTGCCTCGATTTTCTTCGCCGATTTTTTTAAGCCGTGTTCATTAATCGTATAACCTAGGTATTCTACCTCGTCCTTAAAAAAATCACACTTCTCTTTCTGTAAGGTCAACCCTACATCTTGCAGTCGCCTTAACACCATATTTAGGCGTTCTAAATGCTGAGCCCTATCTACACCAGTAATAAGAATATCGTCCAACATACAAAGTACTCCATCCATTCCCGACAACACACATTCCATCGCACGTTGGAAAATGGCTGGAGCACTTGCCAGGCCGAATGCCAAACGTGTATACTTGAAAAGGCCGCGATGCGTATTAATACAAGTATACTGTTGTGATGTCTCATCCAATTCAAATTGGGCGTACGCTTGGGAGAGGTCCAACTTACTGAACTGTTTACCCCCATACAACTTAGTAAATAATTCCTGTGCTGTTGGTAAAGGATATTTATCAACTTTTAAATTTTTGTTTACTGTGACTGAATAATCTGCACAAAGTCTAATATCTCCATTACGTTTTAATACTGGCACTATTGGTGAGGCATGTTCTGAGAACTCAACGGGTGTGAGAATACCCTCCCGTAACAATCGGTCGATCTCGGCATTAACTTTGTCTTTTAATGCATAAGCTATAGGCCTCGCCTTGCAAAAAACCGGTTTAGCGTTGTCTTTTAAATGAAGTTTCACTTTATAACGATTAAATTTGCCTAACTTGTCAGAAAAAACTGCAGGATAACGATCTTGTAAATCGTCTGTGAATATATTCAGGTTATGGCAATAATTTACTGGTAATAATTGTAATCCAAACGCCGATATAAAATCACGTCCCAGAAGGGGTGGACCACCGTTATGAACCACACAGACCTCTAATACACAAGTACGACCATTATATGTGAATTTTAACCTAACGGTTCCTGCACAATTAATTCTATCACCGGTGTAAGTAAACAAGCGTTTGTTAGTTAACGATAACGGCACCTTACAAAATTTTTTTTTGTATGTTTGGGAAGAAATAACCGTAACGGTCGACCCGCTATCAATTTGAAACCTCATTCGTACACCCTCAACTAGGACTAGTTCGGACATCGGTTCTCCACTAACAGAACGAATATTGTATAACTCACCGTCATCGTCGGTACCCTCGTCATGGATATAACTTATTTTAGTGCACATGCGGCGCAAATGCCCCTTTTGTTGGCACTTTTTACACTTGTATTTGGCATAACGACACTCCGCCGAATTATGATTTTTTAACCCACACACTTTACACTGCGCTTTGCCACTATTAGCACTTTTGGCTCCATTCGCAATCTTGTACAGCTGCTCATTTTGCGCCAGCCCCTGCGCTGACGCCGCCGATGCCGTAGCTGTCACCGCGCTAGCGTTGCTAATGTTCACCGCCATGTCCACTGCTTTCGCCAGAGTTAGGTCCTCCAGATCTCTTGCGAACAATTTCTCCCGTGCAGGTCCCGGTAACATGCCCATTAGGAAACGATCACGTAACGCCTCCTCAATGTCTCGAAACCGACAATGTTGGGTCAGTCCGCGCAGTCGCGCAGCCCACTGCGTGTAGGATTCGTCCACATTCTGTGTGGCCGTGTAGAAGTTAAATCGATCGCCAAATCCTTTTTTTGCTGGCGTAAAATGGTCGTCCAACAGCTTCACAATGTCTTCGTACGGTACTTTTTGTACATCCTTTGGTAACGCAAGATCCGATGCCAACTTATATGTACCGTCACTGAGTGCGCTTAATAATATCGCCCTTTTCTTAATTTCATCCTTGATGTCGTTCGCAATGAACCACTGCGCTAAACGGTTTTTATATGTTTCCCAGGCTTGGCTATCATGATTGAAACATGATAAAATTCCAAACTGCGTTTGAGACATATTTTTTTTCTTTTTGCGCGCGGTAGGTACTCGTCGCCACTGTTACGTCGGACACAGGTGTGAAATGATAGACGGTTTGTAGCACACTGACGTTTAATACAAGATGTCTTATACCTATAGCTATACAACAGCGGTAGAAATAGACAAAGCGGTGGTACAAACCTAGACAGCCTCTCGCATACGACGGACCTTTCTATTCGTATTGACATACAAATTATGAAACATTACATATTATATTGGATTAGTCCAAAATCTACCCACCAGAACCTAGAGTAATTCATTTTATACTACTAGTAAATTAAATGATCAATTAACTACATTGAATAAATAAAAACACTCAACAGTCACACACATAGTCCTGACCCCTACATTAGGTTAACCTGTGTAATGGGTATCAGAAACTACGAGGGACTTGCGTTCCCACAAAACCGAGCCAAAAATTCACATGTTTGTAGTTGTTCTTAGTTTTATATTCCCTATTCAAAACGTTTGTCTAATAATGCAATGTGGCCGTGCTTTATAAATAAATACATTCTAAATAAATTTACAAAAGTACAACGTGCATTAAAATTATTATAATTTCCTCACCATGCTACGTCTCTACGCGTAGATGTAACGTAGCTACTAGTTTCGCGCAATCCGCTAGATGTCACTGCATCATGCTTACATTAACAAAGTATAGATGGCGCTAGTGTGATATGAATTCGTAGCTGTAGAGACGAAACAATGTTTTGAAGAAAGTCTCCGTGGCTTAGAAGTCTTTTCTTTTTTTTTTTTTTATTTATGGCTTTCGCAGTATTATGCATTTAGCCAGTGTCAAGTATAATATATTCTCAAGTTATTTTTACAAGAACGATGAAACACGGGTGCGGTCGATTTCAAGGTCTTGTCGGAGTTTTGGTGTTAACTCCTTTCAGTACGATTCTTAATTCACTTATTTCAATGTTTCCATACACTGTTCATCATCGTCAATGTTTATTGAACAAATCCACACCACTTTTATACAACTAACACAACTCAAAACTAGTTTATGAAATAAATTAAAATAAGCGATGAACTGCACTGTCAGAATTCCCGCCAAAACTCCAGGCTTAGAAGTCGGCTGTTCAGCTGTAAAACGAGAGGCCGCGGGTTCAATTTGTTGTAAGACTGTCGTAGTAAGTCTCTCGTAGTTCCTGATACCTACAACACAAGACTCGCATATTGCTGTGGGGTCAGAGCTATGTATGTGATGTTGCGTGTATATTAATATGTATTTTACGATAAATTGAGTATTATTGATCACTGTTCGTATCTAAGGCCCTATTTCAGAAGATGGGATTAAATTTTAACAGCGTAGAAATTTTTATGCTTCTCCATGTATATTTCTATATTTATTAGAACCGCCTTAGCCAATTACACCAAAAAAAAAACAATAATAAATATAAAATAAAGCAAATATAATATACATAAAGTAGAGTTTGAGTGTCAAAATTTAAGAATTTTAATAAAACGATTGAATTACCGATGTAATTAACGATTAATCTATATATATAAAAATGAATCGCTGTGCGTGTGTCTCGCAAAAACTCGAGACTGGCTGTACCGATTTGGCTAATTCTGATCTTGAAATATCTGTGGAAGTTCAGGGAAGGTTTACCCGGTGAGAAAAAATGAGTAACATAAATAATAAGTAACGGAAAACACTAAAAACGACAACTTAATTTTACCATACAAACTGTTCCTGGGTAGGAAACATTTGACATCTTTTTAATGTGAAACATCTATAAGCGCAGGTATAAACCGGATTGTTGGCGTTGCGAAGCTTGCAGTGGTGACGGGTCGCCACGCTATACTAGACAGGGACAGGGACAGGGACAGGGACAGGGACAGGGACAGGGACAGGGACAGGGACAGGGACAGGGACAGGGACAGGGACAGGGACAGGGACAGGGACAGGGACAGGGACAGGGACAGGGACAGGGACAGGGACAGGGACAGGGACAGGGACAGGGACAGGGACAGGGACAGGGACAGGGACAGGGACAGGGACAGGGACAGGGACAGGGACAGGGACAGGGACAGGGACAGGGACAGGGACAGGGACAGGGACAGGGACAGGGACAGGGACAGGGACAGGGACAGGGACAGGGACAGGGACAGGGACAGGGACAGGGACAGGGACAGGGACAGGGACAGGGACAGGGACAGGGACAGGGACAGGGACAGGGACAGGGACAGGGACAGGGACAGGGACAGGGACAGGGACAGGGACAGGGACAGGGACAGGGACAGGGACAGGGACAGGGACAGGGACAGGGACAGGGACAGGGACAGGGACAGGGACAGGGACAGGGACAGGGACAGGGACAGGGACAGGGACAGGGACAGGGACAGGGACAGGGACAGGGACAGGGACAGGGACAGGGACAGGGACAGGGACAGGGACAGGGACAGGGACAGGGACAGGGACAGGGACAGGGACAGGGACAGGGACAGGGACAGGGACAGGGACAGGGACAGGGACAGGGACAGGGACAGGGACAGGGACAGGGACAGGGACAGGGACAGGGACAGGGACAGGGACAGGGACAGGGACAGGGACAGGGACAGGGACAGGGACAGGGACAGGGACAGGGACAGGGACAGGGACAGGGACAGGGACAGGGACAGGGACAGGGACAGGGACAGGGACAGGGGCAGGGGCAGGGACAGGGACAGGGACAGGGACAGGGACAGGGACAGGGACAGGGACAGGGACAGGGACAGGGACAGGGACAGGGACAGGGACAGGGACAGGGACAGGGACAGGGACAGGGACAGGGACAGGGACAGGGACAGGGACAGGGACAGGGACAGGGACAGGGACAGGGACAGGGACAGGGACAGGGACAGGGACAGGGACAGGGACAGGGACAGGGACAGGGACAGGGACAGGGACAGGGACAGGGACAGGGACAGGGACAGGGACAGGGACAGGGACAGGGACAGGGACAGGGACAGGGACAGGGACAGGGACAGGGACAGGGACAGGGACAGGGACAGGGACAGGGACAGGGACAGGGACAGGGACAGGGACAGGGACAGGGTCAGGGACAGGGACAGGGACAGGGACAGGGACAGGGACAGGGACAGGGACAGGGACAGGGACAGGGACAGGGACAGGGACAGGGACAGGAGGTGGAAGACAACCTGACTTAGGCCGTCGAAGTCAATTAAATGTGCGACGGGCTACGTCACGTGCAATGGTGCAGTACCTCACTTAATTACATTTAATGTAAATGAAACATTTTTATTAAGTTTTGACCACAGTTTACAAAAATATATGTAGGTGATACGAAGTTCACCGGGTCATCTAGTTGGTTATAAAAAGAGGAACTAAAACATATTTTATAGAATAAAAGTCATACAAAAACAAGAGAAATGATATATTGACAGTATGACGATTTTGTGTTTTGCTGTCTTACGTTTGATTTGTTAATGGTCCGGGTTCCCTGGGCTAGCTGATCCACTTGATTACTATCAAGCTAATTTTCCGTGAGTAATCATTTTTATGACCTCGCTATCGATACCTATTGGAAGCCCCTCCTTCCAATAGGTATGATTACTAACCAGCTGATTTTTTTGTTTTTACTTAGTTAATATTTATATAATTTAACAGTCATATTGTCCTATAAATAAAATAATAAATTTTTGAGTATCATCAAATCGAAATATTCTATCCTTGCTACCTCTGTTAGCTACCACAATAGAGAATTTTCGCATAGGGAATTGTTGGGCGTCTCATCGAAACGAAGCTACTCACGGAAAATTAGCTTGATAGTAATCAAGTGGATATCTGGCCCGGGGAACCCGGACCATAAGTACATATTATATTATAGTGCTTGCCATAAGTACATATTATATTATAGTGCTTGCTAATACTTGGACATTGTGAAACATGTGTTGAGTTTATTCACTTTATATTACAGGCCTGTTATAATATTATATCAAGCAATTATTTTTCATTTGAATGTCTAACCAAGCTGACATTGATTCACCTTAAAAAAACGAAGATTACCGAAGTGCTGCCTCGGTGGTGCACTTATAATGCGTAAGCAGTACGACTGCTATGCTGAGATCTCCACTTCGATCCCCAGGTTAGGTAAGTGACCGTGAAGTTTGATGACGTGATTTTTGTATTACGAGTGTTAGAGGTATACCCGGAGTCTGCAATTGTACCCTGAATGGCGATAAGCTCGCCCCCTTATCAAATCATGGGACAAAAATAAGCTTGGCGAAATGTGGGTGCCATACTTATATCTACCTTATATCCTACCCTTTTGGGATTATAGGCATGATTGCATATATATGTACCAAAGTACATAGCTAAAATTATAGTGTACGCAACGTACGTCGCTATTCGCAACTACGGCGCTCCCATCCATCCAATCTACAAGCAAAATCCACTCCAGCCAACTAAAACAAAAATCGATTCAAATATCATAACATTTATAAAGTTAGTTAAGCTCAATTTCCGATAAAAAAACGCTACGTATACAATTGGAATTAAGTTACTGGCAGTGCAAGCGGCCGGCTTGCCATAAACTTGCCTATTAAGAAACATAGTTAGACTCTTATTAACCTCTGGGTATGCAGTTCATATCTACAGCAGTAGAACAACGGAGATCAGAAATTGGATAGAAAGTGTAAAAGCAGCGATATATCTAAGACTAGTACAGCCTGTCGAGATAAAATTTGCAGCCCCGAGAGTAAGTTTGAACCTTGGACTTTTCTAAGTCTAACTTATCTGTTCATTATTAACTATCGTTTTCTATTTCTGTGAAGGAAATATCGTGAAGAAAAATGCATATCTGAGAATTATTAGGAATTTCGAAGATGTGTAAAGTCTGCCAACCTCGCGGGTTCGATCCCCGCACCAAGACAAACATTTATGTTATACATAAATATTTGTTTCGTGTCTGGGTGTTGTAAGACTGAAAGTCTTTCATAGTTCCTGATACCCACAAGATTCGGTATCTTACTGTGGGGTCGGGGCTATGTGTGTGACTGATGGGTGTATTTATTTATTTAAAGATTAGTAAGCTAAGTAACCCTTGGCGCGGTTTGTATCCATAAACAAACCGACCACCGATGACCACTTATTGGTATTTTAAGTAAGTGTCTCCGTGCTTCGGAGAGCACGTAAAAAGTCCGTCTCTGTTGTTATCAAACGACAGCTGTCGGGAAGCCAGGTCGGAGGTTTTTTGGCAGCATTATAAGGTTTAACACTAGGTTGCCAACAATTCTTTTTTTGATTCTTGCTCGGCAATGTAACTACGCTACACAAACAAAATCACAATTGAAATAAGTTGATTCTTTAAATGATTTCTTACGTTTACACATTGAAAGAAAACTAATTTAAACGGATTTTATCGCGGTTTTTTATTTTACGATGTCGACTGACCTCCGACTCTGACTGACACAGTCCACCTTGTGACCACGAAGGCTGAAAAGCTTTCGAAATGTCAGGACTAAAATTAAAATAAAAAACCGCGATAAAATCAGTTTAAACTAGTTTTATTTCAATGAGTTGACTCTCTGTTATCCAGTCTACTAGGCCCCTGCGACGGTCGACTGTTCAATAAGTTCCAATTTTGTTGGTAAACCGATTCAGCGTCCGTTCGTACTATGCATTAAACAAGCTGAACGGTTAATGTTATTAAACTCTTGCATGACAAGGAATATACGATAAACCGAGTAATTTGAATTGTTCGAACTTTGACGTATAGCTTTAATTAAGAGCTTGTTTGTAGGGAGCACTGGAACTACTAATGCAGTTTCATTTTTTTTTACTAGCCCTGTTTTATACATGTCCCACTGCTGGGCACGGGCCTCTTCTACTGAATGAGAGGGGTTAGGCCTTAGTCCACCACGCTGGCATAATGCGGGTTGGTAGACTTCACATACCTTTGAAAAAACTTTCGAGTTCTCAGGTATGCAGGTTTCCTCACGATGTTTCCTTCGCCGTTGAAGTAAGCCGTTAAATAATTAACAATTAATATACACGTGACTTAGAAAAGTCAGAGGTGTATGCTCTTAGGGCTGGTTTCGAACCTGCGACTTTCGTCTCGACAGTCCGTACCAATCCCCGCTGAGCTATCGCTGAGCTATAGTTTCATAAGAATGTCTTTTTAACTTTCATGTCTCAAGTTAAGTCAAGTGTTCAAATAAATTATTTATAACTTTTATTCCGAACCGATGTTCTAAACTGAACAAGCGTACGTACATAGCAAATGTCAGCAAGACGCGTTTGACATTTACTCCTTAAAACGGAAACACGATTCTTGACATTTATTTACGAATTTTGTTGACAACTTATGGTAATTAAAGAAACTTTTGTCACCATGTCATGCTGACAACACAAAAGTTGTCAATTTTCCTTTCGAGATGACTCGAGCCCGTATTAAACAAAAGTTAATAAGCTCTTTGTCAAGTGTCGAATTCTTTGTACATGATTGCTCTGTTTTTATTTAGCGCCAAAAATTAACCAATAACGGTTAGAGAAATCGTCAATATGCATTCGCACTCAGTATGAGACCACATGGTAACTTTTGGGGATAGCTTTTATAACCACGGGGGTCAGCTTCTGGTTGTGAATGCTCATGATTCTACATTGTAGCCATTACATGAGAAATTAGTAGTTAAAATAGAGTAAAAATAGTTTATATTTGTAAATGGTTTTCACGTATCGCTTCATTGGTCTTGTGTTTGAGTTTTCTGATTTCAAAAATCATACAAAGTTCGCCCGGATTTGGAATCTTAACCCGACGTGATGATAGACTTCTCATCTTGGCGAAACGTTAGTACAGATTAGAAGTACACAGCCTACTCCTTCAGGGGTACTAGTGTGAGCTTATGTATATTTTTTCCATCTTAACAGGGAAAATAAATCGAGAGATCTTCACAAAGCGCGCACGTGGCCGGCGTCCAAGGAAGCAAGCGGTGGAATGACTAAGTGACGAGGCAAATCTAAATTTATTCCAACACTTACATTAGTGTATGCAAATTTTAGGTCATAACTTAGCCGAGCTTGCTTGTTAATACCTCAAGGAAAGACGATCTTATCTACGGAGTGCTGTGGATTAGTCTCGGAGGTTGACTTCATTTATGAAGCTACTAGTATTTATCGTTTAAAGTATTTGGTTTAATTACAGTATGTGTAAATTATGGACCAAATGACAATTAATTCAAGCGCTTACTTTACGATTTAAGGTAGGTTAATTGTAATTACCATTTTTTTTAATCTGTTATTTTCACACTCAGAACTATTTATGCAAAGTTACTGCACATAGAATATGATGTATACTCCATTACTGAATATAAGAATTCTAAAAAACTACGTTTTGACAACCGTTAAAAATTAATACTGTAAAGTTAAACCATTTTTTGTTGGTTTCTATGGAGTCAGTGCCTGTCAAGTCAGATTAGGCTTTTGGTACCCTTTGGGTAAGAAACCTCAAAATCATTTCATATCATACAATTATTTAAATCAAATCTACAAGGTGGTAGGTCTTGTTTATGCGAGAAGCCGTCTGGGTTGGTACCATCGCTTTGTCTATTTCTGCCGCCAAGCAACAGTGTGTAAGCACTGTTGTGTTTTGATTTGAAGGACATTGAAGCCGGTGAAATTACTGGGCATTGTGAGACTTAACATCTTATGTCTCGGGGTGACGAGCGCAGTTCAGGCCATGCAGTGCTTTGTATTTAAAAGTTCTTACCATCAGGCGAGCGCTTGGCTCGTCTCGTCATTCAATCAAATAAAAAAAAGCCTTTGGTACACTTTGAGTATTAAACCTCAAAATCATTTCATATCACACGTGTTTTCAAGTATGTTTAAAATGTAATATTGATGAAATACAGTCTTACCATATTTCTTTCCAGGGTTTACTTGGATTAAATCCAAAAGTAAGCGTTGTTAAATCCACTCGACTATCTTGTGTCTGGAAACGTTCCTATCTCACTTCGTCACACGGCTAAAACTTATAAGAGACATTCAAGAATTTGACGAACTTGACCTAAATATGCAAAACATTCTTATATATATGCCCTTATAAGATAACAAATCCTCCATATTTCTACACTAAAATTTCAAATTATGTACATATTAAGATGCAATAAGTGAGGATTTAAATAAATACACCCAGCAGTCACACACATAGTCCTGACCCCACAGTAAGAACGCGTGCTGGCTTGCGTTACCACAGCTTCGTGTTCTCCTCCATCTCGACTCGGACTAAAAATAAGCGAAATTATTCTTCTGTCGGACCATTAAGCTGTGGAATAGTTTGCCAGCACACGTGTTCCCTCCTTCCTATAATATGGGGTCCTTTAAATTGAGTGTGAAGAAGCAGTTAAGCAGGCCGGCATGATCTTGCCGACTAACGATAGACACACTGTTTGTCGTTCGTTGGTCGACACTATTCCTGGATTGGACTACACTTACCACCGGGTGTGACGTAGTCGATTTGGCGAGCCAGGTAAAAAAAAAGAGACGAGTCTTGTGTCGTGGGTATCAGGAACTACAAGAGACTTTCGGTCTCAGAACACCCAGACCACGAAACAAATATTTGTGGATCACACAAACATTTGTCTCAGTGCGGAGATCGAACCCGTAGCCTCTCGCTTCACAGGCGTATTGCCCGAAAAAAATAACAATATCAAATGATTAAAAATTCTATCAGCATAAACTTAAACCAACTGGATTTTAGTATTTCAGGGCATTCATTGGAATAATCACCTCATTGCTCTAGCAGCAGTCAATAAATCGTAACTCTGGTAAAAATAAAAAATAATACACATGAGTTCCCCTGGATTGGAACGTGAGTACTGTAATGATACGGTAATGGTATGGTGATAGGGGATCACATCATCGCACGATCAACCCCGGAAACGTAGGCACAGCACTAGTTGCATCTCGGCGCACGTCTCAGGCGATAAAAGCGTGTCAAAAACATTACACCTGCGATGACCGATTTGTTTATATTTGACTAGCTTTTGCTCGCGGCTCCGCCCGCGTGATCTGCTTTTTCCGGGATATCCTTTCTTAGCGGATGCCTACGTCATAACATCTACCTGCATGCCAAATTTCAGCCCGATCCCTCCAGTGGTTTGGGCTGTGCGTTGATAGATCACTATGTCAGTCAGTCACCTTTGAGTTTTATATATTTAGATTTAGTCCCTAGGTGCATTGTTGCTGTCCATTTACTATATCTTGCTATGACACAAAAATTAAACAATTTTGAGTCGTTGCTATGGCACTTTATTGGTCAATGTTTGTTACTATCGACTAAAGATGGTTGAATTAAATGTTCAGTTTTTTAGTTTTATTCACGCGGTTATTTATTTGTTATAAAGTATTTATTTTGCTATTTTTAGTGAAATAATCATCAAAATCTCAAAAGTGGATGTTTTTCTTCAAATTCAAATGGGCCACCATCGGAATAAACCCTATCGAATACATATAAAAAGGAACTAATATACGATATTTTTTTTGTGTAATAATATCACTGCGCCCTAAATTTTCTTATTTAGTACAAAAATTAATAAAAATAATATAAACATGAGTTGCAGGGAACATAGATTTTGCATACCACATTTAAATTCAGATCGCTCGCAATAAAGTGGTTAGTACAAAACGTACACGATGACGCTGCAAATATTTTCAGCGTATGAATGTGTAGAAGCACAGAGGTGTATCTAGGACCGTATTAGGGCCGGCGCTCATAGACGGCATGGCACGGCATGGCATGGCAAAGGATTTTATTACTAATCAAGTTATTTTGAATCTTATTGCCACGAGTTTAGAATTCA
Source organism: Amorpha juglandis (assembly GCA_949126905.1). Classification (NCBI taxonomy): domain Eukaryota; kingdom Metazoa; phylum Arthropoda; class Insecta; order Lepidoptera; family Sphingidae; genus Amorpha; species Amorpha juglandis. The sequence continues at coordinate 2,286,324 of OX421380.1, forward strand.
CGTTACTTTATTTCAATACCACAGTGCCGCGACGTGCCGCGGGATGCTGTGGCATGACGCGACGCGCCGCGGCATCCCGCGGCGTCCCGTGGCATGCCGTTTCATTCCACGGATTGCCGCGGTGCGCGAGAGAGAGAGAGTGGCTGGGCATTCAGCAGGATGCCACGGCATGCCACGGGACGCCGCGGGATGCCGCAGCATGACCTGCCGTGCCATGCCGTGCCATGCCGTCAATGAGCGCCGGCCATTATTAAGCAAATTCAAATATAGCCCAAATAGGGTAATGAGATCTACTCTGTAAATCGCCAGAGATGTACTTAAGTGCATATTATATTTTTTCTATGTGTTTAAAATAATATTCCTTATTAAAGCCTTAATTTAACATTTCTTAGGTTCTATAAGTCGTTCGTTTAATATGATAATCATTACGTAATGATTACGTAATCGAATAATAAAAACACAATTACTTTAGTTTAGTATGTGAGAGCGCCGGTCTGGCTGCACCTTCTGGTAAGACAGTACCTAGCACGGTTTCGTCTTTTTCTTTTATTTACTGTAACATGTGTTAAAAAGTATATTGCGCCCAACCCACTGCGAGTGGGACAAGTAGTTATTCAGTTTGAATATTCAGCCCGACATGATTCTGGTGACCACTTGTAAACTCATTGTTCGTCTTTGGTCGCTGGTTTTGTTAGACTGCACTACGCTTAGCATCAGATGTAGTGCAGTCACGCTGTATTTGCTGTGTGAATTTGAATTCTGGGTGGTGTTACTAAAACCTACGCGTAGGCGTCGCGTTTACAATCGAACTTACTGTTCTGGTCATAGATATAAAAAATATTTTACGAGTATTCCTGAATCATGCAGGTTATTAAATACTGCACAATATAAACCCACTACTATTACGTACATAATATCATAACAAAATTGTCTTGAGATATTAAAAATAATTTCAGAAGATAAAAAACTTTACCCCTTTGGTTAGCGGGAGTTTATGGCCATAGTTGAAAACTCTGAATACATCCCCGTAGGCGTGCGATAACCGCATGTAATGCAAAATTTGCACAATAATGGTACAATAATTCAAACGTAACGAGTGGCCTGGCTCTTCATACATCATATCAACTGATAAGCCTTGTTGTACATACAAATTAGGCTACGAGAACCAAAGTGGCTTAAGTCATTTTTTAAACAGCCACAGGACGTCCACTGCTGAACATAGGCCTCCTCCAAAGATTTCTAGACCGACCTGTTAATGAAGCGGCCTGCATCCAGCGACTTCCTGTGACCTTTATCAGGTCGTCTGTCCCCCTTGTAGGTGGACGTCCAACGCTGCGTTTGCCGGTACGTGGTCTCCATTCCAGCACCTTTCTGCCCCATCAGCTATCAGTTTTGCGAGCTATGTGGCCTGCCCCTTCAGCTTGCTAATCCGCTAATCGGTGACTTTCGTTCTTCTACGACATTATGAAAAACTACAATATTTTGATGATTTTATTTATAATGATGGTTAGACCGTTCTGGTTCTAACGTCCTCTAATATAAAACACACTGTTGCCAAAAATGGTTGGCTTATGCTGATTGGAAGCAGAGTTTATCTTTACTGGTTAAATGGCATTTCAAACTTAATTTAAGAACTAGATGTCCATTACAATATACATGCCGTAGACTTTAACTATCCCCTCGTATACGACAGTTCGTCTGGGTTGGTACCTCCGCTTTGTCTATTTTTGCCGCCACGCAACATTGAAGCCACTGAAATTACTGGGTATTATGAGCCTTATCATCTTATGTCTCAGGATGACGAGCACAGTTCAGTGCCATGCAGTGCTTTGTAATTCAAAGTTCTGTGTGGTGTTGCTTCTGTTTATGAGCAGGCGTGGCGCTTACCATCAGGCGAGCGCCTTGCTTGTCTCGTCACTCAATTAAATAAAAATAAAAAAGCAGCAATAATATCAAGTTTTCATTACAATTGGTACTACGAATAAGCCTATATCACAGCAATAAGCTTACTTTAAAGACGTCATGGTAACGAGAGTCCAAGTAACACTATAATAATACTGCTCCAAGAGCTTGCTTAGGGTCCAATTACAATTCAAAAACGTCAACAATACAAAGAAAAGTCACACGAAAGTGGGCTGAAAGCATTCGACTTTCTATTCGGTACAATGGTTTAGCACGATGCTTTGAAAGGCTATTTTTCAGTCTGTCCATGTAGCATTCATTAATCTGGCAGGACAGATCGTGATGAACTACCTGACAGGTGTGCGTCGGCAAAATGTTCTGAATTCTCGAACATTCCATATCTTTTATTCACATCTCGTTTATAGTTGAAAGAAGACGCATATACAGCTTATATTGTAGTTTAGATATTGTATATATCTAAAAAAGGAATTTAAAACATTCTTAAAATAACAAAGAGATAAAAACATTAATTATTTTAGTGCAATAAAATTTAAAAATTCCTTTTGCGGAAATAGCCACGAGTATACCCGACATACATGATAGCATTCGCTTATAAAAAAGAGAAATTAAATTAAAACAAAATTTAAAATTATATTTCTTTAATAAAATATTGAAAATGTCAACGCTGTCTGAAATACTAACAATGCGCCAATAGAGCAGCCAAATTATTAGCTAAACACACTTCTGCCTTCACCATTGAGGATATAGGCGTAGGCTTATGTAACAGGTCCGTCAAATGCCATCATACTCGGCTTAACAGCTGTAAAACGTAAAAGTGAATACGAAAGTACCTACCAAATGCAGGATCAAAAAACAACAAAAGCATATGCGAATTCAGTCATTCCTCTTTTAGTTGGACATTTCTATGAAAATACCACATTTCCCGCTTGCCGCCAACGTCGGTTAGTTGCTGATTCTCTGTGTAACGACTGGACCAATTTCAGAGGCTTTTAGTCTTTATTTTGTATGAAAAAATAGCAAAATTGAACACGTGTACGTCTATGATGCTTGATGTAAGTCTATAAGTAATCTGTGAGTATCAAATAGAGTTGAATGGTAGATCCACGCTGTAGATAGTTTTGTCTACAGCATGAATGGACCGGCTCAACTGAGTTGCTCAACATTTATGACTCAGACGAAGCAAGGTGAAATACTTTAGGAGAGGTTTACAGCATTGATTATTATATTAAGGTGATTATAGTTCATCAAAAAATAATTAATCCATCAATAGTACAGTGCGTGCTATTTAAATTATTCGTTATTTATATTGACAATCTAACAAAGAAAAAAAGCTGGATATCAATCCAGCAATTAATAGAATATGCATCAAACCCTCTTTCTAAACTCAAACCTAAATTATATATTCATTGGAAGTAGTCTTACAAAGACATTACGGTTGAGTATGAACAGAATACATTTGTATGAACAAGGCACTGAAGTGGGTCGTTGTGTAAGGTAGATCGATCTCTGATATAGAGGCTTGTAAAAGCTCAAACTCTGATATGCAAGAGACAGGTCGGAGATGCGCGAATTTAGAGGCAATCGGAATTGGATACGGTATTGTAAAGTTAGGTAGTGTATTTTACGTTTCCGTGGCAGCTTTGTTGTCTAACCGTGACCACTGTACTGTATTGTAACTCAGCTGAATTTTAGAAATAAATGCCTACAGCCGCGCGGTACGTAAACATGCGATAGGGCTGCCCGCCTCCAGCATTTTAATTACATTTGCCTACTTTGTGATTCAATTTAGTTTTGTGATTATAAAATACTTTTTTATGCATTCAGTTAGAGCATTACACCCATTCTAAATAACGACAACAACTAAGTAATAAAAAGTACCTTTTAAGTTGCCATAACACAAGCGTACCTACCGTACCGCATCAACAGCCTATACAACACGCAGAAGTTAACTAGGCACCTCGGTGTAATGACGTCATAGGAATGTACTACTGCATAAAAAATTCAAGTACCCTTATGAGACCTATCAATACAAGTGATTGTGACTGCGAATGTGGATGGGCACGTTTTCAAGCGAAGTTCACGGGCGCGGCGCGGGTTCGCGTGCGTACCTACTAAATTGGTTACTAAAATATGTTTTGTCTCATTCTCACTCTCACAGATGACAATTAATGTGTGATTGACGCTAAACATATAATAATTAATCAATAGATACCTATTCAGCGTTTATCAATAAGGGGGTTAAATGTAGATATATTTTTTGGTAACAGTTCTATATCCATAAAAATAACAATAACAACGAAAAAAACACGAAGGAGGCGCGTGCGTAACGGTAGTATTTAATTTACTGACCGTAATGACGCGTCGAGGGCGAGAGCGGTAGGCGGTGGGGTGTGGTGGGAGGGGACGCGCATTCCACTGAGGTGCCAAGTTGATTTCTGCGTGTTATAACTACCTATTTCACTCGTGCCCATCACTTTCATTTAATCTATTTACTATATTTATTAATTCAGACATTTATTTTCGGGAGTTAAAAAGAAATACTTATCCATTAAAAAAACACACATTTTTTACCTACTAGTAAGTAAAATTATTTTATAGTCTTACCTTTCACAGTTTCCAGGTAATGTAAAAAAAGTTATCCCTGGATGCGTTATTGACGAATTCATACAACCAAAAACAGCACAATACATCCTACTCGTCATTATAAATATGTACTTGATCTTATTTTTAGTGAAAAAATTGCGTGGTTATTGTTAAAAAAAACACACCGTCCGTTCGTCACTGCGGCACAGTCGGGACTGTCTGCACACTGAACGCACACGTATATCGAGTCACGTGGGCATAGCTCGCGATTCATCCTTTTCTATGAAGATGGAATACTGTAGATAATTATACTGTGCCGTGACGTAAAAGACAAACTCCAGGAGGGAGGCTTTATAGACCGGTGATTATCCGGTTGAAAATGGTAAAAATAGAAACAAATTTATAGTAGAATCAAACCCATTGTAAAAGGAAGAGAATACAACAAAATTGATAGGAAAATTAAATTAACGGCGATCTGAGGTCGGGAAGTGGGAAGGGGGGGGGGCTTTTAAGGGTAAAAAACGGTTTATCTCGATTTCCGGAAAAACTACAAGTCCTATGGAAAAAATTTAAATCGCAAAGTTGTAGGTAATAAAAAGATCTACAACTTTTGTATACACACTCTCTTCACATAACCTCAAAATATATGTGAAAAATTCAAATAACCAAGTTTTTTGTTTTTATTTTTATCTATTATAATAAATCATTTCTTCTCACGAAATTCGGTGAAAACTTACCTTTTTGTATCCCAAATACACTGTAATTTTTTTTATTTAAAATATTTATTTTTGCACCTTATTTTGACTTAATATCGAAAAAGCAGTCTAATTTTCAAACGAAAATTCTCACATCAAAATATGAGCTTTTTTAAAAAAGTCTGTTGGTTTCTTGTTCATTGAATTCTTTACTTTCTGATGGTGTAAAAAAATATATGGTAAATGGTAAAATTACTATGGTAAATGTGCTCAGAAAATGCAAAGAAACGAACTACTAAATAACAGGTAGTAAGGCCCAGACCCACCTAGCCCCTTCCCCACTTCTTTATGATGGGCTAAAATTTTCCGTAGATCACTCAGGTATATAAGTTATATTAAAATAACAATAAAGAGGCCTCTACGCATATAATTTAAAGAAGATTCTACAACTTTCTCAAAATATTGTAGATATGTCTTATTAAATATTAACTTTACATTTTCTGAGCACATTTACCATAGTAATGTATATATTTTTTTACACCATCAGAAAGTAGAGAATTCAATGAACAAGAAACCAATAGACTTTTTTAAAAAAGCTGATATTTTGACGTGAGATTTTTCGTTTGAAAATTAGGCTGCTTTTTCGATATTAAGTCAAAATAAGGTGAAACAATGAATATTTTAGATCAAAAAAATTACAGTGTATTTGGGATATAAAAAGGTAAGTTTTCACGAAATTTCGTGAAAAAAAATTATGTTTTCTAAACGATAAAAATAAAAAACTAAAAACTTGGTTTTTTTAATTTTTAACATACATTTTGAGGTTATGTGAAAAAAGTATGTATACAAAAGTTGTAGATCTTTTAATTACCTACAACTTTGCGATTTAAATTTTTTCCATAGGACTTGTAGTTTTTCCGGAAATCGAGATAAACCGTTTTTTACCCTTAAAAGCCCCCCCCCTTCCCACTTCCCGACCTCAGATCGCCGTTAATTTATTTTTCCTATCAATTTTGTTGTATTCTCTTCCTTTTACAATGGGTTTAATTCTACTATAATTTATTTATGTTTCAAAATGGATAATCACCGGTCTATTATTTAACCAAATGGTTTCATCATGTTTTACAAAGATCTTACTATGGATGCGATCCTGCAGAAGATACAAAGCACTGGCTTGACATAATAGACGGAGACATGAAATCTAATGGTCTCACTACGAGGCATGCTCAAGATCGAGCAAAGTGAAAGTATCTTAGTAGAAGCGCCAATGCACTAATGGCACTAAGTCAATAAAACGCCAGAAAGAACGAAAGAATGTTTATTTAATGCCCGCGTCAATACAGATTTTCTGTAGTGCTATATCAATACGCGCTATTTGACTTCAGTATATAATTAGCCCTGACTCTCGTGCAACATCGCAGCTTTAAACTTTAGAGACTAAAGGATAAATGAAAAAGTAGAGAACCGGTATAACTTTAGCCCGGATTCACCTTGAATTGAGCGTATTGTGATTTGGTTTTAGAGCGGTTTAGAAATTAATAATAGCGTAGGTCAATTTGGTCTATATGCGTTATATGTCGACATTGAAATACTTCGGAAATCAAATTAAAAAACGAGTAATAATTAATAACGTTTCTATTATTAAATTAAGTTCCTAAAATACTAACCATTATTTACTACCTAATAATAATCAATCAATTCTTACAATAAGTGGTTGCTCACATTGCTGGTGGTAGGATGTTCATATCCGCCCCGATAGCGACCACCGTACACATGGTGTTAAGACCCGCCATAGTGATCCACACGCCTTGTGTGGATCGCGTTCCAAGATCAGCCAGTGTATATCCGGTTCTCCCGAGGGGCTAGCGACATGACTTAATGGTTGGTTGGGGCGGGTACAGGGGTCCATTCTTGTATTTCTCTGCCTGCATCGGTTATCCGCTTCTCCTGTCGCAGGCCGCAGGCTGTCGATTTGCTTCTTCCCTCTCCGAAAAGGGAAGAAGCATTTATACAGACCGGCATGACTGGTGACCACCGATAAACTCATTGTTTTTCGTTGCTTGCTGGTGTTTTTTGGACTGCACTACGCTTACCATGAGTTGTAGTGCAGTCACTTTGCCATGCTCGGATAGTGAATTTATTCCTATTATCGAAATATTCAAATAATAATAATCATATCTAATCACAAGATAAAATAGAAAAATCCACCCATACATATTAATTAACGAAAAGACCATTTACGTGTTTGTTTAATTCAAATATGCCAGCTGTCGTATCTAAATTCCGACGTACAACTCTGATAATAAATACAACAGTACATCTATTATATTTTCATCATCATCATCGTCAGCCAGCGACTTCCTGCGACCTTTATCAGGTCGTCTGTCCACCTTGGATGCGGACGTCCAACGCTGCGCTCGCCAGTACGTGTCCTCTATTCCAGAACCTCTCTGCCCCATCGGTTATCGTTTCTGTGAGCTATATGGCCTAACCACTGCCACTTCAGCTTGCTAATCCGCTGGGCTATGTCGGTGACTTTGATTCTTCTACGGATCTCCTAATTTCTGATTTGATCAGGTAGAATGTAGTATTATTATCACGTAGTATTATATTTTGCCACATCCAAAACACTACTGGCATTTTATCCTGGGTAACATTTGCTTTCCAAGTCCCAACCGGTCAGCTGTTTAAATCTAGATCGAACATGAAACCTTTTACCAGCTGACACACAAGTTTCTACTCACTTTTACAAACATGTTATGGCACTGGTATGTAAATTTAGGATGAGTAGGTATACGTGTGTTATGAAATGTATAACTATTTAGATTTGCATATAGGTTTGTGTCGCTGTTTAAATATGTGTGCAATTAAATGATATGTTCTTTCTTTATTCTCTTTTCTAGTATTATGTGTAAGATCCCCTTCTTTTTCAGACTTCGTGTCCATAAAAAACGATGATTATATTAATTATGCTGTCCTTTAGGAAGTATACCTGATACATTTTTAATGATTGGTAGAGCCGCGCTTTGGATACTCTTGTCTACAGCATAAATGGGCCGTCTCGACTGGGTCGTTACAACCGTATCACAGAAAAAAGACGAAAAGTAGCGACTTACTGCTGCGTTTCATACGGTCAGTGAGATATCCGGAGGCCCAAATCCCGCTCCCCTTCCCAATCCCTTAATTATCCCTTCCCTTTAGGGGCAGCAACGCGCCTATGATTCTTCTAGTATTGTGGACGCACATGGGCGGTGAAGATCACTTACCATCAAGTGCCCACTTGCTCGTTAGCCGGTACCTATATGTTTTAAAAAACATATTTTAAAGTTGTTAAATTTGTTTCAGAATGATGAAGTCATATTTATGACTGCCTCAGCGGTGCAGTAATAATACGTACCTTTCCACTACTAGATTTCTTAACTTGTCCCCAACAAATGGCAAATTGTATCAATACAGATATTCACAGCAGCAGCTCTCTAAATTGCAAATATCACTAAATTAAACTAATCAGCACAATAGTAGACAATTTCGCAACGCTTCCATACAAAATAATCGCTAACTAATTTCCTACTAGGAAACTTTTCGATTTGCCTTGCTGTCCCCATTGAATATTGAAATGTAATAATCAGTAGCCCGGGAGAGCCTTGCCGGCTAGACTTCCGCTGTCAATTTGTCTCGAGCTCGGTGCATTTTGTAGCCAACTAGTGCTTTGTGAGGTACGAATCAGGTTGGGTAGAGTGAGTTTTATTATATCACTGACTGATGAAAGGAGCAGACTGCTCGCCTTCAAAATCACCTACAACTCTGAATACAAAATGCATGGCACAGCACTGCACTCAATACTCCAAGATATAAGATATTGTCCCATAATTCCCTGTAACTGCAGCGCTGGCTCAATGTTCTTCTAACAAGAAACTAACAGTGCTAACCTATGGGTGTATGGCGGTATAGTATAGATGGTCGAGCGATACATACCCAAAATTATTCTCGTTTAAGAAACCTGTCACTTAGTCTTTATTTTAACTTCACCAATCTGCATTAGGCCAGCGTGGGTGGACTAATGCCTAGGCCCTCTCATTAGCAGAAGCTCATGGCCAGCTTACTCAGCCTTGTGTTATACAGCGCCCACAGTTTAATGCAGGGCTGATCTTTTTTTACCTTTCCTTATCCCCTTCGCAGTGGAGTCAGCGCAATACGCTTTTAACATATGTTACAGAAAGATTTAACTTGTAGGTTTTACGACCGACCGCCTACCTGGTGTCAGTCAACCCCTCTGGGGAGATATACAGGTCTAATATTATTGTTGTATAATAACAGCTGTACTATTGCGTTTTTACGACCAGTGATATTGTTGGAGATATAATGAGACGGTGGTAATAACTTACTAACACATCTGATTGATTTCCGAGCTTACGCTAAAATATATGGAAGATAAATAAATAATGGTAAAAAAAATTCGACAGTTCTATTACAATAGTAGCTCATCGTAAGCTTAGAGGAGTTGTCAGGGACTCTGCGTTTGTCAGTGCCTCTGCAAGTAAGTAATTTAAGTAAAATTTGAACCTGTCATCGACTTAGTTTCGTACATTTGTATTGACTCGTAGTTATATTATTTGTTAACCGACTACAAAAAGGAGAAGGTTCTCACTTCATTTCTGTTTTTAAGTATGTTTAATGACATCCCTGCCAAGTATGAACTGATTTTATATATATATTTTTTAATGCGAGGGTCTATTCCGAGAGTCTTATAATTTTTATATAATCTGATCATAGGATAGGAGGAAAAATGGGAATTACTCAATGGATACCATGAAATGCGAAATTATAGATCACCATGCTTGGTTTCTACAGAACGATCTATTTTTTTTTATTTGGTTTACCAACAATTGTTTACATATATATTTAAAAAAAGAACATAAAACATAAAAAACATTTACAAATGTAACAATTACTTAAAGGTAGACACCACAAGCTTATAAATCTATCTACTAAGGGTATTCGTTATATCATCCGTGGTCTGACAGTGTTTTTATATTAAGTGAATTATACTCATGTGTGGTGTACAATAAATATATTTAATTTCTATTGAACGTATCGCAAAAATCTATTTTAGTTGTTACTGTACATTTTGTGAGCCCGTTTGGGAAATATAGGTCGCAAAACCTCACCGGTTTTATAACCTAAGTAGGTATGCTTCTACTAGAGTTCACTAGACCAATGTGGCTATTTGGAAATATTGAAAAAATACAATTGGAATACAAACAAGAAACAAATTATTGTCTATTTCCGCCGCCAAGGAGCAGGGTGTTAGCACTGTTGTGTTTAAACACTGTTGACATTGAAGCTAGTGAAATTAATGAGCATTTTGAGACTTAATTTACGTCGACAAACGCTGGGCGACGTACGCAGCCCAGTGCTATATAGAACTTTGTAATTCAAATTGTAGTATGGTGTTGTTTTTGTTTATGGCAGTTGAGGCTTACCATCAGGAGTGTCCCGCTCGTGTCGTCATTTCAATTATAAAAAAAAATAACTAGTCCAAGATTTGCTATAATCCAAATCCTAACTGCCTACGCAACAATTACCGAAATAATATCTATCCGTTCAGACAATTAAAGGTAATTTACAGCGGGCCGTTTGCGTTAGTTCAAGATAATGTTTATTGCACACTTCGTTTGTTTTAATTGCAATTAATGCCCCGATGCAACATGTAAATAACCCTTAATAGGTCAGCGTTCGCCAAGAATACAGTTTTCGAAGTACAACGTCACTAAAGATGTTTTCCCTTTGCATTTCCAATGGGCAAAAACGTATTTATTTGGAATCATAAAAATTCAAATGTCCTTTTTATTTTCAGAGTAGACAGATTCAGTTCTGAATATTGCTTTTTAGCATTGCATTAGTAAGTAAAATGTTTCTTTTATATTTTGTCTTATTACCAGAGTTTACCGTTCTATCAAGACGTCACGACTTCGCCAGATGTTGAGTCTTCTCCGTAGTGTTACCATTAGCCTATATGTCTCCGACCAATAAGCCAAGACAGCGCTTATTGAGCCGTTCGTGGCAAGCGTCCAAGCATTTGCGACCGACGACCGAAATACCTCTATGTTTTCCCAAAATTGACCAAACCGCCCCATGTCTCGGACATGAAGACTACATCGAACTGTTCATTCTAATTCCAGAGTTCTGAGTGATTATGCTTCTGTTTATAGACAGGAGCTTACCATCAGGAGAGAAATATCCGGAAGATATCCGGAAGCCCAATTCCCCTCCCCTTCCCAATCCCTAATTATCCCATTCCTTTAAGGTCGGCAATGCGCCCATGATTCTTCTGGCGGTGGGCGTACATGAGCGGTGGAGATCACTTACCATCAGATGACCCACTTGCTCGTTTGCCGGCCTATGCTATAAAACAAAAAAAAAACAACAAAATATGCTCGTTTCGTCATTAAGGCTAAAAAATGATATTACCATACTAAGTGTCCCAACAAAATTATGCCAAATAAATACCAAAATCTTTAGAAACAGAGTACCAGACTGCACAATTTCTGTCGTTACCTTTCTAGCTCCTAAATCAAGCTGAATGCTCAAACAATTTCCCAGATCCTTCCTTAAATCAATTCCCTGCAATGGATGCAGTTTCAACGGATCACTGATTTTAGTAATATTGTAAATCAGGGACTCTATTTAGATGCTTAGACTCGTTGGAGTCAGAGTGGTCTCCGGTTTAACGGTTAGAATTGGTTAAGTAAGTGTATTGAGATTAATGTTATTAAAGTATGTACTGTGATGTAATCTACACTAGTTTGTAAAGACTTAAAGTATTTGAAGGCTCAAAACCCTCTCCCCTTCCCAATCCTTTAATTATCCCTTCCCATTTAAGGTCGGCAATGCGTCTATCTTCTAGTATTGTGGGTGTATATGGGCGGTAAAGATCAGTTGCCATTAGGTGACCCACTTGCTCGTTTGCCAGTCTACGCTATAAAAAAAAGTATGTTTTAGTAGAGTAATTCTAATGACTTCATGACAATTAAAGTTTAGTAATGTCTCAACAAGCAAGCGCAGCGTTGGACACCCGCCTACAAGGCGGACAGATGACCTGATAAAGGTCGCAGGAGGTCGCTGGATAAAGGCCGCTTCCAACAGGTCGGTCTGGAAATCTTTGGGGGAGGCCTATGTTCAGCAGTGAACGTCCTGTGGCTGATGATGATGATGATGAAGGTCTCTGAGTACGGCTGTTAGACATTCACTGTCAGGTATATCTAATGGTGCTGCCACACCGGTGTTATAAAATGTTATATAACATTTTCTAACATTAAACATTTACTAACATTATCTAACATTGTGATAAAATGTTAGAAAATTTTTGTTAACAAATGTTAGAAAATGCTATATAACATTATATAACAGCGGTGTGGCAGCACCATAATGACACATACGAACACAACCTTTTTAACAGTTGTATATGTTCGAGTATAGCAGCACCAAATGTGGACGAATTTTGATGAGTCGATTTTTATACGACAGAGGTTACATATAAATTTGGATAAGACCTGATGAAAGAGCACGATGAGAAATGGAAAGCGGCCCAACGGAGAATAGCAAATGTATCGTGATTTTTGAAGGCGGTTTTTGATGTTTTTAATCACAGATACATTTTTGATGGAACATATATTAACAATAGTAATTGTTAAACATCAATAAAAAAAATTTAATTAACTACTGAATTACACGTTTCATTTCCTACCAATACAATATTATTCCTGAAATTGCACTTGTAATTGACATTAAAATCTTTACAGCTATTGAAAATAATAGCAAAATGTTAATAATATGAATTTACCATTTCCCCTATAAATTACTCGAATGTATCCATAAAGCAATTATTGCGTGATAAATGTCTTAATAATGTTTATTTATTCCACACCAGTATAAATTATTTTTGTTCCTTTGTTACCATATACGATCTCGAAGCAATTGTTTTCTTTAAAACGGTATGACTAGTATAGTATGACTGCAAAGTATATTGGCTAATTCATTTTAGGTGTGATAGGTGGCACGTCTATTCGAGTAATAGTTTAATGACGTACTTATTAGACCGATGATTATCCATTTTGAAACATAAATAAATTTATGTTTCAAAATTTTGTTGTATTCTCTTCCTTTTACAATGGGTTTGATTGTACTATAAATTTGTTTCTATTTTTACCATTTTCAACCGGATAATCATCGGTATATTATAGGAAAGTTGTAGATTCGAAATCTGATTGATGTACAATATATTGATCGGGAGGTTTGCAGACCTACGAAATGCGTTTGATTTTGCGCACATCATAAAACGTTCTATCAGATTGCTGACTAATCTGTTGTGTAGATTTACTATTACCACTACTACCTTCCTTACTATAAGATAGTGTTCACTTTCCATTAATAATTCGTTGGCGTTCGAATATAGACCTTGTGATCTTTGCAGTATGAGTTATCGGCAAAGACGGTAGCTTTAACAGATGGCGAAACGTAAGCTTGATTTTATCTGTATAATATCAGTAATAAAACAGGTTATTGCTGTATTTAAATTACCTTGTTCTGCTACAATGGATACACATGTATGTAACATAATACTGCCTACCCCAAGACTGCGTAATATTTACGATGCGTCATTTATATTACGATATAATAATATAGAACAATAAAAAGAAGCAATAAAAAACGGCTAAATAAGGAAATTACGGCGAAAGTTTCCACACCAGCGACTCACGTATAAATCAAGAGATGCCCTTAAATTGTCGAGATAAGTCGGCAACTTTCCCAAGTCTCACTGTTTTATGATATTATCGCAGCGGGGGGTTGGTCACGTCTTCCCTCGTAACCTAATAGTTTATCTGAATGGGTCAAAAACAAAGTGATTTTTTTGTTTTAATTTCTTGGAAGTTGTTATAGCTAATTTTGGCACAATAGGGAAGTGTTTTCCTGTTACCTACTAGAACTTTGGGTTACGAACAATAAAACTGAAGAACATTTAGTTGATTCAATATGCATTATCGGATCTACGATTTTTTTTGGGTCGTATAGCTTACTATGTGGATAAGCTATTGTATACCTACTTTAAAAGTTAAAAAAGGTGATGCTACTAAAAGGGTTATCGGAGTGTAAGTGGGCAGTCAACATCTTAAGCCCAAAGCTATCTTCACATGTACATGGTACAATCTGCTGAATAACGGGCGAGGCAATGGTGAAATTTGGTTTTACCAGTTATGGATGTTAGTCAGCGAGTCGCCCCATATAATCTACCGTCAAATCATGATGAAAAGGCCGACCTTGGCCTTAAACCGAGTGCGAAACAAAGAAGGTTACTAAAATGCTTATAAAAAATTGCTCTATAAAAGAGAGTTATAAATCTATCAAAAACATTAAAGTAGTTTTAATGGATCCATTCTATTATATTTCAGAAAACTCAATATTATAAATAATGTAATCTTCATGTAAAATAAAAGCTCTAAATTAAATATCAATCACATCTTGCTTGAAAGGTACTTAAAAAAAGGCTTACATAAAATGCACACGTTTATTCACACACAAAATAAATAACGATCGTAGTATTAATAATAAATCTTATAACATTTTGAACGGATCGGCGAGGTAGCTGTCGCATAGATTCTTCTTCTTGAACTCTTCCAATAGTTTGGGCTCGAGTAATCTATTAACGATATTAGCGACCCTGCAGTCACTGGGGGATGTCGCATGATCACACTCGATGTTAAACACCTTAACCGGTTTTTCACTATATTTGGAAAGGTTGTAGTCGTCTGAAAGTTTAGCAGCTGCGGGATGAGGGATTCCCTTCATCAAAACCAATTCCGATTGCAATTTAAAATCTGGCTCGTATTCCCGAGCCAGCATGATCCTCTTATACGCTCCTTGTAGTATCGATCTCTTATATTGATGAGAATAGAAGACAATACCCCGAAGGCGGCTGACGCAAGCTTCTACTTTCTCAGACCAGTTCTCGAATTTCTCTAGATCTTTTTTCAGTTCTTGACTGTCTCGGCCAGACATTAGGCGATACATGTGTTCCACTATGCTGTTTTGTAGCTGTGAATCTGTTTGGTTGCCTACGTAGGCGTCTAGGTGGACTCGAAGGGCGTCTGGGCTGCTATCAAGGCAGTATACTACTCCAATATGGCCTAGGAAAAATAAGTTTATTATTAATTTGAGGATAACTCACATCAGTTTCGGAATATATAAAAGTAACTGATGACTAAGTTTTATTTTCTGAATTACCTCCCTTCCACCTGCCTTTATCCCGCTAGATTTTTATGATATAAACGAATTAACCTAAATTTTATTTTCTTTAAAAGTTTTAGAATTTTTATAAATTCTCTTATTTAAATCACATTTTTAGAGAGGTTAAACTTTATGATTAGCTTTCATTTATAATTTTTATGAAAACTATAACCCCTTGTTTACTTCCAAGGTTAAATTGCCAAATTAAGAGTGAGTCACTAATGAATACATAACATTTAGTTACCTACCATCTTCTGATTAAGAGATTTTAAATGAAAAGCTTCATTAAAAGTATGGATATTTTACCTTCTTTTTCGAACAATGCAGCGAGCTCCAAGGCAACGTTGACACCAAACGAGTATCCCAACAGGTAGAACTTTGATTTCAACTCGATACGTTTTTTAATGAACTGTAAGAATAATGACAATGGATTGTTACACTTTTTCTTTGTTATGGCTTAACAGTTTTTTAATTGATCCTATTATTGAAATATTACTATGAACGTGGTAGGTCCCTCGTACGTGAGAGGCCGTCTGGATTGGTACCACCGCTTTGTCTATTTCTGCCGTCAAGCAACAGTGTGTAAGCACTGTTGTGTTTCGGTATGAAGGACATTGAAGCCAGTGAAATTATTGGGCATTATGAGACTTAACATCTTATGGCTCGGGGTACGAGCGTAATTGAATGCCATGCAGTGCTTTGTAATTCAACGTTCTGTGCGGTGTTCCTTCTGTTTATGGGCAGGCGTGGCGCTTACCATCAGGCGAGCGTCTTGCTCGTCTCGTCATTCATTAATATAAAAAAGGTGTTGTATTATATTTCAGAAACCAAAGTATAAACATTTAGTAATTAATGTTACATGTTAGCATTTAAATAGATACAGTAAATTTCACTATGTTTCTGAAATTATACTAAAATAGAAATCTTTTTTACACTGGCAATACTGCTTGCTTCCTGGGAAATATGAGTTGAATTAATTCAATCTTTTTCTACAATAAAAGAAAACGACAAAGTGCGCTCGAACGGCAGCGGCGAATCTCAGGCACAAGATAACGAGATCTCTGTTCTGATAAATACTAAGGAAATTGTAAGTTAGGCAAGAAAATTTCGCCTTTTTTGGAAACAAAAAATAGGTGGGAAATTGATGGATAAAATATTTTGAATTGCCTAAGTGGAGATAGTATGATAATAATAACCTACAGTCACGCATATAATCCCGTGATTTCTGAGGTATAATTTTTAAATACGGGAATCATGATAAATAAATTCACCCAACAGTCACTCACATAGTCCTGACCCCACAGTAAGATACGAGTCTTGTGTCGTAGGTATCAGGAACTACGAGAGACTTTCGATCTCACAACACCCAGATTCCGAGACAAATATTTGTGGATCACACAAATGTTTTCTTGGTGCGGGTATCGAACCCATTGCTTCTCGCTTCACAGCCGACTACTCGCCCGTTGCGCCACGGAGGCTGTCATATGTGACTATATGACTAATATTTATAAATATATGACATAATAATGAGTTTTTATTTTTGTTTCTTTGGTACTATATCAAAACTACATAAAAAACAAGTTCTCAAAGTTCTCAAATTCTTCATTTACCTAAATAAATAAAACAATACTAAAGTTCGTGCCTA
This sequence comes from Amorpha juglandis, assembly GCA_949126905.1. Taxonomy (NCBI): domain Eukaryota; kingdom Metazoa; phylum Arthropoda; class Insecta; order Lepidoptera; family Sphingidae; genus Amorpha; species Amorpha juglandis. The sequence goes on from OX421380.1 coordinate 2,303,454, forward strand.
CCTTCATTATGTTACTGGCCATCTGCTGAATACTATCATCCATCATGTCTGGTCCGAGTTGGAGCGTCAAAGCCTGGACTTTTAGTCTTTCGCAGACGGATGTGAATACACTGTGGTGGCCTTCAAACCCGGGTAGTAGGAGTAGGTACGTTGATTTCGGGTCTAATTCCTCCTCTTCCTAAAGTTTTATTGAGATTTTTTAATAAATCAACCCCTCATTCATTAAAATACTTAAACTATTATTATTAAAATACTTAAATATTAAACTATTTATAAATTAAATTTCTGCTCTAATATAACATGATTGTGAACTAAAGAATAATAACTATTACACAATTTTTAAAATTCAGACTGCTTTAAATGTTTACGAAACGTGAAATCGTATAAAAATGACATTAGTAAACATATTAACTGACTAAATGCGACTAAAGATCGTTGTGCAGGTCGACCTAAGAGTACATAACTTCTAGATACTTTTCGTTTCGATAAATTTACGTTTGTCTCTATGTCCTTTATAGAATCGTAAACTATGCATTTGATCATGTGATGAGCTTTAGCAAAGTTGTTGTGCATGAGCCCACGAAGGTTTCTGATTTGGTACGACCAATCTGAACCACTTTTTATCCCAGAAAAAGGCATTCACGCGGGCGAAGACGCGGGCGACAGCTAGTTCGTGAAAAAATAAAATGTAATAATGATTGAAATAAATTTACGAACCGTAACATCACTGAATTTGGTTTGCATGGTAATGAGAGGCTCGGCAGCCAAGCATTCATCCTCTTCGATATTAGTGAAAAAAGCACCCAAGCCGCTGTTGAAATTCTTTTTACACTCTATTACTTCACGACTTAAGTTCTTCAAGCTGAAACGTGAGATATAATTATGATGTTAGTACTCATCATAATTATTCACAAAATTTAACCCTATCTTCCTTTCAAGTAATTTATGATCATTTGATAGAAGATAGGAAACCTAATTTTCAGAGTTATGTTAGGATATATAAAAATATATATTTGGCGAATTTAATGAAGGAGCAATATTCGAAGCTTACGTAGTACAGCTCTCCATTCTTCTCTCCAAGTCTATTATTAGTATTTTTTAAGTGTTTCCAAACTATACTTACTTTTTAATACTCATTTCCGTCACTCTCTCTAAAGGATACGTTATTTTGTATTCTTCTTTAATAGCATTCATTATTTCTTCTATATTGATTTCATTTATCATTAAATCCTTTAAAGTATATGTAGGTTCCAAATCGTCGATGGTTTTCACACCTGTGACATAGAAAGCAAGGATAATAGACATAGCTTAAAATTAATTCTCTGCAATAATTGCTACCGGTTCATTTATAGTTCTAAAGTGATTTTATATTTTATTGTTTCTATATTCATAGTAAATTTATGTTTTATTGTTAAACAGAAAAAATACACATTAAATGTAATTTGAGCGACAAGCTTTATTTTATTATTATAAGTCCCATTTTCTAGGTTTTTGGGCTGATAAGCACACATGTCTCAAATAAAATAATTTTCAGAATAACATCTGTCTTAGCATGAAGAGATTTTAGTCTAGTCGAAAATTCCTTGCTTTTATGTAATATCTTCTACAAAGGTTTATTTGTAAATGTTTACCTAGAATTCTAGAAACTTTCGCAATAAAATCAACGCCAACAGGTCTCTTCAGATTGTATATTAGAACATTATTGTATTTCAGCCTTAAACTACTTTCAAGAGCGCTGAACAGAGTTGTAAGTGTTTGAGGTTCAGTTTTCGTTTCTGAATTATGTAGGTTTTCCTCAATCTGCAAATAAAATATGTTTTAACCGTTTGACAGCTATTGGTTATATACCGTTAGAGTTTAATATTAAATAAACATATATTATTATTATCAACATCGTGAGGAAACCTGCATACCTGAGATACTCGATAAGATTTTTTGAAGGTATGTTAAGTCTACCAACCCGCATTAGGCTGCAGTGTGGTGGATTAAGGCCTAACCCCTCTCATTCAGTAGAGGAGGCCCGTGCCCAGCAGTGGGACGTATATAATACAGTGTTAGTATTATTATTATTATTATATTATCTCACCTCAGTCAACGGTCCAACGCGTAGTACAAGAGCCGGCAATGTGATATCATTCCTCGCTTGACATATTTTGTCAATAGTCGAACAAACGTATTCATCAGCAGCTGTTCTTGGCGAACAATTGACAACAACGAAATGCCTGTAATTTAGAAGGTATCTTAATAACATAAAACATATAATTTCATTGGACATTAATTATAAACGTTACTTAAGCATTGATTTGTTGAACAATCTTATGTTTTTCTCCATTAACGAGATTTATAAAGTAGCTAGAAAGAGACGGAAATAGTGTTTAACTAAGCAGTGCTTAAAAAAGACCCATAATAGTCAGAATTATGATACAAGAATATGATTCCTTTCGTACAATTTGCATTTTTGTTTGATGATGGAAAGAAGATACAAGAACTTCGATTCAGAATAGGTAATTATAAGCATTCTCTTTGGAGATAGAACAAGATCTACAATTCTTTCATAGTCTGAATGAGGGATTGATAATTGGATACATATAAAAAAATAAATATACTAGCATAGCAAAGTGACTACATTGTATCTGATGTTAAGTACAGTGCATTGTAAATATAAATGTTGTAAATTACTCTAATTAGCGTTGGACGTCTGCCTACAAGGTGGACAGATGACCTGATAAAAGTCCCAGGAAGTCGCTGGATGCAGGCCGCTTCCAACAGGTTGGTCTGGAAATCTTTGGGGGAGACCTACGTTCAGCAGTGGACGTCCTGTGACTGATGATGATGATGATGAAATTACTCTAAATATGTTTACATGGAATACAGATCACATGAGGTACAAAACACAAATATTTATTTTGGGTTTTGGTGCTGCGGGACCCGCAAGTCCCTCGTAGTTTCTGATACCCACAATACAGGTTAACCTGGGGCAATTAACCTAGGGGCCATGACTATATATGTGACTGTTGACTGACTGTAATTTCATTGGCTTTAATGTCCTTCAAACCGCATAAGAGAGACCTACCACTTAGTAAATGCATGAATAGATGCCATAAACAGCATTTAAAAAACATTTATGTAAAACTTACTCTAGCTCATTGCAAATATTTCTGGACACCAAATCCAAGTTGGCCACGACGCAGACTGTTTTATTGAATTTGTCAACAAATTCTTGCTGTTGGATATTCTCAACAACTCCAGGATTCGAGTGGTGAACTACAAAAATTCCTAAAATTGAACCTAATTTCTTGGCATCTTTCAGTATTTGCAAACATCCTGCTTGTGTTTGCAGATTGTCTGATGATACTTTGATGGATACGTTCTGCTTCTTCCATGCCCTGTAAGAATTTAATTTATATTAGTAACATTAAGTTGTAGCATATTTTATAGACAAACCAGCGACCACCGTAAAACAATGAGTCTATCGGTGGTCACCAGAGTCATACTGGCCTGTATAAATTGCTAAATTGATTTGCTTCTTCCCTCTTCGGAGAGGGAAGAAGCAAATCTAGGGGCCTGCGACAGGACAAGCGGATGACCCATGCAGGCACAGGGATACAAGGATGTACCCCTATACCCGCCCTATTCAACCAATCAAGTCATGTCGCAAGCCCCTCGGGGGAACCGGATATACACTGGCTGATTCTGGAATGCGATCCACACAAGGTGTGTGGATCACTATGGCAGGTTTTAATCCCATGTGTACGGTGGTTGCTATCCGGGTGGATATGAATATCCTACCACCAGCAAACTAAGCACTGCTAACCTAAGGCCGAATATGTACATCTTATGTTAGTCAGCCGTCTAGAAAACGAGAGGACGCGAGTTCGATCTCCACACTGAGTCATATATTTGTGGGATCTGTTTGTTTTTCTGATTTGTTTTAGGTTTGGGTGTTGTGATCTCTTATAAGTCCTGGTTGATTATCCTAGGATGAAGTTCGGATGGGTGTCTATTTTCAAAACAAAGCTACAATAAGATAATGATTTTTAATAATTTTAAAATTCTTACATCATCTTAGTGAAGCAATATCCTCCGATGTTGTTCTGATCCATATGTAGAACAAGATTCCTGGCCCCTCCCTTCACGAGGTGGTCTGCTAACTCCAAACCTAGGGGTGTCTGGTCACACACGATAATGTACGTTCCTTTTGATGAGTAAGTCATTCTGCCAAACGAGAATTTTGTATGAAGAGCACATTTTATTTAATGGTACAGACTATCCCACCCACACAACCGCCACTGTAACTTCTGTGCACCAGGATCAACAGTGGCACGAATTTTTGTTAACATGGAGCAGTGAAGCTCGGCGAGTCTCTGGGAATGCCTAAATATCTTTGTTCCGCAACGAAATTAATCAGATAGAAGGTTAGGGAGGAGTTGGAAATATTAATTGTCCACTTCCCTCCATAGCGAAGCGGAAGACAAAATAATTAACTGAGGAGGTAATAACCTTAAATGAAAATATTTAAAATAAAGGAGACCTCTGGGGCATTTAAAAAAAAAATTGTAATTTATGTCTCGGGGTGACGAGCGCAGTCCAGTGCCATGGAGTGCTTTGTAATTCAAAAAAAATGGGTGCGTGTACTTATGTACGCGCGTGAGAAGTTATACTTCTTTGTTATTTATTCAATTTAATAGCAAATATTAAAAATTAATATTATTATTTGATGTTCAATTTTAATTTTTATCACAAACTTTTTATTAAATGTTTTATTAAATTTATTTCTTTATTTTGTGAATATTAAATAACCAATAATAAGTATTTAACATTAATAATTTAATAATATTTAGTGTTAATTATATTAAATAAAAGTATTTTAATTTATATCAATAAATAATACATACGGATAGTTAACCTCAATTATATTGGAGCACTTGAAAAAGTATATAAGCACAATTTTTTTCACTAATATTCACAAATAGTAAGTAATATCAATCAAAATATAAATAAATAAATAATACATACGGATAGTTAACCTCAATTATATTGGAGCACTTGAAAAAGTATATAAGCACAATTTTTTTCACTAATATTCACAAATAGTAAGTAATATCAATCAAAATATTCAATTTAAATCACTACTGAATATAATTTATTAGCACATATATAAATTATAAAGGACATTGTCAAAAATGGCCTATGAATCAACACGCATGAAACATTTACTATAATAATAATTATTATTTATAATGTACATTATAATTATTATTATAGTAAATGTTTCATGCGTGTTGATTCATAGTTTCAATAGAACGGACACTTATTAATTTCGAAAACAATTTAAAAAGTATTCACTTCCGTCATAGTCCTCGGTATTATAATTTTTGGTTCAAATTCGGGTTTTTAATAGGCAAAGGTATTGTAGCTCATACAGCCAAGTCTTTGTAACAACACTCTTAAGCTTCGCATTGTTATGCATTTCGCCAAAGACAAGTGTAATTTATTCTCAAGTCTTCACAACAACGATAAAATATCGTAACATTAATAATTTAATAATATTTAGTGTTAATTATATTAAATAAAAGTATTTTAATTTATATCAACATATCCACTCGACATGATAGAAGTACATTCTACTCTCTTCGCGTTTATGCGAGCCTGGTACTTTTTACGGCAACATGTTCCGAATAAGAAAAAACCTAAAGAGTTTTTCTTTGTCCAAATCGTCATTTGTTTATTAATTACGGCTACTTTCACTCTCATCATTTTTTCTTAACGCGCCTAACTTCATACTGTTAATTTTTTGTGTCACAGGTGCGCGCGCATCTTAAAATTTCACTCTCATCATTTTTTCATAACGCGCCTAAAGAAGTATAACTTCAATAAAATAAAAAAAATATAAAAAATCACTCACCTAGGCAAAACCTTTAAGGTCTGAGTGACATTCTTAGGGTCCGCCATTCTGATCAGCACCTTACCCCTTTGTTTGCTAGTGGATATGAGTCTAAAGGCCCTCGATACATTTTCTGGTGTGTAAACGACTCTGCTGAGTGGTCGCACGATACCTTTAGCGATGCCTTCGCTGATCATGTTTTGTAGAATCTACGAGAATAAATCATTAATTATTATTAATGACTATAGTTGGTTGTAGGATATTCATATCCGTCCGGATACCGACCACCGTACACATGGTGTTAAAACCTGCCATAGTGATCCTTCCCCCTTTGTGGATCACGTTCCAGGATCAGCTAGTGTATATCCGGTTCTTCCGAGGGGCTTGCGACATGACTTGATGGTTGGTTGGGGCGGGTATATGGGTACATCCTTGCATCCCTGTGGTTGCATGGGTAATCCGTCTGTCCTGACACAGGCCCCTTAAATTGCCATTTATACAGGCCGGCATGACTCTGGTGACCACCGGTAAACTCATTGTTTGTCGGTGGTCGCTGGTTTTATGGACTGCACTACGCTTTCCATCAGGTGTAGCGCCGTCACTTTACCGTGTTCGGATACAAAAAAAACATGAATTTGAAATTTCAAATATCTCCATCCACACAGTACTTTACTTTAAAAAAAAAACAAATTGTTTTTTTTTAAATAATATAAAAAAAAAATATTAACAATAATTAGAGTACACATTTCACCACACCAGTTAAGTCTATATTTAAGAATCTATCGCTAAAAGAAGATATTTTAATAGGTAAAATGTTGACAAAGTTACCGTCTTTTCTCGAGTGAATTCAGATTTGAAGATAGTTGAAAACCGGACGCTGTGGTAACACCGTTCTCCTTGTAAGTCTTGTAAGTATGACATTCCGAAATCGTTGTTAGACATCATATCATAATCACTGACATCCAGGAATTCACTGTATTCTCTTACACAGTTCATTGCAGCCTGGAATGAAATCCCGTTACAAAAGCAATTAACATATACAACATAATCATGGTGGTAGGTCCCTCGTATGCGAGAGGTCGTCTGGGTTGGTACCACCGCTTTGTCTATTTCTGTCAAGCAACAGTGTGTAAGCACTGTTGTGTTTCGGTTTGAAGGGCATTTAAGCCAGTGAAGTTACTGGGCATTATGAGAGTTAACTTCTTATGGCTCGGTGTGACGAGCGTAGTTCAGTGTCATGCAGTACTTTGTAATTCAAAGTTCTGTCTGGTGTTGCTTCTGTTTATGGGCAGGCGTGACGCTTACCATCAAGCGAGCGCCTTGGTCGTCTAGTAATTCAATTAAATAAAAAAAACAGTTAATACTTACAAGGTTCAATTGCCTTTGGATTAACACTTATGTACTTTATGAAGCCCTTGAATATGTTGAATAGCAACTTACGAGATATTTTCGATCGAGCGATCATCGCCGTGTAAAGATTGTTTCGTATAGTAAGTACAATATTAGAAGGCATAGTGAGACTACCATCGATAATATACTCGTTTATGCCCTTGATGACAAGCATTCATATATTTTTTATTTGATTGACTGACGAGACGAGCAAGGCGCTCGCTTAATGCTAAGCGCCACGCCGGCCCATAAACAGAAGTAACACCACACAGAACTTTGAATTACAAAGCACTGCATGGCACTGAACTGCAGTCGTCACCCAGAGACATAAGATGTTAAGTCTCATAATGCCCAGTAATTTCACTGGCTTCAATGTCCTTCAAACCAAAACTGAAACAGTGTTTACACACTGTGGCTTGGCGGCAGAAATATATAAAAGCGGTGGTACCAACCCAGACCGCCTCTCGCATACGAGGGACCCACCACTTTGTAGTGATGTTTAACCCTCTCTAGTTTGAATTTGAATAATATTTATAATCCAGAAACTAGGACTTATTGCAAAGGAATGGACAAAACTATTGTAGTTCTGTACTTACGAGGCGTAGGTCTCCGCTCATACAGTTGATGACTACATCACAACGCTTCTCCTGTGAGTTTTTGATAACCATGTCTTGGAATGTTAGCACACGCGAATATCCAATATTGCTTTCTGTAGGCAAAATAATTTTCATTCATATTATCAGCAAAAAGCAGCGATAGCTCAGCAGCGATTGGTACGGACTGTCGAGACGAAAGTCGCAAGTTCGAAACCAGCCCCAAGAGCATACACCTCTAAATTTTCTAAGTCACGTGTATATTCATTGTTAACTATCGTTTGCTTTAACGGTGAAGATAACATCGCGAGGAAATCTGCATACCTCAGAACTCGATAAGATTTTTCGAAGGTATGTGAAATCCACCAACCCACATTAGGCCGGCATGGTGGACTAAGGCCTAACCCCTCTCATTCAGTAGATGAGGCTCGTGCCCAGCAGTGGGACGTGTATAATACAGGGCTAGGAAAAAAAAATATTATCAGGCATCCGACGAAAACACGGAGGAAATTCTAAATCCGCCGCTTGTTTTGGTTATTTTCATTTTAATGAGTATAATATATAGATCAAAGTTAATGTTTTACTCCGTCATCAGTTCTTAACTAATTTTTTGAGGAGCTACAACGAAGCTAATCTATTTTTCTTCTACCATACACATAAACATATGTGTAGATTCGAATGCGAGATTCGAACCTCTCGTTTCACAGCCGGCTACCCACTCAATTGCGCCACTGAAGCTGTCGGAGCTAAATTCTATCGAATGGCCGAGGAATCGATGTACACACATGAAAAACAACGAATTTAGTACCTTGAAGTTGGTTACAAATAACCAATTATAGGCCGATGCTTTCTTTTAATAATTTTATTAATCCTTATCTACACTAATATTAATATTAAATTAAATTAAATTATTAATTTAAAGAGGAAAGATTTTTGTATGTAGCAATAAACTTCTAAACTACTGAACCGATTTAAAAAAATCTTAATTATCACTGAGTAACATAGGCTACTTTTTATCCTGGAAAAAGCAGATCATGCGGGTGGAGCGGCGAGGAAAAGCCAGTAGAGCAATAAAGCTATTTTTAGCTTTTGGCTTTTTTGTTAGTTTAATTTTCCTTAAAAAAATTCTAAGTAACTTATGAATTGTTTGATTGGAAGAACAAACTTTGTCCAGTATTAATTTAGTAATCGACTCGATATTATCAGGCCATTAACTTCAACAACTACGGTTAACTTACCTTTAAGCTGAGGATACAGTTTTAGCAAGAACTCCTTCTTGGTGACGTCACTGACTGTGGTAAACACATCACACTCTAAAGCCAAGCAGACGGATATAACAGCTTGACCGAATGCTCCCGCACCACCGTTCACAAACACCTTGCAGCCTGAACGCAGTTCTGTTCTCATAGCCTGAAATATAGACCAGAGTTGGAAACTACTCTTATTGGTAAATGTTTAATTATAAATGTATAGGGCTTGAAAAAGGACGCAGGAGCTGTTAACTAAAACTATTATAACGTATTTTTAAAGAAAGAAATGTTTAATTGGAGTTTTCGGTTCCTAACAATCAATGATCAAGGTGAAGTTTTGTATGGCTGGGTGTAATGATTCGAATTCAAAAATCATCGAACGTTGTCAAAAAATGGTGAATACTATATAATCGTTAATATTGAAACGATAGTATATAAACGAGGTAAATTATACGAAGTGTATAACTTCAATTATTTAAAATCAAGTTCGTTGCAGCGTTTGTGGAGAAGCTACGTAACCAACTACCGTTTTATTAAAAACGTTACAAGGCTTCTAATTTTAACAATATTTAGTCGGGCATTTTCCGGCCAAGTCTCAAACTAAATGTATTGACAGGTAGATAGATCGGGTACCGTAGACAATAGATGTGGCACCCCCACCCGTTTAGAGCCCCTTGTTTACAAGTTTCCTGCGCAACAGAACGAGTAAACTCGTCTCCCGCGTTTTACTATAAAAAAGGGTATGACAACAACTCTGTGGAACCAGCTGCCGCCGACGGTCTTTCCGAACCGTTACGACATGGGAACCTTCAAGAAGAGAGCATATTTCTTCCTGAAAGGCCGGCAACGCATTTTCAAGCCCTCCGGTGTTGCAAGTGTACATCGGCGGCGGTGATCACTTTCCATGAGAGCCTCCTGCCCGTTTGCCACCTTTTTTTCATAAAAAAAAAAGTTTACTCGTTTCCTGCAAATAATGTGTTCAGTGAATATCACGACATATTAGCTTTACACAATGATTGACGGTACTCGGACGGTGCAGAGATCGCTCGTAGCGACAAGACCGCCCATTGTAAAACCATTAAGTAGTCCTATGCTAAATTAATTTATGTGATTATTGCTTATACAATAAAGAGTTTTTGTATTGCATTGTATTGTACTCACCAAGCAATAATAAGCGTAAAGGTACGGTAAAGGTACTGTCGCCGCATCTTCCAAACTCCACTGGTCAGGCACTGGCCAGAGGAGATCAGGGTCAGCTTCAACGGTACTGCTCAGTGCACCTCCATTCACTACACCCATGACTCTTTCACCCCTAGAGGATAAAGAAATTCATATTTGGGTGATGTATGCGTATGTGAACCTAAATTCTTATAAATTTCCTGTCTAAACAATTAACTCAGGATCAAATATAATGTTTATGTGTATATAATGGTTGCCTGGAAGAGATCGCTTTTAGTGATAAGGCCACCACTTGTGGCACACTGATTTATTTGCTGTATTTTGTCTAGTATTGTTTTCCGTTTTTTATGTGTGTGTCTACTATAAAGAGTTACTATCTATCTTCTATATGATTAAAATTATATAGGTATGTTTTAATATCGATTACGTTTATAACATCGAAAATATACGCGATTTTAATAATAATAGCAATCTGTTTTAATTATTACAAGAAATTGCTGTGTTTTGTCTAGTATTGTTTTCTGTTTTTATGTGTGTGTCTACAATATAGAGTTACTATTTATCTATCTTCTATGTGATATATATATTTTTAATATCGATTACATTTGTAAAATTGAAAACATATAAGAAATCGACAATAGAAATCTGTTTTAATTATTACAAGAAAATAGTTTATTACTCATATGAGAAATTTTCATTCATTATATTTATTGTCTTTCAAGCCTTGTTAATTAAACACATTTTTTTTATTCTAAGATATACGTAATTTAAAATTTTTATCCACATTTTCATAAGGGGGAAAAATATTACTAATTAAAACTTACTTTCTATTAATTCCACTGAAATCCATGCCAAACGGTTTGTCTCTATTTTTTATTGATTTTCCAGCAGCGTGTTGTGCGTCTTTGAACGATGGGCTCGAATAACAGACCTAGAAAATTAAGAGACTTGTTAAGACTAACATATTCCTGAAATGAGTTTAACAAAGGCGGAAGAGATTATTACATTGATAGTTGTTTAATCATAATTTAAAATGATCTAACAATTTTAAATGTTTGTAGTACGTATTTATTTATACAAATTATGTATATACGTATATCGTCTTAATATTTAGTAAATCATAAAATGTATACGTCTATTCTATGTAGGTTTAATTTATATGTTGACCGCCCTTTCATTTACCTATAAATCCAGTCCGTCCAAAGGTTACCTGGAAGAAATTGCCGTTAGCGATAAGGCCGGCAATTGTACTTAAATTGTAATGTATAATGTTTTGGATGTCTATTGTAAATGTTCAATAATTTTTGTGTGATGTACAATAAAGTTATAAATAAATAAACTTATTTAATAAATACCACAATTTGACCTTATGTAAAAAATACTATAGAAAGTCACGAATATCTAAAATATATTATCATGATCAAATACAGTCACAAAATATTAAAATGCACTTAAAAATTACAGTTACTATACCTGCACTAAATTGTCACTTGTAGTTAAAGGTGTGGCCTCAACCCACTCCAGACTGTCGATGTCACCTGGCACGCTACTGGCAAGGCAAACATTCTGTAGATTTGCAGTAGTGACGTTTGATAAGTAATAGTAACCGCCCCAAAGTCCCTAAAAATTAAATCGATTTAGAAAAAAAAATAACTTTCTAAAGAAATATATAATCGTCCTATAACTTATCGAGTTATATGACCAAATAATTATTATTAGCGTGGAAGTTAAAGAATGTACCTTCTTCATAACATTGAAAGTCAAATTCTTCTGAAGTTGTTCCTTGAATATGTTGTTTTCTGGATTGAACGAAGACACATGACTAAAATCGTCCACAATTATAGAAGAAATCTTGTTTCCATACATTTTTCTAAGTACCTTGACGAAACCTGAAATTATATACATAGATATAATATCTGAATAGTGAAAATTAACAAAATTATGTCAATGATTTTAATGGTTTAAAATAGCTAAAATGTATTTATTATAAAAAGGAAGCGAAGGACTACATTCAAATCCCAATGAAAATTTAACATACCAATTACACCACAATAAGGTTGCCTTTCAGAAATTAACACAACTTTTTTATCCGCCTTCAATTCAGCTTGTACACGTGGAAGCCAAGAAAACTTCGAATCATGTGCAATCGGAACATAAACCACATTTTCGTTTGTAGTATCCGCTTTTTTCATGAGCATTAATATCTGTTTTTGCACGGACATAGCCGAAATTATGTTAAATGATTCGTATTTCGGACTAATATTTTTCACGTCTTGTTCCAATACCAAAACAAAGGTATTACTGGATATTATGTTATGTAAATTATTGAGTTTCTGTAAGAATAATTGTGCATTTAGAACGGACACCATTGTTATTATTCCAATACATACTCCATACTCTGTATAAAATGGCTAGCATAAAGAACATTATGTGAAAATAAACAATTACAAATTGAAATAATTAGATATCCATGAACTCCTAATTTATACTAAGTACAAAATTTGTACCTACCTCTTCATTACCCAATAAATTATCAATGAGGATAACATTTGCTTTTCTAGATTTTTCATTATCATAATCTCCGTTTGTTTCAGATACTATGGTAAATTCATTTGTTGGTATTTCAGTCGTGACTTCTTTAACTATATTAGACACATCAACGTTGTCAATACTTAAATGTTCAAGAACCTTGATATTGTCGTCTTGTACATTATCAGTTATTATTTGGAAGTTAACTTGCAGTGCTGTTTTGAGCTATAATGAAATTACGTTTTAGTAAGTAACGGATTATTCATTTCTTAACAAGTAAATCATGTAATTTTATACTAATCAACATGTCTCAAATACTTACATCCACAACTCCTGTTAGATAATAAGGTACAAAAACACGTGATTGTAAAACATCTGGCTGTTTCACGCCAATAGGTATGTCAATAAACTGTATCGTATCTAATTCTACACCACCGCATCTAAAAAAAAATGGGTTGTACATATCAACAGATAGAAGCAGACACATGAAATATCATTTTCACAATGACAGCATATAAAAATGAAAAGTATTAAGGACGCAAACAGACGAGAAGTAATTTTACTAGTAAAACTAATAAATAATAATAATAATAATATTAATATCTTTATTGGCAAAAAATCAACATTACATAATATTGAAGCCCTGGCTCCTATGCTAGTATAAACTGTGTTACAGGAGCCAGTGTCTTCTCCTCAGTAATAGGCTCACAAATAAGTTTTACAAATAATAAAATAAAACTAACGTCATTTAACATAATATTTCAAAATATCTTTCAAAACTTACTTGGTCATCTCATAGATATCATAGCGATAGGCAGTCATGCATGTGACATCACCTATAACGGCAGTATTTGCCTTTGCATGTTCATCAACATTTAAACAGAGCCTCTTGATGAGCGAGGGTTTGGAGATACCATTGTGATCGCGAGATAATGCGTTGAACTGAATCAGTGAATCAAGGAAGGTTATCCATTCATCGTTCCATTTAATTTGAGCTCTATTGCGACTGAGGTTGGAAGATTGAATGGACTGGAAGTCGTCTCTGAAATAAAAAGGATTAATTTATTGTTTTGTTGATTAAATGCAATTCTCTAACCGAAAACGAAGATTTCTTAGAAATTCGTTAAGAACGCTCAACGCCTTTCTCAGTGCGTTTTACTGTAAATTCTGACTTACAGGAGTTTTAGGACGAGAAAGATCATTGCTAATATCCGTAACAAAGAATTACATCTATCGTGGTCTTATCATGACATGTTAGTAGTATCAGGATCTGCTAAAGTTTACAAAGACATCGTCCAAGACACTTACTTGTATGCATATCCTCTCAGCTTCATGATAGTGTACACGTCTTTAGAGTTTAGTAGTACTTCATTATTACTAACTGTCAGTGGTTCTATCTTCCTATCAATGAAGTGTGCAGGTGCTGTTTCGGTAATGTAGCCGCTTACAATTGGTACTTTTTCGTAGCTCACCTAAAATAAATCCAATACTTATTTCTATTACGAGTGCTATACTTATTATAATTATGGGCGAGTAGCCGGCTGTGAAGCGAGAGGCTGCGGGATCGACTCCCGCACCGAGACAAATGATTCTTTGATCCAATTATATTTGTTTCGGGTCTGGATGTTGTGGGACCGCAAGTCCCTCGTAGTTCCTGATACCCACGATACAGGTTTAACCTAGTGTGGGGTCAGAACTATGTGCGTGACAGGTGGGTGTATTTATTATTAAGCCATAACGATGTTTCAAACTGTAACCAGGTTCGGTTTTAAGTTGTTGGTTAGACTAATTTAATGTATTTTTTTTATCCATACCACTGAGGTTTCATAAAACATTTTCTATCTGGTAATGTTATAGAATCTTCGCTTCTCCTTTTTTTTGGACCAATAGGAAAACGGAAAGTAGGCAGACCACATAGGCGGTGGGCTGATGATATATTAGATAAATTACGAAAAGTTTGGGCGATCATTGCTAGGAATAGAGAACGATGGAAGAAATTGGAAGTGGTCCATGTCCATTAACATTACGAAACTAACAATACTAACATCTAATAAAATAAATAACAACTTCATATGTAAATAAGGATATTGAAATAAAAAGGCTTATTATTACATAATATGATTATAACCAATCTTAGCTAAATGGTCTTAATCTTACCTCAAATTTATTGTTTCCTTTGTTAATCATAATATCAAGTCTAAGTGGCGACTCTGGTCTGATGGTGGCTTCGCCAGTGAATTGGATGTTACTGAATATGACTGACATATCTTTGTAGTTTACTCCTTTGTGCATAGCTAGGGTCTCCCATACTAATACCAGACTCGCCGCTTCGGGTAGCACGTAAACACCTAAAACAGATAATGATGTTAGTTTTTTGTATTGACAAGAATTAATTTTTAACAGCAGTGGTAAAAAATCTGGTGTAAGTATGGTTTTAAAATTAAATTAGAAGCTCCACGCAGACCTAAAGCGGGTTTGAGATAATAAACGAATTTGACTAATTCACCTGTTAGTTTAGTGAAGTAGATAATAGTGCGGAAGCACAGCACATTTAGTACCTACATTTTTTATCCGAGCACGGCAAGATGGCTGCACTACACCTGATGGTAAGCGTGCAATCCAAAAACCAACGACCACTAACAAACAATGAGTTTATCGGTGGTAACCAGAGTCATGCCGGCCTGTATAAATGCTTCTTCCCTCTTCGGATAGGACAGAAGCAAATCAAGGGGCCTGTGACAGGACAGGCGGATGACCGATGCAGCCACAGTGATACTATTATGTACACCTATACCCGCCCCAATCAACCATCAAGTCATGTCGCAGGCCCCACAAGAACCGGATATACACTGGCTGATCCTGGAACACGATCCACACAAGGCGGGTCACTATGGCAGGTTTTAACACCATGTGTACGGTGGTCGCTACCCGGGCGGATATGAATATCCTACCAACAGCAAACATTTATTGTGTCAATAAACAAACCATCTCTAGCATGTCCGCTGAAGTATTCGAAGTCATCGTCGTGAATAGACATGACGAACTCGCGAGCTGTGGCAGTCATCCTGTCTTTAGTGTTGAATCTAGCTTGAGGCCTGTCAAATAAAATTATCATCAATCTCTTTTACATAAAAATAAAAATTTAATATTTATAATCAATAACAGACCGAGGCGAAGATGGAGGGATGAACTAGATACTTATAGAATGGATTGGCCGTAAAAGCACGTGATAGAGATGGAAGAAAGATAGGGAGGCCTTTGCCCTGCAGTGGGACATATCAGGCTTATAAAAAAAAATACTTATTTACTCTTGTTTCGATGTCCTTTCAAGGAATTTTGTTGGAAATACATACATGTTAGTAATAACAACTGACACAATTAACAAGTGTAGAAGTGCTAACTCACCACTCCTCACTATGCTCCCATTCCACTAAGTGCGACAGCAAAGGTGTTTCTGTAGAAACTGGATAGGTTATCTTCGGATATAAAACATCCACTTTCGGATTTAATCCGGCTTGGTACAACCTAAAAATAGATGTATCGCATATAGTTTTCTTAATAACCTGCAAAATCTTGACTTGGTTGAATAATTTAATACTTGATTTTAAATATGAATTCAACCATGTTGGCTCGTAAGCATCGACCAGTTACTTTTTATTTGATTGAATGACGAGACGAGCAAGTCGCTCGCCTGATGGTAAGCACCACGCCTGCCCATAAATAGAAGCAACACCACACAGAACTTTGAATTACAGAGCACTGCATGGCACTGAACTGCGCTCGTCATCCCGAGACATAAGGTGTTAAGTCTCATAATGCCCAGTAATTTCATTGAAACACAACAGTGCTTACACACTGTAGCTTGGCGACAGAAATAGAACCAACCCAGACGGCTTCTCGCACAAACTCACAATCACTTGACAAGTGAAATTTTCCTATCGGAAATAGATGTTCATCAAACTTTTAGAGTCTGAGTAAAAGTACGTAAATCAACCAACTTACTTTCCAATAGATTCCAGAAGGTACTTAACTGGATCTGCGTGCCCTCGTCTAGTTAGTGGAATATGCACGCATTCATTCAGTGATCTCTTCAGAATCGCTTGCAAAAGACCGTGAGGTGCTATCTCAATGACCAACGCGTTCGACGGTATAAGTTTAGAAGTTTCTTCAAAGAGTACAGAATTCTGTAAAAAAGCGCTTACGATAAAAAAAAGAACAAAACTAGATACTTTTTAACACGCTTTTGTTAGCTTCAGACGTATGTTTGTCTATAACGGAATCTTTGAACATGATTTTGACCTCTTTCAAAACGTCGGATTTAATCGAAATTTGGCATACTTATCAAGGACTGATGACAATTCAACAATGTAAAGAAAAAAAAAAATATTTTTTTCAATTATACTTGACACTGGCTAAATGCTTAATAACGCGAAAGCCATGAATAAAAAAGAAGAAAAAAAAAGAAGAAATATTTTTTTCTAAAACAGGATAAATTATTAATAGTTTAAAAAACTAAAAAAACACGCTTTCATAGAAAATCCAACCAAAAAGAAGAAAATAAATTTTAATAAATTTAAAGAAAAAAAAATATTTTATTGTAAAAAAGCGTGGGGTGCATGGTGTCAATAGTTATAAATATTTTTAGTGTTATCAAAAATAAATATAAAACATTCACCAGCAAATTGTTAGTGTGGTATTCAGCCGAAGAATATTTCGCCATCTGCTGATCCCAGTTCTCTTGCGGCACTGATGTGGATACCCATTTATTGCTTCGTGGTTTTGGGTTTTTAATTACTTCACTTAGATATTTCAAGAGACCAGGACCTGAATGAAATATATACGTCAATAACTGAATCATAATAATCTTAACATAAAATTTATTAAATAACTTCTACAAAGTCAACTCTGATAATGAAATTGACTAAACCACTGTAACAATTAATAATTATATTAGATTCAAAAAACCATATCATACTAAATAGTAAAATTTTACTAGGTGGTAGGTCCCTCGTATTCGAGAGGCCGTTTGGGTTGGTACCACCGCTTTGTCTATTTCTAGCAACAGTGTGTAAGCACTGTTGTGTTTCGGTTTGAAGGACATTGAAGCCAGTGACATTACGGGGCATTGTGAGACTTAACATCTTATGTCTCTGGGTGACGAGCGCAGTTCAGTACCATGCAGTGCTTTGTAATTCAAAGTTCTGTGTGGTATTGCTTCTGTTTATGGGCAGGCGTTTACAATAAGGCGAGCGCCTTGCTCGTCTCTTCATTTATTCAAATGTTTATCAAAACTTAATTACCGGCATCAGCAATGTATTTGGAGTGATACGCGATGTTAGAACAAGGTACTTCCTTAGCGAATACGCCGCGGCTGGTCAGTTCCGATACAAATTGTTTCATAATATCAGCTGGCCCAGAGATTGTGGATGATTCAGCACTATTGTGACACGCCACTTCAATCTCCGGTGGACAAAGTGGCAAGATCTATAAAGGGCGTTACTGATTAGTTTATTGTTTTCAATTCCTTTCACATTAATCTGTAATATCTAAAACTTAGAAAACCTAATCAACGTGTGTTTTTTATTAATTTCCGCGTAAGCCCTTTTGAATACAAAAAGAATCATCAAAATTGATGCATATTTTGCGGAGATATCTGTGACTTGAGTGGTAGAGCCACGCTGTAGATAGTTTTGTCTACAGCATAAATGGGCTGCCTCGACCGGGTTGTTCCCACCGTTTCACAGAAAACCGACGTAAAGTAGCGGCTTGCTGCTGCGTTTCGTATGGTGAGTGAGAATATCTGGAAGCCCAAATCCCCTCCCCTTCCCAATCCCTAATTATCCCTTTCCTTTAAGGTCGACAATGCGTCCATGATTCCTCTGGTGGTGGGCTTACATGGGCGGAGGAGATCACTTACCATCAGGTGACTCACTTGCTCGTTTGCCCGCCTATACTATAAAAAAAGACTTAAGTGTAAAAAAAGTAATAATAAACAGCTAGGTCTAGTTTTTACATTTTTATATCCAAGACCGACGGCTGCCATAGATCCTCGAATAAATGGAGTCTGTACGGAGACCAGACCGCGACTATACGCTGCTAAAATCATTTCTTCGGCAGTGAAACAACCATCTGCATAGGCACAACCAAGTTCTCCCACGCTATGACCTAGAAATACAGTGAGTTAGAGTTTACACTTAGCTTGCAAGTTCTGTCGTTGATCATAAAGTAAGTTTTTTTTCATCCGAGTACGGCAAAGTGACTGCACTACACCTGATGGTAAGCGTAGTGAAATCCAAAAGAGCAGCGACCACCGACAAACAATGAGTTTATATGTGGTCACCAGAGTCATGCTGGCCTGTATAAATGCGTCTTCCCTCTTCGGAGAGGAAAGAAGCAAATCCAGCGGCCTGCAACAGGACAGACGGATGACCGATGCAGGCATAGTAATACAAGCATGTACCCCTATACCCGCCCCAATCAACCATAAAGTCATGTCGCAATCCCCTCGGGAGATCCGGATATACACTGTCTGATCCTGGAACGCGATCCACACAAGGCGTGTGGATCACTATGGCTGGTTTTAACACCATGAATACGGTGGTATCCTACCACTAGCAAAGCAGCAATTTATTTTACTATAGAAAAACATTTTTAAGAATAATTTGACCTGCCTTTTGGATAAGAAAGAATGGGTCATTTTCATTTTAACACTCACCAATAATGTTATCAGGAACAACTCCCATCTCCGTCAGTATGTCGGTAAGGCCGATTTGAACAGCCGCGATACCCACAAATGAATGAAGTATGTTATCATAAATTGACTTGTCGGGGTTTGTGAGGATCCTTACGATCTCAATCCCTTTTGGTTCTAGAACTCTGTGACATCTGTTTAAGATTAAATAAAATAAGTACATTAACATGTTTTCAAAAATTATACACAAATAGGTATGTAAAGATTGTCATTAAAGTTTTCTTGTAATTAAATAGCTAAAGAATAGATAACTGAAAACTATCGCCAGTAAATTTTAAGAAAAAATATCGACATGTTCATCTACGTCGATCACTTTAGTGTCAAATCAAATCACTTACTGTAAATTGGATCATAAATATCACTTTTACATGTCAATTGTTTTTTTAGTTTATGTTCACTATGTTACACGACTATTTCGTGGAATATATGCCGAAACAAACTCATGGGTTATTGCTTCTTTCTGGTCAAAAAGTTTTAAGGAAAATGAAATTTAGGTGCCGCATGAAATTCAAGAAAAATGAAGATCTTTCAAATGAAACTACTCCCGAGTGAATCGTCCGCAGCTGCATTAAATAAACTTAAATGTCACATAACCCAGTAGAGTTTTCAAAAACATTTAAACAATCACGCGTAACAATAACGTACTTCTCAACGGCAGCAGCGAAGATAGGTATACGCATCAGCTCAGCCCCCATAGTGGCCCACTGCGATCCCATGCCACTGTACACGAACCAAATAGGACGCGCTAACCCTGGACAGTACTCCACGCTTTGTGACAGACATACTGTCTCCTTCTTCTCATTAGATGCTGTAAAATAAAATAGATTTTGCACTCTATCATAATCATCATCAGCCACAGGACGGCCAATGCTGAACATAGGCCTGTCCCAAAGATTTCTAGACCGTCCCGTTGGAAGCGGCCTGCATCCAGCGACTTCCTGCAACCTTTATCAGGTCGTCTGGCCACGTTGTAGGTGGCCTTATTGCACTCTATAAATACTTTAATGGCAAGCGCCACGCCTGATGGTAAGCGCCACGCCTGCCCTTAAGCAGAAGCATCACCACACAACATTTTGGATTAGGAACAAAGCACTGCATGGCACTGAACTGCGCTCGTCACTCCGAGAAATAGGATGTTAAGTCTCATAATGCCTAATAATTCCACTTAAACCGAAACACAGCTGAGCTTACACACTGCTGGTTGACATAGCGGTAAAAATTGACATAGCGCTATAAAGAATACCAGATACACATAAAAAAAAACATTAATATTCGTATTTTTATTAGTAAATGAAGAAATATATATTATTGGTATTTGGAAATAGATAACTTTAAAATCCGGAACGCGGAGATCCATCGGAGAACTAAAGTAACCGATATAGCCCGTTGAATTAGTAAGTTGAAGTGGCTGTGGTCATATTGGTCGCCGTAACGATGGCCGTTGGGGCCGAAAGATATTAGAGTGGAGACCACGCCTATCCAAACGCAGTGTAGGCCGACCTCGAGCCCGCTGGACCGACGACCTTAAAAGGTAGCAGGAAGTGGCTAGATGAGGAAGGCCGAGGACCGTCAAGGGTGGCGCGAACTTGGAAAGGCCTATGTCCAGCAGTGGACGAATTCAGGCTGATAGAAAGATAGAATGAACTTTCAACCACAAACCGTTTTACGAATCGTAAAAGCTAAAGGACTATATGGTAATTACGAGTAAATCAATTTAAATATTTTAAACTAATGCAAAATAAATTGACATGCTGGTAAGCCTTTACAAATTAGGTTTGTTCAAAATATAACACCAATAACTGAGAATGAATCAAGTTTGATGAAATAAATTCAAAGTATATTTAAAATAAACTTGTGATTGATTTATATAATGCGACATAAATTTAAAATTTGATCCAACTTTTAAATAATATTTAACTATGTTAGAGCAATTTTTAATGAATTCATAATACTTCGATGGATTTCGTATACATTAAAGCTTTGGGGATTTCTAGCAGAGTAAATAAATTGTGTTGAGTTTGTTGTCTGTGATTTTGATACCTAAAGGTTTTTCGGTAATCATAGAGTGTCCTTTGGTGAGATAAAATAAGGACCCTTGAGGCGAGAGGTGGCTGGCAACAAATTCGAGATGAGTACAATATTGATATCAATCTCGTGACATAAAGTCTCGTTTACAATATAAGAGCTACGCTGTGGACGGTTTTGTCTACAACATGAATACAACTGCTATAAAAAAACTTGCTAAGTGTTATAATGCCTAACAATTTCACCGGCTTCAATATACTTCAAACCGTAACACAACAGCACTTACACACTGCTATTTGGTGACAGAAATAGACAAGCGGTGAACCAGACAGCGAAAGACCTATCACCTTATCAATTTTTATCGCTGAGGTATTTCTTTGAATAATACCATAGGAATGCTAACCACGATGAATACTTTTACAAGTATTGTAATTGTTCATACCCAAGGACTGATGTGGCTAAAGGACTCTGCAATTTGGCGACCAGTATCTAGTTGTGTAATTTGTGTTTATTTAATAGGTTAAATAGGTACAATAGGGTTGGTATGTCCATGTGGACAAAAACGCAAAAAAAAATGTAATTTGTTACCTAGAATAGAATATCCTCGGGACATATGTCCAGAAATCTCTATCTCATGAATGTTGTTCAATAGTGCAATCTGTTCAGGGTCAACGGGGTGACTCTTCAATGAGTTTAGTATTGTGTACACGCAAGTGTCTTTTCTGCCTGAAGCGAGGACTAAGTGAGGTATGCTGCTCTTGTAACGCTCAGGGTCCTAGAAATAAAGAATATTTGTTGTATCATAAAACTTTTTAATACCACCCAGCGTTAGAATAATTTTATTTTATTGAATGACGAGACGAGCAAGACGCCCGTCCATAAACAGAAGTAACACTACACATAACTTTGGATTACAAAGTACTGTAGGGCACTGAACTGCGCTCGTCACCCCGAGAGATAAGATATTAAGTCTCACAATGCCCAGTAATTTCACTGGCTTCAATGTTTTTCAAACCGAAATACAGCAGTGCTTACACACTGTTGCTTGGCGGCAGAAATAGACAAAGCGGTGGTACCAACCCAGACGGCATCTCGCATCGAGGGACCTACCACCTTGTAAAATAACGATGCGTTAGTAGATAAAGTTGTTCAGCCCAAATTCTATGTAGGATCACATTTCAGTCACATAAGTGACAAGATAATAAATACACCTAACAGTCACACACATAGTCCTGACCCCACAGTAAGATACAAGTTTTGTGTTGTGAGAATCAGGAACTACGAGAGACTTGCGGTTTCACAACACCCAGACCCCGAAACAAATATTTGTGGATCACACAAGCATTTGTCTCGGTGCGGGGATCGAACCCGCTGCCTCTCGCTTCACAGCCGGCTACACGTCCGTTGCGCCACGGACGCTGTCAATAAGATAGAATATAAGTTGTGAAATGATATGTAACCTTCATTCCAAATGTGTATTGTGAAAATTATTATTTACTTCATGATAAAGGAGCGCTAAAAAAGATCTAATAGTATATTACGCATAGATTAACTTACTTTGGGTTTATAGTGTCCCTTCAAAAGCAGGTGGAAATTGCCACCGCTGTACGAGAAAGTGTTGATTCCAGTAAATCCTCTTCCAAATTTGGTGTTTTCAGTCAAAACCTGGATCCTTCCATCACGAACGGCGTCCACCTCATCATGAGGTTCAGAGTAATGTAGGTTTCCTGGCATTTTGCCTTCATGGTACGCTAGACAAGCCTAAATATAACAATAAAAATATTGTATTGAAAACAATTTGTTATTATATGTATGTTATTTTTCAGATGCTATTACGAATTTTATTTGGCGAATTTGATATTTGCTATGGATTTAATATCATCATCATCATCAGCCACAGTATGTCCACTGCTAAACATAGGCCTCCCCCAAAGATTTCCAGACCGACCTCTTGGAAGCGGCCTGCATCCAGTGAATTCCTGCGACCTTTATCAGGTCGTCTGTCCACCTTGTAGGCGGACGTCCAACGCTGCGCTTGCATTTAATATAATGTACCTAATTAGCTTGTTTTGAGTGTAATAGAAACACAGTCATTTAATTTGAAAATATAACTGAAAGTCTACTAAAATGTTGTGAATAGAATTGAAGACTTGGAATTATAAAATATTCCTAAGAATTCGGTATATGGTACCTTTGCCACTGCACAAACTCCAGATGCCGGCTCGCTGCATCCCATATTAGATTTTACGCATCCAACCTTCACAGTCCTGTCCCTTGCAAAGACTTCGCCAATAGCCTTAAGTTCATTAACATCTGCCTGGGCTATAGCTGTTGGATAAAATATAGCTTGTTAAAACTGTTCATTGATAAATTAGTAGCATGGGATAGATGAAAACAATTAGGACCTAGGTTCGAAAATATATGAGGTCAGGTATTATTATTATATTATGTTACTAATTTTTACGCGAATATTACTCATTGAAATAAAACTAATTTAAACGGATTTTATGACGGTTTATTATTAACTAGCTTTTGCTCGCGGCTCCTCATCCTCCTCATCCTAGTCCAACCGACACTTCTACGTGGGTGAAGCCGCAAGAAAAGACTAGTAGCTAGTAACACGAAGGCTGAAAAGTTTTCGAAACGTCAGGATCATAATCCTACTAATATTATAAACGCAAAAGTTTGTAAGTATGGATGGATGGATGGATGGATGGATGTATGTTTGTTACTCTTTCACGTACAAACTACTGAATGCATTTTAATGAAACTTTACAATAATATAGCTTATACGTCAGAATAAGACATAGGCTACTTTTTATCCTAGCAAAAGCTAGTACTACATACTTTTTAAAGCGGTTGCCAGTACGAAGAAGCCGGTTTATTTCGGTATTGCTAGACCACAATATGAAACACAATATACCAACCTGATCCACAAGCCTCGACATATTCCACGTCACGTGGAGAAACATCTATTTCCGAATAGAACATCTCTAGGAACTTTTGAATCTCGTCATCATCTCTAAGTGGTATGAATGAGTCGTTGATTTTGTTACTGTAGTTAGATTTAGCATAATAGACTTCTGAGTATATTCTGAAATAATTAGTATGGTATTTATTCATATATATATTTTTTTTTATATAGCATAGGCAGGCAAACGAGCAAGTGGGTCACCTGATGGTAAGTGATCTCCACCGCCCATGTACGCCCACCACCAGAAGAGTCATGGGCGCGTTGCCGACCTTAAAGGAAAGGGATAATTAGGGATTGGGAAGGGGAGGGGATTTGGGCTTCCGGTTATCTCACTCACCGTACGAAACGCAGCAGCAAGCCACTACTTTACGTCAGTTTTCTGTGAGACAGTGGTAACGATCCGGTCAAGCCAGCCCATTCATGCTGTAGACAAAACTGTCTACAGCGTGGCTCTACCACTCTAAAAAATCAAATATCGGTTATCATAGAATTTATTGACTATTTTTTTTTACTAGCCCAGTATTATATACGTCCCACTGGTGAGCACGGGTCTCCTCTACTGAATGAGAGGGATTAGGCCTTAGTCTACCACGATGGCCTAATGACGGTTGGTAGACTTCACATACCTTCCAAAAATCTTATCGAGTTCTCAGGTATGCAGGTTTCCTCATAATGTTTCCTTCACCGTTAAAGCAAGCGATAATTAACAATTAAAATACATGTAACTTATAAATGTCTGTGGTATATGCTCTTGGGGCTGGTTTCGAACCTGCGACTTTCGTCCCGGCAGTCCATACCACCCCGCTGAACTATCGCTGCTTCTTATTGACTATTAATGACTAAGAATTATTAATGACTCTGGGTAATCAGCTTTACTTATAATACAATTGAATCTCGAAACGATAATTTTGCAGTATTGAATATACTTATTATGTTTATAGCGATTTATTTATTGGGTTCCAATATGTTAATCACAATCTTTGTCAAGAGTCTTGTTAAATTTCCTATGAAAATAATTTTGTTGCTAGATTGTGGAATAAACGTTTCCAAATATCCCTACAATTTTTTTACAAAGCACTGCATGGCACTGAACTGCGCTCGTCACCACGTGAGATATGATGTTAAGCATCATAATGCCCATTACAATACTCGCACATACCAATAAAACTGAGATCATTTGCGTCTAATACATTAATTCTAAAATAGCTTACCTCTTAGCATCTTTCGATTTCTGCAAAAACAGGACGCTTATAGCATCAGATCTTACGTAGCCGTCAGCATTCTTATCGAAACACTTCGTTTTTCCATCCATACATAGAAATCCAGCCCTAGAAATAATTTAGTTATTGATCAAGATTACATAAATGCAATTATTTTACAACATAAAGCTATATAAATAACATATTCATCCCTATCTTATTCTAAAGGTTACAAGTCTTAGCGTTTCTCTTTCCATCCATACTGTCAGTATCGACTTATGGATGACGTTATCTTTCTGTATTCGGAACATTGTTTGACAGCACACAGAACTTTGAATAACAAAGCACTGCATGGCACTGAACTGCGCTCGTCACCCCGAGACATAAAATGTTAAGTCTCAAAATGCCCAGTAATTTCCCTGCCTTCAATGTCCTTCAAACCGAAACACAACAGTGCTTAAACACTGTTGCTTGGCGACAGAAATAGACAAAGCGGTGTACCAACCCAAACGGCCTTTCGCATACAAGAGACCTTCCACCTTGTAAACATAATTCTGTGTAACAAATATTGAATAGGGTTACTTTACGAAAGAAAAAAATAAAATTATATATGCTTAAAACTTGAGTAATATCCATTTATTATGATACTATCCTTGCGAACATTTTATGTGGAATTAAAATATGACCGCAATACTAATAATGAAGGCCGTAAACAAGAGCCTTACCTGCTACAATTAAGCAGAGCCATGGGGTGCATGCACAAGTTACAGCCCCCGACAATGGCGGCTTCACACTGGCCTGAAGTTATGGCTCGGTACGCATGCTCAACGCAGGCAGTGGAGCTGGCACAAGCGACGTCTACTGCGTAAGATGGGCCTTTTCCATCGATCCAATATGATATACGGTTAGCGTACATGGCCTTGTTACATCTGAAATAAGATTTTTTATTTAGCATCGGGTTCTGACATCCACCTGTTTTCGAGTGGTAGACATATTGTCGACAGTTTTGTCTATAGTACGTACGAGACACACACCAAAGATATAAAATAAACTACTACTTCACAAATGCTTCAATTTATATGAAGGACTAACTGCTACCCGCGACTTCGTCCGCGTGGTTATTGTTCAGTTTGCAGATTACTTTTTTTTTTCGTGAGATCCAACTTTTTTTTCTAAAACTATTTTTTTTCCTAAAATAAAAGTAGCCTAAGTTACTCCTTGTTACATCAGCTATCTGCCAGTGAAAGTCCCGTGAACATCGGTCCAGCCATTTCAGAGATTAGCCGGAACAAACAGACAGATAGACGGACAGACAAAAATAGTAAAAAAAATTGTTTTGGTATATGTACCGTGTATACATCCAAATGCACTTAGTAAAAATCGGTTATTTTAATATTGCAAAAAGACACTCCAATTTTATTTTAAATTTTCAGTGTAATTCATAATAATATATGGGGCATTTCACGTCAAGCGGACAACGAAAAAAAAGTGAGGTCGTGAATTTTGTTTATACTCTGGTCAGTTATACTTCTAGTAGACATGGATGTGTACACACAATTTTTTTTTCGTATGAAGCTTTTTTGCTGAGTTATGAGCTTTTAAAAATTTACTAAGTATGGAGTCATGAATTTTTGGATGCTTATTATATGTATCAATTAATTAGTAAAAAAAACTACAAAGTATTGTTTATTATAGTTCAAAAGTTGAAGTTTTTAATTTTTTTGTCGAATTCTAAATTTAAATTTTTTTACTTCCTGCGATCTTTATCAGGTCGTCTGTTCACCTTGTAGGTGGACGTCCAACGCTGCGCTTGCCAGTACGTGGCCTCCATTCCAGAACCTTTCTGTCCCATCGGTTATCGGTTCTGCGAGCTATGTGGCCTGCCCACTGCCACTTGAGCTTGCTAATCCGCTGAGCTATGTCGGTGATTTTCGTTCTTCTACGGATCTCCTCATTTCTGATTTGATCACGTAGAGAAACACCGAGCATAGCTCTCTCCATAGCTCGCTGAGTGACATTTATAGTGAGTATTTTTTACGTATAGTAAACCGGAAGTGAAAATTTCAAATCGATATTTGAGTTCGACTTCAACAGTTTTTTTTTTTAATATTTTAACCTTGAATTAAAGCCTTAAATGTACTAATTCTTCACCAAAAAAAATAAAATGGGACAGCCAATAGTTTAAGACTTAGAGCACATAGAGTGCATACACTGGTTAGTTGGGCTCCCCAACATTTTAAGAATAGGTTAAATTTAGTAAACCTATAAAAAACAAGATTTTAAGAAAAAAGCACAGTTACACTTCCATGCCACCGCTCATAGAAGACAGCCATGTGATGGTCTTGGGGGAAACCTCAAAAGTTTGGTAACCCGTGCAAGTGTACGGTCTGCGAATAACTATCACTACACCAGACACCTATAAGATTATATGAATGGGCCAAGTCATCATTAACTGAGACTTCTATTTACTACTGCTCGAAGGAAAGTATTGAACAAGAGTGAGATTTTCTACGAGTCTGTTTTCCTTACGCTATCACTGTTCCAGGAACTAAAAAACTGCATGCTTTTCTTCCAACCAACGAGGGCTTATGTGTAAAGAGAATGAATGCTAGTGCAAATAGTAAAATTGTAAAAATTACAATACAAATCTCTCTATTTTAATTAATACTGTTGCAATCTCAATAAATGAAATCGCTCTAAGTCTTAATTTTTTTTTTGTGATCAAGTTTTAATTTTTTTATGAAGAATTAAAGAAATCGTTTATTTTTATATTTTTGCATGTTAGAATAAAGGAATAAAATATTAATAGCGCAGCATTTGAGCATAAACGCGATTGCTTAGAAAGAGCTCATAGCTATGTGTATGCACTCTATATGCTCTAAGTCTTAGACTATTGGCTGTCCCATTTTATTTTTTTTTGGTGAAAATTAGTACATTTAAGGCTTTAATTCAAGGTTAAAATATTTAAAAAAAAACTGTCGAAGTTACTCAAATATCGATTTGAAATTTTCACTTCCGATTTACTATACGTAAAAAAATTTAAATTTAGAATTCGTCAAAAAAATTAAAAATGTAAACTTTTGAATTATAAGAAACAATACTTTGTAGTTTTTTTTACTAATTAATTGATACAAATAATAAGCATCCAAAAATTCATGACTCCATACTTAGTAAATTTTTAAAAGCTCATAAATATGTTCGTATGAAGCTCATAAAGCTTCATACGAACTAGAAGTATAACTGACTAGAGTATAAACAAAATTCACGACCTCACTTTTTTTTCGTTGTCCGCTTGACGTGAAATGCCCCATATATTACTATAATTCTTTCTCAGAAAATTACACTAATACTCCTTGGTTGTTATAAAAAAAGGTAGACAACCCCTGTTGCACAGTGGGCGAACAGTCCACAGTGAAGAGACGCCACGGGTGCGCCCCCCGCATCGAGACAAATGTTTGTGTCTACCATAAATATTTAGTTCCAGAATGTTCGGGGTCTAGTTATGGTGAGACTAAAAGTCTCTCGTAGTTTCTAATACCTATGACATAAATTAATCGTTACTGGGGAGTGGAAAATACGACGTGTGGACTGTTATGTTGGTTATATTTATGTTAATGATACTTTCACTAAAACTAATAAAACATTCTTTTAACGATTTTTTTTTATTTTTTTTTTGACAGCCTCCGTGGCGCAGCGGGCGAGTAGCCGGCTGTGAAGCGAGGGGCCGCGGGTTCGATCCCCGCACCGAGACAAATGTTTGTGTGATCCATAAATATTTATTTCGGGGTCTGGGTGCTGTGAGACCGAAAGTCGCTCGTAGTTCCTGATACCCACGACACAAGACTCGTATCTTACTGTGGGGTCAGGACTATATGTTTGCCTGTTGGGTGCATTTATTTATTAAAAAAAAAAACTAAACCTGTTCAAACAATTAAAAAGTTAAAAATAATATTTTCTTTTGAAACAGTGCTATCAATTGTCGCCCAGTAAACTTAAATAACAGTGACCAAGAAAAATTGTTGATTCTATTTTTACATTTCAACTCTTTGAATCGGTTTTGTTTATGGTAAAAAATATTAAATTTATTTACTTTGCTGATACAATACCCCATTGTTTTATATGTCTGTGGTTAATTAAATACAAATTTAAAACCAAATGAATATCATCGAAGTAAAAAACGATTAAATCAGTTCGACAAAATAATTACCATACATTCGACGTATAGTTTTATTTACATTTATAAATATGCATCCTAAGCACTGAGTATTGATGCGTGGTGTCCATGTTACCGTTAATATTTTTTTTATGATTGAATGATGAGACGAGCAAGGCGCTCGCCTGATGGTAAGCGCCACGCCTGCTCATAAATAGAAGCAACACCACACATAACTTTTAATTACAAAGCACTGCATGGTACTGAACTGCGCTCGTCACCCGAGACATATCATGTCAAGTCTCATCATGCCCAGTAATTTCACTGGCTTCAATGTTCTTCAAACCGAAACAACAGTGCTTACACACTGTTGTTTGGCGGCAGAAATAGGCAAAGCTATGGTACCAACCCAGACGGTCTCGCGCATACGAGCGACCTACCACCTTGTAAAACATGTAACAACATAACACACAACGTCATTGGGACATAAATATTTTAAACTCTTTCATTCAACGCTTCTATTGTGATTATAAATACATGTGTAAAAGGTTTCGGTCGAATGAAAGCTGATTGGATCGTATTACATTGTCGACGCAACAATGAAATATTAAACAGTTGGGCTTACATTATATTGAGTTGTTGTTTCGATTTAAAATATCGCCTGATGGGTAGAATCTTTACGTCTATATACTTTTTTTTAGCATAGAGTGGCAAACGGCAAAGGGGTCACCCGATGGTAAGTGATATCCACCGCCCATGTACGCCTACAATACTAGAAGAATCATAGGCGCATTGCCGATCTTAAAGGGAAGAGATAATTAAGGGGTTGGGCCTTCAGATATCTCACTCACCGTACGAAACGCAGCAGCAAGCCGCTACTTCACATCGGTTTACTGAGACAGTGGTAACGACCCGATCGAGCCGCCCATTCATCATCATCATCATCATCAGCCAGGAGACGTCCACTGCTGAACATAGGACTCCCCCAAATATTTCCAGACCGATCTGTTGGAAGCGGCCTGCATCCAGCGACATCCTGCGACCTTTATCAGGTCGTCTGTCCACCTTATAGGTGGACGTCCAACGCTGCGCTTGCCAGTATGTGGCCTCCATTCCAGAACCTTTCTGAGACAAAATAGCCATTCATGCTGTCGACAAAATAGTCTACAGCGTGACTCTAGCACTCATAACCTACAACTTCTAATGGTGGAAGAATACCTGATACATATTTGTACGCGATTGGATAGCGACCATCGTACATATGATGAAAATCCCCCTACAGTGCTTAGTTGTTCGTTCAGTCAAATCCTGTTCCACTGTCAGCCAGCGTCTATCCATAAAGCCATTTAAATGGAGAAAGTTTCTTATACGTCAGTGTCATTTAGATATAAATAGTTTCTCGTAGGCTATATTAATATGATAGAAAGCCATTATTCACATGGACGCGTCGTACGATTATTTTTTCAAACTGTGTAACGCTGGTTTGTTAACAAAATATTTCTGTTATATTCTTGTGTTTGTTATACGATAGACTCCATCTAAATGAGGCTTTAATTTTAGGCAGGACTTAAAATCCTTTGATAGTAGACATTATATTTTGACTACACTCTGAAATACTTTTCATGGTATATTTTAGTGCGGTTCCCGGAGTGTAAGTTAGCCACCAGCGTCTTAAGTCCAAAGCAAACATCCTTTCTTATCCGAACACGACATAGTGACTTCACTACACCTGATGGTAGGCGTGGTGCAGTTCAAAAGACTAGCGACCATCGAAAAACATTGAGTTTATTGGTCATCAGAATCATGCCGGCCTGTATAAATGTTTCTTCCCTCTCCGAAAAGGGAAGAAGCAAATCGAGGGCCCGCAATAGCACAGGCGGATGACCGATACAGGCACAGGGATACAAAAATTTACCCCTAAATTCGCCCCAACCAACCACCATCAATTCATGTCGCAAGCCCCTCGGGAGAACCGGATATACACTGGCTGATCCTGGTACACAATCCACACAAGACGTGTGGGTCACCATGGCAGGTTTTAACACCATGTGTACGGTAGTCGCTATCCGGGCGGATATGAATATCCTACCACCAACATGCGTGACTACACTCTAAAACACTTTTCATTATTTATTTTAGTGTGGTTCTCAGAGTGTAAGTTAGCCACCAACAACATAATTCCAAAGGCAACATCAACTGCGTGCCATACTCTGCTTATTAACGTACGGTCCCTAACTAATACACTGAGAAAGTTGTATTTCACAAATATAGATATAAAAAGATGACATAGATTCCAAAGTTCATTACACTAGATGTATCGCCATATTGTTAACCTCTGAGTGGATGTCATTACGCTGATGCCGCGCCATTTCTCCGAAGCTATCCTGGGACTCCGAGGAACTTTATTTCTGATTTGAAATAATAAATCTCTGATATTAGAACTGATTGTACCTATCAATTTGTGACCGTTTCGTTTTACGACACCGGTCCCTTTTTTATTTATTTCGAGATATGTTCGATTTGTGTTGTTTTTGTTTTGTTTTATCCAAAATTTTTAAAATCTGATATAGGCATACATTTTTATGCCCAATATTTTATCGACCTACTTTTAGCCTTAGGTATACGGCGCAACATAAAAGTATATTGGTAAATAAAATTTATTGTCACTGTTGATAAACCATGGGAAAACTAAAAAAAACCAATGAGAATGTCCAGAATTATATTTACCTAACCCTCCTAAATATAAAATCACGTTTTGCTTCAAATCTCCCTATTTTTAAAATTCTGGCACGACAAAGTAAATACACTGAACATTGTGTTATGCGTAGTACAGTCCAAATATAATCTAAACTAAATAATATAAGCTGGGGGCAAATTATGCCGGCCTGAAGATACTGGATATACCTACACTGACTGACCCCGTAACGAGCCACTATTGCAGGTTTTTTGCCATGTGCTGTAGTCTCTACAAAAGTCCAGTCGGATACAAAAATTATCAGGTGCTCTTCCTTCAGTACACCCTCACACTAGCTCTGAACATTGCTACTATTCATCAGTCAGATCAATTTATCCAACGTAGCATTTGCTGGTGGTAGGATATTCATATCCACCCGTATAGCGATCACCGTACACATGGTGTTAAAATCTGCCATAGTAACCCACACACGTTGTGTGGATCGCATTCCAGGATCAGCCAGTGCTTATGCGGTTCTCTCGAGGGCTTGCGACATGACTTGATGGTTGGTTGGGGCGAGTATAGGGGTACATCTTTGTATCCCGGTATCTACATCGGTCATCAGCCTATCTTGTTGCAGACCCCTCGATTTGATTCTTCCTTCTTCGGAGTATGCAGAAGCATTTACTCTGTTCAGGGGTCTGCATAATAAACGTGTCCATGAAGGTCTAGTCGAAAAATAGAAATGTTTTGATAAGCTTTGTCATTGTATTAGTCTATTTTGACCCGAAATCACAAGGGGATATAGCTCAGTGGCAGAGCAATCGACTGCAGATCGATAGGCCCCCGGTTCAAATCCGGGTGTCCCCTTAAATAGCTTTTTGTTTAGAATGATTATTTATTGTTACTTGAATATTCGTAATAATAATTTATAAAGTATATTTTTCAGTTTATTGCTAGTAACTATACGATTGGTACTTTTTTATAATTGTAATTCTAATGACAAACATTGTTAATATCGGAAAATAGTCAGAAAAATTTAATTTATTTTAGACAGACAAAAAATGAACAAACAACACACGATTATTGTTAACACTGCATATATTTCCTACAGAATTCAATTACAGACACCGATGTGTAATCTCGAAGTTCGTGAATGGGCAATTTAACGAACTTTGTATATTTTCAAGCGTGGCACTTTTTCATTATTATTTTGTTATTAGCCAAACACGGCGCTAGCGACACCTGCACTTGACGGCATTTTGCTGTTTTTTTTTGTACAAATGTACGAGGTTGTATTACAATTTAAAGTATATTCTACCCTACTTTTTTAAAGATGTGTTTATTGTTCCAGTTCGCATGTTTTTCCTTTCTCTAAATGAAAAGCTGAAACTAGTAATTATAGTAATTGATTATGAATCGTGTGTTATAATTTAAATAGTTATTTTAAATGCCTAAGCCTTCTATAGGACGAATAATTTTTAAGGATTAAATTACATTTCGGTATGATAAGAAGAAACGAAGTACACCTCTTACTGATTCAATTGAAGTACTAAAAGTAAATTTTTAAAATAATTATCGTGTGCTATACTTGTAACTTTATTAATTTGATAAATATTATAAAAATACAAATGTTTATTTAGTCATGTAAAAATAATGTTTAATTATAGCTTGTAACACCACAGAACAATGTACATTTTCCGCCGGATGTCGTGTCTAGCAACTATTTCCACGAAAGGGAGATACAGTCAACGAGATAGCTTTTTTATAAGAAAAGCTATTTAGTTACGTAAATACAAAGAAAGGCTTTCGTTCTGGGCTAGGATCAACACTGTTCTAATGAATGGATCTAATCATTTCTAGATCCGCTTTTTTTCGATGGGAAAACTGCTTATTTGTCTACAAGAGATTTTTAATATTTTGATCTTTATACCATGGCTTGCAAAATGGCTATGCTATCCCCTAATCATTGCAATCTAAAAATAATGAAATCCTACAACAGATAATACATCTATAGTAAGTCGCCAGAATTATGCCGAGCTGCCTAATGGTGCTGCCACACCGGTGTTAGAAAATGTTATATAACATTTTATAACAGCGGTGTGGCAGCAACATTTAGTTAACATTTCTTAACAATTTGGAACATTTTGTAACATTTTTGAAACATTTTTTAACAGCGGGCGGCGGTACTTTTGAGAGCGGCGTCGTCAAAGAAGCCGTCAAAGAAGAAGGGCCGATGTCATGTTTTCAAATGTTATAAAATGTTAGACAATGTTAGAAAATGTTAAGAAATGTTATAAAATGTTAGATTTAATGTTAGAAAATGTTTGTAAACATTTTATAACATCGGTGTGGCAGCACCATAAGGGTTTCGTCAAACAGCGAACGGGGCGGGACGGTAACGCGACGCTGACGGGACGTGAGCAGTTGTAATGCATTGGTCAATATAGAAAAAATCACATAGAACCGTCGCGCTCGACGCTTGACTATCCATACGCAGTCCCGTCAGCGTCGCGTTGCCGGCCCTCCCGACCCGTCCGCTGTTTGACGAAACCCTAATTGCGTCTTCGCTCTCCATTTAAAGGACCCCATATTATAGGAAGGAAATGTTCTGGGAAACTGTTCCTCAACTTATGATGCGGCAAAAGCAAGATTTTCGAACGAAGAGTGGAAGCCAACACGTGAATTTCTCTGACGAAAGGCAAGGATGGAATAAAATCAAACAAAATGGAATA
The DNA here is from genome assembly GCA_949126905.1 of Amorpha juglandis. Classification (NCBI taxonomy): domain Eukaryota; kingdom Metazoa; phylum Arthropoda; class Insecta; order Lepidoptera; family Sphingidae; genus Amorpha; species Amorpha juglandis. The sequence goes on from OX421380.1 coordinate 2,338,789, forward strand.
CTCAAATAGGTTTCTCCATTCACGGATAATATAAAAACCTACAATCGGACTTCAACTATTTCCGATTTTGGTTCGTGTGGGGCTGATAGCTGCATGATGTTTCAAATAATTTCATTCAAGGAATTCTAAAATGCTGTAACTACAATTCGTATATTTCTTGCAGCGCGTATAGATGGAAGTTCTCATTTAAAGCATATGAGTTCAGTATAGACAGCAACGCGTTTTTGTTAAGTTTTTGTTACCACGTGATACCTAGACAGGTCAACTAAAAATAATATTACTTCCCATGTGACGAAGAGTCACGCAGTTAGTCGCGGACAAAATTCAGTTACAAATAATTACGCAGCCCTTTCCCTAAGTGATATTATATTGCCATAAACGAATTAAGCTAAAGCAAATATAATTTGAGTGCCATCATAACACGCTCCAGGCAAGTCGGTCCCTCTATTACTCTATACGTTTGGCAGAACGTATTCTTGTATATACTTGATTAGGTTTGTTTGAAATACTAATATCACGAGTAGAAAAGTCAAATACAAAATAAAACCAAGGATATTTCTGACTTCATTCGGATCTTATAATATATGTAATATATGGTTAAAGAATTCTTTTATTACTTCAGCACGGAAAGTCTTAAAGAGTTTTCATTTGTTTGATTAACGAGTCCACCAGGTAACTCAACTTAGCAGCAACCGCTGATGATTGAATAACAAATTACAACATGGCACTGTACTAAATTTATCACGCTAGGACATAACCTTAAACCAGAACAAAATAGTGCTTACATATAATTGTTTGACGGCAGAATTAAACATAACGGTGGTACCTACTCAGATAGTCTCGTATTCAGGGTATGGAATTATTTCTTCAAAATCTTTTCACTGATTACTTCTAGTTTATATCGAATCAGACAAATTAATTAATTAACAAAAAATCTATGATAAAAATTAATCAGATATAAAAAAGCAATATATCCTGATGCAGCAGACGTCGTAAATCTACCCACGTCAAGTATAAATTACAAGGGCCTAAGTAACCTTTGGCTTGTTTCTCTCTGTCGCCATTTCTTATCTGGCTGACAACTATCTTAATTATCTCCTCGACTCCATTAAGGATTGCCTTTATCGTCGCTTTGCGGTGCGAGGGTTGAATGATGTTAGTCCAGTTTTATCTCCAGTTCATGGAATCCATTAACATTGCTCAGGCTAATACCACAATAGCGCATGCGTATAGCCTGGAAGGTTGGCAGAATTGCACTTAGCATTTCCAAGGTTTTATGAATTTATTACCGTCTCAATATGATAGAGAAGAGTTAGGCTCATATTCCAAACCTGGCAACACAAATGTGTTTTTCGAATCGAATATGTTACTCGAGTTTCTAGTACTCAATCATGTAGTCAAATGATGTGAACACCTCACAAAATTATTGGGCTTGGTTAGAATGAAAGATCCAATTGACAGCTCAGAATCTGCCAACAATTGATTGAATTTTAATAGTACCAGTAACTGATATTCATATAAGAGGATGGGAAGTCGATAGTCGATCTCTACGCTACATTAATATGAGGTAATGGGGCATGATTCATAAAACGCATTAAGGGTAATTGTGCCGAAAATTGATATCGCGTTATGAGCTTTTCGATGGGCGTGTTTACTAGTTTTATCATGTAACTTTCATGCTTGGTCATCATTTCAGATGAATGACATCCCTGCGCCCCTTACGCCGGAGGGCAAGGGGAGCATATGCATAAGGTCCGCTCAGAATGACTCTAAACTGGCCATTAGCTATCTCAGGATTAGCTATTTCCAACAAACCATGACGATTCGCCCTTTATATGGCCCGAATTATATTAAGTTTTGAGGTACTAGAAATACAAACTTACATAACACGCTTATTTACCCCGAAAGGGTAGGTAGAGGCACAACTATTTCACGTGTGATAGGGGCAAGCCTATTACATACCGGGCGTTCCAATTCTGGGTCACTCTTGTGTGATTTTTTTCGAAACAATACACTGATATATGCGAATTGTAATTGCCCGAGCAAGTGGTAAATCCCGCCCATAATATCATAATGACCGTAGGTGCGTTGCTGACCTTAGAGGACAATAATTGGGACTGGCAAGTGTTGGTAGAGAATTTAGGCCTTCTAAAATCTCAGTACGAAGACCAAAAGCTAGCTGCTACTTCACGAACGTTTTCCGTAAGACAGTACCCATTAACGCTGTAGACAAGAATGTATGCAGCTCTACCGATTTTAAGCATTGAATTTAATTTACAAAACATATATTTGAAAGGCCACAACGATAATAAATTGTATACGACGGAATAATGTACATAACTTTTAGAATGACCCTTGTTATAGAGTGTTAAATATGTTTAAATGTTGTTGAGAAAATAATTTAGTTGATATTCAATTACGGAGCGCTAGATTGAATTATAACCACGGCGCGGCGGGCTTCCATTTCCCCGAACACACTGATTTTGTAATAAGGAACTTGCGTGTGTTGAAATTGTATTTATTGGCAATAGTTTATTCTAGTTATTGTTTCTCCTTCTTCCAACTGTCCTTATCTCATTCGCGCAGGTCGCTAAATGTTTTTAACACATGTTACAAAATGATTAGACTTGTAGTTTCTACGACCTTTTAGTGGCTTCAATGTCCTTCAAACCGAAATACAACAGTCCTTACACACTATTGCTTGGAAGCAATAGTGTGTAAGACGGCCTCCGCATACGAGGGACCTACCACCTTGTATAGTTAATCTCGACTAAGGCCCCTCTTATTTAGTAAAGGAGGCCCGTGTCCAAGATTACGTATTTTATTATGATAATCTAAATATTTTGACTGGTCATAATTATTGTCGGTGCGCAGGCTACAACTATACTAAGTTAAATTAGCTGTGTATACATTTTTGTATAGCCAATAGTATTTTATTTCTTGCGTTTTTTCAATCTCATTATTATATTTATTTAATTCAAATTCTTTAATTATAAAAACATAGGTAAGATCTAAAAGCAAATCCTCTTAAAAAATAGCAATAGAAGACACTATTACTTGGACATAAAAAAATACAGAACCATTTCGGCCAACAAATAAAAGATTAATTATCGTTAGTTGAAAGGTAACTTCACATGAACAAAAGTAAATTGCTATTAACTCCCTTGACGACAATCCTAAATGCCATACACGACCACCCCTAGATTGCTATAGAAAAACAAGCGTCGGAAAGGCATTGTCGCCAAATAGCGTCAATAAATTGAATTGTATCGACTCACCCGGTAATACCGAAGCCGTTTCGTTGAACGTTCTCGTAAATGACGATCTTCTCAGACTCCGAGAAGTTGGAACCGATAAATACGCCCACTTTTTTCCCTTTTAGTTGCATGGGGTTAATGCCTGTGAAAATAATATCGGTTAGGTATGAATTGTTTTGCATAGGTAACGGATTTGCGCTTTTTGATTTTATTAGTATATATTTAGTTTAAATATCTCATTAGTATTACATTTTTTAAATAACAGAACCACAAACGACTAAGTCGGTCACCTGATGATGACCTCCATCGCCCATGAACATCCACAATACCTGAGTAATCCTAGATTCATTACCGACCTAAAAGGTAGTTAAGGTATTGGGAAGTACAACGTAAAATTAATTCGTGCAGTATAATTAGAGGTAATTTTAAATGATTATTAAAATTTAATAAACAAACTATGCCTGAATTGCTGGTGGGAGGATACTTGTATCCGACCGGATAGCGACCACCGTACACTGGTGCTAACACCTGCCATAGTGGCCCACCTTGTGTGGGTCGCGTTCCAGGGTCAACCAGTGTATATCCGGTTCTCCCCAGGGGGCTTGCCCCCTGATCCTAACTCTTTTCCCATCCCTTTTTCCTTCCCCTCACCCTTGGCCCTTTAGCAGGCCGGCATGATCTTATGCCGACCTACGATGGACACATTGTTTATCGTTGGTCGATACTATTCTTGGATTGCGCTACACTTACCATCAGGTTTGGCGTAGTCACTTTGCCGAGCCAGGAAAAAAAAAACAAAAGAATTGCTTTTGATAATGGAACCTGTCATAACTAGTCTTAGAGTTAGCTCTCCCTGTATCCAAAAGCTATTCTCCTATTATCCCGATTTTTAAAACCTGCACATTAACATCCCACGCATCTTTTACAGAATATAATTTAAGACATTAGTTCCCAAAGTGGTTAATCCCCAGGCGTCTACGAGAGACTCGACGGGGGTCTACGTTGGCGTGACAAAAAAATGGGGGTTCACAATTCGTAAGCGGGGTACCACGAAAATTTATTTGCTTTTGATAGTGAAGAACTAAAATGTGTATTCTAATCTTCACATTTTTTGTCGAGTTTTGGGAATATAGTAGAAATGTAGCTGCAGGGGGTCCACCGGAACCAGCTAAATTTTGAAAGTGGTCTATGAGAAAAACCTCTGATTTTAGGTATACATCGCCTATACTGTAAGTATATTATCTACCTGCATCATAGATGGCACTGTAGGCGTGTTCCAGAAGCTTCCTGCTCATCGGCTCCATGGTACATGCCTGCTTGTAATGGACCTTGAAGAATTGAGCGTCAAACTTGCCCATTCCGTTCACTTTGCCCAGATGCTTCGGGACTTCTGGATGGTTGAACTTCCAACGAGGGTCGTCGGATGATACCATGTCCACCTAAATGAAATGGAGATACAAATAAAAATTATGAACAAATAAAACAATTGATGCTAATCAAAATCCATTAATAATTTTATTTATTAATAGGAATGCATGAATACGTAAAGTAAAAGTTATGGTTTAATCACTAGTATTAATAACCAAATTATTAGCAGCAAAAAACCAAAGATGACTTCAATCGGAAAAATAACTATTTAATATCGGAACAAATAAATGCAATTTACGGACACTGATACCCAAATCTATCATCATCATCATCATCAGCCACAAGACGTCCACTGCTGAACATAGGCCTCCCCCAAAGATTTCCAGACTGACCTGTTGGAAGCGGCCTGCATCCAGCGACATTCTGTGATCTTTATCAGGTCGTCTGTCCACCTTGTAGGTGGACGTCCAACGCTGCGCTTGCCAGTACCCAAATCTATACTAAACTTTTTTCTTATGTATCAAAAAGCGAAAAATATGAATTTCTGTACCTGATTAAAAAGATTTTTCTTAAATTCCAACACATTGTCGGACTTTGGGAAGATTCCAGACATTCCGCTGATGACTACTTCGTCGCCTCTCAGGGGTCTTGAGCGAGCATCCTGGACTTCAGACATGACCTCAGGACCCGTCATGGTATCCTGGGATGTTAGGGTCTCTTGAGGAGTTGGAGTCATAGTGGTTCAATGCAGGGTTCGGACAAGACCAAGTGCCGAATCAAATCCGTTTGACGACTGTACGAAGTAAAGGAAGGTCCCTATTTATATCAAATTCAAAAACATTATTCAAAAAACAGTAAAACGGGTGAGTTGATGTTAACAAATTTGATGGGTTCTGTACTATTCAACTTTTGAGGCTAGTTTTTTTTATATAGCATAGGCCGGCAAACGAGCAAGTGGGTCACCTGATGGTAAGTGATCTCCACCGCCCATGTACTCCCACAATACCAGAAGAATTATAGGCGCATTGCCGACTTTGAAGGAAAGGGGTAATTAGGGATTGGGAAGGGAAGGAGAGGGGGATTTGGGCCTCCAGATATCTCACGCATCGTACGAAACGCAGCAGCAAGCCGCCACTTTACCTCGGTTTTCTGTGAGATAGTGGTAACGACCCGGTTAGGCCGGCTCATTCATGCTGTAGATAAAACTGTCTACAGTGTGGTTCTGGTGGGTACAAAAATTCACAACAATTCTTGAGTGTTGGGAAAATACTACAAGCCAAATATTTCTGTAACATGACGTGTTAAAAAGCAAGCATGTTAAGAAGTAAAAAAAAAGATTGCTTTCGCAGATCTTTACCGCTAGATGCATTATATGATTCTTATCTAATTCTGGCTTCAGTGATATTGTATATCTTTACATAGTATAAAATTAAGTCGCTTCCGCTGTCTGTTCGCTTAGATCTTTTAAACTATTCAACGGATTTTAATGCAGTTTTCAGCAATAGATAGAGCGATTCATGAGCAAGGTTTAGATGTATATCACGCTATGAGCCATGGGAGCAGGGCAGTAACATGCAGGTGAAACCGCGACGTACAGCTAGTTGTTTATAAAACATAATGCTTTACATGAGTTTTTAATTATAGGCATACATGTATCCTTCAAGTCTGATAATGAAGTTATAGGGACTTTTTGAAACTACTATAATATGTGAATTCATACGTAAAATTTAAAAATCAGAGGGTTGTGCTCAGGTTTTTGCAATAGAACTTGCCATCTTTATCTCGAATGCACTCCTTACTACGCTACCGCCGCTCATTTCTTGGTGTGCGTTTAAAAAATTATCCCCTACCACGATACCCTAAAAATAGAGGGACCAATGTACACGAATTAGAAATAAATTAACGTTACTTTTTAATTATACGGTCACTTACCGGTCATTGTCTTTGGTTAAGTTAATACACATTTTTTTACAATTTTAATCATTTGATACCGTTATAGGAAATAGCTTGACTGATAGTCACAAGTGAAAGAGCTGCGTTGTACCCAGTTTTCATGACTGGGCCGGCTCCACTGAGGTGATATTGTCTCACAGCGAACTGATGTGATGGACAACTTTGATAATTCGATACGTATAGTCATACTGAGATACATGGTGGTAGGTCCGTCGTATGCGAGAGGCCGTCTGGGTTGGTATCACCGCTTTGTCTATTTCTGCCGCCAAGCAAGACATAGTTACTGTACCGCATCTGCGGCCCCTCTTATTTATAGGGGTTAAAAGTAAGCTAATCATATCAGTTAATAGTCTAATAAATACACGAAAAACAAAAGAATCGACAGCCTCCGTAGCGCAGTGGGCGGGTACCTGGCTGCGAAGCGAGCGGCCATGGGTTCTATTACCGCACCAAGTCAAATGTTCGTGTGATCCACGAATATTGGTTTCTGGTCTAGTTGTGGTTGGACTTCAAGTCCCTCGTAGTTCCTGATACCCACGATACGGGTTTAACCTAGTGTGGGGTCAGGATCATGTGCAGTTGGGTGTATTTGTCTATTATTTATTTATAATGGTAGTCCGCGTATGTTATTAACATATTAATTAGTTCGCTTTCATAGTCAGCGACAATAACCCCGAATAACAACATTAGAAGTCAAATGAACTTTGTAGATTCCTTCCATTATGTAGAGTTCATATATAAATAAATAAATACACCCAACAGTCACACACATAGTCCTAACTCCACAGTAAGATACGAGTCTTGTGTCGCGGTCGTGAGTATCAAGAAGAACGAGAGACTTTCGGTCTCACAACACCCAGACCACTAATCAAATATTTGTGAATCACACAAAGATTTCGAACCCGCGGCCTCTCTCTTCACAGCCAGCTACTCGCCCGCTGTGCCACGGAGGCTTTCGTATACTTCTAGATTATGTTTTATGCTGGAACGGCAAAGCATTATACTATATCTGATGGTAAACAAAATGAAACGGCCGTCATTAGATACTGCGTCGCTCAGCAGTCAGCAGAATTATGTTGGCCTGAAGTCATACTGGCTGATCCTCTCGCGACTAGCCAGAACGAGCTACTATGCGGGATTTTACCATGTTTACGATGGTCGTTATCCGGTCAGGTACATATATGTTTATACTGTAAGTCGGTCTTCTGTGAGACAGTGGTAACGACCCGGTCGAGTCGGCCTATTGTGCTGTAGACATTACTGTCTACAGCGCGGCTCTACCACTAACACCATGATTATGCCCTGTCCGATCGGATCAGTATTTAAAGCAAGATTTAATAATAATTTACCTATAAGTAACAAGGTGGTAGGTCCCTCGTATGCGAGAGGCCGTCTTGGTTGGTACCACAGCATTGTCTATTTGTGTTAATGATTTCTTGTGTTTACGTGTATATTACTCATTGAAATAAAACGAATTTAAACGGATTTTATCGCGGTTTTTGATTAATTTTTGACAGTCCACTCCGTGACCATGAAGGCTGAAAAGCCTTCGAAACGTCGGAGTCAAAATTAATAAAAAACCGCGATAAAATTCGTTTAATGAGTTTTATTTCTATTTCTGTTGCCAAGCAACAGTACTTAAACACTGTTTTATTTCACTTGAAAGACATTTAAGCCAGTGAAATTACTGGGCGTTATGAGATTAAACAACTTATGTCTCGGGATCAGAAACGCCATCGAGCGCCGTATAGTGGTCTGTGTGGCGTTGAATCTATTTATGGACAGGACTTGATGGCTTTTACCATTAAGAGACAAGAGACATACTCGGTTTATCATTCACGTTAGTAAAAAAACATTTTTTAAATTTGAATAAAAAAAAATGAAAGTCTCTAAAAGTCTGATCTACCTTAGCGACTTACTTCCAGACGCAAGATTGTATTGTCAACTTGAGACTCTCGAAAGTCAGGGTTAATGATAAAATTTTAGTTTTTTTTTACTATTTAACTAATTTTAATACAAAATTCAAAGCTTACACCATCAAATATCATTAGTACTTTCATCGTGTTGCTCATGGTTGAATTATCGTTTTTTATTTCTTTTTATTTTACGAACATAAAGATGTAATCAAAAAATACAGCTCTAATATACTGAAATCATTGGAGAAATTGTTTGTGAGTTTGAGATGGTCGTTACTGGTAACGCAACGGTGCTGCGAGAGTGATATTTTACTGCAGTTTTATGAGATAGCGTACACGTGACTGACTGATGTGGCTTTAATTGTGTTTTTAAATATATTATCTTTTTTTATATAGATACTAGATGACCCGGTGAACTTCGTATCACCTACATAATATTTGTGTAAAATGTGGTCTAAACTTCATACAAAGTTTCATTTACATTAAATGCAATTAAGTGAGGTACTGCACCATTGCACGTGAGGTAGCCCGTCGCACATTTTATTGACTTCGACGACCTAAGTCAGGTCGCCTTCCACCTCCCCCCGGTGGGACAGTCCTGTCCCTGTCCCTGTCCCGTCCCCGTCCTGTCCTGTCCTGTCCTGTCCTGTCCTGTCCTGACTCGTATCTTACTGTGGGGTCAGGTCTATGTGTGTGACTGTTGGGTGTATTATTTTTATGAAATTTTGTCGTAAATAGGTCTAGACTAGACGGATCACAAGGTCCGTGGGATCCTGGTCTAAGACATTCTAGTCTACATTAATACCAATAAGTGATATTAATATAAAGACTGGAGGCTTTTATTGATATCAAGAAGTAGTTAACTCAAATTTATTGGATTTTCAAAAGTTAAAAAGAACTCGTAAATACTTCCATAAAATAGCAATTTATTTGTTACTTTCTGGCGTAAAATTTTATGATATAAAATCTTCAAACTTGAAATGAATTCATTTACGAGGAATCATAGTGACTGCTCATGCCGCATTGGAATCTATAAAACTTCTCAATATCACGTTTATGGGTTTATACTAAAAGGAAATGAATAATAATTTTATACCTGTACAATATATTTTGTGAATACATAATTTAAATAGCCCTGAGGGTCAAGCTATACTACAAGGGAGCGCAACGCAACAATCGTCGATAGTCTTATATTTTCTAATTTTAGGAATATAAAAAAATATCAGTGATGACTACAATATACCGTTTTCCTCAATCCTAAGGCCCTCGGGAGAACTGGATATGCATTGGCTGATTCTGGAACGCGATCTACACAAGGTGTGTGGGCCGCTATGGCAGGCTCTGGATATACATTGGCTGATCCTGGAACGCGATCCACACAAGGTGTGTTGGTCGCTATGGCAGGCTTAACACCATGTGTACGGTGGTCGCTATCCGGGCGGATATGAATCCTACTAACAGCAAATTGTATGAATGCCCCGGCAACGAGAGTTTTCTGTTATATTCTCGTCTCTGACATGCCATAAATTCCATTTGTTTAAGTTAAGGAGCCCCACATGCTCGTTTGTCGGTCTATGCTATTAAAAGGTTTCTTCAGCTCAATAGCAAACCTGACACCAGTTATGTTAAATCTAGCAGACATAAACTGCCGGAAGTTAATTAGCTAGATCCGGATACTGCAAGTAGGAGCGTTATATCTGTCATAGACTAAATAGTGTCACTGAGGATTAAGATATACGTGGGTACGTATATATCTTCATCATCATATTTTTTTTATAGCAATGGCCGGCTAACGAGCAAGTGAGTCTCCGATGGTAAGTGATCGTCAGCGCCCATTTTCGCCCACAATGGCGGAAGAATCATGAGCGCGTTGCCGGCTTAAAGGGATAATTAGGGATTGGGAAGGGGGATTTGGACCTCCGGATATCTCACTCACCGTTTTCAATTTAGTTTGGTCATGCTTAATGTCGGTTTATGTATGTCGACAGCTTCGTTGACTTTCTCTCCCCTAATAATAAGGCCAATTAATATTTCAAACTCCTCCCTAACTTTCTATCTGATTAATTTCGTTGCGGGACAAAACAATTAGGCATTTCCAGAGATTCGCCGAGTTGCTAGGTGTCAACAAAAATGCGTGCCACTGTTGATCCTGGTGCACAGGAGTTGCAGTGGCATGTGCGTGGGCGGGATAGTCTTCCCTTTCTTTTTTTCCCCCTTTTTCTTTTTGTTTATTTGATTGCAGTTATGCATGTCTAATTATTATTAAATTACTTTGAATTTTATTCTGCTACTTTTACACTCTTATTTCTCAACTTCAGCATGTTCTCTGAGAATCTAACAACGTTTAGGTATAATTTACTTACCATTTCACAGTGTGCGAGGCGCAAGACCCCGGGAGCGGTGGCGGCAGTAATTTTGCGGTTAGTGGGTGTCTACAGGTGAAGATTAGGTACCTTTATTGTTATGCTAATTTATTATTTATTACCTAGAACAAAGCACGCAGATCTATGTGCAAGTGTAATTATTGTGGGGATTGTCTTTGCGGGTGTGGGGAATCTTGGAACGAATGCTACATAACAATATATAATTTTTATCGAATGACGAGACGAGCAAGGCACTCGCCTGATGGCCACGCCTGCCCATAAATAGAAGCAACACCACACAGAACTTTGAATTACAAAGCACTGCATGGCACTGAAATCTGCTCGTCACCCCGAGACATAAGATGTTAAGTCTCATAATGCCCAGTAATTTCACTGGCGTCAATGTCCTTCAAACCGTAACACAACAGTGCTTACACATTGTTGCATGGAGGCAGAAATAGACAAAGCGATGGTACCAACCCAGACGGCCTCTCGCATACGAGGGACCTAGAGGCTAAATCCTATTCATGAATATGTTAGTGTTTTTTTACTGTCGCTTTATCGTTTCATCGAATTCAAATCACAACGGTGCTAAATAAGTTTTACTTTAAAAAAAAATACACTTCCTACTAATATTATAAATGTGAAAGTTTGTTTGTTTGAATGTTTGTCCGTCAATCACGCTGAAACTACTGAACGGATTTTGATGAAATTTGGTATACAGACAGGGTATGAGCTAACTTGGGTGATAGGCTACTTTTTATCCCAGAAAAAGCAGATCACGCGATGGAGCCGCGAGCAAAAGCTAGTAGAGAATAAAAGGTTCCAATTTGTATCCTTCTCGATAAAGGCATGGGCTAAAGTTAACTAAAACCGCGCTGTCAATCGTGTTTTTTACTCTTTATCATGTCGGACGTACATTTCGCTCCACAGGCTTACATGAAAGTTCACGTTAAAGCAATTAACTAATCCATCCTGGCCTGCCAGACTTAACGGTTGTTAGCACTCAAGACAATTTTAAGCGCCAGATAAAGTTTAGACGGCAAATAAACTATCTACTTAATAATTGCTATTTCTTGTATTGAGTTTTAGTTTTAAAATTAGTCTTTTTATAAATGAATTAGTATTTTCAAGTATAGTAAAGCGAGATATCGGCAAGGTTCAAAGCTGGGTGTAATTTGAATTTTGACCCGATATTGTAATCAGTTTGCCATCACATAATGTGTCGGAAATAAGCTCGAAGAACACTAGGCACTATTTTTACTTCTGTTTATCCCTTCAGGGATACAGACGGAGCTTATATATATTATGGTATATATTACGTCTGCCTACCTAATATGAACAATGGTTTAATATATTCAAGAAATTGAGATAGAAAGATGACATCACAACATTTTTAAGTTGTCATCTTCATCAATAAATTGCTTTGTTAGTGTCGTTTAAAAACATTAATGCTTTACATTACAACAGCTAGCGCCATCTATTATGTTTCAGGTAAATCACGTCAAAGGAGCGACTTGATTCACGCAGTAGACTATGTTTTTCATTGTAGGGATGGTGTTTTACTTCAATAATGAGGTTAATAAGGGATTTTGTGATCCTTTTTTAGTTTACAAGATACTACTATGTCCTCTCGGTACTTTATTGTGTTCAGTGTTAAAGCAGATAATATTAAATTATTGTTTTATTGTAAGTTTATTCAGGTAAAGTAATTACGTAACTATGATACCTATGTATTGCAATGCAAGAATTTTAGTTTTTAACCGATCAAAAAACAGAAAAGATTCGCAATGCGACCCATTGTTTTATAAGTATTATAATATCCAGGGATAACTTTTGACGGGTGATCCAATTTTCAAGATTCTCTTATTTTATTCCATAGGGTCTAAGTTGAGTGCCTTTTAATTTTTAAACAAAAATTATTGATATTGACCAAAGATTATTAAACTGCACTAGCACGGAATAAACGTTAGTTTATTTAATTTGTGGCTTTTAGTTTATATGCTTAATTTTATTTTATTATGTTTATACAGGGTTATTTTTAAAACACCAGCAACCTCGCAGGACCAGATAGCTGACCCCATACGGAACAACTTATGTTCTACGAGTTTGTATATAACTCAATATATTTAAAAAAAAATGATTTTACAAGTTTTTGTTGTGTCGTATTTTTCTTCGTAGCGTTCGGCGTGCGAGCGCGACTCAAAGGCGCCGCTCAGCTGGGTCGGGCGATGACCTTCAACGCTAGCCCAGTTCCCCACGCTTCGCGTGTTTGCTTACGTAATCTGCGATGCGTGTAGGTAAAATTCAAGACGGAAATTAAATTCATAATTATTTTTGTATGAAAATAAAATCTAACAAATTATCAAAAGTCGTAGAACAAAAGTAGTAGCTTATAACCTTAGGTATCTACCCCTGCGAGGTTGCTGGTGTTTTAAAAATAACCCTGTATAAGAGCAGCGATAGCTCAGCGGGGAGTGGTACGGACTGGCGAGATGAAAGTCGAAGGTTCGTAATCAGCCCCAAAGAGCATACTTTCTTTTCTTTCTGACTTGTCTAAGTTACGTGTATGTAAATTGTTAATTATCGCTTGCTTTAACGGTGAAGGAAACATCGTGAGGAAACCTGCATACCTGAGAACTCGATTTTATTTTTCGAAGGAACGTTATGTTTGCCAACCCGCATTAGGCCAGCGTGGTGGACCCCTCTCATTCAGTAGAGGAGGCCCGTGCCCTGCAGTGGGACATGTATAATACAGGGCTAGTATTATTATATTTATATAAACGACATTCAGGGAAGTCTACGTTTTATATGACCCATACATCCATCGATATAGAATTTAACCAACCATGCATTCATAATTTAATGATACGTTCCAATTACGAATTCCATGAAAAAATCAAGAACATAATGGAAAATCATCGTCTAACTTTTATTCTCATTACGCTATCGTGCAAATTAAAATTGTTCACTCACACGTTTCTATAGAGCGCACCGTTCCGACTGGTAGCAATAATTATTCACGCCATTATCTGGAAACACTCCACGACTTTTAATTTTGCTGGGAAATAGAGACTTTTCCAAGTGTATATTCAATTAATATTCAAGTATAGTGCATTGATACATAGTTCTTCCAGTTAGCGATATAGAATAGGTGATAAATGACGTTCGAGTTAAAAAAAAATGAGTTTTACTTTATGAGCACGGCAAAGTGACTGCACTACACCGGATGGTCAGCGTAGTGAATTCAAAAAAACTAGCGACCACCGACAAACAATGAGTTTATCGGTGGTCACCAGAATCATGCCGGCCTGAATAATTGCTTCTTCCCTCTCCGAAGAGAGAAGATGCAAATTGAGGGAGGATAGGACAGGCGGATGACCGATGCAGCTGTGCCTGGATACACGGATTTACCCCTATACCCGCCCCAACCAATCATCAAGTCATGTCGCAATGCCCTCGACAGAACCGGATAAACACTGGCTGATCCTGGAACGCGATACACACAACATGTGTGGGTCACTATGGCAGGTTTTAACACCATGTGTACGGTGGTCGCTATCCGGGCGGATATGAATATCCTATGCATGCACGATAAGTGCACAGACTCATTATTTTAATCTTTTGTTGTGTTTCTCTTTATAGCCATCGCTTGAAGTCCGCCACGCTTGCGCTACATGTACCAATATTACTCGGCATTAATGTATGAATACATGTGAAACTGACAATTGTTGCGATAGCCTTTTACTTGGTGGTGTAAGTTATCTACACCCAGTACTGACAATAGCTGCTTAATCTTTTAAACGCTTAGTAATTTCAGTAGTGTCAATGTCATTCAAATCAGAACACGTTGCTAGCACTCTGTGGCATGGTTAGTCTAGAATACTCTAAAGCAATCCCAAATTCTTTTGTATCAAAAAGGACGCAGCAAAACTCGGTGATTTTAAAAGTTTACCGAGTGCTGGTGGGAGGATACTGGTATCCGACCGGATAGCGACCACCGTACACTGGTGCTAAAACCTGCCATAGTGGCCCACCTTGTGTGGGTCGCGTTCCAGGGTCAGCCAGTGTATATCCGGTTCTCCCCAGGGGCTTGCCCCCTGATCCTAACCCTTTTCCCATCCCTTTTTCCTTCCCCTCCCCCTTAGCCCTTTGACAGGCCGGCATGATCTTGCCGACCTACGATGGACACATTGTTTATCGTTGGTCGACACTATTCTTGGATTGCGCTACACTTACCATCAGGTGTAGCGTAGTCACTTTGCCGAGCTAGAATAAAAAAAAAAAAATCTTTTTATCACGTAACGGCCGTATTATTGCGTAATGGTTTGGTATAGGTTTAGTGATCAGTATCGAGTATAAGAAAATCCAGGCTTTTCGGCTTCTATGGAAAGACCAGCTTTGCTTGGACACTGCTATTTGACGGTAGATATAGGTAGATGTTAATACTTATCCCGGTGATTTCTTACTAAAGATAAACTTAACACCTAATACTGATTATGCACTCCACAATAATAACAACTAACAATACCATAAGGCTATGCAGAGTATGCAACCACATTTTAATCAACAAACACATTCTTGCATACAAACGAAGCGAAGCCAACCAAATGTCCATTAACAGATGAAATCCACACACTGGAAAGTCACATTTCTTCAGTAAACTGTCAGTACATATACGTAATCCATATTTGGTCTGAACTTTAGTGCGAGGGTGATTATAATTGTACTCGTAGTTGTAAGAAATGTAAATACGTTTCACTGTTCAGACTAGGTAAATAAACAGGCCTGTGTATCGATTATGCCAGCCCACACATTCATTGAGTAGTGATGTTGGAAAGAATCCGCTCTGGCAAGGTGAGGTCTACGTGAGCCCAGTAGTGGCTGTTGCGGATGTTATACAGCCCACGACGTGTAAATGAACATTCGTCTATCCACAGGATATTCGCGCCACGAATTCCACCACAAGTCACATTCACTAAATGCGATGCGTTGTGCTCTGTCACTATCGCATAATTCTTGAGCTCGCCTAAAGTGATACGGGCAGTGACCGTCTTCCCGTAAGGTTCTCCAGGCGTAGCTTTGGCTCACACTTGGTCGAGTAGTGCTGCTCTCACGGTTATTAGACATGTAGTCTAATATACCATCTTGCACGGTGGTTGGGATACACCTCGGTCGACCGCGATCGGAGGATGAAAGTGGCCATAATCCCTCAGTCGTTGCGTAGCACTTAGCATCGTTTGCCTAGATGTATACCAAAATGACCTTCATAATATCTCACTGCCGCGGACACATTATCACCACAAATCGCGAAATTACGCACCATTTCTGTATACTCAACGTTGCTCTAACGAAAAGCCATCGCGGAATCGGCACGTGCGAGAAGTCGTCTATGGAAAATCACGAAAGATGCGTACACACTGATATTTCCGGGGTGACTAATTAATAGGTCAAGCGCAGGGTTGGATTTAGGTACGTTGAAAAAGACAGCACAAAAAAATGAAAAGGCTAGTATTTATAAACAATTATAGTATGCTTTCATTATTTTTAATTTAACTTATTATGTAGTCATTAAAATCAACACCAGGTATGGCAAAATTTACTCCTCTTCTAAGTTTATCAGTTCTTGAATAATTAGCTAGATCTTCATCCTTGGCATTTAATCTCATCAACATATCCTCAGTAGGAATAAAATCAGTACAATTCCCACTTTTGCTACCGCTTTTGATAGCGTCACTAGACAATAGAATAGCAACACAATCCATAGACGCCATACGTCTATGGATTGTGTTGCCAGTTTGTTTCGTATTTTAGTCTTGGTAAGGTTCACTTTACTGAATATTCGTTCGCAGTCGGTATTTGCATGTGGAAGTACTAAACAATGTAGGACAAATATTGATATTTCTTTAAATGGCCTATCATTTGTATTATTTTACATAAAAATTCACAAGCGATTGTTGTACATTTGGTTGAATTTCGAATGGAATGGAAGGACCGAGATTAGTGGAAAGATAGAAGTGTACTGCGGACGATAATCGGGGAATCCCCGGCCATCGACACAGAAAACACCGCAAGATCCGAATTCGGTCGGATACACGCACGGTCGAATTATTCATATGACGTAAAACTAAGCATTCGGGACAAAACTTTAAATTATTGTATTTTAGCGTACTATCCTTAGATGTGGATATAGTACATAGGGTGAAATTATAGTATAAATACTATAATTATAGAACAAAATCCAACCCTGCTTGTATCGGCCAGCTGTAGCAGTAAGTATCGGTGAGCGACCGACACGCGCCGGATTTTTATTAATATAAAAGTTAACCAGCTTGACGAAATCTTAATGTTTTTGAGATAAACATACCTAACATAAACATATAACACTGCCCGCCGAGCTATCGCTGCTTTAAAATCTTATTCATTTTTAATTTTTGTACTACGGGCAGCATGAAACAGGTCAGTCTTCGAAAATTTTACAACGTACGGAAATGAATTTCCAATTTTTTAACCGAGTTTACAATAAGCAAACTGCCGGCGGGTCACTTGTTCTATCAATTTAATTTTTGATCGAGCACGGCCGTTCCATGGTTGCGCGAGTTTTAAAAATTCATTCCCATATCGGCCCCTGAGGTTGTATTAATTTATTTACGATATAGCCCTAATTATTGACATTTATGGTGAAACAAAATGGCTGCATTCTGAGTTTTAAAACGTTGAAGTTAAAAGCATTTTTCAAAAAAACCGTTAAAATTATTTTAAGAAGCAATGTTTGACAACATCTATGGTAAATGCTCTATAAAACGTGAACTGTTACTTATTGCAATAACTTGTAAAGTATGTAAAATTTAAGACACAAAACAACTTCTTGAAACTACAAGATATTTCACTTAAATAATTAAGCACGCGGCTTTACGGAGTCTATTCTAAATCTCTTACTTTCAAAGAACAAAAATTAAAAAAGAATATTTTCTTTTTAAGAACGAAAATTAAAATCTCAAAGCGACACAGATCTGGCTGGTAACATTAAGAAAAAAACTTGTAATGTACAGTCGCACAGATAAATCCGAACCCCGCAGATAAGTGACCGAACTCAGTTGCCCAGTTTCAATGGTATCATTGAAACGATCTCGTAAATTTTTCCCAATCTCTATAGCTGTTCCGTCGCTCTTTTACTAAGGTGGAGTGCTAACAAAATGCCAAATTGAAAATTCTCGACGGTTGTAGCTATTTATATTTAGAAATATATTAAAGGTTATGCTAGTGGTGGGATATCGTATCCGCCCGGATACCGACCATCGTACACATAATGATAAAACTGCCATAGTGATCCACATACCTTGTGTTGATCGCGTTCCAGGATCAGCCAGTGTTTATCCGTTCTCCCGAGGGGCTTGCGATTTGACTTGATGGTTGATTCGGGCGGGTATAGAGGTAAATCCTTGTATCACTGTGCCTGTGTCGGTCATCCGCCTGTCCTGTCGCAGGCCCCTCGATTTCCTTCTTCCCTCTCCGAAGAGGGAAGATTAAGATTAATTTACTAATTACTCATATGTCTCGGGGTGACGAGCGCAAGTCAGAGCCATGCAGTACTTTGCAATCCAAAGTTTCGCGAAAAAAAACACGCTCTTTAATTATGAGAGGGTTACAGAGAGTGACTTAATTATTAGAGCGCTTGCTTCATCTACATGTTATTGATATTTATTCCCACGTGAATAGTCACGTGAGGATGAATGTGCGTGCGAATACAAAGTTCACTAATCTGACCTACATTGTTAAAAGATGACGGAATGCTAAGCTGATGCAATTGTATGAGCTATGAGTAATCGGAGGTTGTGAGCCGGGGAAGCTTGATACGTCGCTAAGCACCTTTGGTGAATGTAGAACGCTCATTTTGACTGGTTAAACGAGGATAATAATAAGCGTTGATTGGATTTGCTCAGTGCAGTGAAAAGGATGAAAAGTGCACTGCACTCGTCCCGCAAAAATGCGTCGAGGTGTGCGGGGAGGGCCACAGCCAGTAACATATGACCAAAAGCAATGAATCGTTCGATATAAGTTATACGGTAATGCTACTTAATACACTTAAGATACGGTTAATTTTGAAAAAACAACAAACAACTCCAGTACCGCATGAATTAAAATGTTTTGAGTAAACTATTTGCACGTAATGGATTGTTAATAAATGATTGTGAATGAATGAATGATTGTGTCCCTCATGTTATGGTTTGATGGATAAACGGCTTCTATAAATAGTTAATTACTACTACTATTTTTTTTTTTTTTTTGTTTTTTTTGTGTTGACGCTTGCTGTAAGCCTGACGAGAGTCGGCTGTATACAGCTTCACCGGACTTTCGGGCGAGCGCTTTCAGGCGCTCTCAGCCCTTGACTAGGTGACCACCGCTGAGGGCACCCCCTTTGGGGTACGAACCTCGGCTCAGGACGGTCACCGGAGAGGGCAGAGACATCTGCGATTGGGGTTTAGGGGACTATATTTTAGGACTCTACTTGATGATTATCATCATCATTAACATCGGCTCGCGGGCCGGTACTAGGGTCGGGGGCGTTGCGGGGAACGCGGCGCGGTCCTCGGCGGCGAGGACGGTATGTCGGTTGTGTGCAGTGTTTTTTCATGAATTCCTCTCTCCTTCGGATGGCCAGAGTGGTCGCATCGTCGGGGTCAGTGAGGACGCTACGCGGACGTCTCCACTTTGCACGGTCAAAGGGAGTGTATATTGAGGCTCGTCGGACGAGCGGATTCGGATGGTGGGCGGCGCGATCGAAATAGCGCATGCTGTTCATTTTCATGAACTGCCGGATGGTCGGCAAACCCATGTCCACGTTCCTCACATACCACGGGACCCCAGTAATTCTACGCAGAAAGCGATTCTGCAGGGTTTGCATGCGTCTATATCGTGTTTCGGGTACATGCGCAAACGCGGGCGATGCGTAAGTCATGATCGGCCTAATGCACGTCGTGTAAATCCTAATCTTGTTGCGGATCGAGAGTTTGCTTTTACGGTTCATGAGCCAGTAGAGCTGGCCCAACGCGAATGCGCCTCGCGCGCGTACCGCGTTTAAATGGGGAATGAAGGTACGCTTCTGGTCAAGGGTAACTCCTAGATATTTAACTGTCTTGGTCCAGGGAATGGGCATGTTAGACATGGTCACATTCGGGACTGGATCAAGACGAGCTGGGAATCTATCGAATATGATCGCGGCGCTTTTGGACGGGTTGATGGTGATTCGCCATTTGCGGAACCACTGACCGAGTTCGTCGGCAGCGGCTTGCAAAGTGCGGACCACCTCAGCCGGGTTTTTTCGCGATGTATAGATCGCGGTATCATCAGGAAAGAGCGCCAGATGGGCACCCTTTGGTTTGGGAATATCGCTTGTATACAGCGAGAAAAGGAAGGGAGAGAGAGCGGAGCCTTGCGGGACTCCGGCCGAAATGGTGTGTCGGGAAGAGAGGCTTCCCTCCACGCGATATCTGAAACCGCGATTCGACAAGAACGCTCGTATGATGTGCACGAGCTGAGTGGGCACGTTCATGGAATATAGCTTGTGAAGCAAGCCATTGTGCCACACCTTGTCGAATGCTTTTTCGACATCGAAAAATATGGCTCCGGTGGGGATCTTTCTAAAGTTTTTATCGTGAATGTGCTCCGTGATGCGGAGCACCTGATGCACGCAACTGTGGCGGGCTCGGAACCCAAACTGCTCCTCGGGGAGCAGATTGTGGTTCGCGGCTACTACTTTCAAGCGATCGAGGACGATACGCTCGTACACCTTACCCAAAGAGCTCAAGAGACTAATGGGGCGGTAAGATGTCGGACTAGATTTGGGTTTACCCGGTTTGGGTATTCCTATGACAATTGCTTCCTTCCACTCTTATGGAAAAAGGCAATTGCGGAAGGCTGCGTTTAAAATCGCAGTGAGGATTTCCAGCAGATGGCTGGGGAGCATCTTAAGGACGCGGGTGGAGGTGGTGGCGAGAGGGATCGGTTGCGTCGGCGGCGGGAACGCGTTCCTACTTTCGACAAACTCATTGACCGCAACAAGATGGGCCTGCTCTGATATGGGGACTTCGCTGAGAGAACATTGAGTTTCCAGGCTGTCGGCAAGGTATTCCGCTTTCTCGTCGTCATCAAACGCTGGGCGTTGATTCGGACGATCAAGCGGGGGCATGGTCGATACGTCTCGTCTCTTGAAGGAACGACAGAGTTGCCAGAACGCAGTATGGGTCGGGCGAATATCGCTGAGATGACCGTCCCATCTCGACTCGACTACCCCCTTCATGCGACGTTTCGCTTCCCTCGGATGGGGGGTGTTCGCGTTGCGTTTTAAGGCTGCGTTCCGTTTTCTCACCACAGCCCGCACGTCGCTAGGGAGCAACATGTGACTGGGAACAGTTACAGGTTCCTCACTGGAGCTTTCGCTCACGGCGTTTTGCAGGTGAGTGGTGAAACAACGTACCACCACTGTCGTTTCCTCAGGAGTTTCGATACGGTCAGGGATCGCGGCAAGAGCACTGGACGAGGTGTCGGCCAGCTTGTCGCCTACAAGGCGCCAATCTGTCCGAACCCTCGTCGGTTTGTTAAGACCTGTGTCGTCGGGGCCTCTATGGGGAACAAAATCTATGATCACAGGTCTGTGGTCCGAGTCTAGCTCTTGTAGCACCTGTATAGAACGAGTGCGTAAGCATACGTTCCTTACAAGTGCCACGTCGAGTATATCGGGCCTTTGTCCTGGATGTCCGTAGTGAGTCGGTTCGTTGGGTACAAGGATATCTATGCCTATTCTTTCAAGATTAGCCTCCAGAGCGGTGCCTCTCGCGTTAGTCGAGTGGCAGCTCCAGAGGGTATTCTTGGCATTGAGGTCACCCGCCACTAGGACGGAATCACCCAATGCAAATAGGTGGTCTAAATCTGTGGAGAGAAGCTCCTTACTGGGAGAGAGATACGCGGATACAATGTTGATAGGCTGATGGCCTGTCATGGCTAACCTACAGACCGAGACCTCAATGTTCCTCAGCCCTACCGGGGGATCGAGAGGTATGCAGTGCAGGGACCTTTTGTAATAAATGAGAGTGCCGCCTAATGGACCCGTACTACTACTAAGTGTGTACACTTTGGCTAGCTGGCTTAGTTCCCGCTGCACGTCACTCGATTTTAAATCTTTATGCACACACAAATATTAATTTCGTGTGTCATTTCGGATTTGACAAGCTATAAAATATGAATTCATAAGTTAAATGAAAAAAAAAACTTGTCAGAAGAGGGATTCGAACCCACGCCCACAGATGTGGACTGCAACTTGAACGCAGCGCCTTAGACCGCTCGGCCATTCTGACTACAGCAACATGTATCGAATTAAAGTGCATTCGTTGCAATTATTCCAAATGTGTAAACTTGAAGCAGGTACACATTTCTTTCTTTTTTTTTTTTTTTTTTATTTATGGCTTTCGCAGTATTATGCATTTAGCCAGTGTCAAGTATGTATAAATAATTATTTTCAAGTTCTTTTTACAAGAACGATGAAACACGGGTGCGGTCGATTTCAAGGTCTTGTCAGAGTTTTGGTGTTAACTCCTTTCAGTACGATTCTTAATTCACTTATTTCAATGTTTCCATACACTGTTCATCACCGTTAATGTTTATTGAACAAATCCACACCGCTTTTATACAACAAACACAACTCTAAACTAGTTTATGAAATAAATTAAAATAAGAGATGAACTGCACTGTCAGAATTCCCGCCAAAACTCCAGGTACACATTGCAAAAATTTAAAGCTGTCCACAGATCCGGGGCAATAAATAAAGTAAGTGTCATATATACTTCGAGCCTTACTAAAACCAAGCGTGTCTATTTATACTATGTATAACTAGCCGACTGCCGTTGCTATGACGCTGTATATTATATGTCATAGTGTGCGCGGGCGAGTTGCGCTGGAAGTTGCGCCTAATCGCGCCACATTTTTTTATACTAGAGGACAGCAAACTTGATGGCAATTGACTTCCACCCCCATGAACGCCCACAATACCAGAAGAATCATAGACCTTGCCGGAATTAAAAGAAAGGGTTAATTAAGACATTAGGAAAGGGGGTTTAGGCCTCATATATCTCAGTCGCCGCAAAAAACGCAAAGCTGTTATTTTACGTCGGTTTTTGTGAGACAGTAGTAACAACCCGGTCAAGCTGACCCATTCATTATGTGGACAAAACTGTCTACCGTGTGGCACTACAACTTGGATTCTAATTTAGCTGTCTCGATGTCAAGATATGCGTGTTCGTATGTCGCTGTAAGGCTATGTTCGGGCTGGCGAATGAAAAGTCCAGGGTTCGTGAAGTGACGATTTAATGAAGATGATTTACAAGGTGGTAGGTCCCTCGTATGCGAGAGGCCGTCTGGGTTGGTACCACCGCTTTTGTCTATTTCTGCCGCCAAGCAACAGTGTGTAAGCACGGTTGTATTTGAAGGACATTGAAGCCAGTGAAATTACTGGGCATTACGAGACTTAATAGCTTATGTCTCAGGGTGACGAGCGCAGTTCAGTGCAAGGCAGTGCTTTGCAATCCAAAGTTCTGTGTGGTGTTGCTACTGTTTATGGGCAGGCGTGGTGCTTACCATCAGGCGAGCGCCTTGTTCGTCTCGTCATTAAATCAAATAATAATAAAAAAAGAAAAAATAAAGTTTTAGTTCAACCGTGAACATATTCTCGCCACGCAAACCTGATTAGAGAAGTTCTCGCTGAAAAATCTCGGTTAGCGATACACGTGTACAAATTAAAAATCCTACAAAACATCCAATTAGACGTCACCTCAGTACATGCGACACAAACAATACAATCGTGTTCACTACAAACAAACAAATATACCAACTGCTATTACATAAACGCGACTAGCGACTGGGAGGCAATTGGCTATTGGTATTATCGTGATGATTATTTACCATTGCTTGCCAGATTGCATTCTCTTTACCCGGATCTCCTGAGCTCTTCTCATTGCTTCATTCTTATCCTAAGTGATATTGTATCCCTCATTTTATGGAATTGCAAGATCTATTGGCTTAATTTTCTACGATTTACTTGGCTAGTGGCTTACCTATCTACTGATTTAAATCGCGCTAGATTAAACCGTATATTGTAGTGTCTGATATGATTAAAATCTAAAATGTCTAGGTTCACATACAAACATTATTAATAGGGATCATAGTAAGCGCGAACGCATCGTGATGATTTCTCTAATCGTCATTGGTTACTTTTTGGCGCTAAATAAAAACAGTTCAATCATGTACACAGAATTGATACTTGGTAAACTTAAACGGTAAGCTTACTTAAATGTTGTTTGTGAATACTGGCCTTTGTATAATAGATAACTAAACTGATAAAGGTCCGCCAGTTGCCAATCTCTAGTGACGTAATACGCATCCCAGAGACAAAGTAGAAATAAAACACATAACTCCAAAGTCTGAACTTCGTGCAAGTTAGCTGAAGCTGATTCAATTTTCATGTTAATACGTTACCCGGCAGAAAGTCCGTTCCTTTGTAGCATACGAGTTTCGTCGCGTTGGAGATTTTTTTGGTTCGCTGTGCACGAGCCAAACGCTGCCGGGCTTAGAATGTGTTTTAGAGAGTTCTTGTTTACCATAAATGTAACAATATAGCTTACGATTCAGAGAAGATTAGTTAAAATTGATTTAGAAAACGATATACTACTACTAGATTCTAAGCCAGAAATATCTCCCACACGTCCTATATCTCTCTTTCTGCCTGGCGTTATCACGGCTTAGTGCCAGGGTCTGCCTTCTTACTTAAACGCTTCCACTTCACCCGATCTTGAGCATCCTCTGTAGTGAGACCATTGGCTCTCATGTCTCCTTTCAATACGTCAAGCCAACGCTTTTTGGACCGTCCATGGGATCGTACCCCTGGTACGATCTGGCACAGGAATGTGCGACCGACGTAGGTACTCTACACGTCTTATATCGGTGAATTAAAATATGTGAAAAATTCAAACAATTTAAAATGTATTTCAGAGTTCATTACACATTCAACCTTTACACGGGACAATATTCTAATAACACCGCAAATAATTCCAATTATGTTACATAATATCCTGAATATAGGAAGTTAGCTGAAGCCATTTCCAAAGTTAGTACAAAAACATTAGCCATCGATTGGCGAGCGTCGAACTCTGCCAAAGTTTCATTAAGGTAAGGTGACTGTGCGGTTGGAGCTAACGAGTCTGCTTTGTGCGAATAAAGCCTGATATATAGTGTAGTCGAAACAATTAGTTGTACATATTATCCTACTTTCCTGCTACTATTACAAATGTGGAAGTTTCGATGTTTGTGAGTTTGTAAATTTGGATTATTAGTTTGTGTTAGTGTATTTGGATGTTTGTTAGTCAATCACGGCTTTACGGCTGAATGGTTTTAGTTCAATTTGGCACACAAATAAACCACGATCTGGACTATGACATAGGGTTTCTATTCCGGAAGAGGTCGCTGACGCGGGCAGAGCTGCAAGAAAAAGCTATCACAATATATTTTTTAGAAGTGAAGAAACAACCAACCTGACGATAAGTTATTAAGGTCACTTACATTAAGTATATCCCCAAATCACAAAAATCAATTTTGGCAGTTAATTAGGTTTATATCGTAAACTTCTATTAAGGAAAGATTTTTAAAAATTTCACCGCTAAGATAAGGGATGAATGGATGTATGGGAGTATGCCGGAAATATGTTGGTGTAGAGTTTCACGTGGGAGGAGCCGCGAGCATAAACTTATAATAAAACCCTTCATGTGAGAGTTGGACTCCCATACCGAAGATTCTGTATCCGCATCCTTAAATATTTACTTTTGTCTTTTTGATACTTTTTATTGTACCTGCCATTATAACACATTCTGTGCATTAAATTTGAATTTCGTAGTGATAGTGGTCTGTAAACTGTTGGCACCCATTGAGTATAACATAAATGTATTACGAAACTTATGTATTCATGACAATAAATTTCATTTCAAGTCTAGTTCAATAATAGTGAAATTTTTGTAGTAGACCCTTAAAACATAAGAGAAAACAGACATTCAAAACACTGGGTTAAACGTAACCGCTTTGATATCAAAGTTGAGAGAAACAGAAATAACATCTCAATATCTTGATTTGGAAATGGTCTGGAGTCTAGGGAAATTTATTTTGTACCCTCAAGCGGGACTCGGGCGGTTAAACGTTATCATAGTCCTAATAGGTTCAACGCAAAGAACGCTCGTAGTTAAAGTTTAGATACTACCTTGGATTTGGTCAGTTTTGATATCGTACCTACAGATATTATTACTTTGAAACTAACATGATTTAAACAGCTAGGTGTAATTAGCTTTACTTTGATATTTACCTCGACAGCTAAAAATATTTTCTTGTATTTTATAGGCTGGTCAGCTTTCAAGCGATTGCTGATGTTTTGTTCTTTCGTAATCACTACACCCGGCCCAATCTGTTAGCTTCATACATACATCAGGTCACGCCTGAATCGCCGAAGGTGTAGTAGCTAGACATCCAACAACTAGTGTAACACCAACAGATCGACGAGATTATATTCATCCCATGACGTCATAGGTAGCGATATGTTTGCCATATCGGCCACAAATTCCAATCCTGGTAAACTTACACGTGATTTGTCAAATCTAAAACTCTAAACATAAATTGTGACTACGCTGTCACTAGATCTATGAAGCGATTTATTTGATAAATAAACAAATTTGTGTAAATAGATATGTCATGATTGAACTATACCCGTTTTTATCTAATAATTAATGTGATTCTATTTGATCACTGTATTGTCCCATTCTTCTATCTCAAACAGTTTGAGAGTCAAATTTAGGTTCATCACTGATTGAACATACTCCTTTGTGTACTGGTCTTTCATAAAGCTAAAATGATTTTAAATATCTAATATATATGCCTTTAAATGCCTCAGTCGCAGCTGCAAGGGAAGTCTAAGTGTATTATGTCCAATCGCAAGTAACTTCCTAAACCTAATTCAATAACCACATGTATGGAACAAAGGGTAGGGAAATACGTGTATCTGATACAATTATTATCCGTTGTAGTAACTTAGTGTGTACCGGATTCAAATATAAAATAAGAATAATTTTGTTTTCATAAACTAAAACTGACTATAATATACTTTACTACTGCCTAATAAAAGGTAACAAACTAACGACAAGACTAAGTAGTAAGACTACTAATAAATACGAGAAATTAGTTATATGTAATAAACCATTTTATTTCAAGTCTATCAATGAATGACAAGTGACATATATAATTCAAATAATTACTCTTCTTTGACGTGACATACACTATACTATTAGAAAAGGAAGAGGTAAATATCCAATAGGTCTCCGCCCTTAATTATTGCGTTATAGCTCCGTCGATTGAGGTGCTTAACATTTGGTCAATGTGCCTTCTCCACGTCGCACCAGAATCCGTTAAAACCTCATAATGTAGCTGGCCCAAGCGTTTGACCACTGTGCCAAATTCCCATTTCTTCTTCCCACTATAATTTCGTAGTTGGACTCTCTGCCCTGAACGGAATGTTCTTAAATCACGTCCAGTCTGGTTAGAGGGTGAGACGGACTGTGCTATCTGCGCTTGTGGTTTCTGGAACATGGCGTGGAACAACGTTCTCACCAACCGCCCACTAAACATTAGTTCATAAGGACTTTCCCCAGTTTGTCTAGAGGGCGTTCTTCGCAGTTGGTGTTTGATTTTTAAAATTTTCTCATATATTGAGCCAGATTCGTTATCCATACTATGCAAAGCTTTCTTTACTGTCTGGACGAATCGTTCAGCTTGCCCGTTCGTGGCTGGGTGATATGGAGCCGAAGTTTTGTGAGACACTCCGTTCTCACGTAAGAATGACTCAAATTCTTGAGATGTAAACTGCCTGGCGTTGTCCGAAACAAGAACGTACGGTAAGCCAAAATCAACGAATAAATTTCTAAGTTTTGAGATACACCACTTACTTGTGGTTGTTTGAGTTGGGATTATTTCAACCCATTTTGACATTGCATCAACTATTACGAAGAGATAATAACCGCGTACTGGACCCGCGAAATCAATATGTATACGCTGCCAGGGCGCTGTCGGTGCTTCCCAGTGGTGTAATGGGGCTTTCTCTGGTTCGTTTTGTTTTAGACGACATTCACGACATTTGCTGAGCAATTCCTCGATATCTTTGTCAATATTTTTCCAATATACATAACTCCGCGCTAAAAGTTTCATTTTTAGTATACCAGTATGGCTTGTATGTAATTCCTTCAATATATTGTGTCGGAGATTTTGAGGAATCATAACTCTAGTTCCCTTAAGAAGACAGTCGTCTTCAATTGTTATTTCATTGTCACCGTAGCCCAATGTTCTTAGACTCTGTCCATTCCTTAGTTTATATATTATATTTTTGTATTCTGGATCGTTCATTGTTTCCTTCGCTATTATTTTGCGGTTAATTGTAAGTACATTAAGTTGGTTCTGCTGAAATATACTGTGTTGGTCTATATGGTGTTCCGAAATTCGTTCCACTGGAAATCTTGAGAGATAATCTGCATTACTGTTGTTCGCTGAATTTCTGTATTCAATGTTGTAGTCGAATCCCGAAAGAAAGTGTGCATAGTGAAACAACCGCATCGTGCTCATTGCAGGTAAGGTTTTGTGTGGGTGGAATATGGACGTTAAAGGCTTATGATCCGTAATAAGCGTGAATTTCCTTCCGTAACAATAATGAAAGAACTTCTTTACTCCCCAGTAAATTGCTGTTGCTTCTTTATCTATTTGGCTGTACTTCTTTTCGCTAGATGTTAGTGAACGTGATGCAAACGCAATTGGTCTGTCGGTCCCATCAGCCAATCGATGTGAGAGCACGGCACCCAGGCCGGTCGGTGAAGCATCTGTAGCGAGGACCAGGGCCTTCTTTTGGTCGAAATGCAGTAGGACTCGTTCACTAATTATTTCTTCTTTAATTTTCTTGAAACTATTTTCGCAGGCTTCTGACCATATAAATTTCGTGTTTTTCTGTAATAATTTGTTGAGCGGATTAGTAATCGTTGCAAGATTAGGTATGAATTTGTTATAGTAATTACTCATACCCAAAAATGTTCTTAGTTCATTTACATCGTTGGGTTCCTTTGTTTCAAGTATGGCTCGAATTTTATCTTTATTTTTGTGTAGTCCGTGTTTGTCTATTGTATGGCCTAAATAATTTATACTAGTTTTGAAGAAATGGCATTTATCTTTATTCAATTTGAGATTATGTTCTTGTAATCTTCCTAACACTGTTTCTAATCTTTGTTGTAATTGTAGTTCTGTCGATCCTTGTATAATAATATCATCAAAAAAACATTTCACACCCTGTATATCTTGAAGAATTTTATCCATAAATTTTTGCCACAAGCTTGGGGCCACCTTTACCCCAAACATCAAACGATTCACCTTAAAAGTGCCCTTGTGAGTGCTAAGTGTCTGTAAAATAGAACTTTCTTCATCCATTTGCATATTAAGGTAGGCTCGACAAATGTCTAATGTGCAGTAAAATTCGCCACCGTTCATCTCTGAAAAGATATCTTCTATGATAGGAATCGGGTATTGTTCATCTTTAATTACTTTATTTAGGGTGACTTTATAATCGGCACATAGACGTATGCTTCCGTCAGGTTTCACGATCGGTACGACTGGAGTTCCCCATTCTGAGCTATCTATTTTCGTTATCACTCCTTCTTGACACAGGCGATCTATTTCTTTATCAACCTTTTCTTTCAATGCGTAGGGAATACGTCTGGGCTTAATGTAAATTGGTGTAGTGTTTTCCTTTAAAGTTAAATGCCCTTTGTAATTTGGAATGCATCCCAGTTTGCCATTAAAGACTGGTGAAAATTTTGAAATGATATTGTCCAATCGTGAGTTGTCGGCCCTTTCTAATGATATTTTCTTCATGTCTGCCATATTAATATTGATTTCTCTAATCCAAGCTCTTCCGAATATGGCGTCGACGTTTTGTCTGATAATAAAAAGTTTTCCATAGAAAGATTGCTTTTCATAGTTGCACTTGACGTATATAACTCCAACTGGCGTAATAAGTTCACCTGTGTATGTTCTCATTCTTACTGTTTAAAACAACAATATCTGTTTGTTTAATTGGAACCGTTTGTAGTCTCTCAACGAAATGGATGAAAGTGCTGCACCTGTATCTAGTTCCATCTGTACTTTTTTGCCTTCAATAGTTACGTCAACCATAAACTTGTCTGAACCAATAGTGTTGACGGCATTGATATCGCCAATGTTTTCATCGTCAACTGAGTTCGGTTCTTCCACCTGGTGTGCTGGATTCTGTTTTAATCTCTGTAGGCAAACACCAACTAAATGTCCTGTCTTTCCGCATTCAATGCAATCGGAGTTGATGTGTTTGCATTTATTGGCTCTGTGATTAGCATTCCCACAGCGGAAACATCGTCCTTGTATATCTTTGAATGAAGTGATTTGGTTTGGTAGTGGTTTCACCGCGGGTTTGCCTTTATTATGAACTGAATGTACTGGTACTTCGTTGTTTGGATCATGTTTGTTTTTCATGAAGTCATTGTCAGCTTTAGCTATTTGTGTTGCTGTCGCCATCTGTACTATTTCTTTAAATGTACTTATTTTGTTGTCTTGCAATATTTTCGTTCTAATTTCGCCATCTCGAACGCCTCTGATAAATTGTAGTGATAAAAAGTTCTCATTTAGCGACTTTTTGCAATGTTCACAGCTAAACTCACAATCGTGTGCTAGATGTTTCAATTCTGTACTGAAATTGGTTACGGTTTCATTCTCAGCTTGTATACGCGTTATAAACTTATGACGTCGTGCCCAAATACTGGGTTTAGGATCTATGTATTGTTCCAGCAAATCTACTAGTATCTGAAACTTAATTTGTGATGGATCTTCTGGTGCACATAAGTCGCATGCCCGTTCATGTAACTCTGGGCTTAAGGAACTAAGTAGTACGCAAGTCATCATATGATCTTCATTGCAATTTGTCATTTGTAAATATGTTTTCATTCGTTTTACGAAATTTTTGAAACTTTCCTTTTCTTGGAATGGTTGAAAGTTAACCTTAGGTATCTGGTACCGTGCGTTGCTCTCTGTAGTGCTCGCGCTTGCTATCGGAGCAGGTGGAGCTGCGTCATGAGAGCATGCTGTTGAAGTTCTTGGTGGCCGTAGATTGTGTAAAAATATCTTTAAGTTTATGATTTCTTGTGTTACCTGAAAGTGAAGGTCAACCTCTTCTTGTGGATTTTGAGTGATAATTTCGATTTTCTCTTGTAAAATGTCGAATTTTTCCTCATTTTTTTGAAGTGACGTAAGTCGTGAATTGTATTCGACATCCGAAATTTCTCTCAAAGTTTGTAAATAGTTGGATAATTTTGTTAATTGACCTTTAATAACACTCCTTGAACGTTTGAGTGTACTCAAATCTTCTTCCATTATCGCCATTAATAAATACGAGAAATTAGTTATATGTAATAAACCATTTTATTTCAAGTCTATCAATGAATGACAAGTGACATATATAATTCAAATAATTACTCTTCTTTGACGTGACATACACTATACTATTAGAAAAGGAAGAGGTAAATATCCAATAACTACGTTATTTAGTTTTACAACTTTTTTATGACTATTTTGAAATAAATTAATCTTGTTCAGAATGGCCCCTAAAACAAAATGAAATATTGTTGTTTTAAATATCTAGTACAGCTATGCTCTAGACCAGTGTTTCCCAACCTTTTTTAGGCCATGCCCCACCTTAACATTTTTTTTGTTAAATTTATCACCGATATCTAGCATTGCATTTAAATAAGCATTGCGTGTCGAGTCTATTTTTAAATTCCCCCCCTTACCTAGGGGCCCTGTAGCTTAAACTATGTAGGGAATAAACTCATAAATTTACCCTTAATAATTAAATATGTTGATCTTTAAATGACTGCAATATAATACGAGCAAATTAAATAAATAAATTTTAATAAAAACTACAATAAATTGAATTAAAGACGACCGATCGTGTAACAAATAAAATACCTACGTGAATATGGCAATTTTTTAATCGACAAGTCATTATTTTCGAGAATAGCTTAAGCGGATCAAAAACAAGCCCACTGAGTTTGTTTCGCCAGGTCTTCTCAGGCAGGGTCGCGTTTGGATCTGGTGGTAGTTTTAAAACAACAATCTGGAGATACACATGATCCGTATTAATCTGCCTTATAACTAATTATATATTTAAAAGGCTTTGTATTTCCGCAAATAATTTGGATTGAAAGACTGGACCAAAAACAAGCCCACTGAGTTTGTCTAGCTAGAAGTTCTCAGGACTGGGTCGCGCCGCGTTGAATCCAGCGGTACAGGAAGCCCACTTGAGTTTGTTTCGCCGGGTCTTCTCAAGGTGGGTCGTTTTGGATCCGGTGGTAGTTTTAAAACACGTGCCGTTTTCGATAATGCCTATGGTCCATATAGACGACCCCCCAAAATATATGATGATTCTGGACTATTCCATAGTAAAAATATGGAAAAATAATAATTATAAATAGTTTTAGTGTAATTGCCGAGTGTATTTTGATGATGCTATGTGTGTATGTATACATTAGTTGATATTGATTTCTATGTAATATAAGTTTCTTTTACTTTTGTACTGACTTGTCATAAGCGCTATTTCAATTGCCTACATGATAAATAAATGATTTCATTTCATTTCATTTCAACTATCAAATTGGCAAACACTGCCCTAGGCGCTTTTATCTACAGCTTTCAACAGATCATCTCGACTAAGGTGTTAACATACTTCTTTTTTCACCTGCCCTTATCCCTCTCGCAATGGGGTCAGTGCTTTTTAATACATGTTACAGCAATTTTTCAGCAGCAGGCTTCTAGTTTTTATGACCGGTCGCCTGCATGACATCAACCCTTCAAGGAAGAAAATGCCCAGACCCAAAACAGAAATTTGTGGATCACAGAACATTAGTCACGGTTAGGAAATCGAACACGCGGCCTCTCGCTTCACAGCCGGCTAAATAAGCTAATAATCCACTGCGCCTCGGAGGCTACCCAGGGTGTTATCATTATCTCACAAAGATCCGATGTAAAGTGGCAGTTCACAGTACAGTTGCATTTCGTACGGTGAGTGTTTTCTAGCGGAAGCTAAATCTCTCTCACCGCATTCCATTCATTGAAGGTCGGCGACGCATTCATAATTCCTCTGACCATACTGTCGGTGTGCATGAGCGCTGGAACTCATGGTAAATGAGGTGACTAACATATCTACTATTGCTGACTTCTGCTTAAAAAAAGGAATTTAAAAAATAATCTAATCGATTGGTTCCTAAATTATCCATATATAGATAAAAATGTCAACCAATTTAACATATTACCAGCAGGTGTCACTGATATAATAGAATGTAGCGTGCGACTAGCCAAAGGTTATAAATCTCCAACCCTTTTCATTGGAGATGGAACCTTTTCGGAATACGTGCTCCGCATCATAATGCAAGTGTAGATACGAGGACGAATTCAGAAAGAGCCGTGTTATTTGACGTTTGTGATCGAGGTTAGATTCCGTATATCGATATTGCATATCGTAACAGATACGTTTACGTAACAGATTTAGGCCTTAGACAAGATATAGGCGTATCATATAAATCCTGAATTATAAAGAATATGGAAACGGAATTGTTAATGAGATTTTGAAGTTGTTGCTTTCATATCTTGCGCTCGGAATTTTAACCTCTCAGGTAAGTTCGTGATCTGAAACTGATTTCCCCACGAACATATTATATAAGCACCGTTGTGTTCAAGTTTGAAGGAAATTGAATCCAGTAAAAATACAAGAAATTGTGATACTCTTTATGGTCATAAATTACGCTTATCATAAGGCGAATGACTTGGTTGTCTTTAGGAAAATAAAAGAAAAACTATACAAAACTACTACTAATCTAAATTGAGGTCGCTTTTGGACAGTATTCGAGTGAAAATGTGCTAATTATACTACAATTAGATAACAAGCAAACCCCCAATTTCTACTTCCCGCAACAGCAATGCAAAAAGCTAGCAAAACACACAATTCACGTGTTGGACTAATTTGTTAGTTGCAAAGCAATATTTCGACGGTCAGTTGAAATTGCAGGAAAAACTAAAGTTTAGTTGCGAAATGAAAACGATTAACGTCGTGTAGTGGCTGGGGAGAAGTTGT
This sequence comes from Amorpha juglandis, assembly GCA_949126905.1. Lineage (NCBI taxonomy): Eukaryota > Metazoa > Arthropoda > Insecta > Lepidoptera > Sphingidae > Amorpha > Amorpha juglandis. Next base: position 2,372,918 of record OX421380.1, read on the forward strand.
TGCTGTGGTCATATGTTCGGTGCAGAGTTAGAGCATTAAAATTTCAATGTATCTGCTTTTACCTACTGAATAGCTTTTATATGTGGCTCCATCTGTATGTCTTTTATTAATTGTATTCTAGAAGGAATTGAATCACAATGTTTGTGGAACGAAAACTCTAATCCATCCAACCAATCCATTGGTTCATACCAATTCTAGGTAAAAGGACTACTACTTCATTTGCTATTAATCGTTGATAACATAAGCTCTCACACCTATATTCGCTATCGAGTAGACGGATGTGCAACTAGTACTGTACACTCATGTAAAATTTTAAGATTATGCCATTACAAATACTGCTACTGACTACGTAAAAAACATTTATTTACGGTGAACTCTTATAATAAACTACGCCGGTAAAAACAAATTGTACTTATGAAGAAAACTTTAAAGGTGTTCGTACCAGTCCCTCGGATCTGTCCTCACTAGCTTAGAAGAGCAATAACTCATAACTGACCTGAAGTAAAGCGCGGTGGATCGGTGGTAATCCCGAACGGCGCGGCTGCGTTCATATTGCGATGTACGATTGTGTGGAATTGTCACTTATCCCATGCTCAGTGAATGGTTTTAGAGTTCCGTGTTCATAGAAAACTATTTTTTTACAACAGAGACCGGTAAACGAGGTAACAGGTCACCTGAGAGTAAAGATCTCAATTGAACAGTATCACAAAAATCATGGATACGTCGCCGACTTAATAAGAAAAGAAAAGTATTAGATAAGGGTGGGAGAGAGCATCCATAAATCTCACTCACCCTATAAAACGCAACAATAAGCTGCTACTTCATGTTGGTTTACTGTAAAACAGTGGTACACCCCAGTCGTGCCAACTCATTCGTGATGTAGACAAAATAATACTTATACTTTAAAAGTTAGCGGAATCCTTATCCAGCGGTGGTATAGTTATAAAATAGTATATACTAATATAGCAGTCATATATGGTTTCAGACTCATCTTGTTGTAAAATACACCATAGAATCCACATTTTGTATTATTTAAGGTCATTGAAGGCTGTAATGATTTGCTATGATACATAGAGGAGATAAACTGACACAACTGAATTCTACTCACAAAATAATACAACAATAAAATTAACTCACAGCGTGGCCCCTTGTTAAATATGGAGTATAAAATTGTCTTCAACTTAATTGCTTTTACTTTCCAGTCAGGTAAATAATATTAGCTTAGTGTCTTTGTTAGCTCTAGTGACAGTGTTTACAATAAATAGCTGTTACTTAATTCGTCTATAAGATAGATAAATAGTTTGATAGTTAACTCTTTAATATACACCAATTATCAAAATGTTTTTTTAAGTAGTTTCTGTCTATATTATTTTATTTTGTTTAGTTTACTGTTCAAGTGTATTGTTATCTTTATATTATGTTCATATCATGGTGTGTAGGTCGGCTGGCGGGTGGTGCAGAGATTGTGGCACAGCGTTGGTTTGATTGTTTTTTTTTTTTTATAATATATTTATACTTATATTATTAACTTATATAAAATTATATTATATTTATTTATATTGTAATGTACTTCGACAATGACTCTTATTTTTCAGCAAATAGTTCTTCTGGTGACGATAGTTTTTGTTCAGCAGCTGATGGGCTTGGCGAACTGGTTCGCAACACATTTAACTTATCTGGTCACAATTTTAACGTGTGCCATATCAACGCGCAAAGCATACCGAGTCACTACAACGATTTGTTAGACACTTTCGTTGGTGCCAACGTTCATGCTGTTCTGATTTCGGAGACATGGCTCAAACCTCATCTACCTTCAACCCTTTACCCCCTCCCCGGATTCATTTTGATCAGGAATGATCGAATTGACAGAAGGGGCGGTGGGGTTGCTATTTACCTACGTAGTGACTTAAAATATAAACTTGTAGTGTCTTCCTCTGCTCTCTGTTCTGCCCAGGCGGAATTTCTTTTCCTCGAGGTTTGGGTCAAGGGAGTGAAAACCTTACTTGGTGTTGTTTACTGTCCCCCATCTCTCGACTACTTCTCCAGTCTGGAAACAGTTCTGGAATCCTTGGGATCAGAATATGCTCATCACGTCATCATGGGAGATTTAAATACCGATCTCCTTGCCCATCACTCCTCTCGATCCCGTAGACTCCTTACCATCCTGGATTCCGTTAAGCTAGATGTCCTTCCACTACAAGCCACCCACCACAATATTGATGGCCACGACACCTGGCTTGACGTTATCCTCACCTCTACCCCCTCCCTTGCTTCCTCACACGGTCAACTCCCTGCTCCTGGCTTCTCTCACCACGACCTCATCTATGTTTCCTATGCCTTAAAACCTCCCAAAGTCCCCTCCAAGGTGTTGCTCTTGCGTAGTTTTGGTCGCATGGATGCGAAGAAGCTGGACAAAGATGCCGCTAACTGTTGCTGGGATCAACTGTACGCAGCCGCCTCAATTGATGAAAAAGTAGACATTTTTAATCACTCTGTCATTGCCCTCTTCGACATTCATGCACCTATTAGGAAAGTTAAATTAAAGCGCTCTCCTGCACCATGGATGACTCGAGGAGTTCGAATGGCGATGAGACGAAGGGATCGGGCTTTTCGTCAGTTCAGAAGGGATCGCTCGGAAGAGAACTGGTGCCTCTTCAAAGCTGCGAGGAATCGGTGTAATCAGATGGTGCGCAACGCTAAACGCCGTCATATTCTCAGCAATATATCTTTATCCTCTCCGGCCAGTATCTGGAGATTCCTAGGAACTCTAGGTATTGGTAAAGACAAAAAACTTGACTCCTGTGGGGCGACTATCGGTTTGGATGATATTAATCGTCACTTCTCCTCCACTTCCCAGATTGATCACCAAACCAGGCGTCGTACCATAGGTTTCTTGGCCGGTCTTCTTAGGCCTAACATCAACTCCTTTCAGTTTTCTCCGGTTTCGTTGGGTGAGATCAAAAAGGTAATCCTTTCCATTAAATCCAATGCGACTGGCTGCGACAACATCAGTCGTCGTATGATAACCCCTATCCTGGACCACCTTCTCCCAGCCATCTCACACATTATTAATACTTCCCTTTCCTCTGGCATTTTTCCATCACTATGGCGGAAAGCCATTGTGATTCCTCTGCCTAAACTCCCTAACCCTTCACATGCGAAACACTTCCGTCCTATTTCCATTCTTCCTTTCCTCTCCAAAGTGCTTGAGGCCTGTGCCCACAGACAGTTATCCAGTTTTGTGCACCTGAACAACTTATTGTGTCCACTGCAATCCGGCTTCAGGCCTGGTCATAGCACTACTACCGCGCTCCTCAAAGTGACTGGCGATATTAGGGCGGGAATGGAGGATACCAAGGTTACGGTGTTAGCTTTGGTCGATTTCTCGAACGCCTTTAATACCGTCAGTCACGACATCCTTCTTGCCATTCTCTCCCACTTTGTGATCTCACCCTCGGCACTGGATTGGTTCTCGTCTTATCTTCAGGGACGCCAGCAGATGGTTCGACTTGGCGACTCTTCGTCAAGCTGGTGTGCTATCGATGCTGGGGTCCCTCAAGGCGGCATTCTCTCTCCTTTATTGTTCTCCATCTTTATTAACCTTCTCACTCAAGAACTTCAGTGTGCATACCATCTGTATGCTGATGACTTGCAGATATATTCTCAGGGTGGAATAGATTGTGTACCTGCAGTCGTAACCAAGGTAAACGCGGATCTAGCTCGAATTAAGACCTGGTCAGACAATTTCGGCCTGTCAGTAAACCCGGCGAAATGCCAGGCTATTATTTTAGGTAGTCCAAGAATGATGAGCGTGTTGGATATTACGAACGTTCCTTCTATTATTTTTAATGGTTCAGTCATTCCTTGGAGCTCCAGTGTCCGTAATCTTGGCCTAAATATCGATTCCACCCTGAGCTGGAGGCCCCAGGTAACCTCTGTCTGTCAGAGAGCCACCGGTACACTTCGCGCTCTGTACCGCCTGAAGAACTTCCTTCCGGCTAAGATCAAGGCTATGCTTGTGCAAGCCTTAATCCTTCCAATAATCGACTATGGTGACGTGTGCTATTTTGATCTGAATGCAGACCAACTCAATAAACTCGACCGCATGCTAAATAACTGCATTCGATTCGTGTATAATCTTCGTAAGTATGATCACATTTCCTCCTATCGTATACAATTAAAATGGCTTTCCATACGTAAGCGCCGTTCTTTGCGTGCACTTACCACTCTATTTTCTTTACTTACCTCCCCTACCCCTCCTTCGTACTTATCTTCAAATTTCCAATATCTTTGTGATAGCCACGATAGAAACCTTCGCTCCTCTAATAATCTTCTCCTGTTGTGCCCCCCTCATAGGTCTAATTTCACACATTCTTCTTTTGCTATCCAATCTATACTTCTCTGGAATTCACTCCCCTTCGAAATCAGATCGTGCACAACTCGGTATGCCTTCAAAACGAGGGTACGTCAGATGCTGTTGAATGAAGCAGAAGAGTCACCACATTGATTCGTTGTATATTATATATGTATGTATGTAAGTATGTATATGTATATATTGTGCATATTTATTTATGTATACGTATATATTATGTATATATTTTTTTCATGTATATGTTTAAATATTCCACTTTTTGTTTGTATGTTATGATTATTTGTATCTCGTAATTTTGTAATATTTCTTGTTGCACCTACCTTGTCTATCTCTGCACCATCCTAAGGTTGACTGGCAGAGAATGCCTTTGGCATTAAGTCCGCCTATATACATTTTGTATATGAAGTGCTAATAAATAAATAAATAAATAAATAAAATGTTATCATTCGGACTTATTTCTAAAACTACCAGACAAAATTGAATTGTTAAAGATTTTTCAATATAGGGTTTGCAGGGGTGGGAGGAGATAATTAAAACTATTCAAACAATACTATACACTTGGGAATAGTAAACTATACGAATTTGCACGAAATATATTTTTTGTAAACGACGACTATCGAACAACTCGTAAAAACTTGCACTACGGACCAGTGCCCAATTACTACATTCGGGATATGAAACATAGAGTTATTTATCTGACAGAACTTGTTTCAAAAATACATTTCGTGCTTGACCAATATAGTTCATGACTTTGAGGATCATGCGATCAGGACCTTGTGGTACAATTTCAGAAGTGACTTTTTTGTATTTTATTCTAGCGATTTAGTAGTTTTCAATAGAATGTCGTATTAGAAAATTGTTTTGGTCTATATATTATGATGTGTTCTGATGGGTCATATTATATATTTTTTTTATTATTAGTTTATTATATTTATTAGCAGCGATAGATCAGCGAGGAGTGGTATGGACTGTTGAGACGAAAGTCCACCAGCCATAACAGCATGCACATCTGCCTTTTCTAAGTTGTGTGAAGTGTGAATGTAAGAAGAAAACATCGTGAGGAAACCTGCACACTTGAGAATTTCTCCAAATGAATTTTGAAGGTTTTTGAAGTCTGATAACCGGCAATATGCCAGCGTGGTGTACTTAGACTTAATACTCTCATTCAGTAAAGGAAGCCCGTGACCAGCGCTGGGACGTGTTTAATACAAGGCTGTAGTATATGGCTGAATTACTATATAGGCATACCTTCGGTATTATGACTATCGTGAGGACAGTCGGTAAATAGACTGACATCGACGATGGATAATAAAGAAATACAGCGGTAGCTACTAGGAACACAGTCGTTCGAGTTGAGCAGAAGTATATACATGTACAAAGTGTCTGTGTATATTGGTGTAATAGTATGCGTACAAATGTGGGAGGTACGGGCCGACTACGGGGACAGAGAAGGTCGGTTGCACTCACTACAAGGGCTATATAAAAAAATCTAGAATAGGTATGGCGATTAGACGTTGCATTTTTCCTTACTTATCACGCCTATCTAAACTTGAATGCAAACTATGAAGCTTAGTAGCTACTCAATACCTTGAAGTGTATGTAGCCTGCCACTGTATCACGGGTGAGTGATCACATTTAGAACTACCCACAGCCGCATCAGTGTCCCAATTAATTATTCGCTTTGTGGATTATCTTAATGGATTGTTAACCGGCTCATGTAGATTACTGTGTGATAGATTTTATTGGTAATCAATTTACCTGTAGTTATAATTCTTGTCATTTTAGGTTATTTGGTCTTTAGAGGCTATCTTTAGTTATGCTTTAACTTACAGCTGATACAAAGTTTAGTCATCAACTAAATATATTTATATTAAAATTATTTTGACATAGAAATGATATCAACAATATATACTTATATAAGAAAAAGATCTAAACTTAGTGAAGACATTGAAAAAGAGGAAATTACTAAACTTTAACAATATTTTAATATTGTGACCTCAAAATCGCATTTCGACCGGAAAATTATCTAATTATGTATGATCTAGATTCTTTTTAGTCTTGCTTAAAGAGACTCTGTTTAGGCATTTGAAAGTTACAGATATTTTAGAAAGCACTTTATATTGGGAGTTCTAATTATTAGGTAATTAATGTATATTGTAGTTATTTTTATCAATTATGATACAGATTAATATTCATAACATATACCCCTGACTTAACACTAGGTACCATTTTTTTTACTTAGCTTTAATGACCAGACGAGAAGTTCATCTCATGATAAACGACATGCATGCCCATAAACAGAAGCAACACCAATCAGAACTTCGACTTATTATGAAGCATTGCTTGACATTAGACTGCGCTTATCCTCTGAGACATAAGGTTCACTAGCTTCAATGTCCTTCAAACCAGAACACAACAATGTTTACACACTTACAAACAACTTACAAGCGTGCAGTGGTACCTACCTGATACGAGGAACCTGGTGGGTTTTACTTTTTTTGGGAATTAGAATCTAAATAGAACCTCCAGATTCTACATACTTTTCAGGTTACCCAATACGGAAATCAAACCAGAACCAGGGTCTCCAGTTTCCCAACCCACTACTCGCGCCGATGTGCTGAGTACTTCAACAGCAGACATTACGAGATGTTTGAAACTACTGAAACTTCGTTTCAAGTTTAGCCTGAATAAAGATGAGGTCTAGTTGAAAAGTGCACCACGTGATAACGATGTTTTGCCGGCGAGAAGGAAGTAAATCCAAACGTGAACTGGATAAAAACTTTGCAAACTTCAAAAATTTGCATTTGCGAGTAATAAAAAATAACATTAATTCCATATACATAGCATAAACACAGAATATAAATGGTATCAAGTTTTATTTAATTTTTTATATTTAATTGAATGACGAGTTATATTTCAACCAATTTGCACTAAACTTTGACAAATTATATACCCTGAATTCTCATGAATCACTCTATCTATTGGTGAAAACCGCATGAAAATCCGTTGGTAGTTTTGAGTTTATCACGAAAGGATAGACAGACGCGGCGGATGACTTTGTTTTATAATATACTAGCGGACCCGGCCACGCGTTGCTGTGCCTAAGGTATATGTTAAATTATGATGTAGTAAACCATTCAATACAGTATGCGCCATCTATTCGATACTTATGGAACTCACAGATAATTATAACTCTTTTTTCAGTCCAGTCCAGTCTAGTCCAGTCCAGTCCACTCCACTCCAGTCCAGTCCAGTCAGACGCGAAACCACAAGTTTAGCCTCTACCAAAAAGTGCTCAACGCGGCTAAAGAAGTTTTCACTTCAAAAATATTGAAATAAATTACCTTACACCGCCATTAAAAATTGTTAGAATAACTATACAATAACTAATAATTCATCATCATCATCATCATCTCAGCTTATCGCCGTCCACTGTTGGACGTAAGCCTAATAATAAGACTAAATAATAATTAAATATATTTAATAATAATAATTTTTTAATTTTTTTTTTTTTTTTTTTTTTAATTTTTTTTTTACTAATAATTAGCAAAAAAAAATATTGAGACTATAAATTGAGATATAAACTATCCATTTACCCAAGTAGGACCAAACTGCACACAGATTGCAAAATTTTATTAAAATCGGTTCAGTAGTTTAGGAGCCTTTCGCGGACAAACAACGTGACACGTAATTTTTATATATAAAGATGTATAGTGATGAGTACTTATTGTGCCACTGTTTGGTAATGGAAATGTCACCTCAATTTCCTCCACTTTTTAAAAAATAATAAATAAAAACCACAAAACTAATCCTACCTAACTATATTTTTATCAAAATTAAGCTGAAAGTCTTAATGATATTTTTTATTCTCTGTAAATATTTATATTGTCATACATACACTGGAATGGACATTTATTTCCTCCATAACAATAGGGGTAGAAACCCATGCATGGTGCGTAGTCCATTTAGACGCGTTCCTTTGTTACGGGCGCCTAAACAGAATTTGTTTCCTGCGGGCTAGCGTCACGTACTCTCTAACTGCCCAAAGTTACAGTATCTATGCCACGTGCCGATAATTTTCCAGATTAAATGCGTATATAGAATATTTTTAATTCTTGTGACTTTCAGAATAAAAATCCAAGACGTGATAATGTAATATATTTGATAATTAGACACAGTATTTTGTGCCTTAAAGATTATGATGTTATTGAAAATTATGAGTGGTAGAGCCACGCTGTAGAGAGTTTTGTTCACCCCGAGACATAAAATGTTGAGTCTCATAATGCCCAGTAATTTCATTGGCTTCAATGCCCGAACACAGCAGTACTTATACATTGTTGCTTCGCGGCAAAGATAGATAAAGCGGTGGTACAAACCCAGAGGGCCTCTCGCATACAAAGGACCTAACACCTTGTGTGTTGTAAGTAGTTACACCTTTGCCTACCCCTTCGGGGATTACAGGCGTGAGTGCTTATATATGTATGTATTTTCATACTGTAATAGAATTGTTATAGTTACATTAAGTGGATCGATGGAAGCAGATAGAGGACTTTACTCTGAAACTTCTATACCCTCTGGCTATCACATTTGTTCGACAGGGTGTTGAATCAATAAACTAGTTAATAAGCTAGCTAAGCTATCAATGAATTAATGATCACCGTCTAATGATTAATTAGTTTAAAGTGGCCGCCTTTTTTTTCTTTGATTTAAGACCGATAGACCACAATAGATTTGGTGATTGGCAGGGTTCATGATTATCTATATATTATAAAACTAAAAGTAAAACTTAGGTTGTACAGAAAAATATAAAAGGTAAAGGTTTGACCTAAACGCGCATGCAAGAAACACATTTATATGCAATCTCTAGCGCCTATTCACACCGCATAAGCTTTATCGTGGGATTCGGATAAGTGTGTTGTGTGTTTTTTTTTAGGTGTAAGTTCATTTTTCATATGAAATATCAAATGAATTCTATTTTTACTTTTAGGAATTAAACTATAGAATACTAGCTTTTCCTTGCGGCTCCGCCCCCGTGATCTGCTTTTTCCGGGATAAAGAGTAGCCTATATTACTCAGTGATAATGTAGATTTCTAACGGAAAAAGAATTGTTGAAATCGGTCCAGTAGTTTTTAAGTTTATTCGTTACATACAAAAATACAAATCTTTTCTCTTTATAATATAAGTGTAGATAAATACTAACACACTGGTAGTATAAAGTTGTAACGGAAGTTGTATTGACCGATGAGCAACTGCAAGGCGAGATACGGAGGTGGGGAGCAAATATGCAGTGGCGGGGCGACGCGACGTGCGCATGCAGTGGACAGGAGAGGAGAGGAAAACTGTCTTATAGAAGCAGAGTGATAAAATTATAATGCCTATGGTCCATATCGATGACCCCCTCCCCAATATATAACGATTCTGGATTGTACCATATTAAAAATATGGAAAAATAATAATAATAGTTAAATAAACAGATTTAGTCTCTATAATTGCCGAGTGTATTTTGATGATGCTATGTATGCTATGTATATATATACAAAAGAGAAAAAGCACGCGATCACGCGGGCGGACCTGCGAGGAAAAGCTAGTATTTTATAGTTTAATACCAACTAATATTAGTTGATACTGATTTTTATATAATACGAGTTTCTTTTACTTTTGTACTGAATTGTCATAAGCGCTATTTCAATTGCTTACATGATTAATAAACTATTTCATTTCATTGAGTTGTTGTATCAGCTTTGGCTAATAAAATCGTCTTGTGTTATACTTAAAATAAATCATTCATTTAAAAATCCTTTACACTTCATAAAATATCTAATCCCTGAGTAGAATGTTCAGAGTATATGGTCATTTAATACCCCGGGTCCTCAGACCGTAAAGTTATCTGTTGAAGGAGCTGCACTCGAACAGGAACTATCCCCAACGGTACAGATAAGGAGTGTAAAGTGACAAATAGTGGCTATAAATTACTGTGAACTACAGAATGCTTTTAAAATACTATTTGTAAAGGCACCGAACATTCTTTACAATGAAATCGATGTTACTAGGAGCGGTCGATTAAAAATAAAGAATTTGTTTCATATTTTTGCTCGTGGGAGGATACTTGTATCCGTCCGGATAGCGACCACCGTACACATTTTAAAACCTGCCATAGTGATCTACATGCCTTATGTGGATAGCGTTCCAGGATTAGCCAGTTCTGTCAAGGGACTTGCGACATGACTTAATGGTTGTTTGGGCAGGGTATATTGGTATATTGGTGTCTGGGCCTGCATCGGTCATCCGCTTGTCCTATCGCAGGCCCCTCGATTTGCTTCTTCCCTCTTCGAAGAGGAAAAAAGCATTTATACATGCCGGCATGACTATTTGAGTATATATTCAATCACATAATCAAATTTACCCAGAACACGATAAAGAATAATTACCATTTAAATTATATTCATAAAAAAATACAATTTACACATTCCATCAATATAATTAATTACCGGATTATACAATAAACAAAAATAGAAAGCTATTACAACCACCACAATTTGTAAATTACATCTAATAATGGTTTGATATAAATGAAACTAAGTAAAAAATCTTTCAAATTTCAATTTGCCTTGTATAAAATATACGACGTCCCCGAGCAATAATTTAAGCGAGAACGTCTTGAAATTGGCCATAAATTACTATGAGCGAGCATTTGAGAGCCTTTTAAAAGGCATTCTCTAAAAATATTTACCGAAATATTAAATATTGAAATATGATCGCCGTTGTTGCCAAATACAAAGCATGTAGAATAAGATGTTGTTTATTTTCCAGGTAGCTATTGTAGTCAGCGTTTACTGTCGCTTAAAATGTCATTGCTTAACAGATAATTTTCTGATAACATTTTCTTTAAAATAATAAATGAAGAGAAAACTCTCTATCGCTTTATATGCGTATTACGCGCGAAGAAGTGTGAAATTTGGGATGGTTTGAAGTTTATATGGAGAAGGAGTGCAGAAAGCTAATATTCATATACATATTCATATTTGTTCAAAAGACAGAAGTTGCAGAGCTACTGCAGTGGTGACGAACATGACCTAAATATGCAAGATATTCTTATGGACATTCAAGACATGCTTTTCTGAGATAAACAAATCCTTCATATTTTTACAATACAATTTTAAATTATGTACATTTTAATATGGAATGAGTGTCGATTTAAATAAATACACCCAACAGTCACATACCTAGTCCGTACCCCACATTAAGATGGGGTCCGTACCCCACAGTCTTGTGTCATGGGAATCAGAAACTACGAGAGACTTTCGGTCTCACAACACCCAGACTCTGAAACAAATATTTGTGGATCACACAAACATTTGTCTCGGTGCGGGGATCGAACCCTTGGCCTCTCGCTTCACAGCCGGCTACTCATCCTATTATGTTATAATTGGTATTCCACGTTATTAGACGTTATTATTATTAGATAATATTATATCCGTAAGTATGCAATGTCGTTGTTTTTTTTCAAAGGTCTACAAAAGCAAAAAAATTTGTTAATATCTAATAAAAAAAATATCACTGACCCAATAAGAATAAATAATGTTACTAAATTGCAAATAGCAGTAAAATGTGTAGTCAATATTATTATAATAGTGTCTGTTCTGAAATGGATATTTATCATAATAGTTTAAACACCCTTAAAAACCGCTTAAAATCTAATACGTGTATAATGTAATGGCTGGGATATCCAAACCACTTATTTCATATTTTTTTCTATCTCAGATTTGTTTTATTTCAATTAATTAATTAAAGTTCATTGTCAGTACCTAGTTATAGTGTTAAATTTAATACAAGTATTGTTTTTTTTAATACAAAGCTTTGTAATTTGAATGCTGCGTACACTAGTAAATGGGCGCCATAGATTTATATCATGTCTGTTATGAATGTAACTCTATGTAAAATGTAATCTGTTGTCTGTATCGGTACCAATAAATAAATAAATACTTGTATGAATATATGCTCTTAGTTTTTTAAATCCATGCTTGACTGCTAGTCTATATTATTCTTGTAACAACGCATATTATATTACTTTACAAGCTAATTTATGCTGCAAAAGGTGTGTAATTCCATTTAACGTTACGAAGGATATCGTTTGTCATATTATTACGCCAGAGCAACCTTGTTAGTTAGGGCTGAAGAGGCAAAAAATATGGAAGTGACTTGGATATTTCTTTTTTTAAATTTGATTGAATAACGAGACGAGCAAGGCGCTCGCCTGCCCATAAACAGAAGCAACACCACACATAACTTTGAATTACAAAGGGCCGTCTGGGTTGGTACCATCGCTTTGTCTATTTCTGCCGCCAAGCAAAAGTGTGTAAGCACTGTTTTGTGCTCGGTTTGAAGGACATTGAAGCCAGTGAAATTACGGTGCATTATGAAACTTAACATCCTATGTCTCGGGGTGACGAGCGCAGTTCAGTGCCATGCCGTGGTTTGTAGTTCAAGGTTCTGTTTATGGGCAGGCGTGGCGCTCACCATCAGGCGAGCGACTTGCTCGTCTCATCATTAAATAAAAAAATGTCGGTCGGTTCCAGTAAGGTGCATTCTATGGAACCCTCATAAAACTTTGCTGTTTAGTTCCCGTACTAAACTGAGTCGAGGAAATATTTTTAACACGCTGCAAATTAAGTTTAAGGCGGTGTTTTTTGTTAAATTTATTCCACACGCTTCCAAGCACTACATTCTTGGTAATTTTTAATTTTGCAACGTTGAAATGAAATGTTAACGTATTAAATTGTATGTTTTTGTTTATTGAGTGGTAGAGCCAAGCTGTAGACAGTTTTGACTGATGAATAGGCAGGCTCGACCGGGTCGTTACTACTGTCTCATAGAAAACCGTCGTAAAGTAGCGGCTTGCTGCTGCTTTTCGTACGTAGAGTGAGATATCCGGAAACCCAATTCCCCCTTCCCAATCCCTAATAATCCCTTTAATTTAAGATTGGCAACGCGCCCATGATTCTTCCAGTATTCTGGGCGTACATGGGCGGTGGAGATAATTTACCAACAGGTGACCCACTTACTCGTTGGTCGGCCTCGGTCGGCCATACGAAATGCAGTAGCTAGCCGATACTTTACGTCGGTTTCCTGTGAGGCAGTGGTAACGACCCGATCCGATAACGATCTCATATTTTAAATTTATTTTGAACATGTATATTATAATATGGCTTATTTATTCTGAACTTAATTGTTTATTTTTAAATAGATTAATAAACATTTTTACAAAGAAAAATAAGGCTAATTTATAAGTACCAACATTTATTATTTTCAAGTGACAATGTAGTACATCTATAGTAGATTGCATTAATTGCGATCCAGTGTGTACTCGTTGAATTATCCCTGAATATTCTTAAGTTATTGATTATATATCCTCTCAGTATCGATATAAGACTGATTTTGCCATGGCAAAGTTACGCCATCAAGAAGCATTGAGTTTTAAGGGCCAGAAAGCATTTTGTCATTAACTTAAAATCTTTTTTTCACGTTCCATTATGGACGTCCTAGTGTCCGTAGCATATGCTGAGACGCATATAAGGAAACAGGGGAAAATGTAGTTTTTTATTTGACACCATTTAAGACATAAACATAATTTAAATGGGTAGTGGTTAAAAAAGTGAGAAATAATGGCATTAAATTTTATAATTTAAAAATTTTATAATTTCAAATAGTTTTTAAAGACATGATTGCTCACATTTTGTTTAATTTTTTTACCAGGTGGTAGGTCTCTCGTATGCGAGAGATCGTCTGAGTTAATGCCACCGCTTTATCTATTTCTGCCGCCAAGCAACAGTGTGTAAACTCTGTTGTGTTTCGGTTTGAAGGACATTGAAGCCAGGTGAAATTACTGGGCATTATGAGACTTAAGATCTTATATCTTGAATCGACCACAGTTCAGTGCCATGCAGTGCTTTTTAATTCAAAGTACTACGTGGTGTTGCTTCTGTTTATGAGAGGTGTTATTGGTTATTTTTAGGTTTGCTATCTTATGTTTTTTGGGGGTATAATTTATTCGTACTTTGGAAAACGCTCCCTAAGAACCAGAGGAAGTTGATTCAGGAAAGCATCATTTAGCCTATTTTTAATTAGTTCCGTTATATTCAATAACTTGCCCGCGGCTCCGCCTGCGTGATTTTCATACAAATTTCATCCCCTATTTTATCCCCTTGGGGGTAGAATTTATCAAAATCCTTTCTTAGCGTATGCCTACGTCATAACATCTACTTGCATGCCAAATTTCAGCCCGATCCCTCCAGTGGTTTGGGATGTGCGTTGATAGATCACTATGTCAGTCAGTCAGTCACCTTTGAGTTTAATATATTTAGAAGAAGATACTTATTTCACCAAGCCATTAAAATTAATTTAAAATGGCATACGCCTATTGCCTTCTGTGCCTTAACAGCCTTACCGACAATCGTCCACCACCGCACACAATGCGACGTAATTGCCTTCGATCTCCTTTGACAATGGTTTGTTTTTTTTCAATGCCCCTACGGAAGAGTGCAATGGAATATTCTTTCTTCGCCGAGATTGGTTCTTTTCGTTTTTATTTTGAGTTTAATTAAAGTCATAAGACGAACTACAGAGACTATCCCAGGTACATACGCGCTGATGTAACTTCTGTAAATCTGAATCGACGGTGGCACTCGTTTTTTTCAGTTTACTTTGGCCCATGTCCTGTATAGTTTTAAAAGAAGCTAAACGCTAATTTGTTTGGTGATATTTATTAGCTATTTAACAAAAATATATAGTCTCCAAAAAACTTGGTGCTATCCCTAATCTTAAGTCATAAAGGCGCCCATACGTTCCTCGTCCTCATTATCAGTATTATCCACTTTCGTGTTTATATTTCATGGAGAGTATCGTATATTTTACATAGATATACCATCATATACCATCATTCCCATGTGAAATGCGAACTAAGATTCGGTTCCTTGACCAATAGAACATTGCTTGTACAAGCTACCTTTAGATCAAAAAGGCGATGGCCAATAGCTCGTTTACATCTTATTCTATCACCATGATCGAAAACTGTGAAGTATACAACAGTAACTGGTAATCGTCAGAAAGCATACGCTAAGTTTACGAGCAAAACCACATTCAAAAAGCTAGTGCTTAATAAAACCGTCCGTGGCAACATCAGATACGGTGACAATATGCATAATGTAGCTCGCACGTGGCGCACGCTTATTTTGACTTATGACTCTATTACGGTAGGATAGCCAGCGATGTTAGGCTTAACACGGGATAAATCCCAGAATATTATTATAAAATAAATACTACTTAATAACATCTCTATAGAGCATTAACTTGACTAAAGCGGGTAAGTTTCTTATAGGTTAAAAGTATTTCTTAAACTCCGATTTTATAAAAATCTATCCCTGTGCAGTTACCGGGACTTGCACTTAACTAAAATCGTGAAGAATCTAGTATTTTTATGTATAATATAAAATAGTTGTGCTGACGTATTATTAAGTATTGTAATATATTTTAGGTCAAGAAATAATAATAAAACAAAATAAATAAGCTCTAATATAAGCTCTCGACGTAGTTCTCAAACTAAGCCAGCGCAGCTTCAAAGTTTAATATATTAGGAGCGTAAATAACTTTGTATGTTAAATATGCATAAATATTTATCGAAAAGCCAATTTGAATCAGTTCAGTAATTTTTACATGAATTTTCTTTGAATGTGTAGTGTTAAGTACATGAAGGGTGATGGATGATTGTTTCTAGTAAGCTTAAGTCCTGGCTTTTGTAATTTATGATCTATAAAAACTGAGATAGTAAATTTTTACATGAAATTATTTGTATTGAAAGTACCTTTACAAGTACTGTGCAAGGTGGTAGGTCCCTCGTATGCGAGAGGCCGTCTGGGTTGGTACCACCGCTTTGTCTATTTCTACCGCCAAGCAACAGTGTGTAAGCACTGTTGTGGCAAGCAGGACCTTCTGCCGGGATCAGTCAGGCATGTAAGGCCGATACTCCAACAGCTCACCACAAGCTGCCACACGAGCATTGTTATTTTTATTATTAATTCAGATATCTCGGGGTAACGGCGCAGTGCAGTATCTATTATGCTGCACTTTGTAATCAAAGTTTTAAGTGATGTTTACAGGCCAGGGACCTGCTCGTCTCGTCATTGAGTTGTAATAAGAAAAAAATCTCTTCTTCTTCTTCTCTTATGCTTTTTCTTCTCTACGAAAAATCTTACAAGGTCGTAGGCCCCTTGTATGCGAGAGGCCGTCTGGCTTGGTACCACCGCTTTGTCTATTTCTACCGACAAGCAACAGTGTGTAAGCACTGTTGTGTTTCAGTTTGAAGGACATTGAAGCTAGTGACATTACTGTGCAATATGAGATTTTAACATCTTGGTGACGAGCGCAGTTCAGTGCCATGCAGTGCTTTGTTATTTTTGAGTTATGTGTGGTGTTACTTCTGTTTATGGGCAGGCGTAGGCGTGGTGCTTACCATCAGGCCTTGCTCGTTTTATCATTCAATCAAATAAAAAAAAACTAATTTTGTGTAAATTATCCATAAGAAATACATCGTATGGCGACAATACACAGGCTCGTTACCTCGCCAGCTAGATACGTTCAGTGTCGTTTAAATCATGTTGCAATTTTAACGTTATATGACTTTTTATATCCCTTGAATAGCACCTTTAGAGTCTTGTGACGTGAAATGATGATGTATTAGAAACTTGAGTATACAGCCTCGTAGTTGTTGTTTGTAGAAATATCACATGTTACTTCGCTCTAAAACGTCTTTAGATTAAGATATAGTTGTAGAGGAAGAGTAATTAGTGAGTGAAAAGCTGATTGCTAAGTGTTTGGACCTTGGATAGGAATATAAAAAATTAGGAAAATGTATACCAATTGTGACATATATGCTATGCAGCAGAAAGCAGTACGTAGATGTTCAACTAATACGCTCACTGTTCACCGTTATTATATCGCTCTCATGTCATAGCGAACTAAACAATCATAATAACAGATTCAATTTCTAATCTCGGGCAATAAACTTGATTTTTTTTTGGATATTCCAACCCAAAATTTGATAACTTGAGCTAAGATTTGAACCAAGAAACTCACGGTTTCTCAGGCTAAATACGCTGCATCAATACCGATGGAGTAATTTTGTTATAACAAATCTCGCTGTTGACCTGATGAGGTCCATAATTATCTTCATCTCGTGAAGAATCGGAAAGCGGTGGGGCCTGATAACATCATTATCGAGGTCTGGAAGGGTTTCTATTCTGTGGAGCTTGTTGCCGACTTATGTAACCGTATCCTGAACACCAAATATATGCCCAACCCTCAGTGGTTGAGTCTATAACTATTTTCTTTATAGCATAGACCGACAAAAAAGCAAATAGATTACCTAATGGTAAGTTATTTACACCGCCCATGTACTATAAGAATCATAGGCGCGTTGTCGACCTTAAAGGTAAGGGATAATTAAGGGATTGGGAAGGGGAGGGGGATTTAGGCCTCCGGATATTTCACTCACCATACGAAACGCAGCAGCAAGCTACTAATTTACGACGGGTTTCTGTGAAATAGTGGTAACGAGCCAGTCGGGCCGGCCCATTCATGCTTTAGATAAAACTATCTACAGCGTGGCTCTACCACTCATAAATATCAAATGTAAAGGAAAGGATAATGTTCAGGATTATGAGAACTACTGCGGCATTATGCTTGTGGACCACAGTCATTAGTTAAGTGGTAGCCTGTATTGGCTAAGAAACAAATTCAAGTTCAAATCTCAAGTAAGGTTATTTGTGTGTGAATTTTCTATTCGATAAAATACACACACACACACACGGATTAGAATTTGTCCCCGGTATAGCGATATTACCATTATCGCATCGTGGGAAATAAATAAGCTCGGTGATATGTGAGTAAACAGTAGTGGCACCTCTGACTACCCCTTCAAGGGTACAGGCGTGTGCTTATGTTAATACTAGCTTTTGCTCGCGGCTCCGCCCGCGTGAACAGCATTTTCTGGGATAAAAGTAGCCTGTAACCATCTCCAGGCGCCTCATGGCGCATCATCTGTCTCTGTAGATAAATTCATCAAAATCAGTTCAGTGATTTAGGCGTGAAAGCGTAGCAAACAAACTCACTTTCGCATTTACTTTCACCCCCTTTTTCATCCCTTAATAAATAAAATTTTCAAAATTCCTGAAACACGTATTTATTTTTTTACGTCAATAATCGAAATACAAAATTTTGTTTATGTAATTTTCAAAATGACGAACTTTCATACATATTATCATCCACTATTTTGACCCCTTAGGGATTTTCTAAAATCGTTTCTTAGTGGGTGCCTACATAACAAAATGAATATACAGTTCGAATTTCATGCTTGTAGCCTTGATAGTTTGCGCTCGGCGATGATGAATCAGTCAGTCAGTCAGGACTTGTTATTTTATAAGCATAGATTATGTGTATATAGTTTCGGTATATTGTGACAACCCGGTCGAGCCAGCCCATTCATGCTGTTGACGAGCGAGTGTGGCTCTACCACTCAAAATAGACTCAAAATAAACTTAGTAGATTGATGGAGACGCAGTCTATCGAATAAGTTGACAATTTATTTGTTTGCCATCGATGTTAACGACACTATTGTTGTCTTTACATCTAGTAAGTATACTTTTTCCAACCTCTAACAGATGGCAGCACAATGAAGAATTATTTGAGTTTCTCGTACTGCTAAAGCATAAAGTCAGCTTTTATCGTATTTTTTTATATTTTTTTAGCACTTTGCTACTAATAAAGGTTGCGAAGCAGGGAACTATATTATCTCTGTGAACATAGTCATATGTATCAAACTAAAGCGTGGGCCATAGCAAACACGTAGAGACCCCTTAATTCTAGCTCTATATTATACACGTTCCACTGCTGGGCACTAGCGTTTTCTACTAAATAATAAGGGTTAGGTCCACCTTAGTCCACTAAGGAGTCCACCATGCTGGCCTAATGTGGGTTAGAATCATCATCATCATCACCAACAACAGGATGCCGACTGATAAACATAGACCTCTCCCAAAGATTTCCAGACCGTACTGTTGGAAGCGGCCTACATCCAGCGTTTTCCTGTAACCTTTATCAGGTCGTCTGTTCACCTTAGATTTATGTTAGAATACATAGCTCAAATTGTTGCTACAAACTAAAAGGAGCAACACCTGATGAGTGTGTTAAGGGTTGAGAGGTGTCACTATGCTTTAAACAACAATCTTTTGCTCCGAATTAACCACTTATGTCTCCCATCCAACCCAGCATAAATCGCTCACGACTCTAACCAGCCTGTCAAGGTAATCCAGAAGTGGGAATCTGTTTCTTATCAGTGTTAATTCCGGTTGGCCGGTGAAGACAAACCAGAGATGGAAAGCAGGATCTTCTGCCGGGAGCAGTCAGGCATGTAAGACCGATACTACAACAGCTTACCACAAGCTACCACAAGGGCATTATTATTTTGTGTCCATCTCATGCATGATTTTTATTATTAATCCCAATATGCTGGTGGGAGGATACTTGTATCCGACCGGATAGCGTCCACCGTACACTGGTGCTAAAACCTGCCATAGTGGCCCACCATGTGTGGGTCGCGTTCCAGGGTCAGCCAGTGTATATCCGGTTTTCCCCAGGGGGCTTGCCCCCTGATCCTAACCCTTTTCCCATCCCTTTTTCCTTCACCTCCCCTTTGGCCCTTTGGCAGGCCGGCATGATTTTGCCGACCTACGATGGACGCATTGTTTATCGTTGGTCGACACTATTCTTGGATTGCGCTACACTTACCATCAGGTGAAGCGTAGTCACTTTGCCGAGCCAGGATAAAAAAAAATATATATCTCGGGGTAACGGCGCAGTTCAGTATCTATTATGCTGCACTTTGTAACCAAAGTTTTAAGTGATGTTGACGGGCCAGGTACCTGCTCGTCTCGTCATTGAGTTGTAATAAGAAAAAATCATATCTGAAAGAATTAGGCAATTTGACCTGAAGTCTAAAAACATCGTGGTTTTAAAATTACTACTATAAAAGATGAAATGGATCTGAACATCGTAATTTTTTTTTTTTACTAGCCCTGTAATATATACGTCCCACTGCTGGGCACGGGCCTCCTCTACTGAATGAGAGGGATTAGGCCTTAGTCCACCACGCTGGCCTAATGCGGGTTGGCAGACTTCACATACCTTCGAAAAATCTTATCGAGTTCTCAGGTATGCAGGTTTCCTCACGATGTTTCCTAATCGTAATAAAATGTCTCATCGTAATAAAAGAACAAAAAAGTATAACATTAAAATTTGAAGGTAAAGTGGTGATATCATTTTCACAGAAAGAGAATTGCAAGCAACAAATCCGATTGTAAGAATCATATTTTCATTTTACGACGAAGCCTACGATGTTACAAGTCCCAAGGTAAAAATAAAATAAATGTTTCTTGCATGAAACCAGTACAATAATCCTTTCAACATAATTGTATAGACGAGTACAAACGTTCACGCCTCTATATCCGTAGTGGTAGGCAGAGGAGCAACTAATGATTACATCAGTGTTTCCCAACGTGAGGCCCACGCCACACAGGGGGGCAATTTGATAGTTAAGGGCGTCAATTTAAAAATGGACTCTCGCTTTAGGTTATTTAAATGCAATGCTAGATATCGGTGACAAATTTAACAGAAAGATGTTATGGTGGGGCATGGTCTAAAAAAGGTTGGGAAACACTGGCTTACATGGTTCGTCGAGCTTATTTCTGTCCCAAGATTTGATAAGAGGGCAAGACTCCCACCGTACTGAGCACAAATTTAAATCTTGGGCGACTCAATAGTGATATTCCAAATCGAAAACTGAAACAAATTTGGGATTGCCTGATCTAGAATTTAGAGTAGCGTCATATGCAAAACTAGCTTTTGCTCGCGGCTCCGCCTGCGAGAACGTTTAAAATTGACAAAGTTTCATACAAACTTTCATCCCATATTTTATCCCCTTGAGGGTAGAATTTAACAAAATCCTTTCTTAGCGGATGCCTACATCTTAACATCTAGCTGCATGCCAAATTTCAGCCCGATCCCTGCAGTGGTTTGGGCTGTGCGTTGATAGATCACTATGTCAGTCAGTCACCTTTGAGTTTTATATATTTAGATGTTGACATAATGCTATAATTATTGCCTAATTAGTATGTTTGCAGTAAAAAGCTGCTGGTACGGCATTGCATCTAATCCCAAACTGCAGGGGCAACTTAAAAGTAATAAATTGCTCTTCAGTGTACCACGACTCTGCACTTCGGTGGTTTATTTGCTTTGAATTAAGAAAGTGAGTGTGATTTGGGATGTGGTAAATTTTATTTTATTTCTACTGTTTTTTTTATTTGATTGAATGACGAGACGAGCAAGGCGCTCGCCTGATGGTAAGCGCCACGCCTGCCCATAAACAGAAGCAACACCACACAGAACTTTGAATTACAAAGCACTGCATGTATTGAGCTCGTCACCCTGAGACATAAGATATTAAGTCTCATAATGATTAGTAACTTTACTGGCTTCAAATTTCTTCAAACTGATACACAACAGTGCTTACACTGTTGCTTGGCGGCAGAAATAGATAAAGCGGCAGTACCAACCCAGGCGGCCTCTCGCGTACGAGGGATCTACTGCCTTGTAATTTAGTCTATTAACACAGAGTGTGACAGGTAAACTTCTAGAATGTTGATTATGATGGCTTGGTTCCGTTTGGAGGTAAACATGTCGTATAGTGGTAACAAATGCCTACGCCAGATCACTATCCATCAGGCGGCCCTAAAAGCGCTGTCTTGACGGCCGAGTTGTCACCAAGGTTTAAAAAAATATTTCCACATTAACCAACGGTTCGGCTAACCGGCTGGCACTGCTGAGGTATTTGGGCGACGGTAACCATCAAATAGGCCGTCAGCTCGTCGGCATTCGAAAGCTAATAAAAAATATGTATGAAAAGGCATCTCAATGCGAAAGATGCTTAAGACCGCGCGAGGTGGAAGCATTTAAGTAGGAAGGCAGATCAAAAGGCTGAGGTAATGCCAAATAGTAGAATAAAAAACCATTTATAATAAACATAACACAATAATACATTAAGAAATGACAAGGTGGTAGGTCCCTCGTATGCGAGAGGCCGTCTGGGTTGATACCACCGCTGTGCCTATTTCTGCCGTCGAGCAACAGTGTTTAACACTGTTGTATTTCGGTTTGAAGGACATTGAAGCCAGTGAAATTACGTGACATTATGATACTTAACATCTTATGTTTCGGGGTGACGAGTTCAAGGCCATGCAGTGCTTTGTAATTCAAAGTTCTGTGTGGTATTGCTTCTGTTTATGGGCAGGCGTAGCGCTTATAATCAGGCAATCGCCTTACTTGTCTCGTCATTCAATCCAATAAAAAAATGGTTTTAAGAAAAAATAATATGAAGGAGTTCGGAGTACAAAGTTGATCGTACATAATATGTGATAGTGTACATATTTTTTTAATAATCGAGTCTATACCTACTCATTACTCAGTAACAATATCAAAAAATGAATGTACAAAAGTTATGGAATTTGTGAAACATTTAATCATTTATTCAGTAAATAGGCCACTAAGCACGCTTTTAGCGTTATTAAAAATTAACCCGCGTTTTTCAAATGCTCACTGGTCTGACAAGAAGCACCTAGAAACTCAGCCGTAACTCGTAAGCCTTTTATGTTTTTCTCATTATTTGTTACTTGATGAACTTTTCTTCTGAAATGTGCTGAACATGTACCTACACATAATGTTGAAAATCTCCTTGCGTAGCTTATTCTAGGACTTTACAAATTAAAAATATTACATAGTTTATACAAAACTTTAATTAAGTTAAATTATTTACAGCAGAGGGCAGCAAATAAGTAAGTGGGTCACCTGATGGTAATGATCTCCATCGTTTATGGCGATCCACAATAACTGACGAATCATAGAATGTTTCCGGCTTTTGAGGAGGGGGTAATTAAGGCTAATATACCTTGCCCATGCCAATGCAAAGGGTGGGTGATTTTGGCCTCCGGATAACAGACTCACCGTATAAAACCCAACAGAAAGCCGTCGGCTTACGTCGATATTCTGTGAGACAGTAGTAAAATCCCGGCCAAGCCCACTCATACATGCTGTAGACAAAACTGTCTACAGCATGGGTCTTACAATATTAGCTTACAAAATTTTTTACCATTTACATACTTTATTGCAGATTTTTTTGAATTCTGTTATTGCATTTCATTATTTTACAACATTTAACAACAAAAGCTTGTCATATCCAACTCCGTTTTTAATTCTTACTTCATCAGAGCCACAATGAGTTTCAACAAAGTTTCAGAATCGACTACGTAGATCCCGTTAAACCGCTTAATTGTTTTCGTTTGCAGCACCGATTTTTTTCCAGATATCAATCTGTACTGCTAATGTTCTTAAATTTTAATGATTCTGTAGACTACTCTTACATACACAAACATACATATACACACACTAATACATACACACATACATACTACATACATACTACATACATACTTCTATTCCTGTAGCCGCATCGGTCCGCCGTCCTATAGCAGGCCCCTAGATTTGCTTCCTCCCTCTTCGGAGTGTGAAGAAGCATTTATACAGACCGGCATGACTCTGGTGACCATATATAAACATATTGTTTGTTGATGGTGGCTGGTTTCATGGACTGCACTGCGCTTAGCATTAGATGTAGTACAGTCACTTTACCGTAATCGGATTAAAAAAACATCTTAAAATTTGGGATGTTCTTTTATCGATTTTTCTACCTTTTTTTTGTTTGATTGAATGACGAGACGAGCTCGGCGCTTGCCTGATTGTAAGTCAGTCCACGCCTGTCAATAAACAGAAACATCGCCACTCAGAACTTTGAATTACAAATCACTGCATGGCACTTAACTGCGGTCATAACCCCGAGACATAAGATGTTAAGTCTCATAATGCCGAGTACAACAAAATACGGCGCTGAGAGCAAAATCTAGTATTTAGATAAAGATAAATTTTAAAGTGTAAATTGCCGTTTTTAACTGCCAGTTCGACTGAGTAAAATAGCATACCATCAAAGTGAAATCCATCCGTAACTTCTAGAAGTTCGTTGTTCATTTACCAACACGCACTTCATGCTGAGAGTAACTTGTTCCTGATGATTATTAGTCGACATCGTGTTAACAAACTATGCTAGTTTCAAACTTCAGTCCAAAGTTGGCCCTCTCCGGCTTCTTTGTGAAAACTTTCGTATTTATAATATTCGGATGACTGCGTCAGTGACATGCTGGTTTTGGACCACTGCTGTTTGATTTGAAGTGCAGTAAAGTTTTAGACCCTTAGTTTCCAAAGTGGACGGGGGTCTAGGTTGGCGTGACAATTTCACATTTTTTTTCGAGTTTTGGGAATATGGTAGAAATGTAGCTGCAAGGAGTCTACTTAAATTTAAAAAAAAAAGTCGACGTAACTTTTGAAAGTGGTCTATGAGAAAAAAAGTCTTGAAACATCTTTTTTAGACGCTTCTTTTTGATATTTTTTGTTGTTTTTTTTGTAATACAGCAGTAGCCTGGCAAATAAACAATTGGACTAATGGATGGTTAGTAATCCTACCACTGATGAATACCCACATTGTATCAAGAAAATACTAAAAATACATAATTACTAAAAAGAGTGGATGTTGAAGTCATGTTGGTAATGAGAATTGGATAGGGTTAATTATACATTACAGATTTCCCAGGTGACAGGCCCTCGTATGCGAGTGGCCGTCTAGGTTGGTACCATCGCTTTGTCTATTTCTGCTGACAAGCCGCAGTTAATGAGGCCTGTTATATTGCGGTTTGAAAGATATTGAAGCCAGTGAAATTACTGGGCGTTTATGAATGAGATTGAATTGAGTGCCATGGAGTGCATTCTAATTGGTAGTTCTATGTGGTATTGCTGCTGTTTATAGGCAGTGACAGTGGCGTGAGAGACCGGTTTGTTTTTTCATTCAAGCTAATGAAAAAAACCTGTCTATCAATTGGTGAAAACGGGAGCCAAATCTGCTCAGCACCTTAAGAGATTAGATACAGACTGACGCTGTAGAAAACTTTAAATAAAACTTTGAAGTAAAAATGTAATTGCAAAATGTTAAGTAAATATAATATACACATTGTTTGCGATTGTTTTTATATTTGTTGGAAATATAGGACAACTTACAAAAAATTTGAACTTACACCCTTTTGGAATTCAGTTGAAAAACTAAAACATACGAGTAATACGATACTAACAAAATAGCACTTGGCAACCACAAGTTCACTATTGCTAAAGACATTCAAATAGATACTTTGAATTTCAAAAGGCACTCCAGCTACACCTTACATTTAAACTGCTAGAGATCCATTAAGGCTTACTATTCAGTAAGTTTACAGAATTCTATGAGCATATATTTATGATGAGCATTTATTACTACTGTTCGAATTGCTAATTGACTAAACTCCACACAATTATAAATTAAAAATATAAATGAAAACCATTGCTTTAAACAATGATGGAAGTAGACAAATATTTCTGTGCGAGTGGTACTTCCCCAGTTGAGCCGACCCACTCATGCCGTGGATGATATCGTCTACAGTATGTCTTAGATTAATAAAATGAACGAACAAGGAAAAAAGCAACCACTTCTTTATAGTTCGACTCGGATACAAATTACTGATAATTTTGGTCACCCTGAAACCTCCGAAAACCTCTGAAGCTGAAAAAGGAAACTTATTACCAAACAACGAGTTCGAGAAGCGTCAAAATACTGCAACCTTTGTGAAGTTTGGGGATTTATGTTAACTTCTATGTGATAAAGTGTCGCGGGTCTAGTTTGGACAGAGGCTGCGCAAATTACTACACCACGTACATTGCGAAACGTTGTACATTTAACAAGATAATGTACTATCTATGATGAACCTCTGCAATCTAATCTATGCTTATAAATGCATGCGCGATGATGATGCGAGTTTTAACGACATATTCTGAAGATTGATGACAAGATGACAAGATTGTATGACCGGTTATGCATTTAAATCACTTGTGGCTAAGGAAAGGTGTGCTAAAGATTTTTGAACTTCTGAAGACGCGTTGAGCACTTTTTAGTAGGGAATAAACTTATATTGTTAGGGAATAAACTATGGTTTCGCGTCACCGACATGCTAATGTTAATTTAGACTATATACGTATAAGACATCGTATATACCTGACAGTGTGCTGTGCTGTAGTGTTGTGTGCAGTCCAGTGAGTGGAGTGGAGTGGAGTGGAGTGGAGTGGAGTTTTTTTTTTAACGTAAACGAGCAAGTAATCTCCTTCATCTAAATAATCTTAGATGAAGGAGAATAATCTTAATCATCAGCAACCTGATGGTAAGTGATCTCCACCGCCCATGTACGCCCACAACCAGAAGAATCATAGGCGCGTTGCCGACCTTAAAGGAAAGGGATAATTAGGAATTGGGGAGGGGAGGGGATTTGGGCTGCCGGATATCTCACTCACCGTACTTTACGTCGTTTTACTGTGAGACAGTGGAAACCACCCGGTCGAGCCAGACCATTCATGCTGTAGACAAAACATAGATACTATAAAGCTAAATATACTCGAAAATAAATCACTCTAATTTAATTAGGACGAATAATTAAATTTCATTGTAATTTTAAACTATAAACAACTTTCACAACGTATTTACTCAGACAAAACGTTTAATTTTCTTCCAATTCAATTATTTTATTAGACAACGAACTAATTGAGCCAACTTTTTGACAGCCCAAGAAAAAAACAATTTGTTTAGTGGGCTCAGAGTTATAATACTAAAAAGTCCGCAGAAATGAAGCGGCAAAATAAATTGTAATATAGATGAAAAAACCTTCAGCAATTAGTACAGTTTTGTATGGATATAGAGATTTATAGAACTGGCACATTATTTTTATAAATTTTTTGAGTACACAAATATTTTTAGTAGGTGGTATATCTCTCCTTCTGGTTTAGTGCCGCAGATTTGTCAAGGTCGGAGTCAAGGTCAAGGTCGGGGTCAAAGTCCGGTCAAAATCTTGTGAAAGTCCAGTCCAAGCTGACTGGTCACTGTGTGACGCCACCTGGGACTTCGAAATTATCGATGTTCCAGGGAGGTCAGCTAACGCTGGCTGGTCGGAGGGGGGTGTTAGGTTTTTTCGTTACGGAATTTCTGTTTTCGGTCTCGCCGCTCAAGGCCCGCGATAAATCTATACAATAGCTTAAAATAAATAAAAAAAAAATACGGGTGCTCTCTGGGAGTGCCGACAGAAGTGAAAACTTACCAAACAAGATGCGAGAATACAAAATTACGGCAACATGCCTCGACATGATAAAAGTACATTCTACTCTCTTCGCGTTTATGCGAGCCTGGTACTTTTTACGGCAACATTTTCTAAATAAGAAAAAACCTAAAAAGTTTTTCTTTGTCCTAATCGTCATTTGTTTATTAATTACGGCTACTCACCATGAAAAGAGGACATTCTACTCTCTTCGCGTTTATGCGAACCTGGTACTTTTTTTACGGCATCATGTTCCAAATTATAGTACATATTTCTTTATCGATCGTCATTTTTTTATCAATATCAAAAACAAAATTACGGTAACATGTTTATTCGCCATAAAAAAAACGAACACAGTCCTGTGAAAGTCCAGTCAAAGTCCAGTCCAATCCGACTGGTCACTGTGTGACGCCACCTGGGACTTCAAAATTATCGAAGTTCCAGGGAAGTCGGCTAGCGCTGGCTGGTCAACTGGCCCGTTCGACGTCTCACGGAACGTTCTCGAATATTCTGGAACCTTCCGCTCACCGCCGCTCGCGTTACGGAACGTTTCGGTTCACCCTCCCATAAGAAGTTATCACTTCAAAAAGTATAAATGGTAAGTTAAAAAATGTACAGGCTCCGTGGCGCAGTGGTCGAGTTGCGTGTTGTGAAGCGAGAGGCAGTGGGTTCGATTCCCACACAGAGACAATTGTTTAAGTGATCCACGAAGATTTGCTTTGGGTCTGGGTGCTATGAGACCGCATGTCGCTCATAGTTCCCACCTTATACCCACGATACAGGTTTAACCTAGTGTGGGGTGTATTTAACAATTAATAAATATGCAACATTGCTAAATTGTTAATTGAGATTATATAAACTAATTCCCGAACAATGCTTTGAAAACTTATTATCTGTAGCATTTTCATATCCATATTTAATTAGAATCCAATAATAATTGTCATAGCGTGCGGTTTCTGGTTTCGACCATCGGTAACGTACCATGAAGTGGATGATGCTTTGTACATATTATATTCATGATATCAAAATAAAATAATGTCGTTTTGATGTGAACGTTTGATTTTTTAAATTATCATTTAATGCCTTATTAATAATAATAATAGATAATAAATAAGAATAATAAATAAGAATAATAATAAATCAAGACGAACAACTACAGAAAATATATCCTGAAGGATGGTACGGTCGACATTTGTCGGGCATGCCACCGTCCCGGAGAGTCAATCAGGCATATTATTTCGGGTTGTTCGTATCTTGCTAACGGCGAGTACTTGCATAGACATAACTTAGTAGCCAAGATCATACACCAACAACTTGCTCTTCAATATCACCTTGTGATCACTGAGGTACCATATTATCAATATGTCCCCCAACCGGTTCTCGAAAATGGACATGCAACGCTGTATTGGGATCGATCTATCATCACGGACAGGACTATTGTTGCCAATAAGCCTGATATTGTGGTAATAGATCGATTAGCGCGCCGGGCAATACTTGTCAATGTCACCATTCCGCATGACGAAAACCTCGTGAAAGCAGAAAAAGACAAACTGTCCAAATATTTAGACCTGGCACACGAGGTTACTGACATGTGGGATGTGGACTCGACAATTATTGTTCCGATAGTCGTTACTGCTAATGGGTTGATACCAAAGAGCCTTGACCAACACCTTCAAAGGCTCTCGATTGGTCGTTGGGTCAAGGGCCAGATTCAGAAAGCAGTGTTATTGGACACGGCACGCATTGTGAGGAGGTTCCTCACACTGGGGTCCTAACCACCGGTGGCTTGGGTCCTAGGCCTCGCCACTGGAGGGTGATATTTTTTATATTTATTTTAAATGTTTTATTTTTTTTAAATCCTATATTTAAAAATGTAAAAATAACCTTTTTGAATAAAGAGTACTGTACATAGATAATAAAAAGATAAAATTACCAAATACCTAGATCTGGCACACGAGGTTACCGAGATGTGGGATGTGGACTCAACAATTATTGTCCCGATTGTCGTCTCTGCCCATGGGTTGATACCGAAGAGCCTCGACCAACATCTTCAGAGGCTCTCAATTGGTCGTTGGGTCAAAAGCCAGATACAGAAAGCGGTATTATTGGACACGGCACGCATTGTGAGGAGGTTTCTCTCTCTTGGGTCCTAACCGCCGGTGGCTTGGGTCCTAGGCCTCGCCATTAGAGGGTAATGTTATTTTTATATATTTAAATGTTTTGTTGTTATTGTTTGTAACTAATATTTAAAAATGTAAAAAAATCCTTTTAAAATAAAGAGTACTGTACATAATAATAAAAAGAAAAAAAAAGAAAGAAGAAAAAGAAAAGATCCGATTCAGAATGCCATGTTATGATAGCAATTTTTTGTAATGTTTCCAGTAAAAAATATTCTTAACAAGTTCTTTGAAAAAAATATTTAATGTTGTATTTAAATTAAATTAGAATCCGCTTAGTAAAGTAATTAAACCGCGTACTCTGTGGCTTTCGTAAAAAAACACCTTTGATTATATTTCTTTACGTTACAGATACGGCACCATAAATTACGGTTTTGGTCATTTACTAGCTTTCTTTTTTTTTAATAGCATAGGCTGGCAAACGAGCAAGTGGGTCACCTAATGGTAAGTGATCTCCACCGCCTAAGTACGCCCACTACCAGAAGAATCATGGGCGCGTTGCCGACCTTAAAGGAAAGGGTTAATTAGGGATTGGGAAGGGGAGGGGATTTGGGCTTCCGGATATCTCACTCACCGTACGAAACGCAGCAGCAAGCCATTACTTTACGTCGGTTTTCTGTGAGACAGTGGTAACGAGCCGGTCGAGCCAGCCCATTCATGCTGTAGACAACATCAGACCATCAGATGCAGTGTGAAGTTTTCTGTCCCAGGATAAAAAATATATACCGTATGTGTCCTATTCACACTTGACTAATATCACATGACCCGTTGCCACCCAAAATATCGATACAATGACGTCACGCTCACAATATGTTGCGTTACGTCACTTTTGACAAATTAATCTCGTATCAAAAGCCTTTTTGTTCTCCTTTAATAAAAATTTAACCGTTGAAGCCCGTATAATTTAATAAAAATAGACTATTATTTGAAAAAGTTATTTTTAAATGGCACAGCCACGCTGCAGGTAGTTTTGTCTACAGCAGGAATAGGCCGGCTCAACCGGGTCGTGACCACTGTCTCACAGAAAACCGACGTAAAGCAGCGACTTGCTGCTGCGTTTTGTACTGTGAGTGAGATATCCAGAGGCCCAAATCCCCCTCCCTTTCCCAATCCCTTAGTTATCCCTTCACTTTAAGATCGGCAACGCGCCTATGGTTCTTCTAGTATTGTGGACGTACATGGGCGGTGGAGATTACTTACTATCAGGTTACCCACTTGCTCATTTGTCAGCACCTATTATAAAAAAATCATAAATAGTGATAGGTGCGTGAGTAGGTTACGCTTTGTCCGTAGCTTGGCTTTGGTTATCATGTTTCTTTAAACTTGACCTTAAGGCGCATAATTAAAATTGTAAATGCAATAAATTATACAGCGGTCATTTGTAATAATTAAAAAAGGGTCTTTAAATGCTGTGCCTAACTGATGTTTTTTGTTTTGTAAAAAATATTGTGCAGTATTGAAGGACATAGGTCAAAGTGCTAAAGACTATTTAGTCTAGATTTAGCCACTTTTTCCACCTTTTGGATAAAATGCAGGGGTCCCTGCTAATGTGATACTGGCGACCCCTGCAGTATCACATTCTTAGGGTTAAGGGATTTGGGAAGGGAGGGTGTAGGATAATGGGGGTGATTGGAAGGGGAAGGGAGGGAAAAGAAAAGGGAGAGGAGATTTAGCCACTTAGCCATTTAGCATTTATAAGGCTCCCCCAGACCGAATGTAATGCGGCAGCAAGCTGCTACTCCCCGTCGGTTTTCTGTGGGACAGTGGCAACAACCCAGTCGAGCCGGCCTATTCACACTGTAGACAAAACTGTCTACAGCATGGCTTACTTACAACTTACAACGTTCTTGAAATTACAGTCAGGCAATTAAAATTTTCGTCTAGTTTTTAATACGAACTGGAACGACTGGAATTCGACTGGAATCGTGCCTAGTATGGTGATAGACTGTTCCCATCACAAAACACATCATGCTCAGCGAAAGGTTGATGCTATAGTCGCACCTCTGCCTGTCTCTTTGGGAATACAAGCGTAAGCGTACGATTTAATTTATGCCTAATCATTCTCTATAATGATTGTTGTAACAAACAACACAGAAAAACAAAGCCGCATTTTAATCACAACGGGTATATTCGTATAAAGACTTTTTAATACCATATCGTTAATATAAAATTTAGAAAAATACAAGTATATTTATAAATACACATATTTTTGCAGAAAGTTTGAAAAAAAGTTTTTAACAGCTAAAAGATTTTTGATGTAGAAAAAATCTCACTTAACAATTTACTTTTTTATATTGTTTAATAAATATCAGTCAATATTAAATGTCGGAAATTGTTATTCGTGTACTAAAATTAAAAATGTAACCATTTATTTATATTATTTTCACATTCTAGAAAACATAGGTTCACGTCGCGCTGGTATCTTGTTAGCGGTAGGCAGAGATGCAAGTACTGCACCTACTACTTGCCAAATCTATTTTCGAGCCATAATATGGAGAACACCATCAAGTATAAATTTCAATTACGGTTGACTTATTATTATTATTTATTTTACTTGCCTTGTGTGCTTTGTATTATACAAAACACAATTGACGCTATGAACAGCAGCTAGTCTGTCTGTCTGTGGATCCTAAACCAATGGATTAATTAGAATGCGGTTTTTAAAGCTAGATTAATCTAAATGGTTCGCACACGCACACATAGATAAACAAAGCGGACACATTTTGATCAGATGTTATAAACAAGAAAGTTAAAACTTCTTCATTCAATCTGCATTCTTAAAAAGCATTTTTAAACTAGTAAGTTAAAGTCAGATACAATTACATGGCATTATGAGTCTTAATAAGTTATGTATCGTGGTGACCGCAGTCTAGTGCCATACAGTGTTGTGTAATTCAAAGTTTTGTGTGGTGCTGCTTATATTTAAGGGCAGGCCTGGCCCTTGCCATCAAGCGAGTCAACTACTTCGCTCGTCATTGAGGTTAATATTTTTTTTATTCTATTGACATACACATAGGTCTATTCAATGCAAATGATTTAACACAAAAGGTGAAACAATTATAAATTATAATGTTGCAAAATACAAATGTCATAAAGTCACCTTTTTTTGTTGACGGTCACATTTCTGTAACTTACCTTGCGGTTCATCAAGTTAATTGAAAAAGTTTCATGAAATGTGGCAAAGTTTGTTCCAAACGTTCGTATAATTGATGCGTCGAGCTGGCCGCGCTCAAAACTTATTACTGTTATTGTTTTTCAGTTGTCATTGAATTAATTCACCCCTACAAAAAGGGGATTCTTTTATCCGAGCTCGGCAAAGTGACTGACCTGATGGTAAGCGTAATACAGTCCAAAAGACCAGCAACCACCGAAAAGCAATGATTTAATTGGTGGTCACCAGAGTCATGCTGGCCTGTATAATGCTTCTTCCCTCTCCGAAGTGGGAACTCGTGGGGCCTGTGACAGGACAGGCGGATGACCAATGCAGGCACAATAATACAAGGATGTACCCCTATACCC
Organism: Amorpha juglandis; assembly: GCA_949126905.1. Classification (NCBI taxonomy): domain Eukaryota; kingdom Metazoa; phylum Arthropoda; class Insecta; order Lepidoptera; family Sphingidae; genus Amorpha; species Amorpha juglandis. The sequence goes on from OX421380.1 coordinate 2,406,359, forward strand.
GCCCCAACCAACCATCAAATTCTGTCACAAGCCCCTCAGGAGAATCAGATATACAATGGCTGATCCTGGAACGCGATCCACACAAGGTGTGTGGATCATTATGGCAGATTTAAACACCATGTGTATGGTGGTCGCTATACGGGTGGATGTAAGTCCTACCACCAGCAATATTGCAGAGATATTTGTCTACAGCATCAATGCGCTGCGGGTTTTCTCGCCGCCACCGTCTCACAGAAAATCAGCTTAATGCAGCGGCATGCTGCTGCTTTCGTATGGTGAGAGATATCCGAAGGCCCAAAATAGACTCCCCTTACCAATCCCTTAATTATTCCTGTCCGTTAAGTTTGACAATGCGCAGTCTTCGATTTATTGTAGGCGTCTATGGATATCACTCACCTACTCACGTTTGCCACTTTAGTTATTAAAAAATTAGAGTTGTGTTTCTACATACTATAGACAGGCGTGGAATCATACCATCATACCATATACCATCGTGATACCATCAGGTGAGCAACCTATTTGTCTTGTTATTTATTTATTTATAACTTTATTGTACATCACAACAAAAAGTATTAATAATACACAAAAGACACCTAAAAATAATAAAAAGAAGTACAATTGGCGGCCTTATTGCTAACGGCAATTTCTTCCAGGCAACCTTTGGATGTTATTTAGCTTATTAAAAAGAAGCACATGTATTCTTTGTCATTCAAGGTTAAATAATTAAGTATGTAAAAATTCACCTATTTCGTCCATCTGACGTCACTACGTCGCGTAATCACATTGTCGGTCATAGCACTCGTGACCACGGTTAAGGCAAATAAAGTTACTCGATGACAAATAATTAGCCTTTAGATTCAGTCATGGCTTTTTAACACGCTTCTACTAGCTATATACGTATGTAAGTATGTTAATATGTTAGTATGTAACGGAAACTTTGAACATGATTTGGACCTCCTTCAAAAAGTCGGATTAAATCGAAATTTAGCATAATTATCACGGACCCATAAAAATTCATTAGGAAAAAAGAATATTTCTAATAAATTAAAAATAAAAATAGTTTAAAAAAAATAGATAATAAATTTTAAGAAAAAAAATGTATTTTATTGTAAGAAAAGCGTGGCGTGCAAGGTGTCAATATTTATAAATATTTTATTGACAGATATGAGTAGAAAGATTATAATTTTAATAATATCTTAAAAAGCACCAAAATCCTCCTTTCCTTCTCAATCCCTTATTTAGCCATTCTCTTTGAGGTTGGCAACGTGCCTAGGATTCTTCTTGTGGGTGTGCATGGGCGGTAGAGATCACTTACCATCAGGTGACCCACTTGCTCGTTTGCCGGTCTATGCCATAAAGAAAATATTTGCTTCGGGTTTGGCTTTGTCACTAAAGGGATTGACGTCAGGCAGGCGGCCGATTGTAACAACTACAAGCCAAATCTTTCTGTAACATGTGTTAAATACATGTTGCGCCTATCCCACTGCCAGTGGGATAAGGACAGGTGGAAGGAAGGAAGGAGGGGAAGAAGCTTCTATTCTATACTTTGTTCTATATATTACGCGAAAATTTTGATAATTATTAATAGATTCTGGTCATTATTTTTATATTCGCAATGGTTTACTGTATAAGTGATTCCATACAGGTTGGTTACTACACCATGATACTAGATATAGCTCGACAAACCGTGGGTCCATGGATGCACCTGTGCCTACGCCTTTAGCGATGCAGGCGAGGGCTCATGTTATGCTAAATACATAATTAAAGCAGTCCTTCATTATTTCTAATAAATTACTATATACGTAACTCGAAGGGTTCTGTAGTGTTCGTATGACATAGGCAGGCAAAGGAGGAAGTGGGTCACCTGATGGTAAGTAATCTCCCCCGCCCATGTTTGCCCACAATACCAGAATAATCATGGTCATCTGTTGCAGACCTTAAAAGAAAGGGAAAGTTAATGATTGGGAAGTGGAAGGGGATTTGGGCCTATGCGGCTGGGTGGGCATAAATCTATCCCAGAAATGTTACCAAATATCATAACATTTGCAGATTTCATAATAGTTTCGTTACTTATTTTCATTCAAAATGTACTGTCAAGGGTCAACGTTGATTTCTGGGTTTCGTCTAACAAAACGCAGAACTCCAAAAAATTTGAATTTTATATGACCATGCGTATAAATAGTTAAAATCTTATTGTAATTGTACAGTAAATTATATTGACTTGCATTCAACAACACAAGGATTATAGATTTAAATGTTTATAAAATTGATAAACTGATACTACAAAATTAAAAAATCATTACAAATAAATTTATTACGGAGTTATTGAAATTTATATAGATTTTATATATTATTGAGGGATAATTTAAGTAAGATACAATTATTTTAAGTTTGATATTATGGCGGCTAACAAAGATCCTAAAGTGGAAGAAGACATTAAATTGAATGATGAAGTCGTGATTACTGGTATTTCTGGACTGTTTCCGAGTTCAAATAGTGTTAATGAGTTCATGCATAATCTATACAATAAGGTAAGTTAATCTTTTTTATCCGGGCACGGCAAAGTGACTGCACTACACCTGATGGTAAATCTGGTAAAATAAATGGTAAAAAAATGGTAATATAAATGCTTCTTCACACCCCGAAGACGTAAGATGCAAACCGAGGGGCCTGCAATAGGATGGGGGGATGACCGATGCAGGCCCAGGGATGGTCAGGCCAAGGATGTACCCTATACCCGCCCAAAACAACCATTAAGTTATCTCACAAGCCCCTCAGCAGAACTGGATATACACTGGCTAATCATGGAATGTGATCCACACAAGGTATGTGGGTCACTATGGCAGGTTTTAACACTATGTGTACGGTGGTCGCTATCCGCTGAGCTGTCGCCGCTGAATTCCTAGTATGTTTCCATAGCCCTAACTAAGATACTGTCACCAATTGGAATCTTCATTATTCCCGAGAGCTATGGGCAATGTTTTAATAAATTAACCAAAAATAATAAATATTGTAACGTAACCATTATACATCTCGTATGTCGGTTCGCCAAGACTCAGGAGAAAGCGTCCACTCGACATAACCAAATGTCGATGTGCCTGGAACTCTCGCCACGTTATGCTCTGTAAAGATAGCGCGGTGAAGGGTAGATGACGCTCTAAATGCCAAAAACATAAAAAGCAAAAAGCGTGGGGCCTGACAACATCCCTATCTAGGCGTGAGAGGCGCGATGAGGCTCTTATATTGTGAAGCTTTTCGCTGACTTGTTCATCTGCATCCTGAACACCAAACAAATGCTCGACCCGTTGCAGATGGGTTTTATAACCCCCGTATATTATAAGGGTAAGGGTAGTGTTCAGGATTGTGAGAACTACCGTGGCATTAAGTATATTACCGTCTAACATATAACAGCACTAATTTTTGTAAGAAAAAAGATTTTACTCGAACGCAGGCTAAAATCAGCGCCAATTATTGAATATAATAGCAAACTAACACATTTTTTTAGGTGGATATGGTGACTACGGAAAATCCAAGATGGAATCTCCAGGATCCAAGCATACCGAAGCATATAGGCATGGTCGATGGGTTTGAGAAGTTTGACGCGCAGTTTTTCCGCGTCACCCATCAGTTGACTAGCGTTCTGGAACCAATGGGAATGAAGCTACTCGAACAAGCTTATGGAGCTATTTTTGATTCAGGTTAGTGTAGTAATGATTTTGCGGTAATAGTCTTAAGGAAGACTCTAGCTGCCAGGCAGAAAAAGTCTGATGTTGGCGATACTTTTTTAGGAGCTTAAGAAAGCCCGTTTCCAAACAAAAAAAACACTGTGAATGCGTTAAACCTTGCCATTGCGTTTTGTTATACCCCTTTTTCTCATTTCTCATTCATTTTCATTCATTTCAATCCATGATGCATCCATGATTCTTCTAGAATTATGTGTATTTATTAGCGGTGAAGACCTCTTACCATCAAATGACCCACTTCCTTGAAGGATATTGGGAGAAGCCGCTGCATACTAATGAATACATAATTTTATTTGGCACACAATTTTATAAGTCCTAAAATAACATTATCTTCGTCATTGTATAGAAAGCAATACTTGTTAACTAAAGGCAGTAAATATACATATAAGCAAAAATCAGTCAATTTTAATTTATAATAGAGAATAAACCCATTATTGAGTAACAAATATCAAAGATTGGAGAATCTAGAAAGGAATTATAATTAGCACTTGATGACATAATAATACAACAACTTTAAATATGTTAAATTAGCAATTAAACTTCACAAATATAGGCAAAGTTATCGAGACGATAACAATAGTTTTAGTAAGGTGATCGAACCGGCGGCTTCTAGATTTATCTACTACGTCACGGAGACTGATGATTTTCCCAAATATATATCATGGCTATCGTAATTTGTTATTTACGCTTATAAACATAGATACATAGTAAAAGATAGCATTATGATCTGTTTCCTAATTTAATCTTATGCTTTTAGGCACGAGTCTGGCGTCACTTAAAGGGAAGAAAATCGGGGTATTCATCGGCTCATCCTTCACCGATTCCAGTTCTATGATCTTATTTCAAATTCCCATATTCAGCAATTATATTATAAACGGGTAAACTATTTTCTTTTATAAGTTTTTATTACAAGCGTAAGCAGGTGAGTAGGCGATGCACCAATGTCAAGGGCTACCAAGTAGGTACTAATAAAACTTCAGACCTTATTTAAATTAAAACCCTCATTCTGCGAGCTATGTGGCCTGCCCACTGCCACTTCAGCTTGTTAATCCGCTGGGCTATATCAGTGACTTTCGTTCTGCTACGGATCTCCTCATTTCTGATTTGATCACGTAGAGAAACACCGAGCATAGCTCCTCTCCATAGCTCGCTGAGTGACTGTGAGCTGTCTTATACGGCCCAGATTTAGAGGCCACGTCTCAGAAATACAGATGTTATTATGTAATTATTTCTTCCACAAATCAGAGCCAGCAAAGGAATGTTCGCGAATCGTATTTCATACTGGCTCGACGCTAGAGGTCCATCATACGGCCTCGACTATTCCTGCGCCAGTTCCACCGCCTGCCTCGAAATCGCCTACCAGAGAATGAAGGCGGGAGACTGCGATGCAGCTTTAGTGGGAGGCTGTAACTTTTGTCTCTATCCTAATCTTTTAAAGAATATGAGATGGTAAGTTTCTATTGGTTTCATATTTAGGAGTTTTAGATTACTCATATGTTCTTAATCAGTAGATAATACATTGATAACAAGGAATTTAAAAAGTTTATGTTTTCTAAGCAGTGTTTCTATAAAAAAAAGTAAGTAAGAGCTTATTGTCCCCCATCATATTGTTGGGCGGCAATTAGCAATGTGGGTGTATGAGTTACAACTCTGCTTACCCCTTCGGGGATTTCAGGTGTGAGTGTGACAATGAATGGTTACTTTTACCGCCTACTACTATTACGTCTTTACTTTAACCGCCTCTTAGTATAATGATACTTAGAAACAAATGTCGTGAAAAAACGATTTTTCATTTACCATGCGTAACAAACTTTGGTTTATTTTCAGTGCGGGCCTTTTATGCTTGGATGGAAAGACGAAATGCTTCGATAAAAACGCTGATGGCTATGTTAGATCTGATGCTGTCAGCTTGGTGTTTTTACAAAAAGCAAAGGATGCAAAAAGGTATGATCATTATGTAACTCTCGAACGCAAAACCTACGTAATGTAGCGGCTTGCTGGTGCGTTTCTTACGGTGACAGAGATATCCGGAGGCCCAAATACCCTTCCCCTTCCTAATCCCTAATTATCCCTTTCCTTTAAGGTCGGCAACGCGCCTATCATTACATCTTCTAGTATTATGGGCGTACATGGGCGGTGGAGATCACTATCGTCTATGATATAAAAAAAACTTGTATTACACACGTCCCACTGTTGGTATGTGGAGTCTGCTAACCCGCATTAGGCCAGCGTAATGAACAAAGGCCTAAACCCTCATTTAGTAGAGGAGGCCTGTGCCCATCAGTGGGACGTATATAAAACGCTAGTATTATTATTATGTATCCCAATTTTTACTATGTAGATTTGCGTTGTCGTTGTAGATATAGAATTCCTAGTAAGGGCTAGCGCTTAGCTCTTAATTGTGATGGCAGTACGTACACACACGATGTTTATACTAACTTTAGCTGATGTTGGTTTCGGGTTTCCATTTAATAATAACTGAGTATTTCTATAGAATAAAATGTAGTCTGTTTCTTCTTTAAGGGTTCAAGCTTTCGTCGTAACAGATTTCATGAGAATCTGTCTAGTGATCTAGCCGTATCCAACAACAGAATTTCTTTTTTTTTTAAATTACCTACATGTAGTTATTATTGTAAAATTTTAAAGATTATTCGTTCTCACATTATGGGGCTTTTCTGGTTATAAAGTTTTTCTCACGTATTTTATGTACCTCAGCACTCTTTCATTTTCTTTATTTCTTTCTTCCCAAATATTACTTGATTACTTTCTAAAAATAACATTCCTACGTTATCGCTATTTCTGAACGTTTTCGACCTCTATATATAATAAAACCATTATTGGTTCATTCTTTGATCATGTTAATATAAAAAAATAAACGTTGAATAATAATGCTTCATTCTGAAAGCCGTTCAACATGTCAAAGTCAAAAAGACTATCAGAGATTAACAATCGAATTTTGAAAATGTATGTAGACTCAGATTGATATTTTGTTTGTCGCACCACCGAAAACATCATATGTATGATCAAAAACTAGTTACAAATCTGCCTACTCCTTCTGGGATATATGTGTCAGCTTATTTGTACCTTAATTATAACAATGAGGTAAAGCGATAGGCTCACTCCAGTCACATCATGGAGCAGAAATAAGCTCGGCGAAATTGTTGGTCTACTGATTATACTTCCACTTACCCCTTCAGGGATTACAAGCGTTCTTTTGAATAATAACAATAATTTTCTCAGAATATACGCAGAAGTTGTTCATATTGGAGGCGAACAGAAAATAAGACCTGATGCTACTTTTTTGCCGATACGAGAACCAACAGATTTACAGCAATTCCTAACCAAGTTTTACACTGAAGCGAATATTGACCCAGGAAATGTGGAGTATGTGGAAGCTCATGGAGCTGGTATGTATTTTATCCTACTGCTCGAAGAGAGGTAGTTCTTTTAAATAATAATATCCTAACTGTTTACTGTAAATGACTATATAATTTCTTAAACGTGAGAGTGCGGGTTTGATTCCTACACCAAGACATTTTTTTTCGGCTCTGAGTGTTTTGAGAATGAATCTCTTGTAATTCTTGATACCCACGAGATAAGGTAATCGTGTCTCACTATGGGGTCAGATTTATTAACCTGTCATATTGTTAAGTGTGTCAATTAATAAATTTTTCGTTACTAAAATACTGTAAATATAAAAATACTGTTCATCGATTGGGGCTACGTCGGATGCATGTGTTAGTTTACGTAACTACGTAATGTAAGCAGGTACTATAATAAAGAAACATAGACATATCGTTAATGTACACAAAAAATATGTTAAATTTAATATTAAATTTGCATATAAAATCTTTTTATTAGCCATTGCACAAGCGGATCGAAATGAAATGGAGGCAATTAGTAACATTTTTGCTAAAGGTAAAGTAATTAAAATTGGGTGTGTAAAATCCAATATGGGAAATAGTGAACCTGCTTCAGGGGTGACTGCGCTCACAAAGGTATTTCTTCATTTTATGCTTATCTTTAATTAAAATAAAAAGAACAGAAGAAACAATTACATAATTTATAAATATGTAATGATTTTAGTTATTAGAGAAAATCCATAGAACAGTAAGAACTATAAAACCGATTTGTTTAAAACAATGAATTGCATGACAATTTGTTTGGATGGAGATGCTTACAATTTGCTTGCTTTAACACCCACATTATTTTTATTCAATATTTTGTTCTACTTGTTCGGATATTTTGCTATGTCTCTATTTGTTTGGGTATCTATGAAATAAAAATCAAATTTCAGCTGTGCCTCGCTTACAACCAAGGAAAATTACCAGCCAACTTACACTACACAGAACCCCAAGATATACCAGCTATACGGGATAATAGGATCCAGGTGGTGACAGAGAATGAAGTGTTTAATAGAGGATACACAGCGCTGAACAATTTCTCGTTCACTGGCGCTAATTATCATGTTCTATTGAAAGGACATCACAAAAAGAAGGTACTATTGTACTATCTATATTCCTAATTTCAATGAAATCGACCATACATCAAAAGGCCTAAATAATGTAGTGAAACTTAAAATTATAATGTGTTTCATAAATCTAAATTCTGTATTGTCAGAAACACAAACTCGCGTTTCTTTTTCAGGATCCTAAAAAATATCAAAGTGAAATCCCGCAATTGATCCTGGCATCTGGAAGGCAAGAAGATTGTACGGCCAAAGTCTTTAATGTATTAAAGAATCAACCTATGGACTTAGAACAGATCGCACTTCTGCGCAGTGCTTTTGCAGATGACATAGTCGGACACACTGGAAGAGGATACGCTATACTTGGTGAATAATTATACAAGTTATAATACGAAAAAACTTAAAGCAAACTTTGCAATCCTCTTTCTTCCCTTAGGGGTTGAATATCGAGAAATTTCATCATAAACCATGGCTGAAATATTAAGCCAACAACCTCCCACACTTTTTGTTTCTATCCTTATCGGTGTGTATTGAGTTATTCTGACTAACTCAGTAATAGGTTCATGCATATGCCCATAGAAATATAATGCAGATTGTCTGATCTGAAATGTCATGCAATATAATAAATATAAAGTAACTCTGTAATGTTGTTTTTGTTCTGTTAAGTGACATTAAACGCCATTATAAGAATTAATTATTTTATATTAATAGAATTATTTATAAGATCTTAAAAGGTAATTTTGTAAGTACTGAAGTTCTTCCAGACACAAATGACAACAAAGAAACGGTATGCCTAACTGAGAGTATAGAGCACTATCCAGGTATGAAACAGCCTGTGTGGTTTGTATACAGTGGCATGGGATCTCAGTGGGCAGGGATGGGAGCCGATTTGATGCGCATACCAATATTTGCAGAAGCTATTAGAAAGTAAGTAAATGGCTCGGAGGCAGCTAACCAAATTTGTATGTGAAATGTAATCTATACAAATAAACAAAATTGGAGTGTCTGTAATATTAAAATAATCGCTTTTTACTAAGTGCATTTGGATGTATACACGATACATATACCAAAACAACATTCTTTACAATTTTTGTCTATCTGTCTCGGCTAATCTCTGAAATGGCTAGACCGATTTTGACGGGACTTTCACTGGCAGACAGCTGATGTCACAAGGAGTAACTTGGGCTACTTTTATTTAAGAAAAAAAATAAAAGTCTTAGAAAAAAATAGGGTCTCACGAAAAAAATTAAAACCAATGAAAAATTTAATGATATTCGATTCAAATATTTTATTAAATACAACGCGGACGATGTTGCTGATAACAGCTAGTTTGTATATAAAGACTCTCCAAGATTTTGTACGGATCTGTTGTTATTGCGGTCTATAAAAAGAAACATTAGATCTAAAATTGTTAGGAACATTTTTAGAGGTTACGAACTTAAGTACTAAAGTATTTTGAAATTATCTGTGAAAACTCTTTTCTGTCTTAAATTTTGTATAACTTTTACTTTAATATTAAGCTGCTATAATATTTTTATAGTATTTATAATTTATAAAGAAAAATTCTGAACAAACAACAAAATGCAGGCCTCAAATTTTTGTTGAAGAAGATTTTTATCATTGTTAAGCATCTTATATTTTCCGTTTATTTATGTTACTTTTACTAACTTTGTTATGATAGTGAAAAGTTCTTTTATGATATGAATGTTTAGAATCATATATTTTTTTACTTCAATGATTTTGTAGATCTACGAAATCTTTTTTTACAGATGTAGTAAGGCGTTGGAGCCCAAAGGCATAGATCTTATAAAGGTAGTGACTGAACCCGACAATACATTGTTCGATACCATAGTGAATGGGTTTGTGGGAATTGGAGCGATTCAAATTGGACTTACAGACGTACTGAAGGCTATAGGAATTGTGCCCGATTATATTATTGGTAAGTCAGAGTATTATTATAATTTTAGTAAGCTTAAAATAGCATATAATATTTAGGCAGCGGTAGGTTATCCATATCCACCTGGATAGCGACCTCTGTACACATGGTATTAAAACCTGCCATAGAGATCCACACGCCTTGTGCGCGTTCCAGGATGAACCTTTTCTTTTTAGGATTCTATGCCTTTGGCATGGATTTGTGTAGTGAACTAAAAATTGAAGATCTTAGGCTTGATTATAGATATTTTGTACGGTTTCCAAATATTTCACTACTTTCGTGGTGAATTTATCGAACAGACAGCTATGAAACGATAGGTTGGAGGTTTGATCCCCACACTAAGACAAGTATGATGCACGAATAATATATTATTTTTGGGATTGTTGGAACCTCGTAGTTGCTGATACGACGCAAGATTCCTATCTTTGTAGAGTTAATTGAAGTGACAGGTGTACACTGGTGATTGTATTCAAACAAAATATCTAATACTAGCTTTTGCTCGCGGCTCCGCCCACGTGATCAAACAAACAAACAAACAATCAAACTCTACAGCTTTATAATATTAGTATAGATTTGGGTAGCTTAGCAACGGAAGCCTTCAAATAATATTATTTCGGTAGCTTAGCAACGGAAGCCTTCAAATATGAATAATTTTCCCCGTTTTTGCAACATTTTTCACTGATGCTACGCTTCTAATTGTCGCACCGTAATGTTATATATCCTAAAGCCTTCCTCAATAAATGGACTATCCAACACAAAAATAATTTTTCAATTCGAACCAGTAGTTCCTGAGATTAGCGCGTTCAAACAAACAAACAAACAAACAAACAATCAAACTCTACAGCTTTATTATTAGTATAGATATAGATTTTTACTTTGACACTTGGCAGTTTTATACCAATTTAATAATATTCTTGAACAAATTTTCATTACTGTAGGACACAGTTTAGGAGAGACAGCATGCGCTTACCACGAGGAAACATTCACGATCGAAGAAATGATGTTATGTACATATTATCGTGGTATGGTGACCAGTGAAACTCCTATTATTAAGGGGGCCATGGCTGCAGTTGGTATTGGGTACAAATCGGTAAGTATTTTACATACTATGAAATGCTTTTTCATATTTTTTATGACTGCCTCGATGGTGCAGTTGTAATGCGCACTGACTGCTTTGCTGAAGTTTTGGGTACGATCCTCGGGTCATGGGCTGGCGTGACGCTTACCATCAGGCGAGCGCCTTTCTCGTCTCGTCATATAATCTAATATAAATATAAATAAAAAAATGATGCAATGTAAAATAAAATTGTTAAACACTACCAGATAGTGGACCAATGTCCGCCAGACATCGACATAGCGTGCCACAATAGTTCTGAATCGACCACTATATCAGGACCTGCTGAATCCATGAAGAAGTTTATCAGTGAACTGACAGCCCGTGGAATATTCGCTAGAGAAGTGCCTTGTGGTAACATACCTTACCATTCGAGATATATTTCACAAGCAGGTATTTTTTTTGCTTCTTATCATATACATTACGTTTAGGTAATAAGTCGGTCCATTGTAAAAAAAAAGTATTACTTAGGTCCTACTGCGACATCAAGCTAAATGAGAAGTACCTTTGCTGGCATTTAAATTTTAGGGTCACTGAATTAGGGACATAGGGACTATGAAATGGGAAAATAGGGACATTGAATCAAGTGGATTACTGGCCATTATGAGACTCAACTATCTATGTCTCTGGGTGACTAGCATAGTCCAAGACCATGCAGTGCTTTATAATTCAAGGTTTTGTGTGGAATTGCTTTCGTTTATGGCAAGGTGTGAGGTTTACTATAAAGAGAGTGGCCTGCTCGTCTCGTCATTGAGATGAATCATTAATAGGATTTCCAGGTACTGTGCTGCTTAATAAATTGAAGGATATAATAAAAGATCCCAAACCTCGCAGTGAGAGATGGTTATCATCGTCCATACCACAAAGTCAATGGGACGGGCCGCTAGCAAAGTACTCGTCTGCAGAATATCACACAAATAATTTAGTGGTAAGTTTTATTTATTTTATTTACTATATCATGAAACCTCTAGACACCAATCACAAAAGTATGTGTAATTTGTAAATGGGTTTTTCTAAAATGAGTACGGCAAAGTGACCACACTATATCTGATGATAAGTGTAGTGCAGGCCAAAAAACTAGCAACCAATGAGTTTCTCGGTGGTTACCAGGATCATGCCGGTCTGTATAAATGGATATTCCCTCTTCGGAGAGGAAAGAAGCAAATTGATATTCCGAAATGACTGGGCGTTATGAGACCTAACATCTTATGTCTCGGGGTGACGAGCGCAGGTCAGTGCCATGCAGTGCTTTGTAGTTCAAAGTTCTGTGCGGTGTTGCTTCTGTTTATGAGCGGGCGTGGCGCTTACCATCTGGCGAGCGCGTTGTTCGTCTCGTCATTCAATGAAATAAAAAAAAGACTCGCAGTGGCATCCGCACAACATACTCCTTCACGCATGTTACAGAAAGATATGGCTTATAGATTTTACGACCGACCGCCTGTCTAACGTCAACTCCTCTGGAGACAAAACGAATTGAGTCTAGAATTTTCATATTATTTTTATTTATACAGAGCCCAGTACTCTTCGAGGAGACGACGAAGTTTATTCCAGATAATGCAATCGTAATCGAAATAGCCCCACATGGATTGTTGCAAGCGATATTAAAAAGATCCCACAAAGACTGCACGCACATACCTCTCACCAAGCGAGGCGTCAAGGATGGTGTTAAGTTTTTACTGGAGGCTATTGGAAAGTAATAATTACTAATATTGGTTTTAATATTCAATTATTAAACTTGGGACATCCCAAAGTTCACTAGAGTCTTCTTATAAGACATGTTTCTTATAGTATTTAATTAATGTACAAATCAGATACTGTTCTATCCCTCTCAATTCAACCTTTTATCCTGTAAAAGTATTAAAAGTAGTGTTTTTTTAAGTGGAGTCCAGCGGGATACAGCTTATATGCGTGAGACTCCATAGATAGAATGTTTTATTCCTAATAGCTAGGATAGAATAGCTGGAGGTAGGATATTCATATCCACCCATACACATGGTTTTAAAACTGTTTTTGGACTGCATTGCGCTTACCATTAGATGTAGTGCAGTCACTTTGCTGTGCTAAGATATTTTTTTTTTATTTGTCTGAATTTAGACAAACAAGTCGCTCGCATGATGGTAACCCTGGTAACCTGGTAGTACTTCCTATATACAAGGTTATTTTTAAAACACTGACAACCTCGCAGGAGTAGATTCCTAAGGTCATTTGCTACTACTTTTGTTCTACGACTTTTCATAATTTGTTAGATTTTATTTTCATACAAAAATAAGTATTCATTTAATTTCCGTCTTGTATGTTACAACGCGCATCGCAGATTACGTAAACAAACACGCGAAGCGTGGGGAAGCGGGCTAGCGCCTATGACCTTGAACTCCCGAGCAGCTAACCGCGCGCCGCGCCGCGCCGCAGTCTACGAAGAAAAACACGACACAACAAAAACTTGTAAAATCATTTTTTTTTTAAATATATTGAGTTATATCCAAACTCGTAGAACAAAAGTTGCTCCGTATGGGGTCAGCTATATGGCCCTGCGAGGTTGTCAGTGTTTTAAAAATAACCCTGTATAGGACGTTAAGTCTTTTATTAGCCAGTTATTTCATTGGTATCCTTCAAACAAAAACTTAATAGTGCTTACATAATTCTCATTGACGACAGAAATAGTGCAAAGTGGAAGTAGCTGCCCAGAAAGGCTCCCGGCATAACAATATTGACAGCCTCCGTGGCGCAGTGGGCGAGTAGCCGACTGTGAAACGTGAGGCCGTGGGTTCGATTCCCGCACCGAGCAAATATTTGTCTTATCCACAAATATTTGTTTCGGAGTCTGGGTGTTGTGAGACCGAGAGACTCTCGTAGTTGCTGATACCCATGACACAAGACTCGTATCTTACTGTGGGGTCAGGGCTATGTGTGTGACTGTTGGGTGTTACTTATTATTTATTAATATTTACCAAAACGTATAAGGTGGAATGAGCTATTTATCAGTGGTAGCAAAACTGATTTCACGTTTCATGAATCTACAAAGCTTATTTAGTTTAAATATTTAAAAATAATACACGTTTGTATTTCTTTAAAAATGCTGCCAAAAGAATTTTAATTTTTTTCCTGATTGTTAAAAGATTTAAATTAACTTATGTCAAAATAATTTTCCAGAATGTATCAAGCTGGGCTCAATCCAAAAGTGGATGCATTATATCCTAAAATTGAGTATCCCGTGTCGACCGAAACACCTCTACTGTCGCACTTTGTTGGATGGGAACACAGTGAAAACTGGTAAGGCACAAAATTAATAAAATAATATTAATATCCACCCTGTAATACGATTGGTGAATCAACGGAAGCAGGTCAATAGAGGACCTCAATAGTCAGAAGGCGTGTCGCTTCACACGATACCTAATCTATCGTCATATTGGTTGTTGTGGGTGGAACTTGTCCTCTCGTGAATACACAAGGTGACATTTGGTCTAAGATCCCGGGTAACATCGACCTTCACCCATCTGTTTACCGGATGAAAAATATATCTTAGGGTATAAAATGTGTTGCTGAACACATACCAATAGGGTTGCCTAATAAAATATGATCCTTTGCTAGGCTTTGTATTCCCACAAATAATTTGGATTGAAAGACCGGACCAAAAACAAGCCCACTGAGTTTGTCTAGCTGGATCATTTCAGGACTGGGTCGCGCCGCGTTGAATCTAGCGGTAAAGGAAGCCCACTTGAGTTTGTTTCGCCGGGTCTTCTCAAGATGGGTCGTTTTAGGTTCCGGTGTTAGTTTTTAAACTTTCTCAACCATTTTTCGCTGCAAAATTTCCCATGATATCAAATGGATTTGGTAATATGGATATAAACATATATTTTCCTGGATGTATCAAAAGTGAATAGAGCAGTACGGCTAATATTATCTTTGTTAAACTCATTGCTCATTTGGTTTGCAGGCCATTAAGAACCGTGAATAAATTAGAAAAGAAAACGGCAAGCTCTCGGAAATTTATAATGTCAATTTTTGATGACGATTATAACTACCTCGAGGGACATGTCAGAGAAGGTAATTGGCATATTATATTTTATTATAAACTGGGTGTAAGATAACTTTTACAAGGTCCCTCGTATGCGAGAAGCTGTCTGGGTTGGTACCATTGCGCCGTCTATTTTTGCCGCCAAGCATCAGTGTGTAAGCACTGTTGTGTTTCGGTTTGAAGGACATTGAAGCCAGTGAAATTACTGGGCATTATGACACTTAACATCTTGTCTTGGGATGACGAGCGCAGTTCAGTGCCATGCAGTGCTTTGTAATTCAAAGTTCTGTGTGGTGTTGCTTCTGTTTATGGGCAGGCATGTCTTATCATCAGACGAGTGCCCTGGTCGTCTCGTCATTCACTCAAATAAAAAAAACCACGACCATTTATACATGTTCATATTCATACAATTAATTCAATCTCAGTTGTAGATCATACTTTTTGATTTTAAGGCGCTAACGTGTTTCCTGAATCGGCAATTCTGGTACTTGTTTGGGAGACACTCGCTATGTATAGAAATATGGATTATAGAAATCTGTCCGTGATATTCAAAAACATACATTTTCTAAGCGAAGTGATCATACGTCGAGACAGACCGTTGAAATTATCAATAATGATAAACAAAGGAGATGGTAAGTTTGAGGTAAGTTTAGACAAAGAATTTTTAGTACGAATGTTATATGAAAGGATAAAAATAATATATTTATAACCAACGGATATTGAATTATTGAGTATATGAAAGTATTTTTACAAATATTTTCTCTCTTCTCGATCTGCCCGTATGGCTAGGTCACTTTTGACACCCTAACTGAGAACCTACCACATTTCATTAAATCAAAGAATGAGTAGTATTTAGCTGTTATTATTTGGTACTTTAGGTTTGCCATGACGATACATTAATAGCTACTGGGATTGTAAGTGGTGTTAAAGTAATACATTTTCACCAAGAATTTAAGGACCAAGAAATGGAAGATGAGATTATTTTGAACTCTGATGACGTGTACAAAGTATTGGAGTCACGAGGATTTTGTTATGGGTAAGATATTGGTTACTTCTTTATTGGTATATAATTTTAGGGGATTTTTTATTTGTGTTATTTGGATAATCCAGATACTAGGTACAATTTAGATTTAGGTTCAATTTGGGCTATAGGCATATGCACTCGCACCTATAATCTCCGAAAGCACAAGCAGAGGTGTAACCACATTTAGCACACCCACATTTACCTGAGCTTATTCCCGCCCCACTATTTGATTGGAAAGTTGGGCTATAATATTAATTAATGTCATACATAAGAGTATTTCATCGAAAATATGAATAATTTTGCATTAGAAACATCATTAATTTTGTAAATAATTACTTGGTAGAGAAGATTTTTATTTCTCTATATTTTTATACATTTTATTTCTAAACGATATTAGACTTCTAAAGCAAAATAAAATATCTACCACAGAGGCAAGTTTAAATCAATCCAGTCGTCAAACATCGAATGCAACAAAGCGCGTGTTAAATGGGCGAACGAATGGGTAACATTTCTGGACTCGCTCATACAACTAAACACTTTGGCAAGAGACTGTGAAGGAGTGTCTGTACCTAAATACATCAGAAAATTGAGCATCAGTATATTAGAGCAACAAATTGCTAAAGAAAATTTAGATGAAGGTGTTTACTGCAACGCGTATTTGAATCAAGTAAGAGGAATAGCAAGGTATGTAGTACTTGTATCATTGCTTAAATAATAAAGTGCATACCATTTGTATTAGCTATAATTAGATTGAAATGATATTCTTTCAGGTGTGCTGGTGTGGAAATTGATACGATCACTTTTACTGATAAAGCAGTTTTCGAAAAAGAGTGTGATGTTTTAGAAACTCGATCTTTCTTCCCTTATTATTCCATGGATAACGTTGAAGTAAGTATAACCCTCACATTTTTTGGGCTGATGGATAGTACCACGTATTAAATGTTCTAGCCACATAATTCAGATAATTTTTAGTTCCATGACCCTATTTATTAGTAACTAAGATATATAAAATACTATATATGTAATTATATAGTATAATTCCAATTATTTTTAGGTAAAAACATCGTTGTACATACTTTTGCAAATAGTAGCTGAAAATGCAGACACCGATGAAATCAGGATTAGAGAAGTAGAACCTTTATCGAAAGATGGAATTACTAACACACTTAAAGATCTAGCGAATACAATGTTTACTAAGTTTGAAGTAGAAACAGAAAGAATAGCTTTTGAACAGCCAAATGAAATTATCGCTAAAACTAAGGATTCTAATAAGACGTCCTTGCTTGTGATTGAAAATTTATTTGCAAATGAACAGGTAAGAATAAGTTACCAATTAACCCAATAAAGTATATTATTTATTAATTTAAATAAAACTAACGCTATTGCAGAAATTAAACACAATCAAGAATATATCGAAAGAAACCTTCATACTGGCGTTAGAACAAAGCGTCCCAAAAATCCAACAGAATTTAAGGGAACATTTCACAATTATCACGTCTTTGTCAGATGGAAAGCAAATACTAATTTTGTTAAAGAAGGCTCATTTGAAACAGGATATTGTGTACATTAGGATCGGTTCCGATAATAAATTCTCTTGGGTGCCACGTGTGTTCGGCGAACTGAAGACGACGAAACGTGTGGTTTTAATCTCCGAGCGACAGCCTTATTGTGGCGTCTTAGGTAATTGAAACATGAACCAAAGTGTTTCCCTAAAGTAATGTGAACAATCAGGCTTTTTATTGTGTAAATCATAGCTACTTAAAAATTAGTCAATATTGTTTTGGTATGTTAATTTTCATGATTGTATGTTACACACTTGGGTGAATGATAATTCTTATACAATTTGGTATATTTATGTGCAACCATATTATTAAAACGATGAAAAATATCTTATCATATATTATACTTTCGTTGCTCAATCTAACCTTAATTCAAATTTGTTATTATGGTCTATATTTTTGGAATAGTGAGCGATATATCCTGATGGAATCAAAGCTGAAATTTTTATATTTGAACCGGTCACTCATCGCGGTAAGGGTAGAGTTCAGATGGTTATATCAAGTGTCATACGCTAGCATAAATGACACCTTCATCTGTCGCATCATAATACATTTTTGCTTGAGATCTAACTGTATAGCGTATCTACGCCGTGCATTGTAACGCTACCGTAGAATGGTCTTCCATAGATTTACATAGTACTAATACGAAATCGAGCATTTAATTAATAGAATCTTTAAGTTTTATTATAAATTTTGTATTAAACCAGTAGAATTAACACAATATTAAACCAGTTCATGAGAAGTTCATGCATATACTTTAAAGTCATAAACATCATAGAACTTATGTTGGCGTCAAAGATAAACACTATGCGAGTTTCCTTACTCCACCAATTATCATAAATACGGAAGTTTAGACATTTAGATCCTAGTAATTGCTCAGTGACGCACAATATTTGAATGGCTTGAATATTATAATATTATTATATAATATTAAATATATTTTACAGGGTTTGTTACAAAATTAAGGAAAGACGGCGCGAAGAAATTATCTGCTGTTATCATAGAAGATTTTCATGCTCCTTGTTACGATATAGATAATAATGTTTATAAAGAACAGATCGAAAAGAATTTAGCAGTAAATATTCTGAAAAAGGTATGTATATTTTACATCACAATGGCTGTATTTTATATAAACTTTACGACTAAATCAACCGTTTGATTCACGAGAATTACTCTCGGGTTGCAAATTTAAACATGTTATTAGAGCACAATGTGATTATATACTATTAAAGTGACATGGTTTTTAGGGTCAATGGGGCTCATACTACTATACTCCAAGTACAAAATGTGTTAATCTACGTAATGCGATCCTAATAAAAACTGCACCAAGTATCGAGGATGGACTGACTTGGATGGAAGGCCCTCCGACACCCGTCACAAACAATTTAGTACAGGTATATAAAATTAAATTCAAATTAAATTTTTGGAAATCATTAGTATATCTATCTCTATCATCTCTGCCTACCCCTATGTTTGAACATAAATAGACGTTTTTTGGTAGGAAAAAAAGCGAAAGGAGATTTTTTTGTTGTTAAATAATCATGCCGCTCACAAAAATCATAATATCGGAATGTTACTGCTACTTTTAGGAGAGTACCATTTAGTACCAACATATTAGTACCCGACTAGATAGCAACCACTGTACACATAGTGAAAAAGCCTGCTATAGTGGCCCGTTTAGATGAGTCGTGTTCCAAAGTATATCCAATAATTTCGGATATGATTCTGGTACAGTCGATATTATATTCAGTTATAATTAACAATTCAAGGTTGTCTGGTAGAGAGAGATTGCTTTTAGTGATAAGACCGCCTTATGTAACTTGATTTAGATGTAATAATTTTAATTATTGTTGTGTTATAAAGAGTTATCTATCTATCTATCTATATTTGGACTGCACAATACTCACCATCAGGTCCAGTGTAGTCACTTTTTTTATTTTGGCACGGCACTTTGTTCCTAGACAAAAAAGATATTTTTTTATAATCTAGGCAATATGTTTTCATGCCAGGATTATGATGACTATCAGTACAAACCTCTTTCACCGTGTGATACTAAAACGTTAAGAATTTTTATTCTATGGTAGTAGCTAAAACTAGCATTAAATAAGTTGTACTTATTTTTTTGCGCCTGAATAAAAACTAAATCTTAGATAAGTTACTGTACTAGTAACTAATTCTCGATCTATTTCTAACAAAATCCATAAGATTTGATGAAATGAGAAGCATAGTCACAAATCATAATAAATAATACAAAAACATAATTTGCGTAGGTTTCCTTTGCTGGTCTATCACTAAGAGATATTGAGAAAGCTGTAAGCAACGTAAATACTGAAGACAAGTCGTTTGGAATGGATTTCAGTGGGATTGATATTAAGTATGATCTGTTTAACTTCCATTATTGAATTCTTTATTAGTTCGAACATAATATAATTCTTTATTACCTCATTGATCTGATACCATCGTATATAGGCTATGAAACTGACGAGGTTCTGAGTATATTTTTTTTAGGTTGAAATATAAAAATCTGTGGTACTTGGGTTCTATGCCCGAAGGCTACTATATTGCCTTAATGATCTTTACCTACGCCGTTGATCTGTCTGTCGGTCTGTTTCACTATCTGACCTGTAAAGGGCTTTAAATCGTTTCAAGAAGCCGACTGATTTTTTTGCAAAGAATGTGTTACTGGACGTCCACCTACAAGTGGACAGACGACCTGATAAAGGTCGCAGGAAGTCGCTGGATGCAGGCCGCTTCCAACAGGTCAGTCTGGAAATCTTTGTGGGACGCCTATGTTCAGCAGTGGACATCCTGTGGCTGATGATGATGATGACGATGATGATAATGGTGTTATATCGACAGATATCCTAAGAAATATTAAAAAAAAAACTATACTAGGAATCGATACTATTTCTAGTTCATATACATTACCACTAAACCTACAAATTAATACATTTTCTATCAGTGGTGACAGAGTGATGGGTATAGTAAGAGGATCAGTAAGCAGTTGTGTACAAGCCGATTTTGACTTACTTTGGCCTGTACCTGAACAATGGAGTTTGGAAGAAGCGGCCACAGTACCGCTGCCTTACGTACATGCTTATTATTGTCTTGTAAGTAACGTGAATTTAAAATATTTGCATGATTTTTGAAAGAGATTTCAACAAGTGTTTTGGATTATATGGATTATCTGCCAACATGAACCTCAATTTTGGATTCATTTAAAAACTTTCTTATATCAAAGATATGATTGGTAATGTAACGCAATGAATTATTATTGGTTACCCGAAATATTAATAATTGGTGATTTTGAGTGGTAGAGCCACGCTGTAGACAGTTTTGTTTACAGCATGAATGGGCCGGCTCGACCCGGTCGTTACTATTGTCTCACAGAAAACCGACGTAAAGTAGCGGCTTGCTGCTGCGTTTCGTACGGCGAGTGAGATACCGGAAGCTCAAATCCCCTCCCCTTTCCAATCCCGCATTATCCCTTTTCTTTAAGGTCGGCAACGCGTCTATGATTCTTCGGGTATTATGGGCGACAGTGGAGATCACTTACCACCAGGTGACCCACTTGCTCGTTTGCCGGCCTATGCTGTAAAAAAAGGACAAAAAATTATATTCTTGTTACTTTACATTTTTGCGGATTCTCGATAGCTGTCATGTCACACATATTTAGGAAAAAAAAATCCAAATCCACTCTATCAAATGGTAGTGAATGAATTAATATCATACATATTTCACATAATATACGGATGACGTGACAGCCATCGAAAAACTATTTACTGAGTATAGTAACCATAAGTTGTAATGAGACTCTCATGAACTACGACGCTAGTAGTAAGAAGAAAGTTGATCATCATCATCATTCAAGCATCAACTATTGAGTTTATTTTACATTTATTTGCAGACCAGGAAAGGCCAATTATTCAGAGGCCAAACTATATTAGTGACAGGAGGTGCAGGTGCCCTCGGCCAAGCGGTTATAGCAATAGGTTTAAAAATGAACTGCACCGTCTTCACCACAGTCAGTACAATGGATAAGAAAATATTTTTACTGAAACTATTTCCTGAGTTGAATGGTAATTAAAATTATTGTCTTTTTTCAATTATCGGAAATTTTAAACATTCAATGTTTGATGTGTTTATTGAAATTTTTGGCTTTGTATACCACAGATAACAAAAAGATTTCTGGAGGCCCAAATTCCCCATCAACTTTTCAACCCCTTAATTACCCTCTTACTTTAAAATCAGCGACGCGTTAATGACTCTTCTGGCATTCATAGACTGCCTCGATGGCGCAGTTGTTGTGTTGCTGTGTTGAGGTCTCGGGTTCGACCCCCTGATCGAGTAAAAGTGACATTGGGTTTTCTATCACGAAATGTTCAATATCAGCCCGGAATCTGGAATTTGTGCCTAGTATGGCGATAGACTCTTATCACATCATGGGACAAAAATATGCTAGGTGAAATGTAGGTATACTGGTTACAACTCTGAAGGCTAGATAAATTAAAAGTTTAAAGATTAGTTAGGAAAGTTCTTTAAAAATTAGACAAATAACATCTAGATAAATGCTTCGTGCCAGCCCTACTTTTATCAAGTCACTAGTGTTTGTGGACATAAGTCCATATTGACAATTCGCTAACCAACCTAACCTAACAACACCGAAAAAGCGCACGTGGAAAAACATCCAAACGAGGAAAAATAACCTTATACTTCCTTTTATCTCTACTTTTATATCATACAAAGTACCTCTTATACGTGCCTGAAGTATTATTTTTCACCTTTCTAATACACGCGGTACAATCTTCTTATATTATCGAGTGTTAGTACATATTCTTAAACCGCAACATTATTTAAATTCCAAAAAAAATCTAAGACAAAATGAATTATTATCCTATTAAAATTAGTGTTATTTTAAAAGAAACCTTTATGTATAGGATTTGTCATTTACACAGGCAGGCCAAATTAATACTGTTTTTTTTATATTTTTATATATTTTAATATTATCTTATTCACAGAACATCACATTGGTTATTCGAGAGACGATTCGTTTCACAATATGGTCGCTGCATACACAAGGAACAAATGCTGTGAATTCGTCATTAATTGTTGCACTGGCTCCTTACGAGAGGTGAATACTAATATAAATATAGTACAGGTATAGTGTTGATAGTCCACGGGTAAGTGGAAGGATCTGCTGAGAAATTCTCTAGGTGGTAGACGCCAAGAATGCGTGGGGGCGTCCGGGTTAGTACAACCACTTTATCTATTTCTACCACCAAAATATAGTGTGTAAGCACTGTTGTATGTAGTCGCTCAGGCAGTCGCGAACGCTTCATGCAAAAGGACGTCATTCTCCGCTAAAACAAAATCAAACACAAATTCCCCATAGACATCAAAACCGTGCACGACCCAAGGACGAATCAACTAGTAAACAAATCGTGAAGTAAAATCATCAAAAACTATTTAATTTTGTAGTAAGTACTGTTTATGATGACATCCTGACATCATACCCGGGATACCCGAGGATATTAAAATGGTTTTATATGCATTATGCATAAATAGATCAATCTTAATCTATTTTTAATTTGCAAATGTTACATCTTAGATGGGTACTACCTTTTGACCCTAGTTTCACTTGCTAAAAGTGTAATTGACATTTTTTGAAGTTATTTAACTTAATCTTTTTATTTTACCTTAACATGTAACTTTTAGATGATTTTAAAGATATAATGTAATTAATTTTACTTTGTTGTTTGATTTCATTAATTTTCAGACTGCCATGAAATGTGTAGGCCCTTTCGGTTTATTCCTGGACTTGAGTAATTATGATATGAATGAAAATAAAGATATCGGCATGTATTACTTTTCAAATGATAAAAATTACCGTGCTGTGGACCTCAGCAGCATATTTAAGCCTGAAAATGAGATGGAAAAAAAGGTAATCTGCGTTTGTTTCTTAATCGTCAAGTTAACGGTTTTTGTAACCTATATCATCTTCGTATCTACGCATAGGATATCTGTGCTCTCTCTCTCTCTCTCTCTCTCTTTCTCTCTTTCCAGCTATACCGTTCTAATACCACAACAGACCAATGATTCAAATACATGTAAATCATCTCGCCATCTTTTTCTGGGACTATCAGGTACCCATTGAGTTGCTAGTCTGCCCAGCGGTCTGAATGCATTAGGTTTATAAGATTTAATTCCATTTAAGACATCATGTTCTTATTGTTTCACATCTGCTATGCATGCTTTTGAGCGTATTTCCGTATTTAGATTTTGTCACTAAATTATAGGACCCGTAACAATTTATAAGTCGCACACATTTTGTCAGTAGATCGAACATACAATCTCTCGTTTAATGACTGGCTACTCGTTTGTACCGCTTTGACTGTCAACTACTAACGTTGCTGTTGTCTTTGATTCTTAGCTATTACAAAGTATGGTAAGTGAAGGTATTGCGAATGGTACTGTGAAACCACTTACTCGTGTGGTATATTCTCTCAACGACGTCTCCAGAGCCTTCAGATTGTTATCTGCAAGTAAACATAGAGGCAGAGTCCTCATTCGAATGAGAGACCCAATAACAACCAATCAAGGAATCTCTGTTGCACCAAGGTAACATTACTGATATTATTTCTAATATATCTCATTAAATGACTCCATTCAATAAGTACCTAAGTTCTAAATTTCCATATATTTTGTCCATATTATGTTGAATAATTTCTGATATTAGATTTATTTAGTTAGTCAGTAACTTTTTATTGTAGACACACACATTAAAAAAAAAAAGAAAATATAATAGACAAAAAACAGCAAAAAATAAATGTGCCCCAAGTGGCAGCCTTATCACTAAAAGCGATCTCTTCCAGGCAACCATGGGATGGTTTAACGGTCTTCAGGCGTAATAACCGTAGCGACTATAGGGCTGTAATGTATATTTTTAAATGATACAACTACTAACTAGTAACACCCAACAGTCACACACATAGTCCTGATTGCACAGTAACAAAATGATTATCAGGGATAATACTTAGCATCAGACAGAGCGACCTGTCTGTGTAATTATTCAGTTAAAATTGCTTTATTCCAGATTCACATACTCAGATAAAGGTGTATATATAGTAGTAAATGATGACACAGATTTAGGAATTGATCTAGTAGACAGACTTATTAAACGTGGCGTCAGGAAAATTATCATACACACGAGATATAGACCAGTGTCTGGATATATTCAAACCAAGTTTATGTAAGTTCCCTTATTATTATGCTAATTGTAGCTCTCTAGTTAACAATTTGCCTTTGACAAATTAGTTATTAATTATAACATTTCCGTTGTCAGCTTAGGCGTTAATTAGTTTAATGTCAACTGAGAGCCATTAATTTAAATTAAATATTAAAAGAGTCCCTTGACCTTCATTCTAGTTTCAGTATTATAGTGGAAAGTAACTCGTTACAATATTTCACGAACTTATACAGGGTTATTTTTAAAACACCAGCAACCTCGCAGGGGTAGATACCTAAGGTTATAAGCTACTACTTTTGTTCTACGACTTTTGATAATTTGTTAGATTTTATTTTCATACAAAAATAAGTATTCATTTAATTTCCGTCTTGTATGTTACCTACACGCATCGCAGATTACGTAAGCAAACACGCGAAGCGTGGGGAACGGGGCTAGCGTTGAAGGTCATCGCCCGAGCCAGCTGAGCGGCTTCTTTGAGTCGCGCTCGCACGCCGAACGCTACGAAGAAAAATACGACACAACAAAAACTTGTAAAATCATTTTTTTTTAAATATATTGAGTTATATACAAACTCGTAGAACAAAAGTTGTTCCGTATGGGGTCAGCTATCTGGTCCTGCGAGGTTGCTGGTGTTTTAAAATTAACCCTGTATAGCAAAATTTTGTATAAAAGCAGTAAAATTGGAATCTATAGTAAAATCTGGGAATTTATCAGGAATTAAAAAATAAATAATAGATTTCAAAAACCAACTTCAATCCCTAGATCTCGGGGCATATCTATTTTTAGTTGAGAAGATTCCCAAATTTACTCATACTCAGTCATCAGATTTTAAACAAATTTGTATTATGGGAGTAAAACCTATAAAATAAAGAATCATTGTCAAGATCAAGACAGAGAATTCGCAAAAATAAAACAGTAAAATTGAGCACCTCCTTTCTTTTTGAAGTTGGTTGGTACATTTCCTCTGAAGTTAATTAATAAATAAGCAATTCCAGGTCGTGGATCAAACATGATGTGACGATAAAATTGAATTCAGAAAACCTTCAAACTGAACAAGGATGTACGAAAATGATAAAAGATGTTGCAAAAATTGGACAAGTTAAAGGAATATTTATTGTCCAAAATAGTGAAGATGTGAGAAAAATTAATCAAGATGATAGAAGCAGTGAAGAATTTTCACATACATTCCGCAAATTGGCAATGGTTGTTTCCAATTTGGATGTCGTTACTAGAAACCTATGCAGTGAATTAAGGTAGTAGATATTTTTTGTATAGCATGAAAATATCTTCAGCCTTAATTCGTTCGTTCACGTCTACAATCACTTTGCAAGGTGGTAGGTCCCTCGTATGCGAGAGGCCGTCTGGGTTGGTACCATCGCTTTTTCTATTTCTGCCGTGTAAGCACTGTTGTGTTTCGGTTTGAAGGACATTGAAGACAGCGAAATTATTGGGCACTATGAGACTTAATATCTTATGTCTCGGGGTGACGAGCGCAGTTCAGTATAATACAGTGCTTTATAGCTCAAAGTTCTGTGTGGTGTTGCACCATCAGGCCTTGCTCGTCTCGTCATTCAATCAAATAAAAAAATTAAATTGTTTTTTCCCATTCCAGCCATTTTGTGATACTTTCGCGCTGTTCACAAAACGATAGCACCGAGTACGCTGTATCCATCGTCGAAAGGATATGTCGAGCGAGGAACGACATCGGCTACCCGGCTTTGGTTTTACGTTACCATGTTTTGCATGATGTAAGGAAGCTTGTTGAATCTTTTTATTTACTTCTATATAGGTCGTATACTTGGGTTAGAAAAAAGTCAGATTCAAAAATCGGTGTTATTGGACACGGTATGCATGGCGATCTAAGCATGACTCGCTTGACATCGTCGTGTGCCGGAGAGAATGAGAGGGGTTATTTTTTTGTTGATTTTTTTGTTTGATTTTTTGGTTTTTACTTAGTTAATATTTATATAATTTAACTGTCATATTGTCCTACAAATAAAATAATAATTTTTTGAGTATCATCAAATCGAAATATTCTATCCTTGTTACCTCTGTTAGCTACCACAATAGAGAATTTTCGCATAGGGAATTGTTGGTCGTCTCATCGAAACGAAGCTACTCACGGAAAATGAGCTTGATAGTAGTCAAGTGGATCAGCTACCCGAGGGCCCCCTGACCATTATAATACAGAAATAATTAAATAATTTGACGCATCGCTACTCGTGTTTTGATAAATATTTCTTTTACAGGTAGAAAACACATTCATCGGACTACATGACAAATTGCTGCCCGTGCCGAGGTCCGCGCTTTACGATGCGATGGAAAAGAGTTTGAAGCTAAAACACAAATACGTTCGCACGTTCAATTTGAAGAATGCCAAACGTTTGAATTTTATGCAGAAAATTTGTAAAATACTAGGTGAGTTGTTTTAAAAGCGTGAACATGTTAATTACTTCCAATATAAAATAACAATGTTGTTGCGTAAATAGATGCCATCTCTTTTTTTATTTGATTGAATGACGAGACGAAGAAGGCGCTCGCCTGATGGTAAGCGCCACGCCTGCCCATAAACATAAGCAACACCGCATAGAACTTTGAATTACAAAGCACTGCATGGCACTGAACTGCGCTCGTCACCCCGAGACATAAGATGTTAAGTCGCATTGCATAGTAATTTCACTGGCTTCAATGTCCGTCAAACCGAAACACAACAATGCTTACACGGCGGAAATAGACAAAGCGGGTACCCAGACGGCCTCTCGCATACGACGGACCTACCTTGTTGTAGGACCTACCATCTATGGATGAAAAATGGCATAAAATAAAGAAATTCATAATAAAGAAGTAAACAGCAACGTCCAACATAGTCTCAAATACTGGCGGAATTAAAGAAAAAAGTTCGGGTGAGATTTAAGTGTCGCACCTTGATAAGAGTTTTGTTTTGATACTTTTACTTTTATTTATAATGTTTTTATATAATTTAGGTGTTAAAACTATTGAAGATACTAACCATAAGAAGACTTTGGAAGAGTTTCAATTAAATAAGATAAATTTGGAAGAAATAAAAACAGTTATACGGGAAATGTGCCACGTAGATTATCACCTTGAGAAAATTCAACGTATGACTTTTGAAACGTAAGGTTATGGCTGTATTTATTTTGAAACATATGAAACTATTAAAAAAATCTAATAAGATATATCTATACATATAATAAAAACGTCTGTCTGTCGCTGTCTGTACATGGAAGATATATGGGTAAAAATATTATTGGGATCTTGATGAGGTGTGATATGAATTTAAACTTCTAAATGTAATATTTTAGCCTCAAGAGCCTTGTTAAAAACGATGAAAATGATCATATGGAGTTAACTAGTGGACCCGGAGTATTTTACACCCACATAGAATCTGAAGAAGATCACCTTTTGGAGTCACTGCCTATTGTACCGATGCTAACATTATTAAACGATCGGATTGAGGTGCGATATTAAATAATAATTTTCTTTGTTTATTATTCGAGCACGGCCACTACACCTGATGGTAAGCAAAGCAAGTGCAATCCAAAAGACCAGACCACCAACAAACAATGAGAGTCACCAGAATCATGCCGGCCTGTATAAATGCTTCTTTCCGGAGAGGGAAGAAACAAGCGGATGACCGATGCAGGCACAGTGATACAAGGATGTACCCCTATACCCGCCCCAATCAACCATCAAGTCATATCGCATGCCCCTCGGGAGAACCGGATATACACGGGCTGATCCTGGAATGCAATTCACACAAGGCGTGTGGGTCATCACTATGACAGGTTTTAACACCACGTGTACGATGGTCGCTATCCGGGCGGATATAAGATATACGAAGATTTTATGCGCATAATTTAAAAACCACTGTATTTCTTTTTTAGGAGGATCTAGATCCACAAGGAACGTACCTTACAATGATACCAGGGTTTGAAGGTAGACCAGAAGTATTCACGATAATCGCTGAAAGACTTAAAATACAAGCTGTTACGGTTCCATTAGGACCAGATATGGCTCATGATAGTATAAAAAAAATGGCTAATGAAGTTAGAAAGGTATGATTTTAAATTAATTCATTTTAATAATTTATTACGTTTACGCGTATGTTACACATTGAAATAAAACTAATTTAAACGGATTTTATCGCGGTTTTAGTTTCAATTTTGGTCCCGACGTTTAAACTAAATAAAAAACCGCAATAAAATCCGTTTAGATTAGTTTTATTTCAATTAATTTCATTTTGTGAAATAAAGGAAATGAAATTGAACGAAAATTATATACATATGTACATACTTATGATATGATATTCGCACAAATACCTGAAACTACAGATAAATAGACACCTCATTGCTGAAATTAGAGAAATAATTACTGACTTTCTTTAACGTAAATTATGGTAACTGGTCTTTAGCTTTGGAACAAATTGATATTTTGGGTCAAAACTTTGTGTGACATAACTTTTTATTACGGTAGTATTACGATCCTCGGTAGTCTGTTTAATTAGGCAACAAGCTTTTTATATATAAAATAAATTACGTGATACTTGAGAGCCAGTAGTCTCAATACAGAGGATTATCAAGACCGGCCGCAGTGGAATAGAAAGAAAGGAAGAAAGAACGGTGGAGACTAGGCCGGGATAGCCAGGCAAAAAATACGCACGTCCGCATACTTAATGATATTAATAGTCTTTCATAGATCACTTCAACCATTCTTGCAAAGTTTGCTATGTGTTTCTATAGAGACAATGGCGGTGTATGTTTGTCTCTAGTTTGTGAAAATATTAAATGTTTAGGATGACAGCTGGTCACTGACACACAAATCAAAACTAAGCATTTACAAAGGTGGTAGGTCACTCGTATGCGAGAGGCCGTCTGGGTTGGTACCATCTCTTTGTCTTTATCTGCCACCAAGGAACAGTGTGTAACACTGTTGTGTTTCGATTTGAAGAACATTAAAGCATGACAGTGACATTACTGGGCATTATGAAACATAATATCTTAGGTCTCAGGGTGATGGGCGCAGTTCAGTGCCATGAAGTACTTAGTAATTCAAAGTTCTGTGTGGTGTTGCTTCTGTTTATGGGCAGGCGTAGCGCTTACCAACGGGTGAGCGCCTTGCTCATCTCGTCATTCAGTCAAATAATAAAAAAAAATACTAGCATACCTACACATAGCAAGACCTCAAAAATGAATCGATCGATAAGCTAGGCTAAGTGACGACCTAGAAATATAAAATTATAAATAAATAACACCAACAGTCACATACATAGCCCTGACCCCACAGTAAGATACGAGTCTTGTGTCGTGAGTATCAGGAACTACGAGAGACTTTCGGTCCCACAACACCCAGACCCGAAACAAATATTTGTGGATCAGACAAATATTTGTCTCGGTGCGGGGATCGAACCCGCGGCCTCACGTTTCACAGTCGGCTACTCGCCCACTGCGCCACGGAGGCTGTCAAACACTGTTATGAACACATTATAAGATATTTTTTCTTTCCAGGCTATGAAAACCAAATTTGAGACCAAATCTAAGTTTTACCTTTTAGGATATTCATTCGGAGTTAACGTTGCGTTGGAAGTTGCAGCATTATTAGAAAAAGAGGGTAATATACCAATTTAAATAATCGTAGCTATTATAAAACTTCAACTGTCTGTGTGTTTGTTCAAGCATCCCTCTTATGCACACAGACTATGGCCTATTTTAAGCATAGGGTGTTTTATCTTGGTATGGGGTTCAATTCTCACACCAAACAAAATATTTATATGAGTGTAAATGTTGGGGTACAGTTAAACATAATCACTCAAGCGAAGCCGCGGGCAAGAGCTTATTTAGATTATAAAATTTAATAAAAAGAATGCTTTTCTACAACATTATATTCCATAGCGTCAGCAAGGTAGTAAGTAGGGCCTTATATGCGAGAGGCCATCTGGGTTGGAACTACCAAATTTTTCTATTTTTGCTAGCAAGCAGCTGTTGGGGTTTGGTTTGAAGAACATTGAAGCCAATGGGTATTATGAGACTTAACATCTTGCGTTTCGGTGTGATGAGCGCAGTCCAGTGCTATGCAGTGCAGTTGTTATTCAAAGTTCTATGTATTGTTGCTTGTATTTATGGGCAAGAGTAGCACTTACCCTCAGGCGAGCGACCTGATGTCATTCAAGCATATGAAAAAATAGGAACAAACCGGTTAAAACCATACATGATCCATAACACCACGGTTTTGTAAGTGACCGTTTTATTTACGTTGCTGATTGACTGGCAGACTTAACAGTCCAGCACTAAGTAATACCAGACTTAAACGAGACTAGTTTTGCAAACTAAGATAGAAACCTAACCGTAGGAAAGCGTATCATACGATTATAAGTACGACGAAAAATATTTCAAATTATAACAATTTCATTTCGTATAATTAAACATAATCCATCACAAACTAAATTT
Organism: Amorpha juglandis; assembly: GCA_949126905.1. Lineage (NCBI taxonomy): Eukaryota > Metazoa > Arthropoda > Insecta > Lepidoptera > Sphingidae > Amorpha > Amorpha juglandis. The sequence continues at coordinate 2,437,928 of OX421380.1, forward strand.
GCAGGTCACGAGGGTATTGTGTTCTGTTTGGACAGCAGCCCAGATGCATTACGGCAACAAATTAAAGTTTATTTAGGTGATTTAACGCAGGCGCAACTTCAGAATACTGTTATAGAACACGCGATTCACCTAATGACAGGAATGGATACTATTGAATTAAAACACGCACTGGATAATGCTATAACCTGGCCGGAGAAGGTAGAATGTTATATAAGCAAGCTAAAAGGGTTGGTTAACTACTCAAACCAATACAAGAAGAATATATTAGAGTCGATGTACCAGAGATTGAAGCTAGCTCAAGAGTACCAACCAGAATTCAAGTTGCGATCACAGTTGGTTCTTATTAAAAGCATTCAGACACCAGGAATAAAGCTTGAAGACGATTATGGGCTAAGCGAATATACTGAAAAGGAGGTTCGTGTGTACTCTATAGATAGTAAACATATGACAGCACCACGTGATAGCAGGATCTCGAATATTGTAAATAAGTTCCTAGATCCTGCTCTGCTTGAAGATTTTAGAAAGAAGAATTTGTGTGATACGTATTTTGTAGAAGAATGATTGGGTTATTGCTAAAATATGGGTTTTCAATAAATGTTTAAAAAAAAACTATTTTCTTCATTCCTTTTATTGTCCTTTATCTTCGAACTGAAATCATTGGTTCGATCCCTAAAGCAGGTTGCTCATGGCTATCATTTGGGTACATACGTTACTGGAATAATCCAGTTCCATGACTGACTATAAAGTCAGCCAATTAGCATTGACTTTTAAAAGTGCAACTACATTATTAAAATTTCGTCGTAACGTGACTCCGTGACGTGAAAGTTACGCGTAATAAAGATACAAGTGTGGACGGATAAGTCGACCTAATGTCACGAAGCAATTAGTTTTTCACAATTCGTTAAAACTAACAAATACCATGCCACAACTTTGGTCTACATTAAGGGTAGATTACACCATCTTACTTTAGCAATGACAAACAAATTAAAATATGTACCGGTTAAACAAAAAGTCAGTTGCACCATTTGACAAAATATGTTATATATCGACGACCCAAAATATATATATTGATTCTGGACTATTCCATAGTAAAAATATGGAGAAATAATAATAATAAATAGATTTAGTGTATTTGCCGAGTGTATTTTGATGATGCTATGTATGTATGTATACATTAGTTGATACTGATTTCTATATATAAGTTTCTTTTACTTTTGTACTGACTTTCCTACAGCGCCTCTCCTTCAGTTCGAAGGACATTGAAGTCAGTGAAATTACTAGGCATTATGAGACTTAACATATTATGTCTCGGGGTGACGAGCACAGTTCAGTGCCATACATTGCTGTGTAATTCAAAGTTCTGTGTGATGTTGCTTCTGTTTATGGGAAAGCGTGGCGCTTACTATAAGGCGAGAGCCTTGCTCGTCTCGTTCAATTAAATAAAAAAAATCTTCTATACTTGAGTCAATTTACTCTACTAACTACACTTTAGTTCAAAATATCTCTTAGTTGAAATTATAGAACACCAATCATATAAACACCATATTGCTAGCTTATGTTCACGTTAGCACACCTACACCAACATATATGTGACTGGTACTGTTTTTGAAGGTCGTGAATAAATTATTAAATCCGTTTAACATAAATAATAAATAATCGTATTTCGGGCCACTTATATTCATATTATAATTACAAATTATATAAAACAATAGTTAAATGTATTCTTTGTTTAAATAATTGACCCCGTAATTATATATTTGACGTATTCAGTAAGCACCTCCGTCGTCGCTGACGTCAATCGCGGCACGAGGCGCTGCGTCAGCGACTCGTGGCTGGCACACGTTCCGCTGCGTCGGCGCTTAACTGTTGCTAACGCGATGTCCAATAATTAGGTTAGGGCGCGTCAGCAACCCCTAAGGTAACATGTGTACTTAAATTAAAAATTTAGCCATCTATCTATACTTATAAAATAACATGTCCTGACTGACTGACTGATTCATCATCGCCGAGCGCAAACTATCAAGGCTACAACCATGAAATTCCGACTGTATATTCATTTTGTTATGTAGGCACCCACTAAGAAACGATTTTAGAAAATTCCACCCCAAAGGGGTCATAATAGGGGATGATAATATGTATGAAAGTCCGTCATTTTGAAAGTTACATAAACCAACTTTTGTATTTCGGTTATTGACGTAAAAGAAATAAATACGTGTTTCAGGAATTTTGGAAATTTTAGTTAATAAGAGATGAAAAGGGGGTGAAAGTTAATGCGAAAGTGAGTTTATTTATATAATTTTGACATTCTGGAAAATAGATTCACGTCGCGTTATCTTGTAAGGGGTAGGCAAAGGTGCAACTACTGCACTTACTACTTGCCAAATTTATTTTCGAGCTATGATATGGAGAATGATATATCACCATTTCAAGCACAAATTTCAATTACGGTTGACTTATTATTATTTATTTTACTTATGCCTCGACCTTCCCGGAATGAGCTTTATATTATACATAACACGATTGACACAGTGAACAGCAGCTAGTCTGTCTATCTGTGGATCCTAAACCAATGGATTAATTTGAATGTGGTTTTTAAAAGCTAGAATTATCGAAATGGTTTGCATACGCACACATAGATACACAAACCGGCACTCTTTTGATCAGAGGTTATAAACAAGAAAGTTAAAACTTTAATACGAATGTTGGACATTTCAATAAAGTTATTTTGCAAATATGCATTCTTAAAAAGCATTTTTAAACTACTAGGTTAAAGTCAATTACCATTACATGGCATTATGAGACTTAAAAATGATGTATCGTGGTGACCAGTCTAGTGCCTTACAGTGTTTTGTAAATTCAAAGTTTTGTGTGGTTCTGCTTATATTTAAGGGCCGGCATGTTCCTTGCCATCAAGCGAGTGAACTACATCGCTCGTCATTGGGGTTAATATTTTTTTTATTCTATTGACGTTTTTTTTTCTATAGCATAGGCCGGCAAACGAGCAAGTGGGTCACCTGATGGTAAGTGATCTCTACCACCCATGTACGCCTACCATCAGAAGAATCATGGGCGCTTTGCTTACCTTAAAGGAAACGGATAATTAGGGATTGGGAAGGGGAGGGGATTTGGGCTTCCGGATATCTCACTCACCGTACGAAACGCAGCAGCAAGCCGCTACTTTACGTCGATTTTCTGTGAGACAGTCGTAACGACCCGGTCGAGTCAGCCCATTCACGCTGTAGACAAAACTGTCTACAGCGTGGCTCTACCACTCTTATACATACACACACATAAGTCTATAAGTATACATAAGTCTATTCAATGCAAATGATTTAACACAAAAGTGAATCAATTATAAAATTATTATTATGTTGCAAAATGCTTCTTCCCTCTCCGAAGTGGGAAATCGTGGGGCCTGTGACAGGACAGGCGGATGACCAATACAGGCATAGTATTACAAGGATGTACCTCTATATCCGCTCCTAATAACCATCAAGTCATTTCGCAAGCCCCTCGGGAGTACCTGATACACAGTGTCTGATCCTGGAACGCGATTCACACAAGGCGTGTGGAACACTATGGCAAGTTTTAACACCATGTGTACGGTGGTCGCTGTCCGGGCGGATATAAGTCCTACCACCAGCAATATTGCACAGATATTTGTCTACAGCATCAATGGGCTGCGGGTTTTCCACTTCCACTGACACTTCCACTTCCACTTTCCACTGTCTTACAGAAAATCAGCTTAATGCAGCAGCATGATGCTGCTTTTTGTCTGGTGAGTGAGATATCTGGAGGCACAAAATAGACTCCCCTAACCAATCCCCTAATTTAAATAAACCCCGACATAAATAATTAATGTGACCAGAGATAATTTACGTAAAATTCGTCGGGGGCTGCCATCACTATTTTAAATCTATACTAATAATAAAGCTGTAGAGTTTGATTGTTTGTTTGTTTGTTTGTTTGTTTGAATGCGCTAATCTCAGGAACTACTGGTTCGAATTGAAAAATTATTTTTGTGTTGGATAGTCCATTTATCGAGGAAGGCTTTAGGATATATAACATTACGCTGCGACCATTAGAAGCGAAGCATCAGTGAAAAATGTTGCAAAAACGGGGAAAATTATTCATATTTGAAGGCTTCCGTTGCTAAGCTACCCAAATAATATTATTTGAAGGCTTCCGTTGCTAAGCTACCCAAATCTATACTAATATTATAAAGCTGTAGAGTTTGATTGTTTGATTGATCACGTGGGCGGAGCCGCGAGCAAAAGCTAGTTATAAAATAAAAATATTAAAAACCTTGAGAGGTGTCAAGGGACACTAGGTTGGAACGAGGTTTCTTTCGATTAATTAGTGAAGGAATTGTAATAAAATTTTATTTGTCTATCTATTGTAGTTTCTGAGATATTAGAATTTTTAGATTTTTAGAGAAATTTTTACAGATCTTTCTTACTGGAGGGTGGAAGTTTGTTTTTATTGGGGCCAAAGTGTCGGGATCGATAAGCCGATTGCGACAAGCCGTCGCACGACCCTCAAAAATGACCGATTTAGTCCGAGGGGGGGGTTGAGGACAAATTGGGTGGGGGGTGGGGGAACGGGATTGAAGTTTTGGCGGGGGGGGGGGGTCATGGGACACTGGCTGGTTGAGGGGCCAACTGGTCACTGTGTGACGTCAACTGGTACTTCTATAATTCTCGAAGCTCCAGGGAGGTCGGCTAGCGTTGGCTGGTCAATCGGCCCGCGTGACGTCACCCGGAAGGTTCTCAATTTCTCTCGAACCTTCCGTTGATCGATGGACCGCTCGCGCTTGACCACCTCTCGGGCTTGACTAAAGTGGTCTCGATCTCGGGAGGGACGGAGGATCCGAAGGGGGCGGTACACCGGCTGCTACGTCGCCCAGCCCGTAAAACGGTGAGCACTGACCGGTCTTACAGTCTACGTGACGTCACACCAAACGTTCTAGAGAGTTCCAGAACATTCGATGTGAGTCGTAATATTAAACAGTGATCCCGTAGACTATAATATATTAGACACTGTATAATCTGGAAGCAGCCAACATTCATATATTTTATGATAGGTAATTTGGTGACTGGCTACTAAACGGTGGACGGCCGTGTTCTATAATCAAAAATTCAAATTCAAATTTCAAACAGCGTCTACATTTCCAAATGTCATAAGTTTCACACCCATCTGTTTTATTAACGGAATTTCAACTTTAACTTTGTGTGCTAGATATCAAATTAAGTTATCACTTTAAAAAAAAAAGACGAAAGTGTCGGTCTTAATTTCCGTCTAGCCCCCTTTCGCAACGCGTAATAAGGAACTTCGTTCCAATAAGTAAACTATAAAAACTACAAAACTTGTTCATTTAATTGTAGTCCCAGACGAACTTTACGTAAATTATCTCTTGTCACATTAATTATATAAGACGCGGTTTTTTTTTTAATTATTTTATCCTTTTTAATAGCATTTGAACCGTCGCGTCGTGGGTTTTTTTCAATTATTTTTTTTACTTTAGATGTTTACTTCAATGGCATGACGCATCACGTTTTTTTAATCAATCAATAGCGTTATCCCACGTTATGCTTACCTCCCTGTAGTGTCTGAGTGTTTTATTGCATTTGCTTTGGCAGAGTGATAAGCTGCCTTGGGAACTACGATTCGAGAAGCGGTAGCGAGTAAAAGTAATCAATACGCCAATATTTGTTTTATTAGTACACAGTACACTCTCCATTCCCAAGGTCTCGCATATGCGAGAGGCCATCTGGGTTGGTACCACCGCTTTGTCTATTTCTGCCGCCAAGCAACAGTGTGTAAGCACTGTTGTGTTGTGTGTTGTCAACCAAATATCATAATAATTGCAGATTTCATAATAATTTCGGTACTTATTTTCATTCATAATGTAGTGTCAAGGGTAAACGTTGATTTCTGGGTTTCGTCTAACATAACGCAGAACTCCAAAAAATTAGAATTTTATATGACCATGCATATAAATAGTTAAAATCTTATTGCAATTGTGTAGTACATTATATTGACTTGCATTCAAGAACACAAGGATTATAGATTCAAATGTTTATAAAATTGATAAACTGATACTACAAAATTAAAATATCATTACAAAAATAAAGTTAGAGTTATTGAAATTTATATAGATTTTATATATTATTGAAGGATATTTTAAGTAAGATACAATTATTTTAAGTTTGTAATTATGGCGGCTAACAAAGATCCTAAAGTAGAAGAAGAAATTAAATTGAATGATGAAGTCGTGATTACTGGTATTTCTGGACTGTTTCCGACTTCAAATAGTGTTAATGAGTTCATGCGTAATCTATACAATAAGGTGAGTCAATCTTTGCAAGTTCTTTATATTCTATGCTTATTATTCTCGCTTGCCTGATACTAAGCGTCACGCCTGCTCATAAACAGTAGTAATATCACACAGAACCTTTAATTACAAAGTACTGTACCAAATAATCATCAATTTCACTTTAATGTCCTTAAGACCGAAACACAACAGCGCTTACGCACTGCTGCTTGGCGATAGAAGTATACAAATTAGTGGTACTCAGCCTAGATGGCTTTTCGCATATGGTCGCATGACGATCCCTTACCACTTATTAAAAAATATATTTGAGAAAAGTTAAATCAATAAGGCAAAATGCATAAAAATTATTACACGTCTTGTAGCTTCAGAGAGGTGTGCCCTTGAGGGTGGCTTCGAAGCCGCGACATTCATCACCAATCCCCGCTGAGCTATCGCCGCTTAATTCCAGGATTTTTTCTATAACCCTAACTAAGATACTATTAATAGGTATCTACATTGTCCCCGAGTGCAATGTTTTAATAAATTAACCTAAAATAATAAATATAGAAACGCGACCATTATACATCTCGTATGTCGGTGCGCTAAGACTGGAGCCTGACAACATCTTATGGAGGCATGGAAGGCGATGAGCCTCCTATAGTGTGAAGCTTTTCGCCGACTTGTTCAACTGCATCCTGAACACCAAACAAACGCTCGGCCGGTCACGGACGGGTTTTATAACTCGCAATATATAAGGGTAAGGGTAGTGTTCAGGACTGTGAGACCTACCGTTGCAGATGTGTAACGTGAAGCTCTTTAGGTGCATCCTCGGATTCAGGCTCAACCAAGAGGACACGGTCTCCGAGTGTCAATATGGTTTCACATCTGATAGTAGATTCGCGGAAGTACTTTTGTTTAGGCGCTACGATTCCACAGATAGATACGTACAAAAATACCAACAGATAGACAAAGGGATCTAACATAATATAACAACACAATTTTATTTAAGAAAAAAGATTTTACTCGAACGCAGGCTAAAATCCTTCCTTTTAGCCTGCGTTCCAGGCTGAGTTCGTTCTGCGCTCAATTATATTCAATAATTGGCCCTGGCCAATTATTGAATATAATATCAAACTAATATAACTTTTTAGGTGGATATGGTGACTGCTAAAAATCCAAGATGGAATCTTCAGGATCCAAGCATACCGAAGCATATAGGCATGGTGGATGGGTTTGAGAAGTTTGACGCGCAGTTTTTCCGCGTCACGCATCAGTTGACTAGCGTTCTGGAACCAATGGGGATGAAGCTACTCGAACAAGCTTATGGAGCTATTTTTGATTCAGGTTAGTATAGCAATGATTTTGCGGTAATAGTCGGAGGACAAGCAGCGATAGCTCAGCGGGGAGTGGTATGGACTGTCGAGACGAAAGTCGCAGGTTCGAGACCAGCCCCAAGAGCATACACCACTGACTTTTCTAAGTTACGTGTATATTAATTGTTAATTATCGCATGCTTTAACGGTGAAGGAAACATCGTGAGGAAACCTGCATACCTGAGAACTCGATAAGATTTTTCAAAGGTATGTCAAGTCTGCCAACCCGCATTAGGCCAGCGTGGTGGACTAAGGCCTAATCCCTCTCATTCAGTAGAGGACCGTGCCCAGCAGTGGGACGTATATAATACAGGGCTAGTAAAAAAAAAAAAAAGTCGGAGGACCCTAGATGCCAGGCAGAAAAAGTCTGCGGTCGACGGGTTTTTTGTAGGAACTTAAGTATGACCGTTTTAACCGCCGACCGTGAATTAGTCCTTGTCATTGCGTTTTACATTCTTTTATTTTTTAGGCACAAGTCTGGCGTCACTTAAAGGGAAGAAAATCGGGGTATTCATCGGGTCATCCTACACCGATTCCAGTTCTATGATCTTATTTCAAATTCCCATATTCAGCAATTATATTATAAACGGGTAAAGTATGTACTTGATTTTATAAGTTTTAATTACAAACGTACGCAGGTGAGTTGGCGATGCACCAATGTCAAGGGCAACCAAGTAGGTACTAACCAAACTTCCGACCTTATTTAAATTAAAACCCTCATCAATCCTCATCACGTCATTGGCCTAATGACAGTCTACTTAGAGACTTTAAGATTCTGGGTTCGAATCCCAGATAGTGCAATCATAATTTATGCTTGAGTTTTCTGTTTGATAATTCACACATGAATTGCTCGGTGTTAGAATATCTGGTATCGTGATAGGCGCGAGCCCATGATAAGGGTTGCCATATATCATGGGACGGAGATACGTTCGGCGGAATGTGGGTGTACTCGTTCCTCGTACTTCGTACTCCTACCACTTCGGGATTACAAGCGTGAGTGTATATATCGCAGTCGGATTGTATAAATCGCCGTATTACATTACGGCTTGCCGTTTCCAAAAACAAGGCCGTTTTGTATTGCGGCGGGTCAACGATTAGCCGGATTGAATACGGCTGAGTCAAAATCCGCCAGAAAGTGTTCAGCGATAAATGTTTCGGACCGGTTAGGCTAGAACGCTAAGCGTTCGTGGTTATTTTTTTTTAACAATCCTAAACCTCCCTCCGACCGGAGAACGTCTCGCAATGACAATCCGGCTAATTGTTGAACCGCCGCAATACAAAACGGCCCTGTTTTTGGAAACGGCTAGCCGTAATGTAATACGGCGATTTATACAACATGCTGACTGCGACATATCTGTAGGTGAAAGGTGGAAGACCTTAAGTCACAATCTATAAAGTTTACAGTAGACTCGATTAATGATAACGTGAACGTCATGTAAGTAATAAAATGAGCCTCTAGAAAAAAGTTAATGTCGGATCGTTTTCAGATAAAAATCTTGAACAATTTTATCTATTTATCTATATTATTTCTATTTATTTATATTCAAATAACAAAAATAATTGAATGGTGAAAAATATTAAAGAACACGACTGTTTACTTTTAATCAATCAGGGATTTAATATCTTATTATATTTGCTAATTCAAAATGAGAAGACGTTAGGACTAACTGTCTTTTACCATTGTATAAATTCGAGTTTTTTTTTTATTGGAATCTGTAAATACATGAAAATGGCTAAAAATGGTCTTAAGGTCTTTCACCTACAGATATATAAATATAGTTCTAATAGAAGCTCTGTACTATACGATAATAGATTATAATAATATAATAAGACGTTCCACCACTCCGCTCTAATGCAGGTCAGTAGGCTTAAAAACTCCGATGGAGACGACTCACGATGGTTTTCGTCACATAACTAATTAGTAATAAAGAATCGAATGTACGTCCCCTGGCGTGGTGTTTGGTTTTGTAAACGCTGCCTTCACCTTTGTTCGACACTCTTCACTAGCATGTCGCTACTTATTAATGTCTGTATTTTGTAACTGCTATTATTAAGAAATTAGCCAACACAAAATTTAATACACATGTTATGTAATTATTTCTTTCACGAATTAGAGCCAGCAAAGCAATGTTCGCGAATCGTATTTCGTACTGGCTCGACGCTAGAGGTCCATCATACGGCCTCGACTATTCCTGCGCCAGTTCCACCGCCTGCCTCGAAATCGCCTACCAGAGAATGAAGGCGGGAGACTGCGATGCAGCTTTAGTGGGAGGCTGTAACTTTTGTCTCCATCCTAATTTTCTAAGGAATCTGAGGTGGTAAGTTTCTATTGGTTTCATTTTAGGAATTTTAGATTACTCATATGTTCTTAATCAGTAGATAATACATTGATAACAAGGAATTTAAAAAGTTTATATTTTCTAGTAGCGCATCTGGATATATTTTGAAAAAAAAATACTTGCCAGACATTTGCAAAATACAGGTTGGCAATGTAATCTTTAGTAATTTCAGCTTAGGCTGTTCATAATAAGAAATGAAAAAAGAAAATAATATTTGTGTAACAAAGTTTACTCTATTCACTCAATAGATAGTGTCAGCGTAGTTTTTTTTTTGCGGTTTAACGGGGGATAGAGTTTGGTGTTGTAGTTTCGAATCTATCCTCTACATCAAAAATATAATTATACCACTTGATAGCTATATATGATATGTTCGTACCATATACGTGGTACGAATGCTGCAATGAGATCTCGGGTTTGATCCGGGTCGGGTAAAAATAATGTTGGTTATTCTATCACGAAATGCTGAGTGTCAGAGTGGAGTCTGGAATTGTGCCCGGTATGATGATATGCTCGCTCCCCAACACATCGTGGGACGGCAATAAGCAATGTCGGTGTAGGAGTTATAACCCTGCTTACCCTTTCGGGGTTTTCAGGCGTGAGTGTACAAGAAATGGTTACTTTTACCGCCTACTACTATTACGTCTTTAACTCCTTGTTGGTGTAATTCATACTTAGAAACAAATGTCGTAAAATTCGATTTCTCATTAACCATGCGTAACAAACTTTGGTTTGTCTTCAGTGCGGGCCTTTTATGCTTGGATGGAAAGACGAAGTGCTTCGATAAAAACGCTGATGGCTATGTTAGATCTGATGCTGTCAGCTTGGTGTTTTTACAAAAAGCAAAGGATGCAAAAAGGTATGATCATTATGTAATGTAACGGCAATAATACAATAATAATAATAATCATTATACAAAACCTACGTAATGTAACGGCTTGCTGCTGCTTTTCGTACGGTGAGTGAGATATCCAAAACCAAAATCCCCCTCCCCTTCCCAATCCCTATTTATCCCTTTCCTTTAAGGTCGGCAACGCGCCCTTGATTCTTCTGGTATTGTGGGCGTATATGGGCGGTGGAGATCACTTACCATCAGGTGACCCACTTAATCGTGCTCGTGCCGGCCTAAGCTAAAAAAATGTATTGTACTAGCTTTTGCTCTGTCCTCTCGCTCATCTTGGTTTCGAGTTCCCATTTAAAAATAACTGCGTTATAAAATGTAGCCTGTTTCTTCATTTAGGGTTCAAGCTTCCTTCGTAAAAAAATCATCAAAATCTGTCTAGCCGTAACCAACTGACAAAATTTGTTTATTTTTCTAAATGATTAGCAGGTATAGTATGAGTTGTACGTACAATTTGAAAAATTATTCGGTCTCACATTATGATGCTTTTCTGGTTATAAAGTTTTTTTCTCGTATTTTATGTACCTCAACACTGTTTAATTTTATTCTTTTCTTTCTATTTCTTTTTTCTGAAATATCACTTGATTACTTTCTAAAAATAACATTCCTACGTTATCGCTATTTCTGACCGTTTTCGACCTCTATATATAATAAAACCATTATTGGTTCATTCTTTGATCATGTTTACTATATCAAAAAATAAACGTTGAATAATAATGCTTCATTCTGAAAGCCGTTCAACTTGTCAAAGTCAAAAATATCACAGATTAACGAACAGATTTCCAAAAAGTAAGTAGACTCAGATTGGTATTTTGTTAGTCGCACCATCTAAAACATCATGTGTTTTATCAGAAACTATTTGCAATTCTGCCTACTCCTCCTGAGATACACGCGTCAGCTTATTTGTACCTAGATAATAATGCGCCCAGTATAGCTATAGGCTCCCTCCCTGTCGCATCATGGGACAGAAATAAGTGATTTAAGTGAACCTGAACAGAAAAAAAGTAAATGTGGCTGTACTGGATACACCTCCACTTACCCCTTCAGGAATTACAGGCGTGCGTTTGAATAATAACAATAATTTTCTCAGAATATACGCAGAAGTTGTTCATGTTGGAGGCGAACATAAAATAAGACCTGATGCTACGTTTTTGCCGATACGAGAACCAACAGATTTACAGCAATTCCTAACCAAGTTTTACACTGAAGCGAATATTGACCCAGGAACTGTGGAATATGTGGAAGCTCATGGAGCTGGTATGTATTTTATCCTACTGCTCGAAGAGAGGTAGTTCTTTTAAAAAAATAATATCCTAATTGTTTACTGTAATTGACTATATAATTTCTAATAAAACGCGAGAGTGCGGGTTTGATTCCTGCATCGAGACAAATTACTCGGCTCTAAGTGTTTTGAGAACGAGTCTCTTGTAATTCTTGATACCCACGAGATAAGGTAATCGTGTCTCATTGTGGGGTCAGATTTATTAACCTGTCATATTGTTAAGTGTGTCAATTAATAAACTTTTCGTATGAAATTATGGAGATATTTTTCAAAATACTGTTCATTGTTTGGGGCTACGTCGGATGCATGTGTTAGTTTACGTAACTACGTAATGTAAGCAGGTACTATAATAAAGAAACATAGACATATCGTTAATTTACACAAAAAATATGTAAAATTTAATATTAAATTTGCATATAAAATCTTTTTATTAGCCATTGCACAAGCGGATCGAAATGAAATGGAGGCAATTAGTAACATTTTTGCTAAAGATAAAGTAATTAAAATTGGGTGTGTAAAATCCAATATGGGAAATAGTGAACCTGCTTCAGGGGTGACTGCGCTCACAAAGGTATTTCTTCATTTTATGCTTATCTTTAATTAAAATAAAAAGAACAGAAGAAACAATTACATAATTTATAAATATGTAATGATTTTAGTTATTAGAGAAAATCCATAGAACAGTAAGAACTATAAAACCGATTTATTTAAAACAATGAATTGCATGACAATTTGTTTGGATGGAGATGCTTACAATTTGCTTGCTTTAACACCCACATTATTTTTATTCAATATTTTGTTCTACTTGTTCGGATATTTTGCTATGTCTCTATTTGTTTGGGTATCTATGAAATAAAAATCAAATTTCAGCTGTGCCTCGCTTACAACCAAGGAAAATTACCAGCCAACTTACACTACACAGAACCCCAAGATATACCAGCTATACGGGATAATAGGATCCAGGTGGTGACAGAGAATGAAGTGTTTAATAGAGGATACACAGCGCTGAACAATTTCTCGTTCACTGGCGCTAATTATCATGTTCTATTGAAAGGACATCACAAAAAGAAGGTACTATTGTACTATCTATATTCCTAATTTCGATAAAATCGACCATACATCAAAAGGCCTAAATAATGTAGTGAAACTTAAAATTATAATGTGTTTCATAAATCTAAATTCTGTATTGTCAGAAACACAAACTCGCGTTTCTTTTTCAGGATCCTAAAAAATATCAAAGTGAAATCCCGCAATTGATCCTGGCATCTGGAAGGCAAGAAGATTGTACATCCAAAGTCTTTAATGTATTAAAAAATCAACCTATGGACTTAGAACAGATTGCACTTCTGCGCAGTGCTTTTGTAGATGACATAGTCGGACACACTGGAAGAGGATACGCTATACTTGGTGAATAATTATATAAGTTATAATACGAAAAAACTTAAAGCAAACTTTGCAACCCTCTTTCTTCCCTTAGGGGTTGAATATCGAGAAATTTCATCATAAACCATGGCTGAAATATTAAGCCAACAACCTCCCACATTTTTCTATCTTTATCGGTGTGTATTGAGTTATGCTGACTAACTCAGTAATAGGTTCATGCATATGCCCACAGAAATATAATGCAGATTGTCTGATCTGAAATGTCATGCAATATAATAAATATAACTCAGTAATCATTATAAAGTATTGTTTTTGTTCTGTTAAGTGACATTAAACGCCATTATAAGAATTATTTATAAGATCTTAAAAGGTAATTTTGTAAGTACTGAAGTTCTTTTAGACACAAATGACAACAAAGAAACGGTATGCCTAGCTGAGAGTATAGAGCATTATCCAGGTGTGAAACAGCCTGTATGGTTTGTATACAGTGGCATGGGATCTCAGTGGGCAGGGATGGGAGCCGATTTGATGCGCATACCAATATTTGCAGAAGCTATTAGAAAGTAAGTAAATGGAATGGAGGAAGCTAACCAAATTTGTACATGAAATGTAATACAAATAAATAAAATTGGAGTGTCTGTTTGTGATATTAAAATAACCGTTTTGTCCTAAGTGCATTTGGATGTATACACGGTATATATACCAAAACAATTTCTTTTCAATTTTTGTCTGTCCGTTTGTTTCACCTAATCTCTGAAATGGCTGGACCGATTTTGACGGCACTTTCAATGGCAGACAGCTGATGTAACAAGGAGTAACTTAGGCTACTTTTATTTTAGAATAAATAAAAGTTTCAGAAAAAAAATAGGATCTCACGAAAAAATTAAAACCAATATAAAGTTTAATAATATTCGATTCAAATATTTTGTTACCACACGGACGAAGTCGCGGGTAACAGCTAATAAAGACTTTCCAAGATTTTGTACGGATCTGTTATTATTACGGTCTATAAAACGAAACATTAGATCTTAAATAATTGTTAGGAACATTTTTAGATGTTACGATCTTGAATACTAAATGAATAAGGTATTTTGAAATTATCTGTGAAAATTCCAACACTTTTCGGTCTTAAATTTTGTATTACTTTTCTTTAATATAAGGCTGCTATAATATTTTTATAGTATTTATAATTTATAAAGAAAAATGCTGAACAAACAACAAAAAGCAGGACTCAAATTTTTGTTGAAGAAGATTTTTATCATTGTTAAGCATCTTATATTTTTCCGTTTATTTATGTTACTTTTACAAACTTTTTTATGTTAGTGGAAAGTTCTTTTATTATACTAATGGTTAGATTTATATTTTTTTTACTTCAAAGATTTTGTAGATTTACGAAATCTTTAAAATTTGTTGTTTGTTATTGTTTTGCGGCAAACCACCAACCGCAATGGTCTGATGACGTGGTGAGTTAGTTTAACACTTTGCGTGGTCGCCTGTCTCGCATAGGACCAGAAAAAAAAGGCGCGAACTAGAGAAGGCCTATAGTAGTGGTCGGGTAGTGGTCAAAACCTCATCTATTATTTTGTTTATTTTTCGACACCTGCTGGATTTTAAAGTCAGAAATTGAGCATCAGCAAACAAAAATCAATGAATGTTTTGATTTCTAAGTTTACCCGATTGTTACATTGAAATAAAACTTATTACGGTAACATTAACATTCCGGGACAACCCACATCTCAGTCCACCTCGTGACCACGAAGGCTGAAAAGCTTTCGAAACGTCGGGACTAAAAAAAAAAAAACCGAGATAAAATCCGTTTAAATTAGTTTTATTTCAAAATGAATGTTTTTTTTTATTTTATTATTTATATTCAATATATTTGGAACATCTAAATATATAAAACTCAAAGGTGACTGATATAGTGATCTATCAACGCACAGCCCAAACCACTCGGAGGGATCGGGCTGAAATTTGGCATGCAGGTATATGTTATGACGTAGGCATCCGCTAAGAAAGAATATCTCGGAAAAAGCAGATCACGCGGGTGGAGCCGCGAGCAAAAGCTAGTTGC
Organism: Amorpha juglandis; assembly: GCA_949126905.1. NCBI lineage: Eukaryota > Metazoa > Arthropoda > Insecta > Lepidoptera > Sphingidae > Amorpha > Amorpha juglandis. Next base: position 2,453,587 of record OX421380.1, read on the forward strand.
TTATAAAGGGGTACAAAGTGTTTTCTTCACATATTAATATATAGATACATCCAAAGTATACTTTTAATGCTAAACGTTGAACTTAAAGAAGCAAAAATCATACTAGAGTACACAAGGGCAAAAACAACATGGTAAGATTCATTTACCTGAATAACGACCAACACACACAATGACATGATGTTAAAACCACTTTTGCTTATATATTAACTTATTTATTTAATGTGTACTTACTTATTATTGTCAAAGTGCTATTATGGCTGATGTGTTACATGCAATTTGAATGTGAATTAAATAAAAATATAGTTAAATAATACATAATTTAATGAATATATATTTTTTTACAGATGTAGTAAGGCCTTGGAGCCCAAAGGCATAGATCTTATAAAGGTATTGACTGAACCCGACAATACATTGTTCGATACCATAGTGAATGGGTTTGTGGGAATTGGAGCTATTCAAATTGGACTTACAGACGTACTGAAGGCTATAGGAATTGTGCCCGATTATATTATTGGCAAGTCAGAGTATTATTATAATTTGAGTAAGCTTAAAATATCTAAACATCAGTTTTCTAAAGTTAGTTATTTCATGTTGACTGTCGGAAATGCCATTTTCTATGCCTTTGGCATGGATTTGTATAGTGAGCTAAAAATTGAAGTTCTCAGGCTTGATTGTAGATAAATAATTATAATAAATACACCAACAGTCACATACATAGTCCTGACCCCACAGTAGGATACGAGTCTTGTGTTATGGGTATCAGGAACTATGAGAGACTTTCGGTCTCAACACCCAGACTCCGAAACATATATTGTGGATCACACAAACATTTGTCTCGGTGCGGAGATCGAACCCGCGGCCTCTCGCTTCACAGCCGGCTACTCGCCCGCTGCGCCACGGAGGCTGCCGTGATACTTTGTATGACGTGATATTTTGTATGGTTTCCAAATATAATAATAATATTTTTTTTATGGCATAGGCCGGCAACCGAGCAAGTGGGTCACCTGATGGTAAGTGATCTCCACCGCCCATGTACGCCCACCACCAGAAGAATCATGGGCGCGTTGCCGGCCTTAAAGGTAACGGATAATTAGGGATTGGGAAGGGGAGGGGATTTGGGCTTCCGGATATCTGACTCACCGTGCAAAACGCAGAAGCAAGCCGCTATTTTACGTCGGTTTTCTGTGATACAGTGGTAACGACCCGGTCGAGCCAGCCCATTCATGCTGTAAACAAAACTGTCTACAGCATGGCTCTACCACTCAAAAACTTAGCGAACAGTCAGCTATGAAACGAAAGGTCGCAGGTACGATTCCCACACGAAACAAGTATGATGCACAAATAATATATTATTTTTGGGATCGTTAGAACCTCGTAGTTTCTGATACGACACAATATTCCTATCTTGGTAGATCTTGGTGATTGTATTCAAACAGAATATCTAATATTTTTACTTTGGCACTTGGCAGTTTTATACCAATTTTATAATATTCTTGAACAAATTTTCATTACTCTAGGACACAGTTTAGGAGAGACAGCATGCGCTTACCACGAGGAAACTTTCACGATCGAAGAAATGATGTTATGTACATATCATCGTGGTATGGTGACCAGTGAAACTCCTATTATTAAGGGGGCCATGGCTGCAGTTGGTATTGGGTACAAATCGGTCAGTATTTTACATACTATGAAATCATCATCATCATCAGCCACAAAACGTCCACTGCTGAACACAGGCCTCCCCCAAAGATTTCCAGACGGACCTGTTGGAAGCGGCCTGCATCCAGCGACTTCCAGCGACGTTTATCAGGTCGCCTGTGCACCGCCTGGCGTCCAACGCTGCGCTTGCCAGTACGTGGCCTCCATTCCAGAACCTTTCTGTCCCATTGGTTATCTGTTCTTCGAGCTATGTGGCCTGTCCACTGCCACTTGAGCAATACTATGAAATGTCTTTTCATATTTTTTATGACTGCCTCGGTGGTGCAGTTGTAATGCGCACTGACTGCTTTGCTGAAGTTTTGGGTTCAATCCTCGGATCAGTTCAAAGTTATATTGGGTTTTTCTATCACGAAATATCAGCCCGGAGTCTGGAATTGTGTCCGGTATGGCGATAGGGTCGCGCTCTATCACATCATAGTATGAAAACTTGGGTATAATGGTTATAATTCTGCATATCCCTGCGGGGATTGTATTATTATTTGAGTGTATATATACGTATTTTAGTATTGCATTTATAATGTAGTTTTTATATTGCATTCCGAAGTAAAGTTACCACAGTTTTGTTGTAGCATTATTTGTATTGTTCTCTTAAATAAAAGGATTTATACAGGTTCTGTCTGAATTTGATTTGCTTGTTAACACTCTATAGTGCGATATAACATTGAATCAACTCCAAAACAAAAATATTCGTGTTCTCCTGAAATGCCTGACTTCTAAGAATTTTTTAGTGTAGGTACCTTAACAAAGCCTAATCTGGTTTATGTGAACAAAGTGGTAGGTCCCTTGTATGCGAGAGGCCGTCTGGGTTGGTACCACCGGTTTTTCTATTTATGCCGCCAAGAAAAAGTGTGTAAGGACTGTTGTGTTTCGGTTTGAAGGACATTGAAGCCAGTGAAATTACTGGGCATTATAAGACTTAACATCTTACGTCTCGGGGGACGAGCGCAGTTCAGTGCCATGCAGTGCTTTTGTAATTCAAAGTTCTGTGTGGTGTTGCTTCTGTTCATGGGCTGGCGTGACGCTTACCATCAGGCGAGCGCCTTTCTCATCTCGTCAAATAATCTTATAAATATAAATAAAAAAATGATGCAATGTAAATAAAATTGTTAAATACTACCAGATAGTGGACCAATGTCCGCCAGACATCGACATAGCGTGCCACAATAGTTCTGAATCGACTACTATATCAGGACCTGCTGAATCCATGAAGAAGTTTATCAGTGAACTGACAGCTCGGGGAATATTCGCTAGAGAAGTGCCTTGTGGTAACATACCGTACCATTCGAGATATATTTCACAAGCAGGTATTATCATTGACTCCTGATCATATACATTACGTTTAGGTAATAAGTCGGTGCAATGTAGTGAGATTAGAGTCCCCCATTAAAGTGGAGCCCTTTGTCCCAAAGTAAAAATGCGAAGCGGATTAAGAAGTACCTTTTGTAAATCAGATTTTTTTCTACAAAATCGTCATTTCGATGACAAACTAAGCCCGACTCAGTTTTCTGTTTAGTTTTATTAGTAAAGGTGATAAAATAATATTAATTTCTATTCTTTAATTGATAGGTTCCTCGTATTCGAGAGACCGTCCGCGTTAGTACCATGGCTCTGTCTATTTCTGCTGTCAAACAGCAGTATGTAAACTTTGTTGTGTTTCGGTTTGGAGGACATTGAATCAAGTGGACTACTGGCCATTATGAGATTTAACTATCTATGTCTCGGAGTGACTAGCGTAGTCCAAGGCCATGTAGTGCTTTATAATTCAAGGTTATGTGTGTAATTGCTTTTGTTTATGGGAACGCGTCACGTTTACTATCAGGAGAGAGGCCTGCTCGTCTCGTTTAGATGAATAAATAATAGGATTTCCAGGTACTGTGCTGCTTAATAAATTGAAGGATATAATAAAAGATCCCAAACCTCGCAGTAAGAGATGGTTATCATCGTCCATACCACAATCTCAATGGGACGGGCCGATAGCAAAGTACTCGTCTGCGGAATATCACACAAATAACTTAGTGGTAAGTTTTATTTATTTTATTTACATAACCCATGCATTAAATCCTCTGGACATTCATCAAAAAAGCATGTATAATATATTGAAATAAAACTAATTTAAACGGGTTTTATCGTGGTTTTTTATTAATTTAATTTTAATTGGGATCAAAATTAATAAAAAACTGCGATAAAATCCGTTTAAATTAGTTTTATTTCAATGAGTATTATTCGCGTAAACATATGAAATCATTATGTGTAATTTGTAAAAGGCTACACATACTTTCTTTAAACTTAGCTAGTAGTAATTGTATCGAACCCACCGCCTCTCGTTTCACAATTGGCTTGAAGCCAGCTATACTGAGTTTATCTTTTCCTTCCACCTGCCCTTATCCCACTCGTAGTGGCATCGACGGAACATACTTCTTAACGCATGCTACAGGAAGATATGGCTTATAGATTTTACGACCGGTCGTCTGCCTAGTGTTAACGCCTCTGGGGACAAAACAAATAGTCTTTTTTTTATTTGATTGAATGACGAGACGAGAAGCAAGGCGCTAGCCTGATGGTAAGCGCCACGCCTGCCCATAACCAAAAGCAACACCACACAGAACTTTGAATTACAGAGCACTGCATGGCACTGAACTACGCTCGCCACGCCGAGACATAAGATGATAAGCCACTCTTACACTCTGTTGCTTGACGGCAGAAATAGACAAAGCAGTGGTACCAAGCCAGACGGCCTCTCGCATACGAGGGACCTACCACCTTGTAAAAGTGGAGTACCTTGTGTAGTTAGATTACTTAAAGTTAACACCTTGTCTAGAATTTCAATAATTGTTTAATTTATACAGAGCCCAGTACTCTTCGAGGAGACGACGAAGTTTATTCCAGATAATGCAATCGTAATCGAAATAGCCCCACATGGATTGTTGCAAGCGATATTGAAAAGATCCCACAAAGACTGCACGCACATACCTCTCACCAAGCGAGGCGTCAAGGATGGTGTTAAGTTTTTACTGGAGGCTATTGGAAAGTAAGAATTACCAATATTAGTTTTAATATATTCAATTATTAAACTTGCTAACTGACATCCCTAAGTTTACTAGAGTCTTCTTATGAAACAAGGCTTTGTGTAATTTATAGTATTTAATTAATGAACGAAGCAGATACTATACTATCGCTCTCAATTTAAACTTTTATTCTTTAAAAATAGTAGGGTTTTTTTTTAAGTCGAGCCCAGCGGTGTACTGCTACAGGTATATGCGTGAGACGCCATAAACCGATTGGTTCATTCCTATTTTTTTTTATTTTTTTTATGGCATAGGCCGGCAAACGAGCAAGTGGGTCACCTGATGGTAAGTGATCTCCACTGCCCATGTACGTCCATCACCAGAAGAATCATGGGCGCGTTGCCGACCATAAAGGAAAGGGATAATTAGGGAAGGGGAGGGGATTTGGGCTTCCGGATATCTCACTCACCGTACGAAACGCAGCAGTAAGCCGCTACTTTACGTCGGTTTTCTGTGAGACAGTGGTAATGACCCGGGCGAGCCAGCCCATTCATGCTGTAGACAAAACTGTCTACAGCGTGGCTCTACCACTCAAAATCCTAATTGTTAGGATAGAATAGCTGGAGGTAGGCTATTCGTATCCGCCCGTTCACATGGTGTTAAAATCTCCCTCTGTTAAACCTGTTTTTGGACTGCATTGCGGTTACCATTAGATGTAGTGCAGTCACTTTGCTGTGCTAAGATAAAACAAATGATTTTTTTCAATTGCCTGAATTTAGACAAACAAGTCGCTCGCATGATGGTTACCCTGGTAACCTGATAGTACTTCTACTTCCTATATATAGGACGTTAAGTCTTTTATTAGCCAGTTATTTCATTGGCTCCCGTATCCTTCAAACAAAATCTTAATAGTGCTTTCATAATTCTCATTGACGACAGAAATAGGCAAAGTGGAAGTAGCTGTCCAGAAAGGCTCCCGGCATAACAATATTTACCAAAACGTATCTATAAGGTGGAATGAGCTATTTATCAGTGGTAGCAAAACTGATTTCACGTTTCATGAACCTACAAAGCTTATTTAGTTTAAACTAGCTGTTCCTCGCGGCTCCGCCCGCGTGATCTGCTTTTTCCGGGATAAAAGTAGCCAACAGTGGCGCCATGTGTCGAAAATTGATCGTACCCTCTCAGAAACCTTCGTGGGCTCATGCACAACAACTTTGCTAAAGATCATCACATGATCAAATGCATAGTTTTGTCGGGAAAGATTTGATCGTCTTGGTCGCGGCATTGTTAATGATGATTCAAAGAGAAAACAAATTACTGATGATATTATCAATTACGTTTAGCTATCATTATTATAATAGTCAAATTTTTTACCATACTTGACCAAAGACAAAATTATGTTTAGCTGTCATTTGCGTTTTGTGTCATGTCAGATGTGTTTTTGTTATACCACGTTTTATAGTGACTTGAGTGAAACGCGGTCGAACGGGATAAAAAGTATCCTATGTCCGTCTCCTGGTTCTAAGCTACCTGTCCACCAATTTTCAGCTAAATCCGTTCAGCCGTTCTTGAGTTATAAGTGGTGTAACTAACACCACTTTCTTTTATATATATAGATAAGATTCAAAAATAATACACGTTTATATTTCTTTAAAAATGCTGCCAAAAGCATTTTAATTATTTTCCTTGATTGACCAAAAATTTAAATTAACTAACGTCAACATAATTTTCCAGAATGTATCAAGCTGGCCTCAATCCAAAAGTGGATGCATTATATCCTACAATTGAATATCCCGTGTCGACCGAAACACCTCTGCTGTCGCACTTTGTTGAATGGGAACACAGTGAAAATTTGTAAGGCACAAATTTTATTTTAAAATAATATTAATATGCACCCTGTAAAACGATTGTTGGATCAACGGAAGCAGGTCAATAGAGGACCTCAACAGTCAGGAGGCGTGTCGCTTCACACGATACCTAATCTATCGTCATATTGGTTGTTGAGGGTGAAACTTAATAATAATAAATATTAATCATTAAATCATTATTATATTAATCAATCAATTAACTAAATATGTATTAAAATCTTAATTTTAACTAATAATAAATTAAATTCTAATTCTACTAACAAAATGGATCACGGTTGTCTGACAATAAATATTTATATATATTTTGTTTTATTGGACAACCTCCCGTGGCGCAGCGGGCGAGTAGCCGGCTGTGAAGCGAGAGACCACGGGTTCGATTCCCGCCCCAAGACAAATGTTTGCGTGATCCACAAATATGTAAACACCCAAAGGTGTTGTGTGACCGAAAGCCTCTCGTAGTTCCTGATACCCACGACACAAGACTCGTATCTTACCGTAGGGTCAGGGCTATGTGTGTGACAGTTGGGTGTATTTATTTATTATTATTTATTTATATCATCATGGAAATGCGGACCCTGGCATTAAGCCGGGTTAACTTCAGGCAGAAAGAAAAAAGAATACTGGAAACTACACAACTAAACATAAAAAATGTAAAGAATCTGCCTATTTTAGTTTATGCAAAAATATTTCTTATTTAAATTTTTTCCCAAACATTTTTGGGGAACAAAATTCCCCGTGTCATCAAAGGGAGTTACTAGTGTAGATATATATGTTTTCTCGGATGTATCAATAGTTTATAGAGGAGGCCATTTCAGCAGTGCGGTTGATATTATCTTTGTTATTGCTCATTTGGTTTTCAGGCCATTAAGAACCGTGAATAAATTACAAAAGAAAACAGCAAGCTCTCGGAAATTTATAATGTCAATTTTTGATGACGATTATAACTACCTCGAGGGACATGTCAGAGAAGGTAATTTGCATATTAACTCTTATTATAGACAGAGTGTAAGAGAACCATTTACAAGGTGGTAGGTCCCTAGTAGACGAGAGGCTGTTTGGGTTGGTACCACCGCTTTGTTTATTTTTGCCGCCAAGTAACAGTGTGTAAGCACTGTTGTGTTTCCGTTTGAAGGATATTGTGAAAATTACTGGGCATTATGAGACTTAACATCTCATGTCTCGGGTGACAAGCACAGTTCAGTGCCATGCAGTGCTTTGTAATTCAAAGTTCTGTGTGGTGTTGCTCCTGTTTATGGGCAGGCGTGGCACACGCCTTGTGTGGATCGCGTTCCAGGATCAGCCAGTGTAATTTCGGTCTCCCGAGGAGTTTGCGACATAACCAGATGGTTAATTGAGGGGGAAAAAGGGGTACATCTTTGTATCACTGTATCCGCCTGTCCTGTCGCCGGTAGTCGGTGGTCGCTAGTTTTTTTGGATTGCACTAAGCTTACCATCAGGTGTAGTGCAGTCACGCTGCCGTGCTAGGGTAAAAAAACCTTAGGTTTTATCACAAACTGACAAGTATACCAACAACATGAAATGCTGTTCACTCGTCTAATTTTAATGATTTGTGTAAAGTTGTCACTTCCCAGTCGAGCAAGCCCATTCATATTGTAAATTCAATCTCAGTTGTAGATCATACCATTTTGATTTTAAGGCGCTAACGTGTTTCCTGAATCGGCAATTCTGGTACTTGTTTGGGAGACACTCGCTATGTACAGAGATATGGATTATAGAAATCTGTCCGTGATATTCAAAAACATACATTTTCTAAGCGAAGTGATCATACGTCGAGACAGATCGTTAAAATTGTCTATAATGATAAACAAAGGAGATGGTAGGTTTGAGGTAAGTTTAGACAAAGAATTTTTAGTACGAATGTTATATATTATATATTTTTTTAATAGCATAGGACAGCAAACGAGCAACTGGGTCACTTGATGGTAAGTGATCTCCGACGCCCATGTACCAGAATAATTATGGGCGCGTTGCCGACCTTAAACGAAAGGGATTGGGAAGGGGATTTGGGCCTCCGGATATCGTACGAAACGCAGCAGCAAGCCGCTTACTTTACGTCGGTTTTCTGTGAGACAGTGGCGTGCACATGATTTATGCACGGTGCTCCGCCAGTTTATTCGGTGATGTGCAAGTTCTTCCCAGTTGTCACACGATATGTTACATGATGTTAGGTGGCGCTTGCGGATATTACTTTATATCGCAAGAACTGGCCTCCAGGTTTCCGCTTTCCCTTAGCGAGCTGTGAGAAAAATACTAGTTTTGACTTTAGACCTAAAGCTATGTACACTTACACTTACAACTCTTCAAGACTTTTCTGTGCGTCCTGCGACAGGAGTTTTAAATCTAAATTAGAGCTAGCTATCCATATTCGAACCACATCAGCGAAAAACGTAATCCATAACTACAAGGTTCGCCGTCGACGGATACATCGTGGAGGCCATCATCATCATCATCATCAGTATTTAGCTGTTATTATTTGGTACTTTAGGTTTGCCATGACGATACACTAATAGCTACTGGTATTGTAAGTGGTGATAAAGTAATACATTGTCACCAAGAATTGAAGGACCCAGAAATAGAAGATGAGATTAGTTTGAACTCTGATCATGTGTACAAAGTATTGGAGTCACGAGGATTTTGTTATAGGTAAGATATTGGTTACTTCTTTATTGGAATATAATTTTAGGAGATTTTTTATTTCGAATTACTAGGATAATCTAGATACAAGGTATATAAGAATTCAAGTTGGGCTATAGGCATACGCACTCGCACCTATAATCTCCGAAAATGTCCGCTATAAACAAAAAAAAAGCTTAGGCAGAGGTGTAACCTACATTTAGCTGAGCTTAATCCTGCACCACTATCTGATCGGGGAAAGTTAGGCTATAATATTAAATAGTGTCATGCATAAGAGTATTTCATCTATAATATGAATCATTTTGCATTTAAAACATTATTAATTTTGTAAATAACTACTTAGTAGAGAGGATTTTTGTTGCTCTATATTTTTTATACTTTTTCGTTCTATACGATATAAGACTTTGGAGCTCTTCTAAAGCAAAATAAAATATCTACCACAGAGGCAAATTTAAATCGATCCAGTCGTCAAACATCGAATACAACAAAGCACGTGTTAAATGGGCGAACGAATGGATAACATTTCTGGACTCGCTCATACAATTAAACACTTTGGCAAGAGACTGTGAAGGGGTGTCTGTACCTAAATACATCAGAAAATTGAGCATCAGTATGATAGAACAACAAATTGCTAAAGAAATTTTAGACGAAGGTGTTTACTGCAACGCGTATTTGAACCAAGTAAGAGGAATAACAAGGTATGTATGTGTATCGTAACTTAAATGACAAAGTGCATACCATTTCATCAGCTGTAATTAGATCGGGATGATATATTTCTTTTTTTCAGGTGTGCTAATGTCGAAATTGATACGATTACTTTTACTGATAAAGCAGTTTTCGAAAAAGAGTGTGATGTTTTAGAAACTCGATTTTTCTTCCCTTATTATTGCATGGATAACGTTGACGTAAGTTTAACCCCCACATGTTTCGGGCTGATGGATAGTACCTACGTATTAAATGTTCTGACCACATAATCTATATACAGGGTTATTTTTAAAACACCAGCAACCTCGAAGGGTAGATAGCTGTCCCCATACGGAACAACTTTTGTTCTACGAGTTTGGATATAACTCAATATATTTAAAAAAAAAATATTTTACAAGTTTTTGTTGTGTCGTATTTTTCTTCGTAGTATGCGGCGCGGCGCGGCGTGCGCGCGCGACTCAAAGGCGCCGCTCAGCTGAGCGGCGCGTTGACCTTCAAAGGAGCTAGCCCGGTTCCCCACGCTTCGCGTAATCTGCGATGCGCGTTGTAACAATCAAGACGGAAATTAAATGAATACTTATTTTTGTATGAAAATAAAATCTAACAAATTATCAAAAGTCGTAGAACAAAAGTAGTAGCTTATAACCTTAGGAATCTACCCCTGCGAGGTTGCTGGTGTTTTAAAAATAACCCTGTATATAAAAAAGTGGTGTTAGTTACACCACTTATAACTCAAGAACGGCTGAACGGATTTAGCTGAAAATTGGTGGCTTAGAACCAGGAGACGGACATAGGATACTTTTTATCCCGTTCGACCGCGTTTCAGTCAAGTCACTATAAAACGTGGTATAACAAAAACATATCTGACATGACACAAAACGCAAATGACAGTGGAATAATAAAACTTAAATGACAGCTAAACGTAATTTTTTCTTTGGTTAAGTATGGTAAAAAATTGACAATTATAAAAATGATAGCTAAACGTAATTGATAATATCATCAGTAATTTGTTTTCTCTTTGAATCATCATTAACAATGCCGCGACCAAGACGATCAAACCTTTCCCGATAAAACTATGCATTTGATCATGTGATGATCTTAAGCAAAGTTGTTGTGCATGAGCCCACGAAGGTTTCTGAGAGGGTACGATCAATTTTCGCGCCACTGTTAGGGCCGGCGCCCACTGCCGGCACGGCACGGCGTGTCATGGCAAAGGATTTTATTACTAATCAAGTTATTTTTAATCTTATTTCCACGAGTTTAGAATTCACGTTACTTTATTTAGATACCACAGTGCCGCGAAATGAAGCGACGTGCCGCGGGATGCTGCGGCATGACGCGACGCGCCGCGGGATGCTCCGGCTAGACGTGTCATGCCGTTTCATTCCACGGATTGCCGTGGTGCGCCATCGCATCGCGCGAGGCGTATGGGTCACGTTATGTCGAAGAATTATGATTGCTAAGCTAGTTAAACTAAGATTGAAACTTATGCAGCGATCATTTCGGTTACCAACCAACAACCAACTTCAAATCCGCGTGGAGCAAAACTGGTTGATGCGAGAGTGGCTGGGCTTTTAGCAGGATGCCACGGCATGCCACGGGATGCCCCGGCAAGCCGCGAGATGCTCCGGCATGCCACGAGACGATGCGGGATGCCGCAGCATGACCTGCCGTGTCATGCCGTGCCATGCCGTCAGTGAGCGCCGGCCCTTAGGCTATTTTTATCCCGGTAAAAGCAGATCACGCGGGCGGAGCCGCGAGGGACAGCTAGGATATAAATATTATTCAGATAATGTATAGTTCCATAACCCTAATTATTAGTTACTAAGTTATATAATATACTATATTTGTATAATATAGTATAATTCCAATTAATTTTAGGTAAAAACATCCTTGTACATACTTTTGCAAATAGTAGCTGAAAATGCAGACACCGATGAATTCAGGATTATAGACGTAGAACCTTTATCAAAAGATGGAATTACTAACACACTGAAAGAAATAGCGAATACAATGTTTATTGAGTTTGAAGTAGAAACAGAAAGAATAGCTTTTGAACAGCCAAATGAAATTATCGCTCAAACTAAGGATTCTAAAAAGACGTCCTTGCTTGTGATTGAAAATTTATTTGCAAATGAACAGGTAAGAAAAAGTTACCAATTAACCCAACAAAGTATATTATATATTCATTTAAATAAACTTATATTACAGAAATTAAACACAATCAAGTATATATCGAAAGAAACCTTCATACTGGCGTTAGAACAAAGCGTCCCAAAAATCCAACAGAGTTTAAGGGAACATTTCACAATAATCACGTCTTTGTCAGATGGAAAGCAAATACTAATTTTGTTAAAGAGGGCTCGTTTGGAACAGGATATTGTGTACATTAGGATCGGTTCCGATAATAAATTCTCTTGGGTGCCACGTGTGTTCGACGAACTGAAGACGTCGAAACGTGTGGTTTTAATCTCCGAGCGACAGCCTTATTGTGGCGTCTTAGGTAATTGAAACATGAACCAAAGTGTTTCCTTAAAGTAATGTGAACAATCAGGCTTTTTATTATGTAAATCTTCGCTACTTATAAGTTGTTAATAAGTATTATTTTGGTGTGTTAATTTTCATATATTTTACAATCTTGGGTGGATGATAATTCTTATACAATTTGGTATATTTATGTGCAATCATATTATTAAAACCATGAACAAAATATCTTATCATATATTATACTGTTAGGTTAGTCAGTTAGGATTGACTTCAAATGGTTGCATCAAGTGTGAATGGACCTTTTGTCTCATCATAACACATTTTTGCTTGAGATCCCACTAGGATAGCGTATCTAAGTCATGCATTGTGACGCTACCGTAGGATGGTCTTCCATATATTTACATAGTACTAACATGAAATCGAAAGTTTAATTAATCGAATCCTTACGGCACGGCAAAGTGACTGCACTACGTCTGTTTGATCTACACCTGATGGTAAGCGTAGTGCAATCGAAAATGAATACATTTAGTAATTAAATTATTAATTTGTGCAAAAAATTTAGTAGGTATTAAACCAGTAGAATTAACACTAAATTAAACCAGTTCATGAGAAGTTCATGCATATACTTTAAAGTCATAAACATCATAGAGCTTATGTTTGCGTCAAAGATAAACACTATGAGAGTTTTCTTACTCTATCATAAATACGGAAGTTTAGACATTTAGATCCTAGTTGCTCAGTGACGCACAATATTTGGATGGCTTAAGGGCCTTCCGTAAGCAAACGACCTTGACTGACTCACGCCATACTAAATCATGTACTTAGTGTGTGAGTTTTCGTGCAGAATATGCACGTATTTAGCGAATAATTGATTTAAAAAATCAGGTTTTGGTCTTTTCGAAAATTTAAAACGGGCAAAATATTCGTTATTAAATAGCCTATCTAGTGATGTTAATCTCATTTGAAAACATTCTGTACTTTAAAAGGAGACGCACGGAATCTTTGCATTTTTCTCATTTTTATGGTTCATTTATAACGACAATTTAAAAATATATATCAGCATTAACATGAATTTGAATCGAACAAAGTAAAGCTGACAGATTGTAGAAATATATTGTATATTTTTTTAATCAATATTTATTTTAAGTAATGACTAGATAGCCTCTAAATACATCGATCGCGCGGCGTTTTGCTGGTGGCATGGCCTTAATAATATTAAATATATTTTACAGGGTTTGTTACAAAATTAAGGAAAGATGGCGCGAAGAAATTATCTGCTTTTATCATAGAAGATTTTCATGCTCCTTTTTTCGATATAGATAACAATATTTATAAAGAACAGGCAGAGAAGAATTTAGGAATAAATATTCTGAAAAAGGTATGTAGATTTTATATTACAGTGGCTGTATTTTATAAATTTATTATACCATTACCATTTTACGACCAAATCCGTTTGATGCAAGAGGATGACTCTTGGATTGCAAATTTAAACATGTTATTACAGCACAATGCGATTCTATCAATGTTACTTGTTTTTTTAGGGTCAATGGGGCTCATACTACTATACTCCAAGTAATAAATGTGTTAATCTACGTAATGCCACGCTAATTAAAACTGCACCAAGTATCGAGGATGGACTGACTTGGAAGGAAGGCCTTCCGACACCCGTCACAAATAATTTAGTACAAGTAAGTTTTAAGCCAAATTAAATTTTTGGAAATCGTTAGTTCCAACCCCCATGTTTGAACATAAATAGACGCTTTTTGGTAGTAGAAAAAGCAAAAAGAGATTTTTTTGTTGTTAAATGATCATGACCGTTCACGAAAATCAACGATATCAGTATGTTACTGTTACTTTTAGGAAAGTACCATTTAGTAACAACATTTTAGTACCCGACTAGATAGCAACAACCGTACACATAGTGACGAAGCCTGCTATAGTAGCTCATTTAGATGAGTCGTGTTCCAAGGCGTATATCCAGTAATTTCAGATATTCTGGTGATATTATGTTTGGACTGCACAATTCTTACCATCAGGTGTCCAGTGTAGTCACTTGTTTATTTTGGCACGGCACTTTATTGTTCCCAGACAAAAAATATATTTTTTATAATCTAGCAAACATGTTTTTATAGCAGGATTTTGATGACGATCAGTACAAACCCAAATACTAAAACGTTAATAATGTTAATTCTATGGTAATGATTCTAAACCTAGCATTAATTCAGTTGTACTTATTTGTGCCTGAATAAAAACGAAATATTAGATAAGTAACTAATTCTCGATCTATTTCTAACAAAATCCATGAGATTTGAGATGGAATGAGAAGGATAGCGATAAATCATGATAAATAATATTTTTTTTGCGTAGGTTTCCTTTGCTGGTCTATCACTAAGAGATACTGAGAAAGCTGTAAGCAACGTAAATACTGAAGATAAGTCGTTTGGAATGGATTTCAGTGGGATTGATATTAAGTATGATCTGTTTAACTTTCATTATTGAGTTTTTTATTAGTTCGAATTTAATATAAATCCTTATTACCTTATTGATCTAATACCATCGTATATAGGCTATGAAACTGGCGAGATTCTGAGTTTATTTCCTAAGGCTGAAATATAAAAATCTATTGTACTTGGGTTCTGTACCTGAAGGGTAGGTACTATATTGCCTTAATGATCTTTGCCTACGCCGTTGATCTGATCTGTCGGTCTGTTTCACTATCTGACCTTTAAAGAGCTTTAAATCGTTTAAAGAAGCCGACTGAAATTTTAAAAAGTATGTGTTATTGGACGTCCACATGTACAAGGTGGACAGACGACCTGATAAAGGTCGTAGGAAGTCGCTAGATGCCGGCCGCTTCCAACAGGTCGATCTGGAAATCTTTGGGGGAGGCCTATGTTCAGCAGTGGACATCCTGTGGCTGATGATGATGATGATGGTGTTATAGCGGCAGATATTCTAATAAATATTTAAAAAAACTTAAACTAAGAATCGAAACTATTTCTAATTGATATAGATTACCTAAACCTAAAAATTCATACATTTTCCATCAGTGGTGACAGAGTGATGGGTATAGTAAAAGGATCAGTAAGCAGTTCTGTACAAGCGGATTTTGACTTACTTTGGCCCGTACCTGAACAATGGAGTTTGGAAGAAGCCGCCACAGTACCGCTGCCTTACGTACATGCTTATTATTGTCTTGTAAGTTACGTGAATTTAAAATATTTGCATGATGTTTGAAAGAGATTTCAACAGGTGTTTTGCATTAGAGAAGTTATTATCTGCCAACATGAACCTCAATTTTGGATTCATTTAAAAACTTTCCTATATCAACGTAATTATTGGTAGTATAACGCAATGAAGGGAATTATTATTTGTTACCGATATATTAATAATTAAAAAAGACATAACTTTGGAATGAGGCATGATAAAAGACTGCAAAAAAAATATTTTTGTTACTGTATATTTTCGCGGATTTTCGATAGCTGTCATGTCATC
Source organism: Amorpha juglandis (assembly GCA_949126905.1). Taxonomy (NCBI): domain Eukaryota; kingdom Metazoa; phylum Arthropoda; class Insecta; order Lepidoptera; family Sphingidae; genus Amorpha; species Amorpha juglandis. The sequence continues at coordinate 2,469,524 of OX421380.1, forward strand.
GAAAATATCTTTCCAAATCCACAAAGCACCCTAGTAAATGGTAGTGAATGAATATCACGTATACGGATGACGTGACAGCCATCGAAAAACTATTTACTGATTATAGTAACCAAGAAGGAAGTTGATCATGATCATCACAATTCAAGCATCAACTATTGATACGAGAATATTACCCATAGAAATAAAACTAATTTAAAAGGATTTTATCGCGGTTTTTTATTAATTTTGATCCCGACGCGACGTTTCGAAACCTTTTCAACTAAGGCTGAAAAATTTATAAAAAAAAGACGTGTGGCACTCGGAGACTGCCGCGGTAAAGCTATTGCATAGCATTTTTTATCAACTTATGTAATTATAATTATTTATTTATTTTATTTATGCAGTTTTTTTTTCCTTTGTTTAGTAAATTTAGTTTTGTGGGTCAAGGTCGGGTCAAGGTCGGGTCAAAGTCGGGTCAATGTCGGGTCAATGTCGGGTCAAGGTCGGGTCAAGGTTGGGGTCAAGGTCGGGGTCAAAATCCGGTCAAAGTTTTGTGAAAGTCCGGTCAAAGCTGACTGGTCACTGTGTGACGCCACCTGGGACTTCAAAATTATCGATGTTCCAGGGAGGTCAGCTAACGCTGGCTGGTCGGAGGGGGGTGTTAGGTTTTTTCGTTACGGAATTTCTGTATTCGGTCTCGCCGCTCAAGGCCCACGATAAAATCTATACAATAGCTTAAAACCGCGATAAAATCCGTTTAAATTAGTTTTATTTCAATCAACTATGTATTGAGTTTATTTTACATTTATTTGCAGACCAGGAAAGCTCAATTATTCAGAGGCCAAACTTTATTAGTGACAGGAGGTGCAGGTGCCCTTGGCCAAGCGGTTATAGCAATAGGTTTAAAAATGAACTGTACCGTCTTCACCACAGTCAGTACAATGGATAAGAAAATATTTTTATTGAAACTATTTCCTGAATTGAATGGTAATTACATTTATATTATTCTTTTCTGAATTATCTGACTTTTATTGAAATTTTGACTATGTATACATCAGGTAACAGAAATATGTCTGGAGTCCCAAATTCCCCATCAACTTTCCAACCCCTTAATTATCCTCTTACTTTAAAGTCAACGACGCGTTCATGACTCTTCTAGTATTGGTTATTCATAGACTACCTCGATGGCGCAATTGTATTGCGTATATGGTACGGCTGCTCCTCTCCTCTGGACGGGTAAAAGTGATATTGGGTTTTCTATCACGAAATGTTCAGTCCCAGCACTGAATCTGGAATTTGTGCCTGGAATTGTGGTATGGCGTTAGGCTCGCTCCCTATCACATAGTGGGACAGAAATAGGCTCGGCGTAATGTGGGTATACGGGTTACAACTCTGCCTCCCCCTTCAGGGATTACAAGCGTGAGTACGTATAGGCAGTGGAGATCACTAACCATCAGGGAATCCATTTGTCGTTAGCCGTTCAATGCAATAAAAAAGAAGGCTACATAAGTTTAAAGATTAGTTAGGAAAGTTCCTTAAAAATTAGACAAATAACAACTAAATAACTGCTTCGTGCCAGCCCTACTACTACCACTAGTGTTTGTGGACACAAGTCCATATTGACAATTCGCTAACCAACCTAACCTAACAACACCGAAAAAGCGCACGTGGAAAAACATCCAAACGAGGAAAAAAACCTTATACTTCTTTTTATCTCTACTTTTATATTATACAAAGTACCTCTTATACGTGCCTGAAGTATTATTTTTCACCTTTCTAATACACGCGGTACAATCTTCTTATATTATCGAGTGTTAGTACATATTCTTAAACCGCAACATTATTTAAATTCCAAAAAGAAATCTAAGACATAATGAATTATTGTCCTATTAAAATTGAGAAAAACTTATGTGTAGGATTTGTCATTTACACAGGCAGGCCAAATTAATACTGTTTAATCCACTCCCTACTATTCTCCTTTTAATAAAAATGAAATCTCTGAAGAGAGAAGAAGCATTTATAGAGGCCGGCATGATTCTGATGACCACCGATGAACTCATTGTTTGTTGTTTGTAGGTGGTCGCTAGTTTTTTGGACTGCACTACACCTGATGGTAAGCGTAGTTTTGCCGTGCCCAGATAAAAAAAACACAGATGACCATGACCTAATTTAAAACATACTTTTTATCCCAGGAAAAATCAGTCACGTGCGTGACATAGTAAGTGAAAGCTGGTTGTTACGTAATACCCCTGGTTCGAAACATTCTAGAATGGGTTTTTAATTGATACATTGACTAAGAACCCATATTGCAGAAGCTATTACGTTCCTGGGGGAGATCTGTTGCAGTATTGCTGTATTGTAAATTGCCTTTTAGTTTAATACGTGACTTGTAATACTTGCAAATGGCGTATCACTATTAGTATTAAAAGTCGAGCAATAAAAACAAATAACATGTATTTATAAATGCAATGTATATATTTGTATCGATTCCCTGAAGAAAGACAGCCGGCTGTGAAGCCAGAGGCCGCGGGTTCAATTCCTGCACCGAGAAAATAAATATTTGTGTGATCCACATATGTTTGTTTCGGTTCTGGACGTTTCTCTCTAGAGAGGTTAACGTCAGGGAAAATAATACAATTATCTCAAAATTAATTATTATTCCACTGGAACGTATATAAATGGAGATAATTATTTTCTAAATAAAAAGCTAAAGTGAATTAATACATTAATTCAGTCTAGGTAAACGTCTTCAAAACGGCTAGCTATGTTAAAAATATTTGTTCTTTAAGTTTGTTCCCAAGAAATCTGTAATTTTCACGCTGTGGATAAAAGTTACATATATTTTAATATAATCTTATTCACAGAACATCACATTGGTTATTCGAGAGACGACTCATTTCACAATATGGTCGCTGCATATACAAGGAACAAATGCTGTGAATTCGTCATTAATTGTTGCACTGGATCTTTACGCGAGGTGAATATGAATATAAATATACTACAGGTATAGTGTTGATAGTCCACAGGTAAGTGGAAGAATCAGCTGAGAAATTCTCTAGGTGGTAGACCCCAAGAATGCGTGGGGGCATCCGGGTTAGTACAAGCATTTTATCTATTTCTGCCGCCAAGATATAGTGTGTAAGCACTGTTGTATGTAATCGCTCAGGTAATCGCGAACGCATCATTCAAAAGGACGTTATTCTCCGCAAAAGAAAATCACAAAAAATGCCCCATAGACTACAAAACCGTGCAAAAAAAAAGCTGAAAAGGTTTCGAAACTTCTAAAACTAATTATAAAAAGCGCGTTAAAAACCGCGATATAATCCGTTTAAATTAGTTTTATTTCAATGTGTAACATTTTCGTAAACCTAAGAAATCATGAACCTTGTTATTTACCTTAATTTGTTATTTAACCTGTACTTGATTTTAAGGATATTATTTAATTCATTATACTTTGTTGTTTGATTTCATTAACTTTCAGACTGCCATGAAATGTGTAGGCCCTTTTGGTTTATTCCTGGACTTGAGTAATTATGATATGAAAGAAAATAAAGATATCGGCATGTATTATTTTTCAAATGATAAAAATTACCGCGCTGTGGACCTCAGCAGCATATTTAGGCCCGAAAATGAGATGGAAAAAAAGGTAATCTGCATTTGTTTCTTAAGGTTCTTAATGTTAAAGTTAACGGATTTTGTAACTTATATCTTATGTGTATCTGCGCAAGGGACATCTGTTTCTCTCTCTCTCTCTTTCTAATTTTCTCAATCCAATGCCATAATAGACCAATGATTGAAATACATTTAAATAATCTTGCCATCTTTTTCTGGGACTATCAGGTACCCATTGAGTTGCTAGTCTGCCCAGCGGTCTGAATGCATTAGGTTTATAAGATTTAATTCCATTTGAGACATCATGTTCTTATTGTTTCACATCTTCTATGGATGCTTTTGAGCATATTTCTGTATTTCGGATTCGTCACTAAATTATAGGACCCGAAACAATTTATAAGTCGCACACATTTTGTCAGTAGATCGAACATACAATCTCTCGTTTCACGACTGGCTACACGTTTGTACCGCTGTGACTGTCATCTACTAACATTGCTGTTGTCTTTGATTCTTAGCTATTAAAAAGTATGGTAAGTGAAGGAATTGCGAATGGTACTGTGAAACCACTTACTCGTGTGGTATATTCTCTCAACGACGTCTCCAGAGCCTTCAGATTGTTATCAGCAAGTAAACATAGAGGCAGAGTCCTCATTCGAATGAGAGACCCAATAACAACCAATCAAGGAATCTCTGTTGCACCAAGGTAACATTATTGATATTCTTTTAAATATCTCTCATTAAATTGACCCGTTTGATAAGTACCTAAATACAAAATTGCCAAAGTGTATGGCATGGTCCATATAATGTTGAATAATTTCTGATATTCGATTTAATGGTCTTAAATTGGTAATAGCGTCTACAAGGCTGTAATGTATATATTCAAACGATATTGTTACTAACTAGTAATACGATTGCACAGTAACAAAATGATTATCAGGGATAATACTGTTTGTGTCGTCATTCTGTTAAAATTACTTTATTCCAGATTCACATACTCAGATAAAGGTGTATATGTAGTAGTAAATGATGACACAGATTTAGGAATTGATCTAGTAGACAGACTTATCAAACGTGGTGTCAGGAAAATTATCATACACACGAGATATAGACCAGTGTCTGGATATATTCAAACCAAGTTTATGTAAGTTCCCTTATTATTATGCTGATTGTAGCTCTCTTGTTAATAATTTGCCTTTGTCAAATTAGTTACTAATTATAACATTTCCGTTGTCAGCTTAGGCGCTAATTATTTTAATGTCGACTGAGAGCCTTAATGGCTAAAAAACTTTAAATTAAATATTAAAAGAGTCCATTGGCCTTCGTAATAGTTTCAGTATTATAGCGGAAAGTAACTTTTTACAATATTTTACAAATTTTTGTTGCGTAATTTTATGTAAAAGCAGTAAAATTGGAATCTATAGTAAAATCTGGGAATTTATCTGAAATTAAAAAATAAATAATAGACTTTAAAAACCAACTTCATTCCCTGGATCTCGGGGCATTTCTATTTTTAGTTGAGAAGATTCCCAAATTTGCTCATACTCAGTCATCAGATTTTAAACAAATTTGTATTATGGGAGTAAAACCTATACAATAAAGAAGTATTATCAAGATCAAGACAGAGAATTCGTAAAAATAAAACAGTAAAATTGAGCACCTCCTTTCTTTTTGAAGTTGGTTGGTACATTTCTCCTGAAGTTAATTAATAAATGAGCAATTTCAGGTCGTGGCTCAAACATGATGTGACGATAAAATTGAATTCAGAAAACCTTCAAACTGAACAAGGATGTACGAAAATGATAAAAGATGTTGCAAAAATTGGACAAGTTAAAGGAATATTTATTGTCCAAAATACTGAAGATGTGAGAAAAATTAATCAAGATGATAGAAGTAGTGAAGAATTTTCACATAAATTCCGCAAATTGGCAATGGTTGTTTCCAATTTGGATGTCGTTACTAGAAACCTATGCAGTGAGTTAAGGTAGTACTGTTGGCATAGCATAAAAGTATTTTCATTCTTAATTCGTTCCTTCAGGTCAACAATAACTTTACAAGAGGAACTTAAACTTTAACTTTGGATAACATTTGTGGGCAAACTAATAATAACAATAACATACCTATAATTAATATAACAACCTGTTACCGACAAGTACCTCTTATATTTGTTCAATTAACAAATGATTAACAACAAAACATTTCTTTGGTAATTTTTAAATTTACCATCACGAAATAAATCTACGTCAATATTACAAGGTGGTAGGTCCCTCGTTTGCGAGAGGCCGTCTGGGTTTGTACCACCGGTTTATCTATTTCTTTCGCCAGGCAACAGTATGCATGTTATGTTTCGGTTAAAAGGACATTGAAGCTAGTGAAATTACTGGGCATTATGAGATTTAACATCTTATGCCTCGGGTTGACGAACATAGTTCAGTGCCATGCAGTGCTTTGTAATTCAAAGTTCTGTGTGGTGTTGCACCATCAGGCCTTGCTCGTCTCGTCATTCAATCAAATAAAAAAATTAAATTGTTTTTTCCCATTCCAGCCATTTTGTGATGCTTTCGCGCTGTTCACAAAACGATAGCACCGAGTACGCTGTATCCATCGTCGAAAGGATATGTCGAGCGAGGAACGACATCGGCTACCCGGCTTTGGTTTTACGTTACCATGTTTTGCATGATGTAAGGAAGCTTGTTGAATATTTTTATTTACTCCTATATAAGTCGTATGGGTTAGTTTTATATGAGAAGATGACTATTTTATAACAGAAACATTTTCCTTTATTCTACACCCTCGTCTTTTGTATATAAATAGAGGAAGCAAATGGTAATTACAAACAGCGTGATACAAAAAATATCTGTTATTTGTTCAAATATGATCTTCAAAATTCTCACGCTCTACATATACAAAGTGAAAAATGTTCATAGTAATAAAAATAACAACCCTGTATTATACAGGATTACTTTTAAAACACCAACAACCTCGCAGGACTAGATAGCTAACCCCATAAGGAACAACTTTTGTTCTACGACTTTTGATAATTTGTTAGAATTTATTTTCATATAAAAATAAGTATTCATTTAATTTCTGGCTTTAATGTTTATATCTCTACCTGTTTTAAAAGTTACCCTGTATACATCCCATTGTTGGATACAGGTTCCTTTACGAATAAAAGGGGTTATGCAAAATAATATTTACAACGAAAATTTTATTCTAACATTAACACTTGAAACATAGAAAGATTCAAAATTAAATAATTTGTCGCATCGCTATTCGTGTGTCGATAAATAAAAATTTTATACAGGCAGAGAACAAATTCATCGGACTACATGACAAATTGCTACCCGTGCCGAGGTCCGCGCTTTACGATGCAATGGAAAAGAGTTTGAAGTTAAAACACAAATACGTTCGCACGTTCAATTTGAAGAATACCAAACGTTTGAATTTTATGCAGAAAATTTGTTACATACTAGGTGTGTTGTTTTAAAAGCGTGAACATGTTAATTACTTCCAATATAAAATAACAATGTTGGTGCGTGAATAGATGCCATGGTTTTTTTATTTGATTGTATGCAAGGCGCTCGCTTGATGGTAAGCGCCACGCCTGCCCATAAACAGAAGCAAAACCGCATAGAACTTTGAATTACAAAGCACCGCATGGCACTGACCTGCGCTCGTCACCCCGAGACATAAGATGTTAAGTCTCACAATGCCCAGTAATTTCGCTGGCTTCAATGTCCGTCAAACCGAACCACAATAGTGCTTACACGGCAGACAGACAAAGCGGTGGTACCAACCCAGACGATCTCTCACATATGAGGGACCTACCACCTTAATGTAGGACCTACTATCTATGGATAAAAATGGAATAAAATAAGGAAATTAATAATAAAGAAGTAAAGAGCCACGTCCATATAATCTCAAATACTGGTGGAATTAGAGAAAAAAGTTCGGTTGAGGTTTAACTGTCGCACCTTGATAGAGTTTTGTTTTGATACATTTACATTTATTTATGTTTTTTTTATATAATTTAGGTGTTAAAACTGTTGAAGATACTAACCATGAGAAGACTTTGGAAGAGTTTCAATTAAATAAAATAAATTTGGAAGAAATTAAAACAGTTATACGGGACATGTGCCACGTAGATTATCATCTTGAGAAAATTCAACGTATGACTATTGAAACGTAAGGTTATTTATATTTATTTTGCAATATATACAAATATAATAAATTTCATATCAAATATATAGATATTTAAAGCTCTAATAAGAATATGTTAGCACTAGAGAAGTAACTAAAAAAACACATAGACTTAGTACACAGTGAAGATATATTATCATACATTATGAATTATGTAACTATACCAACATAACCTGTAAATGATCTATTTGTGTCAGTAGGTAAGATTTTTCCTATAGGCTAATAATAATTGTTGCCTGAAAATAAATGTATTATTATAAAAAATCCAGTCCACGATAACCAGATATGGGACAAATATGTTTGAATTGGAACAATAACATAATATTTGCGTATATATTTGTGTATATATAATATTTGTGGATCAAACACGTGGCTTGGCGTTTTATAATAATTCATAACCTACTTTACCCGCTACACTACAGACTTTCTTTAGATTACTATGAGGTGTTATATGTATTTAAATTTCTAAATATAATATTTTAGCCTCAAAAGCCTTCTTAAAAACGATGAAAATGAACATATTGACTTAACTAGTGGACCCGGAATATTTTACACCCACATAGAATCTGAAGAGGACCACCTTTTGAAGTCACTGCCTGTTGTACCGATGCTGACATTGTTAAATGATCGAATTGAGGTGCGATATTAAATAATAATTTTGATATGCCTGATTATGTGTATACGTGGCTTATCTATACAATAAAATAACATGTCCTGACTGACTGACTGATACATCATCGCCGAGCGCAAACTATCAAGGCTACAAGCATGAAATTCGGACTGTATATTCATTTTGTTATGTAGGCACCCACTAAGAAAGGATTTTAGAAATTCCACCCCAAAGGGGTCAAAATAGAGGATGATAATATGTATGAAAGTCTGTCATTTTGAAAGTTACATGAACAAAATTTAGTATTTCGGTTATTGACGTAAAACAAATAAATACGTGTTTTAGGAATTTTGGAAATTTTAGTTAATAAGAGATGTAAAGGGGGGTGAAAGTTAATGCGAAAGTGAGTTTGTTTATTACGCTTTCACGCCCAAATCACTGAACTGATTTTGATGAATTTATCTACAGGGATATATGGGACCCTGGAAACGGTTACAGGCTATTTTTATCCCGGAAAATGCTGTTTACGCGGGCGGAGCCGCGAGCAAAAGCTAGTATGTGCATATCATGTATAATGTGACTCTTAGAATCGCGATATCTCAGGAATGGTAACTCTTAGGAAAAAGTCATTAAGACCATTTTTGTAGAGAATTTTAAGATCTATAACTTTGGTTTGAGGTTTTTTTTTGATAAAACTTACCGTTTTTGAGAAAAATCTAAAAAACCTCAAATTTTAACCTTTGGCCCCGATTAACTTTTGAAGCACACATGGGATCAATGGGGATTTTTAAAACTTTATTTGTAATGGTAAACCCCAGCTCTCCACCAAAATTTCGCTTTGTGGGAATTTTTATTATTTGACCACTATTTTTATGTCTAAATTGACCGGACTATTATGCGCATAATTTAAAATCGACTGTGTTTCTTTTTTAGGACGATCTAGACCCACAAGGAACATACCTTACAATGATACCAGGCTTTGAAGGTAGACCAGAAGTATTCACGTTAATAGCTGAAAGACTTAAAATACAAGCTATTACGGTTCCATTGGGACATTGGGATATGGCACATGATAGTATAACAAAAATGGCTGATGAAGTTGGAAAGGTAAACTGTTAAATTAATTCAATTGGTGAATTAAAAGAAATTACATAATTTAAAGTTTTTTTTTATCCCGACACGGCAAAGTGACTGCACTTCACCTGATGGCAAGCGCGGTGCAGATCAAAAAACAGACCACAAACAAACAATAAGTTTATCGGTGGTCACTAGAATCATGCCGGCCTGTATAAATTATATACATTAATACATATGTAAAAAATAATTAAATGATATTCTCCCAAATACGTAAAAATACAAATAAATAGACACCTTATTGCTGAAATTGAAGAAATAATTACCGACTTTCTTTAAAATAAATTATGGTAACTGGTGATTGTAGCTTTGGAACAAATTTATATTTTGGGTCAAAACTTTGTGTGACTTAACGTTTTATTACAGTAGTATTACGATCCTCGGTAGTCTGTTTAATTAGGCAACAAGCTTTTTATATATAAAATAAATTACGTGATACTTGAGAACCAGTAGTCTCAATACAAAGGATTATCAAGCCGCAGTGGAAAAGAAAGAAAGAAGAGAAAGAAAAGAAAGGAAGAAAGAAAGGTGGAGACTAGGCCGGGATAGCCAGGCAAAAAATACGCACGTTCGCAGACTTAATGATATTAATAGTCTTTCATAGATCACTTCAACCGTTCTTGCAAAGTTTGCTATGTGTTTCTATAGAGACAATGACGGTGTATTATACGTTTGTCTCTAATTTGTCAAAATATTAAATGTTTAGGATGACAGCTGATCACTGACACACAAATCAAAACTAAGCATTTACTAAGGTGGTGGTAGGTCACTCGTATGCGAGAGGCCGTCTGGGTTGGTACCACCTCTTTGTCTTTATCTGACACCAAGGAACAGTATGTAAGAACATTAAAGCATGATAGTGACATTACTGGGCATTATGAAACATAATATCTTATGTCTCAGAGTGATGGGCGCAGTTCAGTGCCATGCAGTGCTTAGTAATTCAAAGTTCTGTGTGGTGTTGCTTCTGTTTATGGGCAGGCGTAGCGCTTACCATCAGGCGAGCGCCTTGGTCATCTCGTCATTCAAACAAATAATAAAAAAAATACTAGCATACATACACATAGCAAGACCTCAAAAATGAATCGATCTATAAGCTTAGCCTAGCTACGTAACGACCTAGAAATATAAAATTATGAACACATTATAAGATATTTTTTCTTTCCAGGCTATGAAAACCAAATTCGAGACCAAATCTAAGTTTTACCTTTTAGGATATTCATTTGGTGTTAACGTTGCGTTGGAAGTTGCAGCATTGTTAGAAAAAGAGGGTAATATACCAATTTCAATAATCGTAGCTATTATAAAACTCCAACTGTCTGTGTGTTTGTTCAGGCATCCCTCTCACACGCACACAGACTATGGCCTATGTCAAGCATAGGATGTTTTATATTGGTTTTAGGTTCAGTTCTCACACCATACAAAATATTTATATCAGTGTAAATGTTGTGTGTAAATGTCAAAGCCAGTAAAATTACTGGGTATTATAAGACTTAACATCTTGCGTCTCGGGGTGATGAGCGCAGTCCAGTGCTATACAGTGCTTTTGTTATTCAAAATACTGTGTAGTGTTACTTGTATTTATGGACAAGAGTAGCATTTACCATTAGGTGAGCGACCTGCTCGTCTTGTCGTTCAAGCAAATAAAAAAAATGGATTAAACCGGTTGAAACCATAAATGATCCATAATATCACGGTTTTGAAAGTGACCGCTTTTTCACGTTAACTGGTGCTGATTGACTGGTCAACTAAACAGTCTAGCACCAAGTAATACTAGAATTAAACTAGACTAGTTTTTCAAACTAAGATAGAAACCTCACCGTAGAAAAGCGTATCAAACACATAAGTATGACAAAAATATTTCAAATTATAATAATCTCATTTCCTATGTATAACTGAACATAATCCATCATAAACTTAATTTGCAGGTCACGAGGGCATTGTGTACTGTTTGGATAGCAGCCCAGATGCATTACGGCAACAAATTAAAGTTTATTTAGGTGATATAACGCAGGCGCAACTTCAGAATACTGTTATAGAACACGCGATTCACCTCATGACAGGAATGGATACTATTGAATTAAAACACGCACTGGATAATGCTATAACCTGGCCGGAGAAGGTAGAATGTTATATAAGTAAGCTAAAAGGATTGGTAAACTACTCAAACCAATACAAGAAGAATATATTAGAGTCGATGTACCAGAGATTGAAGCTAGCTCAAGAGTACCAACCAGAATTCAAGTTGCGGTCACAGTTGGTACTTATTAAAGGCATTCAGACTCCAGGAATAAAGTTGGAAGACGATTATGGGCTAAGCGAATATACTGAAAAGGAGGTTCATGTGTACTCTATAGAGAGTAAACATATGTCAGCACCACGTGATAGCAGGGTCTCGAATATTGTAAATAAGTTCCTAGATCCTGCTCTGCTTGAAGATTTTAGAAAGAAGAATCTGTGTGATACGTATTTTGTAGAAGAATGATTGGGTTATTGCTAAAATATGGGTTTTAAATAAATGTTTATAAAAATTTTCTATTTTCTTCATTCCTTTTATTGTCCTTTATCTGCGAAGTGAAATCATTGGTTCGATCCTTAAGGCACCTGTTGCTCATGGCTATTATTTGGGTGCATACGTTACTGGAATAATCCAGTTCCATGACTGACTATAAAGTCATCCCATTGACTTTTAAAATGCAACTACATTATTAAAATTTCGTCGTAACGTAACTCCGTGACCATGTCAGTTACGCGTAATAAAGATACAAGTGTGGACGGATGTCATATGTCGACCTGATGTCACGAAGCAATCCGTTTTTCACACTTCGTCGAAACTAACAAATATTGTCATAAATACATACAACTTTGGTCTACATGAAGTAAACTTAGCGAGTGAGGCACATCACACAAAAATTAGTCTCGGTGCGAGGATCGAACCCGCGGCCTCTCGCTTCACAGACGGACCACGGACGCGGCCAAATGTCATAAATGTAGCCACAGATTAAATAATTGCTAATGGCTGCTTTATAAAGATGTGTGAGCAAAGTAAATATGTCAAAATTGAAACCTGAGAGCACTGTGTGTTCGATGAATACACTGTTCATCTTTACTGATATTGCACTCTATAATATGAGTGAGGTTATGCATCAGTGGACTAAAACACGCTGGCCTAATACGAGTTGTTAGACTTCACATACCTTCGAAATTCTTCTCAGGTATGCAGGTTTCCTCACGATGTTTCCTTCACCGATAAAGCACGCGATAATTAATAATTAATGTACTACGTACGTACGTCAGAGGTGCATGCATGAGGATTTGGGCTTCCGGATATCTCACTCACCGTACGAAACGCAGCAGCAAGCCGCTACTTTACGTCGGTTTTCTGTGAGACAGTGGTAACGACCCGGTCGAGCCAGCCCATTCATGCTGTAGACAAAACTGTCTACAGCGTGGCTCTACCACCATAGAATTAAAAGTTGTCAACGTAAATGATGTAAATGTGTAAATTATATATAACATCTTATTGGGTCGATAAATAACTTGATATAGCCTAAACTGAGGGACCGCCATCAATTAATGGAGTTCATAATTGTTTTAGAAAAGCTATAGGCTTAAGCCTCATTAAAATGGTGTTTCTTGTATGATAGAGGCGAGGACATTGTAGAAAATTGACATAATTATAATATACTATAGCAATACCAATAACAATAATATTTATATTTTTTTTATTCTGCCAAAGTAACTATGCCACACCTGATGGTAAATGTAGCGCAATCCAAGAACAGTGTCGACCAACGATAGAAGACGTGACTATCAGTGGTCGGAAAGATCATGCTGGCCTGCCTAACTGCTTCTTCACGCTCCGTTTAAAGGACCCCATATTATAGGACGGAGGGAACACGTGTGCCTGCAAACTATTCCACAGCTTAATGATCCTATATCTACATCTACACTTATATTATAAAGAGGAAAGATTTGTATTTTTGTATGTAACGAATAAACTTAAAAGCTACTGGATCGATTTGAAAAATTATTTCACCATTAGAATCCTACATTAGCCCTGATGAACATAGGCTACTTTTTATCCCAGAAAAAGCAGATCACGCGGGCGAAGCTAATTAAATACTAATTGTTTGATATCAATAAACTACGGAACATTAACTTTAAGTAATCTACCTACACAAGGTACACCACTTTTACAAGGTGGTCGGCCCTCGTATGCGAGAGGCCGTCTGGGTTTGTACCACAGCTTTGTCTATTTCTGCCGCCAAGTAAAAGTGTGTAAGCACTGTAGTGTTTCGGTTTGAAGGACATTGAAGTCAGTGAAATTACTGGGCATTATGAGACTTAATATCTTATGTCTCGGGGTGACGACCGTAGTTCAGTGCCATGCAGTGCTTTATAATTTAAAGTTCTGTGTGGTGTTGCCTTTGTTTATGGGCAGGCGTGGCGCTTATCATCAGGCGAGCGCTTAGTCTCGCCATTCAAACAAAAAAAAATGGTAGAAAAAAATGTAATTTACAACATCCTTTTCTTTAGTCTCAAGTTTCTCAAGTGTAGTTGTTTGTATTTTAAAATATCTCTTAGTTGAAATTATCGAACACCAATCCTATAAACACCATATTGCTAGTTTATCTTCACCTTAGTACACCTACACCGTCATATATGTGACTATTTTTGAAGGTCGTGAAAAAATAATGAAATCCGTTTAAAATAAATAGCCTTTTATTTCGGATCACTAATGTCCATATTATAATTACAAATTATATAAAACAATACTTAAAACATATTAATTCTGATTTCCAATAAGGTGACAATGCAACCAATTTTTTAAAAATGTATTCTTTGTTAAAATAATTGACCCCGTAATTATATATTTGACATATTCAGTAACCTCGAAAATTAATTAAAAATGAAGCTATTTAAAACCTCAGTGCATATTTTAATTGGCAATTGAACATTGGCAATCATAATACGCAAATATGGCTCAAAATAAAAATATAAATTACAGTTCGGAAATAAACCCTGGTGAAGAAATCGTGATTAGCGGGATTTCGGGGATATTTCCCAGTTCTGAAAGTGTTTATGAATTTAAAGACAATCTTTTTGATAAGGTGAGAGTTAATATAACATAAGATCCCAGTAAGGGTTGGCAGAGGTGCTATTAGTGCAATCACGCTTCATTCATTCATTTAATTTCTCCCCATGAAGTGATAGAGGACGAGCCTATCCCCACGTATTCCCCACTATATTTTCTATAAATGAGAAATTGTCATTGGCTCTGTCTACTAAATTATTTCTATTACTTTTTTTTGTTTAATCAGTACGGTTATCGTGTTCTAAATAAATAAATAAGTGACATATTATCGCATTATTTAGATCAATATGGTCCAAAAAACTACTTCACGGAACTCTCTAGAACATCCTGAAATATCTAAATATATGGGCACTATTAGCGGAATGGAGAAATTTGATGCACAGTTCTTTAAGGTTTGTAATAAGCAAGCCGCTGTCATGGAGCCTATGAGTAGGAAGCTGTTAGAACATGCCTACTCAGCTATTTATGATGCAGGTAAGGGAAAATTCAAATATAACTTATTCTTCTCATTCTATCCTGTGACATACAGGGTTATTTTTAAAACACTGACAACCTCGCAGGGCCATATAGCTGACCCCATAAGGAACAACTTTTGTTCTACGAGTTTGGATATAACTCAATATATTAAAAAAAAAAATTGGTGTGTGTCGTGGGACACCAGGTAGGAACGAAGTTCCTTCGGCTAATGTAGAATCGACACAAATTGCAAAAAATTCAAATTATCAACTAAAATAACAAAATATGTCTCTTTATTTTTGTTTGACAACATAAAATTACATAGAAATAGAATAGAAAAATAGAAATAAAAAAAAAGACGTGTGGCACTCGGAGACTGCCGCGGTAAAGCTATTGTATGGCATTTTTTATCAACTTATGTAATTATAAATAATAACGAGCTAGCGTAATCTTTTAAAAATCGAAGGACTATTTTTATATACTTCAATTATAACTGGCTGAATGAATTTCATTTTAAAAAAGGAACTAACGCTGGCTGGTTATGCGACTATCGCGCCTGCGCACTTCTCATTTAACGCTTTTATTCCACGCATTTTTTCCACGCATTTTTCTTACGGTTTTACTATCACATTTTTTTCAGTTCGATCACGCAGCGAAATCCCTATCCCCTCCAAGCCTGCCGTAAGGAACTTCGTTCCAAAAATGATTTTACAAGTTTTTGTTGTGTCGTGTTTTTCTTCGTAGACTGCGGCGCGGCGCGGCGCGCGGTCAGCTGCTCGGGAGTTCAAGATCACATGCGCTAGCCCGGTTCCCCACGCTTCGCGTGTTTGTTTACGTAATCTGCGATGCGCGTTGTAACATTCAAGACGGAAATTAAATGAATACTTATTTTTGTATGAAAATAAAATCTAACAAATTATGAAAAGTCGTAGAACAAAAGTAGTAGCAAATGACCTTAGGAATCTACTCCTGCGAGGTTGTCAGTGTTTTAAAAATAACCCTGTATATAAGACATGATTCTACAATTGCTTTTTTGGTACACGAATTCCATTTAAACTTAAACTGCTATAATATAGCAAACAATCTTATTGTTAGCTTGTTACAAAAATAATGTCTTTATTTTATATTAAATACCGTATATTTTGCTATTCTTCGTCGGTTTATATTGTAAAATAAATAACAGATTTGACTAATGTAGTCCAATCATGGTGAAAGTAGTATCAAATTAAAATATTAAGACTATTTGGTTTATCTAAAAATATGTTGATTTTAACTTGTAGCAAGTTTCGTTTTAATTACTATTGTAATGGTTTTGTTATAATATTTTAAAGTGATACCTACTGTATCCAGTTGCCATACTATGAACAATAAATATGTCTTAATATTATATTTTTAAAATAATAATTCTTCAACTCAGAAGGCGCGAGTCATTTAGAAGTTAAATATATTAGATTACTAATAGGCAAATTAGTTAACAATTTGGCGTCGAATTTACAACAAACTAATTAGGACAAATTAAATATATCTTCTTAGAAGTATTAGCTTCAATTAATGAATGAAAAATATGTTTATTTTAACAACTAAGTATAATATTTTGAGATTGTTTTTTGTGAGCAAAAGTTTTTTTCCTGGGACGGCAATGCGACTACAAAGGACCTGATGGTATGTACAGTGCATTCCAAACATAATGTCAACCGTCAAGAGACACTGACGATGGTAGGCAGAATTATGCCGGCCTGAAGTCCCTGGATATACTGATATACATATTATGCTGATCCCGGAACGCGACTCGCCTGAACAAAACACTATGGTGGGTTTTTCACCATATGTACAGTAGTGGCTATACAGTCGGATACAAAAATATCAGGTACCCTCCCACCAGCAGAATAAATATATTATTTCATTAATACATTTCCCTGTCTCACACACTTACAGGGTGGTAGGTCCCCCGTATGTGAGAGGGCGTCTGTGTTAGTACCACCGCTTTGTCTATTTCTGCCACCAAGCAACAGTGTGTTAACACTGTTGTGTTTCGGTTGAATACTGAACTTTCAAATCCAATTTAGTTTGACATTGTATAAAGTGGTTCCATAAAAATTATAGGTATTAATCCAATAACACTAAAGAAGAAGAAAATAGGAGTATTTATTGCCACCATGTTTTGTGACACTGAAAATGTGATTATGTATGAGACGAAAAGACACAACAGTCTTGCTTTACCTGGGTAAGTAATATGCCTAATCTTACACTATTTCTTTTAAATTAAATTTTCTTATATCACCAGAATTAAGTGACCAGCTCCACTAGGATAGTGCCATAACAAATACTCTTACAAAATCCTAAGTTAAGTGACAATTTCAAAAACATTTTATGCTGCTTAATTATTCTTGACTTTTTTTATCCGAGCACGGCAAAGTCACTGCACTACATCTCATGTTAAGCGTAATGCAGTCCAAAAAAACCAGCGACCACTGACAAAGAATGACTTTATCGGTGGTTACTAGAATCATGCCGCCCTGTATAAATGCTTCTCTCTTCACACCCGGAGGAAAGAAGAAGCAAATCGAGGAGCCTGCGACAGGTCTGGTGAATGACCACATAGGGCGAGTGGCTATTCGCTGACTCTCGTTTCGTAGCAGTAGTAAATAGAAGGCTTTCGATCCTAGCACCGCGACAAATATTTGGGATTGTGGAACAGTTCATCCCTCGAAGTTCCTCATCACCACGATACCGAATACAGATTAATCCAGTGTAGGGTCAGGACTATGTGTGCGACTGTTGTGTTTATTTTCTTCTTTCAGGTACGTCAAGTCTATGTTTTCAAACCGTATATCATTCTGTTTGGATAGCAATGGTCCATCTTATACATTAGACGCGGATTATGCGGGCTCTATGGCCTGCTTAGAGCAGGCTTGTAGGAGCATACAGATGGGAGACTGTGAGGCAGCTGTAATAGGTGCTAGCAATTTTCATACTAATCCTGGCACTTTTATAAACTATAAAAGGTAAGAATACTTCGAATAGTTTTTACCATAATACATGAATAAAGGAGAATTACATTGGTAATGATATATGTGAGTTAATTCTGTTGGTTCCCTACTGCAGAAACGGGCTAAAATCAGGCCTGTGTTACTTCGCTTAAAAGTACAAGTAAGGACGTAGTAATCAGCAGTACAGTTTCTAACACAATACTCTCTATCGAAGGGGACACAGTTAGTGAAGGAGTAGCAACTGCATGTAGTGATTCGTTATTTTCTATTTTAGCACGTAATAGCCTTACTGTAGGTTAATGAAAAATGAAAATTTCCAACTCCTCCTTGTCTTTCTACTTGATCAATTTCTCTAAGAGATAAAAATAGATTAGCATTCTTAGACACTCGCCGAGCTTCATTGCACTCAAAATATGCGTGCCACTCTCGATCCTTGTTTACAAGAGTTACAATGGCGGGATAGCCTCTATAGGTTAATAAAACTTATCTGCATAAATCACCAGACGAGTTAAATAGTATTTTATATTTGAATGAATCGACTCCCAAACCCGAATTACTGTGTGTTATCCGTAAGGTAACGAGTCCATCATTCTTCAGGTATTGCATATGTGTGGAGACCACTTACCATCAGGTGACCCACTTGCTCGGTTACAGACCTTCTTAAAAAGTAAAGTAAAGTGAAACCATCATTTTGTGAAAGTAGTGGTGCACTCTAAACTGGAATGATTTTTAACGAAACTAATTTTCAGGGCTGGTTTAGCGGGTTTGGACGCTAAGACGAAATCTTTTTCGGTAAACGCCGAGGCACCGGCGAGGTCTGACGCTATCAACGTTCTTTTTTTGCAAAAAGCCAAAGACGCGAAAAGGTAAGACAAAAAAACAAATTCAGATTACACGAAGAAAATATTGTACATAAAGAAGTAATTCTGAATTAAAACAGTAATTATTAGAAACTTAATTTTAACTTGAATAAATTACACTATAGCCTACGCTAGTTAAATATAGCTCAATTTGTTTGTAAGTTGTAAATTTGTTTACGGTAGGTAATAAGTTATCTCATTTTATTCAATAATATAATAAAGTAATGTTTTTAAAGTGCCTAAAGATTCCTCCATTTCATTTCATTTGGAGGTGACGTTTACAAAATGAGTAGTAATGTTCAAAAATAAATAATCGAATGAAGTAGCAGTTGTGCTGTTGTTTCATAGTCAATGAGATTGCTGAATGATTCACAAATCCTAACTGCCTATCTTCAATTTCTTTTCTCAAAGCACGTCAAGGTATATAGTCCTTAGCATAGTGTGTGTTTTTTTATTTTATTGAATGACGAGACGAGCAAGGCGCTCTCCTGATGATAAGCGCCACGCCTGCCCATAAACAGACGCAACACCACATAGAACTTTATTTATGGATGGGGTGATCACTTACCATCAGATGACACTAATTTTGATTTTTAATCAAGAAAAGTAGTTGCTATTATTTATAAACGCTTCGCAATATTTATATTTCCAGGATATATTGCGAAGTGTGTCATATCAAAGGAGAATATAAAATGTCACCCGACGCAAAATTTTTGCCTTTAAGAGAAACAGAATATTTGAAACATTTTTTTGAGGAATTTTATTCAGAAATAGATGTGAAGCCTTATGTTGTGGAATTCGTGGAAGGATTTGGTGGAGGTTAGTAACTACAACATTTTAATGGTACCGAAATTTAGCTGCATAAAATAAGGTAATAGATTTCAATATTTCTATCTCGCTCACTCTTAACTAGAACACACTTTTCGCTCTTTGTCGTACAGCTCTCAATCTCCCGTGTTATGTGACACAATTTTATTTCTAAACAGCCCGTCTAGTAGAGTTCATTGAAGACTTTCGTTCTTCTCTCAATATTTATCTTCTATGTTCCGCTTTTGCATGTCGTCTTGCAGCTGTTCTCTTGCATATTTTAGTGCTGCTAGTGTTCCTGCTCTTAGTACCTATCTTACGCCAAAGAAAGCACGCACTGAATAAAAAATCAAGAAGGCGAATTGATAAATTTTATTTTACCTGTATTATTATTATATTCTCATTATAAAACGAGCTTCTACTTCTAATGAGATCAGTTAAGTATATGTATACCCAGTAACTTAGGCCGGAATAATTCTGCCGACCGTCGAGGGACTCAATGTCTTTTGTAGCCTTTTTCACTGTTATTACATTTTTCATCGATGCACGTCGGTTTCGGGTGCTTCTGATTTGGCCTTTCCCGAGAATATCCCCCACTTGATCCGAGTACGATCGACGAAGTTTTCCCCTCCCAACTGTACCATTCAAACTCTTCATGACAGTCTAGGTGTTGTGGGACCGATAGTCTCTCTTAGTTCCTGATATCCACGACACAAGACACGTATCTTACTGTGGGGTCAGGACTATGTGTGTGACTGTTGGGTGTATTTATTTATGTATAATTGCTTCGTCAATGTTCTTTCATCTACTCTTTCTACTTCACCAAACTATTTGAGTATTCAATATTAATTCATTTGTGTAATTTATGAATTAATTTTATGTTTCTTAAGGTATTGCAGAAGCGGACACTAAAGAGTTAGAAGCGATCGGCCAAGTTTTTGGGAACAAACAAGCTGCCAAAGTTGGTAGTGTTCAATCCAATATGGGAAATAGTGGTGCCGTTACTGGAATGTGTTCCATAACAAAGGTAACATTTTTATATTCCGTAGATAGATTTATCGGAATAGTAATATAGGAGGTGAAAGAGGCTTATAGAGTTATGAACTCGTAAAAATGTCACAAAAAGCAATAAAGCTTATATTTTGTACATGTGTCGCTATGTATTATTCCAAATAAAATTATTTAGATCAACACTTTTAATAATTGAAAGAATTTGAATCCATTTGACATATCCTACCCTACTAATATTATAAACGCGAAAGTTTGTAAGTATGGATGGATGTATGGATGTATGTTTGTTACTCTTTCACGTAAAAACTACTGAATGGATTTTAATGAAACTTTACAATAATATAGCTTATACATCAGAATAAGACATAGGCTACTTTTTATCCCGGAAAAAGCAGATCACGCGGGCGGATCCGCGAGCAAAAGCTAGTATACAATATTCTCGTCAAGTAAGCATCACATAACAACATCTCTCACATTCGCATCGCGTAGGTAGCCGTATTAATATATTATTCGGCCATTATTATTCCACGAATATTGTCTGGGATCTTATAGAACCATGCTCCGTAAACTACTGAAGTGTTAACATCTGTTAGAATTAATGTAAATATATATTTTTTAATTACAGCTATGTCTTGCGTATCAAAGAGGCGAGATCCCAGCAAACCTTCATTATAGTGAACCTAACCACATTTCTTCAGTGCGTGGAGGAAAAGTTCAAGTCGTGACAGAGACCACCCCTTTCAATAGAGGCTTTACTGCATTGAATAATATTTCATTTCTTGGCACAAATTATCACGCTTTATTTAAAGGTCATTATAAAGAAAAGGTAAACAACACATTACCTTTGTCAATAGTTAATTTAAGTTTTCTTAAGATCCCATGTTAATAAAATCTAGATATAAATATAAGCTTAGGAGTAAAAGGAGTAAGGAGAAAGAGGCATCTTCTATACATTGGGATAACCTGTGTTGCAAGAAAACACATAAACAATACATGAAACATAATTAGAAACTACACTGTACCTGTTAATAAGTACAGTACTTACACAGTATCTACAGTACATTATGAGATGCACATAAGTAGCTGCACTCACTTATCGATAAACAATTAGCAAGTTATGTAGCCATTGGCGCGGTCAGTTAATGCGTGGATGATCCCTTAGTGGTACTTCGACTGAGCATCACGTGCTTCGGAGGGCACGTTAAAATTTATCCCAGCTCTTATCAAATGACAGCAGTCATCAAGCCAAGTCGGAGGCGTTCGAGTGGCTTGAAAACTTTGACACTATGTGGTCCACTAGCCATTCCTTAAGAATCACAGAATACCGCATGTAAGGAAACCGCTTCCAAAGCCGAAACGGCAATAAAATGCTAAATTTACGTAAACGGGAAACTGTATTTTGCTGTTTACTTGCCATTTTGGAAACGTAAGTCCATGATGTAATGCGTTCTTTACAAGGTGGTAGGTCCCTCGTAGTCAAGAGGCCGTCTGGGTTGGTACCACCGCTTTTTCTATTTCTGCCGCCAAGCAACAGTGTGTAAGCACTGTTGTGTTTCGGTTTGAAGGACATTAAAGCCAGTGTAATTAATGGGCATTATGAGACCTGACATCTTATGTCTCGGGGTGACGAGCGCTGTTCAGTGCCATGCAGTGCTTTGTAATTCAAAGTTCTGTGTGGTGTTGCTTTTGTTTATGGGCAAGCGTGACGTTTCGCATCAGGCGAGCGCCTTGCTCGTCTCGTCATTCAATGAATTAAAAATAAATATGTGCAAAAAGCTGCTGTCTGCTGTAAGCAAAATTCCTGTATTACAGATCACCAGGTCCTTACCCTGCGGAAACCAGAAGTAGTAAAAAACTCTTATAAATTGATAAATTTCCGATTTATACGGGTTGGAATTGTTTCAATTTTGGCTTTAGGTTCTTTCTCTGTCCTATAGAATACAGACGGAACCGGTCTATTATAACGATTTTTAAGATATTACCTGATGATAAGTGATCTCCACTGCCCAAGGAAACCTAAAATATCTGAAGAAAAATTGCCAACCTTAAAATAAAAGGTCTTGGGATTAGGTAGGGGAGGAGGGATTGGGTCCCCGAAATATCTACCAACTTAAAAATTGCAGGATCTGTCTCAATACAAGATAGATGTACCGTACTTAGTACTGGGATCAGGGAGACAAAAATGTAACGTTGATAGAATGTTTCGGCTGCTGGCAAGTGAACCTGTGGATCCAGAATGCATTGGACTGCTACACAGTATACATGGATCTGACATCACTGGGCACGTATACAGGGGATATACTGTACTGGGTAAAGTATAAGT
This sequence comes from Amorpha juglandis, assembly GCA_949126905.1. Classification (NCBI taxonomy): domain Eukaryota; kingdom Metazoa; phylum Arthropoda; class Insecta; order Lepidoptera; family Sphingidae; genus Amorpha; species Amorpha juglandis. The sequence goes on from OX421380.1 coordinate 2,492,601, forward strand.
ATTATTATAATAAACTATAAGAAATCATAAGTGACATTTTTTTTTTTTTTGCTAGGCCTGTATTATATACGTCCCACTGCTGGGCACGGGCCTCCTCTACTGATTGAGAGGGATTAGGCCTTAGGCATATTAGGCATTAGGTCCACCACGCTGGCCTAATGGGGGTTGGCAAACTTCACATACCTTCGAAAAATCTTATCGAGTTCTCAAGTATGCAGGTTTCCTCACGATGTTTCCTTCACCGTTAAAGCAAGCGATAATTAACATTTAATATACACGTAACATAGAAAAGTTATAGGTGTATGCTCTTGGGGCTGGTTTCGAACCTGCGACTTTCGTCTCGACAGACCGTACCACTTCCCGCTGAGCTATCGCTGCTTCTATAAGGATTATTATAATAAATTATTAGATATCGTGACTAAGCAATTTACGAGGTCTTTTTAGCATAGGCCGACAAACAAGCAATAGCGTCACTTGATGTTAAGTGATCTCCACCGCTATGAATGCCCACAAAATACAAAGAATCAAGAACGAGTTGCCGATCTCTGTTGCGCAGTTGGCAACGAGAGGCCGTGGAGTCAATTCCCGTACTGAGATAAATGTTTGTATGATGAATATTGGTTTTGGGTCTGGGTGTTGTGGGACCAGAATTCCCTCGTAGTTCCTGATATCATCGAGTCAGGTTTACGCCAATGTTGGGTCAGGACTACGTAAGTGACCGCTGGGTGTATATTTATTTATTTATTACCTTAAAGGAAAGCAATAATTAGTGTATTGGGAAGGAGAGGGGATTTGGGCCTCCGGGTGTATCAGTTATCGTAAGAAACGCAGTAGTATGCCGCAACTTTATGCCAGATTTCTGTGACACAGTGGTACAAACCCGGTCGAGCCATTCAGGATGTCCTTATATTATCATATTTAAAAAATGAAACAAACATATAATTCAAATACTCCGAGACGTTAATTAGGCTTAAGTATTCTCCAGTAATTTCTTAGTATTTGCTTATAATGTTGTTGCAATAACACAAAATATTATTTCAGATCAGACTGCCGATTGTAACACAAGACCTCTGGCACAAAGTGTACAGCACTACAATGGTGAAATCCGACCAGTAGTATTCATTTACAGTGGGGTAGGATCACAGTGGAGTGGTATGGGAAAGGATTTAATGCGCTTACCATTGTTTGCTGCATCTATTGAAAAGTAAGTACTTATTTAGATGAAAATAAATGTTTTTATTAGCGCTAATGACGACTCGAGCGGGTCACTCGCTGATAGTGAGCGTCACACCTGCTCATAACGAAGCAACGTCGATCAGAAATTCGAATTATCATGTGCATACGAATAATGACGTGGTTGGCACTGACTGATGCTCGTCACCCCGAGAAAAGATATTAAGTCTCATAATGCCTAATTTCACTAGCTTTAATGTCCTTTATATAGGTATAATTAGGGATTGGGAAGGGGAGGGGGATTTGGGCTCCCTAATATCTCACTCACCGTATGAAACGCAGAAGCAAGCCGCTACTTTACGTCGGTTTACTGTGAGACAGTCGAACGACCTGGTTAAGCCGGCCCATTCATGCTGTAGAAAAAACTTTCTACAGCACTGTCCACTGCTCTACCATTTAAGCTACAACAGTTTCGAAGTTATGTCATGTATACCAACCTACATTAGGTTAACGTAGATTGGCTTAACCTCATTAGTAAAGAAGCCCGAATCTAGGAACAATATAATAATATAGGACTGATGAGAAACAATGTAATGGTCTCAAAACCTGTTTCATATTGAAATATTGACTAAAATATGGTAATTTCTTTCAGATGTCGTAATATTCTAAAAGCTAAAGGTGTAGATATAGACGAAATGTTATACAGTCATGATAAAGATATTTATGAAGACCCACTTAACTGTTTCGTCGGAATCATTACGATGCAAATAGCACTTACGGATTTATTACACGAAATGGGAATAGTATCTGACTACCTTATTGGTAAGTTGAAATTGTATGTTCAATTTCCAAGAAAAATTAGAATAAATCTATAAATTACCTCAGAATTAAAAATATTTTGTGTGTTGTTGTTTGACAGTACTTTTTATAAAAAAATATAATATGGATATTGCCTCTTTGTTATCCAATAATTTTATCATAAAAGTAGCTATAATTTATAAAGATTCCTTTTATAACAATAAGTATTATGATGTAACTTTTAGAAAAGTTATGTTACAAATAAAACTAGAAGAGGTTATAAGTTAAATACATTCTATTAAAAAAATTGTTTTTAATGAATTAAAGAAAAATATTAAGGATCAATTACTTCTTAGTCAAAACTCTCTTAATGCTATTATCACAAGCAATATGGATTACAAACTCATTAATGACAGGACATAGTATGGGTGAACTTGGTTGTGCCTACGCTGATGGAACTTTAACTGCTGAGCAAGCATTGCTATCAGCTTATGAACGTGGTGCTGTATCAAAATTAAAACAAACACGAGGTGCGATGATTTCAGTTGGACTTGGATATCATGAAGTGAGTAGTAGAACTTGAAATAAACAGTGTAAACAAACTTTTTTATTGACTTTAGACTTCAAAATATTATCCTAAGTTATAAGAAAAAATGATATTATACTAAGTTCTTATAAAATATTTTATGTTGTTATAAATAAATTTCAGGACTGACCATTGAACTTGGCACCCATTTAGATCTCACTTCTTTTGTCGTTGAAGTCAACAACCAAGGCATATAATATTGAACTTGGCTCTCATTTCACATCTATGTTCTTGATGGGATGTATAATTCTATAATTATAGCGTAAAACAACCATTTGTTTATGTTTAGGTACCCAGTAGCGCATCTCTTGCCTTATCCAAATGTGGATTTTTTAAAGTAAAGGATAGCTGGAATGTTTAGTTATAAGTGATTACCTCTAAACTTAATTTACGTACGTAAAGGCTACGTCATTTGTTCTTTTTAGGTGAAGCATCTATGTCCGCCTGGAATCGAAGTCGCCTGTCATAATAGTCCACAGTCTTCTACACTATCAGGACCAGCTGATTCTATCAGACAATTTGGAGAAAAACTAAAAAATCTAGGCTTATTTGTAAGAGAAATTCCTTCTGCCAATATGGCGTTCCATTCCAGTTATATTGCTCATAATGGTGAGTAGAATTGAAGTGACCCTTTTTATAGCAGTCGCCGATATGTTTATCAGCGAGTGATTGACTTGGTTGTTACCAAGTCAATCACTTGATGATAAGTGATCTTTATAGCGCATGCACCAATACCAAAAAGAATCATGCGCGCGTTTTCGACCTTAAAGGAAAGAGATAATTAGGGGATTGATAAGCAGAGGGAAGATTTTAGCCTCCAGAAATTTCACCCACCAGTATATAGCCATTGGCTACTTCACGTAAGTTTTCTGTAAGACAGTGGTAACTAGTGGTAATTTGGTCGAGTTGGCCTATGCATGCTGTAGACAAAACTATCTACAGCGGGCTTTACCACTGAGATATAGGCGGTGCAGCAAATACACCACGGTCCGAGAGGTATATGTCAGGAACAAAAGAACCAGCGACCGTACACATGATGTTAAAACCTGCCATAGTGATCTACACACCTTATGTGGATCGCGTTCCAGGATCAGCCAGTATATATCCGTTCGCCCGAGGGGCTTGCAATCACTTGATGGTTGTTTTGAGCGGGTATTGTCAATTGTCATGGTATCTCTGTGCCTGCATCGGTCATTCGCCTGTTCTGTCATAGGCCCCTCGATTTGTTTCTTCCTTCTTTGGAGTATGAAGAAGCATTCATACACGCCGGCATGATTCTGGTGACCACCTATAATCTCATTTTTTGTCGCTGGTTTTTTAGGCTGCACTCCCTTACTATTACCATCAGGTGTAGTGCAGTCAATTTGCCGCGCTCAGATAAAAAAAAAACACTAATACAGATCATGTCTTTTAAATACTTTACTCATATATGTAGACTGTCTAGACAGCTTTAAGGTTGTTCTTAAAAATACGCGGGATCGTTTACTAGCTTCAAAAGAAAGATCAGAGACGAATTTAATCAGATTTAAATTGACTCTATAACAAAGGTCACATTATTTATTTTTGTTAGAGAATGTGATCTGTAAGCTAGGATCTTAATTACACAATTATACAAAAAAGTATATTTACCGCTTGCCAAGAAAGCCCGCTGATAAGAGCATACTCTGAGATAGACGGCAGCGTGAGGGGGTATTTTTATACACGAAGCTTCTGTGGTTTTTATATATATTATGGTGATATATATGGCAACTGGACGCTTTATAACAAATTATAATATACATTTTAGGGTCAATTCTTCTCGATCGGATGCGTAAGTTTATAAAGAACCCCAAGCCGCGCGGTACCAAATGGCTTTCAACAGCATTTCCTGATAAATTGTGGAATACCGAGGCTGCAAAATATTGTTCGGCGGAATATCATGTCCAGAATGTTTTGGTAAGTAATATCAGCTTAAGTGTATTCTTACATTGTGGGTGTTAACTTCCTTGTAAGCGAGACTCCTTCTAGCTTGGTACTACTACTTTGTCTATATTTGCCGCCAAACACCAGTGCGTAAGCATTGTTGCATTCCGGTTTGAAGGACATTGAAGTATTTTTAGCTACACGACCTTCACCTGATGTTGCGACCAATCCATCTGCAGCTTCCATCTCCTCGATATTAAATAGCAGTATTTCGTATTCAGGCTCATCGAATAGCTTTCTATGAGTGGTTAGTTCACAGATTGTGACCGCTGAAGTAAACTTTATCCTAATTAATGTGGGCGGTTTTTTAAATCTCTTATTTTTATATTACATACCATAATGACATTTGCTTAAAATAACGATAGCATGTTATTCCAATGTTTTAAGAATCCTGTTTATTTCGAAGAAGCCACAAAATATTTTCCAAGAAATGCAATTCTTATTGAAGTGGCTCCTCATGCAATATTTCAAGGAATAATGAGGCAGTGCAGGAACGATTGCACATACATAGGTCTTACCAGGCGAGGTGATAAAGATTCTCTGATTCTCCTTTTGGAATCCATTGGAAAGTAAGTATGACGTTGTGTTATTTAATAAATGTTTTATTATTGTTTGATGTCAATTGCTTCGTGTTTGTTAATCTTCTAAAATATTGTAGATTTTTTACAATATGCATAACTATGATGCTGACTTATTTAGGATTTTATACATATCTGTTTTGTACACTAAATTTCGAAAAAGTCAAAATTAAAGAATTATTATTTGAGCATGAATAAAAAACTTTGTAAACACAAAAAGTAGTTTTAAAAAGTTTCTTCTATTCCTGAAAACTAATCATATCTTTGTTTATTTTAGATTATACGCAGTCGGTCTTAATCCTAAAGTAGAAATATTATATCCTAAAATCGAGTTTCCAGTATCCACTAATACAGGTCTACTGTCACACTACGTTGGATGGGAACACAGTGAAGATTGGTAATGTATAGTTTCCACTATTTATAACAGAATATATGCAAACTAGCAGGTGATTTCACCTGATAATTAATCGACATCACCCATGTACATCAGAGGAATTGACAGTGCGATGCGCAGTTTTGAAGAAGGAAATGGGTATTGAGTCTTCTTAATTTTTGCATTTTTTTTTTTGTAAAATACCTTTATCTCTTTTATATCTTTATTGAGCATGCGGCAAACTCACTGACATGAAATGCATGGGATGCAATGATTGATGATGGTTTTTAACCCATGCCTAAAGTACAAGGGTGTGATAAGTTTGACTCCATTGGTTGTCTGTCTGTCTAACTATCTGTTGAGTCGTACCTTGGGGCTATTTTAAAGCTGATTTATTTGAAATGTTTCTTAGCTTTATTTGAAGCAATGATATACAACCGTTTATTTGTAATATTATGATTTTCAGGCCAGTCTTTAATTATGTTGCTAAAGAGAAAGTTGTATCGAAGTCCCGCACTGTTGTTTTATCCACTCATGATGATGAATATAAATATTTGCGTGGTTATGTAAGAGAAGGTAATTTCTTTTTATTTTATCGTATTTTAGTGAAATATTTATACACACATAGTAATTTTTCAACTGTTTTTTATTTCACGTCACCGTGTTTTCGGTGAGGAACTAAAATATTTTATATATTCTTTACAAGTCGTATTTTAGTTATACTGGTCCTGTATATCATTTCTGTAATCTATTAATATTCGCTTTGAATTGTAGTAAGTTGAAAAAAAATGTCTTACTTAACTTGAAACCAATAATTACATTTCACATATTCTTCGAGTCGTTTTCAAATTATAACGTTAATTAAATATTATATTCCTAGGATGCAACGTATTACCTGAAGCAGCTTTTCTAGTTCTTGTATGGGAGACATTAGCAATGTATAATGATGTTGACTACAGATATATGTCAGTTGAATTTCTTAAAATAGAATTTCATGATGAATTAATTTTAAGTACAGAAGAGTCATTAAAACTTACTATTATGATTGGTAAATCAAAAGATGATATATTTGAGGTAAGTGGAATAATTCAATGAATAAAAGTACTGAATAAATTTGAGCTGATTTATAGAGTGCTAAAATAAAGACAACTAATTTTTCAGGTTAGTTGCCAGAACCGACTTATTGTAAGCGGTGTTGTAAAAGTAAAAAAAATAAAAAGCAGTAACTCAAATCTCAAAGAACTGAACAGTAGTAATCATAATACAGGTGATATAGTACTTGAAAGTAATTACATATACAATACTTTTTGTCATAAAGGATATTGTTATAGGTAAAAATGATTATTCAAATTAGGTTAAAGTATTTATAAAATAAATTTATTGATATATTTATTAATCTTATTTTTAGAGATCAATTTCAATCAATAATATCAGCAAATTCATCAATAACTAAAGCAGATATAAAAGGGACTGATGATATGGTGGTTTTACTAGATTCTCTTATTCAAATAAACGAACTTGCAATAGCTTATGAAGGAGTATCCATTCCTAAATATATTGACAAACTTGATATATCTACTGAAGAACATACAAACACCATAGCTATAAAAGAAAATGGTGTTGATTGTTATATTGCACAGCGATGTGAAATTTTAGGAGTGACAAGGTAATCAAAAGGATATAGTTGATTAATGATACTAACTCTGTAATAAATACTGACATAAGACTCCTTTACAAATGAGAGACATTAGACATTTACTACAACAATGTAATATTTTATGGCATTAAAACCTGCATACCTAAGAAGTTCTCCATAAGAATTTCTAAAGTATGTGAAGTCTGTCAATCCGTATTAGGCCAGCGTGGTGGAGTAAGGCCTAACCCCTCTCTTTCAGTAGAGGTGGCTTATACCCAGCAGTGTGACGTGTATACAGGGCTAGTTTTTTATGTATCTTCCAATTTTAAATTATAAATTCAGTTTATCAATCTATTGAGTGACTTTCTATATGATTAAAAGGACATATGTTACGACTTTAAACTTACAAATGAGTTCCTGCAATGTTGACCGCTGGTACTTGATGTATTTTGAACGTTAAAGGTCAACGAAAACAAAGTTTGTTATAACTAGGCTATTTCTATATGTTTTATTGTTCTGTTCTGTTATTTCTACCATCTTATTTAAAATTATTATTTCTTACAGTATTATGACTTGTTTCCAATGAAGTATTAATACTTCCTTAATATTTCAGTTAAAGAACGAGACCTGACCAAGATTTTGTTAGTAATATCTGCACCATTACTTTAACAACCAAGTGACTAATTGCTAAGTTTATCCTGTCTCCTCTTTTTTAGATGTGCAGGAATTGAACTCCGAAATATAAAATTTGTAAATAAACCAATATTTGCAGAAGAACAGTTTGTATTGAAAGCGAAATCATTGATGTTTGGTGAAGTACATAAAAGTATTGTAAGTAAAAGAACAATATCTGTGTGAAAAAGTGTACATGTCTGCATGAGACGAAAAATATTTTATAAAACAATCAATATAATCAGAGAAAAAACTCCCTCAGTTAGTGAAAACAGATTTATATGCTGTCCTAAAATAAAGAGATTAATATTGTGTAAAAAGGTTATATAATACAAAAAAACAGGACAAGTACTAATGTACATAATATGTTAGTATTATTTTTAATAATACTTTCGTATTTATATTTACTTTTAACCGACTTCAAAAAGGAAATTCTCAATTTGGCGCGTTTTTTATGTATGTACATTTATTTCTCCATCAGATGTGGACCGGTCTGCTGCTGCAGACCTAAAATCAACCGAATCTATTCTGGACACTATTATTGTTGGAAACAATAAAAATATTTTGCTGAAATTAATTTTATTTTACAGGATGACTGTACTGATTTAAATGACATTAAACTTACAAGGGATCCTACCAAAAATCGTGATAACTGTATTTGGACTGAAGTCTCTCCGCCACCAACATGCAACACAGTAAAGGTAATAAATAATACTCAAAGGATATAAGTCTTTGTAGTACTAAGAGTAAGGACACTGAATTTACCATTTTTAAATAACGCTATTCTTCGTCAATTGTCAGCACCATCAATCATATTGTCAATTTTAGGATAGTTTGTATTTTTTACTAAGTAATCCACTCTCGAAGTGCTACAATGAATATCTCGCTATAAAACATGGTGTCTTGCCATTTGAAAGGCAGTCTAGTAACAGTTCGTGATCAGAGCTAAACTTAGAAGGTCGTTATGCTAGATTTATAGCAGACCAGGATTATTTAAGTACATTGGTGACCTGAGACAATACTTACCCGCTAGTAAAGTAACGCGTTACCGTGATCCATGTCGGTAATATGTTAAGTATTATTTGATGATCTCAGTATTTTTCGTTCGACGGCTCTTTTCTACCTAAGATTGTATTTCTGAGCTGATAGTAGTTTAAAAGACTGAATAAATGAAAAAGTGATAATCCTGTGTCATTACTATTGAGACTTATCCGTCGACCATCTTGAATATATCAAGTGAAGAGTGAGGGTTGTAAAACCTCCGTGACACATCTTCACGAAGCTCTCCCCGTCATATGCAGTCATTAATATTCTTCATGTTAGTTGCCAACTATGAAAATATGTTTTTTTTTTCTTTTACTAGCCCTGTATTATACATGTCCACTGCTGGGCACGAGCCTCCTCTACTGAATGAGAGGGGTTAGGCCTTAGTCCACCACGCTGACCTAATGCGGGTTGGCAGACTTCACATACCTTCGGAAAATCTTATCGAGTTCTCAGGTATGCAGGTTTCCTCACGGTGTTTCCTTGACCGTTAAAGCAAGCGATAATTAACAATGAATATACACGTAACTTAGAAAAGTCAGAGGTGTATGCTCTTGGGGTTGGTTCCGAACCTGCAACTTTCGTCTCGACAGTCCGTACCACTCCCCGCTGAGCTATCGCTGCTTCAATTAGGAATTAATTGTTAATAAAAACGAATATTTTTAGGTGTCACACGCAGGCCTTTCATTCAGAGACACCAAGAATCCTAAGTATAACCATAATCAATACAATAAATATTTGGGGATGGACTTCAGTGGCTTTGACGCTAAGTACGTTTGTATTATGATATCAACCTTAAAAACTAATAGTGGATTTGGATAATGTCTGTAGCTTATTATACTTAAATTATTAAGCTATTGTATAGATTTTATCGCGGGCCTTGCGGCGAGACCGAATGCAGAAATTTCGTAACGAAAAAACCTAACACCCCCCTCCGACCAGCCAGCGTTAGCTGACCTCCCTGGAACATCGATAATTTCGAAGTCCCAGGTGGCGTCACACAGTGACCAGTCAGCTTGGACCGGACTTTCACAAGACTTTGACCTTGAATCCCGACCTTGACCTTGACCCCAAACTTGACCTTGATCCCGATGTTGACCTTGACCTTGACCCGACCTTGACCTTGACCCCGATTTTTTGACCTTGGCTCCGACCTTGACCTTGACCCCGACCTTGAACTTGACCCCGATTTTTACCTTGGCTCCGACCTTGATCTTGACCCCGACCTTGACCTTGATCTGGACCCGACCTTGACCTTGACCTTGACACCGACCTTGACCCACAAAATTAAAAACAAAGGAAAAAAATACTGCATAAATAAAATAAATAAATAATTATAATTACATACGTTGATAAAAAATGCTATACAATAGCTTTACCGCGGCAGTCTCCGAGTGCCACACGTCTTTTTTTTTTAATAAGGAAACTCAATAATAATTAATGATCGTAGCTATTGAACCCAAGATTTTTTTTAATTTAATTGAATGATGAGACGAGCAAGGCACTCGCCTGATGGTAAACGCCACGCCTGCTCATAAACAGAAGCAACACCACACAGAACTTTGAATTACAAAGCACTGCATGGTCCTGAACTGCGCTCGTCACCCCGAGACATAAGATGTTTAGTCTCATAATGGCCAGTAATTTCAATGATTCCAGTGCCCTTCAAACTGAAACACAGCAGTGTTTACACACTGTTGCTTGGTGACAGAAATAGTCAAAGCGGTGGTACCAACCCAGACAGCCTCTCGCATACGAGGGACCTACTACCTTGTCTTATTACCTTTTCTTACCACCATACTTAATTGTAAATAGGAATGGAGGTCAATCAATCTAATCATGAATAAATCAAGATGATGGCTGTCATGGCTAATGTTGTCCAACAACTAAAATACTATCAATTTTAGTTGTAAACACAGCAAATTTGAGTTTCGAATCCAGCAATATTTTGATTTACAGTGGCAGGCGAGTAATGGGTGTCGTACGGGAAGGCGCTGTAAGTAATGCAGTGGAGTTTGACCCAGATCTGCTGTGGCCTGTACCTGAGTATTGGAATATGGAAGAAGCGGCGACAGTACCGTTACCTTACCTTCATGCGTATTACTGTTTAGTAAGTATGCTTTACAGTTGAAATTGCATAATTTATCTATGATTACCCGTACTCAGCAGTAAGGCAATTTTTTTTTTTTAATCTGGCTCGGCAAAGTGACTACGCTACACCTGATGGTAAGTGTAGCCCAATCAAAGAATAGTGTCGACCAACGATAAACAATGTGTCCATTGTAGGTCGGCAAGATCATGCCGGCCTGCCAAAGGGCCAAGGGGGAGGGGAAGGAAAAAGGGATGGGAAAAGGGCTAGGATCAGGAGGCAAGCCCCCTGGGGAGAACCGGATATACACTGGATGACCCTGGAACGCGACCCACACAACGTGGGCCAGTATGGCAAGTTTTAGCACCAGTGTACGGTGGTCGCTATCCGGTCGAATACAAGTATCCTCCCACCAGCAAAATTTTGCAGCAAAATTGCAGAACTAGTAAAAAATGAAACTGAAGATTTTATGAAATAACTACTCTACTATCTAGCAATATCTCAAAATATAGCTACACTACTCATACCACTTCTGTAGTGCTTATATTTGATCACAAAATAGTTAACTTCATGAACATTATTGGAACGAAGTTCCTTATGGCAGGCTTGGAGGGGATAGGGATTTCGCTGCGTGACCGAACTGAAAAAAATGTGATAGTAAAACCGTAAGAAAAATGCGTGGAAAAAATGCGTGGAAAAATGCGTGGAATAAAAGCGTTAAATGTAGCGTGTTTAGTTCCTTTTTTAAAATGAAATTCATTCAGCCAGTTATAATTGAAGTATATAAAAATACTCCTTCGATTTTTAAAAGATTACGCTAGCTCGTTATTATTTATAATTACATAAGTTGATAAAAAATGCCATACAATAGCTTTACCGCGGCAGTCTCCGAGTGCCACACGTCTTTTTTTTTGGAACGAAGTTCCTTACGGCAGGCTTGGAGGGGATAGGGATTTCGCTGCGTGACCGAACTGAAAAAAATGTGATAGTAAAACCGTAAGAAAAATGCGTGGAAAAAATGCGTGGAAAAATGCGTTGAATAAAAGCGTTAAATGAGACGTTCCTTTTTTAAAATGAAATTCATTCAGCCAGTTATTGAAGTATTTTTATATCTCCTTCGATTTTTAAAAGATTACGCTAGCTTGTTATTATTTATAATTACATAAGTTGATAAAAAATGCTATACAATAGCTTTACCGCGGCAGTCTCCGAGTGCCACACGTCTTTTCTTTATTTCTATTTTTCTATTATATTTCTATGTAATTTTATGTTGTCAAACAAAAATAAAGAGACATATTTTGTTATTTTAGTTGATAATTTGATTTTTTTGCAATTTGTGTCGATTCTACATTAGCCGAAGGAACTTCGTTCCTACCTGGTGTCCCACGACACACACCAATTTTTTTTATAATATAAATTTCTTTATAGACTATAAAATACGGCCTTAACAGAGGAAAAACAATATTGATCACGGGCGGAGCAGGGGGTTTCGGACAGGCTGTCATTGCTTTATCTCTTGCTTTGGACTGCACAGTGTTTACTACAGTCAGTGATGTGACCAAAAAAAGATTTTTACTCCAATTATTTCCTCAATTAAACGGTAATTATAGACGGTTGTATTTTTAACATCACTATTTATTATATCGACAGCCTCCGTGGCGCAGCGGGCGAGTAGCCGGCTGTGAAGCGAGAGGCCGCGGGTTCGATCCCCGCACCGGGACATACATTTGTGTAATCCTCAAATATTTGTCTCGGGGTCTGGGTGTTGTAAGACCGAAAGTCTCTCGTAGTTCCTGATACCCATGACACAAGACTCGTATCTTACTGTGGGGTCAGGACTATGTGTGTGACTGTTGGGTGTTTTTATTTATTTACTTATAACTTTATTGTACACCACACAAAACGTATTGAAAATACACAACATACAATTTAATATAACAAATAGAAGTACAATTGGCGGCCTTATCGTACTATCTCCTCATTGGTTTGGAGGCAGCATACTTCCTGAGATATCGATGAGGTTCTATGTACCTATTCAAATTCGTTATCGGTCACAATATTGTGTTTGAGTTTTGATAAATGAGACATGATTTGCTTGGGACTATAGGCGGAGGCCGCTCATCATATTATAGGGAAGAAATAAGGTTGCAAAATCGTATAAACAATACTACTATTGTTAGCTCGAATCCACTTCACTAAATCTGGGTTACACCGACGGTCGGTTATTACGAGAGAAAAACTGGACATCTATTGCGGTCTTTGACGGCAACGAAGCCCCATTTTTAAATGATTTTATGAAAAAAATATATCTAAATATATAAAACTCAAAGGTGATTGACTGACATAGTGATCTATCAACGCACAACCCAAACCACTGGAGGGATCGGGCTGAAATTTGGCATGCAGGTAGATGTTATGACAAAGGCATCTGCTAAAAAAGGATTTTGATAAATTCTACCCCCAAGGGGATAAAATAGGGGATGAAAGTTTGTATGAAACTTTGTCTATTTTAAACGTTCACGCGGGCGGATCGCGAGCAAAACAAGTGGGTCACCTAATGGTAAGTGATCTCCACCGCCCATGTACGCCTACAATACTAAAAGAATCATAATAGCGTTGCCGATCTTAAAGTGAAGGGATAATTAAAGGATTGAAAAGGGGAAGGGGATTTGTGCCTCCGGATATGTCACTCACCGTAAGAAACGTAGCAGCAAGCTTCTACTTTACGTCGGTTTTCTGTGAGTCAGTGGTAACGACCCGGTCGAGCCGGCCCATTCACGCTGCAGACAAAACTGTCTACAGCGTGGCTCTACCACTCATACGTCGTAGTATGGTTGGTTAATAATTAAAAAATAACACGCTCTAATAAAGGCACGCTAACTGGCGGTAACTTAGCATTAACTTAAATTAAATTTACGGAATAAGCGGAATTATATTCGCTTAGAGGAAAGTTAGTATTTTTATGTCAAACGAAGTTCAACCATTTCATTAGAGATTAATTACGCCTATTAATTTTATTGGGCGGAGAACGAATTCTTTGCCACAGTAATAGTGAATTTGAGTAAGTACTTAAAACTTTAAGGAATTGCCACCTTCAGGTATATAATTATAAGTAAAAACCGACTTTAAAACCCGGATAACCGTGCATTTGCTGCTATCAGATTCCGGGGTATAAATTCAATAACAAAGGACGTACTTAAAAAAAATTAATAACAATTGAAATAAAACTTATTTAAACGGACTTTATCGTGGTTTTTTTATTAATTTTGATCCCAACGTTTCGAAAGCTTTTCTGCCTTCGTTACAGTAACATTAACATTTCTGGACAACCTACATCTCAGTCCACTCCGTGACCACGAAGGCTGAAAAGCTTTTGAAACGTCGGGATCAAAAATAATAAAAAATCGCGATAAAAACCATATAAATTAGTTTAATTTCAGTATGTAATATTCGCGTACACATAAGAAATAATTAAATTAAAAACGATATGGCAAGAAGCTCGCAATGGGAGAGAAACATGCTTAATGAACAGTAACTGCAGCAGATGCATTTTTGCCTACTCCTTTGGATAGACAGGTGCTATTTATTTATATTTTTTTTTATCAGAAAACAACATTGGATTTACCGAAGAAGATGCTTATTACATAGTTAGACAAAACACGAAAAATCAACGATGCCATGTCGTAATTAATAACAACGGTGCAAGATTTACTGAGGTAAGTTATTTCATTGTCAAATTTATATTATTAATGTTATATTACAACCAATATTGTAACTTAATTAATTTCTTCGGGTATATTTGTTACCGAGACCGCTATAAAAGTCAATTACAAAAGTATCAAATTGTTTAATCAGACTATATTCAATGTTACCAGATGAAGAAATATTGTGATATATAGAATTAATAAAAATACGTTGTGCAATGACTCACTGGTCAAAGTTTATCTTAATCTTCTTAAGTCGTTACAGAGCTATAGACCGGTTAATATTGCAAGACTTATGTAAATAAATAGTTTTAATTTGAGTAACAGTGCCATTGTCCTTTCATAGTAACAACAAATAATAAAGCTATTTCAAAAAGGTTAGTTTTCAGCAAATTCACTACAATATCTCTGATACAAGGTGGTACGTCCCTCGTATGCGAGAGGCCATCTGGGTTGGTACCACCGCTTTGTCTATTTTTGCCGCCAGGCAACAATGTGTAAGCACTGTTGTGTTTCGGTTTGAAGGACATTGAAGCCAGTGACATTACTGGGCATTATGACACTTAACATATTGTCTTGGGGTGACGAGCCCAGTTCAGCGGCATGCAGTGCTTAATTCAAAGTTCTGTGTGGTGTTTCTTCTGTTTATGGGCAGGCGTGGCGCTTATCATCAGGCGAGCGCCTTGCTCGTTTTGTCATTTAAGAAAATAAAAAAATAAAATAAAAAATTGTAAGTTCATTGGATTGCGCTACACTTACCATCAGGTGTAGCGTAGTCACTTTGCCGAGCCAGGATAAAAAAAAAATCAATAAAAACATAGGCATGGTGTTATTTAACATTAACATCTTTTTTCTCGGAATGACGAGCACAATACCGTCCAGTAATTTGTTATTTAATGTTATGCTCGGTGCTGCTGCTGTTTATGGGGCTTATCATCAGGCGAGCGACCCGCTCGTCTCGTCTTTTGTTTCTTTAAAACGGAATAACTATTCTTCAGGTATCTATGCAATGTCTCGGCGAAGGTGGATTCTATATAGATGTAAATGGCACTGATATTAATGAGAAGATGGATTTACAAATGTGTTATTTGGATCATAGCATTAATCACGCATATGTCGATTTGTCCAGCATGCTTTCATCGAATCAATCTGAAGAGAAGAAGGTGCGTGTACTTTCAATTTAAGATCGTTGAATATTCATGTTAATATTACAAATCCGAAAGTGGATATAGGTTTTCCTTCAAACATGACAAAAAATCCCTGATTGTCCCCCATTGGTGGATGTTAGCGACACATAATGTTGTTATATTTTCATATGCAAATAGGTAGAATTTATATTGGTACAAACCTTTTTACTTACTTATTTGAAATTATTTTTTATGCATTCTAAACAATGTAAAGATGTTTGTTGTTGTCAACTAGACTTGAATAAAAGCAGTACGTAATTTTCCGCATATTTTACATTATTTTAAATATTCCCATGGTGGACTAGCGATAGTCATTAATTCCATCGTTAACAATGGTCCTTCGAGCCGGATTAGTGAATCAAGTATGTATCGCACACCACCATTGAATATTTTAACACGTCGAATGTACAAACAAATGATGGAGCAAAAGAATTTAGAAACTGCTACAATGAAGCCTAATATTCCGCCTCGTGGCGACGATTGTCCTACTACGTCACGGGACCGGGAACGTACGGTTCATAAGTCGAGTTGTGCATCCAAAAACTCTGTTTGCTCTAAGAAGTCTACGGCATCTTCAATAGCACACCGTAAACAGCTTGAATTCCAAGCAGCTGAAGCAAAGGCCAAGATAAAGTTGGATTTGATCGATATGAAGCTGGAAGCTGACCTTGCCAAGGTCGACGCTGAGGACTACGCCAATGGTAGCGAAGTGCCTCCTGATGACCATGGCGTCGAGTGTAATTATTCAGTTCCAGAGGTCCAGCACAATGTTGAAAAATGGTTGGACCGACAATGTATATCACCTGTTCAGCAACAACAGCCTAATGATGACAGCGTTCAACAGCTCGCTCACACGCTGAACAACCTGATGAAGCAGTCAAGAGTGCAACACGAAGATCGTCTTCTCAGTCGACTCGCCACACCACGCAAACTGCCTATATTTAGTGGTGACTGCATCGAGTGGCTACATTTTAAAAATGCATATGACGACTCATCTCGTGTATGTGGATTCAATGAATCTGAAAATCTTTGGAGACTGCGACAAGCTTTACGAGGTGAGGCCAGAGAAGCTGTCACCGACCTGTTGATCGGAAATACTCCCCCTTCGATAGTCATGGAAGCTCTTGAATTGAGATTTGGTAGAGCCGACATTATTATTCACAATATAACGGCACAGTTGAAGAAATTACCGTCGTTATCTAATTACTATCAGCACGACTTGATTAATTTCGCTGTTAAAGTCAATAATTGCGTGGCTACAATACGCGCACTAAAGAAACATGACTACCTACGAAGCCCTGAGCTCGCTGCAGCTGTAATGTCTAAATTGCCGAGCACTCTGACGGGTAAATGGACAGACTTCGCTTATAGTCGTCAAGATGAAAATAAGTCGATGCTTGAGTTATTAGCTACGTTCCTGAAACTCGAAGCTGAAATGTTAGCTGTCGTCGGATGTACGCAGCCCCGAGAACATATCGTCAAGAAGCCGATTGCCGCAGAAGCCAATCGAACAGAAGACAAATTGCGACATCGCTCAGTCTACACTTCTGTGACCGCTGACAACGACGAGAAGTGTTTATTTTGCCAGAAAAGTAAGCACACGTTAACTGACTGTCGCTTATTCAAACGTGCACTGCAGAGACACAAGTGGTTATTCGTCAAAAAACATCGATTATGTTTCTGTTGTTTAACCGCACGACATAATAATAAAGCTTGCCCTGAACCGGTGTGTGACGTCGACGGTTGTGGCATGGCTCACCACCGCTTGCTGCACTGGACGAAACCAACAGTTACATCACAATCAAGTGACCTCCCAACCCCGGCACCGAACTTACCTGCGCTCGTTAGCGAAGCGAACACCGAAACTTCAATAACTCATGTTGCACGGGATAGTAACGCCGCCGTGAATGCTACGAGTTCATCGGAGATGGAGAGATTCGCCTTACTTAAAGTGATCGGTGTACAATTGTGTGGACCCAATGGTATTGTAAGTACCTATGCACTGTTGGACGATGGTGCTGCAGTATCAATGATAGAGTCGGACTTGGCTGATACTTTAGGGTTACATTGTAAAGATCCATGCGCTATAAAATTTATCGACGCGTTTGGCTTAAAAGTATTTCAGTCGGAAGTTCCCAGTGTCTCGGTACAAATATCGGGAGAGAATAATCATAATAACTGTTATGATATTAAGTTGCGAAAGTGTTCGAATCTTAAATTAAGTGCGCAAAATATGTCTCTCATTCATAAAACTGATTGTTCACACTTTGCGCACATTATGCCGTTAATTTGTAAACGTAATGTAACGCCTCGTATATTACTAGGACAGGATAACTATTTTCTTATAGCTCCTCTTGAGATTGTACATGGAGGCAGGAGTACGCTGTATGCGTCTCGCTGTCGACTGGGATGGACCGTGCATGGCTGGCACAGTGCTAGCACTCACTCCTCTTGGGTAAGTGAACATAACGTATTCCATCTCGCACATTCTCAGACTAGTAATGTACAAGAAATTAACGCTCTTAATGATTTTATTCCAAATTCATTTAATTTTGAGTCGGTGAGAATTTCGTCCTTATGTCGTACGAATAAGGATGTCGATCGAGCTATTGACATATTGGACAAAACTGCTCGCCACGTAGGAATTCAGTGGGAGGTTGGTTTGCCATTTAAGAAGGATAACTTCACAATGCCTGATTCGCATTTTAATGCTTTGAATCGTCAACAATTACTACGTAAATGTCATAAAGTTCTCGAATATAAAGAGAGGTACACAACAGAAATAAATATATTGTTTGACAATGACTACGCTCGAATTATCAGCGATACTGACATCCACGGATTTTTACCACCGTTTATTATTAAAAGTAAAATTATACCGCAGAACGTTCACAGATCTACTATTGATTGGAATAGACAAATTCAAATCGCCGAGCACAATAAATGGATTAAAAGGCTCGACGAATTGAAACAACTACCTTTGTTACGAATACCACGTTGGTATTTTAAAGGTTGGTACTCAAGATGGAAGTACCGATATAAATACTTACAAATCTGTGACACTTCCATTGCAATGTATTGTACCGTGGTTTATTGGCATAACATTTAACAAACATATTATGTCGCAAATGATTTTAACTTTTCTTGTAGTCCTGACACCTAATAATGTTTTGATAGAAATGTCATCTTATGGTCTCGCGTTTTGGCAAATTTAATAATTATGATCTGTCTTTACGTAAGCAGTGGCGCATAGCTCAAAACGTAACTGATATGTTTTGGGAGCGGTGGCTTCGAGAATATTTGCCTACTCTATTGTCTAGGCACAAGTGGAAAAAAGAGCAGAGAGCGTTGCGAGATGGAGGTTTTATGGTGTCATGGAGTGGTGAGTGCAGCACATGTTGGTGATGACGGTCGCATCCGAATGGTACGCACACGCACTGGTATTGTGCGACGCCCTGTTACTTGTGTCGCTTAACTATCACATGGAATATTAGTGCTGTTCTGAGTACATGTATTTTATTATGTTTGTAGAAGAAAGTTATGTTATTTTAATTTCATTTTGTTTCCCAGATCAGCACTATGGGGGCGGTGTTAGCGACACATAATGTTGTTATATTTTCATATGCAAATAGGTAGAATTTATATTGGTACAAACCTTTTTACTTACTTATTTGAAATTATTTTTTATGCATTCTAAACAATGTAAAGATGTTTGTTGTTGTCAACTAGACTTGAATAAAAGCAGTACGTAATTTTCCGCATATTTTACATTATTTTAAATATTCCCATGGTGGACTAGCGATAGTCATTAATTCCATCGTTAACAGTGGATATTGAGAACAAACAAGTGTTTTTTATAGCATAGACCGTAAAACGAGCAAGTGGGACACCTGATGGTAAGTGATCTCCACCGCCCATGTACGCCTACAATACTAGATGAATCATAGTCGCGTTGTTGACCTTAACGGGAAGGGATAATTAAGGGATTTGGAACGGGTGGAGGATTTGGGCCTCCGGATATCTCACTCACTGTATGAAACGCAGCAGCAAGCCGCTACTTTATGTCGATTTTCTGTGAGACAGTGGTAATGACTCCGT